>OZ034807.1:11376154-12829904 GCA_964028335.1 Altica lythri | reverse complement strand
AAAAATAACACTGATAATACTTCCTTTTCATATTTATGCCGTACATCGTTTCGTTCCCAAATAAAAAATAAAATAGGTTATCTAAGAACATGAAAAAATACAAACACAAGGAAACTTTACCTGTATAAAAATCTTAGTTTAACTCCAAAAGACTTTTCTATTTTGATCAATATGTTTGGTTTTGTTGGTTAATAAAAAAGGTTTGAATACTTTTATTTGTTTTTTTACTAATTAATGATGATACAAATTAAAATAACACAGATAGGATAAAATATATGCTTTCTTAAATTGTTTTTTATTTACATACATAAACAGTGTTAATTTATCGAATAAATATTTTCCACTCCTAAATAAAAAATATAAAACATTTGACCGTTAATCTATAAAAATCTATAGAAGTTACAATTTATTGAATTCTTTAGTTAAATGTATTGATATATACATAATTAGAATGAATATCTAAAAAAATGTTATGGTACTCACATGTAGTTTTTTTGTATAGGTTTTCAACACATTTCATAAAAAAGTGGTTTAATTGACATTCCTTTTTTCGAAAGAATTACTATAAGAAATGTATCTAATTATAAGTATACAGGTATACTCTTGGACGGTTACGCTAACGATTTATAATATAAAGGAATAATATATGTATATATATTCATAGCTTTTGCCAGGAGTATAAGAGAATATAGATTAAAATAAAAAATGGACCAAGAAGAAATTTCAACCACTTTTTAAACTTCAATTACAACCCAAAATAAATAAATTGATTTCGAAATCACCAACGTAAATAAAATCAATGAATTACAATGATTGAAATAATGATATTAGTAATTGGGAACAAATATGAAATTATAAACAAAGAAATATAACAAGCGGAACGATTATAAAGCTGCACAAAAAAACTTAAGCAACAAAATGAAAATATATAATCTCTGCATTATAGAAAATGGGTCACCCTAAATATTCAAAATATTTCCGAATATTGCTACAAAATTAAGCATTAATTTTCTTGTAGATTAAATTTTGATCAATTTTAGAGAAAACGATTGTTTTGAGAAATATTGTAAAAGGTTCTAATATTTAACACAACCCAGTATTACAGTAGCCGACTTAGTGTGAAGTAATCTTAAGTTAATAACGATGACGAATTTTCAAATTGTAACGTTACTGGGAAGTAGATTAAGTTAAAAACAAGCTACAAGAAGATGGAATGTTAGTCATTCGACTTTACAAAGGACCTAGCAACGATTTATAGTGAATTGTGACAGGATCTCACCGACGACGACCTGGCACAAAAAGGAAAACAACCAATTCTTGCTGCATTACGGAATCAGACTCAAACCGCCAAAATACTCCAAGGCCATTTACAGCAAGCTCAAGAATCAGCAATCAGCCTTTCTACTGTTTGGCAGAGATTAAAGGAACAAGTTTTAGCAACGGGTCATCACTTTCCTCTGCTCACAAAAGACGAAGACTCGATTTTGCCCATAAGCACATCGGAAAAAATTATTGTTTACGGATAAATGTAGAATGTCCATTTAAGATAAGCACAAACGCAGTAAGTTGTACAGTAATGTTTTAAGCAAAGATTTCTTTTGATACGCATACGGATCTCGTGGTGATCTGCAGAGGTATGTACATAACGAAAATCTTACAAGATCATTCTGGATTCATTGGTAACGAATTCCTGCTACTGCATGATAATGCAAGACCACACGCGACAACGATAAGTAATGGAGTACCTTGAAGAGGTTGGTGTTCCAAAAATAGACTGGTCGGCTCAAAGCCCCGATTTAAATCGTGTTAGGCGACGTATACTTCAACAGCAACTGGAGAGCTTCAGATTGCGCTCATTGAGGAATGGACAACTTTTCCCCAAAGAGATATCCAAAACGTTATTGAGGAGTGTTATCCAGAATCGAGGTGGCAATATCCATTACTAAAAATGGATATCAGCTTTTTTTTGAATATACCTGTTCATTCATACTTATTTTGTAGCAATAAATAATAATTTCGAAAATATTTTAAATATTTGGGGTGGTTCGTTTTCTATAACGCGGAGTGTAGTTCAGATAAAGCATTTATGAAATTATAATCATTGAAAAATATCTATGGTGGTAATTAGTTATGATATTTAAATTTTTTGTCCTAATTTTTAAAATATTTATTTGTAAAGTGAGTACCTCAACACTGACATCCTAAATATACCTTTAAAACAGCTACAATCATATTATCACAACAATTCATTTGCATATTTTACATACAAAATACTTAGGCAGTTTATTTCGAAAAAAAGTACATCAACAACAAACAATCAATCTTTTGTGATAATGAGTCCTTCAGACTCTTTTTCCATATCCTTGGAGATATTCTGATTTGCCTGATCATTTTCGTACTCAACGAAATCATCGAACAAACTGGGCCAAGCCTCATTGTCATCATAGCAGCTCAAATCACTACCTACATGTTCAGAAAAATTTAAAAACATATTCCACGTGTCCTTCGGGATTCCGCGAATAATTGAATGCGTTTCTAGGAATCTTATCCAACGATTAAGAATTGGAGGTTCACGTATCGTGAAAACTAATTTCCAAAGGATAATCGCCATATCTGTCGGTAGTATTCTTTGACCGGAAGACGAATCTAAACCGAAGCGGAAAGTGAAACGGTACAAGTCTCTATAAAGTTCATTATTATTTTCAACTTCACTAACTAGTTCGGGTAAACGGGTCTGTATGGATTTTATTGAATCGACACAAATCGATTTCAGGCCGGTTATAAATTCCGATCGGGTAAAGCGACACATTTGCTCAGCGTTAAGCTTCCAGGCTAGTAGTAAGATTTTAAAATCATCAGGATATATTTGCAAATCTTGACAGAATTGTTCTATACCTGCAAGTTAAAAATATTATTGTTTTATATATAAAATAATAAAAGATATTTTTGATGAGTATCGATTAAAATTAACACTTTTTTGCGCGCGTTAGACGGTGTGAAAGAAAGAGAAAGCAAGGGCATATGGTTGTGGTATCTTCACTTAAGGAAATCTGGGGTTATTAGAAAAAATATATTTCTCCTTATCCCATCTTCGTTTTCCTCTTCTTATTTGGTATCTATTCTGGTGATCCTTTCATTCTCGTTTCTGCCACCTTCTGCTGCCTCCTCAGGTCCTTTCTGGGTTCCGTGTTTATTTACTTCTTTCTTTTTTATTTTTAAACCATATACTTTCAATTAATATTTCAATATCCTCCTGGGGTACCTCATGCCGAAGTGCTGTCATGGTCTGAGGAGGTTGTTGTAAATTTGGTATTACCGATAATGTCTCATACGTGTTCTATCGGGGATAAGTCTTAGGGGGCAGGGCAACACATCAATTTCAGCATGGTCAAAGTAGTTTAATGTTACTCTTGCTATATGAGGCCAGACTTTATCTTGTTGAAAAGTTGTGTTTTGGAGTGTCGTGAGATATCACTCGCGTTGATGCTGGACAATTTCTTGAACGTAACATTGTTCCTTCATGTTACCTATGATGAATACTAGACACACAAGAGATTGCACCCTATACCATAATTCCAACAGTGTGATCAACAAAAAATTGCGGATTACGGCATTTCCCACGCTGCCTTCCTACCCTTGCCGACTAAAGTCGATTTCGTCGATGTTCTAGAGTCAGAGGTAGCATCCAATGTGGACGTTATGGATAAATTCTAATAGTACTAATTTCTACGATAAACACTTAGAATTCCAAAAGATCTTCCACATAATACAAGGATGTTAAAGTGTTAAGACTGAAAATTATATTCATTTTGCCATACTCTATATGTATTTTTTTTATAAATTCTCATTTACTGGGTGTTTGTATGTCACTTAGTGTATATGCTTAAAATATAGAAAAAAGTATATCTACCTTCAGCAAGAATACAGTCTTCATTCTTGTCCTTGTACTGTTCGAAAAGAGCAGTCACTTTGGTTTCAGAGGGTTTGCTTTCTGAAATACCCATAATAGGAGCAGATTTAGCATAAGTTCTTCGACTAGACGGGTACAGGCGGCTAATTCCTGTAGTTAATTCCGGAGGTGCAGACAAATGATTGCCATTACTAAGAATTGTTTCTGAAGGGGTTGTGGAAGCCGGAACATGACTTGGAGCAGGAAACAGTTGAGCTTCACTCATTTCTGAAAACAATAACATATTTTAAAAAAAATATCAAAGACTGAAGCATCCGAATTATAGAACATACATTAATGAAGATCAGCTTATATACAGAAAGATGTATACTCATAAATAATCAGTTTAAAGCTTCCTTAAACACAATACACGTCAGTACAAGCAAACTGGGCTACCGGAAAGCACTGTCCGTTCTTGGAATGAAACAAAATACAAAGTTTTATTACCATTAATAAACTTTATTCAATAATGCCATTGCAATTATTATCAATGATTTCTTGTCAGCGTGAGAGCAACTTATTTTTTCTTCCATTTTCAAAAATGTTTTACTTTTGATGAGAAAACTTGAACCAGTACTTGTTTGATATCTTTTTCATTTTTGTATTTTTTGCTATTCAAAAAACAAGTGATAGTTGGTGAGTATTAAGTTCGGGAAATATGATGGATGTGACAGAATTTCCCTGCCTAGTTTTGCAATTTTTGTCGAGTCCCCAAAGCAGCATATGACCTGGCATTAGCAAGATGCAGCTTCCTATTGAACATCGCTGACTTCTTTTCTTAAACTGTTGTGTTTATATTATCCAGATGCTGACAACAATTTTCCGAATTAAACTTTTCGTTTCGTATTAATAGCTCATAATGTATTGGTCCACGAATTGTTCCACCATATACACAACAATTTCTTGTTCAAAGTCAAATTTGGTTCAGAGGTGGCAGGGCTTGTTTTTCCGGGTTTACAAAATGCCCTCTTCCTTACTATGTATTCATACGTAATCCACTTTTCATTCCCAATTATTATTCGGTTCAAGAAAAGCTCGATTTTGTTCCGAGCAAGCAAAGATGTGCATATGACGACTCGATCATTCCAGTTTTTATAAGTTAATTCATGTGGTAACCCTCTTGATTATTTCTACACCAATTTTGTCTTCCAAATATGGTCCAACATGGTCTTAACAATACAGTCATCGAAAAGGACAGATCTTTCCGGTAGATCTATTACTATTTTTAACCATTAATTCTGTATATTTTCAGCAAAAACATGCATAGTTGTTTTACCACTAATTTTACAGATCTTTTATTATTTAATCCTTGTTACTTAGACCTTGTTATTTTGCACAATCTTTAGCATAATTTTCTACGAAGTGGCGATACTGTTATAAGGACAATTAATTAATAAATAATTCCGTTTCCAAAACAACATTATTTATAAAACCAATACATACTCGGTCAAGATTGTAAGAATAATAATTTTCCACTTATTTGCAAAACAATGCACTAATTCCTAATAGACCAGGGAAAATAGCAAAATAAACACGCTTTTCGAGACACTCGTTGATACAAGTACCGAACGGATTTCATTGTTTGATTCTATGATTTTTCACTATTCATTATTAACTTTTTACTCATTAAAAGATTTAATTTATTAGTATAAGCCTTCCTTCAATTTGGAATTTTCACAATTCATGTAGACCAAATAGTTTACGCATAATAACGTTACAAATAAATTGCATCTGGGATAAACAATTTCAATTATACAATAACTAATAAGTGAAAATTCTTGAATTTTTTATCACTTATTGCTTACAGCATTGTTCACATTTTATCAAGAAATTAAGAGTTTTTTGTGAAATATTTAAAAAAGTTTGTAATTAAAAAAAACATTTTAAGCTATTTTGCAATTATGAAGCAACAAATTAACAAGAATAACTTTATAAATGCTCATTTTAACGGATTTTATGTTTTTTTAGTGTAATGTTACCTCTAGTCTCTAGTTCATATAATTCACCTGTGATTCAAATTAATATAGCGCTTAATCTAAGAGTTGAACTTTAACAGTTTACAAATTAAAAATGACAATAAATTATTTTGCTTATTATGTTTTTAACATATCAAAAAGCCGTTAAATACCTGTATCAACGAGTGTCTCGAAAAAATCGTTATTTCCCTGGTCTATAATAGATAAATTCATTTTACCTTCCTTAGTCTTATTGTTTATACTTTCGTCTAGGGCCGTCTGCGTGGGCTCCTTGAAGCACGTAAGGCAGTTGCCCATTTGAGGGTAACAAACTGTACCTCCTCCGACTTTCTTCAGAATTACTTTGCATTGCCTGGAATTGTAAAATGTTGTTTTGTTAAAGAATTCTTGATTAAAATGTAATAGTGGAAATTTATCTAGATTGGGTAATTAATATGTACAGGTAAAGTTCGTTAATGATTAATTAATAGTTGTTATTCCTTAAATTGATAAAAATACAGCGATCCAAATCACTTGATGATAGGATAACGATCATTATAGACAAGTCTTAACAAGTAGGTACAAATAAATACAAAGAGAAGAAAGTACATTCAAGTAAATGGGTTTAAAGTATTTTTCATCCAATAATTATTATAATTTTTTATCAAAATACTAACCTCTAGAAATTTATCTACAGACTGAAATTAATTCTCCAGTCAACTATGAATTCTGGTTTCACGATTTGATAATTTGATCATACTAATATTCATTATTTTAGATATTCAGTTTAGCTTGCACTAAACCCCTAAATAATTTACATTTAATGTTGTAGAAACTTTGCACTTTATTAAAAAAAATATATTTTGAGTAAACTTTATAAACTAAATAGAAAATTCCATAATAACCTTGTTTACATTTGATAACCACTTCTTCGTCTTCCTACAAAGAAGAGTGGCCTGTCATCACGATCTCCCCCATATGACATACGTCATTAATGTCATGTTTAACAATAGAAAAATACTGTCAAATCTAACTTTAAATTGTCTACATACTAATTCTGAATTCAGCAATTATCACTAATATATTCTTAATACATCTTTATTCTACAATCTTCATTTAGTTCATTTCCTTATTACTATTCAATAGTTCCAATGGTGAGTAGTTCAAAAGCATAACTTTTTCTACGCAACTATTTTTGACACTTCACAACAGCAGAATTCAAAAAAATAACTGAAATATATAATATAACAAAAATGTTTGGTTTGTTACTCGTTATTTGGATGTTCAACCAAATATTACTAAGTTTAGGAAATCAAGATCTTGTAGAAAAAGGAAAACTTCAATACCAGGTAACTATTATTATTATATTCATAAGTTTCATAAATTATTTTATTCCTTTTGGTTTTAGTTACTCATAGATAGAGGAAACCTTCCTCAGTATGGTTCGTGTTGGAAATCAGCTGTAGAATACCTAGAAAAAAGTTGTAGATATTTAACAGAATACAGTCAAAGCGAAATTGCACTACAGCTTACAAATTGCTTTTTAGATATGTCAGGCCATGATACTTTTAACTGCCATTTAGATAAAAAACCAAATTTACGAGCCATTTGTATTAGCACCATGTCAGATAGAGCATTTAATGTTTACACTGAATTTTATACACAAATTCAGAATATTTGTGGTTTCTTACAAGGCCATATTTGGCATGAAATGATATCAGAGAAAACTATGGCTGTTGGAAGACAATTACAAGAAACTGCACATAATCAAGAAGGTTTACTAAAGACCCAAAAAGAAAGTTTAGCACTTCAGGAAAAGATGTTGCATCATGGAAGAATTTTAGAAAATGTATTAGACGATTTATTTCATTCGTTTAAGACACATCAAGATGTTTTAAATATATTATCACAAACCGTCTCAAATTTACAAAACTGGATAATTGGAGAAATGTCTTGGATTGACTCATTAATATTTTACACCGTTTCAGTAATTTTGATATTTATTTTTACTTTATCACAACGTACTAGTTCAGCTAGATTGATCATTTTCTTTTTATTATTTATAAATTTCATGTTAGAAAGATTAATATGTTCTCTCTATATATACCTTTCAAGTAATGAGAGTTTTACAGACGCACGTTCAAATATGTCTAATTATATTTGGTTTTCACGATATGGATTTATGATTGTTAGTACAGTTATGTTGTTATATTTTGCATTAACACGAAGTGATCCATTTAAAAAAATATACGAGATACTTTGTTCAATACAAAAACAAAATTCAACTATTTTAAACAAATTAAATACAATATATGATGCTCACAACAGTTCATTGTTAAACAATTACGACACTGTTAATAACACACCTAATTCTAAATTTAATAAACAAATATCTAATCAAATCAAACAGGATTACTTCAAAGTTTTAAATGAAAGTCAGATAGATTTAACTGAAGAATTAGATTCTAAAACCGAAAAGATTGTGAAAAATGCAAGAATTAAGCACGAACTAAATAGAACTAACGGAAGCATACATTTATTTAATGAACTAAATAATACAGTAGAAAGATATAATCTTAGAAGTAGCAGTAGATGTTCAAGTATAGAGCCTAAAAGTTAACATCAATATCTAATATGCGCGGGATTTATCGAATGGCAGTTTGTTTATGGTAATTTGGAATTTGTGTCTTTTAAAATTTCTCATCCTTTATATATATATATATATTTTTATTAACGATGTCCTCGTAGGTATAGACCTAAATACAAATGTACCGAGAACATCTATTGGGGCAGAAGAGACTATTTATTAATTTGGGATTTAAAGGCCTGCAAGTTAGGACGAGTGGGGAAGACGTGGGAAGGTAAGGAGTTCCACAATCTGGAAATCCTGGGGATGAAGGAACGATTGAATCGATCCATTCGCGATGTGCAACATTGAACAGTATAAGGATACATGGAGTTGGCACGTCGCGTTGCTCTGGCTGGTCTGACAAGTGGAGGCATTATAGAGCGGAGTTCTTCTGATCAAAATCCGTTGGATGTATCGGCAAAACAAGGAAAGATCAGACACTGCTCTTCGGTTGGACAATGGGGCTAGGTTTTTGGTGATACTGGTGTCGTTTATCAGTCGAACTGCTCTTCTCTGTATTGCATCAAGAACTCTGAGCCTTGACGGAGCCGCCGAACCCCATACATCCGAGCAGTATTCAAGATTAGGTCGTATTTGGGCTTTGTAAAGAGTAGCTAAGTTAGATGGAGAAAAATATTTCCGTGCTCTAAACAGAAAGCCTAATTTGCTTCCAGCTGCAGTTGCTATGGATGCAATATGTTCGTTCCATAGTAAGTCCTGGGAGATCGTTATACCAACCAGCGTAATGGAGTCGCCCGCTACCAGTGTCAGATCGTTGATTGTAATGAATGAGTCGCATGTTTGCCTCTTGTTGGATAGGCAACATGTCTTTGTCTTGGAAGCGTTGAAATTAACAAGATTCTTTTTTCCCCACTCGTCTACAATTCTTAAATCTTGATTGAGAGAAGCCGTTGTGGATCTTCTGTATCTAGAGGTATGGAACGGTTGTGCACTTTGCTACAGTGTAGGTTGCTATCATCTGCAAAACCATGTATCGGGTTATTAGTAGAGTAGGAGCTAGAGCCGATCCTTGGGGAACTCCAGCGTTGATCTTGTAGAGGTTGGAAGAATGTCTATCTACAGCAACTTGGATGTGCCTGTTGGAGAGAAAGTTGGATATCCATCTGCAAAGGTTTTGCGAAAGTCCGTATGAAGGCAGTTTGTTCAAAAGAGCTGCATGCCACACTTGATCAAATGCTTTTGAGATGTCTAGTGATACTATTTGAGTCTGCCCATAGCGGTGGATGGCATCACTCCAGACATGAGTTACATATGCTAGTAGCTCGGCTGTTGACCTTTGTTGGCGAAAACCATATTGCCTGTCACTTAAAGGGTTGTGTGTTTCAAGGTAGCTCAGGATCTCGTGATTGACGTATTTCTCCATAGTTTTGCTAATAACTAAGGGTCTGTAGTTAGAAGGCTGGGTTTTACAGCCTTTCTTGGGGACTGGTTGTACTCGAGCAGTTCTCCAGGATTCTGGAAAAATACCAGTATCATATGATAGTTGAAATAGCTTAGTAAAAACTGGCACTAGTTCAGGAGCACAACATTTTAAGAGTAAAGCAGGTATTTCATCAAGGCCGCTTGCTTTGTTGGTATTTAGAGTAGCAAGGACTCTCTGCACACGCTTAACCCTAAATATGATATTTTTCATTGTGTGGGGAGCCCGTGGAATAGAAGGTAGTTCCATGTTTCCCGGTGGGTTAAGTGTCGAGTTTGAAGAGAATATTTTCGCAGTGTTCTGCCTTTTCTGTGGAGGACGTAACTATTGAGCCGTCTTCTGGTGTGAGTGGAGGGAACGAACTAATTGTAAAATTGTTGTTGATATGTTAAGCGAGAGTCCAAAAGGACCGGCTTCCATTAGGGTTTGACATTACTTTCTCTCTCATTCGAGCGTCAAAGAGACTTTTGGAATTGATAATAGTGGTGTTGTATCTGTTTCCAGCGTTTATATCATCCTGTTTTGTTTCTTCTGATGGATTTTGTATAAATAATTTATGGGACTTGAACTTCTGGCTTCTGTTTGGCATTCAAGCGTTTGGTAAAGTGAGGAACTCTTTATATGGTTCTACACAAAAATAAATTTTGTTTAATTTAAACATCTTAAATATTTAGTCCATTTACGACTGACTTTACTGATTTTTTATATTTTAAAAATAATTTACAGTAGAAGTACTCAAATACGAAGAAAATCTTAGAGAAACTCAATTTGATTTTAGGAATGCACTTGGAACTAGGGAGGCGTTTTTTGCGTTGAACGTTATTACAGAAATGCCGTGAACAAAGAACATTTTTGCATGCTTTGTGGAATTTGAAAAGGCTTTCGATAGAGTGGGTTTTCAAAAATATAATTATACATGTTAAATAAAGACAAACGAATTATAATAACGTACATTTATTTGGCATTGTTTTAACAATCGTTCATTCAAATTTCTAACGAGTACTTTATATGATAATTCACAAGTCACAACTCACAAGTATACATTAAATATATAAATTGATCTGAAAATAAAATAATTATAATAACTATTGTATAAAAATTTGAACATTAAAATACTTATATAAGAAATAACTTTTTGTAGCTATTTACAAACAAAAATGAAGAAGTTTTATTTGAGAAACCGCAACATATTGCTTTTAACTGAGTTCAGAAATTCTTGGTGAGTAATTAATTTCTAAATTTGAGATACATTACAGTCCACCAGTTGGTTTCTTTCCTAGTACATATGTGAAATAAGCTGCGTTCATTTGTTCTAAGAATATAAATGTTAGTACTGTGTGTGGCCCCAAACGTAGATAATATGGAAGAAAACCTTTCCATAATGCGAATATTCCTTCATTTCTTATTACTTTAACGAATACGTCTGAAGGACCTTTGTACTCAGCTACACCATCTATTATTCTCATATTTTGAATTCTAAAATCAATAAAATAAAATAATTGTTAGGAAAATACATTAACACAATTTTTCTTACCTAGTTTTGGCAATATCGAATGGCATTGAGACTATCGTTGTAACTAATCCAGAAAACATAGATGCAAAGAAATGAAGCGGAATTCCATCAGCTATACGGAAATAGGCACCGATAGTTTCTTTGGCTTGAGAATAAGTACCCAGCTGAGCACCGTTCACAGCTACAGCACGACCCATTGTTGGCACTGCTCCTCTCCATAGGGTTAAAAGACCTTCCTCTCGGTATATTCTAAACAAAGCGTCAAACACGTTTTTGTAATTTCTTCTTTCTTGAGGTGCAAGACGACCATCCGCAGTCATTCGAATCAATGATATTTCAGCTGGAGTTCCTTAAAATATTTAAAAAGTTTTATATACTAATAAAATAGAAATCCGAACACCCAGTAAATGATTATTTATTTTAGTAATATTTTGTTTACATATTAATCATGACCCAAGGAATATCGGATTAAATTTTTAGCCTTATCAGTTTAACGTTCTTATTGTTATGTGTATGTTTATTGATTTGCGGGACTAAGCTTTAAATGAAATTTAATACTCCTGCGTTTGTAAACATTTTTTATAACGGTTTAACATGCCCAGAATATGAAGAAATGGAAATTTTCGGAAACTAACCGAGTTTGAAAAGGTTCGGATTGTCGGAATACTCCACAGAAGTCTAGACACTGTGGTCAGATGTTGTCAGGCATGACAACAAGAAGGCCAAACAGAAAGAGCAAGGGGCACAGGACGAAGGCACAGAACAGAACAGGAAGATCACAGACTAAGATTGCTGGGGTTAAGAGATCGCTTTTTCACTTTACTACTAGTGCAATTGCATATCAGTGGTTTGGAGAACATGAAAGGCCTATTGAAATTCAAAGCATTCATGGTCGTATTAGAAGTTTTTGACTATTTTCATACCGTCCTGAAAAAACTTTAAAAAAATACCGTTATATTTACAATGAGTAATGCAACTGCAAAAAACGGTCAGTTTGGAATTTATTCGCGGGATGTTTTTGTAATAACAAATTAACGAAATTTAACGTATCAGAGCTCAAATTGTGGGTGTTTACTTTGTATTACAAAGTTTTTCTCTAAAGTAAAGATTTTATGCTGCAGAATTAAAAATCTTCTAAAAATTGCAACATTAGCTGTTACATTTTAGTAGAAGATATTCCTGACATCGCTCTTTAAACCCCCCATAAGTTTCAAAAATTCCTGAATGATGACACGTTTTGTTCTATTATATCTTGATTAAGCTTGAAACAAAATTTATAAATATGGACTAATATGACCCATTCTCACGATATATGAGAATGTCCATAAAAAATTGACCAACGCTTCACCAAGGTGATTTTTTTGTTTTAAAAAATATTAAAAAGTTCATTTTCAGAATTTAGATGTTTGCTCAGTTTTCCAATTTTTGATATAAAATAGAAGTTTCAACTTAAGCACAAAAAAGTCTATTTTTTTGGCCTGTTTTCAGTTTTTTCATGAAAATTTAGTTGAGTGATTTATAAACCCAAAAAGACTTACATTCAGAATAAATAATGGTTAAATTAAAAAAATATTGATTAATAATTTTTTTAAAAGAAAACTTTAAACGCGTAAAAGATCCAGTGAAATGTTATATAATAGAATATGGAATAATGAAAAGTCGCAATACACTTACCTACAAATGAACCACAAATACCGGCTGTCATACCAAGTCCTAGCTTAGTAACAAAACTAGGTGGTGACCCATCTGGTTTCTTAAATACTTCGAACAGATACGTATATACCCCTAATCTTGTACCTGTATAGGTAACTTGTCTCAAAAGTCCAGCAGATATACCATTATATAACGCTGCTACTCCTTCTTTTCCGATTATAGTACGACAAGCATGAAAAGTACTTTTATATTCTTTGGCTTTTCCTCCAGCACCACTAAGCTGCATTCGATTTTTAATTAAATCTAAAGGCTGCACAAACATGGTAGCCCCCATACTAAAAGTAATGGGTTAATAACGTTTTTCTGTAATTTTCTACAATAACTTACCCAGCTGATGCCCCAAAAACAAATTTTAGGATGTTTGGAACACCTTTGGAGTCTGACATTGTTTATATATTTCCTATACTAGCTCCTGAATAGTTATAAAATTTAAAATAATCTAAATCTGTCACTATCTGACCCTTGAGGTTACAAGGTCGACAAAATATTTTTCCAAGTAAATATACGTAATTTTTCGTAAAATAAAATTACTGATTTAACTTGACGGAATATGTTAAAATTTTGTAAATTATTCAAAAATTATTACTTTCCTACAAATTATAACATATAGATTACCTCCGAACTTACACAACTTTCTAATTTAATTCGTAGTGAATATTATAATATTTTTATACTATAATAATCTTTTTTATCACCTTTATGAAACTGACACCTTCAAAACAAATCTTGACATCTTAGCACTATTACAGGTCATACAGGTCTTAAACTATTTAGGGTATTCAACAATTTGCATGACTTATTTTATTTCTAATAATTAGGAGTTACTTAAGTTTTAAATCAATGCTTACTAATATTAATTTTATTACAAGTATGTACGATTGATCAGTATCATAATTAGACTAAATAGAGTAACATTTAGTTTTTAAATTTACCACTCAGCTGATTTTGACGTTTCAAAGAATGTCTGAATATGTGAATAGGCAATTTTTTATACAATATTGTCAAGGAAGTTGCCAAAATTAGGTCATGAAGTGAAGCGATGTTTATTCGATTTTTGATTGCACCCAGCTATAAATTTTTATTTAAAATTTGATATTATAAGACAGGTATATTCTATTATCTATAATTATTGCATGTTACAACTAATTATATTTATTTTAGAATGGCAAGTAATGTTCCAGATTTCAGTCATTGTTGTGAAATTTGTGGATTAGATGGGCTATCTGAGGATGAGTTTAGAATTCATACTCACACAGCACATGTCGAAGCTAATGGGCTTTGTCCTTTTTGCGGTTTAACAGCAATATCGCCTGCAGAACTAATTTTGCATGTAAATCAATCCCACTTGGACTTCTTAACACCGGAATCTGAACAGAATATAAGCTTCATCGATGATCCAAGTCCTAGGTAAGTAATTTCCATTTAAATTAATTGTACTGACCCTTACTATTTGAAAGTTCATTTTATTAGGAATAATAAAAATAATAAAAAACTCTTTGTTTTTTATAAAACTTTCACTTTAGGGCTAATAACATCTAGGCTTTAATATTGTTATATCTTATTACTTCCATACTTAATCTAGCCTTAATATTACCTAATCAACATCACATAGTTAGCTACAAATAAACAAAATGTAACTTTATATGTCAATCTGACGATGCTTATTGAAGCGAAACATGTCATAATTAAAAACATAAAATTTTTTTAATTAAAGTGAAAGTTTTATAAAAAACAAAGAGTTTTTTATTATTTTTATTATTCCTAATTTGCATTCATTTAAAAACATTTCAACGTTTAAATAACATAACTTTGATAATACAAATACATTTTATTTTGAAAATTACGTAGCACTAAGTACGTATAATTTAAATTTTGTGTTATTGTTGAAAAAATTAAAAATTATTATTTTTTTACACCAAATTTGATTTTTACAACACTTCTTTTATTATAATATTTTTTAAATACATTGATTATCTGGATATATATAAAATTGAATTGTTTATAATTACACACTATTTTTTCCGGATCAGTCAATAAAAACACGTACAATAGTAATTCCATTTATTATTCCCATTTAACTTATCAGTTTACGTGTACGCGTACTTGAAAAGTTGTTAAAAAAATCGTATGAATAAAAAATACAAGTTTTCAATTATTAATATAAGACACCATTATATATATAGTCCAGTGAATGCAGGTTTTTAAGTAGTTAAAAAGATTGTATAAATAAACCATATACATGTTTTCAAATGATATTGTCACGCCTGGGGAGTTAGAAGAATGTACCCTAGTGTTTGGGATGAGGGGTAGCTTTACTAGAGGTACTTCCCACCCAGGTCGTGGTTTTCTAACAAGCTAGTTATCCTGCTGAAGGCAGAAAACTAACCAAGGGGAAGATGCGATAAACAACAGGAAACAAACAACAAATATATTAACGAATAAATAAGCAATAACAATGAATAATAAACAATATAAATATGGAATAACTAAATACAGTAAATTTAACTAATCTAACCAATGAAGTATATGGTGGCATGTCACATTTACTCACGAAAAATATGTCTAAAGTCAGAACAGCCAGACTCAAAGGTCTGTTTTAGAGGCATCCAAAAGGGTGACCCTTACAGACAACCTCAAGACTCCCAACTCCCCGTGCATAGACAAATCCCCGTGTGTGGCCTCAACGATGTGCTCATCTAACTTAATGACTTTGACCTGGTAAAATGTAATACAAAACAATACAATAAAATATAAACTAATAAATTAATATGTAGGGAAAACTGCCCTATTGTCGTATGTGACATACCTCCCATCCCTTAAAACCAGCCCCCGGCTTTGCTAGGCTCTGGCTTACAGTGGTTTATGTGTAGAACTGATTTTTACAAAATTAATAATCAGCCACACTTCTATCAGAAACCGCTCTTCTCGGAGGATGTCTTATCTTGCCCTTGTCTATGGAAAATGTTCAATCCAAAAAAACAGATCCCACATAGTTATTAGATATTTGGAAATTATACTACAGTTGAACTATCAATTGAAAATAGTTAATTATTTAAAAGAAGCGATTAACTGTATTGAAAAAGTTTGAATTTGAGGCAAATTTCAAAAAACGACTAAAGTTTAAAAAAAAAAATAAGTTAAAAAATTATTAATTTTTTAAATTTCTAAGAAAACGTTACATTTTCATACTTCTTGTATTAAAGATATAACAAAGAAATTTAAAAATGTTGAATCGGAATCTGAGTTGTTTAGGTTTTCTAATGTTTATTATTTTTACGCTTCATCAACTCGACTATTACATTATTGATTGAAGATATTTATTTTTCAAATACTATACCAAAATTAAAATTAGATATCCATTCAGTTGTTAATTTCTTGTAAAAAGTAGAACGTATTACTTACTAACAAAAAGAATATTATTGATATTTTTTGAATATGGATGAATATTTGTGAGTCTCAAGAAATATTATTAAACTTGATGAACTTTTTATTTTTTTATTCTTACAGTGAATTTAATGGTATTAATGGAGAAGATCATTGGAACTTTCCTTCCTATTCTAGCAATGATTCAAATCATTTAGGACCCGCTAAAACTATTAAAAGTAATATTAATATAAATTCAAATTCAAACATAAATGGTGGTGGAGAAATTAGTCCTAGTAATTCTAGTCATGGTCATGGTTCCCCGTTACGTTCAAATTTGGATCTAAAACTTAAAAATAATTCTGATAATTTACAATGTCCTATATGCAATTATACTAGTAATAATCCTAATAAATTGGAAGAGCATGTTAATAGGTATTATATTTTCTTTAATTAAATATTTTTAAATAATTTTAAAAACTGTTTTGTAGGAGTCATTTTGATTTGACTTCTCCATCAGTTGGAAATTGTACAACCTCTGAGCAATATGTGTGTCCTCTGTGTTCAAAGAACTTCCAGTCAGCATCAGATTTGGAGCTTCACGTTAATATTGAACATCGTGATATACTTTCACCTGCCAGTCCATCTGTTCAGGCTTGTCCTGTTTGTGGCATTACTTTAGATGGAGATATTAATGTAAATATACTAGAGTAACCGATTACAGTAAAACTTATATTAGTTATACTTTTAAACAAACAATTGTAATTCCAATTCATAAAAAGAGAGACGTAACCAACACCAGCAACCACCGACCCATATCGTTGATTACTCACTTTTCAAGTACTTGAAATCAAATCAAATATAATTTATTGCTTAGTAAAATAAAGTACAAAATGTACAAAATAAATAAAAAAACAAACGAAAATTTTGTAAACATTCATAAATTTTTAACTAAAAAAAAATTAACCTAAGCAAATGGTGTTGATGGAACCTACTGCTAGAATGACGAGGAATAGAAATAAGACCACGATGGCATAGGTTTAGATTGTGAATGTTCGTTCAAAATGTGAAACGTATAAACTAAAATCTTGTAAAAGAAACTCTACATAAAAATCCTACGCCAACCCTCCCTATTCGCCCAGCCAGAAATACCCAGGGCACCAGAGACATGATTACGACGACGCAAACAGGAATTCTGAATTTTTTGAATCCTAGAAGAAGTAAAAACATCACAGAAATTAAAATGACCGGGACAAGGGAGTGTCTTACGTACACCAATTGGTAAACACTTACGAAAGAGATAAATTTGCTTTTCAGATGAATAGACTTTTTTGACGGAAATAGAAATGCTCTCTAAAGGGAAGACTAACATCCACCATCAGATCCAAATCCTTGGCTAGTGATAAAAAACTCAATTTACCATTGATAAGCTTCAAACGTAGATTCTACTGAAGAAAATCACGATCTTGATGGAGCACAGCCCTTAGTGAAAAATGGAAACTATATCTGCGTATCATTGGCATATGGTTAATACCTGCAGAACTTTAAACAACGATATAAATCTGAAGTATATATGGTATACAGAAGGGGACCCAAAATAGATCCCTGTGGCACACTAGCAGAAAAGGGCAAAGGATCGGAAAGCTCACCAGATATGTTAACTCGCTGCGACTTATTCTGGAGATAATAGGAGATAAATAGGCAACAGACAGTGAGAATTGATGATGTACTTATGTGATCCAAATCACTCTGCAATCGCAGAATGCCATTACGAGTCTGACTTAAGAATAGGACAATCTCTCCCCAATGCGTTCAATGCTTTGTGAAACTTGACAGTATGTGTGTAATTTCTTATTATGGTGGTGTACGTATGAAACCTTAGTTTTTGTTTTTTCCACTTTTTGGAAATGTCATTGTACCTTTATTTATTTATATATTCTAATGGGAGTAAAAAAATATTTACTTTTACAGAGTGAAAAAGTTACAAGACACGTGGAGTCTCATTTTCCGGCAAGTTCTCCACAACCTTCGGATAGAGCAGCGCTTCGAGAAAGAGAACAAAGGGAATTCGAAATGTTACGAGCTCAATACGGGATGGACAATCAAGGAAATTTCAAGGAACAATCCGTTACTAATATGCAACGGGCTGTTTACGCTGGAGAAATGAGTGTCTCGGATTATTATGAACGAACGCTTGATCTGAGAGCAGCTGAAAGCTGTGGTATTGATGATGGAAGTTCAGTTACTAAAAGCATTGTAAGCATCTACTGTATGAATTTGTTCATTGTTTATTTATTTTCGGGTTATTTTTATTTGATGCGTTGATATACCATAAGGAAATATTATTGCGAACCATTTTACTTCTACTTCTTCACCCATTTTTATAATAGGCAATAAAAAAGTTACAAAATCTCAAAAACCTTAGGAGATACCATTTAATTATAGATTTTCTTTTAATATTTAGGTTCCTAGAGTGAAAGCTATAAGCAATAATGCATCAAATGTGGTACGTACACTGCTTTGTACGTGTGTTGATCATTATGCCTCTTCTTACGGAGATCGAGGATGGGGATGCGGATATAGAAACACCCAGATGCTTCTGTCCAGTTTATTAACACATACAGGGTATAATGAGAAACTTTATAAACTTTGGCAAGATCAGAAACCTCCTAGAAGCTCAGTTCCTAGCATATCTCGAATTCAGAATTTGATAGAACAAGCGTGGTCACAGGGTTTTGATATTCAGGTAAAATATTGATATCTACTGGTGATTTTTTTAAAACTATAATTTACAGGGATCGGAACAGTTAGGTTGTAGATTAGTTAACACAAGAAAATGGATTGGTGCTACAGAAGTGGTAACACTGTTATCATTTCTTAGAATAAAATGTCAGCTTGTGGATTTTCATAAACCAACAGGACCTGGTGGAACTCATCCTGAACTATTCAGATGGGTTTTAAGATACTTTGAAAGTTCTGCTGGTGGTGAATTTACTCCTCCTTTATATCTGCAACACCAAGGTTAGTACTCATAAGAAATGTATAAATTCAGATCATTAGAGCAGTTTTGACCAACTGATCTACACTCATTTAGTAACTTAAAATAAAAACTCAACTTCCTAAATTATTAAATTTTCTACGTTTCTCTAATTTGAAAACGACTGTGGAAGTTTAAAACCTGAATAAACATTTAAACAAACAAATAAAAAATAGATAGAATGACAAAATAACTATACAAAAAATTTGTGGAAAATATGAAAAACTTTTACTTTTAGGACATAGTCGTACAATAATGGGTGTTGAAATTCATAGAGATGGTAGTTTAATATTGTTAGTACTTGATCCAAGTCATTCGCCTCAACAGATGGCACAGTTAGGTGATACGAATAGCTCTAGTATAGCTTTAAGACTCTTGAGGAAAAATGAAGTAGCTATGAAAGCTAGACAATACCAAATAGTAGCAATAGTAGGAATGATTGACAGTGACCATCAATATCAGGTAATACAAATAATTTTTTGTACAGCAAATGTTGATTTGTAAATATATATATTTTTGGATTTCAGCAAAGTAAAATTCTTCGTGGTCTCAGAATACCGCAGGATCGGTGAGACTGGCCTGAAGCTGAGCTTAGGACATTTAAATCAAATTTATAGTTTTACTCTTTCATGATCTAGTCACATAATTCGTCACATCTTTCTCTTTTACCTCAAGTACACGTTTGGAACAAACGATTATAATGAGCATTTGCAAAATATTTTTTTTATATATAATTGTTGGTGTAAATAAATTATGAATATTTAGAAGAATATGCGACGTTTTAAATTTTGCCATATGGAAAAGAAATTGCTTAACTTTAGGTCGACGGTGCTTACTGAGGATCAATAATTTGTGAGGAAGACAAAAAATTGGTACACTCGGTAGTGTTTGTTATTTATTAAAAATAAAATTTGGAATTTTAAAATGCAGTATTTATATTTTCCCAACCTTAAGTGGTTTCGTTTTGTTCAATGCCTTTTTACATAGGGGACATCCGATAACAGTAAGTAATCACAAGGATTGTTCTTCCACAAGGTGTTGACGAAACGTTGCAGATTGAGTATTTATTCTAAATATTGCGCCGGAAAACTCAAGTGACTTAACTGTTTTTACCTCAAATGACTTTACGTTACTTAAAATATGGAGCTTTTGTTGACTTCTTCAACAAGTATAGCTCAAATTACTATTAGTTCCATTTTGAATAGTGAGGTCCTGGTCTATTTGCTTACCTACAGGGAACATATGAGAGATGAAATAAGACTTGTTATATGAATATCGTTGATTGCAATAGATAAACGATTTTTAGAAACTTCGCCGAATCTTGGATAAGATGGTATTGCGTACCTGGACCCTGGAACGGATGTTATAAATAAATGGAAGATAAATATAGAGGTCTAAGTCTGTGTACGGTATATACATTGGGCAGCATCCAGAAGGACATAAACCTGAATAGAACAAAAACACCATATTGGGGCTAAACCAAAGGATATACGAGCGTCTCTAAGACAGATAAAGGAACTGGACCAGGAGACCTAGAGCCAAATACTCAGAAATTCTGAGTGCATACCCAAGCATTACTTAAGCGGAAATCTGCGCCATTGAAAGATGTACAAAATGAAATATTGGATGGAACTATCGTGACCAAGAGATTGTTATCGTATCAGATAACCAAGCAGCCATAAAAGCACTAAGCTCAAACACAATCAGTTCTAAGGTCTGGGAATTGCCTAAGCAAACTAAATGAACTAGGCCAAAAGAACACGGTTACTCTCCTATGGGTTCCAGGACGCATATGAATAGAAGGGAACGAAACAACAGATAAGCTGGCAAAAAATAAGCTATTTGAGACCAGAGCCATCTTGTGAAATCATCAGTAATACAGTCTTAGAAAAACTAAGGAAGTAATTGGATAGAGAACAATCTAGAAGGAGTAAGATTAACGAAGACACTCCTGGGAAACTATAACCACAAGAGATCTTTCAGATGACCGCAGTTAAAATATCTTCCGTATTATAAAGAGAGTATTAATCGGGCACTGTCAGTTAAGAGGACGCATGTAGAAACTAGAAATAGTAGGAGATGCAAAGTGCAGATTCCGTGAGGAAGATGACGAAACCTGAATAAATATACTCTCAGAATGCAATTCTAGAGTCAGAGTCAGATACCTTAGATCATACGAAATAGAAGAGGACGATCTACCTAACTTGAAGCCTAACGACATCCAAACTTTCTAAATAAAAACAGGAGTAAGAGAGCTGCTATAAGTTAAAAAAACATCAAAATTATATCAAGAACGGGGGACACAATAGATCTTATAGGTCGCAGGTGTACCTGTCACCCCTTTGGTGAATCCATGTATTTTTTAAACATATGTTTATTAAATTGTCTTACAAATCTGTCGTAACCACTTACATATAGACAAATAGTTGGAAACTATGAATTTCTTTGTGTTTTTAAAAAAGTTTCATGCATGGAAAAACGAAAGTTGATTGATGTTTGATATTTAAAGGAAAGGTTTAAATTTGCAGGTAAATATACTACTGGAGTAGATTTAGAATTCTAAATTTTAATATTATTAGATAAAATTTCACAGATTATGTTCAGTTCAGCTACCATTTTCTTAAATTTTAAGTATCACAATGGAAATGAGTGATGTGTTATATAGTCCATTTCACCGATTTTGGCCGATGACGAAATCATACTCGAAGTAAATTTAGAGTTACATCTCTCTTAGATACAGGCAAGTTAGAAATTTAAATGAGGACGTTTGTTTGTTAATACAACACTTACGTAACTGCATCTTGTTTCACCGGTAGATAAAAAGTATTCAATACGGAAGTCTTGACTTAAATCACATTCCTAGTAACCGTCATGTACGGCTCGTTGTTGAAGGGTTGAATTTAATAAAATTATTAATGTCATAATTTTTGTAGATGTCAAACCACACTGATAATTTCAGAAACTTACAACCTTATTTAGAAAAAAAAACTCTCCGCCATTGGTAACTTGGATGACAGTTTAATCTTATTTCAGTGGTTTCTAACTTGGGTTTCTAATATCAAATCGGCCAAAAACGATGAAATGGACTATAGATTGAATGAATTTATAGCATTCATAACTAATTTACTAATGTAAACTCATCGCATGCATGCATCTTTAAAATTTGTAACATTTAATGTGGTAAAATAATCATCGTGTAGAAATCTTACAATATCTTCTATTTTACAAAGATGCATTTTATCATTTACATGTACAATATTTTTACAAAAACTGATCTGCCTAGTGACATCTTTCCCGTTTGACAGAAGTCTGAAGTAGATACCTTGAGTGTTATCAGAATCTTCTTTCTCTTGATACACTTCGAAAACAAATCTAGCTGCATACCTTAATAAAAATGGATCGTTTTGTAAACCCAGCGCTGTACTCAGCTGTTCTATTGTATGATCATGACCTGAATAGACGATCAAATATGGACCACTGTTCGAAACCATTTGCAACATGTGCTGTACAATATGTCTAATTAAACCATAAGATTTTAATAGGCAGTACCTCTTCCAAGCTAGATTTCGCCATTTTTGATAATTGACCCAATCAGTATAAGCAAAGATTCCAACCACATTTTGCCGACGTATGCAATTGATAGGAGAATCACATGGTAGACCATTTCTATGGCAAACAAACGTTAACAGTGCATCTCTAATAAAATGCGGATCAGTGTTGGCAGATACTGGTTCCCCATTCACTGAAAATAAGACATTGCCTGTTGATTCAGATAGAGCTGCTACAGCTGGATGGGACTGAAGTTGGTGTGAGATACTTTTCTTCACTTTCCTGAAAAGAAAACAAAATAGTTTCAAAACCTTCAAGAACCAGGCCAAAAGAACGCTGTTATTTTCCTATGGCTTTGAGAACACATAGGAATAGAAGGGAACGAAACTGCAAATAAGCTGACAAAAAGAACATATTTGGGACCAGAACCATCTTGTAAAATTAACAGTAGTACAGTCTTAGAAAATCTAAGGAAAGAAGTTGATAGAGAACGAACTAAGACAAGCGAAGACACTTCTGGGAAACTCTCAAACTTTCCATATTGAGTTTTCTGAATTTTGTTAGGTATTTTCAGAATTTAAAGACGACCTCTGACAAATCTGACACATCCATCAAGATTAACAAAATAAGCAAGGTCCATTTTTTTATTTTAGTGGCAAAAAGTTCCCCAAATAATAGAAGAAAATTCTCTAAGGTATATGGAAATAAATAACTCAATAACCGATACTTAAAAAAACATTAATAATGCCGAATTCACCTTTGCGAAGCTTTCAAAAATTGGGTTAAAGCACATTAAATTCTTTATTATTAAAAAAGGATGGTACAACTATAATACCGATCATTTAACCGCTCTTTTTATTCGTTTTCAAAACATGTATTTGGAAATGATTAAAATATTGCATACAAATTACTGACTAAGAATACGTTACATTATTATTGAAAGTATTGAAATTATTAAAATTCTTGCAAGTGTTTTTTCACATAATTATCCATATTACTCACCTATATAGTTTTTCGGTGACTGGACAACCACAATCTTTAAAACAAAAACTCATACTTTGACTTTCATGAATAGCTATTTTTTCTAAAGTATCTGGTGGAATAAAGCCATATAAAAATGCCAACGCTGATTGAAATGTACGTCTGTATCGTGTACTAAAAACTAAAATTTCGCTGGGTTTTAAATTAAATATTTTTGGCCAAACATCTCTGTAACTATCTTTTAATAGATTACCAAGTATCAGTAATTGAGAGACACCTAGAAAATTGACCTTAGAGTAAAGACCATTTACGAATATATTTGAAGTTACCTTGCATAGTTAATTGTCCCAAGTGGCACTGAGTAGGATACACCGGTAAAAATGGAAAACCGTGAAAAGGCCCTGGACCAATCCATGATACTTTTCCTGGTAATGACTGATTGTGTAAATATGCCTAAAAAAATATAATTTGTAATTTAACGATTAAATATAGTAGGTACCTATTGCGCCACCTTACAGTGGCGTCATAGTACTTGATTTAGTGAGAATTGCTCGTTTAAGTATATGAGATTTTAATGCACCACCTTACGGTGGTGTCAGTGTACTTGATTAAGCAATAATTGCTTGTTTACATATATGAGATATCAACTAGAATAAAGACACCAATATTTAATATAAAAATTTGCTAAATTACATAAATCATTAAATTCATTTAAAATTTATCATTTTATTTCAATACATTGAATTTCGTATATGGATAGTGAAAAATTAACCGTTTATTATTTGGGTTGATATAATAAAAGTATTATTACCTTATACGATGTTAAAAGTTCTATATAGTTTGTACCACAGTTTATAGATGATATTTTCTTTATATGCTGAAGTGGACCTCTATCGCCATGCCTTATAAGCACAAGTAAACCTTTCATAAACCACTTTTTTGAATGAAAAGCACCTTAAAATCACTTTTATGGCATTTGAAACTATTGATGAAATATATTTTACATACCTTCATCTCCTTTGCTAACATCTTCTGGAAAATTACATATTTTAAATATCCTTTTAGTTTTTGAATCCAATGCAAGATTAATAAAAGAGGTTGATCCTATAACCTCCGTGTCAGGTAATTTTGGTTTTGCTTCCAAAAATTTGTAAATTCCAACAATAATTAGTAATATCCAGAGACTCATTAATAAATAACAGTGGATGGCTTTGCTCTGAGGCATTCGGAATGAATTCAGAATCATTGCTGACTAACTCTTTATTCTTTTTACTAAAAATTTTTCATTTTTTTGAATGAAATGACCACCTAACGATTGGGAATTTTATGCATTCTTATCATTTGACTATTATACTAGAGTATAATGTCCTAAATACACATCTGAATCACTACTATTTAATAACTTGATGATTTCAGATCATCAGATTTTCATAAATAACTCAAGTGATACTTTATAAATGTTATAAATAACCAAAAGGTGAGGTTAAGTCTGATTAATCAACTGTCATTATCTTTATCGATTTGCTGACTCTCGAAAGATGGTGTTATTCAGCCACAATATGCAGAGTGTTTTCTCAAACAGCGAGAATTGTTTTAAATTTTTTGACATTAAATTTCAATTAAACAAGATTAACAACGTAGGTAAAAAAGTTATAAATTGATTTTATTTTAAAAAATTATCTGAATTTATTTAGAACCAAGATGATCCAGCGAATTTCGTACTGCTATACTAGATTTCAACTGTGCTACCCAGAGATAATTTGTCTATGGTGCTACCTTACGGTGGTGTCATAGTACTTAATTAAGTAAGAATTGCTCGTTTAAATACATAAAATATCAAATGCGCAACCTTACGTTGGCGTTAGATTACTTAGTTTAGTAAATATTTTCTTAGTTTTTCTTTTTCCGCAATTTTTTCTGTTTTTCCAACTATTTTCCATTTTACTTTAGTTTCTCGTTTTTCTAACAATTTAAAAATCCAAATACAACGCCATCTACCAGGTATCTGTAACCTAGATACCAAAAAAATTAACTTAGAACCATTAGAAAACAAAGAATTGTATAATAACATACTTTGTATTGGAATATATTTTTTTTATTTTACGCTACTTACTATTTGTATGTCTTACCATTCAAATTTTCTCTTAACTTTCATAAATATTTTAAGATCAAAATTAGCTAAATGGGTCCAGCCATTCTCAAGTTTTCACGTTGAATAATCTAGAAATTAAAACAGCGCTACCTGCGAAGTCTCTACTTAGATGTCAAACTTTGATAGGGAGTTATATCAATTAACTTACACCGCTGTATATTGGGAATTCGAAGAAGTAAAGAATAAATATATACTATCATAAATAAAAATTTAATTAAAAAACACTTTATAGTAAATCTAAACCATTCTTGAATCCATTTGAATACATCCAAAAATTTTATCAAAAGACAGAAGGAGAACTATGTCCAGGAGTGGATGCAAAAAGGTTGTTGAAGAGAGAGAACTTGCGTCTGCTTATGCATGCATATATTCATGAATAAATAATGCGTAGGTATTCCTATTAATTCAAATTACATATAAAAAATTGGTAAATAAAAGGAATAAAAGTACTTTAAATTTTTTTATTGCAATATTTATTGGCATTTTGCATCAAATCTGAACTAATAGGTGTATGGACTTGGACTAATGAATTAATGGTTTAAGTAAGAGAAAAGGGGACACCATAAATGAAATTAGATCAGATTGAGGCAAACACATTGCTAACAGTTAAGCCGCTTATATGTATGTTTAAGAAATAATCTAAGCTTCTTATTTCTTTAATTTTCTTTTTAATGATTCTGGCATTTCTGGAGGAGGCGGTCTAGGCATTTTCATAGCAACTTTAAAACCATCATAAATGAACCACTGTAATGCAGTAAGAGTACCAATCATAAGGATTCTTGGACCTATACCACCCCACAAACCCATAAAACCTAATTTTTTTATTAAATCACCTGCTGTAGCACCTTTTTCTTTATTCATTTTGCTAACAAGCGTATCAGCTGGATGTGATACGATAGCACAAAATACTCCGGCAATGTATCCAGCTGTAAACGTGACTACTAATTGTTCAGATTTACTGCATTGTGCTCGGGGCTTAGGTACGACGTATTTATATAACAATTCAAGAGTTCGTTCAAAAGATGCAAATTTCATCATTGTATAAGGAATTTGTCGTAACCACAATGGTACAATTGATTTATAGAAGGCAAATATACCCTCTTCAACCATCATTTTCGGTACAGCTTCACGCATTGTTTTAGCATATCCTTGTGTTGTTTGCATTTTTACTTTAACAGCTTCAAAAGGAGAAAGAGCTATATCAGCAAAGAACTCTGCCGAAGCTGAAGATGCTAGATACAGACTAGTTCTATACAAATAAGAATATTCGTCTCCCAGTATATCGTGGTACACTTTTTTAAAAACTTCGTATAAACCAAATTTGAATGTTCCTTGAGCTGAATAACCAAATAATGTAGGCGCCCATCCCAACGTAAGGCCTAAAGGCCCCTCTTCTTTCACTGTAAGTTTAATCCCATAAATTAAGCTCTTATATTTCTGAGGGTCCACTTGAATCCGACATTTAACTAAATCGAGTGGCGTTACTAACAAATGTGTAGATCCACAAGAAATTAAACCTCCTAATCCACACAGTAGAAAATATTTTCCCGATCCATATTCGCAACTATCACCAGGCGAAGCTGCTGCTGCTGCAGCGATACGACTTTTATTTACAAATGTTCTTACCAGATCTCTTGGGGAGATTTTTGCATTTTGTTTATGTATTCCTGTAGTTGTGGCATCTTTACCGCAAAATACTTGCTTGTAGAAAGAAAACATATCTGAATAACTTAATTTAGTAATATCATATTTTGCGGCTAAGTGTTAACCATGTCTTGATGTTATTTTTGCGTTGCCTATTTGACACAGAATAAAACAGACATTGTGACATTAATCGACATTTATGCACATTTTTTAGTGAACCAATCAAATATAGTGTGATGACACATTATTTATTGGGTCGTGGATTATCTTATAAAAGTACCACCAGTCACGCACAAACATGAAATGAAATTCGCCAAGTACAAACTCCACAAATTTTGATCTATCTATTTTTATATAAATAATTAGTTTTCTGAGTGCTGGGATGAAACAACGATCTATAGACTGGCCAGAGAGTTATTAGATCATCCTGACGAGGAAACAGCAAGAAAATTTTTGTCATTGACTAGAGAAAATCTCCGAACTGCTGTGGAAATCTTAACAGGTCACTGCCAATTGCGACAACATCTCTTTAGGATGAAATTAAAAGAATCGCCTCAATGCAGAGGTTGCGAACAAGAAGAGGAAACAGTAGAGCCTATAATGTATGACTGCTCTGCTTTTTCGGAAATCGGAAAATCCGTGTTGGGCGAGTACCTCCTCGGGAGCCTCATCACCTATTTTAAACCACTAGACCTGAGCCTGAGGTGTGGATATCACTACAGGAGGATGCACAATGGTCCATATGTGGCCTCAGTCCCGGTATAGCACTTGCTCGCCCCTCCTCAAATTTCCAGATCTAGATCCAGATTAGTTTTTTTTGCAAAAAATGCTCTTTTGAGATTATCTGGCACTTCAAAGAGTGCCTGTGACAGTAGAAACCATTTCAGGGTGTCATATAAATAGATAATAAAACAAGGAATATTAACACCCATAAGATATCCTATAAACGTTACGAAAATGCTGAAAAAAAAGATAAATTAAAAAAAAAATAATAAATTCTAATTGGTAGTATATGTTATATTTCTTTTTTGATTAGTAGTTATAAATTCCATCTATTCCACTATCTTAAATCTGAAACTTTATTTTTTAATATAAATTCTCATTTCTTTCAATGGAACATGAAATTACACCGAAGTATTTCATTTCGAGTTCCTAATTTCTAATGCAACGACCTTTGAGCAAATTTAAACCAGCACTAAAATTTAAGGGGAAGTCAGCAACAGCATTCAAAGTATCTAATTGAAAATCATTCCCAAGATAACGCGTCTCATAATAACATTGCCTTCCTCGGTATTTCGTGTAAACTTTCTAAAATGCTCATTTTAAGCGCTTATTGCTGGCAATGTCTCAAACACTAAATGGAAACTACAAGCTATTTTCTTATTATTTTTAGTTTTACAAGCTATTCTTAAGGTAAAATGTGCAAATCAAAACTTAAAAGGGAAGAAGCAACAAAAGGTACACTAAGAGAAAGACGTGCTTTGCAATATAATAAACAGTGTTTTTTTCATTTTTAAAAACTAAAATTACAATACAGGTAGGTGTCTCGGGATCTTGATCTAGAAGTTTGAGGAGGGGCGAGCAAGTGTAGGGATATTCACACCTCAGGTCATCAGGTCTAGAGATTTAATAATCACAATTTATAAAAAGAAGGCGCTGAGAGCGTACACCAAGTTGGGGTCTGTTGTCTTGTCTGTTAATACTTTGTTGGTCAGGAAGCACCAGCTGCGGAACCAACACCGGAAGCTCCAGAACCACAAAAAGAACTACCAGAAGATAAAGCAAAACCAGCAGTTAAAGAAAAACTACCCGATGCTGGTATAGTGTACTGTTAATAAAATCTACTTCAATGGAGATAACTGGAAGACAATTTCAAGCTGCTCTTACAACTATGGAAGAAGCTGTTGATAAAAAAATCAATTGCCAATAGGTACTGACTATGGTTTGGAACTAGGTATAAAAAAAATAAAAAACAATAACAATAACAATATATATATTGTTAACGATTAATTAGTTGGTAATTTTCATACAAAATAAAAAAAGTAATTGATTTACAAACAAAAATGTCTTTTGTATAGGTCTATTTTTGATTAGCCTTTAGTATTTACATCAATTGTTGATACCCAGTTGGTTTTTTATATATCCACCTTGAAAAGAAAAAAATAAAAAAAGGATATTTAAATGTATTATTTCAAACACTGTGTTAGATTTTAGTGGAATATAAAAGAAAATTAATACACATAAAAGATAAACTAAATTAAACAAAAAAGTGTATAAAATACCCAAAGATATGGAGCGTTAGTTTCTAAAATGTGCCATAGATCCCTTTGCTGATGGACCAACTATACAAAATTTATGTAAAAAATGAAGATCCTATTATCGTTTATTTAGATTTAAAAAAATAGTTAATTTTTAAATAAAGATTAAAAAAAAACGTGTGCATAATATGTACTTATGCATGACATTCCTAAACATCTTCTGCATGGGAAACATTTGAGTTATGGACTCTCCGAACACTTCTACGCGTGCCATAGACCGCACATACGACGAATGAAGAAGTTCTAAGAACTGCAGGTGGCGAACAGAACTACTGAATATCGTGAAAGAAAAAGAATCCTTGGCAGTATCTTTAGAGGAAGCAAATATTACATTCATAAACTGATTCTGCAAGGGAAGCATTTGAGTTGTACAGTCTTCTTCGCTGCTGTTTTGTATTACAGAAAATAATAAAATCCAAAAATGTATCTCGGACGACTAAAATAAGAATATACCACTCCATTGTAAGACCGATTATGACGTACGCCTGTGAGACCTGGACCATGACGAAACAGAACGAAAACAGATTGAGGATTGCAGAGAGGAAAATCCTACGGAGTATATACGGACCTACACGGGATGAAACTACGCAACAGTATCGTAGTAGAAAAAACAGGGAAATAGAAGAACTATATGACCAACCGGACATTGTAAAAATAATTAAAGCGGAAAGACTGAGATGGGCCGGCCATGTCAAAAGACAGGAAGATGGAAGAGCTGTCAAATTAGTATGGGAGCAGGCCCCGACCGGTAGAAGACCATTAGGAAGACCACGGCTAAGGTGGAGAGACAACATAGCATCAGATCTTAGAGCTCTGAATATCACGGAAGCAGAAGAGCTAATGATGGACAGAGTCTTATGGAGGGGAATTGTTGAGTCAGCCAAGACCCATCCTGGGTTGTAAGACGTACAGAGAGAGAGAGAGAGAGAGAGAGAGAGAGAGAGAGACTTCGAATAAAGAATTTCCAAGAACTGGACCTGGACCATGACGAAACAGAACGAAAACAGATTGAGGATTGCAGAGAGGAAAATCCTACGGACCTACACGGGATGAAACTACGCAACAGTATCGTAGTAGAAAAAACAGGGAAATAGAAGAACTATATGACCAACCGGACATTGTAAAAATAATTAAAGCGGAAAGACTGAGATGGGCCGGCCATGTCAAAAGACAGGAAGATGGAAGAGCTGTCAAATTAGTATGGGAGCAGGCCCCGACCGGTAGAAGACCATTAGGAAGACCACGGCTAAGGTGGAGAGACAACATAGCATCAGATCTTAGAACTCTGAATATCACGGAAGCAGAAGAGCTAATGATGGACAGAGTCTTATGGAGGGGAATTGTTGAGTCAGCCAAGACCCAACCTGGGTTGTAAGAGCTACAGAGAAAGAGAGAGAGAGAGTCTTCGAATAAAGAATTTCCAAGAACTGTAGGTTGTAAACGTAAACTAGTTAACATCGAAAGAAAGACAGAAAATTTTCTTTCTCTGTCATTTCTTTAGAGGATGCTAATATCACATTCGTAAACTGATTCTGTAAGGAAAGATAGAGGGACATTGAGGTCCGGTTAGGAAGCAGCATTCCTGGCTGAAAAACCTTAGGTACTAGTAAATGTCAGAGACGTAGTCCCTATATTCAGAAAACCGAAAAACGCACTTTACACATGGTTTGAGATTTACAGATAATCGCCAATGCAGGACTACGCGATCTGCACAGAGAGAAGAAGAAGATCGGAGGCAAAATAGTATTCATTTCTGGGAAGTCGGTCAGTCGTCCTGATGAGGCGATTGACTTTCGCCCATTGTACTGTACTTTTTCTTCCTACTCTGGTTGATAATTCAACTTACCTCCCTACAAACTTCTACCGAAAATCCATGTTTTCGCTGCATGCCCATGTAGAGAAGAAATATTTTTCAGTAATCTAACTTTTTTAGAACGTCCGCAAAGTTCTATAAGAGTAAAAAGTGTAAATCTTAGGGATTACAATAACTTTGGGAACATGTTCTATGAGAAAAATAATTATACAAACAACTCATAAGCATAAGATGTGTAGAATATAAAGATAATTATATAGAACAAAAGTTTGTCATTATAATTGAAGTAGGAAATTTATTTGAATGAAGATAAGAGGTTTGTTAGACTTAAAACCTCATTGAAATATATATATATATATTTTTTGTTATAAGTTTTGTTAAAACTGAAATACTAAAGACTTTAAAAATAACATTCGAAGAAGCTTTAAAGGGAATTAAGGTAATTAGGTTTCCTTTTGTTTCCTACATTTTTCTTTGTTACATCATTAGGATTTTTTCTTGTTTGGTACACTTTCGATAAAATGTATTGAAAACACAACGGTTATTATAAAAATCGTTATGGGATTTTTAAAGACAAGGGGCTGCATATTTTTACTAAAATTATTTCCAGATAAATAACAGCGTCATTTTTACAAATATTGAACTTCTCTTTAATGTGATGAGTAAATACTTTAAGAATTATTATTTTAACTAATGCTACTGCATACTAATTTATTGTTTCAAAAAAAATAAAATATAACTTTTGTACACAAAAGTCTATGTAATCTGTTTTGATTTAAACATATTTTTCTTCAAGTCCTCTTAGGAGGTTTGTAATTATCATTACTATTTTAATGTTTGATATAGCAGCTCGAAATAAGTTTGCAGAACTACATTTCTCATACCCGTCCGATCTTGGACTATGCTGCACCAATTTAGAACCCTTACTTGGCACAAGACACTCATGCTCTTGAGCAACTTTCTCCAGCAATTCGTAAATCTTGGGATTATGCATCCTCCAGTAAAGGCGACTTCGTGGGGATCCAATTAAAACATGCAAAAATCTAAATGGTCATTATTCGCTTAGTTTATTCTGTTTTTTGTTTCTGTCAGTGTCAGCATGATGAGCCTCACCAGTTTGATTGGTACTCCAAAAAGTCTCTAAGCAAGGTTAAGTTTTCCTCTGTTGACTCTGTTTACAGTCAATAAAGAGCTGGTGGATCTCTACATCGAACTCACTAAATAGAATTCCTGCTACTGAGTATGATCTTCTTTTCAGGATAATAGATAATACCTTGTAACACACATTGAGCCACAGTAGTTACCAAAAACAGCTTGATCACCCTTTTTGTGAATAGGAAATATTATCGCTTCTTGATACTGGTTTGGAAGTTGTTACTTTATCCAAGCTTCCTTTACCAACTCATACAGCCACTCTTTTCCAACCAGTTTATGTACCTCTGCTGGTGCTCTATTATTTCTCAATTCCCTAATCGCTTCCTGGTGGCTGCACCTCATCCTCTACGTCTACTACAGACTCCATTTCCCCCTGATTGTCTTCTGTAATAGTCTGTCGTAGCTATATTATCTAGTAATATTAAAACAAGAAGAAATTTGGTCCTTAATTACCAATGTCGAAACATGGAGACACCTGTTTGTTAATGTTTCAATTAGGATAAGACAAATTATAACTACTCCTTTGTTTCTTTATGCCAAAGTTATCTTTTGTTTATAGATAAATAGTAAGTGCTTTCAAGCATATTATACGATAATATGGAACTTGTATAACGAAATTATCTTTAAATCTATTCTTCCTCTTTCCCATTCTTGTTGATGCTTTTATTTAAAATTGCATAAGATTGTTGCAATGGACTTGCTTTATACAAATTATATAATTTTCTAGAAAGGCTTTTAAAGTTCTGATTTTACATTTTATAAACCTTAAAAGTTGTATAATACTAATTGAAAGAGTCTTAAATAATTTTCGTTTACTAATATGAGGAATCGTTTATATGGGCGGCCTCGAATTGGACGCTAACTACCTGTAGCTCCGAAGAGACACCCTTAAATTGGACGCTGCCGGAAGGATTATGTCCTTTAAGGATTAAGCTTATATTATATTTGATAACAATTTTTTGGGAATTTCGATTCAGGTAAAGTATAGTTTAAATATATTAAATTTTGCTATTTAAGGTAATGAAATTTGCATTTTGTTTTATTTCCTTTTTGTTCGTTGTGCCTGCTTGTTATAGTTATGGAAAATTTCAAAGTTATTAGTAAACGTGGAAAAGAAGTGCTAATTGTAGAGTCTGCCAAATTTACTGTTGAAGAGTGATGAAACTTATTGGAGATGTGCCATACGTTCTTGTAGGCGAAGATTTTCACGGTGGGGGCAGAAAATATAATTTCGCGTTGTGATTTACAACTTAATCACGTTAAAAACACTAAAAAATTAAATCGTCAAATTATAAGTAATAGTGTGAAACGAAACGCTACAGAGGATGCAGCAGAAAGGCCATCTAAAATAATACATTCTGTTTTAAAAAAACATAGTGAACAACTGACTACACTGTCCGTTCGTGATATGTGCTACATTCGGAATAATTTGTATAACAACAGACGGAAACTTCAACCACCTTTACCAAAGACTGCCGAAGAGTCTATGAGTATGTTGGAGAAAATGAATATAAGAACAATTAGAGAAGAAGATTTTTTAGTCATTAGTGACCAAACGGCAAATATTGTTGTGTTTTCGTGCTTATCAAACATTTCCTATTTGTGCAGCAAAGAAAAAATCTACATGGATGGGACATTTAGTTATTGTGCACAATATTTTTTCCAATTATTTACTATTCATACTTTGGAAAATGGACATTACATTCCCCTAGCATTCTGTTTACTTCCCGATAAACGGCAGGCAACTTACGAAACTGTTTTTCTATTGTTAAAGGCTAGGTGCGAAAGTGTCGGTTTGGATTTAAATCCTAAAAAAGTTGTGGTAGATTTTGAAAAGTCAATTCATAATGCTGTGCGAACAGTCTGGCAAGAATCAGAATTGATTGGGTGTCGCTTTCATCTTGGACAATTCGCAAAATACAAAATCATGGACTAACCCCAGACTTTAAAAACCAAGAAAGTGAGATATGCAGGTGGCTTAAATATACCTTTGGCTTGCCTTTTCTGAACCCCACGGATGTAGGCGATTGCTTCGCATTTGAATTTGCGGAAATTCAACCTTAAGATGAAAGACTTTCGAAATACGCCGGCTATTTAGTGGAAAACTATATATCAGAAGACGCCAATTTTCCGCCAGAGCTGTGGGCAGAGTGCAGCGACAGCATTGAAAGAACGACAAATGCGTGCGAGTCTTTTCACTCTAAGTTCAACTCACATTTTTATTTTCCACACCCTAACATATTTCTGTTTATTGAAGTGTTGAAACAGTTCCAAACTGAAACATACATAAAACTTCAAAGTTTAACAGAAAAAGTGAGAATTCGAGATGTTACAGTACGTAGGCGTACTGAAATACTACGTGCTAACATAAACCGATACAACTTAGGTGAAATTTCGAGGATACATTTCGTAAAATGTGCATCTTATATATACTCATATGTAAATGTGTAAATATATGTATTCATGCTTATAAATATAATTGTAAATATAATGGGGTTCGTGTATAATATATTATCTTTTATGTAAAACTTTCAAACGAATTAACAAATATACCTTTAATCATAGTTACTATAAATGCCTTTTGTAAAACGTAAATAAACAGCTAAACTTGAAGCAATGTGTAATTTATTTCAACTTTCACTCCAAATCTAATGACCCATTACCAGCAGGTGGGCGTAGCGTCAAATTTTGTAGTAGAGATTAGCAGCGTCCAATTTATGGCGTCTCTCACAGGTAAACAGAACTCTTTGCGGATTAACTTTCACCTTAGCGTCCAATTTATGAACGCCCGTTTATATGTAGATTTATCTTTTTATTGGATTATTAAACAAACATTATGTATTTTTTAAAACGCTCAGTGGTGTGTTAAACAGACAATTACTAGCAAAAGCTGATTAATTATTTTGTTGTGTAAAGTGGTGCTAAAATATAACAAATCTAATATGTGCATGAATCTATTTTTTAGTAGTTTCAAACGTATTAAATAAATTAGAAAAAAGAAAAGTAGGGCTATTCTGTGATAAAAAGTGCACTGTCACCTAAGCAAGAAAGAAAAACAAGCACCACTACTTACATTTTCATGATAATTGAACCATAAATCTCGATGATTATAGGTAGGTACTTACTAAGTTAGTTTTTATACATATTCTAAGTTCCTATACTAAACAGTTTAGAAACTGTATAATTCAAGATTATAAAGAATAGCCCTAAAAAAGATAAATTTTAGAATTTAAGACAGGGTGAAATTGTTTATAAAACTAAATCTTATCAAGATTGGGGCTAATACATTTATTTTTAATTATGAACAAGTCATAATATTAATCGAAAATTAATACTTATAACTGGAATATTGCATATAGAACAAAAATAAAATACTGTACATAACTACAATAATTAGTAGATTATATCAAATAAAGCTATTGTTTACGACCTGATATTGCCTTATTTAAAGTCTGTTGCAAAATGTCAGTACCTATAGATTTGAGAGAATTAGTTATTTTATCGGCAAACGATGCTCCACTGTTAGGGTTGGATTGTTGAGGGTATCCAGCGTATTGTCCTGGTCTTTGACTTCCTATAAAAATGTAATAAATTAGAATTTTGAATACAAAAAAGTTGGAACATAAGCATTAGATAGATATTTATTGGGTTGGCTGCTATCCTGCATCACTACGACCTTAACAGATCTATTGTGAACACCCATAATTCATTGGGTTGGCTGCTAGCCTGTATCACTACGACCTTTACAGATCTATTGTGAACACCCATAATCTAACGCTTTCAATTCTTTTTGGGAACAAACTGTGTCCTCAAATAGATTTTGATTTATCCACGATTTTTTGATAACTAAGAATTTTGCAGTTCCGCATCATACTCGTATTAATAGAACATGGAGTCAAACAGGCATGACTTAAAGCAGCAGTAGAAACAAAAAAATACCTTGTGGAGGATAATATCCTTGCTGTGGATATCCTTGTCTTGGATATGATCCTTGTTGTGGATAAGCTCCCTGTTGAGGATAAGCTCCTTGTTGAGGATAAGCTCCCTGTTGAGGATAAGCTCCCTGTTGTGGATAAGCTCCTTGTTGAGGATATGCCGACTGTTGTGGATAATTTTGACGAGGATAATTATAATTAGTATTGGAATAACCAGGATATCCGCTTGAACCCTGTTGTTTTCCGGGATAACCAGATCCAATTTGACCACCTTGGTAGCCTGAGTTAACACCCATATTTTTATTAAAGGTACTTGGTCTTGGGGTTGTTTGACCTCGAGAAGGAATTTGGGGATAGAGGCTACCTCCTTGGTTGTTGGATTGGTGATTGGTAGCTGAGTTTTGGTTTTGAGTGTCATATCCTACGTGTCCAGCTAAAAAGTATATAATTATATAGATAGTTTTAGCATAGATAAAAAGATAAACAAGGTAAATAACTTTGTACCTTTTCCAGCATCGTCAAAACATTTTGGTGTATCGCCATCCATTTTACAGACTTTAGTAGGTGGACAGACGTATGTAGCGCAAGACCTTTCTTTACCTGATACTCTTTGGCATGTTGGATAGCTGAAGTAAGAGAATATATATCAGAACATTTTAATAATCTAAGAAAACTATTATACACTTACGAACCACATTCTCCTTGTCTGTGATAGTAACTACATGGATCAGTCTGCATAATACATTCTTGGTTATTAGGACATCCTATGTCTTGACACGATCGGCCATATTCTAAAGTATTAAAAATTAATTTAAAAAAAAACTACAGTCTTATAAGGAAGTTAAAGATGGTAGGGTTTAAGTTCCACACTACAAACATTGACCATCTTATCGACAAAGACGTTTTCGAGAACCTATGGCAATACATGCAGACAGTTGATTGCTTAATATTGTCACGGTGAGTGAGTCGCGACAGGCCGTTCTTAGAATCTTCGAATATTCTAGTGGCTCTTCGAACCTTCGGAAGATTCGAGAGTGTTGTATGTTCTGGATTCTGGATGTAATTGTGGAGATGCTTCTAGAAGGAATTGATTTCATATATAAGGCACCGCTTTGGACGGAGGAGAAATAATTGTAATTGTAATAGTTGGCGATAGACAGTGATTGAAGTGCGAATTGTTGTACGAGGTATTTTAGATACGTTATTCAGTAATTCAGTTTGTCTGCTGTCTATCACTTATCCCCAATCCACGAAGGAAAAATATAACAATATTATAAGATATATTTGTTTTGTGTTTTCGAAAACGGCTCAAACGATTTCTTTGAAATTTAAAATATTGGTGCACACGGGGGCAAAAAATTGATCTAGCTTGGTACCATTTTTGGGAAAATTTATTTTTTCCATTGTTTCACCCAAAATGTATAAAAAGCAGACAATATTTTAGTGCAAAAATAAATCTAAAACTAATTGTTTGTATAAACTGCAAATTTGTAATTTTAAAATATAAGTACCTAGTATGCATACTCGACGATAAATTATAATTACATTAAAGAGATAGTTCGAGTTAAAATATCATTGAGAAACTTCAATGTAATGAAGGTTGAAAGCTATAGAGATGTTATAGTATGTAGTTTCAACCCTCAATTCTCTTTTCAAATGTAAATATGCATTAAATACATAATAGCTTCTTCCATTTATCATTTAACTACCTAAACTTGATATTTCCAACAAGATAATGGAGTATTATCTAATTTAAAATTATGTTTTTCTTTGAAGATTGTAGTTCACTATAATAATTTTCAAAAATTTCTGGATATAAAAAACGAAGATGGTTTATTTCTGTATTAGTAGGTATTTGTTTTTTGTTTTGTAGGTAAAGTTTATGGAAATACCGTTATTTCTAGTAATTCTAGTTATTCGTATAGTGGGAATTTGAGAAAAGTTTTATTTTTCTTAATATTATAAAATATGGTAGATAACTTAGGAGTCGTAAAGAGTTTTATTTCTTTCTTTCTTTTTTTCTTTCACTTTGAACCAGATTTGATCTTTGTAATTAACCTCCTCGAAAAAAATTATGAGTTTTGTAAAGGTCAAAATATTTTAAGAATTTTCTTCTAGTTGTTTGGAGTACGTTTCTTGCTTTTAAAAAATTATGAAGTTGTTTGTAGTTTGAAGGGATTCTTTTTCCTTTCAAATTGCAGAGTTTAATGGGTTTATACAGAATGATGAACTTTAACATATTAATTATCCTTTACTTACTTGTATACGAATGTGCAATAGAAATATATCCTAAAATAATAACGACTTGATAAAGATACATCTTGACTTCATGAAAAAATCTGAAACAAAAAACAATATTTTAAATATGTTTTAACAAATTATAACTTAATAGTTTAAATATCAATTTTTAACTTAAAGAAAAGTGAGACGGCTACTTTGTCTAAGAGTAGTACAGATATAGATAGGTGGTATTAACAAAAATAATTCAATTAGTTTTCTAAAAGTTATCTTTAAAATTGTGTAATATGTACGTCAATTTGAAAATGTTCAATTTTCGTATTGATATCATATCAAATTCGATCTTTTTCTTCTTCTTCTTCAAATACAAGATTGGTAATCATCATGACTATTTTAATTTTTGACATAGTAGCTCAAAATAAGGCTTCGATCAGACCTACATTTGTACCATTTTCTCAAGTTATTTAACCAGGAATTTCGTCTTCTTTCCACACTCTTTTTCCTTGTTTTTTACTTTGACTCGTAACTGATTCCTGCTGGTTTTGCGCTTTTCTAACATACGTCTTTTCAATAAATATTCTGCTGTGTCCTTGGATAGAGACGTATTTCCATTATTGGTTGTGTTGTTTATGGATACATGCTTTCATTCACCTTCGGATCAAACTTTTCGATATCCCTAGGACCGGCTCTGGACCGTAGAATATTGTAGCTGATCGTTTTTTGCTAGTTTACCAGCATGTTCATTGCCTTTTATTCCTCTATGTCCTGCTACCCACTTTTATGTTCCACCAAGATATTGTTACGTTCAAGGGGTTCAAATAAAATCACTGCTGAACGAAAATGTCTAATTTATTTACACACACTATAAACTAAACGAATTATTACTAAATAACTAAACTAACTATAACACTACACACTAATTTATGTACAACAATTAACTCCGATTTATATTCACTTATTTATTTACACTTCGCAGCTCGTAGATCGCTCAAATCTTTAGACTGTCGCTGTAACTTTTCAACTTCCCCGTGGGTCGTGGCTCTTCGCTTATATACCTGTTCACCGCTTCCAGAACGTCTTTCGGTAACAATTTCTAGAAAGTCTGCAGGCGCCGCGTATAGTGAAGGAAGTCTCTCGATCATTCTGTTCGAGAATTAGCGCGTTGTTTACATGGAGGGCGACAGGGGCGTACTAAGGGAGTCTCGCTCGTTACAATATCAAGTTCTCTTGCGCATTGCAAGATTGCATATACTTCTGCTTGAAATACAGATGTTTATATTTCGAGAGAGTCAGATATTTTTACGTTTGTCATAACTGTACATTCCTGCTCCTGAACCCTCTTCACACTCAGACCTATCTCTGTAACAGGTGTAACACTTATGCTTGGGTTAAGTGGTCCCACTTATGCCATTCCTCATGTTGATGCATTTCTACCTGGAATGTTTTTGCGAAATATGCGGTCTGATTTTCATCTCCTAGAAGTTTTCTCCAATTTTCTACTTTATTTTGTTGTGTCTAATATAAATGTTGCTCAGATTTTTTTAAAGCCTGTAGAAGCCTATCATAGCCACTACATTCCAGATTATGTGGATAGAAGGAAGGTCTAAAAGGACTTCTATTGCTTCTGTTGGGTGCTTCTCAGAGTTCCAGCTATGTCAAAGAAAGCAGGTTTTTGATGGATTGTTTTAGTTGTATCTTTGTCCACCATACTAAAGACGCATATATGACTATTGGTTTAAACATCATGTTATAAATTTAGTATGACATGTCTGGTTTTAAACCACAGATTTTGCCATAAGTGCTAGTGGTTCCAGGAAGTTTTGGGTATAGTCTGCGATGCATACCAGATCATGCGGATAGGACAAAGGTCTAAAAGAACTTCTATTGCTTCTGTGGGTGCCTCTCAGAGCTCCAGCTATGCCAAGGCAAGCAAGTCTTTTAAACTTGTTTAGCTTGATGATGGATTGTTTTAGTTGTACCTTTGGTAACCATACTAAAGACGCATATATGACTGTTGGTTTAATCACCATGTTATTAATCCAGTATGACATGTCTGGTTTTAAGCCACAGATTTTGCCATAAGTGTGTTTAGTCACCATCATAATGGTTATCGCCTTTTCTGTTATGTATTCAAGCTAGTGGTTCCAGAAAGTTTTGGGTATAGTATGCCAACGCAAGCAAGTCTTTAAACTTGTTTAGCTTGATGATGATTTTTTAGTTGTATCTTGTATCTTTGGCCACCATACCCAAGACGCATATGAGACTGTTAGTTTAACCATCATTTTATAAATCCAGTATGACATGTCTGGTTTTAAACCACAGATTTTGCGATAAATGCGTTTAGTCACAATCGAAATTGTTATCGTCTTTTCGGGGTTATGTATTCAGGCTAGTGGTTACAGGAAGTTTTGGGTAAAGTCTGCGATGCATAAAAGATCATGTGGATAGGAGAAAGGTCTAAAAGGACTACTATTGCTTCTGTGGTTGCCTCTCAGAGCTCCAGCTATGCCATGAAAGCAAGTTTTTGAAACTGGTTTAGCTTGATGATGGTTTTGTTAGTTATATCTTGTATCTTTGGCCACCATACCAAAAACGCATATGAGTCTGTTAGTTTAACCATCATCATTTTATAAATCCAGTATGACATGTCTGGTTTTAAACCATCAGAATGGTTATCGCATTTTTTGTTATGTATTCAGGATAGTGGTTCCAGGTAAGTTTTAAGTATAGTCTGCGGTGCATAGTCTGCTGACGGAAGTTGTTAATAAATTGGACTTTACACGTAAATTTTCAGAAAGAATGCACTAACACCTGTTTTTTTTCTTGTAAAATTGTTCTTCACAACGTCCATGGAATCTCGGCTACATTCTCGAGACTGTCGTGATGTTTTGTTCTTAATAAGATCGTGTCTTGTATTTCGCAGCATTAAAAATTAACTAAACGAGTCTTTTATTTATTAGATAAGACGTTTTCAATCCTCTATGGTGATGACAATTTTACTATATTATGTATGAAGAAGTAAAAATTGATAAAATAACTTTAAAAAAATAATGTAACGTTAGAATTTATAAAACTTGTAAAATTTTAGAAGTTAAAAAAATTAATAATCATAAGAAACTTTAATCTAAAAACACACTTTGTTGGAAAATAAAATATAAAATAGGTTCTTATGGTAGAGCAATTTTTCTTCTCCTATAAAATCGCTATCTAATAGATTATCTCTGTAAAAATGTTTTAAAATAAATGGAATACAGAATTAATAACAATATAATTAAGGTTCCAACAAAAGGTAGGTATACAAATATCAACATACTTGTAGTATTTCTACATTTACACGATTTTGTACAGGTAAGATTGACTGAGTAATATTTTAACAACGAACTTGATGAAGAGATTACATCTATTGTACCTCTGTTTACCAAAAGACGTATTTTACCTATTTTATGGTTTACAAATTGTTATTCTCTGTGTGTTGTATTAGATTATGTATTATATTACGATAACGCTACAACTTTGCCACGTTGGAACATTGAAATTTGTTTAGGAGTATCGCTTAAGGAAATGTTTCTGGAACACAAAGGCTGTTATGTACATAAACAGAAATTCTGGTAAAACGGTGTTAAGAATTAATGGAAATGTAGAGTTTATATGCAACAGTAATTTACATTAAAATAAAAGCTCTGTGGTCAACTTGCTTACAAGAAGTAAAAAAAGGAAAAAAAGTTAGAGCTGGAACAGAAGTCGATATAATCCATGGGTGTGTATCACTGAACTCCTCCGAAAGGGCTGCACCAATTTTGATGAAATTTTTGGTATGCGTTCGAGAATGGTTTAAATTTACTATTTAGTCCCCTAGAAAATGTTTTTTAACAATTTTTCATTTAGGTTAAGTTAAGAGACTCAGTAGATGGCGCTGTGTATTGATTTGTAGATTATTCTCTTAGAAACGAGAAAAGAATCGAAAAATCGAATAAAATCTTTTTTAAATAAAGGTACATTTATTGTTATACAGTGCACAGTGTGTATTTATTTATTAGTTTTGAAATTTCTAAAAGACGGTGGTGTTAATTAATACCATCGTTAAATATCTAGGTTGTATCTGGTAGATGGCTTTGTATTTCGATTTCCAAAATAAATAGGAGATGAGAAACTGAAGTAAAATGAAAAATAGTCAATTAAATACAGAAAAAATTTCGGAAAAAAATAAAACAAAGAAAATACTTTCTCCACGACCATTAATGAATGTAATAATTCCGACTTTATTTTTAATAATAGAAAGTGTTCATTCTCACTCTTGAGATAGAATATTCATTCTGAAACACTTGCTTCTTATGTGTTTTGCATATATTTCCATTCTATAACTACTAGTGACGGAATAACATTCTGTAATTGCTCAACAAAAAACGTAGATTGCCCTGCGAATTTTAAAACTGTCGCTCAGTTTGTCAGTGCGACGTTCTAATTGTTTTGCTACATATTTCAATTTAAATAAACAGAATTATTACATGGTCGTGGAGAAAATACAGTCTGTTACACGGTTAGAATGAAAATTCGATAACTCGTGGTTCCTCTCGCTCGCTACGCTCGCGTTCGGAATTCTCCACTCGTATCCAATTTTCATTCTAACCTTGTTACAGAATATACTATTCTCCACGACCATTAATGAATGTAATAATTCCGACTTTATTTTTAATAATAGAAAGTGTTCATTCTCACTCTTGAGATAGAATATTCATTCTGAAACACTTGCTTCTTATGTGTTTTGCATATATTTCCATTCTATAACTACTAGTGACGGAATAACATTCTGTAATTGCTCAACAAAAAACATAGATTGCCCTGCGAATTTTAAAACTGTCGCTCAGTTTGTCAGTGCGACGTTCTAATTGTTTTGCTACATATTTTAATTTAAATAAACAGAATTATTACATGGTCGTGGAGAAAATACAGTCTGTTACACGGTTAGAATGAAAATTCGATAACTCGTGGTTCCTCTCGCTCGCTACGCTCGCGTTCGGAATTCTCCACTCGTATCCAATTTTCATTCTAACCTTGTTACAGAATATACTATTCTCCACGACCATTAATGAATGTAATAATTCCGACTTTATTTTTAATAATAGAAAGTGTTCATTCTCACTCTTGAGATAGAATATTCATTCTGAAACACTTGCTTCTTATGTGTTTTGCATATATTTCCATTCTATAACTACTAGTGACGGAATAACATTCTGTAATTGCTCAACAAAAAACATAGATTGCCCTGCGAATTTTAAAACTGTCGCTCAGTTTGTCAGTGCGACGTTCTAATTGTTTTGCTACATATTTCAATTTAAATAAACAGAATTATTACATGGTCGTGGAGAAAATACAGTCTGTTACACGGTTAGAATGAAAATTCGATAACTCGTGGTTCCTCTCTCTCGCTACGCTCGCGTTCGGAATTCTCCACTGGTATCGAATTTTCATTCTAACCTTGTTACAGAATATACTATTCTAAACTTAGTAGTATGACGTCACCATAAGGTGGCACAGTTAAAATTTTATATATTTAAACATGAAATTCTGATTAAATTAAGTAATATGACGCCACGTAAGATAGCGTAATTGATGAATCATATTTGTAAAAATTTTGAAATCTTTAGAAAGTATACAAATAAGAATATATCCCACCAAAAACATTTTTATGTAAAAAGCTTGGCTTTATACGACATCTGATAACTTTTTCACAGGTTAAGCAAACTAGACTCTTCCTGGCAATATTTTAACATGAAATTGTGTTTGGTAGAATTTTATTTATTTTTGTAAGTTGGTTAATGAATTTTTTTGGGTCATTTTTTCTTTCTACTTTTGGGTGTATTTCTTGCACATCAGCCACGCCTTTTTTTCATAGCCCATAGCTCCCTCTTTGTTTTTTTTTTTGAAAAATTACCACACATGTATTTTTACTAATTTTAAGATATCTAGAACAAGAAATAGTGCTAGTCTCATACAAACTTTCATCCGCTATACCAAGGGGATGGTTTTTTTATTTCTTTTGTTGTCTTTGTACTAATCTTGCTTACATACCAAATTTCAGCTTTATAAGACTTCAGAAAGTAGTCTAAGAATTTTAATGATCAGTGAATCAGTGACGAAACTATGGATTTTTGGACATCTATAAAACCTAATTTATATAAGCCACGATATTTAAACTTTGTATGTTTAATTATTGTACTCATAGTATTATATTTTAAAATTTTTAACTATCTGGCTTTATCCAAACCAGAGTTACGAGGGTTCAAAAATATGACGAAAGGTTTCGTGAAAAGGTAGGTAGTGCCCTTGCGGTTTGCTTGGCTCGTGTTGATGACACCACCGTAAGGTGGCACAGTTAATAAGTATTTCATATATTTAAACGAGCAATTATTACGAAATTAAAATCAAAATCAAAATCAAAATCGAAATCAAAATCGAAATCAAAATCAAAATCAAAAGGTGTGTGTGCGATTTACACACGATAGAAGTGAAAACTTCAGTAAATCGACAAAAGAATGAGATGAATATATATAACAAGGGTAGGATAATTACAAAGTTTATTTGTTTAAAAATGAAAGTGTTTTGATTAATTTTAAAAGATATTTTATTTAATATATGTTACATAATTTATTGCTCAAGTTCAATATTTTCAGTTTTAAAAATTATTATTTACGACTGTAATATTTTTAAAACGTTACATGTCGTAGATACTTACGCAGTCGAAGTTCGTATTATTACGAATAGGTAGAATATAACAGTCGACGTTACATGTCGTAGATACTTACGCAGTCGAAGTTCGTATTAATACGAATAGGTAGAATATAACCGTCGAACGTGACATGTCGTAGATACTTACGCAGTCGAAGTTCGTATTAATACGAATAGGTAGAATATAACCGTCGACGTTACATGTCGTAGATACTTACGCAGTCGAAGTTCGTATTAATACGAATGGGTAGAATTGTTTTCATTAGCAGATCTGCTCACTCCCATACATTTTTGTATTAAACTATAGGCGCCGCCTACTTTATACTTTATACCTACTCGGCGGTCGACCGACATGCGACATGCACTAACACAGACCAAAAAACGATGTAATAAAAGTTTCACTTTAAAAAACGGGCCAAAGTCTTAAAAATTTGAAAAACGGAGAAAACGAGAAAAAGACATCACGGTCATACAGTACGAAGTTATAAATTATAAGCACTTTTAATTTTTATGCGCTTCTTCCTGTTCTACTTGCATTATCCAATTTTTTCATGAACATCTAAAACCCATTATTGTGAACGTCATTTAAATTTGTTACAATTTAAACGCGAACTAAACTGTAGACAGACAGTTAAATTATTTCCTGAGTTTAATTTCTGGTTTTAGTAACTTGTGCGAATGCAGTTGCCACTTTAAGAGACTTTATGTTGACTTTATAAATCGTAGTAAACAAAGTAAATTCTCATTATTGTTTAACAATAAAACGATATTTTATATTTTAATTATCCATGTTAACTATCTCTACTAGAACTTTAAATATTTTAGACATGACTCTCATACGAGGGTTGCCTTTTATATTTCGGGATTAAAGAACAAAAACAATAGTCTTCAAACTTTACAGTATATAACCAATTCTTTAAAAAACAGTATTTAAAAAAAAAGAGTGTGCGTGTAACCTTTACGCGCGATTGAAGTAAAACTTGTTGACGTACGTATCGGAAAATAAATATTTAATTACAATTCAATCATATTTATTGTATATATACTTTACAAAAAATGAGATGTTATATTTATATTATTCATTAGAAATAGGAATTTGAAAGTTATCATTATTTTTTATATATGAAATAATAGGTTTATGATAACTAAAATGTGAAACATAGATTTTACTCTCTAAATACCATTAATGTATTTGAAACCGTTTGAAAATTTCATAAATAAATTTCGAAAATTTAAGCTCCTCCCATAGCTGAAATTACACAGTTACTTCCATCAGAATCTTCCGTTAGAATCTAACGTTAGAGTTACACCTAGTCGCCCCTAAAGAAATTTTGCTTCAATAATAGGTAAACAATATTAAAAATATACACACATTACGTTTAGAATGTGTGATTTTGTAGCTGTATCTACCTTATTGTAATACAACACAAGAGCCTTCGATAGTTAAATAACCATTTCATTTTGTAGCATTTTATAGCATATTCCATAAAATTTAAAATCATGAGTTGAGTTTGTTTTCTTCACGTCTACGAAGGATCTGTTATTGCTGGTAAAAGATCAGCCATCCTGACTAGTGGTTTTATGGCCTTTATGGCTACCTTACCAAACCTAAAATAAGTATAAGAAAGTGTTAAAACATTTCGAATATTATTATTTTATTAACAAAAACGTGCAACATGCTTCTTTACTTAACGTAAAGCTTCCGTATAAACAATTATTTACTATCATAATATGTATGTATGTATATAAACTTACTTAATCAAATCATAATGAATTTCGCTGTCTCGTCTTTTTTTCATTTTCATTTTTCTTCAAATCTTTCTGGCGCTTATAATATGCCCTTTGACGTTCGCAATTTCTTTTTCTTATTAGCTCTTTAAGTCTATAAAACGAAAATAGCTAGGTATAAATAATAGGTATAAATAATTAGGTATAAATAGTGTAATTACACACCAAAAATAAAATTTATGCATATAGAGTAGGTACTCACTCATTTTCAATCAATATTTTTTCATCACTTTCTTCATTAATAAATCCACTTTGTTTATTCATATTTAATACAAACACTTTATACACAAATTTAAACTATTTACCAGCAATGTATTTTGGTTGACAAGATGACAAGCTGTCAATTCATACAATTACAGATTTAATTTTATTTAATATAGTAGGCAGAATCGCATGAGCGCCGCCAGGATTATTTTCAGGGAGGTGCATCTACACACTATTATGATCTAATATATATAGAATGTAGAATGATTTGGACAGCAACTGCGAGGCCTTTAGTTTTTATTCAAACAATAATTTAATAAAAAAATTAAAACAATATATAATTTTCTGGTAAATTCAGGTATTTTCTTTCATAGCAGGGGGTGCAAGCGCACCCTCTTGCACCCTGGTGCCGGCGCCCATGCAGAATCGTGTTAGGTATTTTGAATCAGGTTTTGTTTCCGGTACGCGGTACATTAGAATGACGTCACGTCCGTTAGATTTACTGAGTTACCCATAGTGTCGCTAAAGAAGTTTTACTTCATAAACAAATATTAATCATCGAAAATCACTTTATAAATTGTTTTTCAAAATATTCCCCATGAAGATCTATACACTTTTGCATGCGTTTGAACCAATTGTCGAAGCACTTTTGCCGTTCTGATTGAGGTATCTCCAAAACATGCATTCTGAATGCAGCAACCGCTTCTTCAGGTGTCGAAAAACGTTGACCTCTCAGTTTGTTTTTTACGTACGGGAATAAAAAGAAGTCATTCGGTGACAAGTCAGGACTATACGGCGGATCACTCATCAAATCGATGTCTTGGGTGCTAAAAAATGCAGTTGTTTGAGCCGATGTGTGAGAGCTCGCGTTGTCGTGGTGAAGAGTGATCCGTCTTCGGCGGTTGGTTTTCCTGATTTCTTGGAAGACAACTGGCAAACAAAAGGTTGTGTACCACTCAGAATTGACTGTTCTGCGTTGTTCTAGTGGTACGGTTGCGACATGTCCAGTTTTTCCGAAAAAACAGGCGACCATTTGCTTGGGAGTGCTTCGTGCGCGAACAACTTTTGTTGGATTAGGCTCATCTTGAAACACCCATACAGTCGACTGCTGTTTACTTTCGATTGACAAATTGTGTGGGATCCAACGCGAACAAATTTTTTTGACAGCCAAATGTTTATGCAATATTGAATGTATGCTGGTCCCACTAATGCCTAAGGTTGTCTCAATCTCACGATAGTTTACTAAAGACATAACTTTACGATTATACCTACATTTTACATTAATTTCATTCATATATTTTTTTTAAATTACTAGCATAAATATAACTTTGACTTTATTACATATCGAAATTGTTTAGAAAGTTATAACTTTTTTGGGCGCATTATAAACAAAAATGCACAGGGAAAAACAGTTTGAAAATAAGATCGCCTTTATTGTTTTTACCCCAACATTATAGTGAAATCGTATAAATTGTTTTATCTGTCTGTCCGTCCGTCCGTCTGTCTGTAAATACATCTCCTCCTTTATTAGAAAGGCTATAGACACAAATAAGATGTCAAATTAAAGCTCTTTGTCTGAAGACGTCATTTAAGGTGTGAATTTTTTTATCACCTCCCGTTCAAAATTTATAACCAGAAGATATCTTTTGATATAAAATCAGTAAAGTTACTTGACTTATCCCGGCGTGATATATCTATAAATTAATATTTTAATATTAAATATGTTCTGAATCTGGAAATTTGGGGAGGGGCGAGCTAGTGCTTAGCCAGCACTGAGGCCACATATGACCGACCCATTGTGCATCCTCCTGTATGTAGGGATATCCTCACCTCAGGCTGTCACCCGGCCTAGTGATTTAAAATAGGTGATGAGGCTCCTGACATCGGCTGGTGTAAGCCAATACTCGCCCAACACGGATCTTCCGATTTCAGAAAAAGCAGAGCAGTCATACATAATGTGTTCTACTGTTTCCTCTTCTTGTTCGCAGCCTCTGCAGAGCGGCGATTCTGTTAATTTCATCCTAAAGAGATGTCGCAATTGGCAGTGACCTTTCAAGATAAAATATGTTTTTTGATTTTCCCTGAATTCTAACATTTTTAGAAGACGTAGCAACGTTCCTTTCTAACAAAACCGACTGAGATAGAAATAAAAAGTGAATCGTGTAACAATTAGAATTTAAAATCACTTGGTTTAAAAATGAAATTAGCAATTCTTGTAGTCCTTGCTCTTGTTTTATTGGCGCATGTTGAAGGTAAGTAACCGGAAATGAAAACAGTAAAGATATTAATTATTTTATTAAAACTGGTTATGAATTGGAGGTGAAGTTAAAACACGATAAGGATGACATCAAAATAAGATTCTCTGATCTTAATATGGAATCTTCAATAGAGAATTTCCGACAAAAAGTAGCATTTGCATTAGGATTATTAATAAACTCGACTTATTTATCATATGATAATGTACCACTGAATGATGGTCAGAATTTTAACGTGTATAATATTTCAAATGGGGAGACAGTACTTTTGAAAATGATGGTAAAAATCTTTGTTTTATATACGCGAGCATCGGAAAATCTTTATGGTTATCCAACCTGAACCAAAATCCAGGATTCTCCTTCATGACATGAGGATTCTATATACCATATTTAATAAAGATGTGTTTTTCCATTCAAGACTTATAGCGCACACAAATCTAGGAAAATATGTAATATTTACACTAATTTCTTTCCCATAACATGAGAATTCTATACACCAAATTTTATGACGCTGTGATCTTTCCTATAAGAGTTATAGCACTCACGCAAAAGAAAGGGAAATATGCATTATATTAACGAGTTTCGATAAATCGTTAAAATTTTACCGTTAGGGTTATACGATCTGGACCAAAATCAATAGGGATCTTCCCCATTACATGATAATTCTATATGCCAAACTTCACGACTCTGTGACCTTCTGTTAGAGCGTACACGGACGAAGAAACGGAAGGATGAAGGGACACACAAGCCAATTTTAAGCCGGCTACTCACTACGCGGGACTTGACAAGTACTTGGCAAGTACTTGGCATATTTCAAGTAGTGTGTACGAAACGAACATGAAACTTGGCGTGCTACTTGTACTTGCCGTCCGCAGTCGGTAAATTAAGCAAAGTCAAAGGCAACAAGTAGCAAGTCAAGTAGCAGCGCTACACTACTCAACAAGTTTGTGCAAGTAAAACTAGTAAATAGTGAATGTTATTTAGATCTCAAATATGGAGGTTCAATGAAGTGACTATAGAATTTTTAAATTTATATGAAAACGAAAGTATTATTTGGGACCCCGGTCACAAACTACATAAAAATCGAAATGAAGTTTATGACTCATGGAAGAGAATACAATCTCAGTTTTCTTTAAAAGTATCTGTGGCAGACTTAAAGAAAAAAAAGAGTCGTTAATGGCAACGTTCAGAAATTGTCTCAGCAAAATTAAGGCAAGTGAGAAGAGTGGCTCCGGTACTGACGAGTTATACAAACCTAATTGGTTTACGTTCTCAACAATGGCCATAGGTTTTTAACACATCACATCTTTTTTAGAGATATGACATTCAATTTTATTTAGCAAATATTCGAAATCTTCACAAGGCATTCGACAAAAGTTCTCGAATAAGCCAGAAGGTTCCTTTAGAAAATCCGCTATCATGTCTGTACTACAATATCTACAAAATTAAATGCAAAAGAAGAAATGTAGGTATTTATTTAAATGATTTAACATATCATTTTATGCTTCTGTTTAAAGATGAAACCCACCACCTTTGCTTTCTTCGTTTTGGTTTCATTAAAAGATATGCACTGCTCATTACAACAATTGCTGCTGCTGCCTCTGTTTCACTATCAATTTCCATTTTGATTGAGCGTTTACAAGTACTTGCAGTATCCGAAAAAATTTGCATTTGCCAAGTAGCCGCGTAATGTATCGACAATACTTGAACTTGCACATGTAGGTACATGATCAAGTACCAGTACTTGTCAAGTCCCGCGTAGTGAGTAGCCGGCTTTAGAAAGTACCTCGGACTGCTCTTCTTATGTGTGCGAACTGACTTTTTCGATCATGAAGTTGCGGAAAAACTTTTACCACAAAATGCATTTTGCTATAATTCTGGTCCTCCTCTAGACAGTGAATATTTGTAGACATTACATTCACACCTATTTTGTTTATTACTGCTGGAGTTACTCAATATAAAAAAAAAACTTTTTAAAAACTTTTCAGTAAATGATTATTTAGAATTATTATGAATCAGTAAGTTATCTTTAGTTACACGAAAACCAAAGTAACTTATTTGTACAAACGATAACGTTATTGTCGTCTTTGATAATTAATAAATACATTCTTGGAAGAAGATAAATTATGTTCTTGGTAAAAATTAATAATAATATTAAGAAACATGTTTATGAATATGTAATAATAATATTATTAAATTATAGAATCATCATCAAATGTGTTTATCGTAATAATAATACTAAATCATAATAATATTGTGCTTATTGCTTTGCTTGAACTTGAAATACCTATGTTTGTTTTCTAATTTTTCAATATTTTACTTGTCTATCTTCGATTTTCATATAATTAGTAGTAAACGCCGAAAAATCGTTCTAAAATCGGTCCGAACTATGCGGCAGTTTTCTAGATTGTAACATCATGAGTGCATATAACTGCCTGCTGTAAGGGTCAAGAAAAGGTTCGGATTTATGGACCGCCAGCTGTTCTTAGGTTAGGGGTAACTTCAAAGACTTTTTAACCAAAAGTTTTATTGACATTATTGTGATCGAAGCAATACTTTTTTTTCTACAAAAAAAAATGCAAAAAGGCGCATTTCCCAAGGCTTTCCCGAGCCTACGAAGCCGGAAAATCTAGTTTTTATATAAAATTCATTTTTTTATAAGGTGGTTAGTACATTTTAAAAGAAAGCACTAGTGTCTTGCTGTTAAATTTTTTGTCTCAAAACACATTTTTTACCATTATGACTGGTGTTAAAGAATATTGCAATATTTTTACATTTGATGACTCATTCTAAATATCGTTTCAAAAAAGAAAAAATCTTCTTAATTATTATTTTTTACTTTGCTCTATTAAAACTATTTTCTTATTCATTAAAGGGTACTTTTTAAACCTCATCAGTCGGGACAAATATTGCTTTATGAATGTTAACAGTTTGTATGTGTAAAAAAATATAATATTAAAAAAAATCAACATCCTTTTTATAGCTATTCATAACGTAAGTCAAAGATTTATGTAGGTATAGATAAAAATAGGTAGCAACTAATCCTCTATAAACTATAAATGGACCTTAATTAAAACATCTAAAACGAGAAAACGAGCAATGTAGTTAATTAATGTACTGAGGGCACATTTAAATATTTATGTATTAAATGAAATTTGAATTGTAAAGTGTGTTTGAAATACAAAGTGGCTATTTATTAAACATGGTCTAAGTTTAAAACGATGTTACTAAAATTTAATTTATATATTAAATATCAAAATTTATGTTGTAAAATAATAAATTTCACTAAAATCTCAATACAAAATAATTTGCTATTTTTAGAAAATTCGCGTTATTCATACGTGTGTGCGTAATTCGCGGCTAACTTTTAACTTTTAACAAGTTTACCAAATAATCCGCAACCAAACGATTATTGATAAACGATGAAAAGTGTATATTTAAGGACGATATAGCACTGACTGCGGAACAGCAGAAAAACTGAAGTTCAACTTAGATAAATGAAACTTAGCGGCAAGAAAATACAATAGGCATGTTGACAGTAGTTGTAAATCCATGTAAAGTTAAATTTAAATGATTAATGGTATCTAATATTTAAATACCTAAAATCATATTTATTAAACGCAATTAATAATATTTTATTAATTAAAATTAATTCAAAAAACTTTATTTAATACACATTACCACGTGACTGTGAACGCCAATCACAGCGCATGACGTCATGAACCGATAAACAACTTAGCATCGCTTGGTGTCACTGTGTGTGTGTGAACGAGTTATTTCTTTGATTTCTCTCGCTAATTACTCGCTATTAGTATTTGTAACTCACTTGTTATCATAAACCGAATTGTGTTTACATTATGGAGACTGGATTCATCAAAGGAAACAGTTCTAACTTGCCGAGAATCGATTGTTTGATGGTGGCGAATTTCTTTGCTACAAAGATTTTTGTGCAGCGGAACTTAACATAAATTTTTTATAGCGTGTTTTTCTTCGTAATTACAATGTTCAACTCGTATATTTTTTAGATTAGATTTTAAAATATTATCGGTGTATTCGTTTAATTCAGAATCGGTTTCCATTTTTTCAATGAAATTAATATCTGCGATATCTAATTTTTCAAATTTAAAAGGTTTATTATATTAATTTTTATTGGTTCTTCTCTTGAATTAGTAATGGTGGTTGTTGCAAAAAATTTATTTACGTTTAGGTACAACTGCACAGGGTAATTCTACTTGATTGCCAAAATTAATATAATTTACAAGTCCTGTTCCGCTTTCTATGTCAACGGGTAATTTTACAATTTGGAATGTCCTAGCGGGAATATTAATAGAATAATTTTTTACCTTTAGTTTCTTTTTTAGTTGTGTTAATTCTTCTAATTCGTATATTATTGGTATTTCTGTATAAGGAGCTTTTTCTCTAAATTTACAGTTGCTTTTAATTGTTTTAATAAATCAGTAGATACCAATTAATCCGTCATATTTTTGACTAAAATTAAATAAATAGAACTTATGTCGTTCGTTAACTTCAAAAATTTTAAAAACAGGTTTATTTATAACTTCATTGTGGTAAGAAATACTGTGGGCTGTTTGAATATTAAAATCTTCATTTTTTACATTGTACATCTACATACACACACACTTTGTATTTATTATTAACTAGTATTAAAGCCCAAAAATAATTATTTCTCAAGAAAACTTTCAAGTTCCTTAGAGTTTGACAGATCGCGAGCATTGTTTATCGGTTCGTGACGTAATCAAAGTCACATGACAGTTTTGGGCGTTTTAGCGGGAAATTTTAAATCTATTCTAATTTATCACTTTTTTTCTTTAAAATAAAACCATGTTTATTATAAAATATTTTTTTCGCGGTTATTAAGAGTTAATCTATAAAATAAAAGCAGATCCGGAAATTAGTCAACATCCCTATTATGAAGACTCAGATAATAAAAATAACAAGAAAAAAAGCAAATAGATGTTATTATAGACGAACCAACATCAAAACAGATAACTTATATAAATATCTAGGAACAGTAATCAAAAACAAAGGATATACATATAGAGGACGATCTTAACAACAGAATGGAAAACTATTCCAATTATTCCAAGCACTAAATAAAGGATTCTTCAATAACAAAGAAATATCAACAAATACAAAATGACAATTTACTAAACACCTACGGTGACATACAAGGGTAGAAAACTGCATTTTAAACAAAAGACATACGAGTACAATAACAAAAGAGAAAATAAGAGATAGACTTAAAATCAAACCGTTGCTCGACTCAATTAAGGAGAAAAAATTAGCCTTGTTCGAACATATAACCCAGATGGACCATAACAGACAAATGAAAAGCATTTAAGAAGCAAAGACAGAAAGAAACAGAATAGGACAACTCATCAAAGAATGGAATAGTGACAGAGACCAAGAAGCAAGGGCAAATCTTGGTAAAAAGTAACACAAAAATTGACATTCAATAGGATAGATGGCAAACCTTCATTAAACGCTAGACGCAATTCTTGACTCTGAGAAGCGGAACGATTAAGTATGAATAAATAATTAAAATAAATAAATATTGTAAAATAATAAGGTGATTAAGTAAGAAACTGATACAAGTGTAATACGAACGCAATCATGAAAAAAAAACTTCAAATAAATTCATGAATTTGTTGCTCAGACGTATTCACGATATCTAACATTGTAAATGTAATACCGGATACTGGTAAAAAAAGTTTGCATCTTTTTTAAACCGAGCACAGCTCGAACGTGAGCATTCACACATTTCTAGGTCCATTTTGTAGAAAATTTTCTCTTTTTAATTCGACATGAGCTATTTGCTGTACGCGCTCAAATAAAATATTCAGTGCCTCAAATATTCGTTGTATACCTATTCGACGGTCTGATAAAATTTATTTTATGAACCGCATCGGTATTTACTGTGTTGCATTCAGAAACAAGCCTTTCCCATCTTTCTTTATGTTTAATGAATTTATCTTGTTTGCAGCTTATAATCTTGTTTTTCATAGACGAATATGAACAATATTGATCGGAAAGAGTATTAAGCTTACCCTTTAACTTCTTCGAGTACAGGTACGTATTTGAATAACTGATCAAATAGTGAAAACGGAGAAATCGTTTTGTCTGTTTGTACGTCCGTCTGTCTATTCACATCTCCTCTGTTATTACAAGGGCTTGAGACACAAATGAGATATCAAATTAATGCTCTGTGTCTAAAGAAGTCATTAGAGGTGAGAATTTTTTTTACCACTTCCCGTTCAAAGGTTATAAACAGAAAAAGTAGTGTTTTACCGGGGCGATATTGACGAGAAAATCACGTAGTTATAAAAAGTTATTATTCGTTGGTAAAGTAATAATTTTATTATCCACGAAATCGGTCTAGGCTTACTAAATATCCTCTTAATTCTGTGGGTATTCCACAACAAATTTCTCGATAGAACATTTTATTTTACCACCAAATTTCTTTCTAATCACAATATTTATAATTTATATCCATATTTAAGCTGTATGTTGCAATGGCAGATTCTAGACTTATCTCAACGTATGAACAAAATTTTCCTGCATTCATCGCCACCTGTTGTGTCTCACTTTCTGATCTTGACACGTCTTTTGATTCAGTTTTAACAAGTTTTGTAACAATTCGATTAAATTGTTAAACTCAAATTTCTTTTAGCTCTTAAACATTTCTCTTTTTTTGGTCTATTTACAAATGAGAAGCCCGATCAGATTCGAACCAAGTGAGCCTGCTTACAAAAGCAATCCTGCGTTAAATTACAACGCTATAGGATCGATATAGAAGTTATTTTTAAAGTTATAATAGATATGAGTTTGCCGATTCATCAGCCGATACGATGCTATTTTTTTTTAAATCTTTTTTATTTTTAATTTCTTTATATTATCGCATTATCATCGGTCCTTGATAAGTACGAAAAGTTTCAAATGAATCTGACTTTTCATTTATTTAAAATCACGTTCAAAGTTTTCGTTATATACAAAAGATTGTTAAAAATTAATACTCCCTAAAATTAGTAAGAAAATAATTATATCATGTTAAAAATCTGACTTCTAAAGTGTGATTTAATGGTAGTTCATTGATCTCTTCACATTACCTGATTAACCACCAAAAGTAAAAGTTGGAGACACTTAACCTTTGGTAATGTAGAGGGGAAATTAACTTTATAAACAAAAGCAAGAATGCACTCACACAACTCCAAAAAATAAGGTCAACTTATTAATATCAAAAGCAACATATTTATAAAAATAGAATATTAATCAGAAAGAGATCATAAAATATTTCAGTCAACATCATTTTTATGGATGACTAGGTTAAACAATGAGGATAATAAAATATTTATATAATCAAACCCATACGGGTGGGGTATCTATGGATAGGTCTTTAAAAATGATATTTAGGTTTCTAATATTATTTTTTTCTAAACTGAATAGTTTGCGCGAGAGATACTTGCAAATTGGTAAACTGTGCGTGTGTACGTTTGTAACTTCTGGAATAAGAGAATTATAATACTAAAAAAAGGGTGTGGCAGTCAGTGGGACTGCCAGCAGAAGTTATACTTCTATGCACGGTTAACTAATAAAACTTAATAACTACAAACACAGGCAAGTAGAAATATTTTTTTTTTAAATTTACTGTATTCAGTTAAATAAATACTTAGAAAAATAAGACCAGTTGATGTGTGTCCTTACTTCAAACACGAAAACTAAACAGTAAAACGATCAATGTACAAAAAAGTGTTTACAAAACCCCATAGTGCAAAATATAATGCAACCATGTGACGGTAGTATGGACAACAATACAATACTCATTACTGAATATTATTATTAATATTATTAATATAAAATACTAAACTTTATATGTTTACTTACGTGACAGAATTATAAAATAATCTGTCAAACACAATGTAATACGTCACTATGATATTCCAAAACATTAGCTCAGACTGTTTTTTGTACTGATACCTTATATGTGTTACTGTCTCTCTCTTACTCACACCATTACATATGTAATGATTTTTCCCATTTAACCCCACACAAATCAAGTCCATGATAAGAAGTATAACTTCAAAAAATATATGATGTACATTACCATGTAAACTTCCACCGAAAATTGGTTTGACCGAGATCTAGTAAGTAGTTTTTTTTAAACATCGATCAAAGTTACAACAAACTACAAGAACTTTTATTTTGTTACTTGCTGCTACGGAACCCTTCATGGAACCCCCCATAAAGATGGCGGACCCAAATTGGAGAAATTTGTCAAAATTTAGGTCAAAATTAGGTGCTTTTTGGGTGCTACTTAGATGTGCAAAACAAAAATTAGGTGCACTAACCGTTTATGGAATATTCACGAAAAACTAAATAAAAGGACCGCCAGTCTTTGAAGACCTAGCAGACATTATTTAACCTTTGGTTTTTCGTGAATATTCCAAAAACGGTTAGTGCACGGAATTTTTGTTTTGCGCACCTAAACAGCACCCAAAAAGCTCCTAATTTTGACCTAAATTAGGACAAAAAATCAAAGATATTTGGTGCTCTAAAATGTTATATAACTGTAACTCATATAAATCAGTATCTCTAATATATAAATATAGAAATTATTCATTAGAATCAATTTTTATTTAACCTTGGTAATCAAATTCTACAAATAATGCTTTATTTTCACGGTCTAGGTGAACATTAAAAAGTCGTGGGTGTAGACTAGTTTGAATAATTGTTTTCTGTTTAAACTAAATCAGAGCTAACTAAAGTATAAAGGGTTTTTCTATAGCATTAACTTTTAATAAAAAAAATGTTTGATTAAAAAAACTAGCGTTCTAAACTTGTTCTATTAAAGGAAAAGTATTAACGTAAGTTTACAATAACTTGTAAATATTAGGTATGTACTGCTCAGAAAAAAAAATATGGCTTTGGACGAGAAACTTCTTCAAAATATATAAAACTTTTATTGTATGAGATAAGAAATAAGAATATAAAACCCTTTAACAATGCTCTTTGCCTTGTTATGTTTTTAATATTTTTGAACAAAAAAGCTTGAATAAGGAAAAATAACAATCGAGAACTAGATTTTCTTGTTTTAAAAAAAACTCATTGCTAATGTGGCTAGATGTAAAATTGTAACGATTTTGCCGATCGTTTTTAACTTAAGAATACTTTCCTCCGCAACTATAGCGGTGAGAATTATTCACCAAAATTTTGGTTCAGTTATTGTATTATCGACGAGACACCTTTTCTTTTTAATTGCTATATTGCAGTGCTCGTCCTTTTTGATATCGAACTTCGGCACGATAGAGATTTAATTATAAATTTACGGCAAAGCCTCTTTTAATTAATTTTCTTTTGATCATTATTTATTGTAAGTGCCTAAAAAGGGGAGATAATCTACAGGTGTTAACCAAATTCATATAGATTCAATTTAGCCAGACATTAGTTTTTGTCGATTATTATATTGGGAAATTCGTTTGTCTAGGATTGATTTTATTTGGAAATAGTTTCGATAAGAGGTTGAATCCTAATTTTTCGTTTCTCTTAAGAGTATCTACTATCACATCTGATGAAGAGGTTCACGCAAATTTAGAAATTCAGTCGATTATTGATTTTCCAAGAATTGTAGGAAGGATTCAAAAGGAGTATAGAAAAATTTGATTTTGAATTCATTATTTATTTCACCACTAATTTAGTTGATATTATATAGAACATTGAAAAGCGACTAATTACTTTATTCAAATTACTGGAGAGTTCCGGAGGATTCAGAAAATTCCATGCACAGACAATTATTCTTTGAAACTGAATTAAGTGATCATTTTGTTCTTCCTTTAACTTTCGGATAAATTATTAATTTTGTAAACTTAATAAAGACTTCAAACTGGCGTTTGAGTTTAATTTCTAGTTTGTAATTGGCGCCCTTAATTACCTGTTTGGGAGAGACTGGTGACACTCTTAAAAGGTAACTTTATTAATCCACCAATATCTTAATCGGTTTCCCAATTTTATTCATACCTCATATTTATTAAATTAACAAAACATCAGGCAATATTCTCAACTAAATTTTGATGCGAAAGGAATTCGCGAGTAAAAGCTAGTAAGATCGTTGTCTTTTTAGTTTTGGATACAGCCATAGAGACAAAATATATATAGACTTAAAGTACTCTATGGCTTTTCAATATATGTCCCGCCAAGATCGATACACTTTTGCACACTTTCAAACCAATTGGTCCAGACTTTAGTTGACATCGGCAAAATCGTTGTTTTGAATATGATGGCTTCTTTTAGCGACAGAATCGTTTCTAACGCATTAAATTCTTAATCTTTGAGAACGTGAAGAAGTCGTTGGGACTAAGGTTTGATCTATACAGTGGATGGTCGAACATCAATCGAAATAACCGTTCTTTGATCTTCTAAAGATCCAAAGCAATTGTTGCAATATGATCAGATTTTAACACCAAAGTTGTGACCATTTTCTTTGACCCACTTTGAGAACTGATCACTTTTGTTGGTTTTTCCTCATCGTAAAACATCCACACAGCGGTTTAGCGTTTATTTTCCGGTTCATGGGAGTAAATCCAAGATTCATTGGCAATTGGCACCAACTATACTATAAACGTTTTTTGAGCTTCTCTTATTGAGCTGTTCCTATGTTTTTCGACATCAACTGACGCGCAACATTTTTTGCTTTTCTGTGAACAAAGGGAAACTAACTTCGTAACACCTAGTTCTTTATGTAGGATGTTGTGGATCAAGGTCTTTGAAATGCCCAAAGTTGCCTCTATCTCCCGGTATGTTAGGTACAGTTAAATTCTAATGCCCTTGTAAATATGATTTTACTTTCAAGTCATCATTTCGGCTACCTAATTCAAACATGCTACCAGAGACAGCCTTCCTTCCTTCCTACCGATGCGAGATTGGTAAGTAAAATAGACCAAGATAAGTCTGGGGGCTTTGAATTTTTACTCTAAGAGAGGAAGTAGAATAATAATCCATTAGCTTAATTGGCCCTTTTCTCTCACATACTAGTTTTAAATCGGCAGCACAGAAGTCTGTCACTAGTTATATGAAGGCTAACTATTGCACAGATTTTAAAATTATTGATTTTGGCCAATATACAAAGCGCGACCTTGTTCAAAAAATATTTAAAGAAGCATTTGCCCAATGACACTCATAACTGTTGTAATAAATACAGATAGGTAGATATCTTAAATAGTTTGGGAATCACTGCATGACTTAAGCACTTAATAAAATTACATTCCTCTTATAGATATAATTACATACAATTTGTTAAACGGATTTTATATGTATACAATAATCTTTATTATTTATTATTCGACGAAAAACTGAATATATTGATAACCTTGGAAATGGTCCAATGCATTGATTTCAAAACATTAAAGGTTAAATGTTAATAAGATTAATTGAATTACTACATTGCTTGTAGGCTTATATTTTAAACAAGTTTAATTTAAATAAATTTGTGCATAATATACCTACTCATAAACTACTTTGAAATTTTTTAACGATTCTTAAGAGAATAGATTTATTTGACCCATAAGGTTTCAAGTTCAAATTACAGCTGACCTTGACTCTAGTCAATTAATGTAGTGGAATACCCGTTAATTTGATTTTAACGGGCATTAATTCCAAAATCTTTTAAGATTTAAGTTTTAATTATAGTTCCTTTCAAAGCGGAAAGATTAGCCCACTTGCTGAGGATTTTTTCTACGAACTTCATCATTTGAAATTTTGTGTGTTGGTAAGGAAGTACTCAAGGAATAAAAGTTGGTTAAAGAGTCTTTGAAGTTCTGGGAACAGCGGGTCGTCCATAAATCTGAACCTTTTTCGACCCTCACAGCAGGTGGTGATATGCACTCATGATTTTACAATCTATTGTTTAAATTTAAGAAAGATTGGAAGAAGCGCTGGCACAAGTGTGTGATATCTGATGGGGATTACTTTAAAGGGGTCAAAATAGATATTGATGATATTGATTTTATGAGTTATTCAAAAATTCTCGTTTTTATTAACATCTTAAACTTTTTTAACTACATAAATTGTAACTAATTATAATTATTAAGTTATTAAAGTAAACGTAATAGTTATTTATGATATGAGTGTTAAAAGTGACGTTTTATTTTGTGAGTGAAAAAGTTTGTGAAATGAGCGAAGCGAATTGAACAATCTCACGAACAAAATAAAATCACTTTTAACACAAATACCATACAATGTTTTTTGTACAACTGCCCTATTTTGATAATGAAATGGGCGAATTTGCAATGACAATAAACTAAACCGTGTTAAAAGTAAACTGAAGCGTGTTAAAAGTACTTTTAACACGCTTCCATGTAAACAATCAATTTTAACATTGTTTGCTATCATTAAAAGTGTCACTTTTAATGACAGTTGTACAAAAATGAGTTTTTTTCAAAAATGTCGGTTTGTTAATATTTGCACTCTTGTGACGCCTCCCGCCTTTTTGCTAAATACCCTGTGAATCCCAGAAGTGAATCTCCTTTCTCTATAGTATAGTTTTAAAATAATAAAATATAGGTCAATACTGAATAATGTTTGCCTTAAAATAAAACAAAAAAAAAGACATCAATCGGGACCAATATTTTATTGACATTTGGGCGATAATCCAAATTTCGAAATTTATTTAAACGCCGCCAGATGTTTCCGATATATATATATATATATATATATATATATATATATATATATATATATATATATATATATAAAAGAAATTTTGAAAATAGAATTGACTGTTTACCGTGTGTTAGATACTAAATAAAAGAAAAACTGATACATATATAAATTATATTTTCAGACTCGTCAATCTAAAAATAGATTTGCAAAAATCCCATTTAATACATGAAAATTATACTATTTCTTGGAATCCGCGTTTCTATGTCTAAATATATCCTCATTACAAAAATATCGATCAAATTTTTGAATATTAAATTACTTGTGCTTACCTTGTCTTTGGAATAAAGCTTTTGTAATATTAAATTTATTTTATCAGTTCAAACACGTTTATGTTAACAATGAATACAAAATAACACAATGTGGTCACTTGTCACAATAATGATAAATTCAAACAACAACACACTACTGCCATTTACTCAAAGTCATTTAATTTTCCTTCTCTATAGCCAACAGTGCAGTGTTGCCAAGAATTTATTTATCTAATTCTCAAGATTAGACGAGTTAATATATAGGTACTGTTATAGTTCCTTACTGCACCGGATTCTGGGTCTAGGATTTATTCGATTCCTTTTACTTTCTTTTATATAAAACTAGCTGAAACGACGAACTTCTGTTCTTATTTGAAACCAAACTACAGACACTGATGAGCTCAAATGAGAGCGAAACATAGTGTCTGTAGTTTGGTTTTGCCCTAATATGAGCTGATTAAAATTTATATCTATATATATCGCAGCATCCCGGTGTCTTTTAAAGTGTTAGAAATTAGAAATTCTAACCGACACCAATCCAGTTCTGGAACTGGAACTATTTTTGACACTACGGCACTAGATAAGTTATGTATTATCTTTTACATTGTATTATATATTACTAGCTGTACCCGGCGCGCGTTGCTACGCCAACAACTAAAATAAATTTAAGAAAAATAAAAGAGAAGATGAGATAGAGAAGGAAAGAAAGTTTATAGTTTTGTTTTACTTATCGCACCAAAAATATATTTTTCGAAATTATATTTATACGAATTCGTATAGATATCTATTAATCAGTATTAAATTTGATACATGGAAGCGCCATCTGGTGGTAACTGCCATTAATACAAATATCATATTCATCTTACCCATTAAAAAAACATCATCATACTAATTTTCATGACAATCGGTTGAACGGGGCAGAAGTTACCACTCTGCAGCGCCACCTGGTGGAGAGTGGCATCAATGACCATATCATATAAACCTTCTCCGTGGAAAAATACATATGCATACCAATTTTCATGTCAATCGGTTGAACAGGGCAGAAGTTGCTACTCTGCAGCGCCACATGGTGGCGAGTGGAATCAATGAGCATATCATGCAAACCTTCTCCGTGAAAAAATACATATACATACCAATTTTCATGACAATCGGTTGAACGGGACAGAAGTTGCTACTCTTTAGCGCCACCTGGTGGCGAGTGGCATCAATGAGCATATCATACAAACCTTCTTCGTGGAAAAATACATATACATACCAATTTTCATGACAATCGGTTGAACAGGACAGAAGTTGCTACTTTGTAGCGCCACCTGGTGGCGAGTAGCATCAATGAGCATATCATACAAACCTTCTCCGTGGAAAAATACATATACATTCCAATTTTCATAATAATCGGTCCAGTAGTTTTTGAGTTCATTGAGTACATACAGACATACAGACATACAGACAAACATTCATTTATATATATATAGATATAAGTCTGTCACAAAACGCTCCGCTCGTTTTATGTTTTTACCTTGCCTAAGGTATATACGAGATGCAAAGCGACCACCGAACTACAATTTTTGGAGTGAAGATGGTGCCACTTGCAACTGTTTTCAACTTTCGCAAGTCCACATCTATATGTAGATATTATTCAGTTTATACCGGGGAGGTCTCTTCATTAGTGACTGAAGAGACATAACCTATACTACACTGATGAGCTCAAATGGGAGCAAAACACAGTGTCTGTAGTTTGGTTTTGCCCTGATATGAGCTGGTTAATATTTATATTTATTTATATCGCAGCGTCTTTGAAAGTGTTAGAAATTCTAACCGACACCTTCCAGTTCAAAACTGGAACTATTTTTGCCAGTACGGCACTAGATACGTTATGTATCATCTTTTACATTTTATTATATAAGACTGTCATAAAACGCTCTGCTCGTTTTATATTGTTATAAAAGGCGGTTCCAATCCACTGGGACACTAAGCATTTGTATATATATATAATGTATAATAAATGGCAATCTTCTTAAATCTTAACATTCTGAACTTTTGACAATTTCAAATGATCTCTTTGAAAGTTAACTTTTGCGAATTATCAAGATCTATGTATTTTTTAAAAGAATGACAACATCGCTGATCTTATTTGGACGCGTTAACCATGGATGACGCCATTAACATCATAGTTCCTGCTGCTTGCTGCTACCTTGGAACGCTTATTCGCAATTTACGTTTACATTTTACATTTACGAACCGACCAATAGACTAAACATGCGGTAGCAACGAAGTTGGTTGGACCATTGAAAACGTGGTTTTATTGCTTTGATTTAGTGTTAAAAATATAGGAATTTAGGAATAATACCGACTGATGTCACGTGCGAGAAATAATGAACGTCCCGATGATTTTTTTTTAAATGTTAATGATTTTTATAAATCGTACCCTTCTTTTTGATAAAAAAGTTTTTTTATACAATAATGACTTAAAACTTACTAGGCGATGCAGTCTGCAAATATTATGATTATTAAAAAAAAATGATTGTTTAAAGTGATGAAAATTTCTAGAAAAATTTATAAAGGATATCAATATGTAGGTAACTGCCATACTTGTTTCGTACCGAATAGCACAGTCAGTTATAGATTTCATTCCACTGAACGAGGAATTGAAAATACGAACAACTCATAGGAATCTAAATATAGTTCAGATTTATGCTCCAGATCAAGAAGTGGAAGAATTTTATAATAAAATAGATGAGATAATGCGACTGGTAAAGAAAAACAAGATAACGATGATCATTGGAGACTTTAACTCCAAAATTGGTCATGGAGCTGAAGGAGACAACATATGAGCATACGGGCTGCGCACAAAAAACAACAGAGGAGATAGATTTGTGCAGTACAGCGCAGAGAACAATCTATTGATAGCCAATACCTTCTTTAAGCAGCATCCCAGAAGGCTATATACTTGGAAATCCCCCGCAGACAGAGAAAGAAGAATCGTCAGAAATTAAATTGATTTCATTCTACTCGACATGAACTTTAGGAAATATACGAAATCTGTAAAAACCTACTCTAGAGCAGATATTTTATACTCGGAGTCTATATTTAGAGCAGCATTAGACGAAGGCCAAGGTGGAATAAAGATTAATGGAACTGTAATAAACAACATCAGGTACGCAGACGCACAAGAGCTACAAGATATAATAGATTCCGTAGTTTGTCATAGGGACAAACAATAGAACAGGTAGCCTTCATAAAATATCTAGGAGCTAACATCAACAGCCAGTGCGACCTGAAAAAAGAAATACTATCAAGGGTCGAAGAAGCGAGAAAAACACCTATAAGTATAAAAGCATTCTTCACAAGATCAGACCTTAGTCTGGGGCTCAGAACAAGAATGGTCCGATGTTACGTTTTCTCTGTCTTGCTCTATGGATGTGAAAGTTGGACAATGGACCAACAAACCGAAAAGCGAATAGAGGCCTTCGAGATGTATGTGTAGAGACAGATGTTGCGAATTCCATGAACACAAAAGGTCACCAACGACGAAGTACTTAAGCGCATGGATAAACAAAAAAAAACTGCTAAACACCATCAAAGCGAAAAAAATACAGTACTTGGGTACTGGCAAGGTACAGGGAAAAGATCAATAGGGAGAACCAGAACTCATGGTTGAAGGACCTGAGAACATGGTTTTTAGCAGCAGCTTCCAAAGCCACATTTGCTATCTGTATCGCCAACCTTCGAAAGGAGACGGCGCAATAATAGAAGAAGAATATTGTAGCGTTTAAAAAAAACGATTAATTAAAATTCTTTTTTATAATTTCTTTCTAACCAGGCCAACCCTGTAAGCTTAACTTATTACATATAACTTTTCAGAACGTCGAAATCTTACGGACTTTTCTAAGCGAAGTATTGATTTTTTTTAATTGACCAATGAGATTTCACGTTTAAGATCACGCGATGCCCGCGCTGGTAGCTGAGGCGCCTTTCTGGTTGCTAACGAATTTATTCTAGGTGTGATAGGGTTGCTGATAACATCTCAGCGAGACGTCTAGTTTCAGTTTCCCGGTTTTTTCTTATTTTATCTTAAAAATTACCAGCAATTAAATGTTTCTAGTGCCTATTATCGTTTATTCTACCTGAAGGTTTATCTGAAGATTTCCAGACAGTGCTATCTTTAAGATTACTTCATATATCGTGTAATAATGGCGGCAAATTAGCCGGTATTACAATATCTCTTCGATCACCAGCTATGAAGAGTAAGTTTATGGTTTATTCTCTAAATACCTAGATTCTAGACAAGAATGGGCCTAGGCCTAGATTATATCTTACCCTTTTGATCATTTACCGAGAGAATGAAGCCATATGCTATCCAAACTATCTTAGAAACATTTAGAAGCTAACGTAAGTTTTTACAATTTTTTTTATACCTCTATCGAGTATGAGAGTACCGCTTATCTGTATTTTTATTACTTATATTTTTTGTATCTCTTATCTGTAAAAACTTTTTTATTTGTATTTTTTAGTTTTATCTCGTACTTATTTAATTAAGATTTATACCTTCGTATATGAGTAGTACTCTTTTAACTCGAGTTAATACAAAAGCAAAAGGTGATTTTTTATAACTTTTTTATCTAACTTTCATCCCTCTCTCCCTTTTTGCTTATCAGAGTACACAAAAATAACAAAACAATATACCTAGCTGTTATTTTAAGTGTAGCAAAAATATGTTTTTGAACTAAACACAAATGTGTTTAGTAATATGTATTTACTATCCCGTACATAGATTTTTTTATTTTATGTTTGTTGTGTGTCTCTTTTATTATTACAGCCAATAATAAATACTGTTATTGTTAAATAGAGATTTTTCTTTTCCTAGCTAGAGCCTGTTACTCTGATCAATATTTTTAGTTTATCTAATCTATATTTTATTAAAGTACCTATTAGATTTTGTTTTTTAAATATATCTTTATCTTACAAATTTGATTTATAACCATAAAAATAAGTAAAAGAAAATGTAAGTATAATTTTTCTTTTTGTTTCTTAAATAAAAGTGTGTAATTTCAATTTTAGCAAGAACAATCTGCCGGGCTATCTAATTTTACCTTATCTTATCTTATATCTCTTATATCTTTCTTATTTTATCTGGGTTTCTTGTATTTCCCCATCCTCAGGATAAAAAACATAAGTGGCGCCCATTTTCCTTTCTCTTTCATTTCTTTCTTTTCCTCTCTTTTGTCCCTTATAACTTCTATTGTCTTATTAAATATATTCCTTTTTATCTTTTCAATAGTTTATCATCTAGCTCGTTCGAATCCACGCTCGCTCTCCACCAACCAACTGAGTGCCGTTCTCACTAGTTAACCTCTCCAATCGAGCATTTACCACCTTCCGAAAAAGAGGTTACAATATATTAGTCACCTAATTTGAAAAAAGAATATTTAAACTCATTTTTCTCAAAATTTTATATGTTTGTTTCTGTTTTGTATAAAATCTCTTAATATATTCTTTAAAGATATAAAAACATCTTATTAATAGCTTGTTTTTCAATTTACTATATGGTTACAAAAATTGAAATGTAGTATAACATAAAAATTTCCTGTTTTTGGTTGTTTGTAAAAGAACGTTCGAGATGAGAAATTGATTTGTTTATTACCCCAGAAAACTTCATCTTCCGTAATGTAAGGAATAAATAACCATTATAATCTGTATACCGTGTCACCAGTCTGATATTCTCCTTAAATATTTCTTGACAGTATACATTAACAGAGAGATTGAGAAATGATGTTTATAATTTATCTTTGTACAATTTAATTTGATCGATATTTGAGATTAATGTAATAATTTTGTGATGATAACTTAACCCGATTTTAATCTTAATTCTAGATGCTGATAAGGCGATAAAGCAATGACGTTTGGTACAATTTTCTAATGAAAACTGTACTTAAAAAAGTGGTTTGAAAATTGAGAAAAATGAATTACACCGTTGGATATTTTAAAGTAAGTAACTACGAACCAAACAAAGAAGTGACACAGTTCTGTAATAATATCTACCTTTATTGATTTATTTAAGTAACGGGTGCATTTTTTTGTGGTAGCAGAAGTTTTATCTTTAATCAAATCAAAAAACATTTTGTTTGATTTATTTAAATTTTGATTGTTGGACCAAATTTAAAAAATAATACCTCGTGAAGTTGACCACCTGTAGTTCCGCGGCGTTTTTATCATTTATTAGTGTTATTGGGTCAACATGTAACCCTCACTAGCTCAAAATAATATGGTAGTGTAAGAGCTAAAACCGAAATTTTGCAGACATTCGTAATATGACATTTCTGCGCTCAGACGGACACCTTAGTCGATAAAGGGGTAGCTATAAGGGGTGAAAGTTGTCAATTTTTAACCCCCGAAGCAAAAAGAGGGGTGTTTTAAGTTTGATGTGTCTGTATGTGTGTCTGTCTGTGGCATCATAGCTCTCGAACAAATAAAGCGATTTCAATTTAATTTTTTGTATTAAAGGTGACTTATGTGCGAGTGTTCTTAGACATGTTTGATGAAAATCGGTTGAGCCGTTTAAAAGTTGTGGGGGGTGAAAATGGGGACCAATAACCGAATGTTTGCAAATATACTCGAGTTGGATCTCAAATGATCGCGCACAGAAAGAGAAAATAAATGACTTAATCAAGAGTGTTCTTAGCTTCGTTTGATGAGAAAATATCGGGGGTTTTTTAAATTTTTAATTTATAATAAAAGATTGTCGTCATCGATAATATGGATGAAATGTTACCCAGTCGAAGATGTTGATAAGACAATTCGAAATCCTGACGGGTGGACACCTAAGTGGATACAAAGGAGATGGTGGACAAGGGCAAAGAGTGCCAAAACTACAAAGTCTTCAATTGACAGATGCAATATCGCTGTTTTAAAGGCATCGGTGTCTTCTTTTGGCGACTGATGTAGGAGAATTTACCGTTATGTGTTGCTTTGTCGGAGTTTCTAGTAAACAAACGTTTATATACTAATCGGAAGTAAGCGTACTTTGATATTATCACATTTTATGTTTGTTGGGTTTTTCTCATCAAGAGCGGCTTGGCGTTTGATTTCTGGTGTGTAGAAGTAATATATCGTCCGTGATTTTAGTCTAATCTTCAGTCAGCGATTATGCCTTAAGCTCGCTGACGGATAACATATACCTTGTACTGACAAGACCCAATAGGTCGAAACCGGTCTACAAGTTATGTTGTCCCTTCTAACTGCAAATTTAAATGGTTGGTTTAAATTATCTGATATGCCAACCCCATTAGACTTTGAAGTGTAATTCAATATCCGTAGAGGCACATAGCCAGGGAAGTAGTTGTTTCTTCTTAGTTAAATGGTCAATGTTTGTGAAAATATTTTTCAAAACTAGTAAAGCGATAGAATAACTAATATTCTGCATTTTGCAACATTTGTTCAACACAATAAACTTTTTTTGAGCTTCCTTTTTTAAACCTTTCCAATGTTTTTCGACACCAAATGACGAGAACCGCTTTTTCTTTTATATGAGCAAAAGGAAACCAACTTCGTAAGTCCCAGTTCTTTATGTAGAATCATGTGGATCGAGGTCTTTAAAATGCCCAATGTTTTGCTGTGTGACAGCTGTTTTGGGTGGACTTAGCCTGGATTCGTCGCTGAGACTGGAGCGACCACGTTGAAATTTGCTAAACCAGTGGCAAATAGTTGACTGGTATGGTGCTTCATTTACAAACATAGAAACCGCTTCAGCGAGATATTGCTGCTGAGATAATCCTTTACGAAAATTGTAAAAAATTATTGCTAGAAGATGTTCTAGGCTAACATCCCTTTTTGCACCAATTTGTTAATTTTAAAAATTCACAGTATCTACACGACTTGTTGTATCCCAATGAAACTCTGGATTTATGTCAACAAAAGATTGAGGTTGGATTTGTGTCTTCTTAGCGGTTGTACTAAAAAGACAACCCTCGTATAATTGTTTTATGATGAACTCATTTTTTCAGCTTCTGAGCCATGTGTAAAACGAACTTTTTGTTTTTGTTTAAAATTGAAAATTTAAATGTGAATCGAGTTTTCAACAAAAAACTTGAATAAATCGTCTAGCAAAAATACAAAATTATGTTAATTAAAATTAAATCAGAGATTCGGTAAGAAAATAAATTGAATTACAGTTTATATCAACTTCCCAAGGATTTTGGTTTTTAGTGTTTCCTTCTGTTTGACAAACAGGCAGTACAAATCCCTTATGTCCTGTTTTCCAGTTTGATAACGTACCGGGATTATGCGACAAAATTTGTTTTAATGAATTTAAATCCATAGAGGGTAAAACATGATTTAAATTCGGATATGTCTGTATAGAGAGCAAACATTACTGAGAATGAAAATCATCGGAACATGAGTTTAGCATTACAATAATATTCTGTATCTTACTGTTAGGCCTGGCCTCCACTTGCGATTTTTAGTCACGCGATTTTTAGGTCGCACAAAGACGGATTTATTTGCTCCTTTTTGCATTCGATTCGCGAGAGCGTCCAGAAACTTTATGAGCGTATACATTCATGTAATATTGGAAAATTTCATGTGTGCTACAAAAAATGTATTCTTAAAGTGCATCTCAAACAGAACTCGATATTTATTATTTTGTTACTCGGTGGTTTTTGGCGACGCTGAAAATAAATATGACATTTAAAGTGATCTCCGGAGTACCGGAGTACCTACTGTTGACGTCGTCTCTTGGGTTTTTGGGGATATACAGTTGGTTAAAATTCAATACTCGGTAGACGAGGTAAACAGCAGGAATATTGGGCACTACAGGTATTCAAGAGAACACTTCCGGTGTTATATTTGTTTTACGCGTGCCTATTTTTGTATGCACAAATCCAGTTTTTCAATATGATTGCATAAGGTCACAAAGTTTCCTTACGAATCGAATGCCAAAAAAAAAGAATCATTAACATCCATCTAGCCGTTTAAATTTAGTAAGTAAGGTGTGTCGTTCAACAATCACATAAAATATTTAATTTTTAGTTGATATCTCAGATGTATTTAAATGAGCAACTTATGTAATCAAGTACTATGACGCCACCGTGAGGTGGCGCAGTTGATATTTCATATATTTAAACAAACAATTTTTACTTAATTAACTACTATGTACGAACGTAAGGTGTCTCATTTGATATCTAATATAGCGTTACGAAGTTTGCCGGGTCAGCTAGTATTATTATATTAAAAAACTATCCTTATTAAAAGCAGCCTTAGGCGCCAACAATAGTAATAGTCTACAATTTTTACATTACATACAAAAAATTCCGGATTAAATTCCATTAACTATAAAAAAACAAAATGTAACTAAAAAGTTGCAATCAAAAGTTGGAATTACTTCTACATTAACTTTAATTAAACATTAAGTGACATCTTTTTTTTCGGTTGTCGTCTAATTCCGTTTTTTATTGGCTGTTATAATGAGTACCTACTCAATTTTTTACAAGAGCAGTTTGAGCACTTTGAGTCTAAAGAAGAGATAAAAAAACGTTATTTTTAGTCAGTAGCGCTGCATTTTTATAACTACATTAATTTGTTTTACGAGAATATTGATGCATGATGTTTTAATTTGTTTTGCTGATTTTGAGCTGTATTGGGTAGTTTATTTAAAAAAATGGTTTTAATTAGAAATTGCATCTTTGCATACGAACAACAATGTTTTTAGTTGAATATATATCTTCTCCAGAAAGTACAGATGTAGTTGTCAATAATACCAAATATAACCCTTCATTATTACCTCTTTTACCACCATGGAAGTTTCGGTAAGAAATTTGTATTTTGGTACATTTTAACCTCTTTTTTCTAAAGGTGTTAAATGCTCGATTTGAGAGGTTAACTAATGCGAACGGCACTCAGGGGGTTGGAGGAGAGGGAGCGTGGATTCTATCGAGCTAGATGATTAATTATAAAAAAATGACAAGGAATATATTTACTAGAATAATAAAAGTTAAATGGGACAAAAAAAGAGAAAATGAAAGAAATGAAAGCGAAAGGAAAATGGGCGCCACTTATGTTTTTTATCCTGAGGATGGGGAAATATAAGAAACCCAGATGGAAAAAAATATATAAGTTAGATAAGATAACGTGTCAGTTATTCTGGTTAAAGTTAAAATCACACACTTCCATTCGTAAAACTAATAAGATAATTGGACTTACTCTTTCCTTTACTTATCCCAATGGCTAAAGTTCCATATGTAAGATAAAGATATAATCCATAAATCAAAATTTAATACTTAATTAAGGCTCGTTTTATTCATTGATAAAATTGATCAGAATAACATACACCAGAGAGGAAAAGAAAACATCTATTTAAACACTAAACAGAATTTATTACTCGGTGTGGTAAAAAACGAGATGTACAATAAATAAAATGGAATAAAAAAAATATCAGTGTCATAAACAGTAAATCATATTAATAAACACATTTGTGTTTAATTCAAAAACATAACTATTACTACACATAAAATAACAGCTAGGTAAATTCTTTTGTTATTTTTGTGTACTCTGATAAGCGAAAAGTGGGAGAGGGATGAAAGTTAGATAAAACGATATATATATAAAAAATAAATCACCTTTTGCTTTGGTTTTAACTCGAGTTTAAAAAGAGTACTTACACAACTATTTATAATTAGTAAAAATACATATAAGAGATACAGGGATAAATCTAGTAATAAAACGCTTTTATAAAAAAACTGAATCACACTCTGTGCGTCGCGATCACTTATTACTTTAAAACTTTGTACGTAGGTGTTATCGATATTGAATGCAATTAAGAGTATTCTTCACATTTAGATTAACAGTTACCGGCTTTTCAAAAAAACTGAGTTACACTCTGAAGTTTACGGTCACTAATTACGTTAACTCTTCATACGTAGATATTGATCATATATCCAAAGAACGAAACCGTACTCTTTTTTCTTGTAGTAAAAAATAGTAACTAGGCAATAAAAAGACTTACAAAATGGCTCCTAGGTAATTAGATCAGCTTCTAGCTTAATCTCGAAAATACGGCAAAATTCGGCTTCTTACTAGCGTCATCCACAGGTAATTATCGGCAACTTTCGCCAAAACGATTAACGATAATCACTAACTAACTTTATCGGCACTAGGAACATTAATTAGCTTGTAATTTTTAGCACCAAAGAGAAAAAACCGGGAAACCCTATCACACCTAGAATAATCTCGTTAGCAACCAGAAAGGCGCCTCAGCTACCAGCGCGTGATCTTAAACGTGAAATCTCATTGGTCAATTAAAAAAAATCAATACTTCGCTTAGAAAAGTCCGTTAGATTTCAACGTTCTGGAAAGTTCTATGTAATATGTTAAGCTGGGTAATCAATCTGAATGGGGCTAAACCAAAATGCCATAAAGTGGTATACGGACGGTTCCTAGACAGATTAAGGAACTGAAGCAAAGGTGTTTAAACCTAGAGCCAAATACTCAGAAAGCCTTATTAAAACGGAAATCCGTGCCATTGAAAATATGCAGATATTACTATTAGAAGGAACGATCGTAGGCAAGAGACTGTAATCATTTCTAATAGCTTTTATGAGCTTATAAAAGGTCAGTTCAAAGATGGTTTAAAAATGCCTAGGCACACTAACTGAACTAGGACAAAAGAACACTATTGCCCTCCTATGGATTTCAGGACACATTGAAATAGTATGGAAGGAAAAGCATATAAGTTAGCAAAAAAGGAACTGAAACCCCATATTTGGGACTAGAATTATCTTGCGCAATCAACAGTAGTACAGAAAAATTAAGAAAAGAATCGGATAGAAAAAATTCAAGTACTGGAACAATCTAGAAGCACTAAGACAAGCGAAGACACTTCTGGGGAACTATTACCAAAAAAGGACTTAATTACTTAACCTCAGTGAGAACAACCTCCGTACTGGAACAATCTAGAAGCACTAAGACAAGCGAAGACACTTCTGGGGAACTATTACCAAAAAAGGACTTAATTACTTAACCTCAGTGAGAACAACCTCCGTATTGTAACGGGAATATTAATCGGGCACTTAAGAAGACACATAAATAAAGCAAAGTGCAAATTCTTTGAAGAAAAGGACGAAACCTCAATACAACTACTCTCAGAATGCATTAGGTGTAGCTCGAGAGCCAGATACCTAGTATCATACGAAATAGAAGGGGAGAATCTACCTAACTTGAAGCCTAACAATACCCTAAACTTTCTAAGACAAATAGGACTAAGAGAGCTGCTATAAGTCTGAGAAAACATCATAATTATTACAAAAATGGGAGACCTTTTTGGTTCACGGTGTACTGATTGCACATACACATAAACTAACGTTTTTCATCATAATTAAAAAGAGAAAAGTGTCATTTAACATTGGTTAACTTTTTTTTACAAAAAAAGAAACATATGCTGTAAAGCTGTGCTTCTCAACAAGAAAATGTATCACAGTTTGTATAAAAGAGAATGATTATTATGTATCAAAAATCTCTGATATAGTGTGCAAGAGTTTATTTCTGAAAAATATGTTATCTTTTATTACAACTTACAATTATGAAATTGTGCTACCACTGCATCATCATAAAATCGAGGCTGAGCTTTAGGTAAAATTCGTGGAGTGAAGAAAGTAATTTTTAGGAAAAACACAGAATCAAGGTCTCTTTCAAAAGAAGTCGTAAAAACAACAATAAAGTGAGACAACAACGTAGAATAAATGCCAAATCTGAAAAGATAAGGGCTAAAAAGGGCGGCCCTATTATGTTGTGTCGAGTGCTGCGGTGGAAATATAAAAAGAAAAATGAAACTTTTCTGTTTCTACGGATTCTTATGAAAATTTGCTGAGAAAATCGCTTGAGTTGATGAAAATGGTAATGGGTTACGGTTCATTTAACGGCCAATTTCAAACTACATTATAGTATAAATTCGTGAAATAACTATACATAACTTAGTGAATATATAACCTTTGCGATCAAAAAAATATTTTATTTTTTTATGGATTCCACGTATATTTGTACACGTCAAAGTAAACAGAGATATTCTAACGTTTTTCTATTTCTCGGAACTAGAAGACGTTTCTTTCTTTATTTGATATCTCTCTGTTTTGTTCTCACTCACTACGATCTATAGCTTTACTTTAAAATTACAGTACATTTTTACTTGTGATAGTATAGCAAGAAGCTTTAAGGCGTGTTTACATGATGCCAGTGACTGGCGCCAGTCTCACTGGCATGCCTGCTCTGGCATGGTACTGGCATCATGTAAACACTTTCTTGTGCCAGTCCAGAGCTGTCTCGAATAGAAAGTTTGTCTATTTTTCATGCCAGTGGTCCTCGTCCGCGTGCTCTCCAACCCCGTGCCGCCAGTGGTTGTAGACACGTGTAAACACAGCGTTCCAGTGACTGGCGTACATGTGAAGGGCAAACTTCACCAAGTAGGAACTAGGGTGCCAGTGAGACTGTCGCCAGCTACTGGATACGTGTAAACGTACCAGTCCAGCACTGTTCTAATCAAGCACTGGCATGCCAGTATGACTGGCGCCAGTTACTGGCATCATGTAAACACGCCATTACTTCCCCTGGTAGTAAGATGGAATATGCCTCAGTAAGCCACGATGTACCCCAAATAGGAGTAAGTTTTATAAGTAAAATTCAAAGCTTCGTTCTCTCTTTTAGCAGGATTGGCATCGAATTAAAAAAGTTTGTGTAAATTTTAGAGCTAAAATTATGGGTGGATAAGATACATTCGAAGTGACTACCCTCTGATTTGTCAATTCTGATGTGAGTAATCATTATCAAACCCATAGTAATTGTAATGAAAATAAAAACTTTGTCTTTTGAATGGTAGTAAACTTTTTATAACTTCAGTAAGCTTTTTCCTCACAACAAGAATGAAGGTAATTACCAGTATATTTTTTTACTACCAAAATGGGAATACGATAATAGGGTAGTTTAATTGTTTTAGATTTCATTGTATTATTTTGTATTGTAATTATCCAGGCCAAAGTCAGTACGTTAGATTTCAAGGCGACCTTATATAGTTTAATTCTTATTCTCACGTAGCGTAAGAATTGGCTATAAAAGAGCGTCGTTGAGGTCGCACTCAAGGAGTTCGGAGTCTGAGGTTGTCTGTAAGGGTCACCCTTTGGGGTGTCCCTAAAACAGACCCTTGGATCTGGGCCGTTGTGACTCTTGACGTATTTTCGTGAGTAAGTGTGACATGCCACCATATAGTTTTATTTGGTAAGATTCGTTAAGATTTGTATTTGTTTCGTTGTTAATATATTTGTTGTTTGTTTCCTGTTGTTTATCTCATCTTCCCCTTGGTTAGTTTTCTGCCTTCAGCAGGATACCTAACCAGGAGGTAGATAACCACGACCTGGGTGGGAAGTGCCTTTAGTAAAGCTACCCCTCATCCCAAAACACTATGGCATTCTCCTATCCCCCAGGCGTGACAATAGTTTGTACCAACTAAATAATGGCCACTTTTAAGGCCTATATCTATTTCGACCAATTTCAGTTTTCGTTTGATTTTTAAAAACTGTAAAAAGAGACGTGTGTGTAAAATCTGAGAGTGTCATGTGTTTAATTTACTTTTCAAGTAGTTTTTATGGATTTTGAAAGTTCATTCAACACAAAAATTGATAGAAAAACTAGAGAAATTAAGGATCCCAACAAAAATAACAGTGACTCTTAAGAACACTACTGCAAAATTCAGATTCAATGGAAAACATTTTAAAGAAATAATCTATACTAATATTATAAAGAGGAAAGGTTTGTTTGTTTGTTTGTTTGAAATGAATAGGCTCCGAAACTACTGGACCGATTTTAAAAATTCTTTCACCGTTGGCAAGCTACACTATTCCCGAGTGACATAGGCTATGTTTCGTTTTAAAAAAAAATAGGGATCCCTACTAAAATGCCATTAATGTAACCAAAAATGACCTTAAACTCCTTACATCGCGTGCGCTAAGAATACTATTGATTATAGAATAAAATAATGTACTAGGATTTCGAAGAATATATAAATATCTACAAAAAATGCCGCGACAGCATATGTCTAACTGTTATAGTTACGTCACAATAACTATTTTTTAATTTTTTAAAAGTTTTTATCTTGGTATTAATCCTTATCAAAATAACTTATTTCATAATCACGACAGATATCACGAATTTAGCATGTGCAATGGGACGAGGCTACTTATAAAGGAATTAAAGAACAATTAAGTTGTAGCCACCATTATAACTGAACCACCAGCTGGTCAACTAGCTCATACACTGAGGATACCGATGATCCCAACTGATCTACCAAATCCATTTAAACCGCTTCAATTTCCTATCAAAACATCTTTCACTTTTAGGTACTAATAATCTCAAGTCTCAAGGTCAAACCTTCCAAATAGTAGGGATCGGTTTTCCTCATAACCAACCGCCTAAGGCGGGTTGGAGCACCTGAGAATCAATTTATTTTGCTGCCAGAAAATAAAACAACATGTAATATTGTTTACAGGGAAGCGTTGACCCAATAAATTTAATGGCTTTTGTTATTTTTCTTTAATCCCCGTGCAAAGCCGGGGCGGGCTGCTAGTAATAAATAAAGGAGTAAAAGCAGCTATCCCTCCGAAACTCTTTAACTTAATTAAATTTAATGAAATAATAAGGAAGGCAACGCTAGAAAAAAAACTAAAAAGATCTTTCCGATAATTTTAACAAAAGGTAAATGTGTGGCTATAATTATGAAAAACAGTTATTTTCAAAAAGATAATATCTAAATTTTAGCTTTTACTTCTTTATATAAAAATAAGCTTCCACTCTGTATAAACATCGTTCAATATTTTTGTTCTTTTTGATATATTCTATTTTTTAATTAAACTTTACTTTAACATCATTATTTGGAACTCCCCTTCTACCACCTGCGTCATTGTATGTTGTTGTAACATACTACTTTTTTGCGTTTAATCGGATTAGATGAGCCTATCCTCTTTTAATTGAATTTTTTTTGTTTGGAAAAAGTGGGTAGTATAAAACCATTGTACAAAAAGATAATTCTAAACACAAAAGAAAAAACATTAAATGACTTAAAACGGTTGAATGTTTTAATATTAATAAAAAGCGATATTTTAATATCTAGAATATACGATATCGAAAACGATGCAAAATAAAAAAAATAAAAAATAATTGCACTCTTAATCTTAATCTCAATTAGTGTATAATTATATTGTGGTTTCTTGCAGGTCCTTTTGACCGCTATTAAAGAGGTTTACGATTCTAGTGTGGATTAATGGACCATTTGACCATCTTTTGTCCTTCTACACATTACAGAATGCTATTAAAATTAGCTGGTTGTGTTCTGAACTAATTCATAGATAACATTAATAAAGTGGTAAATTCCTTAAGTAAAAATAAATATTCCTTTTTTTTAAAGAAAACCAGTGGAAGGAATACTGCGAAGATCTATTAGTAAAGTAAAGAAAAAATTTCGTGGAACAGAAACCGTAAAATGCAACTCCTCGGGTGATGGAAGTCAAATATCCATATCATTAGAGGAAGTAAAACATGCTATACGGGCTACCAACCAAAAATACAAAGGTGGCAGGACCAGAAGAAATGAGGCCTGAACTAATTAAATGTGATACATAGAATCTTTGAGCAGGCGTTGAACAGCAAAGACCTACCAAAAGAATATAAAAAATCATACTTGATTTCTCTCTTTAAGAAGGGCAAAAGGAGGCAGTGCGAAAATTACACAGGTGTAGGTAAGTATAATATCTATGGTAGGAATAATCTACGTGAAACTCCTTAAAAACAAGATAAAACAAGATAGGTATCCAAAGATCAGGCGGAGAGATCATGTATTGATTATATTTACACAATAGCAGATAATCGAAAAGAAAAAGGCTAAAACACAGACCTGTTTTTCGCTTTTATAGACCTAAAAAAAGCGCGTGATTTTGTTCCGAGAAAAGAATTGTGAAAATTGATGAGGCAATTCGAAATACCTCTTCCGCTAATCCATGCAACAAAAGATATATACAGAGAATAAAAGTAGGGAATAGACTGACTTAAAAAATTCATCCTACAAAAGGGCTTTTCCAAGAATGCCCCAAGTGCCCAACTTTGTATCTATAGAGTGTTTCTGGAACACACTTTAAAACAACGGAGAAGACAATAAGAAGGAATAGGAGTACATGTCAGAAATCTACATATATATACTACTAAGTTTTGATCAGGTCGTCATTGCACATGACCCTAAAGATCTTATTTATATGGTGCGAAAATTGAAAGAAGATATAATAAAGCGGGCTCAGAACAAACTTTAGCAAACCAGAGTATCTAAATACGTCGGAAGAAGCTATGGAGAACTTGGAAATAGATGAGAACCCTGTCGTAAACAGTAGTGGAAATTTTAAATATCTTGGCTTCCAAATATTTAAAGGGCTGCAAGTTAGGATGAGTGGGGAAGACGTGGGAAGGTAAGGAGTTCCACAATCTGGAGACCCTGGGGATGAAGGAACGATCGAATTGATCCGTTCTCGATGTCCAACATTGAACAGTATAAGGGTGCATGGAGTTGACATGTCGCGTTGCTCTGGCTGGTCTGACAAGTGGAGGCATTATAGAGCGGAGTTCTTCTGAGCAAAATCCGTTTATGTATCGTTAAAATAAGGCAAGATCAGACACTGTGCTTCGGTGGGACAATAGGGCTAGGTTTTTAGTGATACTGGTGTCGTTTATTAGTCGAACTGCTCTTCTCTGTATCACATCAACAACTCCGAGCCTTGACGAAGCCCCCGAACCCCATACATGCGAGCAGTATTCAAGATTAGGTCGTATTTGGGCTTTGTAAAGAGTAGCTAAGTTGGATGGAGAAAAATATTTCCGTGCTCTAAACAGAAAGCCTAATTTCTTTCCTGCTGCAGTTGCTATGGATGCAATATGTTCGTTCCATAATAAGTCCTGGGAGATCGTTATACCAACAAGCGCCAGCGTAATAGAGTCGCCCGCTACCAGTGTCTGATCGTTGATTGTAATGGATGAGTCGCATGTCTGCCTCTTGTTGGATAGGCAACATGTCTTTGTCTTAAAAGCGTTGAAATTAACAAGATTCTTTCTTCCCCACTCGTCTACAAATCTCAAATCTTGATTAAGAGAAGCCGCTGTGGATCGTCTGTCCTCCTCCAGAATATCTACAGTGTAGGTTGCTATCATCTGCAAAACCATGTATCTGGTTATTAGTGCCTTCTAGTAGATCATTATATGGCCATGGTATGGACACGTAAGACATATTGGTAATGATCACTAGATAAAAAGAATAACAGACTGGAGTCCAATGAGTAGAAGAAAAAGAGGTAGGCCCAGAAAATTATGGAAGGATGAAGTTGACATCGCTATGGAGAACAGAGGTTTTTAGGATGGAGAATGGGGAATAGAGATGTTTGAATATATAGATTTACTTTGGAAATTCAAGAAAACTGAAGATTTGCATGTTGTCAAAGATTTTATTCACAGAAAGTTCGACATACATTAAAAATAAGAAAGCAATTTGCATGTTTACAACAATTTGATAAAATTAATGATAGCTTATTGTAAAAATATACTTTTTCTCAGAATTTGTTAAAATATTTATTTTTAAGTAAATAAAATTAATAATACCGGATGAATTAAAAATAACTAATCTTAAACAAAAGAAATTTATCAATCTCCATACTGGGATATGAACTAATTGCCAAAAATTTATTAAAAAGGAAAATGGTTAGCCACAATTATTTGAATATCCGTTAAAAAATTAATCATCTCTTTTATCATCTTGGACCAGTGTAAGAATTGATAATTCAATATTTATATACTTTAGTTGAATAAAATTTCGAATCTGGTAAAAACGTTCGATTAATCCACGTTTTTAGTACATTTATCAAATGTATAGATTTTTCTCGAGGGTGCATTTTTTCGGTGGCTTTCCAAGAATGTGAACCGTTCTTAAGGAAATCGGTTGCTAATATTAGGTTTTTTGAGTTTACTGTTTGTTAGAGAGTTGTTTGTTGTTAATTTTTGTTGATTAGATTGTCATCAATTATTTTTTTATTCAGAAGAATGTAAAATGTAATGTGATTGAAATATATAAAATGAATTTAAATGTTAAGATATTTACGATTTTAAAATCAAATAAAATAAATAATTGTATATAGAATTAATCAAAAGAACGGTTGGTATCGAACCCACTGTAGGAACCGGCACCCATAGGGACAGTCTGTGGAGGGAATCGCTAAAGGCGATATAGTCTAAGATCCCGATATAGGACGACCTTCACCGAGCTGGTTAATGGACCAAACATATTTTTTATGTAATTTAATATATCAAAAAATATATTGCATATGAGTTGCCTATCGAATTTCAGTCAAGGATATTTTTAATTAATTTTTAAAAATTTTTTGTGCGACACAACATAACACAACATAACAGCGTTTGTATCCCTGCCTTTTAAAGAGAGAGAGCTCTCTGCTCTTGAAGACAAGAAGGATAGCGATAGACGCGTACATTCTGAGCATTTTTTTTGGAGTAGTTTCATATTAAAATAAAGGATTAGTTTTTAATTTTTTTTCAATCAATTAAATATATATGTGTATATATTTTGTTACATTAAAGTATATATAAATCTTTAGTTAATAAGAAGGTTATAGCAATACATATATAATTCTTATCTTACAAATTTTATTTCTTTTTTTCTCCTATTTAAAAATATTAACTGAAATAAATTAAAGCAATTTGCTCCATATAATTAATGTATCTATAGATATATACTGATATATACTGTACGCGTGTCTATCGCTATCCTTCTTGTTTTCAAGACCAGAGAGCAGAGAGCTCTCTCTCTTTAAAAGGCCGCTGTTATGTTGTGTCCTCTTCTATCGCATGGGACGGTAGGTAGGGACCTCTCAGTCGCACAAATTTTTTTTTAAAATTAATTAAAAATATCCTTGACTGAAATTCGATAGGCAACTCATATGCAATATATTTTTTGATATATTAAATTACATAAAAAATATGTTTGGTCCATTAACCAGCTCGGTGAAGGTCGTCCTATATCGGGATCTTGGACTAATACCACTCTTACAGGCAGACACGGATGCCGTCTTTGACAAACCCTTCAAAATATTAACAAGCAGACCCCAACGTAGTGAATGCTCTAAGCGCCTATACGGATGGATCAAAAACGAAGCAAGGTGTGGGATGTGCAATTTACTCTAGATCCTTGAACCTAAAAAATTAAATGGGCTATGGATGGCTTGTCAAGTCTTGTTCGGCCAGAACTCACAGGCATAACCATAGCTGCAAAAGAATTAATCAATAGGAACATCACAGGTAGGAATGTAAATATTTACACAGACTGCCGACAATCACTACTGACCTTGAAAAGACCAAGTTTAGTACTAGAATGTCATCAATCTCTAACTGAGGCCACCCAAAATAACGTGGTCACTAGATCAAAGGACATGGGAATTCTAAAGGCAACCGCATTGCGAACAATTTAGCAAGGAGGGCTGCGGACTACTAATATGTCGTGGACCTTATAAAACAGCACTTTCACCAAAACTACTTTAAACAGTTATGCGATGAAACGACGAACTGTAGACTGGCCAGAGAGTTATAACCTCATCCTGGCGAGGAAACAGAAATAAAATTTAAGGCATTGGCCAGACAAAATCTCCGAACAGCTGTGGGAATCTTAACGGGTCACTGCAGAAAATCTCTTTAGGATGAAATTAGCAGAATCACCGCTATGCAAAGGCTGCGAACAAGAAGAGGAAACAGTAGAACATATAATGTATGACTGCTCTGATTTTTCTGAAATCAGAAGATCTGTGTTGGGCGAGTACTGGCTTACACCAGCCGATGTCAGGGAGATCCCCGTCGGGAGCCTCATCACCTATTTTAAATGTAAGCCTGATGACAGCCTGAGGTGTGGATATCCTTACAAACGGGAGGATGCACAATAGGCTTCAGTGCTGGCAGAGCATTGCTCGCCCCTCCCCAAACTTTCAGATCCAGAATCAAAAGAAATAATTAAAACACAAAAAGGAGGAGCAAATAGAAGAACAAGTCAGAACCTGAAACTAGGGCAGCAGAGAGAAGAAGATAGCAAATACAGTAGCAGAAAGAAGAAGGTAGACAGTAGGGTAGCAGAAAGAAGACGGGCGACATGAAAAATAAAAGAATATTGCATATTTGTTGGGATATCTTATAATATTAAGCGAGCAACTGCCTGCATGTATTGCCATAGGTTCTCGAAAACGGCTCTAACGATTGAAAAATGAAATATAGGTGCATACGGAGGCAAAAAATCGTTCTAGCTGCGTACCACGCCTGGGAAATTAGTTTTTTTCCATTTTTTAACCAAAATCCTTTTTGCCACATAAGATGGTTGTTAGATAATACATATAAGATAATATGAAATAGTACTTGGGCGGAGCTCGGTCACCCAGGAACCTTTTATTATAATAGCAGTAGATTACCTTAAATGCAGAATCCACAACAATGTTCAAATATATCACTTTCGTCAGTTGCTGATTTAGTCTATTTTTATCTTTTTTAAATACTTTAAAAATATTTTTAATTAAAAGTTGTTTAGATTTGTTGATGCCATATTTTCAGAATATGTGATTGGAGGTAGTCATCGCAAACTTTGTTTTAATTGAGTTAATGCCGTTAAAATACTAAAAAAAACATCAAAACTCTTTAATTATAGTAGGAACTGTAGCTGTCGCCAATTATCCAAAGATCAAAGTTCGACGACAGAGTTGATATTTTTGTTAAAAAGTAAACTTTCGCGTCTAGTCATAAAATACTTGATGCTGTCAGGTGAATTACAGCGCATACATCGTCACGACGTAAGCCATCCCGACGTGAAAGTAACATTCTTTATGTTTTAGGAGTGAACCTGCAAAAGCGTTGTGGCATATTGTCTGGGAATAGGATTTCGCTATTCCGCGCATTAGTTGTGACAAAAAAGGACTCCGAAAGTCACGCTCATACAAATGCGACCAAGAAGGAGTTTTTATGAACCGTCTCATCGTAAATTATGACTCGATAACTCTATTGCTTATATACAATGCGATGCTAAAACGACAAGTAAAGACTAAAGTAAACTACGAGTTTAGATATTGAATGGAGGTGGCTTTTACTTGATGAATATGCATTTTAACTATTAAATCACACGAGTACAAGTTGATGACTTGTTGTGGCAACTACTCGTAAATCATTAAAACAGCATCTGCAACTTGGTCCAGATTTTGGATGAGTTGATGACCCTTTAAACGTCTTTCTAGTTTATCATAAAGATAATCAATAGGATTTAGATCCGAAATATTGGCTGGCCAGCTCATGACATTAATATTGTGCTCATCATTTTTGACACATAGTCAAGGCGCATACTGTAGTCTAATTAGGTTTAATTTATTGATTTGTACAGAACTGGATTATGTGTGCCATTTACCCGTGGAGTCTTCAAAAACTGACTATTTCCTGCAGTCTAGTGTCCGCAATGACATATTATATAACAGTGTCAGGTTCCCTAACGCATTATCTGTACCTGAGGTTACCATAGTTTGTAGGTGTCCCTTTACTTTACTTTACTTACTTTACTTTATTTTAGTTTAATAAACGCCTGATTATGTTAAGTTTTAAAGTTTGCATCTTCTAAATCACAGATGATATAACTTCCCAATTATTTTCTTTTAGCTTTAGACATTCTTAAGTCTATTCCGAGACTGATAACTTCGTATTTCTTCAAGTTGAGTGGGAATAGCTAAAATTATTTATAAATATGTAAAGTTTATCAAATCATGTCAGAAAAAAAATTGTATGATATTGTAATAATCGTTAAATAAGTAAAACTGCATAAGAGAAATTTTAGAGAAATATTCCATCTTTTACTTGGTATAAGTTCATCTCTGGTGAGCAATATTTTCCGATGATATTTCGAGAAGTAGGTAACGGTAAAAGTGTAAACTACATCCAAAGTGGAATTCTGGAATTGAATTCGGGAAGAAATCCATAATCGGACGTGTGTCTTTTTCAGCTAACAATAAATCTCTGACCATCTGTCTGATAATCGGTCCTGCTGTTTTTATGGTCAGAAGCTGGCTTCGAAAAAATAAAATGTAAGGGTAAAAATATAGGCCCTATATCAAAAATAAACGTTTAGAGATAGTTTTTAAAGATACGTTTTTTATTTTTATGATATATTACTGTTAGAAAATATTAGTTGATATTTTAAAATATTTGTTTTAAGGCGATAAGAGCATTGGAACGACAATTAAGCCAACGGACTATCATACAATTGATCTTTGGTCTGACGAAGATTAGTAAAATTTCTGTACCACTTTCCTTAACAGATAGCAAAATATATTATAAACTAGCTAGCCCAGTGGACTTCGTACCACCAAAAATGTCTTCGTTTTTTCAAATTTAACGATATTGTCTTGTTTTCTTTTGTCCTTATTTATCATATTTCCTCGTTATTATTAAGGTTTTTAACTATTTGTTTCGTTGTATTTTTTATGTCTTTAGTAGGTATTTATCGTAGTTTGCAACTTTGTAACCCTTAAATTACCCTTCTGAGTTTTAGTTAATCCCCTCCAAACATTAATTATAGGGCGCCAAGTACAGACATACAAATAAAATTCAAAAAATCAGTTTTAAGTTAATTTATTTCTCAATTAAGTATTAGTAAAAATTTTAATCAATTAATTAATTTAATCTAGCATCTTTTATTCGATGTCTTCCTGTCGGAGTTTCGATAGTGGCGGATCAGCACTGCCTAAGCGGGTGGAAGTGGTCTTCCTTCAAGAGAACTTCATTAAGAATAATCCCGGGAACGGATGGTCGGCTTCAAAATGGCCGTCGGCAAACAGCGATATTTTCAGTAAAAAATATCTGGATTCTTAATAGGGCCCTTCTCAGATTTGACATTTAATTCAGAAAGAAGGGCGAAGGTAGTCAGAAACTAAATCTAAATTTTCAAAGAATCGCAGACTAAATGAACTAATTGAAAAATCATTCCGTCGACGAAACATTATTTCTTCCTACCACACTGGCAATCGACCTTCGCATCGGCGCGATAAAAATTGAATAGAATAAAAATATATAGTCCGGATGGAATGCTCGAAAACGAACGTTACAATTTATCGATTAAATATTAGATATCAACTGCGCCACCTTACGGTGGCGTTATAGTACTTAATTTAGTACGAATTGCTCGTTTAAATATATGTGATAATAACTGCACCACCTCATGGTAGCTCTATAGTACTTAACAGATACCAAAATATATTATAAACTAGTAGTTCAATGAAAAAGGTAACAAATCTTTAAAAACTTTAGGGAGTGGAAACGAGAAAGGGACCATTATGTTTTCGACTCTCAAGAATCCGAATCTGGAGTAATTTTTTTGTAAATATTGAAGTAACGGCGCTAGAGCATTTCAGTATATATGTTTGTCGCTCACCAGCAGCGTTCTCTACCTAAAATATCTGTAATCGGTTGATTGATACAAAATACTATTACCGTATATAGACAAGAATATAAAATCACTCTGATCACCTTTGATATTCTATTAACTATATTTCACTGCGGATGCCGACATTTTTGTGAGGACTTGTGAGCAGCCATGCCAACTAACTTATTTTTCGGTAGATCAACCGATTTAGGATGTAATCGACCGATATACCGTTATCATTTTCTTTCATAATTATTTAACTTTTTTGTATCTTTTTTTATTACATAATCACTTTTTTAAAATTACCACCATTTTTTAAAACCTACTAATTTTTACTTATTTGTTTTTGTATCAATCTACCGATTTCAGAAATTTTACGGTGGGTCATAGTCCTTAATTTAGTACGAATTGCTCGTTCAAATATTGTCACGCCTGGGAGGATAGAAGAGTGTGCCTTAGTGTTTTAGGATGAGGGGTAGCTTACTAAAGGCACTTCCCACCCAGGTCGTGGTTATCTACCCCCTGGTCAGGTATCCTGCTGAAGGCAGAAAACTAACCAAGGGGAAGATGAGATAAACAACAGGAAACAAACAACAAATATATTAACGATTAAATAAGCAATAACAATCAACAATATGAATAAGGAATAACTAAATACAATAATCTAATCCGATCTTACCAAATAAACTACATGGTGACATGTCACACTTACTCACGCAAATACGTCAAGAGTCACAACGGCCCACACCCAATGGTCTGTTTTAGGGACACCGCGAAGGGTGACCCTTACAGACAACCTAAGACTCCGAACTCCTCCTGTCCGACCTCAACAACTTGCTTTTATAGCCAATTCATATTCTACGTGAGAATGAAAACTAAACTATTTAAACACGTGTCGAGATCTAACGCAATGACTTTGACCTGGTAGAATGTAATACAAAACAATACGGTAAAATATAAACTAATAAATTAATATGTAGGGCAAAACTGCCCTCTCATCGTATGTGACAATATATGAGATATTAGCTACGCCACCTCGCGGTGGCGTCATAGTACTTAGTTTTCTTACATAAAGTTTTTTTTTGTTTGACTATTTTCTTTTTTGTTTTAGTTTCTTGTTCTCGCTTATTAACTATTTAAAAATGTGATTTAATATCTAGCTATTAGAACCACTAAGATCATCTACATGTCAATAATGTTCTGGTCGGCGTAATTTATTAGTTTATTCCAAATATATGTAATGAACGTATTTTGTATAAATATTATCTTCAGCAAAAAAAAAACATTTTTTGTATAAAAAATGTGGTTCAGTCCTTTTTAAATTTGCTTTTTAATAAAAGCAATTGTTTAAGTATGACTTGTGAAAATCTTGCTCACATAAAGTACGTTTTTATTTGTATTATATAGTTTAATTACTTTCCAAAAAAGTTGTTAAAGATTTAGAAACTAATATTTTGATATGAAATTTCTATACCTATAGTTGTTCATTTTTAATCAAAATCCAAATACGATTTTTTCACTTTATAATTTGTGTTAAAAACATCTTTTGTATAAAGAATTATAATTATTTGTCGTAAGTTATACAATTACACGAGATTTATCTATAGTATTTAATTTTGCTGATTGCTTTCTTTCCCCGGAAGCGAAAATTTTAGATGAGTTTGGGAAGACCTTTAAATCTCGTTAGATCTCTTTAGGTCCTCTTAGATTCACTTAGATAACATGTAGATAGTTTTACTACAGTTTTAAATCATCTGCCTAAAACGTTTCGAACATCAAGTTCAGCTTCAAAACTTTGATATTTTATAATAAAAAAAATAGCAGCCATAGAAAATAGTTATTTATGATATAACTGCTAAAAGTGAGATTTTATTTTGTGAGAACAAAATAAAATCCCTTTTAACACGTATATCATACAATATTTTTTCTACGAACGCTAGTAATAGTCCAAATTAACGCTTATTATTATTTTTAATAAATAAATTGATAAAATGTATCTAATTTCATCTAACTTACCTACGAAATACGTTGCTAGGACAAAGAAAAAATTGATTGTTGATTTGTTTTTGACAGCTTGCGTCAAACAAATGTTATAAATTCTTATTCGATGATGGAAACTGATCAAGAAAATGAATTTCTCCCGGTGGAAATTGAAGAAGCTGCTAATAAAGCTACCTTTGAATTATTGCCTAATAAGTCAAAGCGACAGAATGAGTTTTCATACAATCGTTTTCTGAAGTAGTGTGATCAAAAAAATGTTAGAGGTAGGGAAACCAGTGAAAAAGTGCTGCTCGCTTACTTTGAAGAAAAGTCTAAAATATGGAAATCATCGGCGCTTTGGTCCAATTATTCTATGTTGAAAGCGATGATAAATATAAATAACCTGGACATAAGCAGGTATTACAAGCTTTTCTTAGCAGTGCTAAAAGTAAATCACTTTTAGCACTGGTGCTAAAAGTAAATGACATTTAACACCAGTGTCGTAAAAAGACATTTTAGACACTGACAGCACGCGTTAATAATTCCACTTTTAGTGACGTTTGTAGAAAAATGTATTTAAAAAGTTATTTATATTTAACAAACTTCCAATAAACTCGATATACAAAGCTCTGCATGACAGAAATTAGCAGAATTTGATTTTATTTGTGTATATAAATTGGACACAAAAATATACTTCATTAAAATGATTAAAATATATATAATATATCAATCACATATGCTTTTAAACCACTTGCGTAAATAATGATAAAATATTAAATTATCATACAATCCCGCTCTTAATAGGTATCTAATATATTTAAACGAGCAATTCTTGTATATATATACATTGATATGGATTTTTCTTCATGGTGCACGTTCTTTCAATGAAATGTTGGAACGTGATTCATTATTTGTAAATTGGTTGTCTAGATTAAGTATTTTTGTATTTTGATTGTTTGTGTTTAGTTTATAAGTTGTTTAGGGGATGATGATTATTATTGATTAAATTGTCAAAGAATTGTAATTTAAAAGTCATTGAAAATAAAAAGTTAAAAAAAATATACATAGAATTTGATTAAAATATAAGAAATATCGAGATTTAAATTGAAATAAAGAGTTGAAGAAAATTATATCAGAAGAATTTATAAATAAATAAACAAATAAAAAGTAATTGGAATTGGATGAGAGGATACAGTGAGGTCGGGGCTGAAAAGTGGTAGGAGGAGATAAAAAGCAAGAAATAGAAAGTATTGGAGCAGAAAGAAGCAGTGAATAGGAAGAAATCAGAAATTTGAAGGAGATAAAAAGCAAGAAATAGAAAGTATTGGAGCAGAAAGAAGCAGTGAATAGGAAGAAATCAGAAATTTGAAGGTATAGAGAAAGGGTTGAAGAACAGAAAAAGGAAGTAAAGTAGAAAAAAGAGAAAGAAAATATTTTTTTTTTATATTTATATTTTTGTTGTAATTTATTTTAGGACAATCAATTTGGAAATCTTGAATCCACGACCGAGAATTTTATTGAAAAAGGGTGTTCCTGAAGGAATATATAAATATATTATATATAATTGAAATCTCGGAATCGGCTCCAACGATTTTCATGAAATTTAGTATATAGGGGGGTTCGGGGGCGATAAATCGATCTAGCTAGGAATGATTTTTAGAAAATGTCATTTTATTCGAAATTTAAACTAAATTGTTATTAAATTAATTTAAGTTGTGTATAGATAATATCATTTTGAAAGCTTTCATATAAGTTGATGGTGGCTCAGTTGGATAAGAGTCAGTTCTTTCAGTTGTGACAGTTCTGTTATGTTATCATAATGGGATCGATTACGCGAAAGAAGAAATGTAGTATATAGGGGGTTTCGGGGGCGATAAATCGATCTAGCTAGGAATCATTTTTAGAAAATGACATTTTATTCGTGTTTCATCGATAATCAATATTAAGTAAGCAACTGTCTGCATGTATTGCAATAGGTTCTCGAAAGCGGATCTAGCGATTTCGTTGAAATTTGAAATATAGGTGCACACAGAGAAAAAAAACGATCTAGCAGGTACCAAGTTTAGAAAAATTCGTTTTTTCAATTTTTCACATAACATGATTGTTAGGGTAAGATAACCTGTGAAATAATGCATAACTGCTCAGGTAGCACATTCAGCAAAGTATTAGACTAATCCAAGGGCCCATCCTCATCAAACAAATACAAACAGGTTAGGTTTATCAAACTTCGCGTATCAAGAATTATTTCAAGAAACCATTAATGCAAATGATCAGGTTTATGCTCGTCGAATCCGCGCTGCTAAAGTAAGATGTTTGCAAAATTTGACTAACATACGAACAGAAAGCTCTATGATTTAGATGTTACACGAGCAAAGCTCGGTCATCCAGGTACTTAATTATTATAGGCACTCTTTTGAAAAATAATAATATGCTAAAATTAAATAAAAAAACTGCTAGGGATTATATCATTGGATGTGTAAACTTTTTTCCTAATAGATTCCATGTATATTTGTTTTAATTTTTTATGTGGATCTGTATGCGATATATTCCAATGTTTTTCTATCTATACTAGATATTAAATGCGCCACCTAACGGAGGCGTTACAGTAGGTACTCAATTTAGTAAATGTTTTCTTAGTTTACCAAACTCGCTATTTTATACCTTTTTAATTCTTAGAATAGTTACTTTGACTGTAACAGATATACCAGAATTATTAGGATTAGGATTATTTTTATCCAGAGTAGGTACGTTGCTGATGCTTTTAAAAATATTATCTACATTTTTTTTTCGAATACCGTCCTAACTTTACATAAAATATTAAAATGCGGAACTGTTTCTGAGTGTATGGATATGTTTTCTAAACTTTTCCAATTTCATTGATCTCAAAACTAGTATATCACATAAAAGGATCCTTAATACAAAATGAAAAAGAACTTTGATGAACTTTATTTGCCATGGATACGAAAAGTTAGTGTAAGAAAATTGTGAAAATTGTTATATCCACTTCGGAAGATTGCGAGGAATAGATAAAAACCCTCCCGAGTATTGCAATTCCTTTTATATCTAACCGAATACAGTTTCAAATTCATTACAAAGCATTTTATGAATCAGCATTGATTAGAGTTAAACTTATTCTTTGTTAACTTTAAAAGGAAATTATTATATAAAGAAAATAATAATACCATTCATTTCAAATTATCTGGTCGGAATGTTATTGACTGACGAAATATAAAGTATTAAATATTAAAATTGTATTTATATTCCTGTCTTTAGGTATAATTTTTTTTGAAACAAAAAGTTTAATAGCAAGTCATTAGTGCTATATTTTAAAAGGTGATTAGATTAGATAGTTATGAAAAACCAAAATTTATCAAAAATTTAGCTTTTTGGATTTGTAGGGTCCAAAAAATCTCGGAAAATACGATTTTTTATTGGAGTTTACTCCTTAAGAATCGATTTTCTTATTAGTCAAGGAAATAAAGCACTAAAATCAGCCAAACCTCCGAAATTTGTAAAGTAAGTTGGATCGGAATGCGGTTTATTGCATTCGATTCGTTAGTGCGTCAGAAAGTTTGGTCGCTATTTTTCATAATGTAAAAATAAAAAATTCGATTGAAATTTGTATTCCGAACAGACAATAGACAGAAAAATTACAACTCGTTCAGTATTGCTGGAAAAGGGTTCTTTATTTTGGTTTTTAGAGTCGCTGAACAGGAACATCATGTTGCTGGTGCCCAGGGTGCATGGTATTTACCACTTCTCCTAGAGTTTTCTATTCTATACTGTCACATACGATGAGAGGGCAGTTTGCCCTACATATTAATTTATTAGTTTATATTTTACTATATTGTTTTGTATTACATTTTACCAGGTCAAAGTCATTGCGTTAGATCTCAACACGTGTTTAAATAGTTTAATTTTTATTCTCACGTAGAATATGAATTGACTATAAAAGCAAGTTGTTGAGGTCGGACACGGGGAGTTCGGAGTCTAAGGTTGTCTGTAAGGGTCACCCTCTGGGGTGTCCCTAAAACAGACCCTTGGGTCTGGGCCGTTGTGACTCTTGACATATTTTCGTGAGTAAGTGTGACATGCCACCATGTAGTTTATTTGGTAAGATTAGTAAGATTATTATTTTTAGATATTTCATATTTATATTGTTTATTATTCATTGTTATTGCTTATTTATTCGTTAATATATTTGTTGTTTGTTTCCTGTTGTTTATCTCATCTTCCCCTTGGTTAGATTTCTGCCTTCAGCAGGATACCTAACCAGGGGGTAGATAACCACGACCTGGGTGGGAAGTGCCTTTAGTAAGCTACTTCTCATCCCAAAACATTATGGCACATTCTTTAATCCCCCCAGGCGTGACAATACAAAATCAGTGCACACTTGGTACTCGGGAGGTTTTGGGATCGCTGAATACGAATATCATAATAGCGATGGTCTTCGAGACACCTGGTGCATGAGACGGATCTCGTCTCCAGAAACTTTATACAAATTCGATACAAAATGATTGTGCACTTGGTACTAGGGGGTTTTTGGGGTCGCTGAACTCGAATATCATGGTGCGAATGGTTCGTATCGGATTTTAAATTTACCACTCTGGCTATTGGTAGATAGATACCTAACAGACTTTACGCAAAAAGAAAGCTTCCCCTCCTAGTTTCAGAATTCTTTTGCATTTATTTAAAATTAGGTCTTATAAATATTTAACTATAATTATTGTGTGTATAAATTACAGTGAATTTTTGATGTACTGATTATGAAAAGTAAGTAAATACAGCTTTATGTTTATAATTTTCTAAATGGATAAATCATTTACAATTTTTTTCATAGTGATTTTAATGTGCTAGAAAATACTGATGCAATTTTAGACCGTAATTGGGTTAAAATGTATGTTCAGCGACCTCAAAAAACCCCGGATAACAAGTTTCCACTAATTATGTAAAAAATTTTGATAAACCCCATAAGAAGAGGTAGGTACCTAGACATCAGATACTTCAAAGACTTTCTGCACCATAATATTCGTGTTCAGCGACCCCAAAAACTACCTATACTCGAGCCGTTCAAAAGATGGAATTCAAGGACGCGTGATCAGTGACTGGCCGGCGTAATCGTACGATGCCACGCCTTCTAAACTGAAATAATGAAGGACAGTTTACACTGTACTCATACCAGAGATAATATAAACTGTAAGCATCGAGGGTGGGTATTTTTTTGTTGAGTGGTGTAAATCGGACTTGTGACGTTGGGTGAGGAGAGTAATATTCAAAGAGCGCGTGCCGTTCACGTGATCATTCCATCTTTTGAACGGGTCCACTATAGTACTAAGTGTACCTACACTCATTTAGTATCGAATTTGCATAAAATTCCTGGAGACGAGGTCCGTCCTGAGCACCTAGTACCTCGGAGCCATTCGGCACCATGATATTCGTGTTCAGCGACCCAAAAACCCCCGAGTACAAAGTGTGCACTTTTTTTGTATAGAATTTGCATAAAACTCCAGGAAAAGAGGTAAATACCATGAACCTTGCACCAGGTGCCTCGGAGAGTTTCGGGATTATGATATGATATTCGTGTTCAGCGACACCTAAAAACCTCACGAGTACAAAAATTTAACCCATTTCCAGCAATATATAACGAATTGTAATTTTGTCTGTTCGGAATGCATTTTTCGAATGCAATTTTCTGATGCGATCTGGAGATCAGTATGAAAAAAAATTAAGGAGTAAAATTCGTCGATCGAGTGACCTGGTTCCGTTTTTGTGCGCAACCTATTGTGCGCACCTGTCAAATAGTTTTCATTTAATACATTTTAATATCGATACAAATATCAATAATTAATATTATTTTCGTGAATCCTAATTTGATAATATTGTGAATATTTCTCGTTATAGACAAAAGTGAAGTGAACATTATAAAAACTATGACAGAAAGCGGTGTAGACAACAGTGCCGGAAAATCTGATCAACACGTGGATGCAAGGTACGTTATATTTCATCTTATTGTACCCGTATAAACATGTCTATTTTTTATTTAGGTTTAATTATTAATATCTATTATTGATTAGATATTAAATTATTAGTATAGTTCATAGCTATAAAGGATCTCTTTAACCATGGTTCTATATAATAGCGAAATCAGATCCGTTGATGCGGTAAAATTTCTTATTGGATTGGTATTTTTATAAACAGCAACCTTAAATGGTCTGTTCATACCAAATCGTCACTATAACTTCATCACTACATATGATAAAAGTAAAGTCCCCCTATTTTCTATTCCTGTATAAAAGTATGCGCTGCTATCGATGAATCGATTTTGTTCCTGTTTGAAATGTTGGAAATGTTAAAGTAATCTAGATCATGCGTAGTGTTTATAGTAATGTCAGATGTCATAAATATTCATTAGAATGTCTTTGCCTTTTGTATATTTGATGTATTGGTTTGTTGAACCAAGTTGTTCTTCTTTGATGTTAAAATAAACTATTAAAAGCATTAAAAGGATCATTGAACTACATTTAATATGTTATGGGCCCAGTCGTTTTCGTGTTCGCACTAGAAGATTAATATTTTTTATTTGCCGGTAAATGTGAAGTGTTGCTAAGTCATGGAATTAGCAAGGCATATTAAACCGCTAACTGGTGAGATAGATTGGCCAGTTTGGAAACGAAAAATACGAGATTTATTAGATTATTATGAAGGAGCTTTAGATGTAATTGATGGTAAATTAGTAAAACCAGTTCCACTACAAAATGGTGCTTCTAAAGACGAGACAAAAGAGTATAAAACTAATTCAGAACTTTATAGAAAAGCAAATAGTTATGCGAAGTCAATGATTACAAGTACAGTTTCTGATGCAGTATATCAGAAAATTATGGATAAAGTAACTGCTCAAGAAGCTTGGGAAGCTTTAAGAAGTCATTTTGAAGCAACGTCGCAGGATCAGCTCTTCAAGGTTTGTGCTGATTTCTTTGCCTTTACTTGGTCGTCAAATGAAGATGTTTCGACACACATTGCTAAGTTACGAACTCTTTGGAATGAATTAAATAATGGTTTGAAGACCAAAAATGAAAATACATTACCAGATTTAATATTAGTATGTAAAGTCTTGCATGTTTTACCAAGTAGTTTTGAGAATTTTAAGTCGAGCTGGATGTTATTTTCAAAAGATGAAACTAGAACATTTGATGAGTTATGTATGCAGCTTACAGTGTATGAAAGAAATAAGAGTTCAATTTAGCAAAACAGTAGTGAGTGTAAAGATCAAGAAGCTTTGTTTACGAAATCAAATCGAAAAAAGAGTAATTTTAAGAAATCTAAAAACTATAATTCAGAGACAAACAAATCAGATAATAATTGTAATTATTGTCACAAACAAGGTCATTGGGTACGTCAATGTAGAAAGTGGATTGCAGATGGTCGTCCAGCTAAGAATGTTGCTAACAGTAGTGCTCAGGGCAATTCAGTAAATACATTAGCTTTAGTTTCTATTCATAATTCAGTTTTAGCTGCTGAAACAGATGTGGATGATTGGTGGATAGATAATGGAGCCACTAGACATGTAACAAATCGTTCAGATTGGTTTTGTTCATTCAGTAAATTTAAAAATCCACATAGTATTAAAGCTGCTGGAGATGAACGCTTAAGTGCAGTTGGAAGTGGAAATATTGAAATTGATTCCAATGTAGATGGTCAGAATCATCGTTTACAGCTTAGAGATGTTTGGCTAGTACCAAAAATAGCTAAAAATTTGTTTTCGCCATTAGCAGCTCATGATAAACATCAGAACAGTAAGTTTGAATCAAATGTAACATCATGCTCATTTGTAGTCAATGGTAAACCTGTAATACAAGGAACTCGTAAAAGAAATGGTACGTTATACAGAGCAAACATTCAGACTGTTAGTTCCAATGGCAGTTCTTATGGTCCTTCAGTAAATTTTGTAGAATCAAGTAACTTACTTCAACTCTATCACGAAAGATGGGGCCACCAAGATAGACGTTACGTAAAAGAAAAGTTAAAGTCTGAATTCGATATTACAGTTAAGTTAAATAACAAGCTTTGTGAACCATGTATTTATTGTAAGGCACATTGTTTATCATTTGGAACAAGAAGAAAAGATTCAAAGCCTGGTGAATTGATTTCTACTGATGTATGCGGTCCTTTTCATGAGTCTTTCCAGAAAAAGCGTAATTTAGTTGTATTCAAAGATCACTACACAAAATATCGATATAGTTTTGTTATAAAAGAGAAATCAGAGGTTAAAATAGTCTTAGAACAGATGTTGGTTCATGCAGAAAAACAGGAACACAACATAAAAGAAATTCTCAGTGATAATGGTGGAGAATTTGATAATGATGTAGTTCGAAAAATTTTAAATGATAGGGGCATTACTCAGAGGTTAACTGCACCCTACACTCCTGAACAAAATGGCGGTAGTGAACGTGAGAATCGTACAATAGTAGAGATAGCTAGAACATTTATGTACTCAAATGATAGTGTACAATTTCCACAGTCAATTTGGGCAGAACTAGTTAGGTACCACCGCAGTATACATTCTAAATCGGACTGGAAAATCATCAGTGGTTGGAGCAAGTCCATATGAACTTTGGTTTGGGAAGAAACCAAGAATTAATCATTTACGTATTATAAGCTCAGAATGTTTTGTGCATATTCCAAAACAAAGAAGAAGTAAAATGGACAAAAAGGCACAAAAAGGTTTTCTTGTTGGATATGATGGAGATGAAAGATATCGGATTTACATTCCTAATCAAAAACGTATTGTATTGTCCAGAGATGTTGTCTTTCAAGAAAATCCTAAGGACTGTGAAAGTAAGATTAAAATATTTTTTGATAAAAATTCATCTGCAGAAATTCCAGATAATATAGACACAAAGAATGAATTAGATTCAGATGATGAGAATTCGTTGAATGAAAATGATGAAAGTAAATATCAATCAGAAAATGAAGAAAATTTAGAAAATGAAAGTAATGAAAGAGAAAGTGAAAGAAAGTTTAGAGACAAAGATAAAATCAAACCATCAAAATATTACGATGATTTTATTTGTACGATGACAACAGAAGAAGAACCTAATACGTATCAAGAAGCTATTCAGAGTTCAGATAATATATCCTGGCAAAGAGCTATGGATAATGAAATGGCTTCTCTACAAGAAAATCATACATTTGAATTGGTTGAGAAACCACAAGGTGCAAAAGTTATCCCTTGCAAGTGGGTTTATCGCTTGAAGTTAAATCCAAATGGTTCAATTTCTAAATATAAGGCAAGAGTTGTAGCAAAAGGCTATGATCAACAGAAAGGTATTGAAACGTAATGAAACACTTAAAAAGGTTTAAATTTCCACTTTATTAACGAAATTGCATGACGCACGTTTCGACACACAGTGTCTTTGTCAAATGCTGTGGTACAACTATTTTAAATGACACAAAACAATTATGTAAAATGTAAAAAGGATGGTTAATAATATGCCAAAATTTTATTTTAGGGTGAATTTAGGTGAAAAGGTTTAATAATGGGGAATTTCCAAAATCTGTTTGTTCATTTAATAGCAATTGTGTTACTTTTCTTTTATTTATTTCCATTATTTCTAAAAGGTTTAATTTTTTAAGTGTTTCATTACGTTTAAATGGATTTACATCAAGTTAAGGCAACCACCATTGAAAAGAAAGGTATTGATTATACAAATACTTTTAATCCAGTTGCTAAGCTACAAACCATTCGTCTGTTACTTGGAGTTGCTGCAACAACAAAGATGCATTTAGTTCAATTTGATGTATCAACCGCATTCCTATATGGTAAGCTAGATGAAACCATTTTTATGCAGCAGCCAGAAGGCTATGATGATAGCTCAGGTAGAGTTTGGAAACTTTCAAGAAGTCTCTATGGACTCAAGCAGGCACCTCGGTGTTGGAATAGGCGAATTGGTACGTTTTTAAAATCATTAAAATTTAAAGTCAGTGAAGAAGACCCTTGTATGTTTATAAGAGAAGAAAATGGTGTTAAAACAATCCTTGTTTTGTATGTAGATGATGGTATTATAGCATCTACAAGTCATACAGAGCTTGAAGAATTTTTAAATAAGTTAAAGACTGAGTTTAAAATTGTATTAGATGATGCAAAATATTTTCTTGGCCTAGAAATAGATAAACAGCCAAATGGAGATATCAAAGTTTGCCAAAAATCTTATGCTCAAAGAATACTGGAAAAATTTAATTTTATTGGTTGCAAGCCAGTTAAAACACCAATATTAAATTCCGAACCAGGGAAAGCAGCAGAAGGGGAGCAAAATTATCCTTACAGACAGGCAGTTGGATCGTTGATGTATTTGATGTTGGGTTCCAGACCTGATTTGGCATTTGCTGTTGGAGTTCTATCAAGATCATTAGAAAATCCTACTTCTACAGATATTGGTAGACTTAAACGAGTTTTTAGATATATTTCAGGTACCACAGATTTCGGGCTGGTGTATCGACATGATGCAGAAAAGGGTGTTCTAACTTGTTATTCAGATGCTGATTTTGGTGGATGTGCTCAGACGGGCAGATCAACAACGGGACTTTTGGTATCTTACGCGGGAGCAGCAGTTTCATGGCTGAGTCAACGTCAAGGATCAGTTACAGACTCTACAACTGAAGCAGAAGTAGTTGCAGCCAGTGAAGCATCGAAAGAAATAATATGGTTGAGTCGTTTATTAAGTCAAATGAGTGAGTTAAAAGAAATTCCTATTTTACAAATTGATAATGCAGCAGCTGTTAGATTAGCTGAAAATCCAGAAAATCACCGTAGAACGAAGCATATTCAGAGAAAACATTTCTTTATTAGAGAACATGTCACAGAAGGAAGAATTGGATTAGAGCAAGTTCTCTCAGAAGATCAAGCTGCAGATATAATGACCAAATCATTGCCAGCACCACGTTTCAGTGTTTTGTGTTCAAAAATGGGAATTTTATAAAGTTTAAATTTCGACATTACAAACAAGGGAAAGTGTTAAAGTAATCTAGATTATGCGTAGTGTTTATAGTAATGTCAGATGTCATAAATATTAATTAGAATGTCTTTGCCTTTTGTATATTTGATGTATTAGTTTGTTGAACCAAGTTGTTATTCTTTGATGTTAAAATAAACTATTAAAAGCATTAAAAGGATCATTGAACTACATTTAATAGGAAAGAGGCTTTTCCGAGGTAGGTTTATATCTAAAATAAATAACCTTATTTTATCCTCTTCTTTCTGTGAAAGAATACATGGAGGGTAGCTATATTTCTTAAATCAGATATTGCCTATAAACCCATAGCTCTTGAAGCTTTTTGTGTAGAAGTTCATGCAGAATTTTGCGGAATTGAAATAAATAATCCCAAATGCGCAATATTATCTCTATATAGATCATCTAGTCATGGGGATATTAACATATTCTTATATAAATTTGAAGAACTATTAACTTTTATTTTTGAAAGGTATCACCACGCTGTCATTCTAGGTGATTTTAATATTGCATTTAATGCCAATACCCCTATTCTTTCTGACATATTGTGCCTTATTACATACTTCATTTGGCCTACAAGTCACAGTTACTGATTATAAGTACTAGAATAGACGTTAGAACCGGCACAAAGTCTTGCATTGATAATATTCTAACCAACTTTAACCAAGACTTGTTTAAAAGCGGAAACTTCGAACCCTGTATAAGTGATCATAGCGGTCAATTCATAAAATTAACTAGAAATATAGTACCACAACCAACTAATATACTACGACGACAAATAACAACAAATAATATTATAAAATTTCAGAATGTGGTCTCTTCACTAGATTGGAATATCTTTGTAAAATCAAATAACGTTCAATATCTAGCTAACTATATAACCAAAAATTTAGAAGTTCAAGTAGAAACTAATTTTCCGCTTAAGAAAATTTCCTTATCAACCTCACCTTATCCTTTTAAATTTTTTAACAGCAAACTAAAAGAAATGAGAGATAATTTATCCACCTTAAAAACTATAAGTGATGTTTCAAATAACCAACTATATAAGGATTTATATAAGAACTATAGGAAACAATATACGTTTGCCCTAAATGAGCCAAAAAGAGAAGAATATGAAAAATTCATTGTAAAATCTGAAAACCTAAATCGCGATGCGTGGAAAATAATAAATTTTGAGCGAAATAAAAATGCAACAAAGGGACGTGCAACAAGTGATATCTCAGCTACTGATATCATCGAGTACTTTGCTACAGCTGCTAAACTACTTACTGAAAATATAAATAAACACTCTGCTAACGCAATAGATTTTCTTAATAAATTACCCAGAATCCAGAAGTCATTTTTCTTGCTACCTGTTACGAATTTAGACATTTTGGACGCAATTACATCACTAAGAAACTCAAATAGCTATGATGCATATAACTTAAATAGTAAAATAATAAAGTCAATAAAGGATCAAATCGCACAACCTCTTTCAGTTCTATTTAACAAATGTTTTGAACAAGGTATTTTCCCCTCCATCTTTAAAAATAGCAAACTAATCCCAATACATAAAAAAGGCAACATTAATGTTACAGAAAACTACCGTCCCATATCAATCATCCCAATACTAGGGAAAGTTTTTGAAATTATTATCAAAAGTCGACTTAATAACTATTTTGAATCTAATATTTTATTACATAACCAACAATATGGATTCCGTAAAAACCGCTCTACTACTCAAGCAGTAAAAAAACTGGTCGCTCATATAGTCGAGGACCTTGAAAACTGTGAACACACCTCTGTCACTCTGTGCGACCTGAGCAAGGCATTTGACTGTGTCGACCACTCAGTGCTACTTGAGAAGCTCGAGCGATATGGCATTAGGGGAACTGTCCACAACTTCTTTGATTCTTACATCAAAGATAGGTCTCAGTTCGTTTCGTATAATAACTTATTGTCTGAAACCAAACCGTTAACTATGGGAGTGCCCCAAGGAGCCATTCTTGGACCTCTCTTGTTTATCATATATGTCAACGACATTTTTTACCACCTTGATCCTTCAAAAGGAATCATATTTGCAGACGACAAGACCTACTATAATACTAGCAAGGACCATCTTACACTATTAAACAACAATATTTTGACACGGACAAATATCGATAACTGGCTTATCTCAAACAATCTCGTAAACAATCCAAGTAAAACACAAAGCATACTTTTTTCAACTCACCATAACTTTTCTTCCGACGAACATGTCAAATTATTAGGTTTCTCAATAGACTCCAAACTTAAATGGCAGAGACATATCGAAACACTCAGCAAGAGATTATCAACTCAATTATATGTTTTAAGAAATCTGAGAAAATCAGTGAATGATAATATACTAAGGACGTCCTACTTTTCTCTATTCCACTCTCATATTATAACATATGGTATAACTTTATGGGGTAATTCCTCTCAAGCTAATAGAATATTTATTTTGCAAAAGAAAGCGGTTAGAATGATTGCCGGGGCAGGTTCTACTGAGACATGCAGACCTTTATTTATTAAATATAAAATCATGACACTAACTAATGTGTACATTTTCCATAATCTATTAGAAATTCACAACAATAAGTCCTTATATACTAGACACAATCACGTGCATTCATATCCAACACGAAACCAAAATCTGTTTCTGAATCCCAAATTTAGATTAACAACTTCATCTAAAAATTCCGTAAATGTGAATCTATACAATAGGCTTCCAGAACCCTTTAAAGATTTAAATAATTTTAAATTTAAACAAACCATAAAAACATGAATTTTCCAGGATTTTCAAATATTTATCAAAATTTTCAGCAATTTTTTAAGATTATTAACGACTCCTAACATTTTCCTCCCTTTTTTTACGATTTTTTATAATTTTCAATATTTCATCTGACCCCCACGAAGTCTCCCATGGACCCCTGGTGGTTCACCTTGAACACTTTCAGAATCGCTGCTTCACGCTGCTTTAAAGTAACTTTACAAGCAAAATGTTCTAAAATATTGTACTTAGAATGAATTCAACAATAGAATTTCTTAAGCGAACCGTTGAGTCTTTTGGTTAAAAGTTTCCATAACAAATACTTACCTAAAGTTAACAAAACATTTAATGAACGTATCGTTCTTAAATAGTCTGAGAAAGTTATCAAATTAAATTAACCTATTTGGATGTTACGCCATCTCAATTAGATGAATCTTTACTTTCAGCAGCAAAATTAGATAAATTACTTCTTCTTCTAAATTTCCAAGACAAGTCTTTAGACAAGCCACTAAAAGGCAATTGTGGTTTTCAAAGTTTGACGTAGATTCACCGCCATCTCCTTAAACTCCAGAGAATCGCGAAAGACTTAGTCCTTCGGATAACGGAAGTTGTTACCAAAAAGGATTTGATTAAATAGCTAGAGTTTGAGATAAGTAAAATATATTTATCTCTCCAAAAACAAACTGTTTATAACTATTTATTTTGAATTATAAACGACTGAAAGCTGTTACGATAAAACAAAATCTAAACAAAAACGTTTTAAGTTTAAATATGTGTTATATATTTTATACATAATAAGGGATTTAACAAACAATACATAGTTTAAAATAATAATGTACAGATTTAAAATATTTTTTCTACGCCCATGACTGTAAACGTCAAAAATCGCACTATAGACATTCCGTGTAAGTGACATTTAACAATAACATGCACGTAATGAGATCTCATAACATACATGTGCGTTTAGATAAGAAAACTTAAATTTCTTTGTTTAATCAAATTGCAATAAAATTTTTATGTACGTACTACTTTATTTGGTCTATTTACAAACTTTTAGTCAATTTAAAAACATAAATATATAATAGTTTTTATTAAAAAATAAAATAAAAATAAAACAGATATAGGCAACATATATTACATTTTAAATTATTATTTAATCTAGGATGTTACTTATTGTCACTACTTTGATAAATGTTATTTTAAACGGCAAATTTTGTCATATATTTTTTAAGAGATGTCAAATATTTAGAATTAAAATTAAAATATTGAGTCGTAGAAAAAGCATAGTACGTAACTCGAGTGGTAAGAGGTATTACGTACTCGTGTAATTACGCACTCGCCGCTACGCGGCTTCGTGCGTAACTTTTCCACTCGTACGTAATATCCTATTTACCACTCTTGATACGTAATATACTATTAAATTCAACAATAATATCAGTTTATTGTTTTATTTACATTGGTGAGAATACCTCCCACTAACAAAATAAAATACAAATAGATACTAATAGCATTTAATAAATACACACACTATTATGGTTTGTAGATATTTTTATTAAATAGTTAAACAAAAACAAGGAGAGTATATAATATATATATAATACTCAATCAACATTGACTATTTATTATTTTTGCTAGAAATTTTAAATTTCAACTATAATCAGTACCTAGCATGCAAAAATATTAAAATAAATTGAAAACTGTAATAAATTAACTACTTGATTTACAGTTTCCTGCTAATCAATTGTCATTTCAGTAAAATGTTTATCAAATCTAGATCTAGATCTAGATGCTCTTAGAGCTTCTGGACGGATATCTTCCTTGTACTGATGAGGCGCAATACGTCGAAACCGGTCTATAAGTAATACCCTTTCGAATTGCAAACTAAAATGGTTAGTTCTATCTTGCAGATATACTAACCCCGTTTAATTTTGAACTGTAATTCAATGTCCGTCGAAGCAATTAGCCAGGGAAGTAGTTTTTAGTAAACGGTCTATGTTCTTTGATTTTCAAAGACTCTGTAAAACGTCATAATAGTATTAAACTATTATTACCTTTGACATCTATTTGATAAACGTTTTACTGAAATGACAATTGATTAGCAGGAAACTGTAAATCAAGTAGTTAACCCTACAAAGCCGAGAGGTTTTTTTGTCACATAGAATTTCAGTTTGTGATTAGTTATGGAGATGTCGCTATTATCGCACTTTTAACATTGTCTTTACTAAAGATAATGTATTTATGTGATTTCAGACATATCTCCAGTCTAGATGCTCTTAGAGCTTCTGGACGGATATCTTTCTTGTACTGATGAGGCGCAATACGCCGAAACCGGTCTACAAGTGATGTCCTTTCGAATTGCAAACTAAAATGGTTAGTTCTATCTTGCAGATATACTAACCCCGTTTAACTTTGCACTGTAATTCAATGTCCGTCGAGGCAAATAGCCAGGGAAGTAGTTGTTGGTTCCTAGTAAACGGTCTATGTTCTTTGATTTTCAAAGACTCTGTAAAACGTCATAATAGTATTTAACTGTTATTACCTTTGATGATCCCCTGTTACAACTTTGAGAGTCGATACCAAGTCCGACTGAGAGACAGAGCCGAGTGGACTAGGGACGGCTCTCAAAGAATTTTCGAAGATGCAGGGATCAAGTACTTTACTGACGGATCTCGCACTTCAGAAGAAACCGGTGCAGGGATCTGTGGTCCACGCAACCTTAGGCAACCGGAGTCAACCGTGTACCAGGCCGAGGTATACGCCTTACTAAAGGCTGCCGACCACGCCCGAGGCCGTGGCTGGAGAGGGGAGAGGATAACTTTCTTCTCAGACAGTCAGGCTGCACTGCTGGCCTTAAAACAATTCCGGGTTAGTTCCAAGCTGATCTGGGAGTGCATACAAAACCTCAATGAACTGGCTAGACAAAACAGTGTTTTCTTGGAGTGGATACCAGGGCATAAAGGTTTTGAAGGTAATGAAACCGCGGACCTTCTGGCCAAGAAGGGAGCGGACACACGATTCACTGGTCCAGAACCGGTATTGGGACTGCCTAAAACCTGGGTAAGGACCAAAGTCAGGGACTGGGTCTGGGAAGAGTCAACCAAGCACTGGAGTAACACTGCAGGGCTGAGGCACTCGAAGTTGGTGCTCAAAGGCTACTCCAAAAAACTGACGTTTGACATACTGAATCTTGGTAGGAGTCAGATAAGAGTACTAGTGGGCCTGCTCACTGGGCATGGACCATTCAGACTACACCTTTGGAGGATGGGGATTCTGACACAGGAACCCACCTCGTGCCGACTGTGCGCCATGGACGATGAGACGGCAACTCACATTCTATTCGAGTGTGAGGCCTTGGACTATAAACGGTTCCTCATCTTCGGTGACATGAATCCTGAATCCTATCACCACCTTGAGGAGCTAGTCACAGGACTCTTATCAAGGGAACTGCTCTGTGGCAACAGTAACTCAAGGAATTTCGGATACCTGGATTCTAGCCTACCTGAAGATCAGCGTGACGTTGATTTTCAGCTGAACAAACTAGAGTCCTGCACGCATCGGGTGCATGTAAGGACTCTTGGTGCGAACCTGGTCACAATATTTCCATAGGAAGCAATGCTCAAACATGGGGCTCCACAGGAGAGACCATGCCAGGTTGTTTAGATTAGATTAGATTAGATCTTGCAGATATACTAACCCCGTTTAACTTTGCACTGTAATTCAATGTCCGTCGAGGCAAATAGCCAGGGAAGTAGTTGTTGGTTCTTAGTAAACGGTCTATGTTCTTTAATTTTCAAAGACTCTGTAAAACGTCATAATAGTATTAAACTGTTATTACCTTTGACATCTATGTAATAAATTACTTGCTTCCTATACCTCTCATAAACTTTTAAAAAGAACTATGATATTTTCTTGCTTTAAGCACCACTCTACATCTTCAATTCATACTTAAAATCAAATTGTCTAATTCATTTTGTGATAGTTTCAAGCACCACTTAGATCTGCAAAAAACTGGTTTCCGAAAAAATATCCCGTGCATGATCTATCGAATTTAGATCTGGTGATTGAGCAGGCCATAGCAAAACATTGATATCTTGCTCTTCTTAAAATTTTCTTGTTGGTCTGGCGTGCATTAAAATGAAACTGGTTCCAACAACTCGGTTTGTTGAAAGACAAGGATGTAGAATTTGTTTGATAATTCGTTAACAATTCTCCAACAAAAGGAGTTGTGTTTTTCCAGCCAGTCTTATTCCAGCCCACACCATGACAGTCCCACATCTATAGCTGTGCTAGGCATTTTGATGAAGCACCGCTCTGTTAGTTTCTCTCCACACTCTTAGGCTTCGTGGTCCATTGGTTCCCTGTCCAATTTACATATTCGTTAACCTAATTTAATAAAAGTGAACGATTTCCTCTTGATAAAGTTTGACATCTAAGAGGAAGTCTACTTTTTAATCCACTTTCGTGCAATCTATTTCTGATGGTACTTTCCGATGTTTGAAGCGGCTTAATACCTCAGGAGCTGTTTGTTGCGAGCCATTTAAACAATGAAACGGTCTTATGCTAACTGGTTATACGTAAAGGAACTAGGTGCCTTTCAGAAATACCACCGTAACCGTAACGTACTCACTCGCGTGACCACAGACGAGAAATAACGCTTTGCGATGTTTGATATATATGCTATTGCAACATCAATTTTACGAGCTCCATTTTCAAGCATTCCAACACCTCGTAACATTTGATCGCAAGTTAAATAATTTTGGTTTATGATAGAATATTCTTTGCTGTATAATACCAAACTATCAAAGAATTTACAAATAAGTTAAAATTTTTCTTACAACTTGGCAAAACAACAATTTACCTTAGAATGCAAACAATTTCTCTGACAAGGAAATTTTTACTATTATTTCTTACAACAACTTTAAAAGTTACATAACAAATATCCCCAAGCCATTGTGGTGTGTGTATTTAGAATTTAAAAAAATCAGAAATGAAAGGAGAAATTGTAAAAATAGCATATCCGAAAGGAAACGTGTCTGTGATCTTTAAGTTGCGGTGCTTTTTTTGCGGTATCGTTCTTATCTCCCTATTCAGGACTGTATTTCAATATTAGATCGGTACAAGGAGCGACAATAGGGGACATGCTTTATGCACACATGGAACAAGGTTCTTCCCTATCCAGGTAATTTAGAACTTCAAAGCGTGTATGCCAGCTCCGTATACCCACTAAAACCCATCTTCTGTTTTCTCTCGTCTTAAAAATATTTAACTGCTTTGGTATGCAAAAAGCTCCTGCAAAAGATTTGTTTAATCATTTTTACCTTTTCAATATATTTTTTTTGAATTTTAATTTTTAATTAATTGGTGTATGGTTATGCGATTAGTATTTAGTCAAGTCGCCAGGGCGATCAAAGTAAACGGGGTTTCAAAGTTTATTATATATTTGACCCGTTGAATATGAATTTCAAACATGCTTACTCGCCCGAAGTGACGGGATTTGTTATAAACAATCTAAATAAGCTGTTATTTTGGAAAAAATATTACAAAAATACAAAAAAACATGCACATGGTCACTTACCCTTTGGGTTTTTTTGTTTTTAAGGAGCTCCCTGCTAAAGACATCAGGTTGTGCCTTTGTGCGTATGATCATTATTTCTGAGATTTTTTAAGATGCATGCTTAACGTTTATATTCTACCAGTTCCGGTACAGCTTTAAATTACTTCTTAAAGTAAAACAAAACGACTACTTTTGTGACACAGGATACCAATAGGTATAGTCTGTGGAGAGAATCGCTAAGGGCGATACCACTCTTACATGCAGATACGGATTAATGGCGTGTTTACATGATGCCAGTAACTGGCGCCAGTCTTACTGGCATGTCAGTGCTTGGTTAGGACAGCGCTGGACTGGTACGTTTACACGTATCCAGTAGCTAGCGACAGTCTCACTGGCAGCCTAGTTCCTACTTGATGAAGTTTACCCTTCACATGTAGGTACGCCAGTCACTGGAACGCTGTGTTTACACGTGTCTACAATAACTGACGCGGGGTTGGAGGGGACGCGGACGAGGGCCACTGGCATAAAACATAGACCAACTTTCTATTCGAGACAGCGCTGGCAGACAGCGCTGGACTGGCACAAGAAAGTGTTTACATGATGCCAGTACCATGCCAGCGCTGGCATGCCAGTGAGACTAGTGCCAGCACTGGCATCATGTAAACACGCCTTAACAGATAAGATAGCATACCTCAACGTAGTGAGGGCCTAAACGGATGAATAAAAATCACATCAATGTGTGGGATGTGGAATTTACTCTAGATCCTGAGCCTAAAAATGAAATGGGCTATAAATGGCTTGTCAAATGTGGTTCAGTCACAACCTACAGGTATACCCATAGCTGCAAAAGAATTAATCAATAGGAACCTCACAGACAGGAATGTAAATATTTACATGGACTGCTGACAACAACTACTGACCTTGAATAGACCACGTATCACTTTAAGTTTAATACTAACTGAGGCCAGCCAGAATAACGTGGTCACTCTGAGCTGTGCCAAAGAACATAGACAACCGCATTGTGGACAATTTAGCAAGAACGGCTGCGGGCTACAGATATGTTAGCCCTCGCCTATCTACCAAGCTAACAATATCCGCTTTTATGGACCTTATCAAACAGCACTCTCACCAAAACTTTATACAGTGCTAGGATAAAACAACGAACTGTAGACTGGCCAGAGAGTTATTATGTCATCCTGGCGAGGAAACAACAAAAAAATTTTAGGCATTGACCAGATACAATATCCGAACAGTTGTGGGAATTTTAACAGGTCATTGTCAATTGCGACAACATTCCTTTAGGATAAATGTAGCAGAATCGCCCCTATACAGACTTTGCGAACAAGGAGAGGAAACAGTAGCATAAAATGTATGACAGCACTGCTTTTTCTGAAATCAAAAGATCCGTGTTGGGGGAGTACTGGCTTACACTAGCCAATGTCTCGGAAGTCTCATCACCTATTTTAAATCTATAGGCCTGATGACAGCCTAAAGTGTGGATACCACTACACATTGGGTCTTATGTGGCCTTAGAGAACTTGCTTGCCCGTCTCCAATTTTTCAGATCCAGATCCAGACACAGGATACACATGGAGTATTTTTTTTTCGTCTGACACCGGTCGTTTTCAGCCTAGTTAGGCTTATTGTATTTATTCATTAAATTATGGCGTCCTTTGCAGTATTTCGGTACTCTGTACTTATTTATACAAATCTAAACCATGGTGCCATATGTTTGCGGAGTTACTCTGAAGTCTTCCAAACTAGTTTAAAAAGAATAGTTTTATAAAAGTATTGCTACACCAGCCTGATTTAGTTTGCAATAAATGCCTCTTACTATTATAAAATAACGGAAACAACAAGAAACGCAATATCTGGTTACAAATTCTTTCACAGACTGGGTATTTCGATAACGTTATTTAGTTATATTATTTTGCAATATTCTGTAAGATGAATATTTTGTTCTGTTTACTATGTTCATATTTTAAAAATATCTTTGTTCATGTTTATCGATACTATGATTGATATTTTTAGGTTTATAAAATCCACGTCTATTTCAAAAATTTTCTGCATATGCCTCAACTGGGATATCAATAAATCGGATGTTTTAACTTAATGTTTTACAGGCGTTGCATTATTGAACGAATAATGAAATTTCTAACAACATAAAATCTGAATAGAGTTTTAAAAGCCAAACAGTTCGCTTTGAAGTTGTATTTAGGTACAGAGAAAATTTTGTAGAAACAGGGTCGGTTTAGTAAAACTCGAAATATGTATTCATCGCGATGTTTAATAACTTCTGCAGGCGGTGAGAAGTTAGTCACCGCAGATTTATCTGAGGTTTGTTACTGTTTGTATACTGTTTTTAGAAATATAATAGAGTGTTTCGTAAATAAGTAGTTTTTAAGCTAATAACGAATGTACTACTGAAGTATGAATTTTCACTTTTTCCTCTTCTTGTTCGCAGCATCTGCATAGCGGCAATTCTGTTAATTTCATCCTAAAGTGATGTTGTCGCAATTGGCAGTGACCTGTCAAGAGTCCCACAGCTATTCGAAGATTTTGTCTGGTCAATGCCTTAATTTTGTTTGCTGTTTCCTCGCCAGGATGAGGTAATAACTCTCTGGCCAGTCTACAGTTTGTAGTTTAATCCCAGCACTGCATAAATTATTGGTGAGAGTGCTGTTTGATAAGGTCCACGACTGCGGACAATGTTAGCTTGGTAGATGGGCGAGGGCTAACATATTTGTAGCCCGCAGCCCTCCTTGCTAAACTGTTTGCAATGCGGTTGCCTTTAGAGTTCCCATGTCCTTTGATTCAGCTGAGAGTGACCACGTTATTCTGGCTGGCCTCAGTTAGAGATTGGTGACATTCTAGTACTTAACTTGAATTTTTATTTTTCACTTATGCCATGGGATCAAAAAGTTTCCTTCAGCTCTACTAAGTTTCAAATAAATTCTTTTCTACATTACGGCCCTGTTTCTTCTTAAAATTACACAGTACATATATACCTACGTACCAAAAGGACATTTCATATCATGTCACGTGCTTTTCAGTTGTAATTCTATGATTGACCAATCAGAGTCATTTTTCGTCGCGTGATCATCTTTGTAAGGTACGTGATAATTTCCCTCGTAAATAGCCAGCGACTGCATTTTTGTAATTACTTTTGATTTTGTCTGAGGAGAAATCAATAAACATTTTTTTTTAATTTAGCGGCTTTTTAACTTGGGTAATAGTTTAAACTCCTAGTGTTACGTTGAAGGGTCGTATTAATTTTCCTGATGTGGTTATGGATATAACCCCCTTCAAATCTATGTTAATTGTGACAAGTGATGTAACCTCTTTTTATCGGAAGGTGGTAAATGCTCGTTTGAAAAGGTTAACTAGTGCGAACGGCACTCAGTTGGTTGGTGGAGAGCGAGCATGGATTCGAACGAGCTCAATGAAAAATTATTGAAAAGATAAAAAGGAATATATTTAATAAGATAATAGAAGTTAAAAGGGACAAAAAAAAAAAGAAAATGAAAGAGAAAGGAAACTGGGCGCCACTTATGTTTTTTATCCTGAGGATGGGGAAATATAAGAAACCCAGGTAGAATAAGAAAGATATATAAACTAGATAAGATAACCCGGCGGATTATTCTTGCTAGAATTAAAATTACACAATTTTATTTAGAAAACAAGAAAGATAATTACAATTACACTATCCTTATGGTTAGAATTCGAACTTGTAAGATAAGATAATTTTTAATAAATTAAAATTTAGTTACTTTACTAAAACTGTTTTGATTAGCTGAAAGTATTGATCAGAGTAACATGCTCTACCTAGGAAAAGAAAATATCTATTTAAACAATAAACAACATTTATTATTTGGCTAAATAATAAACTAGACAAATAAATAAAGAGATAAAAAAATCATACAGACAGACAGATACCTATGTTAATACAATAAAAACATAATACACCATTACCTTGGTAATCATTAGAAAATCATATTTGTTTTTACACTTAAAATAACAGCTATGTATATTATTTTGTTATTTTGTGTACCCTGTGAAGCGAAAAGTAAAACAATTGAAATCTAGACAAAATTATTAGAATTTACCTTTTGCTTTTTGTATTAACTCGAGTTAAAAGAGAACTCATATATGAAGGTATAAATCTTAAATAAATAGGTACGAAAAACAAATAAAAAAAACAAGTAAAAAATTTTACAGATAAGAGATACAAAAAGAGGTTTCGTAGTACGAGTTCAGTTTGTGAAACGAACCGCGAAGCGGTGAGTTTCGCAAAGAACGAGTACTACAAACCGTCATTGTAATTCGAGTGTTACATACTATTTTTTATAATGAATTTTAAAAAGTATAAAAAAAAAATAAAATGAGAGTTTTTCGAAATATTTATTTATGTTGGCAATCTTGACAGTTTTGACACTTGTCAGTTTTAATGATTTTAAATTAGAATGTTTGTCAAATTTGTATAAAATATTCCGAATTTAGCAATAACGCTGATAATGTAGTTAATAATTTTTTCTACGGTTATTATACAAATGTATCATTTTTTGACAGTTATCTCTAAAGAAATAGGGTGCGTTGTTATATCTAATAAAGAAATATCTCATTTCTTTATCTGATAACACAAAGTGATCATTTCTTTATTGTTTTAACTTAATCAAGTATACTGTGACAATCATGTATGTATTCATATATTTGAATAACAGTTCAGGTTGACAGTAATAAAGTAGTGACAGGTACAACAGATAGTTTTTAATACATTATTTAAATTAGATTGATATTTATGTAAAAATGTTAAGTAGTGATGAAAATGGATTAGAATTAACTACTACTGAAATAAGAGAAGCGGCAAACGAAGCTTGTCAGAATTTGATTCCCGAAATTTCAAAACATACCAGAATGCATATGATAGTTTCGTGACCTGGCAAAAGAAAAAGGCAACAAATTCCGTGTCAGAAACTGTGCTTTTAGCTTATTTTTCTGAATTAACAAATAAATTTAAGGTATGATAGCTGTAATTACTGTAAATAATAGTTAATTTTACTTAAATAATATAACCTATATCGGTATGTTTTGTTTTGTATTTCATTTATTATTGAATTATTGTATTATTTTGTGGTATAACCGTAGAAAAAGTATAGTGTTTGACTCGCAAGGAATAACTCATTTCCCACTTGTACGATTTGCAGCATTCGCCTGCGGCTCATGCTGCAAACATCGTACTCGTGGGAAATGAGTATCATTCCTTGCTCGTAAAACAATATACTATACTACAACATACTTCTTGATTTACTACCTGAACTCTTTCGTTGAAAATCAGTGCAGTGCAACCAATTGTGTAAAACAAAAAGTTACCAAAAACAGTGTTACAATGAATCTATTTCGATACTGTTTTTAGTGTCGAAATAGAAACTTTGTGAACGTGAATTATAAAAAAATATAAGTAACAAAGATACACAGGTAAGCAATAAAAGAAAAAAATCACATCCCGGTTAATTTCATTACGGCACTTACTTTTTATTGCTGAAGATGTGTCGTTATGGTAAATACAATTAAGATTAAATTATCCAGAGAAATAAACGGTACTCTCATATTCGATAAAGGTATAAAAAAATTACAAAAACTTACGTTAGCTTCTAAAGGTTTCTAAGATAGTTTGGAGATCAGATGGCTTCATTCTCTCGGTAAAAGGTCGGTACGATAAGATATAATCTAGACTTCACTCTGGTCTCGATTAATAGGTATTTAGAGAATAAACCATAAACTTACTCTTTATAGCTGTCGATCAAAGAGATACTGTAATTCTGACTGATTTGCCGCCATTATTACACGATATATGAAGTAATCTTAAAGATAGCACTGTCTGGAAATCTTCAGATAAACCTTCAGGTAGAAAAAACGATAATAGGCACTAGAAACACTTAATTGCTTTGTAATTTTAAGATAAAATAAAGAAAACGGGAAAATTAGAACTAAAAATTACTCGAGATGCTTCTACTTAGCCATCTACCTATCGAATGAATTCTGTTAGAACAAAGAGCGCGTAAGATACCCCCGCGAAGCTCACCTGATTTTTAACGCAATCACTGATTGGTCAGAAAAAAAATCGATAACTTCGCTTTGAAAAGTTAGTTAGATTTAAATGTACCCGCTGCACTTTTTATCTCGTAGACCAGGACTTTCGTTATTTCTCGAGCAAGAACAGACTTTACGGAGACCGCGTCGGCTTTTGATTTAAAAAGGAGTTATAAAAAAGTTATTAACAGGTTTTTTAAAAACGCTACAGTGATTAGTCAAAATATCTTTATATCTTTACCTTTTATCTACGAGTGCTGAGGTTGTAATAACTTTTTCTTGATTTACCTATAAAGCACTTTAGTTAGAAGCAAACTTTAAGTTTTATACTTTATTACTGTCTATTTCTGATCATCAAGAATATATCTACAGCTAATAAAAATTCAACTTTCGTTGTACATCTAAGAAAAGAAAGAAGTACCCATTTGTTTCTTTGTAAATTTTAAATTTTGTTTTATTATATACAAAGAACTACAGTGTTTTTACCAGTGTGCTTGCTGGAAATAATTTTGTAACAGTGCCGTCTGTTTCTTTTAAAAAAAAACTCTATGTGTGTATTTACTTTTTGTATTTTTAATAATTATAATTTTTGAAATAGCTACTCAATTAACTCGAGTTAATAACAAAATAAGCTAATTTGCAATTTACATTATACTTCTTTTAATAAAACGAAAGGTTTTGTTTTCATAAACGAAACTGATCTTGTTTATTTTATTAAATTTTTACAAAAAGGAGTTACATTATTTTCAATTTTTAATTAAAATTAAAGCTGTAAAGCAAAAATAGTATCGTTTTACTATATTTCGAGAGAGAACAAACAAAGAAATCGTTATGTAAACTTTTCTAGATGTATAGAAAAACAGAAAATATTAATTAGTCAAATTATGAAATTATGAAATTATATCAGCAGGTTTTGGAAGTTTTGTTTATCTCTACTAATATTATAAAGAGGAAAGATTTGATTTTTTGTTGGTTTGTTTGAAATGAATAGGCTCCGAAACTACTGGACCGATTTCAAAAATTCTTTCACCGTTGGCAAGCTAGACTATTCCCGAGTGACATAGGCTATATTTCATTTTCAAAAAAATTAGGGATCCTTACTAAAATGCCATTAATGTAACCAAAAATGACCTTAAAATCCTTACATCGCGTGCGCTGAGAATACTATTGATTATAGAATAAAATAATGTACTACGATTTTGAAGAATATATAAATATCTACAAAAAATGCTGCGGCAGCATATGTCTAACTGTTATAGTTACGTCACAATAACTATTTTTTAATTTTTGAAAAGTTTTTATCTTGGTATTAATCCTTATCAAAATAACTTATTTCATAATCACAACAGTTATCACAAATTTAGCATGTGCAATGAGACGAGGCTACTTATAAAGGGATTAAAGGACAATTAAGTTGTAGCAACCATTATAACTGAACCACCAGCTGGTCAACTAGCTCATACACTGAGGATACCGATGATCCCAACTGATCTACCAAATTCATTTAAACCGCTTCAATTTCCTATTAAAACATCTTTCACTTTTACTAATAATAAGTCTCAAGGTCAAACCTTCCAATTAGTAGGGATCGGTTTTCCTCATGGCCAACCGCCTAAGGCGGGTCGGAGCTCCTGAAAATCAATTTATTTTGCTGCCAAAAAATAAAACAACATGTAATATCGTTTACAGGGAAGCGTTGACCCAATAAATTTAATGGCTTTTGTTATTTTTCTTTAATCTCCGTGTAAAGCCAGGGTGGGCTGCTAGTATTTCATAAATTAATAGAAGACAAAAATTTATATAAATTAATTTAAAGTTAAATATATCTCGGTTAGTTTTCCACCAACAAGCGTTTCCAACACCCATTTTAATGGAAATTCTATATTCTTTTTTCTTTATAAATCATTATATATATATATTTATATATATATATATATATATATATATATATATATATATATATATATATATATATATATATGAACAGTAGTGGTGTTCCGGGTTTCAATTCGTTGGTTGTTTGTGTCTTCACGACGTTTCGCCAACATCTCAGCTGGCATTTTCAAGTGATGCTTCCTTTGCGGCTGCTTGACAACTAATAGTAAAAAAAATCTCTTACCCTCAGTGCCGAAGCAGCCACACGTTGGGCGCCTATTGATATGGATCCTCCTTCAGGAACACCCTTTTTCAATAAAATTCTTGGTCGTGGATCCATTATTTTTAAATTGGTTGTCTAGATTAAGTAAATTTTTTATGTAGATGTTTTTTTTTAATAAAAATTAGTTTGTTTTTGCGTTGCTACGTTGTGTGGGGGATTATTATATATAAATTTGTTAGACTGAAAGGTTGTAAAAAAGAATTGTCATTGAATAAACTAAATTGAGTAAAAGAATTTGAATTTAAATAAAAAAGTAAATAAAAGGTATTGGTCAAAAGATTAAAATCATATAAAACATAAAAAACTGGAGATTGGAAATTATAGAAAAGCAGAGAGAGATAGAAATTTTAGAAGATTCAAAAGTCAGTAGATAAGTAGAAACGCATTAGCAAGAAGGAATTGGAAAGTAATAGGAAGAGGAAAATATGGAGTAAGAATTGAATATTGGAAGACGAAGAAAGAATTTTTTTTTATTTATAATTTTTGTATTTATAGACAACTAATTTGGAAATCTTGAATCCACGACCAAGAATTTTATTGAAAAAGGGTGTTCCTGAAGGAGGATCCATATCAATATATATAGGTATATATATTTTATAACATATATGAAAATGTAAATGTATATTATTAATTGTTTAAAATTTTGTGTTGTTTATCTGATTATATGTTATATTTAAAATGATGTAAATTTAAAATAATTATATTTAATTTTAAATTTTGATGTGAATTGAATTATTGTTTATAAATTTTTTTATCAACGACTCTATCTCGAGGCAGAATCCAATGTTTTATTTTATTAATTTGATATTGTCTTGAAATTATATGCATAATAACTATTATGTACCAAATGATACCTATGGATGTTTAAATTAAAAAGAAGAAGATCTGTAACCTATCTTCTCGTCAATGTGAGATTCTATGATTACTAATTATGTGAGTAAAATGATATGAAAAGATTAATAAATGGTGGTATTATACATATCAAAAAATTCTTAAAACTAATAAAATATGTGAATAGAGTAAAAGTGAAAATGAGGAAATTAATTGTTCATCCAATTATATATATAAAACACAAGAAAGTTCTTTATTAAGGTGAATAGTGCAATATTAATACCGTGACTCCAGGATCTATGAATTCTCTCAGCTAGTCTGCTACAGGATTATCAAAAGAAACCATAAACTCGTTCAAGAAAAAGGTCTTCTAACTGCTTAATGAACTCTGCAACGCTGGTATGTACTTATTCCTTCTTTCTATTTAACACGTACTTGGAAATTCAAGATTACATTCATAGCACCATTTGCTATCACGTTCTCATCTTCTGATTTCTTTTATTTATATAAAATTTAACTTTCTGCTTACCAATATACTTTAGTTTTCTTCTTACAGACGTTTATAATAATATTCAATTACTCAAGACTGATTTATATTGAAATTTTTTAATAAAAATCGTAAAAAATTACAAGAGCAAATTTAACACGTCTTTTCTCTTTCTGAACAAAAAACAAGAGAGAGTCGTTTAAAATCAACAACTTCCAAAACAAAAATAACAAAAAACAACTATCCTAACAATTCTTATTAATATCTATCTGATGCCTACTTGATAATAACTTAATTTATGACATCCGTGCACTTGATTAATTTCTATTTACAATTTATCTTATACCTAGGATTCTTATACAAATTTATGTTTTTTATTTATTACTATTAATATTAAAACTTTTCATTTCATTCTTTTAATAAATTTTTTCATTTAAAATTTAAACCATAATAATAACTTTTAAATACTCATATGCATTAGTTAATACAGCATATAATTCTACATTTAATTTATATTTGAACTTATTCTTTGCATAAAAAAAAAATATTATTTCTAGCATACTTTCTCAGACAAATTTCTTGTTTTATAGAAAGAAAATTACATGATTCCTTTTATTTATAATTATGAATATATCATGGTACTCCTTATATTTTATTTTTAAATTTATGTTTCCTTTTTTTAGGAACGAAGAAAAAATTAAAACAACACTAAAACTAAGGAACTTGAAGAAAATTAATACTATTTATATACAACCTAAACTTTGTATTCTGCCCAGGATCAAGAATATTTCTTTTTTTTTAGTGAATTTATTAATAACTTAATTTGATCTGTTCTTTAATTTATAACATATAATAGGATAATATCACAAATCCCCCAATTAAAATTTTTACATCAAACATTTCATTGATGTTGGATTAAAAATTATAATTTTAATCTATTTTTTTTTTTATAAATAAACACTCATTTAACAAAAACTTTAGCCTCAATTAAAATTATTTGCACAGATTGTATAAACCTTTTTTCAATAAAACCATTCAATCTTAATTTAATATTTACATCTTAATACTATTATTTACAAAACTTTGCTATTAATATCATCTACCCCTCTTCTGGTGTAAACTTGTACACATCCTTAATATTAAAAACTCCCCTTAATCTCCCTGTATCCGGATATACTAACCGATAGCTGTTTTCAGCATTATGATTATCTACCACATATGGTCCCTCAAAAGGCATTAATAATTTTGCACATAAATTTTCCCTTTTATCCGCTACTTGTAAAGCTCTTATTATGACCAGTTCTCCCTTTTCAAATTTAGTTTTCTTTTTCAATTTCTTTTCTTGTCTCTTGACATATCGTTCTGCGTTTCTTTTTAAATTTTTATTATTTTTATCTAATATTTCTTGGATTTCTTGTCTTCTATTCCATTCCCACTTTCTTTCTGGTACTCAACCTTTAAATAAAAACTCTGGACATTCTTTCGTCACTCCATGAGGTGTTTCATTCACATATCTTTGTACTTTATCCAAGTTATTTTCCCACTGATCGTGTTCTTGTATACATAAAATTCTCAAATATTTAATTACTTCTTTGATATATCTTTCAGCTGGATTTGACGATGGATTTCTAATGCTAATAAAATTTACTTGTATATTATAATGTTGACATGCAGATAAAAATTTATAATTCTCAAAATATGTGGCATGATCTAAAATTAATTTCTCTGGTTTTCCATGAATTTGTATATAATTTTTAATGCATTTTAATATTGTATTGGTATTTGTTCTTTTACAAGGATACATCTGTACATATTTTGTAAATATGTCTACCATGACCAATATGTGTTTACATCCCTGAATACTCTCCACTAAATTACTTATAAAATCTATTGCTAAAATTTGTAATGGTTTTTGTGTCACTATTGATTTATTTATATTGCTATTATGATAATTTTTTTCTTTGGCTAATTGACATATTGTACAAGCTTTGCATATTTCTTTGGCTCTAGTTAAATCCTTTTTCGCATAATAATTTTCCCTAAATAGCATCCATAATTTTCTTACTCCGATATGACCATATTCGTGATGAAGATTATATAGAATTTCCTTTGCATAATTAGTTGTAATAACATACGTATCCCAATTTTCTAGTTTTTTATAAATAATATTGTCTTCTGTAAAAGTTCTTCTCTTTTCCACCTCTGTCAAATAATTCTGATCTTGTATAACCCTTTCCAAAGTAAATAATCCCTCTTTATCCAATAATTTATTTATACCTATTTTGAATTTTTTATAGTCCCCTTGTTCTTCACTTTCCCTACTTAATGCATCTGCTATGATGTTACTCTTTCCTGGAATATATTTAATCTCAAAGTCGTATTCTTGCAACAATAATAACCATCTGTGTACCCTATTATTTGCATACCTATTTTTCATCATCGCCGTTAAAGCATTATGATCACTCTCCACTATAAACTTTGCTCCTAATAAATAAAACCTTAATTTGGTTATACAAAATACCACACTGGCCATCTCCAATTCCGTAACCGTGTACTTCTTCTCACAATTCTTTGTTACTCTTGATACAAAACTAATATGATTCATATTTATTTAAAATTGTATGTAAAGTTCTAACTAAAGCTGCACATGAACTTTGCAATCCATATGGCACCACACAAAATTGATATACAATACCATCTACCATGAAAGCTGTATATGGTCTACTATTTTCTTCTAAAGGAATTAACCAGAAACTGTGTTTAAGATCTAATTTAGAATAAATTTTTGCATTTGTAATTCTTCCAAAAATTCCTTCCACATTCATAGGACTTTCATATTGTTTGACTGTATAGGCATTTATGTTTCTTGCATCAAGACATATTCTAATCTCTCCTGACTTCTTTCTTACACAAGTAATTGCATTTATGTATGGAGAATCCGATCTTTCTATTATTCCATCCTTCAACATTTTATTTAATTCTTCATATACTTCATCTTTTATTTTATACGGTATCGGATAAGTTTTTATTTTAAAATTCTTAATATCTCTATTCATCTCCAACTTGTGCGTGTAATTTGTAGCTATACATATATCTTCATTAAACAATTTATAATATTTCTTACATAATATTTCTACTTCCGTCCTATACAATCCACAATTTTCTTCTAATTTGTCAAACTCCATATTTTCTATGTTGTTGTACATAACATTCTTATTAATTTCCGAACTTTCATTTTTTTTTACTAGAAATGGTATTATTTGTTGTTCCCATCTTAAACATTCATCCTCATAATCGATGATAACCTTATGATTATTTAATTCATCTGAACCCAATATAATGTCATAGTTCAAATTTTGTATTAATAACATTTGAAATTTATACATTTTAAACCCTATTAAAATTTCCCCCATAATCATATTACTTGTTTCATATAATTTCTTATTATTCGCTCCCACTAATGATAATTTATTTGTTTTTATCACCATAATATCATCTTGTTTGATTTGTGAAACCACCCTTTGACTAATTAAAGTAACCTCTGAACCAGTATCTATCATAATTTTACATTTAATATTTGGGAAAACCCCCTCTATAAAAATTAACCTTTTTAGTTCATTAATTTTAACCTCGTCATCATTCACAATAAATTCCCTAGGATGTTCATACTTAGAAGAGTAGATGATATTATGCACATGAGAGCGATTTATGCAAAATCCACGCTCTGTTCCTGGCCTTGACCAGTCACATCACTCTGATTAGCACTTACAACATTCACCTGTCTACTGTTTTCACCTTTATCTCTGCTTTCATTATCCCGATTTACTACATTTCTATTACTATAATTATTATCTCTGTTCCACCTATCACCTGATCCTACATTCCTATCATAATTATTATTATTTGGAAATTCCCTATTTCTTCTATCAGAATTTCTATTCTCCCCATTTCTATTATATCTATAATCATTCCTATTTACATTTCCCCTAGTATCATTCCTATTAAAATTACTATATCCCCTATTAAAATCTCTGTTCCTATTATTGAATCGGTCATTGTCATTATTTCTATTTTCATCCCTATTTCTATCATTAAATCTATTACCCCCATTACTTCTATTTTCATATCGATTCCTTTCATTACCTCTTTCATTCCTATTATCCCTATTCTCACTCATCATACTTCTTTCCAGTCGCATCAAATAGTTGGATAAATTTTCCATAGTTTTGATATTGTGTAGAGCTATTGTTTCAGTCACATCATGATTGTACTGTCTTGCCACGTACAAAACTATTTCTTCTTCCCTCATTTTCGGTTCCAAATATTGAGCATTGTTGTATAGTTGCATGGCATAATTATTATAATTTCTTCCCCTACTATAATCGTATTTTCCAAAATATAGTTTTTCCCTGAATATCGCTTGTTGAATCTCCCCCCAAAAATATTTACAAAATTGTTCCTCAAAATCAAGGATTGACAGTATTTGATTTTCTTTATTACAGAACCATAATAAAGGATGTCCCGTTAGCATATTACGTATTAATAATTTTTGTTCAATAAAATCTGTTGTATATTTTATTTTGCTTTTTATTATGTTGATAAACACCTTAGGATGAATATTGTTAATGTTTCCATCAAATTTGATTCCATTATTGTTGTAATTTGATATAATATGAGGCATAACTCCCCATGCATTTCCTCTAACATCCTTCTCCATAACTTCTTGTAACTTCTTATGTATATCCTCCATTTCTTTATTCAAATTTAACCCTGTTAATTCTAAATTTTTACTACAAGTTTCTTTTTGATTCTGTATTTCTCCTTCTATCCTTTCAAATTCCTTACCTAAGTTAATTTTTAAATTGTCTACAACTTCTTCATTAATTTGCTCTTGCAACTTTATCTGTCCTATTTCTTTTTTTATTTCTTCTGTTTGTTTACTCACTTCTACTATTTTCTCTTCTACAATTTTAATTTTCCCCTTAATTTTAATCCCTGTCTCCTGGATTTCATTCCTTAATTTAATATTTTGCTGTTCCATATTCTTGTCACAGTCTATCTTCATAATTTTCATTTCTTCCTTGATCTTCAAATTATCTTCTTTAATACTACTAATTTCTCTTTTAAAAATCTTATTATCTTCTTTTATTTCATCTAATTTTTTATTAATATCTTCTTTTTGCTGATCCAATTTCTTGTCCATGTTTTCTTTTTGCTGATCTAATTTATAATTCATATCTTCTCTCATTTTTACATTATCTTCTTTTTGTTGATCAAACCTCTTGTCCATAGTCATCATGATCCTTTGTAACATGCTGAGCATGTCTAATTGACTTTCTTCCTTTGATTGTGTTTGTACCTCCTGTTCTTCTTTTTCATCTCCACCACCAGTTACATCTGTCTCCATTTCAACCATAGTTTGATCATTCTCTCCCCCTATCTCCATTAAATTATCACCTTCTTCTGATTCTGCTCCTTCCTGTTGTCCAGTTTGGATCAATTCCTCCACTCGATAATCTCCTGCTCCCAATACTCTCTCTTCATGTACTTGTACCGCAACACTCTCTACCTCAATCTCTCCTCCATCACTATTCTCGCTATCCTCTCCTACTACTTTACCATCTCTCAATCTCATTTTTCTATCCATTCTTACAATTTAAAATACCCAGATAAATACAAGTAATGTGCAAATTTCTAAAGAAATACCTTTATACCAATAAATATTTTATAAGCTATTACCTTTGTATTTAGCTTATAACTAATACGGAATCACAAAAAAAATTTTCAAATGAAGTTTTCAAAAAAAAAATATTTTAAATATTAATTATTTAAATAGGCTCTAGTTTGTATTATTTAGAGCCCCACGTTGGGCGCCAATTTTATAACATATATGAAAATGTAAATGTATATTATTAATTGTTTAAAATTTTGTGTTGTTTATCTGATTATATGTTATATTTAAAATGATGTAAATTTAAAATAATTATATTTAATTTTAAATTTTGATGTGAATTGAATTATTGTTTATAAATTTTTTTATCAACGACTCTATCTCAGGGCAGTGGTGTTCCGGGTTTCAATCCGTTGGTTGTTTGTGTCTTCACGACGTTTCGCCAACATCTCAGCTGGCATTTTCAAGTGATGCTTCCTTTGCGGCTGCTTGACAACTAATAGTAAAAAAAATCTCTTACCCTCAGTGCCGAAGCAGCCACACGTTGGGCGCCTATTGATATGGATCCTCCTTCAGGAACACCCTTTTTCAATAAAATTCTTGGTCGTGGATCCATTATTTTTAAATTGGTTGTCTAGATTAAGTAAATTTTTTATGTAGATGTTTTTTTTTGATAAAAATTAGTTTGTTTTTGCGTTGCTACGTTGTGTGGGGGATTATTATATATAAATTTGTTAGACTGAAAGGTTGTAAAAAAGAATTGTCATTGAATAAACTAAATTGAGTAAAAGAATTTGAATTTAAATAAAAAAGTAAATAAAAGGTATTGGTCAAAAGATTAAAATCATATAAAACATAAAAAACTGGAGATTGGAAATTATAGAAAAGCAGAGAGAGATAGAAATTTTAGAAGATTCAAAAGTCAGTAGATAAGTAGAAACGCATTAGCAAGAAGGAATTGGAAAGTAATAGGAAGAGGAAAATATGGAGTAAGAATTGAATATTGGAAGACGAAGAAAGAATTAGAATAAGCAAAAGAATTTTTTTTTATTTATAATTTTTGTATTTATAGACAACTAATTTGGAAATCTTGAATCCACGACCAAGAATTTTATTGAAAAAGGGTGTTCCTGAAGGAGGATCCATATCAATATATATAGGTATACCTATATATTTTATAACATATATGAAAATGTAAATGTATATTATTAATTGTTTAAAATTTTGTGTTGTTTATCTGATTATATGTTATATTTAAAATGATGTAAATTTAAAATAATTATATTTAATTTTAAATTTTGATGTGAATTGAATTATTGTTTATAAATTTTTTTATCAACGACTCTATCTCGAGGCAGAATCCAATGTTTTATTTTATTAATTTGATATTGTCTTGAAATTATATGCATAATAACTATTATGTACCAAATGATACCTATGGATGTTTAAATTAAAAAGAAGAAGATCTGTAACCTATCTTCTCGTCAATGTGAGATTCTATGATTACTAATTATGTGAGTAAAATGATATGAAAAGATTAATAAATGGTGGTATTATACATATCAAAAAATTCTTAAAACTAATAAAATATGTGGATAGAGTAAAAGTGAAAATGAGGAAATTAATTGTTCATCCAATTATATATATAAAACACAAGAAAGATCTTTATTAAGGTGAATAGTGCAATATTAATACCGTGACTCCAGGATCTATGAATTCTCTCAGCTAGTATGCTACAGGATTATCAAAAGAAACCATAAACTCGTTCAAGAAAAAGGTCTTCTAACTGCTTAATGAACTCTGCAACGCTGGTATGTACTTATTCCTTCTTTCTATTTAACACGTACTTGGAAATTCAAGATTACATTCATAGCACCATTTGCTATCACGTTCTCATCTTTTGATTTCTTTTATTTATATAAAATTTAACTTTCTGCTTACCAATATACTTTAGTTTTCTTCTTACAGACGTTTATAATAATATTCAATTACTCAAGACTGATTTATATTGAAATTTTTTAATAAAAATCGTAAAAAATTACAAGAGCAAATTTAACACGTCTTTTCTCTTTCTGAACAAAAAACAAGAGAGAGTCGTTTAAAATCAACAACTTCCAAAACAAAAATAACAAAAAACAACTATCCTAACAATTCTTATTAGTATCTATCTGATGCCTACTTGATAATAACTTAATTTATGACATCCGTGCACTTGATTAATTTCTATTTACAATTTATCTTATACCTAGGATTCTTATACAAATTTATGTTTTTTATTTATTACTATTAATATTAAAACTTTTCATTTCATTCTTTTAATAATTTTTTTCATTTAAAATTTAAACCATAATAATAACTTTTAAATACTGATATGCATTAGTTAATACAGCATATAATTCTACATTTAATTTATATTTGAACTTATTCTTTGCATAAAAAAAAATATTATTTCTAGCATACTTTCTCAGACAAATTTCTTGTTTTATAGAAAGAAAATTACATGATTCCTTTTATTTATAATTATGAATATATCATGGTACTCCTTATATTTTATTTTTAAATTTATGTTTCCTTTTTTTAGGAACGAAGAAAAAATTAAAACAACACTAAAACTAAGGAACTTGAAGAAAATTAATACTATTTATATACAACCTAAACTTTGTATTCTGCCCAGGATCAAGAATATTCCTTTTTTTTAGTGAATTTATTAATAACTTAATTTGATCTGTTCTTTAATTTATAACATATAATAGGATAATATCACAATATATATATAATGTATATATATATATATATATATATATAATCGCTGATGAAGGTTATAAATTAACCGAAAATTTCGCAACACAAGAATAAAGTTCCTACTTCTGGCGTTCTTCCATCATTTGCCCAACCTAGACGTTTCCTTGAGACTGTTATTTAAAACCTAACAATATATATATATATATATATATATATATATATATATATATATATATATATATATATATATATATATATGCGTTTTTCTTTCTTTTTATTAATTTCATGAATATTTTTTCTAAATTATTGTAATATACCATTTCTTAGTGAAATTTAATTCTCTACCAAAACTTTTATATGAATTATGTCAAAATTTTGCCTCCATTTCGAGTTATATTAAAAACTTAAAGCGATGCATTTTCACTTCTATCTCTAATTTCCACCGCTTTATAGCATTTTTTTAATCTAAAATGAATTGTGCAATAAAAGCAGTTGAACGTCTTTGTTTCTAAAAATATGACCTATATCTTAGCAGTTCTTGCACTTTTGCAATATCTCGCTCCTAAGCAAACAAGTAAACAAAAGACTAAAACACATTTGAAAACAAAACGTAAATTAAAGTATATTCTCCTAATTATCCACTGTAAAACGGAAATTCTGCTGAATATACGTAGTCCGACAGTTGAATAAATATTTATAAAGTATTCCAATGTTCCAGAGAACCATGACAAGCCTATTTACAGTGTAATGAATCTTAGTATCGGAGCTAATTTTCTTCGACAGATAACTTTCTATCTGTCTATTTATTTTGCAGTTTGTGTTTGGCTTTAGAGTGACTTTTTGTTTTATTTGAGATTCGAAAACGAGAGAAATTGCGTTTGCGCCCTCGACCCTACAGCATCCCTTTAGGAAGGCGTTGCGACGGCTATATTTCAGTTACAGCCTGAAACTGAAAGGGGTGTGTTACGATTCCCTAAAATCCCGGTTCTGATCGCGAAAATCGTGATTGACGGATGATTTAGTGAACTTGTTTAAAATTTGAGAAGTGAATGTTTGTCGCTGTTATTTATATTGAATATTTTGTATGTTTTTTTATAGATTTCTTGTGAACAGTTGTGTTGATTTACAGGATGTATTTTTTGAGGAATAAGGTTTGTTTTGTTTTATTTTCGAATTTGTTATATTGTAAGTTATAAATACTATAGAAAATATATTTTGCGATATATATGTTCAAATATAACGAAAAGAAATTGACATTATATATATTTTTAAAACACAAGGTCCATTCGTATAACTTCTTTGTTTAAAATATTTTTTTTTTCAAATAAGAATTTTCTTAAATAAATTACGGTTATTGTATACAAAAGCGTAAATATGGATTTACGGGTATTCTGTTAAATATTGTTTTAATATTAAAATAATAGTACCTGGATGACATCTAAATCAGAAGACCTTTCCTCTCGTACAATGTCGATCAGGTTTTGCAGCAAGGGAAGAACAGAAACCAGAGCGGTTTTTATCATTATTTTTTTATAAAGTTTTCGTTAAATGATTATTGACTTTAGGAATTGAGTATAGGAACCTTACCTGTTTGTGTTTGATGACGATTTTCTTTAAGGTGTTCTTGAGACAAGTTGCTGTTTCGTAAATTTTTTTAAGCCTTCTAATAAACATTTAATTCAAAAAGACACATACTTTATCAATAATATAAGCGCCTATCCTAAACTTTATGCTGTTAAATAATTTAGTCAAAATTCGTCGTACTTAGTAATTTGTTATTATTGCTGTTGGTTTGATAAAACATTGCAACCTCTTCTACATCTTCAAGTAGGAATAATGCCTCTGGACGCTGATGGAGGAGCCAGATTGTAGCTCTCAATGATGAAGGATACAGCCAACGTTTTATAGGTCGGTCGGATACTTGGCGTTTCGCGAACAACGGTGCAAGACCCCATTAGGTGGTTCAGGGACTAGTTTTTGGACTAGACGGCCAGGTCAAGGTCGACATCGCTGTACTTCTGACTTATTGTCAATAATGTGCTAAGAGATCACTTCTGTAGGTACAGCTGCTAAAGCCAAAAACCGATTATTTGAAGTTAAAAATGTAAGTGTAAGAACAATACGAAGAACATATACATAAACTCGGAGAGTAGAGCAGCGCTAATGGCACTTGACAGTTTTGACTTTACCTCTAAAGCAGTATAGGACTGTCATCAGGCCATGAAAACCCTGGGAGAGTACAACAAGGTTATCCTTAGTTGGGTTCCGGGGCACAAAGGTATTGCTGGCAATGAGGGAGCTGACAAGTGGGCAAACAAAGGTGCTGAAAGCCCGCTCATTGGACCAGAGCCGACGTGTGGTATTGCTTACAACACAGCACGAAGAGCTGTTCGCCAGTGGATGGGCATAGCACATCGAAAGAGCTGGGAAAAAACAGAAGGCAACATACAGTCAAAGCATCTACTGGTGCTATAGCGGCAGATGCCCTTGGGCTGAGGAGGAAGACCCTGCGGAAAGTAATTGGCTTTCCGCGGACATCTGCATAAGATGGGAATTCAAGTTGAAAACCTCCTATGTAGAAAATGCGGTGAGGAGGACGAGACAGCCTTCCACGTGATATTCATGTGCCCTGTCCTGCAAGGTCTGCGTGTGAGGAGCGGTTTGTTCCATGCACAGTGGTGCAAACAGTGGCATATCAAGGTGGCTCATTAATGGTGTGAGGTGGCATCTCTTATGAGGCACCTACTGAACTGGTTTTGTTCGACAGAGGTCATATCGATGCTCATAAGAACGTGATGGGGGTTTTCTTTTTAAAGCCAGTTCATTTTTTTATTTTACGTCACTTATATTAATTATAATAATATGCAGCATAAATATCGATTGTCATATTTTTGTTGTAATCTAAATTATTCGTAACCAAACTGATTCCATCAGCTTCATTAATTATTCCTTTCATCTTAAAGACCTTTCTCGGATTCTTTTTTGTACATCTTGACAAGACAAACTATCAGTAAGCCAGATTATCGATTTTATTGTGTTTAGACTTATTCATGGCTGCAACTGCAACCAAACTTTGATATTTGTTTATTTACATCCATCACTTTACAGTCCATTAGAAATTAAATTGATTGATGACACAAGTTTTGTGGCCTACACTTTTAAAACGCTTTTTATAGAGACTTTTCAAAGTAGAAAAAAAGTAAATATCAATACATTATTATCTCAAATTTGTACAATATTTTAGTATGACCACTAGGGCAAACTTTAAATAAAATAGATTATAAAATGCAAATGAGACAGTTTTAATAACACGCATCAGTGGTAGGGAATAGAAGTCAATTTTACCATAAAAAATACAAATTAAGTATACTCTTTCCAATCTAAATGTGAAATTTTTTGCTCTTTGTCGGTTTTTAAATGCCTTTGATGGCATTGCCGACCATTGGCGTGGAATTAAATAAACAGGGTTCATAAATTTTTATTAATTTTTGTTTTAAATTTCAAAAGAAAAACGGTTTTTATATATTTGTAAATTTTGTATCAATTTGAAAATTGTCAAATAACAAATTAATTCTTTCAAATTAAAACTTGTCAATTTTAGTTATTAATAAGAACATTTGACTCATTATTCAAATAATACATAACTCATAATATTTTTATAACAATTGTCTACAAATAATACTCATTTTGTCAGACAATCTTAAAAGATTGTCTGTCCAGCAAGGAACACGAGGAGGTATGAGCCTTCCTTGCCTGGAAAGGAAAGGGTTGGGTATGTTAGTAAGAATATAAAATTAGTTTGTTTTTGAAAACAAGTTTTCACGATACATCACGATAGCTGTAGAGGAAATTGTTGGAATGACTAACAAGAATTGTCAGAGTCTTCTGAAGTAGAATCGTTTCCAGGTTGAATAACTAATGGTGCTATTGGCGGTAAAACAGGATATTCCTTTTCTATTTTTATAACATGTGATTCGCAATTATTCCATACATCGCTTTTAATGCCACTAATTACCTCTCGAATATTATCAAGAACAACTGCGCTTAAGGTTGGTGACTGATTATATTTTCGTAAACGTTTCTTTACAGTACTCCAAACCATTTCGATTGGATTAAAAATACAGTAGTAAGGAGGTAAACGCAAAAGGGTATGACCATGTCGCTGCAAATGGTGTCAATGACGTATTCATTTTCAAAATTCTGACTTTTGATCATTCTTATTAATTCCTTCTTTACTGGAACCTTTTTAGGAACATCGATATTTTTGATTGCCATAAGTCTTAAAATTTCATTCTTTTTTTGTGTTATTAGGTATTTTGTTTAATATGTCCATAACAATTACTGAATTGTAAGAAAACCCAATAGATAGTGTTGAATTTCGATTCATAAATAAATAAATAAATAAATAAACGAAAAACTAAAAGAAAGTGGAAAATTAAAAACAGAAAAAATGCGAAAAAAATAAAGTCTAAAAAAATACCTTTCTAAATCAAATAATATAACGCCACCGTAAGGTGGCGCAGTTATTATCTTATATATTTAAACGAGAAATTCTTATTATATTAAGTACTATCAAGCCACCGTAATATATAATATATCTAATATAAAAAATCAATAAAAATCAATCACGCTAATGTGTACTGGTAATGGGGAAGAAGACTATTGGCGGTATTTGACTCTTGTCGCATTTTGCAACTTTCCTCTTTGAAGTTTCGTTTGATGTACAGCGCGCCGTCGGCATTTGTTTACGTTAATATCAATAGGTTACGAACCGACTTGAAAATCGGACAGTAAATACACAATGTTGCCAGTATTTAAAAATGTCTTTAAGTATAAGTAATATATACAAAATTGATATCATTAGAAGTGAAAACTGTTTAAATATGAAGAACCTAGTTAATTAATTTAAGTATATATTTTGTAAGAATATTTTTATATTATCTTTCTAAGAGTCATTGACGAACAATTGAATAGTAAAGTAGAGATAAAATTTTCAAAATATATAAACTTAGGAATATTCGGAAATACATCTGGCAACCTAGATTCGAAAGTCGGTTCCTTTGTTGAGGTTAGAAGGCGTGGTTGTCTTTTCACATTAACATTAGTTAAACTATACGTAAATATTATTATACAATTTGTGCTACATTTTTGTTTGAAATATCTTTCATCTTATTAAAGCATCATCATAGCTTTTCTCATTTTTCGTATAAATAATAATTGGGTTTATAATTAATCATTTTCAAAATCAAATAAAAATGAAATTCAAATGCCAGTTTTATTCATCATTAACTTAATAATTAAAAAAAAAAAAATCAGAAATATCTGTACTAATATTATAAAGAGGAAAGGTTTGATTTTTTGTTTGTTTGAAATGAATAGGCTCCGAAACTACTGGACCGATTTCAAAAATTCTTTCACCGTTGGCAAGCTACATTATTCCCGAGTGACATAGGCTATGTTTCATTAAAAAAAAAAATAGGGATCCTTACTAAAATGCCATTAATGTAACCAAAAATGACCTTAAAATCCTTACATCACGTGCACTGAGAATACTATTGATTATAGAATAAAATAATGTACTACGATTTTGAAGAATATATAAATAACTACAAAAAATGCCGCGACAGCATATGTCTAACTGTTATAGTTACGTCACAATAACTAATTTTTAATTTTTTAAAAGTTTTTATCTTGCTATTATTCCTTATCAAAATAACTTATTTCATAATCACGACAGATATCACAAATTTAGCATGTGCAATATGACGAGACTAACTAATAAAGGAATTAAAGGACAATTAAGTTGTAGCAACCAATATAGCTGAACCACCAGCTGGTCAACTAGCTCATACACTGGGAATACCGATGATCCCAACTGATCTACCAAATCCATTTAAACCGCTTCAATTTCCTATCAAAACATCTTTTGCTTTTACTAATAATAAGTCTCAAGGTCAAACCTTCCAAATAGTAGGGATCGGTTTTCCTCATGGCCAACCGCCTAAGGCGGGTCGGAGCACCTGAAAATCAATCCGTCCAGAAACAATACTATTAATTACTTTAAAATCGTCCGGAAAATGACTTTTTCCGGCCTAGGCCGGCAAAGTAGCTTTTAGGTTATCTAAAAAGATGGCGCTATGAGTCATCAAAAATATATAATGAATAATACAAATTTTAATAAAATTTATTTAAAAACAGCGTATAATATACCGAACTAATAATTTTTTTCTAAAGGTAAGCAAGATTCTAACTTACATTTAATATTTCTCTCACAACTTTTATTTTAAATTTGACATTTATGTCAATTTACAACTACTTATCATTCGATTATGAAAATATATATCTCGATTTTATTTTTGCTCATTAAACTAAAATAGTTTATTGTCTTTTGCTATTTTTATATAAAATAATTAGATATTAATGTTAATATTTTTAATATAACAATTTTTACTGTGCTGCTTATTAGCACAGTATTCGTATGTATAAAAATTAAGTATCTTAAAATCGATTATCAGAAAATCATTCCTTATTACTAATACTTTTAATCGTGCAATAGATGTCAATTAACATCTAATCTTGTATGTCATAAAGTAAAAAGTTTTTGAACTTTTAAAAATATTAAAAATTAGTCGGACCAAAAAACAGTGTGTGTTACACGTCCGGAAAATGTTATTTTTCTTTTATCCCCGTGCAAAGCCGGGGCGGGCTGCTAGTATTGAATATATAAAAAAATTATGTACATGTACTTATATATATATATATATATATATATATATATATATATATATATATATATATACTTACTTGGCAACACAAATTAAATTTATTTAAAAAAAATGTTATCCATCTTTTTATCCTTTGTTTGTTGATAAATAACCTTAATAATAGATGATTATGATTTTAATAGATTTATAATGCCTATTATTCGTATTTTCCCAAATTTATACAGGATGACTTTTAAAGTGTAAAAATAAAAAAAAATCTTTGTTTAAACTCACAAAAAATCGCAATTTCCATTTCCATTTACATTTTTCCCTAACGTGCCTAAGAAAGTATAACTAAGTTGTAACGAATTTTTACCTTAACAATTTACGGCAGGCTTGGATGAGATAGGGATTTTGCTACGCAACCGAACTGAAAAAAATGTAATAGTAAAACCGTAACGAAAATACCGTAACGTGGAATAATCTAGTAGGCAGGTTACCGCTAGCCTCCACACAACGCTAGCCTCTACTCAGTGTTCGGTATACGATAGACATAATGTTGACAGTTATAATATAATATTTAACTGTCACCGAAACATTCTTGAAAGTGTTTACAAAAAATATAATAGTTATAATGAATCAAGCAAAAGATGATCTTCTCATTACAGAATCTCCTAACGAAAGGTAAGTTTAATAATATAATATAAACATTGTAAACAATATAGAAATATACAACGATGTCAACTTTTGTGATGTCCTATAAATTAATGAAAATCATTGGTTCTTAAATGTAAAATGTGTAAATTATGTTGTAATATTTTATTTAATTGGATTATCTACACCTGTTACTAATGTTAATCTCAAAATTTATAATAAATTATTATTATTAATATAATCAAAATTTATGCAGTAAATACATAAAAATAATTTGACTAGCTTATAATAACTCTTCACGATTGGATATCGTTGGAGGATCGAATACGCGGGATGGTAATTTTTTTTAGTTTTTTTCCAGTGTTAAACAAAAAACTATAAATATGATTTTAACTTTAAATAAAATTAATTCAATTATCTTATTCCGATCATTATCATTATAAAAATTATATCTTTATAGAATTTATTGATATATAAGCTGCCCAGACGAAAAGTGCAAATTATGAAAATATGAAAAGAAATGTAATTATTAATCTGTAACGTAGTATAATCCAAGGCTTGGAGGAGATAGGGATTTTGCTGCACGACCGAACTGAAAAAAATGTAATAGTAAAACCGTAACAAAAAGTTCGTGGAATAAAACCGTTAAATCAGACGTGCGCAGGCGCTACAGCCGTATACACAAGCGAGTAGTGTCGATTCTACATTAGCCGAAGGAACTTAGTTCCTACCTGGTGTCCTACGACACCATTATAACTTGTTTTATTTAATTTATTTATTTTTTATGAATAAATTGTAACGATGTTTTCTTAAAAGAATTTAAATAATCCAAGTTTAAATTAAAATTGTCAGTCTAGTTTAGAGTTGTGGATAGTAAATTTAATCTAGTATTTGCTTCCCAGGTTCTCTGAAATTAAGGAAGTGCCAATTATAAACTGCACTAATTATACTCTTACCTTAGTTTGCGGTTGTTTATTTTTCTTAATAACCCCTATTTCTCGATGCAGAAAGAGTACCTTCGGCACTTGTTCTGTTGAAGTGGCTTATAACCAGAGGCGCGTTATTTCAGAAATACTTAATAATCGAAGGAGAAAGTGGTAGAATCCAATAGGAGGATTATTAGTAAAACAGGTGAACGTTGGAGTTTCAGTGAAAAAGTGACCCTTGGATTTTTAGTTAAATGGTGATTTTTGGACCATCTCAAATGATATGAACTAGCCCTTTCACATAAACGACACAAATCAACAAATTTAATAAAATAATTATATAGCCGTAACTAAACACCATCGTATAGACATGCATAGACATTGTTTACCATCAAATGGTATTTTTTGTTAACATTTTTCAAGTATTTTAATTCGATATGGGTATAAAACTTTTTGTCGATTTATTGCTTAATTTCTACTAATTTATCATTTCTTTTATCTTTGGGTGGTCCCAAATCTAAAACTGTTTAGGTATTCTACCTTCATTTTGTTCGCTTTTATGTAGCAATTTATTTTCTGAAATAGGTTTTCAGTGCCGGTGTTTAGAGTTTAAGAAAATTTAGCACAACCAGTCTTTAAAAACAGTTTGTAAGTTTTCACAGGAAATATTTCTTTCTTTATATTTTGATTCTGTGCTGTAAGCAATTGCCATTTCTTACGAAAAAATCCCAGCAAATAAATCTGATGAAGTTATATGGATTCCATTTTTTTAAAATTTATAAGTAAAATTTCTTACAAATACTACAATGAATTTAATTAATTTTGTTAGCAGGGGAAGGCAATATGATATAAAAATAAAATTCAGAGAATCAGTTTGTTGTGTGATGGGATTTTGTTCTGTTTCTATTAAAGTTAATGCAAATTTACGGTTTCTGAGATACTTTTGTGTTTTTGTATCATATTTGACTAATCTCTTTTTTCATTCACAAAAACTTGCTTTTCTTATCAAAATCTACCGATATTATTTGTAGCAATTATTTAGTTGTCAGTGAATAATATCTCCCCTCTCTATATACCCTCCACTTCCCTTCAGTTCGTGTGTTTAAAAGACTGCACCAAAGAAGAAGAAGCAATTTTGACAATACTGGAGGAGAATCCAGAAACTATTTGGGGCTCATCTGGTTTGGAGAATACTCCACGAGCTGCAGTTTTACCTTTACCATGTCCAGAGTGCATGCTCTGAATCCACTTGATCATCAGGAACGTTTGGGGTTAACCCATCAACGGGAGCTGATTACTAAAACCTTTTGAAGAACACATTGGGTGATATTTTAGACTATATTTCTTTAATACAAAGAAATTAAATGTGGTTCCAACACGATAGTGCTCTGGCCTATTCTTCAATTGCCGTATAAGATAGCATTTAGACTAGTTTCTTGGAGAGAGGGTGGACCTGTACCATGGCCTGCAAGTTTACCTGATTTACAACCCCTTTGGGAACACTTAAAACATTTCGTATACGCCACTCCTGTGAATAACCTCGAGGAGCTGCAGCAAAGAGTAAAGCAGGAATGTCATCGAATTCTAGCCAATGAAGGTATTTTGGAAAGAGTTAGACAATCCCTGCTGCGGAGTTGTATTAAAATAAAGGGAGGGCACTTTGAACATCTTATTTAACTCTATGGTTCTGTTTTTTGTTAATAAATATTATAAGTTAAATGTTTTGAGCGCAAAAAGGGCCGTATCTCCGAAGTTAATATGCGGACATATCTTTATAAACACTTAAAAATTTTTTTAACACTCTGTATAGTATATAGGATTTCGTCCACTTTATATGAAAAAACGAAACAAGAAAACATCTCGGTTTATAAATTATAAAAAAAAACTAAGAATAATCCACAATATACGCTTATACAAGAAGCACTTCAGTGTAGATGTAACTATCTTCATTATTTTTTAAATTTTTTTGGTTGATTATAATAATACCTACTATACTGCAATAATTTTAGAGCAGCAGCTGCATTTCGTTAAAAATAAACAGAAAAATATTATACGGCAATTTTGCTTGTACTGTAGAGTTCCGTGAGTTTAAAAAATAATTAAAATCAGAATTGTATGTAATTTTACGGTGGTAGTAGCCAGTCGCTCTCTAAAACAAAAGCACATCAAAACAATTTTAGCATACGACAATGAGACCACATGCGGGAGTCGTCCGGCACTTTAAAATCGTTAATGTGTTATGGTTTTTGCCTTTATTCCTTTTGTTTTTGTTTTGAGTGTACAATTATTTTTGTTACGCTCACGAATGTAGAGTGGCAAAATTGCTAGGTATAATCCAAGTAAAAACAGGGACAGGGTTAATTGAAAATCCATTAAAATGTAGACTTTTTGCTTCAACTTTCGGGAAGACGGATTATACAGCCCTGCAAAAAGGTTACCCAGGAATTTTAAATTAATTTATTACCTTTTAGTCTTTTTAATTTTTTTGTTAATGTATAAAACAAAATAAATTTCTACCCTAATTATATACTTCTAACCATACAGAAAATAGATGTCAAAAGTAATAATAGTTTAATACTTTTATAACGTTTTACAGAGTCTTTGAAAATCAAACAACATATAGACTGTTTACTAAGAACCAACAACTACTTCCCTGGCTATATGCCACGACGGACATTGAATTACAGTTCAAAGTTAAACGGGGTTAGTATATCTGCAAGATAGAACTAACCATTTTTGTTTGCAATTCGAAAGGATATCACTAGTAGACCGGTTTCGGCGTATTGCGCCTCATCAGTACAAGGAAGATATCCGTCCAGAAGCTCTGAGAGCATCTAGACTGGAAATATGTCTGAAATCACACAAATACATTATCTTCAGTAAAGAAAATGCTAAAAGTGCGATAATAGAGACATCTCCATAACTAATCACAAACTAAAATTCTATTTGACAAAAAACCTTACTGCTTTGTAGGGTTATCTACTTGATTTACAGTTTCCTGCTAATCAATTGTCATTTAAGTAAAGCGTGATTTCAGACATATCTCCAGTCTAGATGCTCTCAGAGCTTCTGGACGTATATCTTCCTTGTACTGATGAGGCGCAATACGCCAAAACCGGTCTACAAGTGATATCCTTTCGAATTGCAAACAAAAATGGTTAGTTCTATCTTGCAGATATACTAACCTCGTTTAACTTTGAACTGTAATTCAATGTCCGTCGGGGCATATAGCCAGGGAAGTAGTTGTTGGTTCTTAGTAAAACGGTCTATGTTCTTTGATTTTCAAATACTCTGTAAAACGTTATAATAGTATTAAACTATTACCTTTGACATCTTTTTAATTTTTTTGTTAATGTATAAAACAAAATAAATTGCTACCCTAATTATATACTTCTAAGCACACAGAAAATTCTTGTTTTTACTACAAATATCAATTATTTCAATTAATACAACAATAGGATATTAATATGGTAAATTAGTAGTTAGTAAATTAATTTATTCTCTTATCTGCTTCTTTGGTGATCTGTCGCGGCTTTCGGGATAGATTCTCCAGAGACGAATTTTCCTCAGTTTTCTCTTATCCGGGTTTCTAGTCAGAATTCAGCTTTCTGCACAAAATGGCGATAATTTAGTCTCGCCTCAAAAAAAAATATATCGAACTCTAACGTGACTCTCCTCACAGATATGGATTCACCCTAATGATGAAATTAATAATTAGAAATCCATCCTTTAATGAAATTACAATCAAGTAGAATCAGTTTCGGATTTTTCAATATTATTGAGAGTAAATTAATTCTTATTTCATTTGTAAAAACCGGTCTAAAATTTATTCAAGATCACAAAAACTGATGTTTGGCGAAAATGAGACTACTTGATATTAGTTGTTAGTAATAATAAAATAACACCTCAATTTAAGACACTTCTACAAAAAAAAAATAATTAAATAAAACAATAAAATCGACTTACTTGTATTGCAGATGAGCTACTACGAAGAAATTAGATAGGAAAATGAAATCGAAAATCTTCCTTAGTGGACAAAAAAGTTCGGTTATCAGTAAAACCACTATCGGAACAAGTTATAATTACGGCGATAACATTAAAATAAATCTCACCGAATATAGTCTGGTGGATTCTAATACTAAACCGATCAAATAGATCGTTACAATTTTTTAATTAAATATATTATATAACAACTGCGCCACCTTACGGTGGCGTCACAGTACTTCATTAAATAAGAATTAGGCATGTTTACTCATGTTACAAATCCATCTAATTTTTTTTCTCTTATTAAATACAGTATTTAAAAACCTAAAATAAAATTAAAAGAACCTAATTTTTAGTCTGAAATTAAATAAAAACAATTTAAAATGCGTTATTTATTATCTATTATCACGTGACTGCTAACACCATTTAGAGCGCTATGACGTCACAGTCCGGTAAATAATCTAATTTACCCTGGGTTTATACAGCAAATAAGATAAAATAAGAAATAGCATAAGGAATAAGACAAAAATTGATCCGTTTATACAGTCAATTAAGAAATAAGAATCAACCAATGAAATCACGGCTTTTTATGACAATGACGTTCATGTCAATTGAGAATTTCATGTTTTTTGTATTTTCTGTGCCAAAACTTTTAACCTAATTTTCAATTTTCATGTATGGTCGTTTCACATTTCACCGGGAACTCTTTTATATTTGTTTAGTAAATTAAAATTTTTCATTCTTCGCGAAAAAATATTGAAGGTTAGGAATGAAACAATTCTGTCATTTCTGCACATGCGTACTTCAATTTCCGAACTAAAATAAGATAAGAATGAAAAATAAGTCCATTCTTATTTAATTCCTTATTTCTTATTTTTATTCAGTACATGTATAAACGCTCTCATTGAATTACGTATGTTCTATTTTCTTATTTTATTCCTTATTTTATTTTTATCGCTGTATAAACCCACGGTTATCTGTCATATTCAAGAGTCACCAGCGAATTATTTATTATAACGACTACAATAGCTTACTTTTTTTACATAATACATTGTATTACGTTATCATATTTGGAACTAATTATGATATAAAACAAAAAAATATTTAAAGAGAGGTTATGTACCTTAAATCCGTGTTAAACACAAAGTTTTAGCAGTTTACTTAAGCTCTGATTTCCTCTGTTCTCGATCCAATTTTAATACTTGTATTTACATTTTTAGTTTGCTAGTACTTACATCAAAATGATCTTCACAAAAATGACTTTAACCACTTTCTTATTATTAGAATGTTCTTTGGAACGTTTATAAAAAGTTTCTGCGGTGTACTTATTGAAGTATTCTTACACATTGGCACTGCACAGTTTTTGTAAAACGACGTCATTTTTACAGCTTGTAATCAACAAGTTCTTAATAATTTAGTAAAATACAATGGACTTTAATAGAACGAGAGCTTTGTTTACCGGTCAGTGACGTAGTTTTTTATCAAGTTACAGTATGGAGCGTTTTGGCGGCAATTATAAAAACAGATCTTTCTATTCATTTTTTTACTGAAATAAGTAATATTTTTTTACAAAAATATTTTTTTCTTGTTTATATAACTTCTATCTATAAAATAAAAGCAATTTGAAGAATTAGTGAACATGCCTATATTATATCAACTGCTCCACCTTACAGTGGCGCTATAGTGCTTAGTTTGTTGTGTATTTGTTTAGTAAATGATCAAAAAATTATAACACAACACGATCTTCCGAATGTATATCAACCTAGATATCAAATGTTGATAAAAATTTATATATACAGGGTGTCCCAGAATTAACTACGGAAACTTCGTATACGTATTCCTTGATGACAAATAAGTAGGGTCTTTCCTATAAAAAAAATTTTTTTAGAGACTCCTTTCAGAGTTATAACCCTTTAAAGAGGGGTGGTAAAATACGGTTTTAATTTAATATCTTCTGATTGGTCCAAGATAAAAAATTAAAAATTTGGGTGAACATCATTTTTATAAAGACGCATTTCTCCTGCCACTTTTCACCTGCCCTACCCCATTCTAAGGGTACAAATCAAGGAACCCCTCTTAATATTTTTTTTTGTAACTTTCTTAGCAATTAATATTTGCAATAACAAAAAATTATTTTAGGAAGTTTTGATTATTTAGAAACTTTTTTGTTCCTTGTCGTTTTTTGCGAAATTGTTTCGGTTTGGAGTAAAAAAATAAAAAGTAGGACCATGTCAATTGAGTATCGTGTATTGCGATCAAGTAGCGCACGTTTTACCACCCCTCTTTAAAGGGTTATAACTCTGACAGGAGTCTCTAAAAAATTTTTTTTATAGGAAAGACCCTACTTATTTATCATCAAGGAATACGTATACGAAGTTTCCGTAGTTAATTCTGGGACACCCTGTATATGAATCTACACCACCTTGTAGTACACAAATAAGGGAAAAATTAATTATACTGAACTAAACCATTCTCGAATTCATTTGAATACATCAAAATCGGTCCAGCCCACACATATATAAAGATAACATAACAGTTTGTTGATAAAACCCGCATGAAATTTTGTTTAATTTCATATACATAACCAAATATTAACCTGTTATATGAAAATTGTTTAGCATGGAAATTCACAAAACAATTTTGACAGATTGAGAAGAACTATAGCGACGTCTTTCATAATAAAGTTATTCATCCATAAATAATGTAACTTTTCTCTGCAATTGACAAAATGTCTTTATCGAAAGTAGGTTTCCCGTCTCGAACTACAAAAAAACGATTCCTTTTTGAAGATGTCACGACGATCGTTCGCGAAAAGCTAGGAAAGAAATATAAAAGGAAGTAAAAATAAGGGCAGCTTTCAAAGAGCTGGACATAATACATTAAATGGAGTCTTTCATTCGTCTAGTACTCAATTAAATTTTAACCAATTTTGAGTTATTCCTATCATAATCTACAGAATGGGATTTTAACAAAAGATTAGTTTTTAGTAGAAAATCTGATTTTTGATAATAACTATAAGATGATTATATTTTTTATATTAGGCAAGCTTAGTGTAACTAGTACCATCGTTTAGCATGTAAGTTGCAGGAAAACCTGGTAGATAGAATTGCATCTCGATTTAGAAATAGATAGAAAAGCGAAAAACTGAAATAAAATGGAAAATAGTAAAACTAACAGAAAAAATTGCGGAAAAAACTAAAATACTTAATTAAGTACTTTGATGATGCATTTGATATCTTATATATTTAAACGAACAATTATTTTTGCATAAAGTACTAAGACGCTACCGCAAGATGGCGCAGTTTATTTAATCAATAAACATATGTTAAACACATTTCTGATGTTTGAAATTTCTGCCATTCGACATTTCCAACATTTGACATTTCACATTTTTGATATTTGACACTTAACAGTTGACATTTCTGACAGTTAACATTTCTGATATTTGATAGCTCGGTCATTTGTCATTTCAGTGATTTAACCATTCTGACCTTTGTTATTTCCAAAATATCTGACATATGCCCTTTTTCATTTCTGTTATCTTTGACATTTCTGATAACTTTGTTAGTTGACAGTTAATTAACACTTGATATTTGACATTGATATTCCGATATTTGACATTTCTGAGGGTTAGCATTACTAATTTATTTGAATTTTAACATTTCTTATTAACATTTCTGACATCTTGGATAGTTATTGTTTAAGATATTTGTCTTTTCAGACATTTGTGATTTCTGACATTTGAATTTTTGTGACAATTAATATTTATGACATTTTTAGCAGTTAATATTTCTTACATTTGACATTTCTGACATTTAACATTTCTCCTTTATTTGACAGTTGAAATTTGACATTTTTGACATATTTCGTAGTTAACATTTCTGACATCTTTCACATTTGATATTTCCGACATTTTTCATTTCCTACAGTAAATATTTCTGATATTTGACATTTTTGGCATTTAATATTTCTAACATTTGGCATTTCTGGTATCTTTCACAATTGGCATTTGACATTTCTGAAATCTTTGAAATTTAACAGTTTAGATTTCTGACATTTGATATTTTCTACATTTATTATTTCACATTTCTGTTATCCTAGACAGTTAACATTTACTATATCTTTGACAGTTGACATTTTAACAAACAAATGTGATAATCTATACATATAATAAAACTGTAGAAATGTATAGGTATGTTTGTGCGCGCATCACATGAAAACTACCGATCCTATTCGAATGCGGTTTTCAAAGACGTATTTATTTTCTTTCAACTTAACATCTGGTGTATAAAAATTTCTCCCCCCGCCCCTTTAACAGGGTGAGGAAAGAAATTTTTATAAAAAAATCAACACGCCACGCGAACGACGTCGCGGGTACATCGAAATAGAACCCAAAAATGTGGTTAGATTTTTTTGTCTGTCTGTCTGTATGTTTGTGCGCGCATCACATAAAAACTACTGATCCGAATGCGGTTTTTACAGATGTATTTGTATTCTTTCAACTTAACATCTGGTGTATAAAAATTTCTCTCCCATTCCTTAAATGGGGTGGGGTAAGAAATTTTTATACAACAATCACACGCCACGCGAACGACGTTGCGAGTACAACTAGTATTATATATATTTGAGTTCTACAGAAGGTTATCGAACATTCAAGAAGTTCCGAGTTCTGTATACAATATTCTGGCAATTATTCATCAGTCGATGTCAGCTATTGATTCCCTCAAAAATTTAGTGATTTGTTGTTGTTATTCCTAAGATAAACGGACTTAATATTGGAAGTTCTCTTTGTAACACCATTGTATATTACCATTAATCGCAACTTTAATTAAGTCCTATTTTCCTTCAATGGTTTTCGCTGCGGTTTTAATGAAAGCATAATATGGCTATAATAAACCGTAGTCATCTATAATCATTAGGTATCTCAAATTAATAAGTTCGGGCTTTTCTTTTATGCCCCTTAATTCTGAAAGATGTTTAGTTTTTATTAGACCGTCAATATTTTTTCAGAACTTATCTTTCATCATTAGTATACAGTCTTTGTTTCATACATAAACTTGTTTATTAGATTTTCTAAGAAAGGCCGTTGATATATCTGACCTACTTCGCCAAATTTGTCATGTTCATTCTTTCTGCACAGAATATCAGTACCGGCATTTACGAAATTTCTGACAGTCGAATCTTAGTAACCAATTCTCATTTTTTAAGTATGCCATAATAAAATATTTTCATACCAAGATTTTTGTTAAAGTAGCGAGTGGCATCCGGATTCTATATTCTCTATTCTATCAGTTGGTGCTGCAAACTTTAGTAAAATAATAAATTAACATTTACAAAACATATGTAAAAATATTACGTCCTCATGGGTGGTGTAGGAACTAACAGGAGTACAAAGAACGCTTTCCTGGTAAGGCTGCACTTAAAAAAGAAAATTTTTTTGTGTACTCACTAACATTTGTGTAATTTTGATTATAGGCGCTGATAAAGGCAAAAAGAGTTGCCGAAATATTCGCTACTTTGGAATAAAGTTTCTTACCTCGTTCACGGCTTTTACTACCTGCCTCCGAACTTTCTGAATTTTTCGAGCGCTTTCCCGAGAGTTACCCCTAAAAAAAAGGAAAAAGAAAATTTGTTTAGTAAACTCAAAGGTGACTGACTGACTGACTGACTGACATAGTGATCTATCAACGCACAGCCCAAACGGCTGGACTTATGGGGCTAAAATTTGGCATGAAGGTAGATGTTATAACGTAGGCATCCGCTAAGAAAGGATTTTGATTAATTCCACCCCCAAGGGGATAAAATAGGGGATTAAAGTTTGTATGAAACTTTGTCAATTTTAAACCGATCGGGCTGAAACTTTGAATGCATATAGCTACTATGACGTAGACATCCCCTAAGAAAGGATTTTGATTAATTTCTCACCTAAGGGGATAAAATAGGGGATGAAAGTTTGTATGAAACTTTGTCAATTTTAAACCGATCGGGCTGAGATTTTGCATGCATATAGCTACTATGACTTAGGCATTGCCCAAGAAAGGATTTTGATTAATTCTACCCCTAAGGGGATAAAATAGGGGATGAAAGTTTGTATAAAACTTTGTCAATTTTAAACCGATCAGGCTGGGATTTTGCATGCATATAGCTACTATGACGTAGGCATCCCCTAAAAAGGATTTTCTTTAATTCCACACCTAAGGGGATAAAATAGGCGATGAAAGTTTGTATGAAAGTTTGTCCATTTTCAACCGATTGGGCTGAGATTTTGCATGCATATAGCTACTATAGCGTAGGCATCCCCTATGAAAGGATTTTGATTATTTCCACCCCTAAGAGAATAAAATAGGGGATGAAAGTTTGTATGAAACTTTGTCAATTTTTAACCGATCGGGCTGAGCTTCTGCATGCATATAGCATGCAAGTTTTTATAGTTTTAAAATAATAATAGTCTAATACCACTCGCGCTTTAATGTGCGGGGTTTGTGGAGCGGTGAGGCGGTAGCACGCTGCTGCTGGCCAACATGACACCGTCGATAGACGCGTAGAGTCTTGAAAATTCGAGAATATATTTTTTTATTACGTAGTGGTGTACCAAGAAATGACTTATTTAAATTTTACTTCTAAGGATTTAAAATAGGGGTTGAAAATTTGTATGAAATTCGGTGGCAAAAAACTAAAGTTCACGCGGATAAAGTCGCGGGCGGCCGCTAGTGTATACATATACATATATCTTGTTTATTTTACATGAATATACAGGTATATAGAACATTAAAATCAATTTCCTTTGAAATGGATTTGGTATTTCTTGTGACAATTACAGCTAAAGCCATTAACTTAAAATTTATTGATCTATAATTTTAATTGTTCCAACTACTAGTGCCAACCTTACACCGCCAATGCTCGTAATTTGCTAATTGATTATATTGCAGGAATGTCTGATGGTAAATGCAGCAAACACAATTTACTATAAGTAAACAAGCAAACATGGAAAACCATGTAAATGTGAACAATCCTAAAACTGTCTCTGAACTTTGTATTTTAGTGGCGGTTGATTATTTTAACAGCTGCTACATTGAATTTTAGAAAAGTGCTGTATAGTTCGAGTTAAACGTATTTTCAATTTTTTGTTCGGTATTGTTTTTGGTGAATGATCAATAATAGAAATCTGTTTTCACAAATTGATTTTCGTTGTCATTTCTGTTTTTAGTAAATTGTTATGTCTTGATAAATTTGTTTTATATAACTGAAAACCGAGCGCTTTTCACATCTAATACAAAGTAACTTTATATTGGTAGTGATTCATTTTGTGTTATAACATAATATAAGTTTTAGGTATCTGTTACGAAATAGATACGTAGTTAAGGGTACTATAAAAATCTTTTTGATCACGCAAAATACCTTTTTACTCATTATGAATGTTATTACGTTTATCTAGGTAAATTTTATTGAACAACTGATTATTTAATAATCTTTCCTTGATGTGTAAAATCGAGTTACATTGCCTTTTATAGGACTCACTCAACAGTCTTTGTAGGTTCCTCTTATGTTTAAATTAACAAAATCTGCTCCTCCAAGACTAACCACAAGAAATACTAACTGGACCGAGTTTCAGAGTCACATTAATGATAACATGAATCTTAATCTGAGACTAAAATCTTCAGAAGAGTTTGATTATGCTGCCCTATACTTCACCAGAATAGTACAAGATGCAAGTTGGTGATCCACTCCACCAACTAACACAAAAGTGTTATTTAATGATATGACTTTAAAATCCCTCTCGTTGTTCATTTAAATATTGTTACATTATCTGTGTAGCATTTTCTCAATCGTACACAGATGCTTTTTGTTTGGTTGGTTTTGGCCTCTATGAATTTGTCGGTTTTCAGCCTAACCGTAAATTGTTTTTCAATCTCTATAAATCGGCTATCCTTAAAGGTTGTAAAATGTTAAGTATAAGAGAATTACTTAGTAGTTTTTCTTCGTATCCTTCACACGAGAATGTACAGAAACCTACAGAAAGCCATCATTGACAAAAATGATATAGAGTCATCCAGAACCTTTATTGAAACCATAAATCACGAGTGAAACTAAATAAGTCAACCAACACAGAGGAATTTGAAATTCAAGGGGTACGAAAGGGATGTATTTTGTCTCCTATGCTGTAATAAGAATATTTTTGCAAAAACACTTGATGGCACTGATGTCAGCATTTGGTGCACTAAAGGAGAATAGTCGATTTCATGAGCTGGTCTTTTATTATTAGGACCGCGAGTCATTGAAATCTTCCTTTAATAAGTTCGAGGCTTTCGAAACGTAGACCCTGCGAAAAATGTTCGGTATACGATGGAAAAATAGGTAGAGTAACGAGAAATTCTTAAGAAGAGAAAATAATAAGGCAGAATTGTTTAACTTCATTAATGTACAAAAAATTGGATATCTGGGCCATCTCTTAAGAGGGAAAAGATATGCAATCATTCAACTTCTTATACAAATTTAGAAATATGGAACCTGCGAAGAATGTACCGCGTATACCATTGACGGAAAGGGTGAGTAAGGAGGAAGTCTTAAACAGAGCAAATACTGAGATAAAATTTTTCAACTTAATCAGGTACGAAAAATTGGATATCAGGGCCATATCCCAAAAGCAAAAAGGTATGCATTCCCTTAACTAATTATTCAAAGAAATATTGAGGACGAGAGAGAAATAGGTCGAAACGTAATATATAGACGTTTGGCTTTGAGAAAATTGGCCAACGAACTATAAATGCATGGCGACCATAAGAAGAAGATATATAAAACATCATTCTACTTTTGATTTAAAAAAAATCATGATGAACTATAATTTATTTGTTTATTTAATAACTGATTAGATCATAATAGATCTACAGTTTCGTTGAAATGTTTAGTTGTCTCTATTTCATGCCTTTACGAGTTTTAGATACAAATTGGCTTTGACGGGGCTGTGTATTCGACTACATTCACTAGACAATAATGGCTTTAATAAATCAGAGTGGATATATATTTATTTACACAATGTAGCAAGTATTATACGGTCATTGGATGCGAAAGGGGAAAGTAACTGGTTCACTCGAATCCAAAGTTCTCTCGATTTTGCATGCGAACTTAGCTGTCGAACTCTGGTTGGTTTTCAGCTGATTGGAAGTGAATGGCGAACGATTTTAAATGCGATATGGGTTGGATGTTGACAGCATTTGGTGCACTAAGGGACGATAGTCGATTTCATGAGCTGGTCTTGTATTATTCAGGCCGTGGGTCATTGACTCTCGTCGACTGATGGTAAAGCACAATTTTTTAAAATTAAGTCTTGGGTTTTAGTTTCCAGATTATTAGTTTTCATAACTTTTGCAGCGCCAGCAAACTTCATTATAAAGTCTTTTTGGTTTATTAAATGCAGTTTCATTCGACACGTTCGTTAGTTAAAAACTTTAGTAAGATAAAAAAAGTTGATGCGTCAAATAAAGGATATTCTGTTTTCTGTTACTAGGATACTTTTTTTGATTTATGCGCTTTCTCAAACTATAAAGTTTAGAAACTGTAATATAACAAATTTAAAAGAGTATTTAATAACTAGTAAATAATATTTTGTTTTAAGCACTCGGCAGTTTGTAAAACTATTACCATGAAGACTGTTCAATCGGTGACCAATCGATACTGTATGGAAATTTGGATAATTCTTTAATTCCCAATCGTATCTTTAATGATATAAGATCAGCTTTTATCATTTAAGTTTTTTTGTGATTATTATTTGTGTTGCTGACACACAAAGTTTTCGTTCTCTATTTGCACCTCTCAGCTATTCAGATATAAATCTGAAAATTGCACGAGTTTTGACATTACTGCAAAATATTATTGGTAGATGAGTAAGACTTTATTGTTTAAAAATAAGTATTTTGGTGATGTATTCCAAAAATCATATAATCATTAGAAAAACTCTTTTCTTATTTCTTAATTAACTTGATTTCAAAACTAGCGCAGAAGCGGGCATGACTGTAAAGTAGAATAATTTTGTTTGTCACTATTATTTTCCATCATTTTGCCGCAGAAGATTGATATTACTCCGAGCAAATTGGTCAAATGTGGGCAAGAATTTCGGAATAAGAGTTAGTCAGCTAAAAACTAGCTATATGTTGCCGAGTACCTACTAATATTTACATAACAAAAAAAAAGTTTCATTAAAACCCATCAAGTAGTTTTTGCGTTAAAGCTGGAAAACTGCTCGAATACAACCAGTCCCCAAGAAAGGCTCTAAAACCCAGCCTTCTAACTACAGACCCATAGCTGTTTTATCTGTTATTAGCAAAGCTATGCAGAAATACGCCAATCACGAGATCCTGAGCTACCTTGAGACAAACAACCTTTTAAGTGACAGGCAATATGGTTTCCGCCAACAAAGGTCAACAGCCGATCTACTAGCATATGTAACTCATGTCTGAGTGATGCTATCCACCGCTATGGGGAGTCTCAAATAGTATCACTGGACATCTCGAAAGCATTTGATCAAGTGTGGCATGCAGCTCTTTTGAACAAACTGCCTTCATACGGACTCTCGCAAAACCTTTGCAGATGGATATCCAACTTTCTCTCCAACAGGCACATCCAAGTTGCTGTAGATGGACATTCTTCCAACCTCTACAAGATCAACGCTGGAGTTCCACAAGGATCGGCTCTAGCTCCTACTCTATTCTTATTACATATTAATAATATACTAGAAGCCACTAATAACCCGATACATGGTTTTGCAGATGATATCAACCTATACTTTAGCAAAGCGCACAACCGTCCCATACCTCTAGATATTCTGGAAGAGGACAGAAGATCCACAACGGCTTCTCTCAATCAAAATTTAAGAATTGTAGACGAGTGGGGAAGAAATAATCTTGTTAATTTTAACGCTTCCAAGACAAAGACATGTTGCCTATCCAACAAGAGGCAAACATGCGAATAATCCATTACAATCAACGATCAGACACTGGTAGCGGGCGACTCCATTACGCTGGTTGTTATAACGATCTCCCAGGACTTACTCTGGAACGAACATATTGCTTTCATAGCAACTGCAGCAGGAAAGAAATTAGGCTTTCTGTTTAGAGCACGGTAATATTTTTCTCCATCCAACTTGCCTACTCTTTACAAAGCCCAAATACGGAATAATCTTGAATACTGCTCGCATGTATGGGGTTTGGCGGCTCCGTCAAGGCTCGGAGTTCTGGATGCAATACAGAGAAGGGCAGTTCGACTAATAAACGACACCAGTATCACCAAAAACCTAGCCCCACTATCCCACCGAAGAGCAGTGGCTGATCTTTCCTTGTTTTACCGATACATAAACGGATTTTGCTCAGAAGAACTCCGCTCTATAATGCCTCCACTTGCCAGACCAGCCAGAGCAACGCGACGTGCCAACTCCATGCACCCTTATAATGTTCAGTGCCCGACATCGAGAACGGATCGATTCGATCGTTCCTACATCCCCAGGGTCTCCAGATTGTGGAACTCCTTACCTTCCCACGTCTTCCCCACTCGTCCTAACTTGCAGGCCTTTAAATCCCAAATTAATAAATTACCTCTTCTGCCCCAATAGATGTTCTCGGTACATTTGTATTTAGGTCTATACCTACGAGGACATCCGTTTAATAGGTACATCTTTCATGGATTTTCTGTCAAAATTTCATGACAATCGAACCACTTAATGGTTTATCTCGTAGCCGAGTCAACGATTATTTATCGTATTTGGCCAGAACGTCGCGAAGAAGAATCTGGCGCTTTTGACCAAAAAATGCAATTTAGCGATCAGCCAATCCACACATTCTCCAGATAAGGCACCGTGTAATTTTTTTCTGTTCGGTAGACTACACTTGTCCATGTTACAGCGCTATGCCGATGAAGCGGCCATCCAAAAGGCGTCGACGACGATTTTGATAACCATCCCGATCAATGAGCTGAAATCCTCATTCGAAAAACTTGTGGACTCTTCAAATCGCTGTATTAAATCTGATGGAGACAATATTGTGACGCCGTATATATAGATTTATCTTATAAGAAAGAGTTAATCGTTACCAGTATAACTGTAATATTACAGAAAAATATAGTAATATAGAACTTATAATTTTGCAATGCAAATTTTATCCTCTGTTAATATTTAAAATTCTCACGCAAATTCAAACGCTGATAAATACAGCGCTCTTCTGTGGATGATTTCAGCAAGGTATTACTTTAGCGCGACTTCACTGTACACATGAAGAAAGCTATTTAGCTTTTACGACGTACTTAATTTTATCTCTTTGTAGTAATCCATATAAATGTAAGATTCTCCCAAAGCCGTAAAGACTAAGCTGCATTTTATACTCAAATCTTAAAATCCCAATGGGGCAATTTCCGTTTATTTGATTAATATTGAATTTACCTATAGAAGGTGTGTTATGTAACAAAAATAACGTTCATATTCATAGATAATAACTTCTTGTAAAAATGATAATTTTTATAATGTTAAAAGGTACTGTTATGAGATACTTTGTTTTTTATACAACAGTCATTAAATATCAAAATAATTGTTTGAATTGTTTTTAATTATATTTTAGTCAATACGATGAGTATGTTGGTGCTCTTACTATTTTTTTTAAATGTAAGTAGATATCGAACACAATTTTTCTGCAGAGACCAAGATCAACACACAGAAAATTATAGAACTTGAAAATTGATGCACTCACAGCAGCTAATAAAGAACCTCTGAGAATGAAGAGTGCATTTTTCAAAAATAATCGGCTACGTAGTAGCTATAACAACAGGAAAATACATGATTCTTACCAATAAATAACTGGAAGAACTTTATGAATACACCAATATTCTTTGATTTCGAGAAGTATCTAAAGTCTGAAAATTGCAGTGGGAAGTGTATGTAAGAAGACTAACATAAATCGCACAGTCTAACTAGCCTGGAACAAAGTATTGGTTGAAAGGAGTCTAGTAGAACTCCCACTTCTTCAATTGAAAGACAACATTGTCAAAGATCTAATACCAATAAATATTAGAGATCTACTAAATGACTGACAAATAGCCATACCGGATTAATGTGAAGAAGCCATATATAGACTTTAATATTGTAAAAGTTCGAGAAATACATACCTATAGTCCAAACGGGCTGGAAAGATAAGAAGACTGATATTAGTGTAACTAGCGTGGAAGAGAACATCGATTGGGAAAGGTTCAGTAGAATGACCACTTATTTCCTTAAATGATCTAACACCAATAAATATTAAAGCTCCACTGGATGAAAGACAGACATACATGTTTAATGTATGTACACTCTAATATTTAAGAAATAAGCAGTCGCACAAAGAAACTAGTATGGGAGAATGCATTGGTAGAAAAATCCACTAGGATGAGCACTTCTTCGCTTAAAAAACAACATTGCCAAAAATGAATATTGATGAGGGACAAAAAGCCATGGATGACTGTTGCGAAGTCAGCAAAGAATTGGTACATAAGTCATAGAGTCAGTATAACAATAAATGCAGTATGGATACTTTGAAAGAAACAAATATTTTCTAATTGAGATAAATATAAAGTAAATAATATGTTTTTAAATTATAGTAAATAACGATTTTTGTTTAATTATAAGAATTCTGCAATTTCCTTGCCTTAGTACAGATGTAGCTGCAAACGCTGCAAGTAAAGGAGCAGCACCGTTTCTAGCCCAAAATCAACCTTTGTTACCTACATCTTAATTACCATAAGAAAATCAAAGGTGCTAATGTAATCATTTTTGTCTCCTCCTTCCAACTCCTTTAATTCGTACAACCATTTTACCCGTTCTCGATTCCGTCCAGAGGCCAAGAGCCATGGGTGACTGTTTTAAGCTGTTTATAATCCTGTTTATACCTGTTTATAGACCTGTTTACACATGTTTAAAGCTGTTTATATCTGTTTAAACAAACAGCTGCTGGCTTCTGTACCGTATGTAGAACGGGCAAAAGGGTTGTAACTATTTAATGGGGTTCGAAGTCGTAGCCAAAAAGAGATAAATTGACTAAATGGACATTAGATTTTCTTATTTGGATTTACATGCAAAAAAGTCGATTTTGGGCTAAAACCGGTACTGCTGCAACTTGCTGCTTAACATTTTTCAAATCGATTTAAATTGCTTCATTTTTGCCTTTTGTTGGTAAAATTTTAATATCGAATACTTATACAATTTTAAGATCCCCATAAGTGTATCAAATTGGTGTCAGGTGTGGGGTGAAGATACAAGAATGCATGGAAAAAAGATAAATGAACTATTGGTGGCTGAGCTGAGAAGAAAGCTCGTAGAATTGAAGTTGGAAAGTACTGGGTCTAAAGCCATTTTTGATCAATCGCTACAACTTTCCCAGCTGTCGCAACGAATGACGAGCCAACAAGAAGAACAAACTCAAAAACTTTCCCGGCTGCAAAAAGAACAATCGCAACAACTTTCCCGGCTGCAAGAGCAGTTGTCGCATCGAATCACGAGCCAACAAGAGGAGCTATCACAACGAATGACGAACCAACAGGAGGAGCTATCCAGTCAGATAAGAAGCCAGCGCGAAGAGATGTCCCAGCTATCACAACGGATGTCTACCCTACAAGAAGAGTTATCCAGTTCGTTCTCCCAGCAAATTTTGCATCTGCAGTCCAAAATGTGCACTCTTCGGGACCAGCAAAATCAGCAAGTGGTCAACTAGAATCAGCAAATGGCTAACATGCGAGACGAGCAAAATCAGCAAGTGGCGAACTTGCGAAAAGAGATCAACCAGCAAATGCAGTCCGAAATAAGGAAGCTTCGACAAGAACAAGAAGCGTGTCGTCGGAACCAAACCATCCACCACGGACAAAGATGCAGAAAGGAAACCTGTCACGTGGACGTCGAAAGACGAGGAAACGGGGAGGCGACCCAGGTACGAACGACGATGAAACCCCCGACCTTCGACGGGAAGACTTCCTGGCCAAATAACCTAAAAACAGTCTTTCAAGTTAGGGTCCTTTCCTTATTCTGTTATCCCGTTACAATATGCTTGTTTTTATCTTTAAATCACGGCTTAATTTGGTATAGTTAGGTAGTAAAACAAACTTTTTTGAAACATACCTACATCTTAACTACTTGATTGCAGTTTCCTGCTAATCAATTGTCATTTCAGTAAAACGTTTATCAAATAGATGTCAAAGATAATAATAGTATACCTAATACTATTATGACGTTTTACAGAGTCTTTGAAAATCAAAGAACATATAGACCGTTTACTAAGAACCAACAACTACTTCCCTGGCTATATGCCACGACGGACATTGAATTACAGTTCAAAGTTAAACGGGGTTAGTATATCTGCAAGATAGAACTAACCATTTTTGTTTGCAATTTGAATTCGAATTGCAAACTAAAATGGTTAGTTCTATCTTGCAGATATACTAACCCCGTTTAACTTTGAACTGTAATTCAATGTCCGTCGTGGCATATAGCCAGGGAAGTAGTTGTTGGTTCTTAGTAAACGGTCTATATGTTCTTTGATTTTCAAAGACTCTGTAAAACGTCATAATAGTATTAGGTATACTATTATTATCTTTGACATCTATTTGATAAACGTTTTACTGAAATGACAATTGATTAGCAGGAAACTGCAATCAAGTAGTTAACCCTACAGAGCCGAGAGGTTTTTTGTCAAATAGAATTTCAGTTTGCAATTAGTTATGGAGATGTCGCTATTATCGCACTTTTAACATTTTCTTTACTAAAGATAATGTATTTGTGTGATTTCAGACATATCTCCAATCTAGTTGCTCTAAGAGCTTCTGGATGGATATCTTCCTTGTACTGATGAGACGCAATACGTCGAAACCGGTCTACAAGTGATATCCTTTCGAATTACAAACTAAAATGGTTAGTTCTATCTTGCAGATATACTAACCCCGTTTAACTTTGAACTGTAATTCAATGTCCGTCGTGGCATATAGCCAGGGAAGTAGTTGTTGGTTCTTAGTAAATGGTCTATATGTTCTTTGATTTTCAAAGACTCTGTAAAACGTCATAATAGTATTAGGTATACTATTATTATCTTTGACATCTATACCTACATCTTGCTTTTTTATACATCTATAACAATTTAAAGATTGTATTATTTTGACCTCATCAGTTTCTCACCATGTGATTAATTTCAAAAACATTAGAATACAAATTTAATCCACAACTTATAATAAATCGAGAATTCGTTTACGAACCGACTGTACGGGTCTTAAAACGTCTATGACCCTTCAATTGTATTCGAAATAGATCTATATGGTATGATATCCGAAGTCTAAGCATTGACAAAATGAGAAAATTTATGACTTTCGTCTTTCCTCATCCGCATATAAGATATTTGTTTGTGATGGAGATCACACAGCATCTAATCATATTTTATAGGAGCTAAGCGAGAGAAAAACAAGTTACGATGCCGTACAAGGATCAATATCACTTCTGAGAACGTTAAATCATGGTACATTTTTCGAATGCGCGGTCCCTGACAGGATAACAACTTTTCGAACTATATGTTTATATCGAAACGGGTCTATTTCTTTTTTGAAATCTTTCAGACTTCTCCAATATCGGTGTTATTACTAAATTTATACAGGAATTCTTTTGTGTTTTGAACGCCGGTTCTCATAACTCGTATAGATTATATCCGGTTTCTGTTGCTTCACTACGGAGTGATTGAATCAAATTGGAAAAGAATTACTCCCAGCGAAAATATTAGTACATGAAATATAAATTGCGCAATAATATTATATAAAGAAGATAACAAGTATGTATATTTACATTATCAGGATCTGTTGTATTGTTTATGTTTATAATTAATTATCAATATAATTAATCATCATGTCAGATAATCAAGCAGCCATCAAGCTTTAAACTCACACACAATTAGTTCAAAGATGGTCTAGGCCATAACACATAGGAATAAAAGGAAACAGAAGATAAGTTGGCAAAAAAAGGTGCTGAAATCCTAGACTTAGGACCAGAACCATCATATGGAATCAGCAGTTGTGCAGTCATAAAAAATCTAAGGAAAGAAGTGAATGTAGAAAAATCCAAGTAATGGAACAACCTAGAAAGACTAAGACAATCGAAAACGCTTCTGGGAAACTAAAAACAGAAGATCTTTCAGTTGTCTTAACCTTAGTAACAAGAAGCTCTGTGTTATAAAGGGAATATTAACCGGGCATTGCCGATTAAGAGGACACATGAAGAAACTAGGATTGGTAGATAAAGCAAAGTGCAGATTCTGTGAGGTAGAGGATGAAACCTCAATACACATTGCATTACGTTGTTCTAAGGTCAGATACCTAGGGTCATACAAAATAAAAAGAAAGACCTACCTAAGTTGAAGCCCAACGATATCCAAAATTTTCTAAGAAAGATATGACACATTATACTCCATTTTTCCTCTGAAAATTTCATTACTAGATATGAATCCATTTTTGCAAACTTTAACTTCCTCAATACTATTATTTTACCCTGATAGAATAGCAGTATAAAACATCCCTAAAATTAGCATCAAGTTCGTCTTTGACTCTATGGTGTTTCTTCCGCAGGATGTTATAGACCCACGAAAACATGCCTGATGATAAGTCTCACGTTTTGCCTTAATTGCGATAATCATTATTAAAGTTTTTCTTGACCTGTTGGTTATGCATTCACGGTAAAGTTTAACTTTAATACCAATTTGAACTCTTTAAACTATTCACTCAGTCCTCAGGTGATTTAAGGTGGTTAAAAGGTAATCTAAAAGTAATATAAATTAATTTAACGATATCAAGAAGATCTAAAGGTCTTTTCAACTTTGAACAATTTGCTGCTGTACCAGGGGAGCCACAAGTTCGTTCGAAGGTAGCTCCAAATAATAGGTGTCTGTGAATGAGAACTATCTGAAATACCCACCCAATCTACAGGTGATCTAAGGTGGTCTAAAGTGATTTAATGAGATATAAGTAGGTCTAAGGGTCTTGCACAACGAATTTTCAATTTTTTACCAGGGGTGACGTCGGTTCGTCCCAAGGGAACTCTAAAAAATAGATGTCAGTAAATACAAAGAGATTGAACTACGCACCTGATCTACAGGAGATCTAAGGTGGTCTAAAGGTTATCTAAAGCCGTTATAAAGTGATTTAACGAGATCTAAGTAGATCGAAGGGTCTTTTCCAACAAAATTTTAATTTTCTGCTTTATTAGGGGTGACGTAGGTTCGTCCTTAGGTAACTCTTAAAAAAAAGTGTCAGTGAAAACGATTTTCAACCGTATGAACTACCCACCTGCTCTACAGATGTCTTAAGGTGCTCTAAAGGTGATTTTTAGGTGTAATAAAGTGATTTAACGAGATCTAAGTAGATCTAAAGGTCTTTTCCAATGAATTTTTAATTTTCTGCTTTACCAGGGGTGGCGTAGGTTCGTCCTAAGGTAACTCTTAATAAAAAGTGTCAGTGAATACGATTTTGAATTGTATGAACTACCAACCGGTTCTACAGATGTTTTAAGGTGGTCTGGAGGTGATCTTTAGGTGTTATAAAGTGATTTAACGAGATCTAAGTAGATCTGAAGGTCTTTTCCAATGAATTTTGAATTTTCTGCTTTACCAGGGGTGACGTAGGTTCGTCCTAAGGTAACTCTTAATAAAAAGTGTCAGTGAATACGATTTTAAATTGTATGAACTACCAACCGGTTCTACAGATGTTTTAAGGTGGTCTGGAGGTGATCTTTAGGTGTTATAAAGTGATTAAACGAGATCTTAGTAGATCTAAAGGTCTTTTCCAATGAATTTTCAATTTTCTGCTAACCAGGGGTGTCATAGGTTCGTCCAAAAGTAACTTTAAATAAAAGATGTCAGTGAATACCAATTCGAACCGTCTAAAGTACCGTCCTGATCTACAGGTGATCTAAGGTGGTCTAAAGGGAATCTAAAGTGATCTAACGGGATCTAAGGGTCTTTTCAAACAAATCTAAAATTTTTCTTTCTAGATAAAGAAAGTGGTACAAAAAAAATTACCGCCGATTAAGAAATCAAAAGTATTTATTTGTTATACGAAATACATGTTCAGCAATATTTGTGAACTTAAAAAACCGTAATTGAATTTTGGTTAAAAAAGCTAACTAAGGTTCAAACAACGACTTCCTATACAAATTTAAGAAAGATCGAGCCATGTTTTACTACATATAAACTTGTTTTATTTTGGAAGTAATAATTGCGCAATACGTTAATTATAAAGGTTAAGAAGATTTTCTTAATAATAAAACTGGCCGGAAAGGTATTGACATATAGATAACCTTAGTGGTTTTAATGACTGGTTTTGGTAATATTTGGGAAAAGATAATAAAATTTACATTTATTAACAATTTTAAATATAACAAATGAACACGATCTTTAAATCGTTACACTTTGAGCTGTTTGTTAGTTTTTAGAAAGTTTTTTATATTTTCGCCGTGTTCTGTGTCTCTATGTCATTCCGTGGATTTGTAATCGAATTTAAACCTATTTCCCGACTACCTAGAGCTCTGAAATTTTCAGGATAGCTAAGAACTGGATGACAATGCATGTTTCAAGTGTATTTAGGCATATACATAGATTTCGAAATTTATACCGAATTGATATTAAACATGATCTAAGTTGTGTATAGATAATATTATTTTGAAAGTTATTAAATAAATCGTTAGTGGCGTAGTTGGTTAAGCGGCGGATCAGTCCACTTGTGACAGTTCTGTTATGTTATCATAATGGGATCGATTACGCGACAGAGAAGTTTTTTGTCTTTTTTTTTGTATTATTTTAACTGGTAATAAAATAAACTGTTTTAGAAAGTTTTTAGATACAACTACCCTTGATTTTGTTAACAAGGAAACAATCTTCTCTATGATCAATCACAGCGTTGTATGACTTAATATTTTTACAATGTCAGGGATGCTGTGCATTGTTGAGATGACACAAAATATGACCTATAAATCAGTAAAAAACTTTCTATTATAATAAGTTCTTTCACTGTATTATTTTGTATTATTTTTTATTGTAATCATCCAGGTCAAAGTCAGTACGTTATATTTCAAGGCGACCTTAAATAGTTTAATTCTTATTCTAACGTAGCGTATGAAATGGCTATAAAGGAGCGTCGCTGAGGTCGCACTCAGGGAGTTAGGAGCCTGAGGTTGTCTGTTAGGGTCACCCTTTGGGGTGTTCCTAAAACAGACCCTTGGGTCTGGGCCGTTGTGACTCTTGACATATTTTTCGTGAGTAAGTGTGACATGCCACCATGTAGTTTATTTGAAAAGATTAGTTAAGATTATTGTATTTAATTCGTTATTCATATTTTAATTATTCATTGTTATTGCTTGTTTCTTTGTTAATATATTTGTTGTTTGTTTCCTGTTGTTTACCTCATCTTCCCCTTGGTTAGTTTTCTGCCTTCAGCAGGATACCTACCAGGGGGGAATATAACCACGACCTGGGTGGGAAGTGCCTTCAGTAAGCTACCCCTCATCCTATGACATTATGGCACATTCTTCCAATTCCCCCCAGGCGTGACATGGTGGAGGCGCCGTAACCTGTTCCTGTGAACTGTTTCTTCCTAAACAGTTCGATCTGTTCATTTGAAAGCTTTTCTTATTCAAATATTTTTCCCCATGTCACTGTGACATGGTGGAGGTACCGTTGTCTGATCCCTGAACTGATTCTTCCTAAACAGTTTAACTCTAACTATTCGTAGCCATTTTTTATAGCATTTGTTTGCTACATGTCACTGACATTGTTTTGCACAATGCTGAGATACTTTTATCTATATTTTTATTAATTAACACGCTTTTATTAACTTCACCTGTATGTATGTATGTATGTATGTATGTATGTATGTATGTATGTTTGTTTGTAACTCTCCACTCCGTTATATAATTATATCTCGAAAAGTTATCGTTTTTTTGAAAAAACACAAGAATACTTTTTTGTTTAGAATTAATTTTTACATCAACTGTCAAATTATGACAGCTGTCATATTGACAGTTTTCGAGATAAACACTATTTTGTGAATGTCTCGAAAAGTTATCGTTTTTTTGAAAAAACACAGGAATACTTTTTCGTTTGGAATTAAATTTTACATCAACTGTCAAATTATGACAGCTGTCACATTGACAGTTTTCGAAATAAACACTATTTTGTGAATGTCTCGAAAAGTTATCGTTTTTTTGAAAAAACACAGGAATACTTTCTCGTTTGGAATTAAATTTTACATCAACTGTCAAATTATGACAGCTGTCACATTGACAGTTTTCGAAATAAACACTATTTTGTAAATATCTTGAAAAGTTATCGTTTTTAACACGCTTTTTTATTAATTATTAACACGCTTTTATTAACTTCACCTGTATGTATGTATGTATGTATGTATGTATGTTTGTTTGTAACTCTCCACTCCGCTTTGCGCATGTCTGCAGTTTGGGCTAATATTTCGCTCATCTTTAATCTATGTACCGCTTATCGTCTAATTTTATTAACTGGGTGTGTAGCTCAGATGCTAAAGCGCTCGCTTAGCATGCGAGAGGTACCGGGATCGATGCATGGCAACTCCCTTTTTTTTTTGTTCTGATTAATTTGGTAAAGATGTGATTATTTTTTTTTTAACATTAACACGCTTTTATTAACTTCACCTGTATGTATGTATGTATGTATGTATGTATGTATGTATGTATGTATGTATGTTTGTTTGTAACTCTCCACTCCGTTATATAATTATATCTCGAAAAGTTATCGTTTTTTTGAAAAAACACAAGAATACTTTTTTGTTTAGAATTAATTTTTACATCAACTGTCAAATTATGACAGCTGTCATATTGACAGTTTTCGAAATAAACACTATTTTGTGAATGTCTCGAAAAGTTATCGTTTTTTTGAAAAAACACAGGAATACTTTTTTGTTTGGAATTAAATTCTACATCAACTGTCAAATTATGACAGCTGTCACATTGACAGTTTTCGAAATAAACACTATTTTGTGAATGTCTCGAAAAGTTATCGTTTTTTTGAAAAAACACAGGAATACTTTCTCGTTTGGAATTAAATTTTACATCAACTGTCAAATTATGACAGCTGTCACATTGACAGTTTTCGAAATAAACACTATTTTGTAAATATCTTGAAAAGTTATCGTTTTTAACACGCTTTTTTATTAATTATTAACACGCTTTTATTAACTTCACCTGTATGTATGTATGTATGTATGTATGTATGTTTGTTTGTAACTCTCCACTCCGCTTTGCGCATGTCTGCAGTTTGGGCTAATATTTCGCTCATCTTTAATCTATGTACCGCTTATCGTCTAATTTTATTAACTGGGTGTGTAGCTCAGATGCTAAAGCGCTCGCTTAGCATGCGAGAGGTACCGGGATCGATGCATGGCAACTCCCTTTTTTTTTTGTTCTGATTAATTTGGTAAAGATGTGATTATTTTTTTTTAACATTAACACGCTTTTATTAACTTCACCTGTATGTATGTATGTATGTATGTATGTATGTATGTATGTATGTATGTATGTTTGTTTGTAACTCTCCACTCCGTTATATAATTATATCTCGAAAAGTTATCGTTTTTTTGAAAAAACACAAGAATACTTTTTTGTTTAGAATTAATTTTTACATCAACTGTCAAATTATGACAGCTGTCATATTGACAGTTTTCGAAATAAACACTATTTTGTGAATGTCTCGAAAAGTTATCGTTTTTTTGAAAAAACACAGGAATACTTTTTTGTTTGGAATTAAATTCTACATCAACTGTCAAATTATGACAGCTGTCACATTGACAGTTTTCGAAATAAACACTATTTTGTGAATGTCTCGAAAAGTTATCGTTTTTTTGAAAAAACACAGGAATACTTTCTCGTTTGGAATTAAATTTTACATCAACTGTCAAATTATGACAGCTGTCACATTGACAGTTTTCGAAATAAACACTATTTTGTAAATATCTTGAAAAGTTATCGTTTTTAACACGCTTTTTATTATTATTAATTAACTTCACCTGTATGTATGTATGTATGTATGTATGTATGTTTGTTTGTTTGTAACTCTCCACTCCGCGGCTGCTGCCTCGGGTGAGTCCCATATCGTTATTTTTAGTCACTACCTCCCCGTGCCGGGAGTGGGTAATAAACAATACGTTTAATTATAAACGATATGAATGAAATTGTCTTAGAATTAATCTAACTATTCTTTAGATTTCACAATAGTAATTTTTTTTCCAAGTTCTGAAAACAATACGTTTAATTATAAACAATATGAATACAATAAATATAATTTGAGAAATCAAAAAAACACGCTTTCAAAGCATTTCCAACTAAATAAACGAATAATGATTGAGTGAGGGTCTTGTAATCATCACAGCAAATTAACGAATCTATTGAAATAACATAAATTGGACTAAAAAGTAAAAAATAAATATAGTTTAAAAAAACTAAAAAACACGCTTTTATAAAGCATGTTTCTGAAAAACATCGAACTAAAAAGTTAAAAATAATTTTCAAAATAAAATTAAAACAAAAATAAATGAAAAATACTAGTATTATTGTGAAAAAAGCGTGGGCGCTGCATACCATATTTTTCGAAAGTCAAGCGCCCACGCTTTTTTCACAATAATACTAGTATTTTTCATTTATTTTTGTTTCAATTTTATTTTGAAAATTATTTTTAACTTTTTAGTTCGATGTTTTTCAGAAACATGCTTTATAAAAGCGTGTTTTTTAGTTTTTTTAAACTATATTTATTTTTATCTTGAAGATATTAAAGATTGTTTTCTGATTGTTTTATCGAACTTTTAAGTGTGTATACTATTTTATTTGAAATTTGACGGTGAAATAATAGTTTTATTTAGGATGATGACCTGAATGCAGATTTCGCATTTTTATTTATGTATATGTTGAACTACGAGATGTTTAAGTATAAGTCACTTATTATGTATTTTTTTCACGGTCAATCGTATAAAGTTTAAATTATGTAAACAATATGTACTGTTAATAAACAATAAACTGTCTTCAAGTAAATTAAATGTAAAGTTTTATTTTCTATTTTTTCCAGTGTCTTTGGTGCAATAATTAATATATTTGTTGTTTGTTTCCTGTTGTTTATCTCATCTTCCCCTTGGTTAGTTTTCTGCCTTCAGCAGGATACCTACCAGGTGGGTAGATAACCACGACCTCATCCTATAACTTTAAGGCACATTCCCCCTCTCAGGCGTGACATTATTAGTTTAAAACAATTTTTATTAAATTTTTTAAAACTTTTATTGGAATGATTTTTAGCATATTTTAACTGGTTTTTTAACAATAAACTGTGTCAGTTTTTAATAAACAACTACTTAATATTAAAAGTTTTAACTAGCAAAAAATTTATAAAATTTATTGGGCATAAGTTGGCAGGCAATATTAGACTTTCAACTTAAATATATTAAAATTAGTAAATTTCTGCTTCATTTTGTAATTTTATTTTATTTCAACCAATCCACAAATACTTGCTTTATGATGAGTGTTACTAAACATTTAAAATTACTTTTGAAAATGAAATTCGAAAATTTCCATTTTCTTTGTCTCAATAAGTTGTTTGGATAAAGATTTTGAGCTCGACGGAGACGTTTGCCTTTGCTCTTTGCTCTTTCATTTTCGTCATCAATTTCCTTATTAAGGTGCCATTAATAAGCAAACCGTAATTAAATAAAATCCATTTCCAACGGTTTAATTAAAAGGATTTTAATTATATTGAATGGTTATATTGATTTTAATTTTCCAAATTTGCTGAGTAGATAAAATGTACTACGAAGAGTGGTTTAATAATATTAATTGCACAATATTGTTCTCTTGTGTTCTAAAAACATTATTACATTTTTGTACAGACCAAATTCTACTTTTAAAAGTCATTTCTAAAAACTAAAGATAACTTCGTATTAATTTAAATAATTTAAACTTTCAATAAATTGGAAATTGTAAACCTATCATTAAAAAAATTTTAAATTAAATTTTATTTAAATAAATACTCTTTTAATACATCCCGAGTTATAACTTTATAATGATTTGTATACAGCCTGCTTAACTTATATTATATAACTCATACAAACAATTTTGGTGAAAGTTATTTAATTCCTTAAGTGTGGAAACCTAATTTTGGGGGAAAAATAATTACACGATGAATTTCCACCGAGATTTTCCGCGGTGAAAACGTGAGAGGATTCAACCCATTTATTTATATCTCAACGCGAAGGTGCTTCTTCGAGCTTTTTATCATGCATCGAATAACTTTTAACACAACTTTTCACTCTGAGTTTATCAAGTCAGAGATAGATAGCTGTTTAAAGGGTTCATTTTCAACTTTCTAAACTGATAAAAAATTACGACCATAACTGTCTTTTCTTAAAATAATCAAATTTGATATAAACCACAAAGTTGTGAAAGTTATGCGGAAAAATATTTCTTATATATTTTGCTTATATGAGAGACTGTATATTTAAATTTTCCTCTTTCGCTTCTGTTTTTATTTAATATTGAATAATTAAAATAAATTTTAATTTTATTAAACTCAGGATTTAGAATAATAAATGAAAGAAAATATATTAATATGAATTTTTCTCAGGGGTGCACTCCTTCGGTGACTGTCCGAGAGTGTGAGGTGTGTTAGTCGAGGCAATGAAGCATTATGATAGAAAATCTTTTAGGATAGGACGGATCGGAATGCGGTTTTTTGCATTTGCTTTTAAAAATTATTTATACCATTCCTACCTACTTTCTACCTAGTACAAACCGGAAGTTGCATTGCTGCAGCCAAAAATGCTTTCAAAAAATGCAGTTTTTGAGAGTTTTTTTTGACAAATTCAATAACTTTGTAAATAAGAGTCAGAATTGGCCCAAGTTGGGTACTCAGGGGTTTTTAAGGTCGCTGATCATGATTATGATGCTAAAATTGACCCGATACCTGGAGCTCAGGAATGTCAACGAACATCATCTCCGGGGGACTATCCCGAACTTCATGCGAGGAAGGAGAGAAATTCGGGACCCGGGTTTTTTTTTGGGTCGCTGAATTTAAATATGGCACTGCCGAACATTCCATGGACACCTGGTGCGCCCCAACCTGGATGCAGACGTCATCTTCAAGAATTTTCCTGGAAATTGCGACAGATACGAACCGAAAATCATTATGGGGGCATTTTTTGTACGCTGAATCCGAATTTCATGTGAAAAACGACACCCCGAACACCTGGAGCGCCCTAACCTAGCTCTGAAAGTCATCACCGAGGCTTTCCCAGACACAGCTAAAAAATAGGAACCGACAATCGTAACGGGTGGTTTCTTGAGAAGCTGAAGTCAAATATGGCACCGGCGAACACCCCACGGACACCTGGTGCGCCCTAATCTGGCTCTGGACGTCATCTCTGAGAGTTTTCCAGACACGTTCTACATGTTGTTGGGTGGAGCCTGGAGTTAGGGGAAAGTATCTGTGTATACTTGTATACTTACACAAAAGCGTTTTAAGCGTTGGGAGAAAAGTAAAAGGTTGCTCGGTAAAGTTCGGATGTCCAGCCGGAGGTTATTCTCGTCATTCTTACAGGACTGGATCACCTTTTCCAGGACCCCAGGGGAGAGATACACATGAATGAATGTATGAAATTATGAGACAATTTTCGGTTCGACTTCGAATGGTCGCTGGAAAAACCGTGAGGACTGTTCAGCGCCAAGTTAGGGCGCACCAGGTTAGAGCGCACCAGGTGTCCGTGGCATGTACGCCGATGTCATATTTGATTTCAGCGCCCCAACAAACCCCCCGTAACGATTGTGGGTTCGTCTTTTTGAATTGTGTCTGGGAATACCTTGGGGGTGACGTTCAGAGCCAGGTTAGGGCGCACCAGGTGACCGTGGGGTGTTCGCCGGTACCATATTTGAATTCAGCGAGCCAAAAAATCCCCGTGTCAATTTTCGGTTCGTCTTTTTCAATTGTGTCTGGAAAACCCTCGGGGATGACATTCAGAGCTATGTCAGAGCGCAACAGGTGTTCGGGGGACGTTTTCCACATGAAATTCGGATTCAGCGCACACAAAATGCCCCCATAATGATTTTCGGTTCGTTTTTGTCGCAATTTCCAAAAAAAGTCTCGAAGATGACGTCCGCGTCCAGATTAGGGCGCACCAGGTGTCCGTGGGGTATTCGACGGGGCCATATTTGAATTCAGTGACTCAAAAAATCACCAGGTGTCTAGTTTCTCTCCTTTCTCGCATGAAGTTCGGGATAGTCCCCCGGACATGACGTTCGTCGACGTTCCTGAGCTCCAGGTGTTCGGGGGGTCAATTTGAACATCATAATCATGATCAGCGACCTTAAAAACTTCTGGGTACCCATATTGGGCCAATTCTGACTCTTATTTACAAAGTTATTGAATTTGTCAAAAAAACCTATCAAAAAATGCATTTTTTGAAAGCATTTTTGGCTGCAGCAATACAACTTCCGGTTTGTACTAGGTAGAAAGTAGGTAGGAATCGTATAAATAATTTTTGAAAGCAAATGCAAAAAACCGCATTCCGATCCGTCCTATCCTAAAAGATTTCCTATCTTTGGCATTTTTAGTGCTTCATTGCCTCGACTATCCTTAAGTAAATCGGTTTTAGATTGTTAAGGAGATAGATTGTTTTTTTGTAGAGAAATGATATACCATTTATTGAATTTTTCAAATGAATTAAAAAAATGTATTAATAAAAGATATATAGAATAAAAACGAATTTGATTTAAAGAGAAAGAAATTAAATATAAATAAGAATGAAATGTTTATATAAAGTATATAAACTAAAATGAAAAGAAAATTATATTGAAGAAAAAACAATTAAACACAGACCAGAAGAACTCAGAGAAAGGAACAGAAGCAAAAAACTATATCCAGAAAAAGAAGAGGAGAAAATTTTATGTTTGTAATAGCAGTAGATTTCTTCAAGCGTAAAATCCACAATCCGTAGATTTATTATTAATTGGAAGGTGTCTTAGGGCGAATTTCAATATCAATGTATTTATTTTACAGATTAAACTGGTAAAATAAATTTAACATCGATATATTAAATTGAGAAAATAAGTTTTTATCCCACATTCCAAATTCTTCTGTTTTAAGAAAAGTTTAAAGGTTGAAGCGAAAAATTGTGAAATTTCTAAAATCGAATAGAACCCAAACTAGAACTTTTATTAATGCAGTAAAACTACTTGAATAAGTTCGTACGATTCCGTTATCCTCGTTGGAACTTTTAAGAATTATCGCCGATTCAGTGATTGCAGTGTTCTCCAACAAAAAAGAGCTGAAAACTTAAAACTTGGATTCAATAATGTAAACTAACGTAAATTTCACCTTTGGATGGTCCTGTGCAATCTTCTGAGCTCAATATACCAATAAATGCTGTTCTCCTTAGAGTAATGGAGTACCTGCTTGAAATTCGAAATGAGTTCAAATTTCGTTCCAAATAGTTGCGAGAGAAAAACGTCGATAGCTTTTAAATGAGGAAGTGAATACTGACAGCCAGCTATTTAAATTGATTATGAAGTGAAAAATTAATAACATATATTTACGAAACAATTCAGATTACTTCTATTAACAAATATATTGATGACTAGTTGTACTCGCAACGTCGTTCGCGTGGCGTGTGAGTGTTGTATAAAAATTTCTTACCCACCCCATTTAAGGAATGGGGGATAATTATTTTTTATACACCAGATGTTAAGTTAAAAGAAGACAAATACATCGGTGAAAACCGCATTCGAATCGGATCTGTAGTTTTCATGTGATGCGCGCACAAACATACAGACAGATAAAAAACTCTAACCACATTTTTGGGTTCTATTTCGATGTACTCGCGACGTCGTTCGCGTGGCGTGTTGATTTTTGTATAAAAATTTCTTTCCTTACCCCGTTAAAGGGGTAGGGGGAAGAAAGTTTTATACACCAGATGTTAAGTTAAAAGAAGACAAATACGTCTTTGAAAACCGCATTCGAATAGGATCAGTAGTTTTCATGTGATGCGCGCACAAACATATACATTCCTACAGTTTTATTATATGTATAGATAGTATTACTAATAGAAACCTCATTTTTTAGTTGTTAATTTGTCAAAGAATCTTTTTCCATCTTTCTCTCTTTCAATAACATTCCAGTTTAGTTATGGCAAAAAGATTGTTTCGGGGTAAGATTGTAGTAGAAACAAAAAGAAGAAAAATCATTGAAATTTAGAGGTGAAGGAAGGATTAATGGTAGAATTTTAGAGGGTGGAAGAATATATTCATCTGGATACACCGATCGATCAGACATGTAAAGAAGAAGCATAAATCCAGTTGACCAAATTTAATAGATGCGCTAAGGCTATTAAAAAATAATAAGGGCTAAAGAATATCGTGTAATACAGAAATAGGAGTACACAAAATAGTAATGAATAAAACCATACAGAATAGATTGGACTCTTAGGAAATAAAGATACCTACTTCACAGAATACTTGGCGGAAATGGAGTAGAGGAAGAATGGCGAATACGAACGAATGCAGGAAGGCAGACAAGTCAAGAGTATTGGTTGGAAAGCACCTAGGGGCAAAAAAAGAGAGCAATATCAAGAAGAAAATGAATAGATGCAGTGATGGAAGCTGTCAAACAGTTGGGAATTAGAGATTGAAAACAATGGAAATATACTAACTATCCATACAAAAATTTCTGATTTAATATACGAAATGATTTTGTTTATTGATTTTTGTAGATTATTAACCATCAAAAAAAGGCATTTTAAAATTCAATCAGAACACAGCGTAAAACATAAAACAATGGGTTAAATATTTTGCAAAGAAAATTATTATTACTTGTTAGTAAAACCAGACCAATTTCATTTTAAGTATGCGTTGTGTAAACATATTTTAAAATTAAATTATCCTCTGATGTAAGCGCAGTGCTATCGCTGTTATTTAATTTTTGAGGTTTTTCCTAAACCGACACAGCTAAATATTAAAATGTTGTTGTAACGACTGTGTAATTACAGCGTTTTGTAAAATATGGATTTTAACTGGCTGAGGTATTTCGAAACATATTGCAAATTAAATTATATTTGATTTTAAAGTAAATTATCATAAAATAATAATACTTTTTCATAATAATAATATAAATTGTGATTTTGAAATGAATATACTATATTTAATGAACAATTTAAATAACCAGGTTCATTAATCTATACTAATACTAGCTGACCCGGCCACGCGTTGCTGTGGCTAAGGTTTTTGTTATATTACATTGTAGTAATTTATTTAAGAGGAACAGTAGGAGAACATCAGTCATGGGGACCACCATACTTGTTTACATAGATGCCATTTGTAAAAAATATGGCGACCTCCATGACAGATTTTCTACTACTGCAACCCCTTAATAAGTACAATGAAATTATTATTTACGAATGAAGACGGAAACGTTAAGGCTGGTATAAAAATTCACTGGATTGATATTAAGCAAAAATCAATACAAAAGAATTTTAAAATTTATTATTATTTTTATTCAAGTTTCTAACAAATGAGTATATTACTGTCACGCCTGGAGGGATTTGGGAGAATGTGCCTTAGTGTTATAGGATAAGGAGTAGCTTACTAAAGGCTCTCCCAGCCAGGTATCCTACTGAAGGCAGAAAACTAACCAAGGGGAAGATGAGATAAAGAACAGGAAACAAACAACAAATATATTAACGAATAAATAAGCAATAAAAATGAGTAATAAACAATATGAATAGGGAGTCTTACCAAATAAACTACATGGTGGCATGTCACACTTACTCATGAAAATACGTCAAGAGTCACAATGGCCCAGACCCCAGGGTCTGTTTTAGGGACACCCCAAAGGGTGACCCTTACAGACAACCTCAGACTACAAACTCCTGGTGTCTGACCTCAACAACCTGCTTTTAAAGCCAATTCATATTCTACGTGAGAATAAAAATTAAACTATTTAAACACGTGCGGAGATCTAACGTAATGACTTTGACCTGGTAAAATGTAATAGGTACATAACAATACAGTAAAATATAAACTAATAAATTAATATGTAGGGCAAAACTACCCTAGTACCTATGTGACATTATAAAGTAAATAACATGTAACACTTTAACTTATGAATGAGGTAGGTAGGGCAGATAGTCTTAAATCATTAACAATAATATTTATTATTTTAAATTATAATTACTTTTATTTTCAATTTAATTTAGCACTAATCGGTGCACAATATTTTTGTTTAACCTGTCTTTAGCTAACACAAACAGATTCGACTGCTTCCCTACACGTGAACATGCAACATATAGATTCTCATGAGAAAAACATGGATTGTCCAAGTCTAAACCACAAATAGACATTGTTTGACCTTGTGACTTATTCATCGACATGGCAAAAGCTAAACGAAATGGAAACTGTAGCCTTCTAAAGGGTATAGTAGAATCTGACGGTATCATTGGAATAGGTGGCAACAGGACCACTTTTTCTTTAAACTTTCCAGTTAAATAAATTAAAGAATAAGTTAATTAATAAATTCAGTGAAATTTGAATGAAATGTAAGTTAATTCTATTAAATGGTAACTAACACTTACCGTTTACTTGATAACACACTAATCACTAATCACTTTTTATTAAACTGCATAGTTTCAAAGCACATACCACAACTTTTTATGTTAAAACTTTTCAATAATTAAAACTGAATTTAAGTGTCATCTCAACAATGCACAGCATCCTTGATATTGCAAAAATATTAAGTCATACAACGCTGTGATTGATCATAGAGAGTATTGTTTCCTTGTTAACAAAATCAAGGGTAGTTGTATCTAAAAACTTTAAATAGTTTATTTTATTAACAGTTAAAATTAAAATAATAATTACTGTTTTCACATGTAAAAACAAAAAAAAACTTCCCTCTAGCGTAATCGATCCCATTACGATAACCCAACCGAAATGTCATAATCAGCCGCTGATCCAAATTAGCTACTAAGACCTTACATGAACACTTTCAAAATGATAATATCATATTTAATATACCTAATAACAATTCAATAAACAAATAATTTGCAATAAAATAATATTGCGACTATAAATTAAAATGTAATCTATCCTATCTTTCAAGTTGGATCAAACTGCACACGGTGTGCAAATTTGATTAAAATCGGTTTAGTAGTTTAGGAGTCCATTGCGGACAAACAACGTGACACGTAATTTATATATATTAAGATTATAAAGAGGAAAGGTTTGATTTTTTGTTTGTTTGTTTGAAATGAATAGGCTCCGAAACTACTGGACCGATTTCAAAAATTCTTTCACCGTTGGCAAGCTACACTATTCCCGAGTAACATAGGCTATGTTTAGTTTTTAAAAAATATAGGGATCCTTACAAAATGCCATTAATGTAACCAAAAATAACCTTAAAATCCTTACATCGCGTGCGCTGCAAAAAATGCCGCCACGCATATGTCTAACTGTTATAGTTACGTCACAATAACTAATTTTTAATTTTTTAAAAGTTTTTATCTTGGTATTATTCCTTATCAAAATAACTTATTTCATAATCACGACAGATATCACAAATTTAGCATGTGTAATGGGACGAGGCTACTTATAAAGGAATTAAAGGACAATTCAGTTGTAGCAACCAATATAAATAAACCACCAGCTGGTCAACTAGCTCATACACTGAGGATACCGATGATCCCAACTGATCTACCAAATCCATTTAAACCGCTTCAATTTCCTATCAAAACATCTTTCGCTTTTACTAATAGTAAGTATCAAGGTCAAACCTTCCAAATAGTAGGGATCGGTTTTCCTCATGGCCCTATGCCTAAGGCGGTTCGGAGCACCTGAAAATCAATTTATTTTGCTGCCAGAAAATAAAACAACATGTAATATTGTTTACAGGGAAGCGTTGACCCAATAAATTTAAAGGCTTTTGTTATTTTTCTTTAATCCCCGTGCAAAGCCGGGGCGGGCTGCTAGTTCTGAAATAAAGTAAATTAAAGCTTAGTATTTATATCGATATATTAACATAACATTTTATTAAACATTGAGATTAGCAAAAATAGTATATTACTAACGAGCATATAAATGGCAACTATTATACACGAAGATGAAGTTTGTAAAATATTCGAGTGAAAAATAGCCATTATAAACTAGTAAAACAGTATACTAAAATTGCTAAATTCTAAATTTAAACTAATTAATGTAATTGAAGTTTTAAAAATAAATGACTTACACTAACTACGATTAATATTTAAAGTGTAATATGTGTTGCCTAGATGTAACGGTAAAAAACTATGGTAAATATGTCCCGTTTATCCTGTTCAATTGGGATAAAAAGTAGCCGATGTGTTATTCCAGACCATGATCTACCTCTTTTTTAAATTATGTCTCGATCTGCTTAGCCGTTTTGACGTGATTTTGGTAATAAATTGTAATAATTTGTTAACATTAATTTATATGAATATATCCTGTTTTTCCTGTTCCCGTGGGATAAAAAGTAGCTTATCTGCTATTCCCGATTACCATCCATCCTTCTATCCTTATTTCAAATTTCATCCTACACCGTTGAGCCTAACGTGATAATTTGCTTATAATATAACTAAGGTAAATATTCTGCTCCCGTGGGATAAAAAGTAGCCTATGTGTTATTTCAAATTTTATTATGATCCATTCAACCGTTTTGACGTGATTGAGTAACAAAATAACGCACAAACTCACTCTACAAACTTTCGTATTTACAATATTAGTAAGATTTAAGATTTGTGATATAGTCCATTTCATCGTTTTTGGCCGATTTGATATTAGAAACCACTGAAATAAGATTAAACTGTCATCCAAGTTACCAATGGCGGAGAGTTTTTTTTTCTAAATTAGGTCGTAAGTTTTTGAACCTATCAGTGTGGTTTGACATCTACAAAAATCTGACATTAATAATTATTAAATTCAACCCTTCAACAACGAGCCGTATATGACGGTTACTAGGAATGTGAATTAAGTCAAGACTTCCGTATTGAATACTTTTTATCTACCGGTGAAACAAGATGCAGTTACGTAAGTGTTGTATTAAAAAACAAACGTCCTGATATCTGAGAGAGATGTAACTCTAAATTTACTTCGAGTATGATTTCTGTCATCGTTGAAGCTTTACGCGCACTTCTGTCTGCTTCTTCGTTGCCATGAATACCGATGTATATATATTTTTTTTTATTAAAAGGAGAGGTGTCACATCCACCAACAGGTTATTAGCGACATTACATAGTACAGTTTACAGTTTACACTACTAGTTTAACAAAACAAGCTAAAATATATTTAAATTTTATAGAAAATATTAATTGATTTTAAATAGTTTATTAGGTTTTCCACTGGACAGTTTTCTCCTAGTAAGCCTGAAAGTGTGTTAGGTAGATTGTTTATTAAGCGTTCTCTTTGATATTTTGGGCATTGTATAAGCAGATGGATGACGGTTAAAGGTGTATTACATAGGTCGCACATAGGGCGTTCACTATTTGATACCAGGTACGAATGTGTGATCCTGGTGTGAATTTTGACGTCACTTGAGACACTCTCGCGCACTGGTTCTGCTTCCGTGCTCGTTGAAGCTTTACGCGCACTTCTGTCTGCTTCTTCGTTGCCATGAATACCGATGTGGGATGGGATCCATATAAACTTGGGAGCAACATTATTTTCTTCGGCAATCTGAAGTTCGGTTTTTATCAGCTTCTCGATGGGGTGATTAGGATGAAGGTGTTGTATTGCAAGAATGGAACTAAAAGAATCAGTTAGAAAGAGAGGATTTGAAATATTAGTTAAATTTGCATGCTTCAGGACTCGATAGAGTGCAAAGAGTTCCGCTGTGAAAACACTTGAACTAGAAGGTAGTTTGAATTGAAATACGGATGTAGGGGTAACGAATGCACAACCTATGCCTTCCGGGAATCTTGAAGCATCAGTATAGATCTTTATACAGTTCGGGTAATCTCGTTCCAGAATCTCGTTTAAATTGTTCTTTATTATTGTGATGTTGGTGATTTTTTGGAAAACTCTGTTAAGAAAGTGTTGCAATTGGGAATGTCCACTAACCATGGTTCCAGGTGTTGGATATTCGTATAAAATATTTCTGGCATTGTTGCTATTTAAAATATTTCTCACTCGGATGTAATAAGGTTTTGCAGAGCGGGGTTTATTAGCGAAAAGATTAACATGCTTGTTGGAAAATGTGTTTTCAATGTTTACTTAATTATTTATAGTAATAACTGTGACAGTGCATCTGCACATCGCACCTTTCCATAAAGTTACTCCTATTGTTAGGCGTTTTTACTCTATGGAAACCAAATTTACTCAAAGTGGTAATGCCTCCAGTAAAATTAGTATGAGCTTCCTATATGCTATTATTAACAAAGTTCTTAATTCTCTCACCTTGTTGTTGTGTCACTTAGGATTTTGTACAAAGCTTTTCTGTAGATTCCAAGGAGTTACTTGTTTCGGGATTTGCTTTAGAGACCATTTAGCAGCTTTAATTACAGCATCAGAAGAATTCTTCGATATTACATAAGGTATTGTTTTCTCTCATTTTTTAAGTTGATACCTCGAACGGATTCTAATTACATTTTCAATAATTTGCCATGTTTGTAAAAAATATATCAATTACATAAAAAGCTGAAGTTGTAAATGCGAAAACATGGAAGTGTTAGTAGAAATTGACGAACATAAATATTTGATATTTGCTATTCGTGCTTATATAAAATATTGTCACAATGTTGCATTTTATTGAACAGTTATTTTTCGTCAAAATCCATAATGTTTTATTTCATCGAAATCGTTTATGTTTGCTATTGAGCTTTTGGAATTTATAAATTTTCTAACACCATTTGAACACATAAAACTTACAATCAAAGATAGATATATAAATTTTATGATTTCGAATACGACAACAAATTGTGTAATTTGGTTTATTGTATCATTACAGTTAGCAAAATTCGAAGAAAAATCTATACAATAGTCAACGCAGATGACATTGTCATAAAGCATAAAGTGAAGAGCAATCGACAGAAATTTTTCTCTTCTTGAGAAAAAGAAACCTATAGGCTTAAAGCACCCAGTCTTCTCAACGTTAAAATATGCTTTGCTACAAAACGAAAGCACTCAGGTGTTATCCTTGACAGCAAGCTGACGTGGATCTCACACATAGAAAACAGAGATAAAAAAGCATATATATCTTATGAGCAATGCCGTCGATCCATAGGACAGACCTAGTAATTATCCCCCAAGGTCACCATGTGGAGCTACACGGCAATCATAAGACCTATACTAACGTATGGTGCTAACGTGTGTTGGCCTAAAGTGCCAAACCAAATCTAAAGATAATCAAGCCTTCACCGTAAGAGGAGCCATGCGAACCACACCGACCAGAGCAGTGGAAGTAATACTTGGACTCCCCTGACATATTTATTAAAGAGATAGTATTGATGATCATGGTACGCTTTCGCTCGGTTGGTATCAATTAACAGATGAAAGAGCAGACCCCAATGTAGTGAAGGCTCTGAGCGCGTATACGAGTGGATCAAAAACGCAGCAATGTGTGGGATGTGGAATTTACTTTAGATCCCTGAGCCTAAAAATGAACTGGGCTATGAATAGCTTGTCAAGTGTGGTTCAGCAATAACCATAGTTGCAAAAGAATTAATCAATAGGAACATCTGACTTTGAATAGACCTAGTTTTACTTCAAGTTTAGTACTAAAATGTCACCAAACTCTAACTGAGGCCAGCCTGAATAACGTGGTCATTCTGATCTGGATCAAGGGACATGGAAACTCTAAAAGCAACCGCATTGCTGACAATTTAGCAAGGAGGACTGCGGGCTGCAAATATGTTAACCCTTGCCCATCTACCAAGCTAACAATGTCCGTTATCGTGGACCTTACTAAACAGCACTCTCACCAAAACTTTATACAATGCTGGAATGAACTGTAGACTTGCCAGAGAGTAATTTCCTTATCCTGGTGAAGAAACAGCAAGAAAATTTAAGGCATTAACCAGACAAAATCTGCGAACAGCAGTGAGAATTTTAACAGGTCACTGCCAATGGCGACAACGTTCCTTTAGGATGAAATTAACAGAATCACCCATATGCAGATGTTGCAAACAAGAAGAGGAAACAGTAGACTATAACTGTATGACTGTTTTGCTGTTTCTGAAGCAGAAGATCCGTGTTGGGCGAGTACTGGCGAGTTAATATTTTATATACTCACCCAAGCAGACAGACAAGTCTAGTGTATATGAGAAGCAATGTTCCTAAAGAAACAAATAAAAGTTAAATTAACGAAATTGTAGATATAGTAAAGAAATATTATCTACTTTAAATGTGATCTAGCCAAAAAAATAACGAAAAACAAAATAAATGTTCTCGTTACAAAAAATATCGTTAAACGCTTACTCCTCAAGTAAAAAGTCTTAATTACTATATATTTGGAAAGAATAGGAAACCAACCAATAATTAAACTGTAAACTAGTTGTTCTTAGAGGACGTTGTAACTAAACTTTAGATTTTGACTAATGACTTTCGATACAAATACACAAATAACTATTGTTAGTAAACGATGTAGCTTGCTGCACCAAGAAACACGACAGTGACAGATTACTGCGTTAACTTAAATGGTTCCTTGGCAATAAACAGTTTGTACACTTAAAAATGAATGTTTAATCGTTTAATCATTTAAGCATGTTAATTTATTTATACACTAATTAAATTATAATCTCGTAACACTTTTGTCAGTTAAAAGCAATATATTAAATCACAAGAGAGTTATAATACGTGAAATTATCTAAACTGTATATTATTACATAACTGATTAATGTTAACTAATTAATCTGGATCTTATTCGAGACAGTTTTATGGGTAGATTACTACCATTTCAAAAAAAAATCTTCCTTGGTTTAATGGCTTACAAACTAGTGCATCTTCTAGTTCATTTGTTTTATTTAAATTGCATGGCTAATGGCAGGAGTCGCAGCAATAGAAATATTATGTATAGGGTGGATAAGATATACAACTACCTGTAAGTGGAAACGTTCAACGGTTAGAAAGAGAAACAAGAACGCAGTACCCTATCTGTCTCTCTATACCGACCCACGTACAGTACCTACATAGATAGATATTCATTGGGTTGTATCACTGCGACGTTTATAGATCTATTGTGAACACCCATCATCTTTAGAATAGGATTAGAGCAAGTTGTTTAGCTCTGCCCTCTTAATGAGTATTATGAGACTTAATAGCATTAACAGTGGCCTCTTCTCGTAACATGGAGCAGCCGGTTTCTCTTTTCCCAATACTAGATACCACGTCCATGCAAGGCCTTCTCATTGGCATATAACATAAAATGCGGTTTCCTCCTCCTCCTCTTGGCAGTATCGACAGATGTCTTTATTCACCAAGTTTAGCATCCTGAGGTGTTTTCTGAGCCGACAATCTCCTGTCAAGAGACCAAGAATCATTCTTATATCGTTTCGACTTTGTGATAACAGCTCTGCAGTCAATTTTGTCGCTAACTCGGTGATTTTTCCAAACACGTAGGTACTCTAAAGGACAGCTTGTTTTTCGAATAATAATACATACGTAACAAAATATAGCACAAAGTTAATATTTTTAAAAATGAAATTTTAATAAAATTGTAGAATAAAGAGAGATCGGCTGGATGCCACGATTTTCTGTTTTTTTTCCAACTGAAAGATAGCAGAAAGCCGAGGTTTCCTCCTCTATTATAATAGCTCTAAGGTTGCAGCTCATACTATAAACAACAAAAATAAATCACAATAGTTTAAATTTGTATATATTTATTTCTTCTGTTTGTGTGTAAGTCAGTAAACTGCTCCTAAAGGGTTGGACTGGATTTTGATGAAATTTATTGAATGTGCTCAACTAGATTCGAAAATGCTTAAGATTTACTGTTTGGTCCACTATAAAATGTTTTTTCGGTGACTCTTAAATACGATCACCTGAAATTTTAATTCACTAGCTCCCAGGGAAGTGGACCTTACCACGGGAAAAAAGGTGGCGATCTCCATTATTCTCCTGCTCCTTCTAACTCTTTCCAGGGTTTCTTAAAGGAAAGTAAGTTACATCATATCTTGTTTCTTATAGTAAAAGCTCATAAATATAAACTTGTATGTGTGACTTGTTGACAGCTCGTAAATTGTAAGATATTATTTAATATATTTTGTAGTAATGACCTTCTTATAAAAATATAAAGTGAATTGTGTTAAATTGGAAAAAATTATCTATATAGAATGGTTATATTGGGCGTATGAATTCTCGACGCAAGAAAACAGGTAAATTTTTGGGAGAGGAACTTTCGACGCACGGTTAGAAATATTATGTTTTTATTACAGGAATTTTCGACGCAAGAATTTAGGTACTAACACACAGGTAAGTAGGTAATAAAACAAAATTATCTTCGAAAACTGATTTGATTTAATTTCAAATATTATTAATAAACTAATTATTACTATTACTATAACATGAATGATTTAGACTTTTTTTTTTACATTTTTGCCTTTAATTTTTGCTGTTTTGCTACGACTATTTGTTTTTATATAAGTATTTAGTTGAAAATCTATCAAGTTTTTAATCTATATATATATATATATATATATATATATATATATATATATATATATATATATATTGATATGGATTTTTCTTCAATGGTGCACGTTCTTTCAATGAAATGTTGGAACGTGGTCATGATTTTTAAATCGGTTGTCTGGATTAAGTATTTTTTTGATATTGTATTTGTTTTTGTTTAGTTCATATGTTATGTTGTTAAGAGATTATTGATTAGATTGTCAAGAAGTTAATTTGAAAAATGTCAGAAAATAAAATGATTGTAAATGAAAGAATTTGAATTTAAATTAAAATAAAAAGAAATTAATAACCAAATAAACGAAAAGGTACTGATCAAAAGATCTAATTACATAAAATAGAAAGAAACCGGAAATTGGAAGGTACAAAAAAGCAGAGAGTTGGAAAATTGTAGGAAGAGGAAGGTATAGAGAAAGAGCTGAGCAGCAGAAAGGTGTTAGATAGATAGAAAGGCAGCAGCAAGAAGGAAATGGAAAATTGTTGGAAGAGGAAGGTATAGAGAAAGAAGAAGAAAGATTCAAAAGAAGATAATTTTTTTTTATATTTATAATTTTTTTATTTAAGGACAATCAATTTAAAAAGTTTGGAATCCACGACCGATAACTTCATTGAGAGAGGGTGTTCCTGAAGGACGATCCATTTCAATTGGCGCCCAACGTGGGGCTGCTTCGGCACTGAGGGTAAGAGATTTTTCTTTACTATTAGGTGTCAAGCTTGCTTTATTAAAAACAAAGTGTGTGATTCTGGAGTAAAAGATTAAATAAATTATAGGTATATTATATGAAATTAAGAGGGGGAAAGGAAATTACAGATAGAATGTCAGAACAAGAGGATAATATTGATAATCAGGAGAGTCAGGATAGTCAGGGTATTTAGGATAGTCAGGGTAATCAGGGTAATCAGGATAGGCAGGGTATTCAGGATAGTCAGGATAATCAGGGTAATCAGGATAGTAAGATAGGGGATAGAAGGGATTCATCATGGGAACAAATGATGGAAATGTTAAAAAATATAAACAAGAATATGGATTCTATGAAAAAAGAAAATAAAGCAATAAACAAAAATATTGAAGCAAATAACAAAAATACTGAAGCAATAAAACAAGACATGAACAAAAATATAGAAGCAATAAACAAGAATATGGATGCAATGAAAAAAGAAATAAAACAAGACATGAACAAAAATATAGAAACATTTAAAGATGAAATGGGGAAGCAAATGGAAATAAACAATCAAAAATTGGAAGAAACAAAAAAAGACATAAGAACTGAGATAATAGCGAGAATAACGGAAATAGAGGAGTTACAAGAAGTAAAAATTAAAACAATTATTAACAAAGAATGCAAAGATAAAATAAAAGAAATTAATGCTAATACAAATATAAAATTAAATGACTTAGAGATAATTATAAAACAAGAGAATGTGGAAAAGAAAAATGTAATAGAAGAAATGCAAAATACAACAAAGAAGATATATGAGATGATAGAAAAAGTAGAAGAAAGAAAGATAGTACAAGAAAAAGAACATGAAATGTTATTAGAAGAAATGGAAATAAGAAATATAAATAAAAATCAAAATAATATGAAAATAAGTAAAATTAAACATAAATTTAATAGAAATATTGATAAGATTCATGTAAAAATTTTCATAAGAATGGTGAAAAATAAGTTAAAATGGTGTGAAGATCATGAAGAAATAAGAAAATACCTGCGTGAGATGTTAGATGGACAGGCACAGATATGGTTTGCTAGTAAAGAAGAAGAAATATTTGTGCTGGAAAAATTTAAGAAGATGTTTTTGAGTTATATCTGGGGGAATTTTGTTCAATCTAAATTTAGAAAAAAGTTATATACAGGGAAATATCAAGAAAGGGGAAAGCAATTTAAATTTATAAAAAGTTTGTATCGAGGGAAATATCAAGAACGGGGAAAGAAATTTAAATTTAATAAAAGTTTGTATCGCGGGAAATATCAGGAAAGGGGCAAGGTATTTAAAATTTTCAGAAAGTTATATATAGGGAAATATCAGGAAAGGGGTAAAATCACAAAATTTATAAAAAAAAAATATATCTAGGAAAATATTAGGAAAGGGGAGTATATAAAAAATTATATGTATAGGAAAATTTCAAAACAGGGGGAACAAATTTAAAACTATAAAAAACACAATTTAATAAATGTTAAGAAGGGGGAATGAATTTTATAAAAAATAGTAATACAGAAATGAAAAATTGAATAAAGAAGAATGTAAAAGTAGGTAGATATAAAAGTAGATATGATAGGGGACTCATATGTTGGGGGTAGTGTATTAGGTAAAATTGAAATATTCCAAATTAAAAGCTTGACAACTGATGGTGAAGAAAAATTTCCTACTGAAAGGAAATTTGATTTGGCAAGGTGAAGTGATTCACCAAGTCAAATCAAATTTGGGGGAAATTAATATGGATTTTTCTTCAATGGTGCACGTTCTTTCAATGAAATGTTGGAACGTGGTCATGATTTTTAAATCGGTTGTCTGGATTAAGTATTTTTTTGATATTGTATTTGTTTTTGTTTAGTTCATATGTTATGTTGTTAAGAGATTATTGATTAGATTATGAAGAAGTTAATTTGAAAAATGTCAGAAAATAAAATGATTGTAAATGAAAGAATTTGAATTTAAATTAAAATAAAAAGAAATTAATAACCAAATAAACGAAAAGGTACTGATCAAAAGATCTAATTACATAAAATATAAAGAAACCAGAAATTGGAAGGTACAGAAAAGCAGAGAGTTGGAAAATTGTAGGAAGAGGAAGGTATAGAGAAAGAGCTGAGCAGCAGAAAGGTGTTAGATAGATAGAAAGGCAGCAGCAAGAAGGAGTTGGAAAATTGTTGGAAGAGGAAGGTATAGAGAAAGAGCTGAGTATTGGAAGAAGAAAGATTCAAAAGAAGATATTTTTTTTTATATTTATAATTTTTTTATTTAAGGACAATCAATTTAAAAATTTTGGAATCCATGACCGATAACTTCATTGAGAGAGGGTGTTCCTGAAGGAGGATCCATTTCAATATACTTATATATAGGAGATTTCCACGTATATACTCACTCATCACGATATCTCGGGAACCATAGGACTTAGAGACTTTGGTAGAGAAATTTGGTAGGAATATTACTTTTGCTATGTAGAGGTCAACTAAGAACGGATTTTACGAAATTCCACCGACAAGGGGTTTTGCGGGGGTGTCAACAATGAAAAATTCACATTTTCAAACTATAGCTCTTTTAGGTATAAAACTTAGCCAGGATATTCTTTTTAGCATGTTTGAATTTACTAAAAACTAATTTTATGATATTTCACCCACAAAGGGCTGTGCGGGTGCGTCAAAAATTAAAAAAAAAATTATTTTTTCCCACTCATAGCTTTTAGAACTCTGAAACTTGGCCAGAATATTTCTTTTGGCATGTTTAAATTCACTAATAACTAATTTTTATGATTTTCCACCCCCAGAGGGTTGAGCGGGGGCGTTAAATATTTAAAAAATTCGTATCTTTCAATCTATAGCTTTTAGAACTTTGAAACATGGCCAGAATATTTTTTGCTGCCAGAAAATAAAACAACATGTAATATTGTTTACAGGGAAGCGTTGATCCAATAAATTTAATGGCTTTTGTTATTTTTCTTTAATCCCCGTGCAAAGCCGGGGCGGGCTGCTAGTAAATATATATAAAGACGGGTGAGCCGCATAAAATGATGAATTAAATCTGGAATGGAACGACTCACATGCATTTGTCGTTCTCATCACCGATGCATTTTTATCTGCCCAAATTGTTGGCGTAAATTGAGAATCTTCTGCTATATAGACTTCCAGAAGATAATCAGCATATTTATCTAATTTTTTATTATTAGGTTTGTACGACATAAGATCGAACACATAGCAATCCTCGACTTCTTCTGGTGCTAAGTACGTTAAACCAAAAGTATGTCGCATCCATTTGCCAATATCTGAGTCTTGGTTGTTAAATTCTCGAACCAATCCAATTGACTGGATTTTTTTAAACAGTTTTGGTGTAAATGAAATCGACAACCATTTATTTTAATTTTGGGAAAACTATTAGATAAAGCAATATGAATTGCTTTTTCAAAGTCAATAAATCTTCTAGAGGATCCCAGCACAATTTATTCAATTCAAAAATTCTGGATTTTAATGATGAAAATAAATTTTCATATGATGATGTTGTTTTATCTTTCAACAAACAATAAACTAAAGGTATGTAGTGACCATTTTCTAACCCATGTATTGTAAATAATTGTCCAAAATATTTGGTGCAATATGAAAAAGTACCATCCATATATAAGGTCTTAATTTGACATATTACACGAATGTTTGTCTGACATGAAAATATTATTATATGATGTTCCAGATCTTTTAAAAATAAAAAATCTTCACCATTGTTTGTTTTAGGGGAGTACACATCCACTAGTCTATGAATTCTTCAACATTTTTGGGTAGGACGCCCGGCAGCACTTTTCTACGACATGTATACCTATATGTTCCGCCGAATATCCTTGATATCACTAACTGTCAAATTTTGTGTTGATGTTTCAACTAAAACTCGCCGAATAATTTTTGCCGGTTTTTCACCAATATCCTCTTCCGCCTTTCGCTTGCACGCATTCGTGACTATTTTCCTATTTATTTTTTGGATATTCACTTCATGATTATGAATTAAATTGGCTTTAGTTATTATTACATCAGGCCCCATAGTAACTGCTGTTGCTGAGCACTTCCCTTGGACGCATTGCCAGGATATTTCACCACTTTTTAAATCCCTACTATTAGAAAATGTATAATTTTCTAATAATAGCAAATCTCTATTACGACAACTTTTAATTATACTCATTTTAACAAAACAACATCAAAACTCACAATTATAAACAAAACTGAGAAAATTGTACCTAAGTGTAAGAAATTTACCTGTTAATTATAAAAATATCAAATTGGAAGGGGCGGATTTTATTGGCAATAAAGGGATTAGGGAAATACGTTTTCTGACCTCTATAAAGTTAGCACTACCACATGCGAAATAAAAGATGGCATTATGTGATTAATTTGTCGCTTTTTTGTCGTGATTTTGTCGTGCAAACAAAAAATTTATCGCGAAATCGTTTTTAAAAAAATCAATGGTAGTGCTAACTTGATATCAAGTTAGCACTACCACCTCTTGAAAACGATCTTCCAATTATCGGACAAATGTCTTATGTAGTGCATAATTTGTCGCTTTTTTGTCGTGATTTTGTCGTGCAAAAATAAAATTTGTCGCGAAATTTTTTTGCCTTAAATCGATGATAGTGCTAACATAGCATCAAGTTAGCACTACCAACCATCTTCTGATACTCTGATAAAAATTGCGGCTAGCGCATAATTTATCGCTTTGTTGTCGTGATTTTGTCGTGCGAAAATAAAATTTGTCGCAAAATGTTATTTCAATGATAGCGCCAACTTAATATCAAGTTAGCATCACACCACCTTTTGAAAACGGTCTTTCAATGATCGGACGAGTTTCGCATCTAGTGCATAATTTGTCGCTTTTTGTCGTGATTTTACTGGCAATTGGTCTTGTTAGATTCTAGATATATATCAACTTTTTGTATCAATTGTAATGATTCTTAACTATATGTCGGTTTTTGCTGTTGTGTGTGTAAAAATACAACCTTTACTTATACTTCAAAAACATTTTTTTTTGGTCCTTCGTCCAGAAACAATACTATTAATTACTTCAAAATCGTCCGGAAAATGGCATTTTCCGGCCTAGGCCGGCAAAGTAGTTTTTAGATTATCTAAAGAGATGGCGCTATGAGTTTAAATTTTAAGTCATCAAAAATACATAATGAATATTACAAATTTTAATTAAATTTATTTAAAAACTGCGTATAATATACCTACTAAACTTACCTATAACTTTTTCTAAAGATAAGCAGGATTCTAATTTAGGTACATTTAATTACTCTTACAACTTGTATTTTAAAATTTGACATTTATGTCAATTTATGAACACCTTTATATAAACATCTAATCTTGTATGTCACAAAGTAAAAAGTTTTTGAACTTGTTGTGTTTGCAACATATGTTAATTAAAACACTAATAACTGCTGAATCTAAACACGTATATTAAGTATTAAACAAGTTATTACACAGTACACAACAACACAACTATAATATAAACATCCAATGTGGCGCTTATATCTGTCGGCTCTCTTCTAGTCAGTGGCCTTAGTTCAGGTAGCACAAGCAGTCAAGTCTTGAACATACAGAACTTTTGAAAATATTAAAAATTAGTCGGACCAAAAAATAGTGTGTGTTACACGTCCGGAAAATGTTTTGCAAGTGCTCGTATTGTTTCGCCTCGGTGCTACGCACCTCGGCTACACAACTTAGTAAAGTAATTAAGTTTTTTATAAAACCAGCTATTATTGTTTAATTAATATGGAGCCATAAAGCCATAAGAATATTCATTGTTTAGTGACCCATCAATGGTTTTAATTTTGTGTCAACCATGAGAATTTTTAACTTCATTATAAGTCATGATATAAGAGTTCACTTTATAGTGAGCTACTAAAATTTTATGTGGACTAGAAATTGTTTTATAATACATATGTAGGTATAGCGTGCCAAAAAAAGGTTTACTTCGTAGAAGTATATAGAAATAATAAAGAGTCGATTCCATATATAATGTATAGTAGTGCTAGCTTAATATCGAGTAAACACTACTAATGATTTTTTAAACACAAATTTTTGCCAAAAAAATTTTTTCGCACGACAGAAAAGGAATCAATTATGTGGGTACAAGATTTACATCCGAATATTAAAAGACATTTATCAATGTGCGGTTGTACTAACTTAATATAAAGTTGGCACTAATATTAATTTGTTTCAATACCACAACACATATTTTTCGCATAGATGCGAAACTCGTCCGATCATTAAAGGACCGTTTTCAGAAGGTGGTGAAGTGCTAACTTGATATTAAGTTGGCGCTATCATTGAAATAACATAAAAATTTCGCGACAAATTTTATTTTTGCACGACAAAATCACGACAAAAAAGCGACAAATTATGCGCTAGCCGAGATTTTTATCAGAGTATCAGAACATGGTTGGTAGTGCTAACTTGATGCTATGTTAGCACTATCATCGATTTAAGGCAAAAAAATTTCGCGACAAATTTTATTTTTGCACGACAAAATCGCGACAAAAAAGCGACAAATTATGCACTACATAAGGCATTTGTCCGATCATTGGAAGATCGTTTTCAAGAGGTGGTAGTGCTAACTTGATATCAAGTTAGCACTACCATTGATTTTTTTAAAAACAATTTCGCGACAAATTTTTTGTTTACACGACAAAATCACGACAAAAAAGCGACAAATTAATCACATAATGCCATCTTTTATTTTGCATGTGGTAGTGCTAACTTTATAGAGGTCGTTTTCTGAACATTCTGTGTCGAATATTCATGTTGGATTGCGAACCTTTTTCTTTCTAGCAGGTAGTTGGGGTAAAATGCGTCGACTATTCACCCGCCGGTTATATTAATCCATTTTTATGTATTTGACTCAAAAATTAGTATATTAGATTTACTACAAAAGATGGTTTTGTCTGGATAAATTATTCTCTCTCCATATATTATTTCATTTTTATTTTTTAGGTTCAGGTATTTATTTATAATAGGGTTTATAATTTAAAGTTGATTTGTTTTTAATTATTAAATTTTGATGGATTATACATCCTATATCATTATGTCTATGCAAATATTCAGAACTGCTTTCGGTAATCTGTTTATTATTATTATTGTTATCACTATTATTTAAATTATTATAAATATTATTTTATTTCATTATACTTTTTTGGAAATATAGTTGATTTTAATATAATCCAGTTAATACAATAAAAAAATTGTTAATATATTATACATCAGAGATTTTTAGTAAGCTAATAATTATAAATAAAGAAATTTTCTAAATTATAAAATACGTAACAAGAAAAATTTTATAAAAAGATAAATTAAAATAGACACATTTAGACCAAGAGGAGGTTATGTCTTAGTAGTGGATCACCTTCATAGAATTCTTCAAAAATCAAAAAGAATATGTATATCGAACCAAATCAGGCCAATTCAAAATAACCTTTAGCGCTCTGGGATAAGAAGAAAATTGAGAGTAAAAATAATCAAAATTTTCTTAATTAAAACCTCGACGTTTTGAATTCAATTGTACTTCTATTTAATTATTTTTTGATTTATAGTTCCTACTTGGCGCCATTTTTCCTTGATGCAGAAAATCTGAATACTACATATCAAATTGAAATTCGAACCACGACGTTTAAGCTAGCGTGGAAACTTAGATCGTAATTCTTGAATAATTTATTATTATCGTCGATGAGTTTTATTCTTTAGCAAGTTGCACTGTTACAAATCTCAATATCTATTTTAATCGATACATTTAAAAATAAATTCTAATATAAATCTAATTGTAGATTCTACAAAAGTGTACTTTTTATCGGTTTGACCCTATAGAAACTTTGTAAAACATCGAAATCGAAGAACTTGAGAAACTTGTATTTCTCTTTTTTCGTCTTGTGGGAAAACGAAAAGTTATTGTTTCCTGGGATTAAAACTTTAAAAATGTTAGACAGTATAGAGATTTAGTATGAACAAACAATAAAAATTGATTAATTTGGATTTCACATCAGTTATAAAATAAAAAAAAAATTAACACGCTTTTAGTAGCTTCAATTGTATGTTTGTGTGTTGGTCTCTGGGTATATAACCCTTCCTTGGACTAACAGCTTGTTGTCTATTACTGTTAGTTGGCCGAACGGGCTAAGGCACGAGTCGTTAAAAAAATGTCGGGCGCTTGATTTACGAAAAAAATGGCCTAAATCTCCCGAAAAAATGTGTACAATATATATATATATATATATATATATATATATATATATATATATATATATATATATATACAAAAGGGGAAAATTATTGGGCATGTACGCAAAAAGGATCAATAAGGCCACGAGTAGGAATGGTAACCGCAGACATGCATGTTTCTGGCTCATTAGCCGTCATCAGTGCGGCATAACCAAGTAGGGTATTGCACTTGGCTAGCAAAAGTGTTGGGTACTTGGGAGCAAAGGATGTTGGGGAAACATGTGTAAAGAAACATAAAAACACAAAAACAACGAAAGCTCACACAGGAGTCCTATCGCCATTTTGTGTTTTCGGCCAGCTGTGCCAATGGGTTTTCGGCTAGCAACCAGCGTCGCAACGTTGGCGAAACGGACTCATTGTGTTTGAGTTGTTCTAAGCCCAGGATATGAAATAAACAAAGTGCCAAGAAAACGCGTATTAATATAAACAAAAGGGGAAAATTATTGGGCATGTACGCAAAAAGGATCAATAAGGCCACGAGTAGGAATGTTAACCGCAGACATGCATGTTTCTGGCTCATTAGCCGTCATCAGTGCGGCATAACTAAGTAGGGTATTGCACTTGGCTAGCAAAAGTGTTGGGTACTTGGGAGCAAAGGATGTTGAGGAAACATGTGTAAAGAAACATAAAAAAATAAATATAGTTTAAAAAAACTAAAAAACACGCTTTTATAGCATATGAAACTAACAAGTAAAAAAATGAATGTAATTAAGGAAAACTAAAAAGCATGTTTCTGAAAAACATCGAACTAAAAATTTAAAAATAATTTTCAAAATAAAATTAAAACAAAAATAAATGAAAAATACTAGTATTATTGTGAAAAAAGCGTGGGCGCTTGACATTCGAAAAATATGGTATGCAGCGCCCACGCTTTTTTCACAATAATACTAGTATTTTTCATTTATTTTTGTTTTAATTTTATTTTGAAAATTATTTTTAAATTTTTAGTTCGATGTTTTTCAGAAACATGCTTTTTAGTTTTCCTTAATTACATTTATTTTTTTACTTGTTAGTTTCATATGCTATAAAAGCGTGTTTTTTAGTTTTTTTAAACTATATTTATTTTTTACTTTTTAGTCCAATTTATTTTATTTCAATAGATTCGTTAATTTGCTGTGACGATTACAAGACCCTCACTTAATCATAATTCGTTTATTTAGTTGGAAATGCTTTGAAAGCGTGTTTTTTTGATTTCTCAAATTATATTTATTGTATTCATATTGTTGATGATTAAACATATTGTTTCAATCACTTGGAAAAAAAAATTATTATTGTGAAATCTAAAGAATTGTTAGATTAATTCTAAGACAATTTCATTTATATCGTTTATAATTAAACGTATTAAAAAAAAGTGTGCGTGTAATCTTCACGCACGATTAAGTAGAACTGTTGTTAAGAAATGCCCATTTTTGTACAGCTAAACAGATATAACTGCAACCGTGGCGATTTGACACGACCGGACACGACAGACGTTGGTTGATGCGGTGATGCCTAATCGAATATTATTTTAGAGGTATTGAACTGTAATATTAATACTGCATAGTTACTATAATGAGTTTATAATTATACCTATTTATTAACAGTGCATTAATATCAAAATTATTTTTATAATTCACGTTCACAAAGTTTCTATTTCGACACTAAAAACAGTATCGAAATAGATTCATTGTAACACTGTTTTTGGTAACTTTTTGTTTTACACAATTGGTTGCACTGCACTCATTGTTAACGAAAGAGTTCAGATAGTAAATCAAAAAGTATGTTTTAGTAAATTATTAACTACATTATCAGCGATATTGCGAAATTTATAATATTTTATACAAATTTGACAAACATTCAAATTTAAAATCATTAAAACTATCAACTGTCAAAAGTGTCAAGATTGCCAAATTAAATAAATATTTCGAAAAACTCTCATTTCATTTATTTTTCTATACTTTTAAAAGTTCATTATAAAAAATAGTATGTAACACTCGTTCTTTGCGAAACTCACCGCTTTGCGGTTCGTTTCACAAACTGAACTCGTACTACGAAACCTGTCATTGTAACACTTGTATTACAATATACTATAGTCATACCCTTTAAAATGAACGGAATGAATGGAAGTCTATTAAATTAGAAAGATAAATTTGTTTCATACTGATAATTGCACGATTTACGAAGTTATCTGACAACGTAACAAACACACTAGAAAACAAGTACAATGTAAAGTATACGGATGTTTACGCATCGACTGCTTGAGAGCAACTGACTCTTGGCTCCTCCCACTAACGATGAATTGACCTTGAAGGTTGCAGTTATATCTGTCGAGCTCATCCGAGGCAGCAGCCGCGGAGTGGAGAGTTACAAACAAACATACATACATACATACATACAGGTTAAGTTAATAAAAGCGTGTTAAAAACACAAAAACAACGAAAGCTCACACAGGAGTCCTATCGCCATTTTGTGCTTTCGGCCAGCTGTGCCAATGTTGCGACGCTGGTTGCTAGCCGAAAACCCATTGGCACAGCTTGGCCAAAAGCACAAAATGGCGATAGGACTCCTGTGTGAGCTTTCGTTGTTTTTGTGTTTTTATGTTTCTTTACACATGTTTCCCCAACATCCTTTGCTCCCAAGTACCCAACACTTTTGCTAGCCAAGTGCAATACCCTACTTGGTTATGCCGCACTGATGACGGCTAATGAGCCAGAAACATGCATGTCTGCGGTTATCATTCCTACTCGTGGCCTTATTGATCCTTTTTGCGTACATGCCCAATTTTTCCCCTTTTGTTTATATTAATACGCGTTTTCTTGGCACTTTGTTTATAATCGTGATAGCAAATGTCATTATCCAATTTCATTATTCCTTAGGACCACACTATCGCGAAAAGAAAGACGAAGAGCTCTTACTGACATTGTTAAGCAGATTGAGACATAACGAGATGTTTTTTAAAGAAATTTTTGACTAAAATGAAGTAGTAAAACTAGATAAGAACTACTCTCCTATAAACGCAGACATAAATCTGGAAATCATGACAGGCTGTGATAAGCAGCAGAGGTGAAGCCAGGAAGCTCTACATGGACGACATCACTATGACCTATAAACCACCACCACCACACGTCAAATATGTCGCTTTCTGAGGGCACATTGTTCCCTGAGACCGAAAAATGTATGCTTTCGATTCAGGATAAGATCATTAATACTAACAATTATAAGAAATTTGTTACAGGTGATCCAAAGTGTGCATCCGACAAGTGTAGAAAGTGTTCAAGTTTAGCTGGTACCGACTACCTACGCAGACATAACCAAGTGTGCAACATCATACACCAGAAGTTGGCCAATAAATTTCTATCACTTAGAACATACGCTCCTTATTAATGTACCATTCGCAGGTAGTTCTTGAAAATACTTATTTTAGACTTTACTACGATATGCCTGTAATCAACGATAGACAGCTACACGTAATCGTGCATGTTGATGTGACAAATAATGAGAATGTTTTTTATAAACACAACGAGACGGTGGCAAATACACCCATCTTTCCATTGCGATACAACAGATGCAACATGTTGAGAAGATTGTAGTGATACTGGTGATAGTGTCATCTATAGGCCTAAGTCCCAAGAGAGTGTTAGAAAGCCTTGATAAGCTGGAACTCCATGAGAGTACCTTGAACACGTGCCACCGTCGTAAATTTCTTAACATATTAAGACTAATCCCTAATATTACGTCTTTTTTACATGGTGTAATATATTAAATGTCTACGATAATCTTAAGTCTGATATATGACATCGAATAAATGACATATGTTTAACGTATTAGCTAAATTCATCACTTCTAATTTGTAGAAATAATCCATTTCACCGATTTTGGCCGACGATAGAAATCATACTCGACGTAAATTTAGAGATACATCTCTCTCAGATAAAGGCAAGTTTGAAATTTAAATGAGGACGTATGTTTTTTAATAAATTACTTACGTAACTGCATCTTGTTTCACCGGTAGATAAAAAGTATTCAATACGGAAGTCTTTACTTAATCCAGATTTCTAGTAACCGTCATGTACGGCTCGTTGATGAAGGGTTGAATTTAATAATTATTATCTCATATTTTTGTATATGTCAAACCACACTGATAGTTTCAGAAACTTACAACTTATTTATAAAAAAAGATCTCTCCGCCATTGGTAACTTGGATGACAGTTTAATCTTATTTCAGTGATTTCTAATATCAAATCGGCCAAAAACGATGAAATGGACTATATCAATTTTTATTAAAAGAAATAATAACACAATTTTAATTTAACAACAGAACAAAATTATATGTAAATACGAATATTCGATAAATGTTTCTAGCCTGTAGATAAATATTGATTTTATCTAAACATCAATTTAACTAGTTAATTTATATGGTAAAACCAACTTCATGTCATTGTGACAAATATTATTATTCAGTCTCTCAAGTTAGAAAGGTACATGTTCTGTTAAAGCAATACAAGATAATTGCAACTTCCATTAACGTAAATATTTCAATGTATATAACGTATAGTTTACCATTTAGTTACCTAATCGACATTGCATACTGGTTGTATATTTGTGCATGTAATTGTTTAAATTGAAACTAATACATTATGAAGGTTTAAAATTTACCTATAGATATATGATATTTGATTAAATTTGGTTTGATTAATTATCGTATAATGAGAGGTTGGAATAAATTTAATTGCCCTATATTGGTTACGGTAGGTAAAAAATCTTATCAGTTTAAATCGAGTTCAGCGGCAGAAGAGCTAGAGCCAAAATTTCGCCATCATTCGTAATAAGACATTTCTCTTTTGCAACATGTTCATTCAATAAATGTATTTACGTTCCTGCTTATACGAACACCATAGTTTATACAGAGGATGGCTATAAGTGGTTTAAGTTGACAATTTTTACGGGAAATTGTCGTCATCGATATTATCGAAATTTTTTTTATACAAAGGTGTTGATACTGATACATCAGAATTTGGCCCTCTTTACCATTGTTCGCAACCACATTTGTATCCACCCAGCTGCCATCATTTAAGGCTTCTTAAGGGTCCAAAATTACGTGGTAAAAATGGTGGACAGATTATACATGACCAAATTTTGGTATTCTTTACACTTGTCCGGAACCCTATTTGTATCTACCCAGCTGTCGCCATTTTGGTTTTAAGCTTCTCAAGGGTCCAATAAATACATGGTAGAAATGGCGCAAATATTATCTTTAACGATTTGGATCCAACTAATATAAAGTGCCAAAACCCAAAAAGTGAATCAAATATATATATAAGCCATTCACTTTTTATTTCCATCTCAGTAGGCTCTGTTAGTTACATGAAATTCGCCCAGTATAATACACGTCTGTTCATATTGTTCTGTGGTCTTATTAATTGTAAATACGATGTTGTCACGTCTTCAATAAAAATATGTGTATTCATTACAAATATCTTAAGTAATTAAATCTGCAAACCAAATTTAAAACTTGCCGAAAATAAGTCAATGTATTTAATATTAAATTGAATAGGTACTAAAGTAGATACGTCAGTTTTCGCTGCAAGTAGGTACTATTAATATCCAAGAATGGTCTATTTAAATTCACATGAATTTTGACTGATATTCAAAATAACACATTCCTTTGCACAGAACAGATCCCTGTTTATAGTCAATTCTCATATTATATTATTGATCTAGAACGAAAATAGTTATTATCCTATCAAGTGCGGAAAGTTATACTTTCCCGCAAGAGTTAGGATCAATATTTTTTCTACAAGCATAAAAAAGATACTTTATTCATTTTTTAAATTTTATTTTCAACTCCTAACAATGTAACAAAATTTTAATTTGTGACAATTAAAGTTTGTTGTTGCTTTGAGTAACGTTTACAGAGGTGTTTTAATCAATTATGATTTTTTTAAGAACAAACATCTTAAAAATCTCTATTTTTATGCAAAATAATCTTTTTTTTACTATTTGTATGTAGTAGGTACAACAACATAAAAGTAATAATACAATAATTTTCCAAAAGGTTATTGAAGGACATATTCATTTAATAAAAAAAGAGAAAGAGATATTTTCTGAATTAAAATGCGTGCGGAAAAGTGTTGTTTTACGCATGCTTGTAGAAAAATATACTTTTATATTTACATTTTATTACAAATAAATAATATAAGTAAAATTCAAAATGTAGCACATATACATATATTAATAAAAACGTTTAATACAACTTTTAAATTACTCAAGCAATAGTAAAAGATCCTTTTTACAAATGTATAATAAAACTTTTAAATTATTCAAGCAGTGGTAAAAAAAATTATTTCATCAGTTTTGAGTTTAACATAAAAACACAGTACTCAAAGTCTATAGGTATCCATCCTTTTTAAAGTCTTCTATTTTACATCCAAATGGCATCGTAGTGTAACATTATTGTATTAGTGGCTGTAGGATAATAAAATTTCACATCCAATGGGTTAATTGAGGAAACTATACTCCAGTAAAAATTTGATTTTCCTGGTCCGCCCCAGGTGGTGTCGCATTTGACTTAAATATGCTGATGTTTTAATAATGTTCTTTATAACAGAAATTTTTTAGAAAAATTAAGATTTGTTAGACATTTCAAACCGATACAATGAAAAAAATATTTTAATAAATTACATAAAAGCAAATAAAAACAAATACAGATGCAGATTTAGATGTAACATGTAAATGTTGTCGGTGTATTTGTATGATCAATCCTCTTCCATTATTTCACTGGAAGAATCAGAGTCACTATCAAATCCAAAATCGGAGTCGTCAGAATCTGATTCCTCCAATGAAATAATTAAAGGAGGAATATTGTCATGTGAGCAGTTTCCCATGTAAGTAGTCCAATCTGCCAAAATAAGTTCGTCTGTATGTCTACAAAAATTTTGCCACATGTCTGGTGTACATTTAGTCAATGCTTCTGTCCAAGTTTTTTTAACTCTTTCCTGGTCAAGATAAGTAGATGTAATATGTTTGTTATAATATGTCTTAGTAAACCCCCATGCTAGTTCTATTGGATTGTAGTGACAATGGTATGGTGGTAGTCGAAGTACTTCATGTCCTCGTTGTTTTAAAATTTCATCCACTACATATGTCTTTTCGTCAGTTTTATAAGGTAAGTACAGTTGTTTCTTTGTCATTTTCGTGTCAAACCTAATGTTATTGTTAATCAACCATCCCTGCATCATTGCTTTTTTCGCTGAAAAAGAGGGTGGTTTGTTAATTTGAACTGAATGGTATGGCGCGTTGTCCATGACCACCACACATTTTTCTTGAAATACAGATAGAGCAGGAATGAGTTGATTAACAACCCAGTTTTTAAAAAGGTCACCATTCATACTTTTGTGATAGTCAAGGTCTGTATTCGAAGAGTCTAGTAACAAGTCACATCCTTCCAAAAATCCAGTAACAGTCCCTGCGTGTAAAATAGTAAATCGCTTTCCTTCGGATTTTACATGAGCTGGATTACTTTTTAGGTCAGAATCGTGCACCCACTGACGCACTGAACTACCATTCTGATAGATCCATGTTTCATCTAGGTACACGAATCTAACTCTCTCAGCAAGACTTTTTAGTTGTTTATATTTCCGAATGAAAGCGATCTTTCTAATTTTAACGTGTCGTTGTTCACATAAAATATGTCGTCCATTTACTTTTTTAAATTTGTATCCCATTAATTTTATAAGTTTGTATAGTGTCGTACGTCCCCCTTTAAAATCAAAATTTTGTTTAGCATCAGTCAAAAGTTTGTCTAAAGTAAAATGTTCAGTTTTAGCATGGTACATCCAAATCTGTCGCTGTAAGTCTTTTTTTTAAAATAAACTTCTCAAATGTATCAGTTTTACATCCTTTATCTGCGACTTTCTCATTATTTTTCAATCCTTCTTTAATAATCTTCCGTATTTTCGATACACTGATCTAAATAAATTAAGCATTTAGAATATTTGTCATATTAATTAGATTCAAAAAATATACCTCAGTTACACAACGGTAGTTAAGAGATTTAAAAATATTTAACAAAATTTTGAATTAAATTATAGTTACAAAAATGTATAATTTCGAAATTTGAAATCTGACAACATTGTATATAATTTATTATGATATCTGTCAAAAAAGGTTATGTGTTCTTTTAATAATATAAATTTTATTTAAAAAAGTGATACATAATTATAAATTCATTACAAAAACCTCTCTCAATTAATCTAATATATAAGTTTATGTTAGCGACTAGCATTGATTTAAAAGAAATACACATAAAATCGTACTTACTTGAAAAACCTCGGCCAATTGATTTAAATAAACACTCTCACAGCTGTTAGCTTGTTTCCTAAACATACCATAACATCTAACGATGCTGTTGTGAATTTCTGTACTTATTTTTTTTGGCATTGTATATTGAATCTAAGAAAGCATCAAATATTTCGTTATTAAATCTTCAACAATTTTACCTTTGACAATGTGCTGTCAATATTTCGACAGTAGGTACCAACCCAACAAATTAAAGTGCCAATCCAAGAAATAAAATGCATAGTCTACTGAGATTGAAATAAGAAGTGAATGAATTATACATGCTCTAACTATTAACGTCAAAATTCTAATGGTAAGCTGTTAATTATCTAGTTTCTATTATTTTCTACATTATAGAAGCACGGAACTAACAATCACATCTAAAAAAAAATGTAAAGTTACTTGTACTGCAAGGGAATATTAAAAAAAGTATATTTTGCGCGAGTACAATTAGAAAAGTTTATTAAATAAATAAATTAATTTAGATCATTACGGTGCAAGATTGAAGCCGCTTAGGCTTAGTTTGTTCATTATAACGTTGTAATATAATCTACATCATAAGAAACCGTTTATTTCAGTGTACAATTTAGAATGCCACAAATTTCCGTGATGAATTTTGTTTACATTATTGTATCTCGCTAACATGGATGCAGTTAGTGTACCAGTTTTGATTACATAAAATCTCTGCTAGTGATCAATATTTGAAGTTTCATTACCTAAAGCATAATTGCAAAACGTGGAGTAGTTGATGATTATGTTGTACCCGATAGGTATTATTAATATCGAGATCCATTTTGATTAAAACGAATATCCAAATATTATATATATATATATATATATATATATATATATATATATATATATATATATATATATATATATATATATATATATATATACAAAAGGGGAAAATTATTGGGCATGTACGCAAAAAGGATCAATAAGGCAACGAGTAGGAATGGTAACCGCAGACATGCATGTTTCTGGCTCATTAGCCGTCATCAGTGCGGCATAACCAAGTGGGGTATTGCACTTGGCTAGCAAAAGTGTTGGGTACTTGGGAGCAAATGATGTTGGGGAAACATGTGTAAAGAAACATAAAAACACAAAAACAACGAAATAATGAAAAAAATTGATACAAACGTATCTAGTGCCATGCTGTCATTGTATTCCAGATATATAACCTGGATTTGTGCCCGTTTAGAATTCCTAACGCTGGGTCACAGGATGCTGCGACATAGATATAAATATTGACCAATCTATACAAAGGCAAAACCAAACTGTAGACCCTTGTTCCGCTCTTATTAGAGCTAATCAGTACAGTATAGGTCTGTCTCTTCAGTCAATAATCTATTGCGAAAGTATAAACTATCGCACGTACCGCCATCTGTACTCCAAAAATGCCTCTCTAGGGGTCACTTTGCATATCATACCTAACCTTAGGCAAGGTAAATAATACACAAACGGAGCGTTTTTCGACAGTCTTATATATAACCTGATAAAAAAAAATTGATACAAACGTATCTAGTCCCATGCTCTCATTGTAATCCAGATATATAACCTGGATGTATGGACTTCCTCCGTGGGACTCCTTCTTCCAATTAATAAAAACTCCGGGTGCGTGGATTCTGCATTAAAAAATTGATCACTATAAAAAAATAAATTTTAACAAAATATGATTTACTTTTTTCTTCCTGTGAATGATCTGTCTACTCCTCTTTCTTTCAACTCCTTCTTTCTGCTGCTCTACTTTCCATCTCTTTCTCTCTGCTTTTCCGCTTTCCTAGCTCTGACTTCTTCCTTTACCATTTGGTCTTTCTCATTATATTATTTTTATATACTTAACTAATACTCCTCTATTTGTTTATTTCTCCTTTGTTTTAATTTGAACTTGAAATTAATTCGTAACAATTCAATAACTTTTATATATTTTAATCATCTGACACATATCTACAAAATCTAATGATATTTCAATCTATATTCTCAGAAATCTACTGATATTTATTTTTGGTTGCCCTTATGGCCTTTCCCAATGCAATATTAAATAGTACCGGTGATATAGCGTGCCCTTTTCTCAAACAAGAGTTACCCAAGTAAGAGGTAGAGAGCAGTTGTCCCACTAGATCCCACTACACATGCTTTGGTTAAATTGATTAACTTTTTAGGTATTCCTTGTTCCTTCATTGCTTTTTGTAGTTTGGTTCTTATCACGTTGTCGTTTGCCTGTTTAAAATCAATAAACAGGCAGAACACCATACACTTCTTGGACTGATGTTATATTTATTCCAAAGTCTTGTATTGTACTTTTTGCTGCACCAGCTTAAAACATTCCACGTTCCAATTTTCATTTCCGTTAATCTTTGTCATGTTCGTTTATGATTCTGAACTTGGAAACGGACATTATTTTCTGAGCTTTAATGTGTTAATTATCTGATTAATTAATAAGAAATACATAAATCCCTACTCAGTTCTGGTCAAATTTATTTTTAAGTTTGCCATCAAGATGATCATTCTAGTTATTACCGTATTTCAATTTGTATGAAATAATTATAGATATTATTTTTTAATATAGCTGTATAAAAAATATTATTAATTAATATATTATTTTATCAAAAAATAAAATCGTGGACCATCTGTATTTATTAATAAAACAAGATACTAGTTTGACATTCAAAGTCATGAACAGAAATAAGTGCCTTACATTTCAGGAGCAATTTATTGTTGGCGTATTGTTAGCAGAAATAATCAAATAAGTACCAAACATTTCAAGAGCAATTTATTGTTGTGGTATTTTAACGAAAATAAATAAAGAAAAACTACTTAAACGTAAAATTCAGAACTTTGAAAGTTTAAATCGACCGACACGCATAAAGTTTTGGGAAAACTTTCTTAAACAAACATCTGTTAAAGTAATTGATACTGACAAGCCAGAGTGACATGTTATAGTCCACATCTGGCAGTGATAAGTTTCAAAAACCTCTTCGGACTCATCAATCTCTCAATGTTAACATCGGCGACATATTGTAAGTATCTTGGGTCTTCCCAACTTGCCTTATAAACACTTTTATTAAGAAAACATAAAAAATTATTAATAAATAATAATAAGTTTGAGGAGGTGATAGTGATCTTTTGAAAGTTATATTTGCATTATATTAAAATATAGATTTGATTCCTATCCAATAGCTTTTTTCCTTTAACATTCTTTCATAATGGATCAAACAGAAAAGCTAAAAAGTATCATCAATATAAATAAAGAATAAGAAGACTTGTAAAGAACAGCGTAAGTTAAAGCTGTATATATAAAACTTATCTATATCTATCTTCTTACTTATAATAAATCTGTAGAGAGGTCAATTCTGTACATGAAATAAATTTCCAAAATAACTATCAGGGGGTGATTAGTGACCGATACTGATACCAAAAATGCAATCAGTAAAATTTTTGTCTGTCTGTCTGTCTGTATAACCGCTATAGAAACAAAACCTACTTGACGGATTTTAACGAAACTTGGTACAATTATTTTTCATACTCCTGTGCTGGTTATAGTATACTTTTTATCACGCTACAATTAATAGGAGCAGAGCAGTGAAGGGAAATGTTGGGAAAACGGGAGAAGTTACTCCATTTTTTAAGCTTCCGTCGCGTGTGCAACATTAATGGTTAAAGCTAAACAGAAATCATCTTATTTTTATAATTTGGAGGTTAACTGTGAACGGATTTTACAATATTTCACCCACAAGGGAAGTTGCGGGGGCGTGAAAAATAAAAAAAAATTTAAAATTTATAACTTCTACAGGTTTGAAACTTTGCAAAATAGTTATTTTTATAATTTTGAGGTCAATTGTGAACGAATTTTACGAAACTCCACCCACAAGGGAAGATGCGGGGGAGTGAAAAATAATAAAATTTAAAATCTATAAGTCCTACAGGTTTGACACTTTGCAAAATAGTTATTTTTATAATTTTGAGGTCAATTGTGAACGGATTTTAAGAAATTCCACCCACATGAGGGGTTACGGGGGCGTGAAAAAAAATTAAAATCTATAAGTCCTACAGGTTTAAAACTTTGCATAATAGTTATATTTATAATTTTGAGGTCAACTGTAAACAGATTTTAGAAAATTCTACCCACAAGGGGGCATGCGGGGGCGTGAAAAATAATCTATACATATAATAAATCTGTAGAAATGAAAATTCTGCACATTAAAGATATTTAAAAAATAATTAGCAGGGGGTATTACTACATCGATATAGAACCCACAAATGTGGTTAGATTTTTTGTCTGTCTGTCTGTATGTTTGTGCGCGCATCACATTAAAACTACTGATCCGATTCGAATGCGGTTTTCACAAATGTATTTGTCTTCTTTCTACTTAACATCAGGTATATAAAAATTTCTCCCCCCACCCCTTTAACGAATTCGGGGGAGAAATTTTTATATAACTATCAACACGCCACGCGAACTACGTCGCGGGTACAGCTAGTACGTAAATATATTAAATTGTTTATGTGTGGAGCAAATCAACGAAAATGTCAAAATGTAAAAGAAAATCAGCAACTTTAATTTAATTTTAGTATTTAAGAAAGTGTTAAAATTTATATATAAAATAAAAGAATGTAAAGTGGGATCTTTGACCTGCGTCACAATTTAACGCACCATTGCCCATCTCAACACAATGGAAACTTGATTCTTTGTAACAAAGAAAGATTGTAGCTTACATCTAAGTTTGTATAACTAACTTTATATAAATTTTCTTCTCGGGCTTAATCACTTTCGAACGCTGAACCGAATTCCTTGATTAAATTGCTCCATAGCTCTTTTAAAATGGACGGAAACTCTGTTCATCCCGGGAACACATTGTATTGAATTACTCCACTACAAGTTTCAAATTTCACTTCTTTGTTTTCTTCATATTTTTTAGTTTTTGATTGTATCATTTCAGTATGAAGTAACAAATTGTAAAAAAAGCTATATTCAATCAGAGAATGTACCGAACACATGTAAGAAAGTTATGGGTAACTCTATATTATTGTATGTTCCTTTAGAAGTTAGAAGTTTTTACCCCTGTCAGTACTTAATATGAAAAAAAAAACAGATAAACTTTAAAATTTTAAGGGTTAATAAAAAAATTTGTGTTAAAAGGTAATAACGATAACTCACTAAAGTAGCCCCATTCAAAACGCGGCAAAATTTGACTTTCTATGGACTCCACGGATCTCAGAATTTTTTCGGTAGAACAACTGATTTGCGATACTTGTTTTTTTTTGTGAAAAGTATTTTTTTATGGGATCTCATTCCTTTTTTTAGATAGTCCTACTTTTTTCCTTTCCAGTAGCTTCTAGTTCTTGTATAACACTGCCGTACCCCCAGACATGTATACATAGATAGGGGAATACGCAATGAAACGGACGGGTTTTGAAACGGACACTACTGTTATTTCATAATTTCTAAACGAAAATAATATAAATATTTGGTGGTTGGTAACATTAATGACAATAGACAAACCCACAATAATGACAGCTCCCGCGGCCATTTCGTTAATTTTCTTTTATGCATGACTGTAATAAGCCTAACTTTTGTAAAATGTACCAGATTTTAGAAGTGCTTTACAATTCGATAGTAATATTTGCTGCAATCGGGATAGTCGTATTTACTACAACATATTATTAAACACACACGTAACGGTAAATTATAATCTTTACAATACTTATTATTTGGAATTTTTTTATTAATGTGTCATAGGTTAGGTTTGCAATGAATCGGACAGGTGACAGGTGCCATCGCATTGAAGCGGACGTCCGTTTCAATGAGTCAGTGCTGTCCGATTCATTACTCCTAATTAATTTCTTATGTATGTTAATTTTTAGATGCCGCCAAAGAAGAGAGTTCGTCCAGACAAAGCTGCAATAGAAAGAGCTGTCGAAAAAGTATTGGAAAAAGGACAGTCAACTCGCTTAGTTTCATCAGCATATAAGATTTCGAAATCATATTTGGCAGATATCGTTAAGAAAGCTAGAACATCTTCGACTGCGTATAAGCATGATCCCAATATTGGAAATAGAAGAATTTTTTCCCAGGAACAAGAGAAACAACTGGCCGGGTATTTAAAAAATTCTTCGAAAATGTGTTATGGACTAACTAACCAATAATGTCGCACCAGAAATATGGATTCAGAGCTACGAAGGACTGGTTTCGTGGTTTTATGAAAAGAAACCAATCATTATCAGTACGTAAACCCTAAAATACGTCTCTATCCAGGGCTACATCTTTTAACCAAGAAAATGTTGGTAATTTTTATAAAAATTTTGCAAACATATTGCATAAGAAGGCGATTGCGCCGCATAAGATATGGAACCTTGACGAAACTGGATGTTCGACAGTTACCAACCCTCCAAAAGTAATTGCAACCCGAGGGTGTAAACAAGTTGGACAGGTGACATCGGCAGAGAGAGGACAGTTAATCACAATGCTTGGATTCATTAATGCTTCGGGTGGCACTGTACCTCCGGTGTTTGTGTTTCCTAGGGTCCATTTTCAGGAATTCATGTTACAAGGTGGTCCAAAAGGGTCACTTGGCTTAGCCAACCCAAGTGGTTGGTTAACAGAGGAGAGTTTTTACAAGGCCATGATACACTTTGTCAAATATGTGAAGCCATCTGAGGAAAATCCTTGTTTGATCTCAGTTCGTTTTAATGCTAACGTGTTTGACTTATTGTAACAATAGTTGATGTGTGATAGCACATTCAAATGGCACCAAGTGTCACATTAGTTCCTCGTCCGTTTCAAGACACCTAGTGTCCTTTTGAATACTATCTGATTCATGAAACGGACAAACGACAGTCAAATAAAAAATATATATATTTCTTAAAATAAAGTTAATTTTCTTAAAATATGGTGTATTACTAATATTATAATATGTCTGAATTCCCTAAGGACACCCAACGAGTATTTATCTATTATATGTAATAATACTTCAAAGTGAAACGTCCGTTTCATAGCGGATCTCCAGTAAAAACATATTTATACAGTTGATATATTAAGAAAACTAGACCGAAATTAATTAGTCTTTCCTTTATTCATACACTAAACACTAATTATATTCTAAATTTGAAGCTTGAATGTCTGCTAGAAATGGTTTAAACTTTTGATGATTGGTCAGTCAGTGAGTAAGTAAGTGACAAAATTAAGAAATTTTGGGTCGTTATAATTTCTAAGCTAATGGTTTAAATTCAATAAAATTTGAAATATACCGTGTGTATACAATTCCTGCTTAGTTACTTCATATCAGGATTCATCCCCAATGAAGTTATAGCGGGGTCGTAAATGGCCTGAACTGCTTCGAGAAAAGAATAGTTTCCATATTTTTTTGGAATCAATCTTAATGTGCCTGATAATTCCTATCAAATATATAATTATAAGGTTAACCACACTCTTGTATATGTCCCGCTTTTAACGAACGTTCCTAATTCAATAATAGCGATAGCAACTTCGTTCCCTCTAAATATTTAGATAATGAACCGTGAAGCTACTAGTGCATGTGATCGGGGCTAATTACAATATTGCTGCTTGACTGATATTGTCAGATAGAGAATAGACACATACATATATATTCATAAAGTAAGTTCTTAGTCTCGGTCTGCACTAATTAATATTCTCGGTTATTGACCATCTTCTATCAAATTTCTGAGTGCATCATTGTTTAGCAAGTCATCTTCTATTCCTTCTTGTAAGAGCATATCTGTTTGAAATTCGATCATATATTAATGGGTGAATATCATTTAGTATTCATATAAATAAGCAAATCTGAAATGCAGGAGGTCAGATAAATTATTTATCAGTAAATTTTTTAAAGTTCATTTAAACTAAACCCTAACAGTCAATGATAAAGTGCGCATATAATCTGCAAATAAAAGGGCGTCTTTATGTTAATTGAAACACATATATCTATCTAAAAAGTGCCAGTTACGTAAAATGGATCCCATGTTTATCTTCATCTAAGTGAGCCTTTTTTAGTAAAAAACGGTTTTGTTCCTACTAAACCCTATAAAAAGAATGAAAACGTTAAAATTACGAAAACCGTAGTTGTACCAAAATTACTGTTTCATAATTTGGGATTTAAATTTAAAACTGCTTCTTAAAATTTACATTGCCTTTGAAAAATTAATATATTTTTATTTAATTTCACATCTTTGAAAACGATATTTATTTTGTTTTTTAAATTAATTCAATTTATAGACATAGTTACTATCATTGGAAGTGAAACTCGTGAAACACCTGGGCAGAGTTTATTTTTCGGACAAATAACGTTCAGCTTACAGATTCGACTAACAAAAGAAATCAAAGAAAGAGTTAGAGAATTTCAACAAATTGATTTCCCTAAAAAAAAGTGTTTTTACAAGCACAATCTTAAGTACTAGCGTATAAACAGCAAAAATGTTCTATCTAGCATCACCTCCAAAACCAATATTAAAACCGTAAGGAACCTGATTAAAAGCTCTATTGTCATATGCTAAGAATTTTAAGATTTTTTTTATGAGTTGCAAAGTCAACCGCTTATATATTGCAAATATATTAAGAATTCAGTCAATAATTTCTCAGTTTTTAACTCGTGTAGCAAACATACACCACAAATTGTAGCTAAAAACATGTATGTCCCTAATTTTATGAATTTTTTTTCAGGTAAATACTAGATGTGGCAAGAGAGCATTGACTTAATTGCAGCAGTCCAATATAAACACAATTTGGGTCTGCACCTTTATAAATATTTTAGTGGTTTTGTCTTTTTTATTCTCTTAACTCTTAACCATTAAAGTCTTAACTTCTAAGACAAAGAGACAAAGAAGACGGCGAAAATAAAAATCTTTCTAAAAAATAATTAAACTTACAGATATTGTTAAATTCGAACTTATATAACAGAAGTAAGTTGTAATGTTTTATTTTACGTTTATTTAGCCCCGGTTTTGCACAGGGATTAAAGAAAAATAACAAAAGCCACTAAATATATTGGGTCAACGCTTCCCTGTAAACAATATTACATGTTGTTTTATTTTCTGGCAGCAAAATAAATTGATTTTCAGGTACCCGACCCGCCTTAGGTTTGACCTTGATGCTAGTATTCTTAGCGCACGCGATGTAAGGGTTTTAAGGTCATTTTTGGTTACATGTTACATTAATGGCATTTTAGTAAGGATTCCTATTTTTTTAAAAATAAAACATAGCCTATGTCACTGGGGAATAGTGTAGCTTGCCAACGGTAGAAGAATTTTTGAAATCGGTCCAGTAGTTTCGGAGCCTATTCATTTCAAACAAACAAACAAACAAACAAACAAACAAACCTTTCCTCGCCACTAAATATATTGGGTCAACGCTTCCCTGTAAACAATATTACATATTGTTTTATTTTCTGGCAACAAAATAAATTGATTTTTAGGTGCTCGACCCGCCTTAGCCGGTTGGCCATGAGAAAAACCGATCCCTACTAATTGGAAGGTTTAACCTTGAGGCTAGTATTCTTAGCGCACACGATGTAAGGGTTTAAAGGTCATTTTTGGTTATATTAATGGCATTTTAGTAAGGATCCCTATTTTTTTGAAAATTAAACATAGCCTATGTCACTCGGGAATAGTGTAGCTTGCCAACGGTAAAAAAATTTTTGAAATCGGTCTAGTAATTTCAGAGCCTATTCATTTCAAACAAACAAACAAACCTTTCCTCGCCACTAAATATATTGGGTCAACGCTTCCCTGTAAACAATATTACATGTTGTTTTATTTTCTGGCAACAAAATAAATTGATTTTCAGGAACTCGACCCGCCTTAGGCGGTTGGCCATGAGAAAAACCGATCCCTACTAATTGGAAGGTTTGACCTTGAGGCTAGTATTCTCAGCACACGCGATGTAAGGGTTTTAAGGTCATTTTTGGTTACATTAATGGCATTTTAGTAAGGATCCCCATTTTTTTTAAATGAAACATAGCCTATGTCACTCGGGAATAGTGTAGCTGGCCAACGGTGAAAGAATTTTTGAATTCGTTCCAGTAGTTTCGGAGCCTATTCATTTCAAACAAACAAACAAACAAAAAATCAAACCTTTCCTCTTTATAATATTAGTATAGAAATATAGATTGATTTGGCCCATTTGCAACCGAACATTGCTTGCGAACTATTTGCAAACGATCACGCACAAGATTATCGGTGGTGTGAACAGTCACCCTCGTCAAAAAGGGTTTCGCGAACTCAGTTCTAGATTTTTGTCGGTAAAGTAACAAACCATTAAAGGGATTCAATGTTTGATGTGCGTCCAGTGTGAATGTCATTAAAACAAGAACTCGCGAGGCCGTTGTTGAGTTTTCGGTATGCGTGAGTTGTTTCCATTTTAACTTGTTGTGCTATTTTAACTTTTCAAATGGATATGAATAGCAATACATGCTAACATCAATGCATCACTAAGAAAGTTTTTAATAACCCGGATGCTATGCTCGGAACTTCTATTGGGAACTTGGATGAATGTTTAAGCAGAACAACTCCCTGCTCGGGCTGTGTGAACAGGGGCTCCTCCTCGATATTTGCGGACTTTTTTAACGTTGTAAACGCTTTATAAGGATCGCAAACAATGCTTGGTCGGTGTAAACGGTCGTTAATTAATTATTGTTTTAACAATAGTAGTTACAGTATATATTTCAAAATAAACTGCTTCTATAAACAGTGATAGTATCAAGAAATACCATTTACCTTTTAAAAGAAATCTTTGGGTTAAGGAAAATAATAAAATTTTATATCAAAGGAAGACATTTGTTTTACAAACATGCTTGTTTAACATCAAACTAACTATTCACGTAGAAAACTACAACAAAGTGAAAGTTTCTATCTAAAATAACTCAACAATTTCTCAAATAAAATTCCCACCTATCGTATTTCCGCTTCATCAATGATTCAATTTATTGAATGACCAAAGCTTTAGTGATTTCCACTAAATAATTTGAGTCAAGTTGTTATCTACACCCAAGATTAATCGATTTGTAAAATTCGTTTTAAAATAAGGTAAGATTTACTAACACCCTTTGATGTAGTAAAAATAGAATTTTCTTTGGAATGAGTGTTACATTTACAGTAAATTACACTAAAATGAAATACGTTTTCATAAGAAGTATTCTACAATCCCTGGTCGGGCAAAACGAATAATGTTTTATTAATTTTGAAGAAGAATCCTTTTTTTATTTAATTTTTAAATTTGTTAACTTCAATTCATCACCATCCTTATAGCATTACAATCTCTAATATTACGGTTAACGTATGAGCGTTTAACAATCCAATTTTTTTTATTAAGGTGGATTATTATTCTGTTATAATTTATTATAATTTGTTGTGTGTTTTCGCTGCTGTTGTGATTTTTTTCATTTTTTCCGTTCCCCACATTGAGCTATCCCATCTGTAACGTTCATGGGTTTTGCGTCCCCGTTCTCTAGCAGTCTTTTTCTTGATCTTCCTTTGCATCTGGACCATAACGGTGTCCAATTGGTTATTCTTTGAAGGATTTGTATGTGTGGTCTTCTAAGTATATGTATGTCCAATCCATTCTAGACATTCTAGATTTTGTAGATCTTACTATGTTTTCACCATTTAGTTCTTTTTATGTTTTAATGTTTGTGTTAAGTCTTTTTTCTGCTTCGCTTATTATGTTGGGTCCTGGTATTGTTCACATTATTTTTCTTTCGAATTTCAGTGGACTGCCTTTTCTTATTTATTGTTGTTGTCTCCAAAATATATGCTGGTCGTATCAGGGTCTTACACAGACTTATTTATTTTTATTGAATCCTTTGCTTCCCAGAAGATTTCTGTTTATACCAAACGACCGTAAGTCTTTTAAGATTCTTTCTTCCAATTTCTTTCCCGGTATTTCCTATTGTGATTTTTTGAGAATAGAAGTTGTGAACCACTGCAAAGCTGTAGTCTTGTATGACCAGTCTTTTGTGAATCGTTGTCTCTTTCTTACCTACCTTCATGCATTTCGTTTTATTTTCATTAGTACTCTCTTTGTGTTTGCAATCATCTGCGTAAGCTATTGTTAAAGTTTAATTTGTGATAATATTTTTATTGTCTAACTTTGCCATCCTCATTATTTTATTTGAAATTAAATTGTAGAGTGTCAGAGTTATAGCGTGTCCTTGTTTGACTCCTTTATTTATTACTATTTCTTTGGCGATTGTTGCATTGAATTTGACGCGGTGGAGTTATTGTTAACATCTTCCTTATTTTTGTTGGGATCCTAAGCTTCTCCACTGTTTCCATGAGTTTTTCTCGTTACTGTGTAGAATGCACTTTTGACATATATGAAAACTACAAATAGTTCTCCAGTGTATTTTTTGCACTATTTGTTCAAGTGTATGTATGACGTTAATTGTCAATTTGCATGGCCTAAATGCGTTCAGGTAATTACACGATTACAAATTCCATTTACCAAAAAAATTAGCTAAAGTTCAGAATAGATGTGATACATGTTTTTCATTTTTAAATTAAAACATCCGTTTTGTTCGTTCTTCCTATATATTCTTATGTAAAACACCCATTTCTCCTATTTTCATTTCATTAATAAACAAATGATCAAATTTCCAGAGTTGTCCTATAAATTAAGATTGTTGAGGTATTATCTACACCAAAGATTGATCGAATTGTGAAATACGTTCTAAAATAGGCTAATGTAACATGGTTTCCACCATGACAGCACCGTTTGTTTTGTATCAACCTACACCTACTCTCCTTTCTGTTTCTCATTTCTCAGTTACATGTGCCTGAATACAATTCCTACTACGTCAATAGTAAAATTCGTACATAATGAAGCAGTAGGAAGTTTAATTTGAAAGATACATAATATAAATACAGAGAAACATGGATTAAAACAAAGAAGTCCTACATCACACTCGTTTCATATATAAATTGTTAACATAATATGTATATTTATATAGTACCTACTAGCTATTCTGGGTTATTGATTTAGTATATAAATTTAATACTTAAAATCAACAAAATGCTTTTGTAATAAAGTTAGAAATAAATTGATAAGTAATTTATGTTATAAATAACCCTTTATGTATATAATACACACATTTCTAGATCTGTTCATAAATTTTTAGACCATTTTTTATAATCATATTTTCTGAATACTAAATCATAGATTTTAAAAGAATATAGGTACAGCTGCCGGACCGAGTCATGGTCGGTTTAGGTCGGTCTACAACAGAGAAAGTATTAGGAAAGAAAAATAGACCAACTATTGTTTACATTTAAGGTTATTTTTTGTCCTTTCTTTCCGATGTGTGTTCGGCTAGTGCCTTATCCTTATAATTTACTTTATTCTTTTTTCGGGTGCCGGATGTTGGTTTTAATTAATATAGCATTATCTCAATCTTTTTTACCAAGGTTTTTTCAGTATATAAATACGTTTTTACAGAAATTTTATTCTACTTAAGTTTTGTTTTGGTTTTTGTCGTTAAACTAGTTGCCTATATACCAATACCGATATTAAATGTTTGTCATATTTGCCATTTTTAATGATCTCTATCTATAGAGGTGCGTAACCAAGTGTTACGGGTGGAAAGTGACTACTTTTCAACTGTTTTGTAGAGTGGAAAACCATCTATTTTTAAACGATTATGAATAAAATATTATCCCAGCCCCAACGGTTTAAAATTGACAAAGTTCCATACAAACTTTTATCCCCTATTTTGTCCCCTTGGGGATGAAATTTATCAAAATCCTTTCTCAGCGGAGCCTACGACATAACATGTACCTGCATGCCAAATTTCAGCCCGATCCGTCCAGTGGTTTGGACTGTGCGTTGATAAATCACTTTGAGTTTTATATATTTAGATTTAAAACAGTTTATGTAGAAAGTAAAATTAGTCAGAAATAAAATCACTATCTTCTTCTTCAGTTTCGGATCTAGAATCTTCACCTAAATTTAGAATCAGATGTTCCGTTACTTCGTCAATTCACTTAGTATTTTCTTGGACAGAAATACTAAATCATAGATTTTACAAGAATATAGGTACAGCTGCCGGACCCAGTCATGGCCGGTTTAGGTCGGTCTACAACAGAGAAAGTATTAGGAAAGAAAAATAGACAAACTATTGTTTACATTTAAGGTTATTTTTTGTCCTTTCTTTCCGATGTGTGTTCGGCTAGTGCCTTATCCTTATAATTTACTTTATTCTTTTTTCGGGTGCCGGATGTTGGTTTTAATTAATATAGCATTATCTCAATCTTTTTTACCAAGGTTTTTTCAGTATATAAATACGTTTTTACAGAAATTTTATTCTACTTAAGTTTTGTTTTGGATTTTGTCGTTATACTATATATAGTTGCCTATATACCAATACCGATATTAAATGTTTGTCATATTTGCCAATTTTAATGATCCCTATCTATAGAGGTGCGTAACCAAGTGTTACGGGTGGAAAGTGACTACTTTTCAACTGTTTTGTAGAGTGGAAAACCATCTATTTTTAAACGATTATGAATGAAATATTATCCCAGCCCCAACGGTTTAAAATTGACAAGGTTCCATACAAACTTTTATCCCCTATTTTGTCCCCTTGGGAATGAAATTTATCAAAATCCTTTCTCAGCGGAGCCTACGACATAACATGTACCTGCATGCCAAATTTCAGCCCGATCCGTCCAGTGGTTTGGACTGTGCGTTGATAAATCACTTTGAGTTTTATATATTTAGATTTAAAACAGTTTATGTAGAAAGTAAAATTAGTCAGAATTAAAATCACTATCTTCTTCTTCAGTTTCGGATCTAGAATCTTCACCTAAATTTAGAATCAGATGTTCCGTTACTTCGTCAATTCACTTAGTATTTTCTTGGACAGAAATACTAAATCATAGATTTTAAAAGAATATAGGTACAGCTGGCGGACCGAGTCATGGCCGGTTTAGGTCGGTCTACAACAGAGAAAGTATTAGGAAAGAAAAATAGACCAACTATTGTTTAATTTAAGGTTATTTTTTTTCCTTTCTTTCCGATGTGTGTTCGGCTAGTGCCTTATACTTATAATTTACTTTATTCTTTCTTCGGGTGCCGGATGTTGGTTTTAATTAATATAGCTTTATCTCAATCTTTTTTAAGATTTTTTCAGGACATAAATACGTTTTTACAGAAATTTTATTCTACTAAAGTTTTGTTTTGGTTTTTGTCGTTATACTGGTTGCCTATATACCGATACCGATATGAAATGTTTGTCATATTTGCCAATTTTAATGATCTCTATCTATAGAGGTGCGTAACCAAGTGTTACGGGTGGAAAGTGACTAATTTTCAACTGTTTTGTAGAGTGGAAAACCATCTATTTTTAAACGATTATGAATGAAATATTATCCCAGCCCCAACGGTTTAAAATTGCCAAAGTTCCATACAAACTTTTATCCCCTATTTTGTCCTCTTGGGGGTGAAATTAATCAAAATCCTTTCTTAGCGGAGCCTACGACATAACATGTACCTGCATGCCAAATTTTAGCCCGATCCGTCCAGTGGTTTGGGCTGTGCGTTGATAGATCACTTTGAGTTTTATATATTTAGATTTAAAACAGTTTATGTAGAAAGTAAAATTAGTCAGAATTAAAGTCACTATCTTCTTCTTCAGTTTCGGATCTAGATTCTTCACCTAAATTTATAATCAGATGTTCCGTTACTTCGTCAATAAATAGTTCCGTTTTTACCAATCTTAAGCACTAAATTCGACAAAAAAAGTGTCACAGAAATTTTGTACATCCCCAATATGAAAAGACAATGTTTTTGTCACACGTATTGCTTCAGTGATGTCCATACTAATTCGATAGGTTTCAAATCTGGGTGGTAGGGAGGTAATATGATCCTGTTGAGTTAAAATTTCATCTTTCTCGAACGTTTTAAATTTTGGCTTATGGATTTAATATTGTTTTACCAATCAGGTTTTGTTATATTTAATTCAAAATATATATTTTTAGACCTCAACATTCTATTATACTTTGTTTGGTAGGTTAGGAATTAATTTTTCCACCAACGTTTTATTATAGTTCATAAAATTCATCTCTTGATGACGAATTTAACTCGATCAAACCCTGTATTGTTTTCAAACTTTATCTAATAGAAGATATATTGAATTTATTTGTAAAACCACAATCATTTTTATTGAATTTTAAATTCAGCCATCGCATAATTTTTTGTCCTAATATATTCATGAAACTCTCAATATGTTTATCTCTTTTACATTATAACTGTTGGATATCGTTTCATCTTTATGAGACATTCCGTTCGGAAATTGTGTTTGTATTTATTTCAAGCTTATGACAGGTAAAACTGCATAGAAAGCAGAGCTAGAATCTCTTTGATATGTATAAAAGTACGCGACGATATTTTACAAAAATGTCTTAGATTTGAAGCACTTTAAAAGATGTCTTTATATTAAAAAATAATAATTAAAGTTATAGTTGATTGGTTCAATTATTAAATTTGTGACAACCGTTTTTTTCTAAATAACTATATTTTTAATTAAAAAAGGTCCTTCTGTGTAACAAAAACTTATATACCTACTAACTAATTACTCTATATTACTTCAGACGAAAGTCGATTATCTCTCTCGGTGTATGAATTGCCCCACAGGGAATAGCTGAGGAGTGCTATCCACCGAAACGGATTTATTTTCATCAGAGTGCTGTATACTCTTTTTTTCCTATCCGGTCGTTGACAAAGCGCAGCAATAGAAATTATTTTATAAACAACCGTTTTTCGTCCCTACATGCATATGTGGCAAGAACAACAACTTTTAGGCCAAGTATTGCCCTACGACTTCTTAATTTGTATAAGGAAACACTGTAGATTGCAAATGAAGACTTTAATAATACTTATCTTTTATTTAAACACTTACAAACCTAGCTTTTGCAGTAATCAAAGAACTAATATATGAAAATCTGATTAGTACCAGAATGCCTAGAAGGGGTGAAAGTTGCCAATTTTTACGGAAAATTTTCGTCATCAAATTATGGCCCTCCATATCCTTGTCCGCGACATTAGGTGTCTGCTCCTCGGGATGTCGAATTGTCGTATCAACACCTTCGACTGGAAAAATGTTCATCAATATTTCGATGACAACAGTTTTCCGTAAGATTTGGCAACTTTTACCTCTTATAGCTACCCTCTGTATCCACCAGGGTGTACTCCTGAGCAGGAACGTGTTACAAAAGAGAAATGTCATATACATGACGGTAAAATTTCGGCTCGAGCTCTTAGACTACTACATCCATGTTGGGGTTACTGTGTCGTGTTACCAGAAGCATAAATAAAGTATAATATAATTCAACCAGTATTTTTATTTTTTATTTAAATTTCACACTGTTGGTCTTTGCTTTATCCCTTCAGATCGATAAATTCCTATTTTAGTAAGTGGATTTCGAACTACCAAGGACCTAAAATCAAATTTAAAGCGATTTGATTGCTTATTAGAGAGAAGGGAATATTCTCATCTGGAAGGATGCCACAAATGAGTTACCGAGAACGTAAAAGACGGAATGTTTCAATATTGGAAATGAGAAATTATCTCAGGGTTGTTCATAAAATTCGCATATCTACATTCCCACGGCAACTTTTAACTTTTGTGGAAATTTAATATAAGAATAACTGTTGAAATGTGTTAAAATAAATTAATTTTTTTATATGTGCTAATTATACCTATTTACACCTAGAATAAATTTATCGTTTTATAAAAATAGGATAAATTTTATTTGTTTTGTGCTATAAATTTTTTTATTTCGTCTATTTTGGGATACCCATCTTCCAAAAATCCTCTAAATCAACAAACCAATCCTTAAATTGTAAATAGCAACTTCGAAATGTTTTTTTAAGTCCGTCCGAAATGTATAATACATACATAAAAACCACGGAAAAAGGGTAATAAGTTAGCAGCTCCTCCTATTCTGTGTTTATTTATAAAAAAAGATTGGTTGAAAAGTTTTAAAAGCAAATCCTATTAACCAGTAGAGAAATTAAAATATATACACAAAAAACTCTGTTTTGGTTGGTCAATTCATTCTTTGGTTACAAGCTATTTGAAGTGTAGTGATAAAATCCTTTGTTTTGGAAGGTTTATCAGCAAGAGAAAATCGTAAAAGTATTAAAAGAATCTGCTTCTTCATTTACAACTGTGTTTCGATGAGTTATAAAGTTTAAATGTGGTCGTACAAGCGTCGAAGATGAACCACGTAGTGCACGCCCTAAAGTGCAACAACACCAGAAATGATTGAGCAATCAGCTAGGCTAAGATATTGTATGTAAAGATTCAAGTTTGACTAAGCGTAAAATTGGTGATACCATAGTCATCTTAGATAAACGAGTACTTCATATTTTACACGAAGAATTAATTATATTTTAAAAAGCTGTTCGGAAAATTAGTGCCTTATTCGTTAACAATTCAAGAAAAACAAAGTCGAAAAAAAAATTCTCAGCGTAATTTGAAGCGTTTTAAACAAAACAATTTTGTGCATCGTTTTATAACCATGGATGAGACTTGGATCTACCATCATGCTACTTAACTGAAACAAGAACGTTTACAGTGGACTGAAGCTAGTTCTTCAGCTCCAAAATAGGTAAAGTCAGAACAGTCGGCAAAAAAGGTTATGGTATTAATTTTTTGGGATGCCAAAGGGGTTTTGTTGAATAAATATCTTAAAAAGGGTAAAACAATTAACTCTGAATATTATTACAACCTTTTGGGCCGGTTGTATAAAAGGATTCGTAAAAAAAGACCCTGTTTCCAAAAGAAATCAATCATTTTTCATCAAGACCATGCACGTGTAAACATAAGTTTCTAAATTGAACGAATTAAAGTATGAATTGATTGAACACCCACTGTATTCACCAGATTTGGCTCACTTTGACTATTACCTGTTTAGAAACTTGATACAATTCCATCGTGAAAAGCAGGTTTTGTCAAATGAAGAAGCTAGTGTAGCCGAGGAATAATATTTTGCAGAGCTTCTAAAAATCATTACAGAGATGGCATAAAATTGCTAGAGGATCAAGCTGAAAAAATTTGAATAAAAAAAAACGTCTGTAAACCTAGAAAAATCAAGTCGGCAGAATCACTTGTATTTCAAAATTTAGTGCTCATTTAGTGCTAATTTAGTGCTGATAACAGATATTTGGTGCTGTGATAGGGGAACTAAAAATAAGAACACTGCTAACTTTTCATTAAGCTATATAGCAGTCTACCATTCGTGACCGCGCTAAAACGGAAACTAATGGAATTAAAAGACGTCACTATTTAGTGCTCAATTAGTGCTGCCAGTACAGCAAAAGATTTTTGAAAAAAAGTTTTTTTTTTATTTTTTTTTCAAATCGACTACTGCTAGTATAACGACGCTAGCAGCCTTAAGAGCTAGAGAGATACTTTAAAACGGAAACTAATGGAATTGAAAGACGTTACTATTTAGTGCTAAAAAAGTGCTGTCGTTGTAGTAAAGGAGTTTTAAACAATATTTTTTTTTCAAATCAACTACTGCTAGTATAACAACTCCAGCAGTCTCAAGAGCGAGGAGAAGACTCTAAAACGGAAACTAATTGAATTAAAAGACGTCACCATTTAGTGCTCAATTCGTGCTGCCAGTACAGCAAAAGATGTTTGAAAAATATTTTTTTAAAATCAACTGCTGCTGGTATAACTACGCTAGCAGCCTTAATTATTTTTACTCATCGTTAAATATAAATTATCTTAATATTTTCTAATTACAAATCTTAAAATAAAATTCGGTGAGTCGTCAGCTTAATTTAAAAACACATTTTTTACAAAAGTAAATATTATTTTTATCATTGAAAATAATATTTTTTTCATACAACATTGGAGTTTAATATAATTCAAGTAATAATTTTGAGACTGCTGGAGTCGTTATACTAGCAGTAGTTGATTTGAAAAAAAAATAAAAAAAAAATTATTTTTCAAAAATCTTTTGCTGTACTGACAGCACCAATTGAGCACTAAATGGTGACTTCTTTTAATTCCATGAGTTTCCGTTTTAGAGTCTTCTTGTAGCTCTTAAGACTGCTGGCGTCGTTATATTAGCAGTAGTTGATTTGAAAAAAAATAAAAAATAAATTATTTTTCAAAAATCTTTTGCGGTACTGGCAGCACTAATTGAGCACTAAATAGTGACGTCTTTTAATTCCATTAGTTTCCGTTTTAGCGCGGTCACGAATCGTACACTGCTAGCTTAATGAAAAGTTAGCAGTGTTCTGATTTTTAGTCCCCCTATCACAGCACCAAATATCTGTTATCAGCAATAAATTAGCACTAAATGAGCACTAAATTTTGAGATATAATACGAGTGATTTACAGACGTTAAAAAAACAATTTCATTAAAAAATACGGTTTTTTTATTTATGCTTTTAAAAGTTTTCAACCAATCTGTACCTATTATGAGTTATTCACTCATCAGCACTACCAGACAAGAGTCCGTGATATTAACAACTACTACAACAAATTATTAAAAATTTACATTTTAAACTGCGTGTATTATTCCGATGTTGTGGCAGAATACTAATTTAACAAATAAAAGAATCTACTAGTAAACCACGAAGTAAAATTTGGGGATTAGTAAGTAATTCGGTAATCCTATGTCCGAATTCCTAACTCAACATCTTCTACCTGATCTTGGCGACTACTTTAGATTTCTTAATCGGATTTTATTTATGTATATATTTATTTTAACTATTTTTTTATATATTGTATGTATGTACATGTACATATTTGATCAAATTAATGAAAATAAATATATATTTGCAATTTTAAAATTTCTTTAATTTTATTAATCACACAAAGTTAGACAAAAATTACAAAAATAAATATATAATTTCAATTTTGAACTTTTTTTAATTTTATTAATCACACAAAATTAGAAAAAAAATACTTTAAACAGTTTACCTTCTACTATACAGTTTATCTTCACTAAAAACGTTCACTTCAAGATTTTAACGCGCGATACTTTTACGACTCAAATCTAATCGTATAAAAAAAAATGTAAAATTTTCCAAAACACATTTCGTTTTTAAAATTTTGAAGACTATTTTAGATTTATTAAATTCAGAATGCAATAATATACAATATTACAGTTAGGAATTCGGACATAGGATTAACGGAGAGGGTCTGAGACCGGTAGCTCAGCTGGGGGTCGATCGTAATGATCTGACCATAGTTAGGAATTCGGTACTACCCTTTGAAAACCAGTCAGAGAACACATTAGGGAAAAAATTACTTTCAAGTCTTAATTACCATATAAAATATTTAACTATCACTTTGAATTTATAAAAACTATTAGATATATAGTCAAATAGATGGTTAATTTGAAAACAAGAGAGAGAGAGAGAGAGAGAGAGAGAGAGAGATCCTTTGTCAAATAGATAATTAAAATAAATTTCAATAATACGACGAGAGATGTCTGAAAGCATTCAATTATTAAGACTTAATTAAATAAAAATATCAATGAGCCTCAAAAAAGGTAACTTAAGGTTAGAATTTCTCATTAATTTCATAGATGTCCTTAAGAAGGACTTATATTAGTGGTAGGTATAGACGCAGACGACTTGAAATAATTTAAAATAATATTCAAAAACGTCGACCAACCCTAGCTTAGCGGTCACAGGTGCGATCGGCTTTAAAACCAGATTTCAGGTTTGACTTTTTTATTGTTTATTTAAATTTTATTTTTGTTTACCTATTTTTACCATTTAAAAAATGTAATACGTATTTAGTAACTTCTATAAAAATCTACTTTTTGATAGTTGACAGATATTTAACAATAAAAGTGTATTATCACTGTTGAAATCAACTGATTTCATAATATGAATTTAATTTTTCTAAAATATTTTTTTATACAAAGTATGCGGAATTGTGTTGCGAAGTTACGATAAAAATCTGCCAAATTTGACAATTAAGATATAATAATTTATGAAGACGTCTATCGCTTTAAAATTTGGAATTATATCGAATATAATTCACGCAATTCAATTGCTTTACCTCGCTTTAGTTATTCAACTATAAATTGAAGAAATAAATTTGTAATTCAACTATTCTTGTTGATTTTTGATCAGTGATTTGGTGGAGGTTGAGTCCCGGACTTGTTAAGAACAGCATTTTGATTTATTTAACTCCGGACAACTGCACACCAGGTTGCATGATTCATTTGTGTTATTTATATAATTTTAAGACATTTTTTAATTATTTGTGTTATTGTCCAGCTTTGCTGGTGGTCCTTCACAATCAGTGTGGAATACAATATTTGAACCAAAATAAAGTAGTTGTTACAGTTCATGTACTTTCGATTTATTTATTTTGTTTCCCACAATCACAAACTTAAAAAAAGGCTTTAACTAAATTGGTATTTTATTTACGTATAAAAATTTGTTAATACAGTATTTAAACAATATTAAAGATCGTGATAAATGAGTTACTCTTAAAAAATGTACTCTTAAGATTTAATTGCAAATTTTAGATACGAATAACTGACAGTGTCCAGAAACAACCTATAACTAACATTTAGTCATAAACAAATCATCTAACTACCAAGAATAACAACCAACTGTGTGGAACACTCCAGAGTAATAAATCAATCAAATTGTAGGTACCTTTCTCTAACATGCATACTGTAGTTAGGTATAGTAAATCGGATTTGTTATATTTTCCGTTACAATTTGTGCTACATCTCCTAGATTACATTACACAATTTCGGTGTAAGATTATTGGCCGTGGGCCTTGTTTGTATGTTTATTTTTATTTTGTATGTAATAACGAAAATGTCAATAAAAAATGTTAGCTATTTTCGGTATCAAGAAAAAATTGGCGAAACGATTTGATCATCAAAGATGACACAATACAATTTTTCAGTATTATATCAACTGACCTTCTCCGCTACATTTAAAAATATAGATAGATGTGATTGAATCGTTTGAAGGAGTAAAACTTTGCCACAAAAAATAGACAGTGATTGAGTCATCTCCACAATTTATATGGAATCTTTCTTTTTCGGTGTGCATTCAAAGGCATCGATAAAACGAGATTTTGTTGCCTCGGGTTGTAGAATTGGATAAATTGCTATTTTCCGATTTAGAAATCGAAACTTCATTGTAAGATATAAACTTTACGATAACTGGGAGGGCCCAAAAGGAGGTGGTTTCCTTATACAATTGCGGCTAAATTGATAGTTTGATCTTTGAGTTACAAATCTTCAGCGGGAATAAATATATTTTAAAAAGTAACAATGTTAAAGGAAAGAAAATCGAGCAATCAATTGTAAATAAGAAATCGAAAATAGTTCTCTTGAAAAAAGTTGAGGCAGTGATAAACACTGCTAATCGAAATAAAAACTTAACGGTATTTTGAAATTGTAACCTGATTATAGTATATTACTTTACGAGTGGAGTAAATTGCATATTATAGCGAGTGTGTTTGGCCCATGAGCGAGCTTGCGAGCGAAGGGGCTAAAGAAACGAGCTAAATATGCAATTTGTTCCTCGAGTGAAGTACTATGCTTTACCCACGACTTACCAAATGGTTTTTATAAAACTAAAAATAACAAATATAAAATTTAAATTTTGGCATAAGTTGTCAAAAATATTTGATTTCGCAGACGGTCCTGTCTGAGAAATGTCAAATATTAGTTTAATTTAATGAAAACTGTAGGTAACCAGCATAATAATACAGGTTTCTATTTACTTACTTCACTAGTTTAGTAAATGAAACTATAACACAACTCCTCAATAATTTGACACTTACTGACAGAGTTTATACGCAATTTACTTATGAGCCGTGGGTAAAGATATAAAAAATTAAAAACAATCAAATTTCATAATTTTTTAATCATAACTGTTATTAATCTAATTTTCCTCCGTTTGTGTGCGCTATAACTCTTGAACGGAAAATCATAGAGTCATGAAATTTGGTATATAGAGTCCTCATGCCATTGCAAAGAACTCCTTTTAATTCTGGTTTAAATTTAATATTATAACCCTAACGGTAGGTGACAGCCTGAGGTGAGGTTATCCCTACATACGGGAGGATGCACAATAGGTCATATGTGGCCTCAGTGCTGGCTGAGCACTAGCGCGCCCCTCCCAAATTTCCAGATCCAGAACCCTAACGGTAAAATTGTAACGGTTTTCTGAAACTCTTGTAAATAACGCATATGTATAAATTCGATGGTACTTTCTTACTTTTTACATTGACTTTGTTTAAAACTGGACTATCTAACGTCGGGAATTGGTAAGTTTTTCGCGAACGACTTTTAATACAATCCAAAAGTAGTTCTATCAAATTCTATTCAAATTTTGTACAATTAGTCGTTTTTACTGATTTTTCAGTAACCTGAATATAACACCATCTTTAAAAGGTCTCCAGAAAGCCATATTAATTAACACAAGCTGTAGCGTAATTAACCCTTCAAAAGTTACTTTGGCGTTGAGCGCCAAATTTGTAACCATAAAAGTACCCCAGGCTAGCTCCTGAGGGTCGTGGCTTTCCTTCTGTGTTTTTGCTGAATTTCCTCCCAAACAAGTTATAAAGGACGCCCAGTACAGACACAAATAAAATTCTATAGATCAGTTTAAAATGGTTTATTACTTTAAAAATTAGTTAGTAATGTATGAAATTTTATGAAAATTAATTAAATCTCTTAACTTGGTTTTGGAACGGTGGTTTTGACGGAGTTTGATCCTAAAGAGCGTGCTGTAAGAAGGATGGGTTCTCTTCGAGGGACTTCTTAAATGAACAGCAACGGAAATGGAATTCTCTGTTGAAATTTCTTTTTGGCTTTTCTAACGGAGAGATCGGAACTGCAACGGAATATCTCTATCAAAATCTTCTAACAAAGAGGAAAGGTACAGCAAAATGGCGTCGGCATCACCGGAAGATGTCGAAAACGTGAAGATTTTATATAGCAATTTGTAGACCTTAATAGGGCCCATCTTCTAGTTGGCAATAACCCTGTCAATAAAATTGGAATCAAAACTCCGAATTTTTAAATACTATTTTTCGAACACAATCGCTATAAGTCTCTCCAAATTTCGAGAAAAAATTAATTATCTTTCATGTATAAATAATAAAATACCACAAAAACTGACCTTGAATTGAATTGGCAATTGTATTCGAAAATTTAAAATGTTAGTAAAATAGATAAAATATTATATTCACCGCATTTTGGATTAATTTAACTATTAAACTTAAAACCAAGGCAATAAGGAACTTACCAGAGACAGAAGGGCAAAGATGGTCGGAAACTCTGAATTACTTAAAATTCAACGATAAAATGAACGAAATAAAATCAAAAACTAACTACGAAACCATAACTCTCCTTCCATATAGCAGTCCCCACTCGTCTCAACGCGAAAACAATAGATAATTTAAAAATATTTATAGTCCGGGAGGATTGTTTGAAAACTAACGATACAATCGTTACAAAGCTCAGAAATATGATAAAATATAGATACACTGTTAAATGAACACGCCACTGTTTAATTAACTTTTCAAGGATTTCTGTGTAACTAGTTCTCACCCGCTCAAAATTTTCTACAAACAAAACGTATGTGCAAACAATTACAGATCTCATTTAGTAATATTAACTGGCTCGTCAACTAGTGTGTGCGCTGGTTGTTGTACAGAACCTTGCGAGTGTTCAGAGGGCGCTTCATAAGAGGTGAATAACACCATCTTCAAAATGTCTCCAAAGCAATATTAATTCACACAAGCAAAGAAATATTTACTCAGATAAAATATAATAAAATTTGTCTATAGATTCACTGCTAAATAAACACTCCACTGTTAAATTTATTTTTCAATGATTTCTGTGTAACTAGTTCTCACCCGCTCAAGCTTTTTCTACAAACAAAACATATGTGCAAACAATTACAGATCTCATTAAGTAATATTAACTGGCTGGTCAACTAGTGCATGCGCTGGTTGTTGTACAGAACCTTGCGAGTGTTCAGAGGGCGCTTCATAAGAGCTGAATAACACCATCTTCAAAATGTCTCCAGAAAGCAATGTTAATTCACACAAGCACAGAAATATTTACTCAGATAAAATATAATAAAATTTGTCTATAGATTCACTGCTAAATAAACACTCCACTGTTAAATTTATTTTTCAATGATTTCTGTGTAACTAGTTCTCACCCGCTCAAGCTTTTTCTACAAACAAAACATATGTGCAAACAATTACAGATGTCATTAAGTAATATTAACTGGTTGGTCAACTAGTGTGTGCGCTGGTTGGTGTACAGAACCTTGCAAGTGTTCAGGGGGCGATTCCTGAAAGCTTACGTGGTCACTGCTATTCTTACTAAGCAAAATTCAATAGGAATTTCACTAGGTTCGTTTATGTAATGACGTTCTTTTAAAGTTGTCTTGGTAAAATCGTGAAAATGATTGGCATTTCATGTTTTTTTGGATAAACTTTACTAAGTAATACTTACTGCATGTCGTATTTGAGGAACCAAAAATAAAGAAAATAAAGAAACTGTGTTTGTTGGTATCCAAAAATATTTTTTACATTTTTCGTATTTACTGTTTTACTACACAATAATGTAGCAATTAAAATGAAAAATTAAAAGAAAATTTAAAGGACAAGGCAAAGTGTACACATAGAACTTTCCAAGTAATAAATTTTCCTTTATTAGTATAAATGTACACAAAACCAATATTATATGATACAGATTTACTGCTATTTTACTGCCACGTGTGGCTGAAACCAACTCACAAATTTTTTCCATCCAAGAGAGTCCAACGTCCACACATATTCGGCGGTATCTTGGGCACAAGTTCTTCAATGAGCCACTTTTAAAAAAGTCCATATTATATCGTGATGTAATCAGCAGAATTGTCTTTTACATTTTTCGTAGATAGTAATAAATAGTTAGGTACGAAACCATTTGCATTCCCCTCATATTACTCATTTAACTTTAGAACAAGAAGTATTTAGAACGCATTTTTTGAGTCGTCTACCCAATTGCATTTGACAAACACAGAAAGATTCACTACTTAAAACAAAACATACAGGTAAACAAATTAAGGTCGAACACAGACTTACTGAGTAACCTTAACCCTATGTGATTCTTTTCGTTAACTTGTGGTGCGTAACTTGTAGCTTAATTAACCCTTAAAAATTACATTGGCGTTGGGCGCCAATTTGTAACCCTTAAATTATCCTAGGTTAGCTCCTGAGGTTCGTGGCTTCCTCCTGAGTTTTATTTAATCCCCTCCAAACATTAATTATAGGGCGCAAAGTACAGACAAATAAAAAACGAAAAATCAGTTTTAAGTTGATTTATTACTCAATAAAGAATTTAGTAAATATTGAATCTAATTAATTAATTTAATTTCTTATCTTTGTTTGAAGTCTGAGTTCGTTTAGATGTGGATCGGAATTGCAAATGTGGATGGAAGTGATCTTTCCTTCAAAGGAACTTCCTTGGGACCAATCCCGGGAACGGTTACACCTAGTGTCGGCCTCAAAATGGCTGTCGGCAGCAAAATTTTTCTGATTAATTTAGCTGGTTCCTTAATAGGGCCCTTCTCAGATTTGGCAATAACCCTAATAATAAAATTGAAATCAAAACTCCGACCTTTAAGTAATTGCTATCGAATACAACCGCTATCTAGTTCTCCAACTTTCGAGAAAAAATTAATTACATTCCATGTTTATACATATTAACACCACAAAAAACTGACCTTTTTACAATAGCAATTGTATTCGAAAATTAAGTGTTAATAAAATATAATATATTCACTGCATTTTGAATTATTTCTAACAAATAAAATTAAAACAAAAGCAAAAAGGTACTCACCAGAATGAAAGACGAAGGTAGTCAGAAACTAATTCTGAATTTTTTAAGACTCGCAGATGAAATGAAAAAATTGAAAAATTATTCCGACGAAGAAACATTATTTCTGCTACCAAGTCGGCAATCCACCTTTTGCTATATATATATATATATAGTCCGGATGGTATGCTCGAAAACGAACGTTACAAACTTGATTGGTCGACAGACAGTATCCTGCAATCAGCCAGTGGCTGTCTTAAAAGCAGTACGGGGTCGCTTCTTTTGTTTGTAAGAACATAAAATAAGAATTTTTCTAGGTTTGTTTATATAATTACGAGTTTTTAAAGTAGTGCTGATAAAATCGTAAAAACAATTGACATTTCAAGTTCCTCGAGCATAAAGAACCTGATGGTGCCTATATTTTAAATTGATTTAGCCAATACGTAGAGATCCATAATATTAAATATTAATGAAATAAACAAAAACTTTCACTTTAAATCTGAATTTTAATTTATTTATTATTGAACATATTTTAACACAAAGCATTCTCTTTGTGTATGAACATATGTCAACATAGTTTGCATACTTTTTAATATTTAACATTAGTGCTTACCTACTCTATATTGCTAAAGTTTTGGTAACAAATCATCAATCCAATCATCAAAATTTAATTGGTAAATTCAGAGTTATGATATAACTTCATCGAAGCAACAGAAATTTCTACTACTATCTATATATTCTTTATGAACAAATATGCAAAGTTGTAGAACCAACCCTTTAATTTTATTTGCATAAAATATCCACCAGAATAAACCAACCATATTAGGTAATAATTAAATGCAAAGTTTTAGTTTTTTTATTTGTAAATATAAAAATTAGGTTTATTTCTAGTGAATTATCTGTTTAACAGAAGTAAGTATTAAAGTATATTTTAATGAACTGTTCTGCTTTGATAAAACTCTACACCGTTGCGGAGAGATACGAAGATATTTAATAAACTCTCTAAACGCAAACCACAAAACTTGGTTCATTTTTCTTTTTAGCTTTAAAGAGCTCTGGTGATTTTAAAATCCTTAATTCAAGTTAAAATATCTCTATACAAGTCAAAGCTTACTTTGGGTTTTAGTATTTGAGTCATCATAACGAGATAATTTTTATTATAGCTGATTTTAGAGTAAAAATAAAATAAGATTAATATGCTGTAGGTATAATAATGATCAAAGGATATTAAAATCAAAAAGATACGAGGGTTGGCTTTTAAATTTTGCAGAGGGCCATAAAAATCGCTGTTTTAAAGGCATTGATGGTTTCTTCTGGTAAATGGAATCGCTGCCCACGCATTGAATTTTTGATTTTTGGGAACGTGAAGTTGTCGTAGTGACTTAGGTCGAGACTATACGGTGAATAGTCTAACAACTCGATGTTTTAAAGCTCCAAAACTTCGATTGTTTTTTGGGCAGTGTGTGCACTTGCATTGTCCGGATGTAGGATCATTCGCCGTTGTGTGTTATTTTGTTGAAGTTTCGCAATAACTTCTGGTAAACAAACGTTTATATACCAATCAGAAGTAACCGTTCTTCGATCTTCTAAAGCAGTTCTTGCCACACAACCACATTTTGACAAAAATTTACGACCATTTTCTTTGACACGCTTCGAGAACGGATCACTTTATTGGTTTTTTCTCATCGTGAAACAACCACACAGCAGATTGGCAAATGACGCGAACCGCTTTTTGCTCTTCTGTGAGTAGATGAGGGATCCAACGGGAAATCAACTTCGCAACACCCAGTTTTTCATGTTGGATCTTTTGAAACGAGGTCTTTGGAATGCCCGATGATGTCTATCTCCCAGTATGTTACATTAGCTGACGAACCACATCAATGTTTTGCTGTGTGACTGGTATTTTGGGTGAACCTAGCCTTGATTCGTCGCTGAGACTGTAGTGACCATGTTGAAATTCGCAATACCAGCGAGAAATAGTTGACAGGTGTGGTGCTTCATTTCCAAACACAGCAACCATTCCTGCGAAAAATTACTGTTGTGATAATCCTCTCCGAAAATTCTAAAAAATTATTTTTTGAAAATGTTCTCTGCTAAAATCCATTTTTAAATTCTAATTTCAAAAATTTCACTGTGCTTTCACGACTCTGGATTTATTTCAACGAAAGATTGACGTTAGATTTGTGTCTGTTGGTAGCGCCTTCCAAGTAGTATTAAATATCGACCATTCCAGTTGATCATTCAGGTTAACATAGAGTGTAAGCGAGATTTAGGTCATAAAAGAATATTCTGGCTTAAAAATCTGACAATAGATTGGAATAACGTCAGCTTCTCTATGGTCGATAATAAATTAATACCAAAAGATGTTATCGCTAATATTTGAAGAGGAGAAGCCCCAGAAAAAGAAAATGGTTAAATGTAATCTTACCACAAATTTTCTTGAATTAATTAACAGTTATAATGTAGAAGTAAAATGCTTTCAATATTCTAGTTTATATCATCTGAATCTATCAGTGTCTGTCTGTACGTATATTCAACAAAATTTCAAAAAACTCCGTAAGTGCTGCACTTCTTCACATAAGATATATGGATATAGTATTTAATAAACTTTCAACGACAAAACTTGGTTCATTTTTCTTGTGAGCTAACAGGAGCACTTAAAATCGCATTTCTCCGTTATTTCAGAAATCTTATTTAGTAAATGGATCCTAAATCCAGGGAGCTCGAATTTTTTTAAAATTAATTTTAAATTTAAGTAGTATTTTCAACAATATCTAGGTATACGGCAATCGCGCCAAAATGGAATAGTTTTATTTAGATTTATATAGTATGTAGAATGTTTAAAGAATATAAAAATAAAGTGGTTTATCTTATAAGAATATGGTTAGGAAATAAAATGTAAACGAAATTCGAAACAGATAAAAACACGTTTGGATTAAACATTTGTACGAAAATATACAATTCTAGTATTAACGAATCAAACTGAAATGTAGTAGTTCTGTCTACAGATATTTCCTCCACATGTTTAAGCCAATCATTTTGCAATCTTGCGAAGAATCACAGATTAACGAAAATGTTATTAATTATATTGTTCAGACTTAGGAGACAATTAATATGTAACCTTTTTAGCGAAAGGTTACAAACCCTTCTTTGAGAGGCATTACATACATCACCTTCGAGGTTTGATACGAGGGTTTCCTTTTTAGTTTTGCCTATGGCCATAGAGACAAAAAGTATATAGTACTCTACAGCTAATATGTTTCATTAAGATCGATACTTTTTTGCATACTTTCAACAACTTGATAACACAGTCTTCAGTTGACACCTACAAAATCGCTGTTTTAAAGGCATCGATCACTTTTTTTGGCGACTGGAATCGTTGCCTACGCCTTGAATTCTTGATTTTTAGGAACGGAAAAAAGTGATAGTGATTTAGGTCGGGACTATACAGTGTATGGTCTAACAACTAGATGCTTTAAAGCTTTAAAACCTTGATTGTTTTTTGGGCATTGTGAACACTTGCTTTGTACTGATGAAGGATAATTCTTTGTTGTGTGTTGCTTTGTCCGAGTTTCGCAATAACTTCTGGTAAACAAACGGTTATATACCATTTGGAAGTTACCGTTGTTCGTTTTTTTTTTTCTTATTAAGGATGTCCTCGTATGTATAGACCTAAATACAAATGTACCGAGAACATCTATTGGGGCAGAAGAGGTAATTTATTAATTTGGGATTTAAAGGCCTGCAAGTTAGGACGAGTGGGGAAGACGTGGGGAGGTAAGGAGTTCCACAATCTGGAGACCCTGGGGATGAAGGAACGATCGAATCGATCCGTTCTCGATGTCGGGCACTGAACAGTATAAGAGTGCATGGAGTTGGCACGTCGCGTTGCTCTGGCTGGTCTGGCAAGTGGAGGCTTTATAGAGCGGAGTTCTTCTGAGCAAAATCCGTTTATGTATCGGTAAAACAAGGAAAGATCAGCCACTGCTCTTCGGTGGGATAATGGGGCTAGGTTTTTGGTGATACTGGTGTCGTTTATTAGTCGAACTGCCCTTCTCTATATTGCATCAAGAACTCCGAGCCTTGACGGAGATGCCGATCCCCATACATGCGAGCAGTATTCAAGATTAGGCCGCATTTGGGCTTTGTAAAGAGTAGCTAAGTTGGATGGAGAAACATATTTCCGTGCTCTAAACAGAAAGCCTAATTTCTTTCCTGCTGCAGTTGCTATGGATGCAATATGTTCGTTCCAGACTAAGTCTTGGGAGATCGTGATACCAACCAGCGTAATGGAGTTGCCCGCTACCAGTGTCTGATCGTTGATTGTAATGGATGAGTCGCATGTTTGCCTCTTGTTGGATAGGCAACATGTCTTTGTCTTGGAAGCGTTGAAATTAACAAGATTCTCTCTTCCCCACTCGTCTACAATTCTCAAATCTTAATTGAGAGAAGCCGTTGTGGATCTTCTGTCCTCTTCCAGAATATCTAGAGGTATGGAACGGTTGTGTGCTTTGCTACAGTATAGGTTGCTATCATTTGCAAAACCATGTATCGGGTTATTAGTGGCTTCTAGTAGATCATTAATGTGTAGTAAGAATAGAGTAGGAGCTAGAGCCGATCCTTGGGGAACTCCAGCGTTGATCTTGTAGAGGTTGGAATAATGTCCATTTACAGCAACTTGGATGTGCCTGTTGGAGAGAAAGTTGGATATCCATCTGCAAAGGTTTTGCGAGAGTCCGTATGAAGGCAGTTTGTTCAAAAGAGCTGCATGCCACACTTGATCAAATGCTTTTGAGGTATCTAGTGATACTATTTGAGTCTCCCCATAGCGGTGGATGGCATCACTCCAGACATGAGTTACATATGCTAGCAGATCGGCTGTTGACCCTTGTTGGCGAAAACCATATTGCCTGAAGGTTGTGTGTCTCAAGGTAGCTAGGATCTCGTGATTGATGTATTTCTCCATAGTTTTGCTAATAACAGATAGAAGAGCTATGGGTCTGTAGTTAGAAGGCTGGATTTTAGAGCCTTTCTTGGGGACTGGTTGTACTCGAGCAGTTTTTTAGGGTGGCGATCGTTTCCAGATTTTGACCCAAAAGGTGAACCATTTTATTTGAAAAACTTTTTTAATACATATGAATTTCTTGCATAATATTTCAATACTTATTTATTAAACAAAAAAATAGTGAAGCTAAAATTACTGGCGATTAAACGGCCGGCAATAAAACGGCCAGCAATAAAAGGGCCAACAATGAAACAGCAAGCAATTAAGCAGCGGCGATAATACGGCGGCGCTTAATTGTCCTAGACCGCTTATTTTACATGTGTAAGTATAAAACTCTATAAAAAGTGGCTATTTTGCCTATTTGATAGGATGGCTCAAAAGTAAAAAAAAATAATTGCCACTAAATTTTTTCTGTCCTAGAAAACAGCAACTTTGTATAACAATCATAATTGTCGGTGAGTTATTTGCTCTATTAATGCAAATATTATTTAAGATTATCCTCTAGCTACTCACGTAAAGTGAATCTGTTATTGTCGACAGTTTCGTATGCATATCAGGTCTTATGTATATTTATTTAACCTCCAGAATTATGTAAAGCATTTGAATGTTTGGTGCCTTCTCTAGTAAGTAAATCCGTTCAATTATGCTTATTATCTACAGCTGTTTAAAGCCGCTACAATACTGGATCAAGCGCTTATAGTGATATAACTTTACTCACTGTACTAACTTTCTTACGTCTCATTTCTAATAAGATTATATGTTTTGATACTAAGAAAGTGGCTGTATAATAACGATAAGAATTTAAATGTATTAATTGCAGAAGTGTGAAATATTAAACCAGATTTATTTTAATTGAACAGAAGTTTGTGATTCCGCCAGAAACTGTTAAAAAAGTGCGTCTGTTTATTAAAAATGAGCCAAAAACTTCATTAAGATACTTGCAAATGGAATTAAATATCGATATATTGCATTTTAACCGGGAATTCGAGCCTGAGATTGGTGTGTTCACGGTTTGTTCCGTACAAACTCACGAATGACCAAAAAATGCTTCGAATTCAACATTCGAGAAATATCATTAAAGAGGCCAAAAAAAATTAAAACTTTCTGTACAAACGAAACGTGGTGTTTTTAATATGATCCCGAAACCAACCTTCAAGGTTCCGAATGGAAACACTCAAAAAAGTCGTTTGGGAAATTCAAAAGTAAAGACAATGTTAATTCGTAAAAATTATTCACAAAGAGTTCGTTTCAGTGGGCCAAAAGGTTGATGTTGTGTATTATATTGTAAATGATAAAAAAAATGGCAAGTTTAATGATAAATACAAAAGAACAGAAGCGCATAGGCATAAAGTCACCAGTTTCGGAGGGCATTCAGAGATGGTTGGAGAGCAAGTCGTGGATTCAAGATGCTACATAGTTCAGTAATGGGAGGATAAAGAAAATTAAGATAAGTATAAAAGAAAAAAAATACTAAATTAAGTACTCTAACGCCACCGTAAGATAGCACAGTTAATTTCTCATATACATAAGTACGATGGTGCCAACTTCAGATGGCGCAGTTAATATTTCATGTACTTAAAAAAATTAACCTCTTAATTGCTATCATTTAACTAGTTTTGCTGTGTATGATGGTACATTATGTTGAAATAAAATTGCTTTGTGTTGTCTTTGCTCTATTTCGATCGTTTTTCACACAAAGGTTCATTTAAAATAATTATTTGCTAACGGTAGAGCATAGTATTAAACTATTTCGCCAGGTTTAAGTACCTCATAATAGATGGCATTTTTCTGATCCCTCCAAAAACACAGGATTGTCTGCCGTCTATAGCGATTTGGCCTTGCACTCCTTGACGATGGTTTACTTTATAATCTTTTACACTTTGGATTTTTAAAATAAATCCGTTTCCAACGCCAGTCACGAGCCGATGGAAAAATAATTTTCTTTCGGACCTAGCGAGCAGCATTTTCTAAATGGTTTTCTGATTTTCTTGCTGTATTTCATTGAATTTATGTGAATTTACCTATCTTATGAATCTTTTATATGGCGTTAAAACGTATAGCAAAGGCTTTTCGTGTCAGTTTTTTTTTGTTCTACAAGCTGTTGTTGAGTCTGAGGTTTATAATTATTCAATTATTTAACAATGCTTTCAACTCGCTGTTTTTGATGTACAATTTATAATTTTTAAACAAAATCTAGTTTATAATTAGTTTACTCTTTAATATGTATGAACGGAAAATTGTTGGTTACAGTATATATTTAAAAAACAAATAAAATACAAAAGCACATACAAAACGAAGTTAATAGAACGAAATCAATCATCTACATATTTTTACATTTCATCTATTAAACCAATTACATTATTTGTAGCTACAGTTACTATATGGTGCAATTACCTAAACCAAAATTTACATTTTGATTAACCTAAATGAAAAAAAAGGGAAGCCGTCACGGGACGCCTGGCAGATGTGAAACATCAACATTATTTTGTAAAAGTATAGATAGGTATGCAGTATTCAATAAAAAAAGAATGTGTGCGTGTAACCTTTACGCGCGATTAAAGTAAACATTGAAAAATTTAAAAACTTTTAAAATTTTGAAAATTCTGAAAATTCTGAAAATTTTGAAAATTTTCAAAATTATCATGATTTTCAAATTTTGAAAATTTAAAAATATTTTGAAAAATTTGAAAATTTTGAATATTTTGAAAATTTTGAAAATACTAAAAATTTTGAAAATTTGAAAATTTTAAAAATTTTGAAAATACCTTTGCCGTGGAAAAATACATATATATATATATATATATATATATATATATATATATATATATACCAATTTTCATTTTCATAACAATTGGTCCAGAAGTTTTTGAGTTCATCGATAACATATAGACAAACATTCATTTTTATACATAGAATAGATAGTATGCGTTAGGTTTTTGCGTCACCGTCGCCACGCCAGAAATATGATTTAAGTGCGGCTATAGATGTTTCACATCAAAATTTGTTTATTATTTAGTTTTTAGATTTATTTAAGTACCTAAATATTATAAGATACTAGCTGTACCCGGCGCGCGTTGATACGGCAGCAACTAAAATAAATTTAAGAAAAATAAAACAGAAGAAGAGATAGAGATTTTTCGAACTTATATTTATACGAATTCGTGTAGATATCTATTAATCAGTATTGAATTTGATACCCGGAAGCACCATCTGGTGGTAACTTTCATTAATGCGAATATCATATTCATCTTACCCGTTAAAAATACATCATCATACTGATTTTCCTGACAATAGGTTGAACGGGACAGAAGTTGCTAGTCTGCAGCGCCACCTGGTGGCGAGTGGCATCAATGAGCATATCATACAAACCTTCTCCGTGGTAAAATACATATACATACCAATTTTCATGACAATCGGTTGAACGGGACAGAAGTTGCTACTCTGCAGTGCCACCTGGTGGCAAGTGGCATTAATGAGCATATCATATAAACATTTTTCGTGAAAAAATACATATACATACCAATTTTTATGACAATCGGTTAAATGGGACAGAAGTTGCTAGTCTGCAGCGCCACCTGGTGGCGAGTGGCATCAGTTTGCATATCATACAAACCTTCTCCGTGAAAAAATACATATACATACCAATTTTCATAATAATCGGCCCAGTAGTTTTTGAGTTCATTGAGTACATACAGACATACAGACAAACATTCATTTTTATATATATATAGATAGAATAGATAATGCACTTTTAAGTCTATATTTCAATTTTTAATATTTTTACACATCAGTAAAAATATTAAAAATTAAAATATGAGCTTTAAAAGTGTATTTCTATATGAAACAATTCATACCCTGTCCCGCCAAATTTTTGAATCGATGAGCTTCTTCCCCCTATTGTTGGCGCGCCACCGTCGCGTCGCTCAAAACATGAGACCAATTTCATATAAGATATCAGTACATATCTTTATTATATATTATCGATGCGTTAGGTTTTTTACGTCATACACTCATACGTCACCGTCACCACGCCAGAAATCTGATTTAGGTGCGGCTATAGATGTTTCACATAAAAAAAATATTCCTTTTAATAATAACGGCTAATTCATAGTTAATATGTGAACAACTTGTAGGTATATGTTTATACAATTTATTTCTATTCATTGTATTGAAAACATAATTATAAAGTTCTCTATTTATCTATTTATAGTATTTTTTGCACGATTGATCATTTTTGACTGTTTACCGTGACAGATTTTACGTCAGTAGGTGACATTTACTAGCAACTCGACGGTAAGTAATCCAACTCGACGGTAAGTAGGTACTCGAGTTAAAAAATCTCTTAATTTGAATTTATTTTTTGAAAGAATAAAGAAAACTAACGAATTATTTATTAATATTGAAACTTATGGTACAATTTGTTAATTTATTTAATGAAATCCCACTTGTTTGGGCTGTGGTTTCACTTCTAACAGAAACTCCTGCAGAATCGCATACATTAGTAGTATTACTAGTATTGCACAATATTTTTTCGGCAAAATCTATTTTATTTTGAAGCGAATCTTCTACATAGCTTTCTGCCACTGTCGATGAACGCCAACCTCCATGACGCTTTAATCCGAGGACATCAACACCTTTATTAGACAAAAGCGTTGCTGATGTCCTCCTGAACGAATGGCCAGTATAGTTCTCGGGATTAGGCAAATTTAAGAATTTGGCAATTTGAGAAGGCCAGCCCCTGATTGTCCCTTTTCCTATTACTTGAGCACAACATTTTCCTTTGGCGTAACTTAAGAACAAATGATTTGATTTTACTTGTAATGGACGAAATTTTATATACTTTTGCAAAATTTCTAAATATGGAATTTTATCGTCTGGTTTATTAACGAGTGTAAAAGTACGCTGGATGTTCGTTTTTGTATTGGGTACTTTTACAATCATTAAACCATCGGTTTGTTGGATGTCATTTATAGTAATATTATATATTTCTTCTCTTCTACAGGCACCAGATATTCCCAATATCATTGCGACCTACAAATTATAAAAAAATCTTCATTATAGTATTTCTTTTACCTAAACCTTGTGAATTAGAAATTCTTCATCCGGTGCTTCCATCAGAAAATTTTCAAATTGCTCCCGTGTAAAAATGCTCGCTTTCTACGGCCTATAGCCAACATTTTTTCTCTTCAAATAGGCGATAAAAGTTGAAAACTTGGAAATATCAATGCCATCATAAAGAAAAACGGTGGATTTAATCATTGAATATTCTGCCCAGAGGCTTCAGGAGCTTTCAACTGCATATGTATTTAAACGAAATATGCCAATAAAGTCTTTTCATCGATTCTTAAATTCTTGCCTTCGCACCATTTTTTAAAACTTTGGTAGGTATTTTGATAACGGATTTTGGATTTTTCGGGAATAACTGCGGAACACCCTTCTCCCCAAGCCCGTTCAATTTCTTCAAATTCACTTTCGCTCATATTAATTTACAATAATCAAAATTGTACTTAAAATTATTGACAACTAAATAAAAACTCAATTCTCCATTGTTGTTATGCACCCTAGTTACTACCTAACAACCAAAGTATCTATCTTAATAAAATGAATGAAACTAGTCAATATGACGAAAACGTTTAATTTTATAATTTATAATGGTATCAATCGTGCAAAAAACGTTATAAGCATGTCGAACGTTAAGGGTAACCGATCTCAGACAATAATTGGAGTCGTCGCTTCGCTCCTCCTCCAAACAATTGTCTTCGATCGGTATAAAACCCTTACCGTTCTCCATACTTAACATACTATAACTTTTAAAGCATTTAAACTCTCAATTTATACAAAAAGACTGTTAATTAACCGTTTGTATTAAAGTTAACATTTGAATATATTTCCCAAAAATCTAGCTGTATAAAATATTTAAATAAATTAAATCATAAGAAAATGATAGAATAGTTAATGATTATTTATTATACTTTTGTTTGTATACTTTATAATGTCCCCTACAACATTTTTTGACATCAGTTTAAAATTTTTAGAATACATACAAATAAAAATAAAAGTTTGTGTTAACAATTCTTTTATTTTTATATTTTTATATAAAAACCTTTATCATAGCTATTAAAAAATGACTAAGAAGTTTTCTGGTTTTATGAACCGATAACTCAACAATTTTTTAGTGCTCCATCAAAAATGATCTGTTTCTGCTCAGGGATAAAAATTCTCAAGAATTGGCAGACTACAAGAGCTATAAAAATAAAATAGCTAAATCGGTACTTTAATAGCTCAAATTTAACGTCTCATAAAATAATGTCAGTTTCATAAAAAGTAGCAATAAGAATCACAAAGTAAATTAGTTCCCCTTGGTTACTACAAGTATTCTCAAAAACGTTAATGAAAGTATCAAAATAATTATCTTAATAATCTTTTATATAAATACTAGCGGCCACCCGCGACTTCATCCGCGTGGACTTTAGTTTTTTGCCACCAAATAAGGATTAAGAATAGGTATAGTTTTTGCGACTATACTTTTGTTTAGCGTGTGTAAAAAATTAGGGCCTACAAAATTCTTTGTACACAATATTCTTAACTAATCTGTCATTAGGCGCTAAAACTATCAAGCTACTGTGTGAACTTATTCGTGAGCAAGCAACATAAAACTGTCCATGAGAGAAGCAATGTTCTCTCATGTCAATACCCGCAAATTTGAGAGTTTGGTCCTGAGACTTGTTTATTGTCATGGCAAAGCAGACGGGATATCATTCGGTATCTAACCAAACGAAAACAAAACAAATGCCAAATACGAAGCAGAGTCTATAACCAAAACTACTAAACCGAAACAAAGCAAATGCAATCCAAAATATGCCAAGAAAAGAACAGCCAAATACGTCAAATATAATCCGCTAGAAATATTTATGTATAGCATATACTATATACTATAAGATACGGCGACAACTCATCAATGGGTATATGTAACTCAGTGAAAACACAACAATAGCGCGTTTTAAAATACTACTAACGCCATCTTTTGTCAACATTAATAACTAAAAATTATTTTGTTCGTCTTTATTTATTCGTTTCATTAGGTTTAAATTAAACTAATACATTTACATCCTCCATTAATCCTTATTTTATCCCCATAGGGTTCAATTTATCAAAATCCTATTTAAGCGGACGTCTTCATCATAGTAGCTCCAATCTTCAATTTTAGTTTAATCAGTCGAAAATCTAAAAAGTTTTATACAAACTTTCATCCCCTATTTTATCCCCTTACGGGTGGAATTTATCAAAATCCTTTCTTAGGAGATGTCTACGTCATAGTAGCTATATGCATGCAAAATCTCAGCCCGATCGGTTTAAAATTGACAAACTTTCATCGCCTATTTTATCCCCTTTGGGGTGGAATTTATAAAAAACCTTTCTTAGGGGATGCCTTCGTTATGATAATTATATGCAATAATATGCATGAAAAATCCAAGCCCGATCGGTTTAAAATTGACAAAGTTTTATATGAACTTTCATCCCCTATTTTATCCCCTTTGGGGTAAAATTTATTAAAATCCTTTCTTAGGGGATGCTTACGTCATAGTAGCTATGTGCATGCAAAATCTCAGCTCGATCGGTTTAAAATTGACAAACTTTCATCGCATATTTTATCCCCTTAGGGGTGGAATTTATAAAAAACCTTTCTTAGGGGATGCCTTAGTTATAGTAATTATATGCAATAATATGCATGAAAAATCTAAGCCCGATCGGTTTAAAATTGACAAAGTTTCATATGAACTTTCATCCCCTATTTATCCCCTTTGGGGTGGAATTAATTAAAATCCTTTCTTAGCGCATGCCTACGTCATAACATCTACTTGCACGCCAAATTTCAGCCCCATCCGTCCAGCGGTTTGGGCTGTGCGTTGATAGATCACTATGTATGTCAGTCAGTCAGTCAGTCACCTTTGAGTTTTATATATATATATATATAGATTTTAGCATATGTTAGTTGAAACATGTCATGCTAAAATATATAAAAACTTGTCAAAAAATATATTTTGAATTTAATTATTTTTCTTTAATTATGGATTTTCGTCAAGTAAAGGCCTTTTCAATACAATATAGTAAAAGAAATTAGAAAAGTGGTATAAAATGATATAAAACTCTATAAGTGAATAGACACTACGTACCTAAAGAACAAAGTTTTACGAAGTTTGTAATCCTTGAAATGATAAAATCAATGCTTACGCGGATAGTTTCGATTTAGTACCTTTCAAGAAATATTTTCCGAAATTTATTGAGCACTAAAACTAATATAAATTGACGGTGTCGAGAGGAAAGGGAAAATATATGTTGTAACCCATATGCCGCCGTACCTTCTATAAAGAAAACTTTTATTTTTCGAATAATCCCCAAATGTGGCTGTAAATTGAAAATGAAATACAGTATAATAAAATCCTTTTAGTTTTGCTTTTAATGTTCATAAAAAGAAATAAAGTAATATATTTCGTTTTGTAGTCAGATTTTTTACGTGGTTTTATTGGGACATTCATTATTTTATTTAATGGTTATTATTTGCCAGATGTTGTATTATAAGGAGATATTAAACTTAAAAGATACAGAAATTGTATTGCACAGGAATTCTAGTTTATACAATTTGAACTTGTAGCAACCCCTCTCATTTCTAGCTTAGAGTTGATTAAACATAATTGCATATAAGCAGATACATACTTTAGTTGCAAGGGTTCGTTCGCCAAGCAATTAGTGTAATTACACATCAAAATGTGTCCTCTTTGGTGAAAGCCCGTAGGAAATTTTCTGTAAAAGGATATGACCATAGAACTAACTAACAGAAATAATGTTTTACTAAGGAGAAACATACCTACCTATTTTTTATTAACAAAAACGCTGACAAAATTCAAACAGAAGAGAACGAAAGGCGTGTAGACATGATGATTGACCAATAAGATATTAGTAAAGTTGCTGATTTTATAAATTCTCAATAGATATCGGTGCAGTTAAAAACATCTTCACCATCGTTTAACATGTATATTGTGCAAAAACCGGGTAGAAGTCGTTGTATTACGATTAAAAAAAAAAAAATAGAAAAATGTTAAGCTAAAGTAAAATGAAAAATTGACATTAAAACAGAAAAAAAAAATATTTTTAAAATTTACAACTTTAGTCAAGGTTTCATTAGTTGTTTATCAATTGTATTCTTGTAAAAGTGTTTTGAAAAATTGTTTTTACCCACGACTCATAAGTAAACTGCGTATTTTTTAACCTATAACTCTGTCAGCAAGTGTGAAATTATTGAGGAGTTGTGTTATAGTTTTATTTACTAAACTAGTGGAGTAAGTAAATAGAAACCTGTGATATTATGTTGGTTACCTACAGTTTTCATTAAATTAAACGAACATTTGACATTTCTCAGACAGAACTGTCTGCGAAATCGAATATTTTTGACAACTTATGCCAAAATTTAAATTTTATATTTGTTATTTTTAGTTTTATACAAAACCATTTGGTAAGTCGTGGGTAAAGCATAGTACTTCACTCGAGGAACAAAATGCATATTTAGCTCGTTTCTTTAGCCCCTTCGCTCGCAAGCTCGTTCATGGGCCAAACACACTCGCTGTAATATGCAATTTACTCCACTCGTAAAGTAATATACCATAACATGCCTCGACGTCATTTGGTCGAAATCGAAATGTTGAGGGCTAAGGGGATGATTAAGGCAGGATTGCGCCACACTGATGCGGCAAACGTTGTAGAAATCACTAAGAACGTTATCTTACGTCTCTGGACTTGTTATCGTGAAACAGCAAGCGTTGGGGAAAGGCATTTGGGACAATCAAAAATTACAACACCTCATATCGATCGATATGTTCTGTGAGAAGCACGAAGAAATCGCACACTGACGGCACGGCAGTTAATTAATCATCTTCGAGGAGCTCATAACGTAACTGTTCTCAGACATAACATCTACATAAGAAGGTGATTTATTTGGCCAAAGACCTTGAAGATGCCAACCTTTAAATCGAAGTTGGGCACAAGAACATGTTACATGTGAGCAAAATCAATGACAAATTGTTCTCTTACAGATGAATCTCGGTTTGGTTTGTATCCAAATCCTCGAGGGATATGCGTTTGGAGAGGACCTGGTGCAAAAAATCAAATGCAACATAAACAAGAGTTTCACAGCTACAGAGAAGGCAGGAATTTTGCTTGGCAGTAGAAATGAGCTCGTTCTGCTGGATCGTTTTTTATAATCAGAACGCTATGTTACAATAGGCATGTTCACTAATTTTTCAAATTGCTTTTATTTTATAGATAGAACTTATATAAACACGAAAAATATATTTTTGTAAAAAAAATATTACTAATTTCAGTAAAAAATTAATAGAAAGATCTGTTTACATAATTGCCGCCAAAACGCACCATACTGTCACTTGATAAAAAACTACGTCACTGGCCGGTAAACAAAGCTCTCGTTCTATTAAAGTCCATTGTATTTTACTAAATTATTAAGAACTTGTTGATTACAAGCTGTAAAAATGACGTCGTTTTACAAAAACTGTACAGTGCCAATGTGTAAGATGACTTCAATAAGTAGGTACACCGCAGGAACTTTTTATAAACGTTCCAAAGAACATTCTAATAAGAAGAAAGTGGTTAACACTTGCTAGAAGACACCCACAATCATTGTCACCGAAAATTACCAGTCATTTTTGGAAGATTATTTTGATGTAAGTACTAGCAAACTAAAAATGTAAATACAAGTATCGAAATAGAGCTTAAGTAAATTGTTAAAACTTTGGATTTAAGGTACATACCTCTCTTTAAATATTTTTTTGTTTTATATGATAATTAGTTCCAAATGTGATAACGTAATATGTAATTCTGACTTTAAATTGGAAATAATCTACATAAAAAAAAAACTATAGGTACTTATAAAGATATTTTCACGTTTCTGAGTTCTGCTGCACAAAAGGCCTTGTTTGTAGCAAAGAAATTTGCCACCATCAAAGAATCTATTTTTGGTAAGTTACTGCTATTTCCTTTGATAAAATCCCTTTCCATTATGTAAAAAAAGTAAGGTATTGTAGTCGTTATAATAAATTAAAGATATAAACAGTTCGCTGGTGGCTCTTGAATAAGACAAATAAATTAGATTATTTACCGGACTGTGACGTCATAGCGCTCTGCTTGGTGTTAGCAGTCACGTGATAATAGATAATAAATAACGCATTTTAAATTGTTTTTATATAATTTGAGACTAAAAATTAGGTTCTTTTAATTTTATTTTAGGTTTTTAAATACTGTATTTAATAAGATAAAAATAGATGGATTTGTAACATGAGTGAACATGACTACCTATTGTTGTTCCATAGACGCAAAACATTGGTCCTGATTTTATCTTGATGTATGACAATGCTACTTTACATACAGCCAAGTGACAATAAATTTTTGGAAGATCAGAATATTCTTATTCCCATTCAGCAACGAATTTTACGAAAATACTTCTTCAGAAGCTTTTTTGCTTATAATTGACTGTTGAATACGAAATTTTTTTATTGACAATTTTTTGCAATAAATTTGTTTATAACAATTTACTTTACTGTTAGACGGACTTCCACCTTAACTTTTCGTATTCTGCTTGTTAAAACACATAGAAAGCTAAATAAAAGGCGATTAGGACTCCTTCTGCTCGATGACTTAAATTTAAAATATTTCGATTTCATTTAATTTTACTTTTTCAAATAAAATAATTAGCTTACTTATCTTTTTAAAAATTTCTAAGAGTGCCCACTTTTAATATATTATACTTAAAGTATATTCAAGAAGTAATTTTCCTCTAATATGAATATTATTTTATTTACAAAAAAATAAATTACTTTTCCGCTTTGTAAATTTTAAATGTTTAATTATTTTAGTATCTAACAAACATTTTTAATGTTATGGAAAATGAAATATCTTTTTTTTGATGTTTATGCCATTAATGAATATTCATATTAAATTTTCTTCTGTTTTTTATTTAAATTCAAATTATTTCCATTTTAACATCTTTACTCAAGACTTAATCTGTACTAATATTATAAAGCTGAAGAGTTTGTTTGTTTGTTTGTTTGAACGCGCTAATCTCAGGAACTACTGGTTCGAATTGAAAAATTCTTTTTGTGTTGAATAGATCATTTATCGAGAAAGGCTTTAGGCTATATAACATCACGATGCAACTATTAGGAGCGAAGAAGTAATGGAAAATGTGAAAAAACGGGGAAAATTATTGATCCTTGAGGGCTTCCATTGCGTGCGCTGCGAAAACGGTTCAAGATACCAAAAGTATATGTATAAAAGAATTATTCCTCTTGAAATGATCTAAAAAAATGTCCGTGACAGTATATGTCTATCTTTTAAGATTAACTCACTAGAATCGTTTTTATGGTAATCAAATTTGGTCGCACATGTTTGGTTATGACCACATAACTACACGGATTCCGCCTAAACTATCTGTCGTTTTTATTTGACTAGAGAGACTACTCGATCAGTCCTAACCCTTTTTAATTTATGTCACAACTGTCACAACGCAACTGTATTAAACGCAAAAAGAAAGTGTAGGTAATTAAAACAAGTGTACTATTTAAAATAATGGTCGATTTAACAAGATGTTTAACTCCACCTGAACTAGTTGAATCAGCTAAAAATGCAACAACAAATTTATTGCCAGATGTGTCAAAAGAAAAAATTATTTGTTATATTCTTCTCCAATCCTACTTCCAGAGCAGTAGTTGTATAAAGTATTGATCCTAACACTTGCGGAAATTAACTTTCCCGCACTTAAACTGCTTGCCCGAACTTCGCTTCGCGTCGTTCGGGCATCGGCAGTTCGCGTGCGGGAAAGTATAACTTTCCGCACTTGTTAGGATAATAACTATTACTCTATATTGATTAATGGCGTTTACTTCGTATTATTGTTTTTTGTAGAATTTATTGTTTTCTCGTAGAAATATAGGTTACATAGCAATTGCTTTTTTATCTTAAACATGACATAAAATGGAAAAAACTAATTTAAATGCGAAAATGATAATCAATGTTCTGACTATGCGGTTCGCTTTTAAAGAAGTTCAGACAATTGCTTCTTTTAACGATATCGAGATTTATTTGAAAGACGAAATGAGGTCTAACGTTCTAGTATTTATATGTCTGTGGAGGATAATCATTTTCTCGAATTTACTACAGTACCGGATTTCGTTTAGACCTTTAATTATGTTACAAAAGCGAAAGAAAGTCTAAAAAGGAACAATTGGACATTGTAGCTGTTTTATTACATATTATTTTAGAAATAGAGGAATAAGAACATTCAGAGATATTACAAAATGCATGCAAAATTGCCAATTTCCTATATCGAGTGCTACTTCGCATTATATGCAAGGCTTTTAATGTAATCTATACTAATATTAAAGCTGAAGAGTTTGTTTGTTTGTTTGTTTGTTTGAACGCGCTAATCTCAGGAACTACTGGTTCGAATTGAAAAATTCTTTTTGTGTTAAATAGACCATTTATCGAGGAAGGCTTTAGGCTATATAACATCACGATGAAACTATTAGGAGCGAAGAAGTAATGGAAAATGTGAAAAAAACGGGGAAAATTATTGATCCTTGAGGGCTTCCATTGCGTGCGCTGCGAAAACAGTTCAGGATACCAAAAATATATGTATGAAAGAATTATTCCTCTTGAAATGATCTAAAAAATGTCCGCGACAGTATATGTCTATCTTTTAAGATTAACTCACTAGAACCGTTTTTATGGTAATCAAATTTGGTCAAAATTAATGCATTATTTGTTAAGAGTTGTATCAACGTAATAATATTAATCTTTATTCAAATAAATTTGTTGTGGGTTAAGAGTATTTAATTGTGAAAAAAATTGTCTTTGACATCACTTAATTTCAATGAACATCTTAGAAGATATTACAATTTTAAAATAACTAGGACGCCACCGTAAGGTGGCGCAGTTATTATCTCATAAGTATATTTAATAAACGAGAATTTCTTATTAAATTAAGTACTATAAAGCCACCGTACGGTGGTACAGTGGATATATTATATAAAATATCTAATATATCATCTAATCATTGAAAACAAAAAAAGCAAAATGGTAAAAATTTGAAAAAATGAAAAATGGAAAAAAAGGCACGACAGTGTTATGCGGTACAAAGTCCACCGGAACAGCTAGTTCAAAATAAATCTAAATAGGAATAAATAAAATTAGCCGTATAACATTTGATTAATACAGTAAAATTCTGCTTTCACTTAATTACGACCCTTAGCTTTGCTTCGGGGCGTAAAATTTGAGCTCAAGGCGCAAACTTAACTTTCCACTTTAGTAAAATAAATAACTGTTGTGGTTGTTTTTTTATTAAAACCTACCTGTAATTAGTTTTTACTTTACAAATTAAGTTAAATACGTTTTAAAAATAACAATTCTTTAAATTTCTTGTCGGTGTTTTTTTTTTGGTTATACAGCTATAATGGAATTGTCTTTTATTTTATTAATTCATTTCTCTTGAAAAAAAGATCCAAATTTTTAGTAGATTTATAAGTATATATGCTATAATTCAAAATTTTTCTTTTTTATTAAATTTAAACTTTTTATAAGAAATTTTAATTAAGGTAAATGACTTTTATATATGATTCTAAATATGAATTTTATATTGCCCGTACTACTCTCACCTCAGAACAGAGTTCAAAATTTAGGAAATTTAACTCTTAATTTTATTATAAATATAATTTTAATACCTTATTTGGAACGCCAATGGTAAGACATACGCATGGATTATTGGATTTTTTAACTGAATATTTAACCTTAAAAATTCTAATTTAATATTTAGTGACTGTGAATGTGAAAAGTAATTGTTTTAATGAAATTCTTAAGTGAAAATAAGAAATTCTAAATATTCTTAAGTCTAGTGATGTGCAAAATTATTTTTTTAAATGAAAGTGAAAATGAATATAGTTTATACAACATAAGAAATTAAACACACAATTATTTATTTTTATACTAAAATACCGTATAACTGCTGCTAATTCAATTCTCCACGTCTTCTACCATATAAGAACTGCTCTAACCATATAAATGGAGAATTTTTTTCAATTCTTGAGAAAAACTGCTATATTCAAAACTGGTAAGTATTTATTTCACTACTTCTCTTCTTAATCTGATAATTTAATCTTCTTAGCAATGATAAATATTCTTTCTAGTACAATATCTCTTCTCTTCAACCTTTTCAATCTTTTAAAATATCTTTAAATAATCTTTCTTCTTACCAAACTCGTACAATTCCTTCTATTCAACTTTAGTACCAATATTATATTATTTAAATCTCTTTTAACTTATTATTTTATCAAAAAACTCAATTTTAATACTGCAAAACATTTATTACAACCAATCTCTTTAAAAGACCAAGGGAAAGAGAAACAATCTATCAAATCAACAAATTAACAAAAGCCTATCACTAACAATCTAAATCCTATATAAATTTTTCCAAAACAAACTTGATTCTCTACAACTAAAACAAATCAGCCCACCTAGATTACTTATCTTAATTTTTTTAACAATTTCTACCATCATACCTACTAGATTTATAACATTATTTTGCAAATTTGTATTATAACCCTACATACTAGATTTCTAACAAAAATTATAAATTTTATTTTCTATTATGTTTTAATATACATTTAATTTTTTTAGAATTTCTCAATTTCTTATTAATTTTATAAATGACAAATATGAATATTATGAAAATAATAAATATGGAAATTATGGAAGTTAAAATTTATACACAATCTATTAAAAGTAAGTATTCAATTATTTATTCGACTAATTAAATTATTTTAAACCAACGCATGTATTTTAATATTTAAGTTTTAATTCATCTTTCTTATTTTATTTTTCTTTTTTTTATGAATGAAGGGAATAATTTTTAATATACTGAAAAATGAAACTAAATTATGCAAATTCCAAAGCTTTGGACTCTACCCTGGGATCAAGAAAATGCTTTTTTATCATTTTATATTTAATTTTAAAAATTATATATATCATAGAATCATATTTCATCTCAATATATATATATCATATGGGATTATCGGTATCCTCAGTGTATGAGCTAGTTGACCAGCTGGTGGTTCAGTTATATTGGTTGCTACAACTTAATTGTCCTTTAATTCCTTTATAAGTAGGCTCGTCCCATTGCACATGCTAAATTTATGATATCTGTCGTGATTATGAAATAAGTTATTTTGATAAGGATTAATACCAAGATAAAAACTTTTAAAAAATTAAAAATTAGTTATTGTGACGTAACTATAACAGTTAGACATATTTATATATTCTTCAAAATCGTAGTACATTATTTTATTCTGTAATTAATAGTATTCTCAGCGCACGCGATGTAAGGATTTTAAGGTCATTTTTGGTTACATTATTGGCATTTTAGTAAGAATCCCTATTTTTTTTTAAATGAAACATAGCCTATGTCACTCGGGAATAGTGTAGCTTGCCAACGGTGAAAGAATTTTTGAAATCGGTCCAGTAGTTTCGGAGCCTATTCATTTTAAACAAACAAACAAACAAAAAATCAAACCTTACCTCTTTATAATATTAGTATAGAAATATAGATGTATGTATAGTTCCGATATAACGAAATCTGTGGACACGATAGCGGTCGCATTTCTCACCAGATCAAAATGAAATTTGGTACAAAAATCAATCGTTCCAAAATCTTTTTTGTTTGTCTTAAAGAGACCTACAACTTTTATTTAAAACATTTTTTTCTGAAACGTATAGGTACTTTGAATATATTTAATTAATATAAATCTACTGATTCGCCTGGCTTACCAAGGGTAATTTTTTTAATATTCCCATCATTGAGTTTGGATCACTTTTAATTACAATTATTTAACTAAACAAATACAATTTTGATATATTTTAATTTATTTATGTTCCTAAAATAGTTACTTTAATAAATAAATTAGTTGCATACAGATTTAGTTTTGATATGTGAACTTTGTACTAGGCGCCCTATCTTATTGAAGTAGAAAATCGGAATAGAACAAATTAAATTAAAAATTCAAACCACAAAATTGTGCTAGCATATGCGCTTATATTATACTTTTAAATGAGGGTGCAAATTACTAAAGACACCATAAAAAATTACCTATTGTAGTAAAAGGTGTAAAGTTGACAATGTGTTAAAATACTCCTAATATTTTTAATAGTTATTTTAATTTCGTAACAAAAAAGCTCCTAAAGGGTTTAATAACCAGAACATAAAGTTAAATGATGCGATACATTGTGGATATTATCCCTTGATGGAATTATATCTACCCTGTACATCATATATTTTCAGCTATACAAATTCAGGTGCAAATTAGTCGCCTGACATCAATTGCCTGAAATTAATCTGTTAACATCATCGATCAAGGTGACGAGCTTGTGAATTGGTAGCATGACGTTTTACATCGCGTCCAAGATTTGTTATCCGGTTTTCTAAATTTTGATCTATTTAGAACGAAGGAGAGAATTATGCCACCGTATCAATAGGCCCTTGAAAATTTTAGTTACGATTGATTAAGTAACGATGATATTGCACAATAGTGTTATAATTTTGGCATTGATTACACTATACAACAAATTTAAAAAAAAATGACAGTAGACTTAAAGAAGGTGTCAATGTATATGTATCTCATCAACTTAAGATTATTTATTTAAGGTATATAATAGTAAAATATTTAACGCATGTATAACGGTAGCTATTATTCACGAAGATGAAGTTTGAATCCTCTGATGTATTACTTCTATCACAGTTGCACATATTTTGTTATAAGTTTCAATTATTTGACGCATCCTTTACTCATGGTTTACTCGTTTTAACATATTGCCAAATTTTTGTTTGCAAACAACAAATTTGGAGATAAATCAAACATTAATATTTCTCCAATAAATTCAAATCTGCATAAAAGTAGTCGTTGCATTTAATATTTGGTATGTGAATAAATGTAATATAAATATCATTTTTTTGAAATGTTTTCGATTATTTACAAAATATGAAATGTTTACATTTGTTGAATATTAAAATTGAGTAAAATATATATGAAATTTGTAATACGATACGAATGTTGTGTATACCCACATATTTTTTTATAACTAGCTCTACTCCTAAATTAAATTGAAAACAGAGGCTTACACTCATTTTTTGTACTCAACGAGTTGCAAAAATATAAACAAACGAAACCAATTTCAGTTGAAAATTTATGTGTGGAGACATTTGTACTCCAATTTAAGTAAAGTCTGTTTAAACATATAAGATAGATAGATATTTTTGGGGTTGACTGTTAGCCTATATCACTGCGACCTTTGCAGATCTATTGTGAACACCCATTATTTGTGGAATAGGATTAGAGCACCTTGTCCAGCTCTGCCCTCTTGATGAGACTTAATAGTCTTGACAGTGGCCACTCCGCATAACTTGGAGCAGCCGGTTTCTCCTCTCCCAGTACTAGATACCGCGTCCTTGCAAGGGCTTCACATTGGCATAGGACAAGAAATGCGGTTTCCTCTTCCTCTTGGCAGTATCGACAAATGTCTTCATCTGCCAAGTTTAGCTGACTCATGTGTTTTCTGAGCCTACAATGTCCTGTCAAGAGACTGACAATCATTCTGACATCATTTCGCCTTTGTGATAGCAGCTCTGCAGTAAACTTCGCCGAGTATCCCTTTATGAAGAGTTTGGCTTGTCGCTTGCCCGGTGATGTTTCCCACCACTCCTGGGCCTTTTCTAGCCTCCATTTCTCAATGGCTGCCTTTCTGAATGTATTAGCAACTCCGCCGAATGGTTCCGGGCCAATCATTGGAGTGTTAGCTCCCGCACGGGCCAATTCATCAGCCTTCTCATTGCCCCGAAACCCTGAGTGTCCTGGTATCCATGCCAGTGTCAGAGAATTTTGACTAGCGGCATGTGTCAGGGCCCCAACGCAGTCCCACACCAGCTGTGAGCTTATTTGTGCTGAGACTATCGCCTTTAGAGCTGCTTGGCTGTCCGAGTATATGACTACGGTTTTACCCGTTATACCCTGACTTACGATCTCCGTTGCACAGTGTTGTATGGCCGTTACTTCAGCCTGAAACACTGTGGCATACGCACCTAGATTTAGTTGGATTTTTATCCTGTGTCCTCTACTGTATATACCTGACCCTGTGCCTTTCTCAGTCTTTGAGCCATCGGTATACCAAATTGACTCCCCTTGGATTGGGGGGCCATTGTTCCATGAGTCCCTTTCCAGTATTTCTACTCGAAAGTTTTTCACAAAGTTATACCTGGGGACTATCCTGTCCTGAGGCATACTCATTATTTGATCTGCCTTAACCCTATTGTATAACTCTGCTTGCTTTTTACCTTTTAATAAGGTAATGGGGGCCTGGCCTTGTAGCAGTCTGTGAGCAGTTGCCATAGCCTCGCCCTGAATGTAAATGTGCAATGGTGGTAGGTTGAGTAAAACCTGTAGTGCGTCCGTTGGGGCGGTTCCCATGGCACCTCTAACATTCATACATGCCTGCCTTTGAATGCTTTCCAGTTGCCTGATCACCCCGGACTGCTGCGTTCTGCTCCACCACACCACCGAACCATAGGTTAACATTGGTCTAATGACTTGTGTATACAACCATAGGTTCATTTTGGGGTTTCATCCCCAGTTCTTGCCACACAATTGTCTACACCTACCAAGGGCTATTGTAGTTTTATGTGTGACCTTTTGAATGTGTTTCTTCCATGATAGCCTCTGGTCAAATACCACACCTAGGTATTTGGCCTCTGTGGCCATTGGAACCAGCACGTTATTGAGCGTTATTGGTTGTAAGCCTTGTAACGCTCTTTTATTGGTGAATGGGAGAATTGATGCTTTTTGTGGATTGACTGTTAGGCCTTCATCCTTGCACCACTTGTACACCATATTCATTGCGGACTGCATCCGCTCTGAGACTGTGCCCAGAAACTTCCCCTGAATGATTATAGCCATATCATCTGCGAAGCCTAGGCAGTGAAGGCCTTCATTGAGGAGTTTCTTAAGGAGGTCATCCACAAGTGCTGACCACAGCAGCGGCGACAGTACCCCTCCCTGCGGACAGCCCCTTCCCACTGTTGCCTTAATGGACGCCTCACCTAACTTGGACACTACGATCCTATGCGTTAGGTTGGCATACACCCATTGGCATTTTAGTGGGGGGACTCCTCTCCTTGAAAGTGCGTCGGTTACTGACTCGGGTCCCACATTACTGAAGGCTCCTTCGATGTCAATAAACGCCACTAGGGCTACTTCTTTGTCTTCAATTGACTTTAATATTAGCCTGTTTAGGTCATCCAGCGCTAGGTCTGTGGATTTTCCCCGCTGGTATGCATATTGACGATCACTTAATGGATTCACTGTTAAGATTTCGTCCCTAATATATCTATCGACCAGTTTCTCCAGCGTTTTTGCTACGAATGACGATAGACTTATCGGTCTGTATGACTTGGTTGTTTGGTCCGTCATCCTCCCCACTTTGGGGAGATATAGGACTTCCACCTTCTGCCACACAGCTGGTATAAATCTATAGGCCAAACAAGCCTTAAAGATTTTACACAGATGTGTTATAATTACTTCCAGCCCCTTCTGGTATATTCCATCCATTCCCCGTGTTTTGAATGGACGGAATGTGCTGATAGATCATCTGATTTTTGCAGGTCTGGTTATTTCGGTAGCTAGCTTCCAGTCATCCCTTGATGGCCTTACTGGCCTTTGACCTTGGCCTGCGCTATCCGTTCCCGCTTCCATAAACCGTGAGCCAGGAAAGTGTGCCAATGTTAGCATTCTTAAACTTTCCTCCAACGTTTTACTGTATGATCCGTCCTCCTTTTTAAGAGGGCCGACCTCTTTCGCTGTACTATCCTTAGCCAGGACCTTGTGGATTCTTGAACATGCGGAGGTCGTTTGGACTTCCTCGCAGAACCTCCTCCAGGAGTCTCTTTTGGCTTTTCGGATTTCTTTATTGTACAGCGTTAATTTTTGTCGATACTCTTCCCAGTTATTAACGGTTTTGGCCTTATTAAACAGCCTTCTCACCTGAGCCCTAAGCTTCTGTAGGTGTTCGTTCCACCAGGGAGTGTTTCTTGTGTACTTTCTTGTCTGTTCCGGGCAGCTTGCACGATAAGCCGACACAATAGCCTCGCTTACCATGTCCACCTCCCGGTCCAAACCAGACTCGTCTCTTATTGACACCGTTCTGTCCTCGAGATTTTCATTGAGGGAATTTACATAGTCCTCCCAATTCGTTCTCCGTGGATTTCTGAACGTGGTCTCAATAATTTTGGGGGTAACAATATTGAACCTAACATGCCTGTGATCCGACCCAGACGGTTCGTCCGAGACATGCCAGTTTTCAATCTTGTCGTAGATGTTGTTTGTGCAGAGGGTCATATCAAGGACCTCCCTGCGCGAAACTGTTACAAACGTTGGCTTTTTGCCTCTGTTTAATATCTGTAAGCTATTACTAAGTATAAATTGTAATAGATACTCACCTCTAGGGTTGACGTCCGTGCTACCCCACGCTATGTGATGAGCATTGGCGTCGGCCCCCACGATCAATGGTAGGTTTTCCCTCCGGCTGTAGCTTATGATGTCCATTAACTGGCCTGGAGGCAAACCCTGTCTTCTCCAGGGAAGTACGCTGAACAGACCATTAGCCTTCTGATGCCTTCTTCCGTGGATATTGACAGTATGGCTGCAACAAAATCCCCAGTAAATAGCACCGGAATTAGCTTACATCCAACTGTCTTAGTAAACAGTATACAGGCACGAGGCCTTGTAGCCTTTGTGTCATATATTAACTCACCTTGGTGCGGTTTTAGGCCTGCGACCCTACCTCCATATAGCCAAGGTTCCTGCAGGAGGGCTACATCCACGCCTTTTCTCTCAAATCTCCGACACACATATAAATAAACAAAGTTTTTAATTTTCTTTACTCACCAATTTTTACCATCTTTTAACATCTAGGTTGCAGAGATTTTTTGTACAAAATAGTAAAATAAGTTTTAAAATATGATATTTATCATAAAAAATATTAACAAATGTTAAAGTGAATAGCTGCTTTCTTTGAAGGCGATTAATGATGATAATAGAATTTGTTTTATATATATTTTAATTAATGGTGAATGCGCCCCTGTGCTCTTACCATTTTTAATAGTAAAGGCGTTTAAATACATAAAGTGAATACCTCATTTCCTTGAAATCGGGTAATAATTATTATAATCGAAGTTATTTGATTTATTCTAATATATGGTGAATGCGCCTTGTGCTCTCACCATTTTTTAATAGTGAAGGCGGTTAAATACATACAGGTAAAACTTGGAAGCTTCTTTTTTTAGTCGCTTGCTAAGTGTTATAAATACTTTTCTAAAAACCGGATATTAAAATCTATTTAATTAATCGCGAGATAATCACGGACAAATATACATACATACATACATAAATACATACAGGTCAAACTGAGAACCTCCTTTTTTTGAAGTCGGTTCCTTTTTTTTTGAAGTCGGTTCCTTTTTTTTTGAAGTCGGTTCCTTTTTTTTGAAGTCGGTTAAACACAACCTGTTTTAAGATAACAATGCAACTAAATCTCATGTAAGTCAAACTTGCGTCAATTTTTTTCTATATCCTAAGGTTATTCTTTTATTCTTTTTTAGCATCAATATATAATAGGTATTGTGTTAATATTCGTTTAAGAGTGTTTAGGGAAGCTTATTCGTTTGTTTTTTTATTTAAAATTTAAATTGTTATTGTTTTAAAATACCATATGCATAGTAATCTATTCAACCTGATAAAATGTAAAAATAGACTTTTTTGTATATAAATTCACCGTTAAAATACTAATAAAATACAATTAAACAAATTATTTTGAAAAGTATAAATTGAATTAGCACAGTTAGATGACTGGAAAATATTGAAAATGTTTGAAACGATATTGCTGCCACTCAAAGATGATGCATTTCTCATGTCCATTCGACTGTATCCTGAAAATTTGATGCCGGGATTTCGCTAGTCGCCTATAAAGTAAGAATTTCTCGGATGAATATATTTGATTTATTAGGGTGATGCAGAGTTACAAATTCAATGTCGACTGGTCGTTGTTGGACAGATGTGGTGGTAAATTTAGTTAAAGTTCCCTAGTTGTAAATAAAGTGAACATATCGCTTGCCATGCATATTTCAAGAATGCTACGACTGTTGTGGATTATTTTATTTACTAGAAGCAAATATAAATAACGTATGCTGATTTAAATGGATACAACACGAAATCACTACGGATTAAGTTAAATCTTGACGTATTGACACAACGACTATCTATCATTCCGATCAGAATCATTTTAAGTGATTTTTTTTTACAAAATGTATACAATAGACATGTGTTTTTGCAGAAAGAAATGATTTATTCAATATGTTTAAAAATATTTATAGTTAGTAGAAAAATCAATATAAATTTTATCAAACCTAATAAATAACGTTAAGTTGATGTAGCTACAAATGATTTTATGGACAGTTTTATTAAAAAAAAACTAGTGTGGCAGTCAGTGGGACTGCCGGCAGAAGTTATACTTCTATGCACGCGCATGGATTCATAAATTTGTATGCAAATGATTTGGCAAAATCATTATATTATATTCGTGGTAAGCGACCCCAAAAACCTCCTAGTACGGTGTGCACACCCTTTTTGTATCGAATTTGCATAAAATTCCTGGAGACGAGGTCCGTCTTAAACACCAGGTATTTCGAAGACCATCGCCATTATTATAATCGTATTTACCGACTCAAAAAACCGCCGAGTACCAAGTGAGCACTGATTTTGTACAGAATTTACATAAAACCCCAGGAGAAGAGGTGAACACCTTAGGCACCAAGTGCCGCGGAGACTTTCAGCATCATGATATTCCCAAAAACCCCGAGTATATAAATTAAATCCATTTTCAGCAAAACTTACCGAGTTGTAAGTTTTCTCTCTATTGTCTGTTCGGAATGTACCTACTTTTTAAATGCAGAAATGCAATTTCCCATTTTTACATTATAACAAACAGCGACAAATTTCCTGATACTCTAACGAATCCAGTGCAAAAAAAAGCATTCTGATCCATCTTACGTTACAAAACTCGAAGGTTTTAGGCTTTATTGCCTAGACTATTCGTAAAAACACTGTTTATGTAGCCAACAACCTTAAAAGCATAGAGCAAAATATACTGCAACCATGTGACGGTATTTTAGACTACAATACAATGCTTATTACTGAATATTATTATAAATATAAAATGCTAAACTTTATATGTATACTTACGTGACAGAATTACAAAATAATCTGTCAAATAATCATGTGGCCCGTCACTATGATATTCATACATTAGTTCAGACTGTTTTTTGTATATCTATCCCTTTTCAATGTACTGAATGTTGAAACGGTATTCAAAGGACTTATAATTATGACTAATAGCATGTGGTAAATATTTCATCTTTGTTTTTACCGACCAATATACCTTATAAGTGTTGCTGTCTCTCTCGTACTCACACCATTACATATGTAATGATTTTTCCCATTTAACTCTACACAAATCTTTTCCACTGAGTGCACGAATAGAAGTATAACTTCAAAAATGATTAAAAATATTTATCACAAGTCCTGCTTTTTATTTTTTAATAAAAAAACATTACAATAGTTTACGAAATCTGATTATATCTTCGCATTGGAGTTATTTTTTATTACCGACAAATAGCATTCTTGATGGTAGTCTGAACTTGATTTACTAACCCACCCCCAGCAGTGTATTCAGTTTTTGGGAGAGACCGGAAAGTCAGTTTAGCTTTCCTTGTTCTCGCGCATTATCTTAAATCGTTATTTTGACACCGAAATAGTGTCCCTTAAAGCTTTATTTGAATTTAGAAAAAAACAAAGGTCGTAGGGAATACATCGGAAATCTACAGAAGGTGACAAAACAACGCGATATTAGTTTTGTTGAAAACTGTTGAACAAAAGTCTATTAGTTTGCTAACGCATTATCGGGATTAAGAAGCCAATACCGTATTTAACCTCTAATGTTGACTTCTATCTAGCAATTAAATATAGGTACATGTTTAACAAGCAAAAATCTTTAAATAAATGTAGAAATAGCAACTAAACTCTCCAGGCGAAAAATACTTGAGACAAGTAGAACACAACTGTTTTTTTTTAATTTAGAAATTACTATTTGGCAACTACTGTCTCCGACATTATCAAGAGAATACCCAAGAGTTTATTTTGTTATATTGCAAGTATTGTTAACGTCTTAAGGGAAAGATGTCCTTTTAGGAAGTTGCACAATAGAGTTATTTTTTATCATCGGAAAATAGCATCATTAATGGTAGTCTGAGCATTATTTACTAACCCACACCCAGCAGTCTATTTAATTTTCGGAGCAGACCAGAAAATCAGTTTAGATTTGTCTATTGTAAGTATTGTTGACTATCTAAAGAAAAGATGTCCCTAACACTATTAGGAAAATGCACAATGAGTCAAATTAATGTTGGGATTAAACCAGGATTGATACCCCACTTTTTTAAATCGCTTTTTAATTTTAGTATTTGTAACCTCTTTTTTCTAAAGGTGTTAAATGCTCGATTTGAGAGGTTAACTTATGCGAACGGCACTCAGGGGGTTGAAGGAGAGCGAGCGTAGATTCGATCGAGCTAGATGATAAATTATTGAAAAGGTAAAAAGGAATATATTTAAGAGAATAATAAAAGTTAAAAGGAACAGAAGAGAGTAAAAGAAAGAGATGAAAGAGAAAGGAAAATGGGCGCGACTTATGTTTTTTATCCTGAGGATGGGAAAATATAAGAAACCCAGATAAAATAAGAAAGATATAAGAGATATAAGATAAGATAAGGTAAAATTAGATAACCCGGCAAATTGTTCTTGCTAGAATTGAAATTATACACTTTTATTTAAGCAACAAAAAGAAAAATTATACTTACACTTTCCTTTTACTTATCCTGATGGTTATAAATCAAATTTGTAAGATAAAGATATATTCAAAAAACAAAATCTAGTACTTTAATAAAATATAGTTTAGAGAAACTGAAACTATTGATCAGAGTAACAGTTTCTAGCTAGGAAAAGGAAAATCTCTACTTAACAATAACAGTATTTATTGTTCGGTGTGGTAATAAATGAGACGTACAATAAATAAAATGGAATAAAAAAATATCAGGGTTATAAACAGTAAATCATGTTAATAAACACATTTGTGTTTAATTCAAAAACATAACTATTACTACACATAAAATAACAGCTAGGTAAATTCTTTTGTTATTTTTGTGTACTATGATAAGCGAAAGGTAAGAGAGGGATGAAAGTTAGATAAAACGATATATATAAAAAAAATCACCTTTTGCTTTGGTTTTAACTCAAGTTAAAAGAGTACTCATATGCGAAGGTATAAATCTTAATTAAATAGGTACGAGATAAAAATAAAAAATACAAGTAAAAAAGTTTTTAGATAAGAGATACAAAAAATATAGGTAATAAAAATACAGGTAAGCGATACTCAGAAAAAATTCACATCCCGGATACTCTCATTACGGCACTGTGCACTGCACTTTTTAATTGCTAGTACAGTGAACACAATTAAAATAAAACTTTCCAGAGAAATAAATGGTACTCTCATACTCGATAGAGGTATATAAAAAATTGTAAAACTAACGTTAGCTGCTAAATGTTTCTAAGATAGATTGGATAGCATATGGCCTCATTCTCTCGGTAAATGATCGAAACGGTAAGATATAATATAGACCCATTCTTGTCTAGATCGTTAGGTATTTAGAGAATAAACCATAAACTCACTCTTCATAGCTGGTGATCGAAGAGATATTGTAATACCGACTAATTTGCCGCCATTATTACACGATATATGACCTTCAGGTAGAATAAACGATAATAGGCACTAGAAACACTTATTTGCTTGTAATTTTTAAAATAAAATAAGAAAACCGGGTAACTGAAAATAGGGGTTCTCGCGATGATGTTATAAGCGAGAGCAATCCACCCAGAATTATCTCGTTAGCAACTCGCAAGGCCTTCCAAGCATTTCCCGCTTAGCATCGCGTGATCTTAATCGTGAAATCTTATTGGCCAATTAAAAAATCAATACTCCGCTTAAAAAAGTCCGTTAGATTGTGATGTTCTAGAAAGTTCTACAGTATTAATTATCAAAACAATATATTTATGATATAAATTTTACCCTATAGTGCTGATAGAGTATAAACCTAATTTCGTGTCCCTTATTCTTTGTGCGCTGTAACTGTTAAAGGGAAGGTCACAGGGTCATCAAATTTTGGATATAGACACATCCTTTTATGAAAAAGAACCCTTTTGATTTTGGTTTAAATCGGATAACCTTAACGGTAAAATTCTAACCGTTTATCGTTTCTCGTGTATGTAATATATAATTCGATGGTACAATTTTACTTCTTATATTAACTTTGATTTTATGCTTATGTTACTTCTTAATAAAAATAATTATTAATTTTTTGGTTACTGAGAAATTAGTTCATGTACAATAGAATCTCATAAATAATTGCGTGTGAATTCAAACTCAGCTGGTTTTTTCAATTTTAAAAACTTCAATTTTGCTCTACTGAAAAAAAGAAGCCGTAAAATTTTAAAGATTATCATGCTTGTAGTTCACAACCAGACACCCGATAATCTGCTGCACGGATTCAGCCGCATATCACCGTATTGATTTTTTCATGTTCTCCATTTATTATCCCTTGGTCGTCTAATTTTGAATTAACTGGAGTATTTCAATCAACTTTTATTTATATTGCACAATACAAAAAAAATCCCAAGAAAAATGATTGTCTTTACTTCTAGAAATAATAAAATTATTCTAACGCTTTACAAGCTTTGAAAAACATTTTCAAAGACAATGACCGTTCAACTAAGAAGAAACAACTACTTCCTGGGCTATATGCCCCAACGAATATTGGATTACACTTCAAAGTCAAACAGGGTTGGTATATCTAATAGATAATTTAAACCAACCATTTTGGTTTGCAGTTAAAAGGGACAACATAACTTGTAGACCGGTTTCGGCCTATTGGGCCTCGTCAGTACAAGGTATATGTTATCCGTCAGCGAGCTTAAAGCATAATCGCTGACTGAAAATCCCACTAAAATCACGCTCGATATATATTTACACAATAACGAAAGTGTAATCGATGTGATAGTAGCGAAATCTTCACCTCTAATCGCAAACCAAAATTCGGATTTTGACAACAAGACGCTGGTCTTAAAACTATAAAGTATTATTCCAGAAAACTGTAACATTGTCGTATTTAATAAAGCTTTGAAAAACATTTTCAAAGACACTGACCATTCAACTAAGAAGAAACAACTACTTCCTTGGCTATATGCCTCAACGGATATTGGATTACACTTCAAAGTCAAACGGGGTTGGCATATCTAATAGATAATTTAAACCAACCATTCTGGTTTGCAGGAAGTAGTTGTTTCTTCTTAGTTGAACGGTCATTGTCTTTGAAAATGTTTTTCAAAGCTTGTAAAGCGTTAGAATAATTTTATTAGTTCTTTGATATCCATTGATTCGTGTCTATTGATAACACACTTTATTAAATACGACAATCTTACAGTTTTCTGTAATAATACTTTATTGTCTTTACTTTTGTTTTATAAAAAATCATTATACTAAATGACAAAATCAAACTTCCAAACTAAAATCCGTAAGTGGTTCTTTTATCAATCCTCTCACCCATGTTGTACTTTTTTAGTTAAAAATCCAACTCAGATTTTTCGTTTCATTTAAAGATCATTTACGAAGTGTGCTGCAAGCCACTGTTTTCAATTCAGTAAATTGAAATAAAGATTTAAGGATTTATTTCTTTAAACAAAGCAAATAATCCGCAAAGAAATATCGGATAAGAAAAATGGTTAAGAAGAGGACTATAATAATCCGATTACTACGAATTTTCTTCTTTAACATTATCATAAAAAACATATTCTGTGTTTTGTTTTTAAGTAGATTTTGCAGAAGTTCCAAAATTGTAGGTAACAAATAATTGAGAGTTAAGTATTGTTTACAGTTCTTTTTAATACAAAATGGATAAACTTGCAAAATCTTTAACAAATTAAGCTGTGAGCTTTTCTAAAAGTACAAAAGTTACTGGAAAACTCATTATCACTTTCTTTTTTTGTATCACTGTTGTAGAACAATAAAAGTAATTCTTGGTCTTTTGGATTATCGTGATTAGGATATAAGTTGGAAAAAATTATTAAGAAGTTTCAACAGACCTAAAAAAATGTAAAAAATCATTGTTTATCCGAGATTAGGTATTAAAAAATGTTATATTATAAAAAAATAAGTTCACAATTATTAAAAAAAAAATAACTTTCTTAACAACAGTTTTCGTCACGTCATATCTCAAATGTATGGTGGTGTTATAAGGAAAACAAAAAAAAAGTAAAAACTTTAGTAATAATTCCGGCCGACATTAAAGTTGTTTTGAAAAACTTTTGTTTCTGTTTGCAATATATCAAATATCTTTTCCCTATGTTACATAATTCTTGAGAAGAGTGACATACACCGGGAAAACGTCAACCATTCGTTAAAAAATACAAGAAACTGTTTTTTTATTACTAAAAGTTCAATAAATACAAACAAGGTTGTCTATACATTTCTTCCCATTTCAAATTAAAAATATTTCACAATATACAAAGTTTTGAAATATTTATATTTTACAGCACATTAAATAACATCGGTGAATATTACATGCACACTATAAATTCTTTATATAATAGAGCGCAAAAAAGAAAAACATAAATAGTTGAGCTGAGGAAGACCGTAAAACTTTGACTACAAATATTTTACAGAAATAAATTTAAGCTGTCTTCAATTTTTTTTAGGTTCTTTAGTAGGCTGTTGATAATTCTATTGTTAATAAAATTGTTTTATGTTGTGTGTTGTATAGTCAAGAAATTCTTATTTTGGTAAATTAAAAAATATTTTTTTGACAAATTAAAAGAACTAATTGCCTGTAGTTGGACTAAGAGAAAAATGCATGTAAAAATAAGTTATGTTTAATCATTTCCATTTTTCGTTTTTGGCTTATTTCACTTTGATTTAGCTTTTAGGAAGTGTAAACATTTTTCCGACCTTTTTATGTTTTATTGTAGCTTTTTTACATTTTTTCATTTTTTTGTAAATGTTTAAGGTATCGTTTCAAAAATGTCTTAACTTAACTCATGCAAAGAAAAAAAAAGTGAGGGGTGTCAAGGGACACCCGGATGTAACGAAGTTCCTTTCGATTAATTAGTGAAAGAATTGTAATTTGTAAACACAACAGAGTGTTTATACATACATAAGCATTTATTATTGTCTCTATAAACTCTCTACTTACCTAACTCCATCAGCAATATCCGGAATTTGTGGAGAAACACTGTCAGGATACATTATTGTTATTATTTATTATCTACAAAAACCTGTATAAACTTTTAACAAAGTCGCAACACTACTCTGTTCAAAGCAAAATAGAAAATAGTAAATCCATTATTACCTGAATATTTTTTTAACAGTTCGTTTCTTTTAACAAAAGTGTCCTTTCATACAATACCAGAGGTTTAGATGACATACATATACCAAAAATTACTTTTTATTTCAATTTAATTTAAAACAGGAATTAACAATTTAATACAAAATTTTAAAATATTTGACAGTAAGGTAATTTGACGTACCTAACTAGTCAAGTTACGAACTATTTTTAAAATGTTTATGAATTTATTAATTTATAAAAACAGGATGAAATAAAATATAATACTATTATAGGTACCTACTTATTTTTTTTCTACAGTATTTTCTTTTTAATGTAAATTTTCTTTTAATTTAAATTAGTGTCTTTTTAATTGTACTTTTATTAGTATTTATGTATAATATTAGGGTTTCCTATTTAAATAAAGATATATCTATCTATGAGAGAGAGAGAGAGAGAGAGAGAGAGAGAGAGAGAGAGACATGCGTGTGTCGTGTCGTGTCGTGACATTTTTGGAACGAAGTTCCCTTTCGGGCGTTACGACCAGTTACGACTGAGGCTAGGAGCTAGCCTAAAAAAATTCATACCAAAAGTTGTCACGACACGACACGACACACGCATGTTTCTCTCTCTCACAGACCAAAAAATAAATAACTCTCTCTCCCTCTCTCTCATAGATAGATATATTACAATTAAAAAGACACTATTTTAAATTAAAAGAAAATGTACATTAAAAAGAAAATACTGTAGAAAAAATAATAATTACCTATAATAGTATTATATTTTATTTTATCCTGTTTTTATAAATTAATAAATTCATAAACATTTTAAAAATAGTTCGTAACTTGACTAGTTAGGTACCTACGTCAAATTACCTTAACTGTTAGTTACTGTCAAATATTTTAATTTTAAAATTTTGTATTGAATTGTTAATTCCTGTTTTAAATTTTAAAAAGTAATTCTAGATAGATGTGTTATCTAAACCTCTGGTATTGTATAAATGGACACTTTTGTTAAAAGAAACGAACTGTTGAAGATATTCAGGTGAAAATGGTGATAATCTATTTTGCTTTGAACAGTGTAGTGTCGCGACTTTGTTAAGTTTATACACGTTTTTTTTTAGATAATAAATATTAAAATAATAGAAAGTAATAACATGTATCCTGACAGTGTTTCTGCACAAGTTCCGGATATTGCTGATAGATTTAGGTAAGTAGAGATTTTATACAGACAATAATAAATGCTTATGTATGTATAAACACTCTGTTGTGTTTACAAATTACTGATGCCTTCACTAATTAATCGAAAGGAACTTCGTTCCATCCGGGTGTTCCTTGACACCTCACACTTTTTTGGTCTGAATTTTTTCCGGCTAGTCTCAGTCGTAACGCGCAAAAGGGAACTTCGTTCCAATAAAGCTGTAAACAAAAATTGTTTTTAGAAATCACTAAACAATGAATTCTAACAATATATTTAAGTTTATTTGCAACGAAATCAATGTAAGGAATAAGCAAGTTTATACACGTGTTTCGTAAAACCGTTAAAATATTATCGTTAAGATTATCTGATCTAAACCAAAAACAAAAGGGTTCTTTTTTACAATATAAGTATTCTATATACCAAATTTCATGCGGCTGTGTTATTCCGTTTAAGGGTTGTAGCGCACACAAACAAAGGGAAATATGTATTATTTACACGAGTTTCGGACAACCGTTTAAATTTTACCGTTAGGGTAATACGATCTAAACCAAAATCGATATAATTCTTTTATAACATGAAGACTCTATAGACTCTATAGACCAAATTTCATGACCCTGAAATTTTCGAGTTATGGTGCACAAAAATACAGAAAAATATGAATTATATACAATATCAATAGAGTTTTTTTTACAAATAGCTTTTATATAATAAATTTCATGTCCTTGCATTCTTTCGTTCAGCGTACACAAAAGCAAGGGAAATATGCATTTTATACACGAGTTTCGGAAAACGCTTTCAATTTTAACGTTATCTAAATTGAGCCAAAATCAATAGGGTTGATTAATGGGTTTTAATTAAATAATTATTATAACGATAATAATTATAAGAAATATATTAGAAAAAAAATCGAAGGTTTCAGTTGATTAATCATACATGAAGGTAAACACAGCAAATTATACTTTTTTTTTGGTGTAGGTTAAATGATTTTTGTCTCTGCAAATACAGGAGACATAAAACAACAAAAAATCTATTGTTTTGTGTTTACGGTCAACAGCATGAAAAGGGCCATGAACTGATTTCGGTTTGTTGGGACAGATGTTATAGTCTGATGGTCTCCATTTCCATTCTGCTGCTTGAAGCTGGCCTGGTTGGCCTTATCAGTCCGATAAATCATCGCAGGATTTGATAAATAGTCGTTCCACGACCATCAACTCACGTAGAATATATTTAGGGGTTTGTGTGGTCGTCGGATCTGAAGCGATGAATTAATTTTTTGCAGTCACAACCTGACGGTTGCTGCAAGTAGAGTTATTGATTTTTTTATCTTCTAAAACATAAAAATCTTTATACGAAATGGTTTGGATTCTATTTAAATAAAGAAATTAATTTCATTTACACTGTAAAATAATTAGGCATTATTATAACAATAAAATTTCATAATTAGAAACAGGATCAAACAATATGTCTTTTAATAACTTAATCTATAATAATTGTTTTCAAAATTTTTAATGTATGCAAATGAGCTTTATTAAGTCTTATTTTTATAAATAGGTTGTAGGCTTTTGATCAAAATTTGTTACATTACTTTATCCTTATTCTTATTTAAGCCACATCCGTTTAAAGTAATAAGGAGTTTAAAAAAATTTCAGCAATAAACATTCAAACTTAAGTTTGGTAGAGGAAATGAAAACGAACATTTTGAGCTTTGGAAAAGGTTTGCAGGTTAATATTGTAATAGCGCAGTTTGAGGCTCAAGATCGGCTCGCCGAGAATGGATTCGCGCGCGAACCGCTCGTTACAAAAAGTTCACAAAATTTGAGAAATTAAGACTTTTCCCGGCCAGTAAACAATTTACAAAAATGTGACATTTTAATTCCAACTAAAGACATTACAGCACTAAAAAGTTATTGTTAAAATTACTTCTTGTTTATTTCAAATAATTAAATTGTTTAATATCTTTTCATTGATTTTTAATGTCAGTATGTAGCAATTTGTGCTTTAAATGTGCTTGTTCACGCAAGGAAGGGACGCAATTATTCTCGTTTTCCCTTCCAACTGTGAATTGTACGTCTTGACAGTTTACAAAGCCATAGGGGACAAATTTCAACATCTTGCAAATTTGGTTAAACGCTTTTATAAAACTTTTAATGTTTGTTTTCGATTCCAATTTACGCTTTTATGTACAAGAATCAAGGTCCTGAAGCATATGGGCAGCAAAATTTCTTCTATTTTGATTAATTAGACAACTAAATAGATCGCTGCTTGCAGAAGATAAAGGTTAACATTTCTTTTATAAAAAGAATATGTAGACGATTTGATTCTAGATTTACTGGACCATAAAATTTATGATGTGTTACTTATTTTAAACTACTATTGTACAGAATTACAATTCACAATTAAAAGTCAAAATAAGAATAATTGGATCCCTTTTTTTAACATGTTGGTTTATAGAATTATAACATTTTTATTTGACCCTTTATCTACATTTCTATTTTTAGATACATAACAACGTTTTTCGTTTTTTTCTAATGTTCTCTTCGTTTCTAGAAACTAAGTTTCTATTCATATAGAGGTTATTATTAAAAAAATTCTCGTTTAAGAACGTGAGCAACCTCTCTTTTTAATTTTGGACAAAATATTCACGTTTCTTTACGTAGAAAGTATCAAAAATTGTTGCAACTACGAGAATAGATTTCTGAGGATATGAGTAGCACAAGAATACCGTTAAGCTGGCTGTGTGGCAGGTGACACCGTTTTGTTGAACAGATTATTTTCAACAACAGCAGGAAAAAATATTTGACAGTGTTTTGTGTCGTTTACCATTGACTGTTATTCGTCGACCACTTTCTTTAAAGGAATATGGACCACCTGATATCCACTAGTATAAATAGCACACCACACAGTGACTTTATGGTAAATTAATAGTGTCTAAATAATTTTGTGGCCTAATTCTACAATTGTGTTTGTTAACAAAACCATTTAACCAAAATGAGCTTTCTTAAAACTTTTCAGTTCTGGAGCCAGTTGAATTTTGTAAGGATAAGGAATTGAATAAAACTCATAAATTTGAATTTTCTTTTACACTTGCTGCTACCAAATCAATATTCTTTTCTGTCTGTGGATTTCTTCGTTGTACTGTATTTTTGTATTACCTCTATTGGAAATCCCTATATTTTATAAAAACAGGGATTATATGTTTTAAACCGAATAACTGCTCTTGATTTATTATAACATCTTTGTATACAATATTTTGAAAATATTTTTTACAACATATTTTCTTATATGTATTGAAAATTGGTAGTGAATATATTCTGTAGAAAACAATTTTCTAGAATGCAAACGGACTAATCTTATCCTAGCCACCCTTTGTATTTTATGGAAATTTCTGAACACGAGAGAAAATTCATTAAACAAATTTGTATGAAGTGAACTTCTGCGATAACAAGCCTATGCCTTTAAGGTATGAATTGATATCTATCTCTAGCTAATTAAGTACGAAAAGTACGAATTTCAAATTTAGTTTTAGTTCTATCTCTGTATGCCTTATTCGTTAATTAAATGAACTGATAGTAAACTTTTCTACATTATTCCTTAAAATTAAATCAATCTACTTATTTCAAAGAATATTCGCAGATAACATCTGAAAGTCTATTTTTAATTTAGCATATTAAAATTATATCAGGTAACCAATTGTGGTGGAAAAATTTTTGCAGTAATTTCTTCAGGAGTGTTATTTTGTTAGTAATAAAAATTAATAAAACGAATGATGGTATCTTCAAATACATTTAATGTTATTTGCTTAAAATAAACAATAAAAATTTAAACTTTATTTGAGAAGTAATATATTTTGTCTAAAATCAGGAGTTGATTCATAAGTTGCCAGTTAAGCAGATTGACAAAAGAACGAGAAGTAGTACTTAACCCAACTGTAATTGTACCAAACACACAACATCACAACATTAAGAAATAGAAAAAGATTATATTTTTTTAAAAAGAATTCTCTTTTTTCATTATAAGAGGTAACTATAAATTAAGGATAAACCCTGTATATCCTTTTTTCTTTGGTAAGTGGGTGTTCATCATTATTTATATGAATCATTTCCAAAAATTGACACCCTCTGACTACATTGCCCAAACCAATTAGGATTTTGTTATTTTATATTTTAAATAGTCACCTTTATATAGATGTGTACTAATTAAGAACATATACAATAAAAAATAATTATTTTTTTATACCGTTCCTTTGAGACTGAAATATCGATGTTGAAAAGGCAGGTCGTTCCGAAAAAAATATACGAAACAAATAGAGCAATATTAACGAACGAACACCCACAAATTATCTACAATGTTCGCTGGTGTATCGAATAACTGTCAATAAGCCGTCGTTACTTTTTGTGGTACTCTATATAGGTGGATTATCCAGTCATAAAAATGCACCAATCAAAGCTCTATCCGATCATCAACGGTATAACTATAAGCCCTGATTTTTTGCCTGAGATCAATACGGAGCGAATGGAAACTACACAGAAAAAAATGTGGTTTGTATCCTCTCAAGTATGTATGTATAGAACAATGAAGGCTATACCAACTTGTTTTATATGGGTGTCAACTGTCGTAAAGTTAGAGAAATAACAGTATTTATTTTCTGCCATTCTACGCTATAGGAAAAAAATGTTAAATCGCTTTTTGTAAACTTGAAATTTAATTAAAATTGTAAAAATTTAGCTGTTAATAATACCTACTTTGAAAAAGATCTGAATTAAATAACTATATTTTTATTTGCTAAAAAACAAAGAGATGATCTGACAGTACACTTAGAGGTAATGAGATATTGACTAGTTTTTCTTTAATTGATAATAACTAAAAGAAATATTGTTAATTTTTATAAAATATATTAGAAGTTGGAGTTTAAATAATAAATATTCAGAATTACAGTACAAATTATCTAAATTTGTAAACAAAGAACTTAACCAAGAAGCCGCAGGAGTATATCAAATTTCAATCAGCATCCAATTCCAATCCATCCATCCAACCACTAGAATTCCTTGTTTAATTATATGAGATATTAACTGCGCCACCTTCCGGTAGTGTTATAGTATGTAAGTAAGAATTGCCGGTTTAAATATATGTGATATTACTTGCGCCACCTTACGGTGGCGTTATATTACTTCATGTAAAAGACGTATTTTTTTACTCTCTTTTTTCAGCAATTATTTTCTTTTTTTAATATTTTCCCTTTTATCTATTTATTTATAAATCGGTATATAACACCATCTACAATGTATTTCTACAACCTAGATGTTAAATAGTCTAGAAATCAAAACACAGGGCCATCTACCGAGTTTCTATCCAACCTAGATTTTTATAGAGTTATACCAATTAACTGTCATTAATACTGATATAAAAATGTTGCATTACGTCGGATCGATATCATATTTAGATATGTTATTACTTTAATTGATAGAAGCATCACAATAGTATATTGTAATACAAGTGTTACAATGACAGAGGTTTCGTAGTACGAGTTCAGTTTGTGAAACGAACCGCGAAGCGGTGAGTTTCGCAAAGAACGAGTACTACAAACCGTCATTGTAACTCGAGTGTTACATACTATTTTTTATAATGAACTTTTAAAAGTATAAAAAATATTTAAAATGAGAGTTTTTCGAAATATTTATTTATGTTGGCAATCTTGACACTTTTTATACTTGTCAGTTTTAATGATTTTAAATTTGAATGTTTGTCAAATTTGTATAAAATATTCCGAATTTAGCAAATAACGCTGATAATGTAGTTAATAATTTAGTACAACATACTTTTTGATTTACTACCTGAACTCTTTCGTTGATAATCAGTGCAGTGCAACCAATTGTGTACAACAAAAAGTTACCAAAAACAGTGTTACAATGAATCTATTTAGATACTGTTTTTAGTGTCGAAATAGAAACTTTGTGAACGTGAATTATAAAAAAGTTTATTTTACGTATTAGCATATACCTTAATTAGACTACTTAGTTCATTGTATTTGACAAATTTCTAAAATATATGCTGAATATAAACGGAATGCCATTTCCATACGGCATTATTCTTTTCTGGTCTGGAAAACATTCAGACAGATTTGTTGTTCTGAAAATAAAGTGTAAATGGGAAAAGAACCGGCAACCTCGAACCGAAAGTCCTTAATGTTCGCTTATATTTCCACTGAGATCCCCCCACGGATTGTTTTGCATCGAAAAGCCAAGAAACAGAGCCCGGGGTTTGAATTATGGTCCTTATTATTGCCGCTTCATGCGACCATACAAGATAAATGTTGTCGAAAATGAGTTGGCTAAACAGTTCGCGTCTTTTCGCCTTACTTTGCATTCCAATTTCTTATTTAACCCGCCGGGGACTAAATTTAAGGATACAATCTTTTAGCAAATAAATGAGACTGTTTATTATAAATTTCATCTACAGCCTAACAAATAGGGTAGAAGGAAAATTTACCTTTGGTTTTTACTCAGTTTTAATTATTTTGCTTAGTCCTATCAACAATGATTTATTTTTTTACTAAAATAACGATCTCTAGTTGCTGTTAGATATAATACGCTTAATTTTATACATTATTCATTATTCATTCTTTTATATTTTTGCATGATTTCAAAACAAAACGCTTGAGATTTTTTCACATTTCAAACAAACCCCTTACGCGACTGGTTGTTAAGCTCTAGACTGTTTACAAATACGAGCAAATTAGATACGCCACATTGACCACGAAATGTTCGTTGATATTCTGTAGTATGTTAACCTTACACAAGGGCACTGGATGTGTTAACACTTAAATTACACTTACTGACATTAAGCTTTGAGGATACACTCTATAACTGAAATGCAATCGTAAAAGCGAATGAGGTGTTTTAGAAATGCTTTATTTAAGCTTTGTATTTTAAAACGATCGTTAAAGTAGCGATAGAACATAAGGGTGTTTTGTTATAAAGAAAGATAAGCATTATTTTTATAAGTAGTACATTTATTATGCAAATCTAATAATTAAGATTAATTATTTTCAAGGACCTTTACATTACATAATCTACCTGATGACTTTATAATTCTTTGTGAGAAAATTCACCAGAAGAGATCTTTCAGATTTTTAAACTTTAGTAAGAAGACCCTCCAAATTATAACAGGAATATTAACCGAGCACTCCCAAATAAAAGGACTCAAGAAATTAGGATTGGTAGATGAAGCAAAGTGCAGAATCTGTGAGGTAGAGGATGAAACCTCATACTCTCGAAATTTATTGGATTACGTAATTCTAGGGTCAGATACCTAGGGTCATACGAAATAGAAAAGAAAGACCAACCTACCTTGAAGTCCAACGATATCCTAAAATTTTTAAGTAAGATAGAAGTTGAAGAGCTGCTATAAGTCTGAGGAATGTGAGAATTATAGCAAGAAAAGGGGGACACAATAGTTGTTATAGGTCGCAGTTGTATCTTTTACCCCTAATTTGGCTATACATACATACAAAGTAATGATGGTTTGACTCCTTTCGAAAAACTCATAATGGACAATTTTAGTTAATGTCCAACAAAAACACAATGTGTCTAAGATTTTTCACCCACCCCTGCAGCTTCTCTATCAAGTTTGTAGTCATATAGTAAACAAGTACGAATTACTTTTTTATTCGTTACTATTTTAGAAAGTTTTTTATATTTTCACCGTGTTCTTTGTCTCTGTGTCATTCCGCGGAATTTTGTAATCGAATTTAAACCTATTTCCCGACTACCTAGAGCTCTGAAATTTTCAGGATAGCTAAGAACTGGATGACAATGCATGTTTCAAGTGTGTTTAGGCATATACATAAATTTCGAAATTTATACTGAATTGATATGAAATATGATATAAATTGTGTATACATGTTATCATTTTGAAAGTTTTTCAATATGTCGTTCGTAGCCTAGTTGATTAAGCGTCGGATATGAATCAAGGTGACAGTTCTATTATGTTATCATAATGGGATCGACTACGCGAGAGAGAAGTTTTTTTTTGTTCTACATGTGACAACAGTAATTATTATTTTAACTGTTAATAAAATAAACTAATTTAGAAAATTTTTAAAAAATTTTTTAGACTATACTGTGGACTATGCCGTAATCTATCTCGGTAAAGCGCTATTTGCCAAGGGAGCAATAATTTAATAATAGTAATATGACTTATAAATCACCAAAAAAAAACTTTCTACTATAAAAAGTTCTATTTATAAATTGTGATTATTTAATTATTTAAACTAAAAATGAAACAATTTTCAGAAACTTGATTATGTTTGTTAGAAAAGAAGATTTCATACGATAGAGACATAAGAAACAATCGAAATCAATTAACAACATTAACAATATCCATGTTAATGTCCGATATACAGAAACCGTATATCGGAACTTAATGCGTTATTCACTTATTGTAGATTAAAATTATTTTTATTCAACATACAGAACTGCCTTTGTACAGATACAGATCTGTTTTAAAGTAAAGAGTTTTAATGGATTACTCTTATTTTGTATTAGTGCATATTCTATCTTTCTCGTTTTCAACTGATAGCTAAAAATCTGCAATAAAAAATCTAAAAGGCTTTTTAACCGCAACAAAAAAAAAAAAGAACGAACAGCTAAAAACAAAACAAGCACCCATTAAAAGCTCGTGATATTTTGACGATAAAAGCACAAATAAGAGATATCATTGATTCTTATTTTTGTATACGATAAAAACCTTAAAATTTATTGATTCCTTTATTTTTTATTCCAGTTTTTACTTACAAGGGTAATTGTGCTTAAAGTAAATATAAATTCAGGTTTAACATTTTTATTATGATAAAATAACACTCTTTAATTTAAAAATATAACAACTAGTTTCTTTATCAAATATGTACTGTTTATTAAAAATTTTATAATACGGTCTTATAATTGATCCAGTTAAATTACAAAAGTGTAAAAATAGCTCAAGGCTTAAATTTTTCTACCTTAGTATGAATATTCTAAAGCCCAGTGATGCTAGTTAAATTAAACAAAGGGATAATAAAATTTTACATTTACTGAAATTAAAGCATATTACTGAAAATTTTAAATTAACCAGAATTTTTAATAAATTGAAAAAACATCCTTAAACATTTTATTTACATCCTCCGTATTTTTTTTTTGGTTGCAATAAAACACATTCTATGTTTATTAAAATTAAATGGTATTACGAATTACTAACACAAAAGTTATCTTATTATGGAATTATTAACGATTCAACGTTTATTTATATCTAGCAGGTTATCTTTTTATTTATTCATGTTGGTATTGGTTTTTGTCATGTTGGCGTTTGAAAGTTACCAAGTCACAAACTGACATGCTTGACAACAAATATCATAAATATAATGGTTAAATGCATTAAAAAAATTAATATGCCGAAAAAAAAATGTGTAGAGACAAAAAAATGAATACAAAGATGATATTACATGTTTAGAAAAGAACAGAAAGTTTCAGAAGAGGGATTTATATAAGATCTCTTAGGTTTATAATGTAAGTACAAGATTATTCCAATATTTTCATCAGCAAATAGTTCCAAACATTTTTAATTTCATTAATAGTTGTATATGAAGTTATTTGTTACATTAAATACACTTTTACATTCTTATTACATTTAAATTACTTATAATTTATTAAGCATACCTAACCTCACATTTCTTCTGTCAGTCATTATTTTACAATGTTGCCAGATTACACACTATAGTAAAAGTTAAAAATGTTTCAGAATAAAATATTTTCATTAATTTCTTTAATAACAATGATCCATAATGATAATTAAAATGTAATTTGATAGGACATGGACGAATCGATATTTCATTCATTAATCAAAAAAGCATTTAAATTTTTATTACATACATTTTTTAAATATTTCGTGTTTTTTTAGGTTAGTGTTAAATATAAACGAAAAATCTTAAAAAAAAGATTTAGTAAATGGTAAAATTTGTTCCTAATTGCAAATGAAGACTTTTTATTGTTTGCTTTCATTAAATTAAGTACTATTATTTTGTAAATGCATTCATTATATCTAAAAATATATTTTTAAATTGACGATTTTCGTTTTTTGTGAAAGTACTAATTTTAAATGATTTGATGGCTCTGGAATGGAGTACAGAATTGTTATTTTATTTATTGTCACTAACACTATGATTTTATTGAGGACGTGACAACAGCGCATTTACAACTGAAAATAAGATTAAATATACAGGGCGAAATTCATCACCCTAACAAGGTCTACTTTAATAAAAATAAGCTTTGAATGATGTATAAATATAATTATGTTATTACCGTCAGACAAGACTTAAAATTAGGCAATTAGTTACACTTGTTTAATTGTAATCCGATTACTTTAAGTGCGTTAGTTGGCTGAATGGGCAAAGGCACGGGTATTCGATGACGTCTACATCCGGATTCACAGGTCGAGAGTTCTAATCTAGTCCACGCCAACAAAAAAATAACTTTAGGCAAATCTTCTTAGCTTCTTAGCTTCACTTCCCGTTGGACTAAGAGCTGTTAGTATATCCCACCACTTACACTGCGGTCATTCGACGAGCGGGCAAAAGTGCGGATCTTCGCTGACTTCGACGGCCGGATCCACTGGTCGAGAGTTCCAATCCCGTCTACACCAAAAAAAGCTTTTCAGCAATTTTTAGCTTCACTTGTACGTTTTTTTTTTGTTTGTTTATGGGTATGTAACTTCCCGTTAGACTAAGACCTTGGTGATTATTACTGTTAGCATATGCCACCACTTTAAGTGGGTTCGTTGACCGAGCGGGCTAAGGCATGGGTCGTCGCTGACAACGACAGCAGGATTCATCGGTAGAGACGTAAAGAGTTCTAATTTCATTCACGCCAAAGAATAAAATTTTAAAATTAAAAAATTTTAAAAATTTAATTTTTAGCCTAAGGTGAAAACAAATATTGTGATGGTAAGACCCCAAAATGACAGAAACTAGAGTGAATTGGCTGGGACCTTTGAAGTACACATGGCTCCATAAAAGGAAAATTCCGTTTCTGTTTTTTTAGGCATACCAAATGTTTAAAATTTGTTTTCACCTTAGGATAATAATTTAATTAAAAAAAAATAATAATTTTTTACAATTTAGTTTTTGTGTTGTACGGTCTCTGATTCAATTTTTAATTATTTTATTATTATGATTCTTTAATTACGCACTCTACTGTTTTTGGTGATCACAATTTTTCTTTTAGCGTAATGATACTCGTTTGAGCAAAACCGATCGCTAGTCCTCCTTTTTTGATAAATTTATCTGTGTGTGTGGGAGGCTTTGTGTTTGTATTCCTATTAAGTCAATTTTAAACAATAATGAACGAAAAATACTTGTATTAGGGTAAAAAAAGCGTTGGCGCTTAATGCCGAGGAGCTGGTCACAGGACTCAAATCTCTTATAAAGCAAACTGCCCTGTGGCAACAGTAACTCAAGGAATTTAGGACACCTGGATTCTAGCCTACCTAAGGATCAGCGGGATGCTAATTTTCAGCTGAACAAACTAGAGTCCTGTAAGCACGGGGCATGTAAGGACTCTTGGTGCCGAACCTGGTCACAATATTTCCACAGGAAGCAGTGCTCAAACATGGGGCTCCATGGTAAGACCATGCCAGGTTACTTAGATTAGATTAGATTAATGCCGTACATCAAGGGCGCGACGTTTTTTTTTACAATAATATAAGACATTTTCGTTTATTATTGCTCAAAGTTTATTTTAAAAATTAATTTTATTCATTTAGTTCGATGTGCTTTAAAAGCGTGATTTTTAGTTTTTTAAACTGTATTTATTTTTCACTTTATAGTTTAATGTGGTTTAAAAGTCATTGCCTAATAACACAACTTTTGTTTCAGAAATATGGAAGTAAAGTTGCCAGCTCTTTATTGCCACATTACTAAATACGTTATTAAAACAATTTATTAATCAAAAACAATAATAAACATGTACAATTAGTATTTAAATTATTGTTATATAAGAATTGTACCTATTTTAAATTAATTCGCTCAATAATGCAGAGACCACTGTCAAGAGCTGCAGAAGCTTCCTCTGAAGAGGACGCTACTGCTCTCAACTCTTTGGAGGCTACTTTATCATGTTTGTGGGTACTGACACCTCTGTCAGCTACTTTATCCTTGACACTTGTGGCAATTGGGATAGGCACAAATCAATGGCTACATACTACAGAGAAAATGCCAAATCCTGCTTATAATGGAACTGGAGATAAAGACTACCTGCCGAAATTGACCGTATCTGGATTGTGGACTTTTTGTTTTACAAACCGTAAGTACTTTTAACTTTAAGATTTTATTATTTATATTTTATTCTTTTCATTTAGGTACACATAAAATGTATATCAGAACTAAATAATTTTTGGAACTATGTTCCTTACGGCAGGCTTGGATAAGATAGGGATTTTGCGGCGTGACCGAACTGAAAAAAATGTAATAGTAAAAAAACCGTAACAATAAAACCGTAACGCTTGTAATAGTGCCACTATATCTAGTAGGCAGGTTACCGTTAGCCTCCACAAAACGCTAGCCTCTACTCAGTGTTCAGTATACGATAGACATAATGTTATTTAATAATATACATAATATAAACATTGTAAACAATATAGAAATATCCAACGATGTCAACTTTTGTAATGTCCTATAAATTAATGAAAATCATTGGTTTTTAAATGTAAAATGTGTAAATTATGTTGTAATATTTTATTTAATTGGATTATCTACACCTGTTACTAATGTTAATCTCAAAATTTATAAGAAATTATTATTATTAATATGATCAAAATTTATGCAGTAAATAGGTACATAAAAATAATTTGACTAGCATATGATAACTCTTCACGATTTGATATCGTTGGAGGATCGAATACGCGGGATGGTATTTTTTTTTTGTTTTTTTTTCAGTGTTAAACAAAAAACCATAAATTTAATTTTAACCTTAAATAAAATTAATTCAATTATCTTGTTCCGATCATTATCATTATAAAAATTATATCTTTAGAGAATTTATTGATATATAAGCTGCCCAGACGAAAAGTACAAATTATGAAAATAAGTACAACCAAAAGAAATGTAATTATTAATCTATAACGTAGTATAATCCAAGGCTTGGAGGAGATAGGGATTTTGCTGCGCGACCGAACTGAAAAAAAATTAATAGTAAAACCGTAACAAAATGTCTATGGAATAAAACCGTTAAATCAGACGTGCGCAGGCGCTATAGTCGTATACACAAGCGAGTAGTGTCGATTCTACATTAGCCGAAGGAACTTAGTTCCTACCTGGTGTCCCACGACACCATTATAACTTGTTAATCTAAGTTAATTCATAAATAATTAAGAATTTTAGAAATAAGATAACTTTAATGATTTGGGAATACATTATTAAATTATAAATATCTTTTTAATTAAATATCTAATTTCACTATGGTAGGCCAATAGTATGTGCGCGCACATCTTAAAAATTTTCTCTCATCATTTTTCCCTAACGCGCCAAAAGAATTATAACTTTAATAATCCAAAGTAAAATAAAATTAAAAGTTATATTTATAAGAAGTTTGATCTTAACTGCTAAAAAAATTAATAAAAGTTTTATCATCAATTAAAATGTTAATGATATAATAATGATCTTTGAAGCAATTTCTAGATGCTAAGCTACTCCAGTTACTTTATTATCGTTTATTTAATACTCAACAACTTTAAATAAACTCTGGGAAATTCATTTACCTTCAGCTTAAGATAAAATGGGGTTAAATGTAAAAAAGAAAGATTGCACATTAATCGAACAAGCTTACGAATACGACAAGTAATTTATTCGTGTTAATCGAATCAAGCGTGGCGATATAAAAGTCGTGTTATAACAGATTGAGAAAATTATGAGTAATTGTAAAAGTCATTTCATTTTGCAAAGGTATTCTTAAATGACCTTTCGGAGCAAAAGTTTAATCTTTGATTTTAATTTGATTGTCTTTAGACTTACAGACGTCGAAGTCGTGAAAATAAAAAATAAATCATAAGATTGATTATCAACGTAAACTGTTAGTTGGATGAAATAAGAATGATTCTCTTTTATAAGTTAATAAGACTTTAGTTTGTGATAATTTACTTGCAGTAAATGTAACGTAATGTAAACTGTAGCTGCATTACTAACAGATCATTTAGTAGGTAATCTATTCAAGACGCTGAGGGGTTGTGTAAAAGTTGAAAAGTCCATAAAATTTTATAACGTTAAGTTATGTTTTTTTGATAAACTCAATCGATTTTTGTTGGATGTTTTTCCAAAAAATATGTCATTTTGAAGCTTATAGTCTAAGCCCTCAGTGTCCGAAGTAATCCAATTATGTCAAACTTTTAAAAATAGCAAAATTTTATTAAAATATAATATATTTTTTTAACAAACTTTTCTTAGTAGGTGGCCAACTAAAATTAGGATCACAAAATTCAAATATACATTTCACATTAAAAAAGTATTTAAATATTCTCTGTAACTTCTTTGTGCATTAATTTTTACTTTATTATGTTAATTAAGTACTGTTTTGCCACTTAAAATAATAAATGCAATTTAATTTAGTATAGAAATAAAAAAAAGTGTGAGGTGTCAAGGGACACCCGGATGGAACGAAGTTCCTTTCGATTAATTAGTGAAGGAATTAGTAATTTGTAAACACAACAGAGTGTTTATACATACATAAGCATTTATTATTGTCTGTACAAAATCTCTACTTTCCTAACTCTATCAGCAATATCCGGAACTTGTGCAGAAACACTGTCAGGATACATTATTGTTATTATTGGAACGAAGTTCCCTTTCGGACGTTACGACCAGTTACGACTGAGGCTAGGAGCTAGCCAAAAAAAGTTCAGACCAAAATTTGTCACGACAGGACACGACACACGCATGTTGTCTCTCTCTCTCTCTCTCATAGATAGATATACCTATCTTTATTTAAAAAGGAAACCCTAATATACATAAATAAATACTAATAAAAGTACAATTAAAAAGACACTAATTTAAATTAAAAGAAAATACTGTAGAAAAAAAAAATAAGTACCTATAATAGTATTATATTTTATTTCATCCTGTTTTTATAAATTAATAAATTCATAAACATTTTAAAAATAGTTTTTAACTTGACTAGTTAGGTACCTACGTCAAATTACCTTAACTGTCAGTTACTGTCAAATATTTTAATTTTAAAATTTTGTATTAAATTTTTAATTCCTGTTTTAAATTAAATTAAAATAAAAAGTAATTCTAGGTATATGTATGTCATCTAAACCTCTAGTATTGTATGAATGGATACTTTTGTTAAAAGAAACGAACTGTTGAAAATATTCAAGTGATAATGGATTTACTTTTTTCTATTTTGCTTTGACAGTGTAGTGTCGTGACTTTGTTAAGTTTATACAGATTTTTTGGAGGTAATAAATAATAAAATAATACAAAATAATAACAATAATAAATCCTGACAGTGTTTCTATTCTGCAAAAGTTCCGGACATTGCTGATGGATTTAGGTAAGAAGAGATTTAATACAGACAATAATAAATGCTTATGTATGTATAAACACTCTGTTGTGTTTACAAATTACAATTCCTTCACTAATTGATAGGAAGGAACTTCGTTCCATCCGGGTGTCCCATGACACCTCTCACTTTTTACTTTTTATTATTTTAATATTTATTATCTACAAAAAACCTGTATAAACTTAACAAAGTCGCGACACTACACTGTTCAAAGCAAAATAAAAAATAGTAAATCCATTATTTTCAACAGTTCGTCTCTTTTAACAAAAGTGTTCATTTATACAATACCAGAGGTTTAGATGATATACATCTACCTAGAATTACTTTTTATTTCAATTTAATTTAAAACAGGAATTAACAAATTTAATACAAAATTTTAAAATTAAAATATTTGACAGTAACTGACAGTTAAGGTAATTTAACGTAGCTACCTAACTAGTCAAGTTAAGAACTATTTTTGAAATGTTTATGAATTAATTAATTTATAAAAACATGATGAAATAAAATATAATACTATTATAGGTAATTATTTTTTTTCTACAGTATTTTCTTTTTAATGTACATTTTCTTTTAATTTAAATTAGTGTCTTTTTAATTGTAATATATCTATCTATGAGGGAGAGAGAGAGAGAGTGCGTGTGTCGTGTCGTGTCGTGACATATTTTGGTCTGAATTTTTTTCGGCTAGTCTCTAGCTTCAGTCGTAACTGGTCGTAACGCCCGAAAGGGAACTTCGTTCCAAAAGTTATTAAATTACCGAAATATTTTATAGGTATATAACAAACCAACTATTTAATTCATTCATTAAAATTATATATGTGCATTCAAAGGAATTAAATCGGCATTTTTAATGACATAAGTTAAATCAAGCAAAAACCGCTTACATCCATAACCAAGTGGGGCGCTTTTAGGTATAGATTAAATAGTGGGTTTAATTTCTACAGGAGAAAACATTTTTCGATTTCTGCTCAATTTCTTGTTTATCAAAGTTCAAAACATCAAAAATCTCATAAGATATGTCTTAAATAATCTACCTATAACTAATCCTTAATAATAGTTATCTATACTAATATTATAAAGCTGAAGAGTTTGTTTGTTTGTTTGTTTGAACGCTCTAATCTCAGGAACTACGGGTTCGAATTGTAAAATTCTTTTTGTGTTAAAAAGACCATTTATCGAGGAAGGCTTTAGGCTATATAGCATCACGATGCAACTATTAGGAGCGAAGAAGTAATGGAAAATGTGAAAAAAACGGGGAAAATTATTGATCCTTGAGGGCTTTCATTGCGTGCGCTGCGAAAGCGGTTCAAGATACCAAAAATATATGTATGAAAGAATTATTCCTCTTGAAATGTCCGCGACAGTATATGTCTATCTTCTAAGATTAACTCACTAGAACCGTTTTTATGGTAATCAAATTTGGTCGAAATTCATGCATTATTTGTTAAGAGTTGTATTAACGTAATAATATTAATCTTTATTCAAATAAATTTGTTGTTGATTAAGAGTATTGTGAACAAAATTGTCTTTGACATCACTTAATTATAATGAACATCTTGGAAGATATTACAGTTTTAAAATAACTAGGACGCCACCGTAAGGTGGCGCTGTTATTATCTCATATATTTAAACGAGAATTTCTTACTAAATTAAGTACTATAAAGCCACCGTACGGTGGTGCAGTGGATATTTTTTATAAAATATCTTAATTAAAAAATCATTGAAAACAAAAAAAAGCAAAATGGTAAAAATTTGTTTAAATGAAAAACGAAAAAAAAAAGACACGACAGTGTTATGCGGTACAAAGTCCGCCGGAACAGCTAGTTTACTGATATTTTTAAAAATTAGGGCACACAAATTTAAATATAACATATAAAAGTTTTGTATGGAAACTAGCACTGAATAAAATTATACAAACAAGAAATTATTAAAATGACATTAAGGAGAAATTGAAAAAATGTTACATCCAGTGGGACTCGAACCCACCATCACTGCCTTATACGCAGGCATGCTTTAACCACTTAAGCTAGTGGATGCTCAAGTGGTTAGGAAGCGAAACGTTATAATGAATTCAAATTCCGTCAGATATGACATTCACTCACTTTCTCCTTAAGCACATGTTACATGACGTTAATGAGAGAGAAGATTTGTCAAATCGACAATTGAAACATCAAACTCTAAGTCACTTTATTTGTGCCCTGTCTTATATTTTTATTCGGTTAGGAGACCGGAACCATTGATTGTTAGTAAACTATTATTTTTGAGATAACTCTCAACGGATTTTTGAAATTTTTGAAATTTAGAAATTATACAAACAAGAAATTATTAAAATGACATGTGCTTAAGGAGAAAGTGAGTGAATGTCATATCTGACGGAATTTGAATTCATTATAACGTTTCGCTTGAGCATCCAATAGCTTAAGTGGTTAAAGCATGCCTGCGTATAAGGCAGTGATGGTGGGTTCGAGTCCCACTGGATGTGACATTTTTTCAATTTCTCCTTAATGTCATTTTAATAATTTCTTGTTTGTATAATTTCGAAATTTCAAAAATTTTCAAAAATCCGTTGAGAGTCATCTCAAAATTAATAGTTTACTAACATTGAATGACTTATGTTTATAGTAGTCTAGTTGTACAAATAATTTGAACCACTAAACCACAGAGCAACAATCAGAGTGTTTGAATCCATGTTAATTAATTGGCAAGTTTCGACATGTATATTAGGGTTGCCATTAGCAATATGGAAAATTATTTTGCAGTTTGGTACGTTTCGTATATTAAACGCAAGATTGATTAAATGTATTATTAATAATCTTTGTAAATACTAGGAGTAAATTTGTTGTATATTAACAAGAAACAATATCAATATATAGATATATAATCGAAACCACATTCTATATACCTTTTAGGTGTAGTGGTGTTATGATTTTAATTATACACAAATTTAGCATATTTTATTTTGTTTTTGAGTATTGTTTTTGTTTGTTCCAATGGACATCTCCTTTTTGATAATGAACTCATTGCCAAATTTAAAGCTCCATTTAACTAAATAAGCTTAAGTTTTCATGTATTTGACTGATATGTTTGGTAGCTTTACAAAACTTGAAAATGAAGCAAAGAAATTGTTATAATCAGAAATCGGTACAAGAAAACCGTATTATAAATTATTTTTTAATTATCAATTAATAACACAAACAATTTGCTAAACATTAAGTACACACAAAAAACATAAAAAATTGGATTAAAGTGTTTCAACTGAGCCTAGTACCGTGTATGGCCTCCTCTTCATCTTTTTTGATAACATCTTGGGTATACTCTCCTACTTTGCTTTTACTGCATCTAACAGTTGATTATGGTTTAAAGGTGAGGGCCTACGACTGCAGACTCTTGTTTTGAGAATCTCCCATAGGTGCTCTATGATATTTAAGTCCGCACTATAGACTCTTCATTCCCTTTACTCAAGATCAATTGAATTTAGGTAGTTAACCACTTACCTAGCCACGTGTGATTAGCATTGTCTTGCATAAATACACAATTTGACCCCAAGAAGGAAGCACACGGCATAACATGGATCTGTGCAGCAATTAAAACATATTCTTCCCAAAACATGATAGTGCCCCCACCAAATGGAATATTGCACACGTCCATTCGAAGATTTTAAGTTGATTCGAGTCTCATCGGAGAACAAAACTCTCTTCAAATCGTCAACCGTCCAGTTTTGATAGTTACGAGCGAAAGGTAATCTTGCAAATATGTGTTCCCTGGTTAACAAAGAACTTTTACAGGTCAATTAAGTTGCAGTATAGTTCTAGACGATATCAGTACATTGCAAACAATAGCTATTTATTTTGTATCATTGTACCGGTTCCTGTCCTGTTTCGAAGAACAGATACACAAAGAAAGCGCTCATCTCCTTCCTAACAAAACAGCAATATAACGCATAGAGTATCCTTCTGCAAGTAAAGTTAATGCCTTTATTGCATCCTCTACTGCTTAAACATCCATATTCCTATTTTATGAGTATTCTTGATATTTGTGTTTACTTTAAGATTTTCTGTTAAGATTTGTAATAATCTAACTAAATAATAAGGAAATTTAATAACCTCTTCATATCTGTACATCGCTCTCTACATATCAAATATATTAAAAAATACATAATGAAGGACTTTAATACACGAAAGAGAACCCAAATTTTTTTTTGTTATTTCGTTTGTTTGTTTGTATATCTTTATGTTTGTATGTCAGTATGTTTGTTAACGGTAATCTCAGAAATACCTTAAACGATTTAAGGAATGTATTGTAATGTGCTGAAAGTATGTAGGTTGAACACGACACTTGGGAAGCATGAGGGAATAAAGTGCGGGAGGCGCTTGGAAAATCTAAAGGTTTCGAATGTACGAATCTTAATGCAGAAATTTAAAAATTGATAATTGAGTGCTTGATTAAAAACAATAGTTTTAATCAAAGGGATCAGATCATCATACTTTCATATAACATAATATTGTTCATAATCAAACCTACGATAAAAAAATCATTCATATATAACCCAACGTCTTACAGTTCGTGAATGCCCTGTTACAAATTAAAAAACATTATTAAGGATATTATTAACCTACTTAACATGTATATTACAATGCTTATATATTTTAAATGTTTAAACTCTTGTCTTATTGATCAATGTTTTTCAATAAATAGAGGGAAAAAACTTTAGGGCAATTTAAAATTGCTATTAATAAGTTTTATGAAGAAGCCATTGCAGCGACTGGTGTTGTTAAAAAAAATATTCGTTGGTGAAAAACAAAACAGAAAACTTTTAATGGAAAAACATGATATTCGTTGATTAAAAGTGTCTTATATTTACGGATTATCAGAACCTATATCAAAAAAACAACGATTAATCATTGTTCATGCTGGCGGAAAGGCAATTATTTCGAATGCTTAACTTATTTTTAGTTTATATACGATAACAGGAGTTAATTGTGATCAGATTATTTTGGAAAAAAATAAAAACAAGCGTTTGAAACAATTTTATGTCAAGAATTGGAAAAAGTCCATAAAAGAAGTTAAAAAAAGAAAAAGGGTTGGATTAGATATTGTATGGCTAGAAGATCTTTGGGGGCAATACTTAACCATTTTTAGCGAGCTTTGCTATAAAAACCATCAAGAATATAAAGCAGGAATGAGAGTGTCAACTAGATAAATCGAAATAGGTACTTTTAAATTTAATAAAAACAGAAATGAAACGATAAAACACACTGATGAGAGATATGCAGTAAATTTTTTTCTTAGTTACCTCGCTGGTGTTCTCTAGATGCATTTCTTTTGCGATATGTTCCAAAGATGCTTTTCTTATACCTCTATTTCGGTGGTATTTATCAAAAAAATTTATGAATGAAATATTATTATCAGAGGACCATCTATCCGCATGAATTAAATAACCGCTTGTACGTAGATGTAGCACACTGAAAATACACGTTTTAGCTCACAACTGTCCGACTCGCACTGACGAGCTACTGCAATGAACGAGTGACAACCGAGCTGCTGTCATGTACGAGTTGCTGTCGTGCGAGCAGGCGAATGAAAACAAAAAATGTTGAAGTAACTCGGATGCGAGCTACTGTCCAACTCACACGTGCGAGTTACCTGTAAATGATGTCCAAACAGTGTAAGTTACAGCAGTGCAGCTACTTGGCAGGCAGACTAGCCTTATAAGTAATAATAACTCCTCTGTTATCTGTAAAAAACAAGAGACACATGTTTCAATATTTAATATACTAGATTGAAAACCCATATTACAAAGTACCTGAATGGTTTAAAAATATGTGTTACATTAGTTTGAGGCAACCTAAAAAAAAATACATAATAAATTTCATCTTATTAGTGTTCTCTAATATTCTATGAAATATAAGAGCTGAGTTTTTCACTAATTTGACAACTATCTAAATAGCCTCCAGAACTTTTCATAATATTTTTTAATTAAAAAAGTTACGTCGCAAATTAAGTTAAACGGCGCCCATTAAATACTTCAGAACTTCAAATTGTGGTATATAATAATGAAGTGAATAGCTCTCGAGGTTTTATGATGTGGGAAAATGAAGATAAAATTGAAATTTTTCCATGGTCTTTAAACAAATTGTAATCAAAATTTTCCTGTTTTATTTTTCATATATCTAAAAATAGTAAGGCAATTTATTTACGCCAGACATAATGACATTAGAGGAGTATTTAATAAGCTTTATTTACTAGATTAAAAAATTCTAAATATCAATACACTTAAATAAAATTAGGAAAACGGAAATAGAATATGCCAGCCTTATACATATAATTAAGTTTTTGGATAAGAACTTCGATTAAAAACCACCTGAAAAAAAAATCTCGATCCTAACAGAATTTTTATTGTTCAAACGAAAATTTTAAATCAAGCACGCAGAAATTTTGGTTGGACCATACAAAAATTTTAATAGAGGAAAAAAAGGGTGTGCGTGTAACTTTTACGCGCGATTGAATTAAAACTTTTTGACGTACGTATCGGAAAATAAATATCTAATTACAATTCAATTATATTTATTGTCTATATACTTTACAAAAAATGAGATGTTATATTTATATTATTTATTAGAAATAGGAATTTGAAAGTTATCATTATTTTTTATATATGAAATAATAGGTTTATGATAACTAAAATGTGAAACATAGATTTTACTCTCTAAATACCATTAATGTATTTGAAACCGTTTAAAAATTTTGAAAATTTCATAAATAAATTTTGAAAATTTAAGCTCCTCCCATAGCTGAAATCACACCGTTACTTCCATCAGAATCTTCCGTTAGAATCTAACGTTAGAGTTACCCCTAGTCGCGCCTAAAGAAGTTTTGCTTCAATAATAGGTAAACAATATTAAAAATATACACACATTACGTTTAGAATGTGTGATTTTGTAGCTGTATCTACCTTATTGTAATACAACACAAGAGCCTTCGATAGTTAGATAACCATTTTATTTTGTAGCATTTTATAGCATATTCCATAAAATTTAAAATCCTGAGTTGAGTTTGTTTTCTTCAGTTCTACGAAGGATCTGTTATTGCTGGTAAAAGATCAGCCATCCTGACTAGTGGTTTTATGGCCTTTATGGCTACCTAACCAAACCTAAAATAAGTATAAGCAAGTGTTAAAACATTTTGAATATTAGTATTTTATGATCAAAAACGTGCAACATCCTTCTTCACTTAACGTAAAGCTTCCCTATAAACAATTATTTACTATCATAATATGTATGTATGTTATATAAACTTACTTAATTAATCAAATCATAATGAATGTCGCTGTCTCGTCTTTTTTTCATTTTCATTTTTCTTCAAATCTTTCTGGCGCTGATAATATGCCCTTTGACGTTCACAATTTCTTTTTCTTTTTAGCTCCTTAAGTCTATAAAACGAAAATAGCTAGGTATAAATAATAGGTATAAAGAATTAGGTATAAATAGTGTAATTACAAAATAAAATGTATGCATTTAGAGTAGGTACTCACTCATTTTCATTCAATATTTTTTCATCACATTCTTCATTAATAAATCCACTTTGTTTATTCATATTTAAAACAAACACTTTATACACAGATTTAAACTATTTACCACCAATGTATTTTGGTTGACAAGCTGATGTCAATTCATACAATTACAGATTTAATTTTATTTAATATAGTAGGCGGAATCGTGTTAGGTATTTTGTATCAGGTTTTGTTTCCGGTACGCGGTACATTAGAATGACGTCACGTCCGTTAGAATTACTGAGTTACCCCTAGTCGCGACTAAAGAAGTTTTACTTCAAAAAAATTGGTTAAGTAATAGAGGAAAACAAATTTGTCAAGCTAAACAGAAATTTCGATTATGCCAGACAAAATCTTTATTAGGCTAAAGAAAAATTTTGATGTAACCTGACAGAAATTTTGATTGCATTAGACACCAGACGAAAATTTTGATTAAATCAGATGAAAATTTTAGTTAAATAAGATTATAATTTCGATTTAAATATGTGAAAATTAAAATGGGGATAGTCAAGAATTTTCATTGTGTCAGAGAAAAAATTTTTTGAAGAAAACAAAAAATGTTTGATCTCTCGATTTCATTAAAGCCCATGAGTAGTTTAGCAAGGTTTTCTTATAAACTAAATCCTTACTATCATTTAATCACATCGATAAACATGCATTATTGGGCATTTGGCTAAGATAAATTTCAAAGCAAAAATGAGAATGCTCGGGAAATGAGAACCTATAAATTTCCATGTGTAATGGAAAATATTAATTACTAGCAGCCCGCCCCGGCTTTGCACGGGGATTAAAGAAAAATAACAAAAGCCATTAAATTTATTGGGTGAACGCTTCCCTGTAAACGATATTACATGTTGTTTTATTTTCTGGCATCAAAATAAATTGATTTTTAGGTGCTCCGACCCGCCTTAGGCGGTTGGCCATGAGGAAAACCGATCCCTACTAATTGGAAGGTTTGACCTTGAGACTTATTATTAGTAAAAGTGAAAGATGTTTTGATAGGAAATTGAAGCGGTTTAAATGGATTTGGTAGATCAGTTGGGATCATCAGTATCCTCAGTGTATGAGCTAGTTGACCAGCTGGTGGTTCAGTTATAATGGTTGCTACAACTTAATTGTCCATCAATTCCTTTATAAGTAGCCTCGTCCCACTGCACATGCTAAATTCGTGATATCTGTCGTGATTATGAAATAAGTTATTTTGATAAGGATTAATACCAAGATAAAAACTTTTAAAAAATTAAAAAATAGTTATTGTGACGTAACTATCACAGTTAGACATATGCTGTCGCGGCATTTTTTGTAGATATTTATATATTCTTCAAAATCGTAGTACATTATTTTATTCTTTAATCAATAGTATTCTCAGCGCACGCGATGTAAAGATTTTAAGGTCATTTTTGGTTACATTAATGGCATTTTAGTAAGGATCCCTAATTTTTTTGAAAATGAAACATAGCCTATGTCACTCTGGAATAGTGTAGCTTGCCAACGGTGAAAGAATTTTTGAAATCGGTCCAGTAGTTTCGGAGCCTATTCATTTCAAACAAACAAACAAACAAAAAAACAATCCTTTTCTCTTTATAATATTAGTATAGATATAGATTACCATAAATGTGTTTTTTAAACAAGTAGTACGAAAATTATAATTATAATCCTATAGTTGTGATATAATGTTAGCTAAATTTCTTTAATAAGTACTCTCCGACATTAAATAATTATAAACTTTTTCTTTATATAAATACACTACCATACCTCACACATTATGTCGAGTTTTAAGCTCGGCCAACAATTAGGGACAGAGTTACAGTAATTACTTTGACACTTAGAGAGTAACTAATTAGTAGTTGTCTCTTTGTTCTGGAGGGTTCTTGCACTATTTGTCACTACTCGATTGTCTATTGTGTAGTTTTAATTAGACTTTCATCGTAGATTTAACAGTAACTATTATTAATCTCAAGAGAATTGTTTTGGTAGGTACATCGAGTTTTTCAAGTTGCAATTATAATAGAAAATCTAATTAGTTTTAAACAAAGAATCAACATTAAAAAGTAAAAAGTTATTTCAAAAACTGTATATAAAATATTAATGTTTAAAATTCTTGGAGTATATAGGTACGAAGTTTTCTTTTTAGTTTTGCATATAGACATAAACAAAAAAATATAGACTTGTTGGAACGAAGTTCCCTTTCGGGCGTTACGACCAGTTACGACTGAGGCTAGAGGCTAGCCGGAAAAAATTCAGACCAAAATATGTCACGACACGACACGACACACGCATATTTCTCTGTCTGTTGTGTTTACAAATTACAATTCCTTTACTAATTAATCGAAAGGAACTTCGTTTCATCCGGGTGTCCCTTGACACCTCTCACTTTTTTTTCAATATATGTCCCACAAGTTCGATATACTTTTGTATACATTTAAACCAAATGGTAAAATAGTTATTCCAATCTTGAGTTGACACCTGCAAAATCACTGTTTTAAAGACATTGACGTCTTCTTCTGGTGACTGGAATCAGTGCCCACGCATTGAGTTCGTGATCTTTGGAAACGTGGAGAAGTCACTGGGACTTTGGACGGGGTTATACAGTGGATGATCTAACAATTCGATGTTTTGAAGTTTTAAAAACTCGATTGTCTTTTGGGCAGTGTGAGCACTTGCATTGTCCTGATGTATGATGATTCGTATACCAATCGGAATTAACCGTTCTTTGATCTTGTAAAGCAATTGTTGTCACATTTAACACTTATATTCTGAAGATTTTCCCAATTGATAAAAAATAAAAAAAGTACTAAAATAAACAATAAAAAACTTATTCTGAATTTGATTGATATTTTATTCTCGATTTTGTAAGATTGCCAATGGTTTCAACTATAAATTAATATAGATTCACTTTAACTATTATGTATATAAAAATGCTAACTTAACGAGTGTCGTAACTACTAGCAGTAATATTATAAAATTTAATACTCTATATTAACCATATGACATGGATCTTTGTTAGTTTCCTATTGTTAGAAGTTATTATGAGTATTTTGCTCTTTCCGCACTGTAGCACTAGCTATATTTGATATTTATGATATTTGCAATGGAATGCCCCCATCCAAAATGTTTGGCATATAAATTATTTCCGCAGTCCGGAATTATACTGCATTTTCAGATATTTACAGCGTAAATTCTGCTACTGTGTTTAATTATAAGGAAGTTAAACCATAGTTTAGCAGAGAAGTGAATCGCTTATTTAAATATACAGGTCTGCCGAGAAGTTTTGTTCGTTTTTGGAAAGAATCAAAATACAATTTTTTATTACTGTGAATTAAAACTTGTTAATGCCATTATTAATGTTTTCTTACCTGAGTGAGGGTAACTGTAGTATTATTTGATGTAAAAAATTGAACCAATGCTTGTTTGGTATCTTCTCAGTTTTGTTTTTTTTGCCAAAAAAAATCTGTAACGGCATAAATAGTCGGAAAAATATGATGAATGCAACGGAATTTACCAGCCTAGTTTTGCAATTTTTTTGTGCCCCAAAGGAACATGTAGCCTGGCATTATCATGATGCACCTTTAGCTTCTTTTCTTGAACTACAGTATTTTAATCATATAGTTGCTGAAAATACTTCTTCGAATTAAGCTTTTTGTTCGGTTTTAAAAGCTCACGAATGTGCCACTATATACACAAAATGTCCCTCTATATACACAAATTTTGTTTGGACATAGAAGAGCTAGATTTTCTGGGTACACAATATGCTCCTTTCCTTACGATGTACTAATACATAATCCACTTTTAATCCCCAGTTAACATTAGGTTTAGGAAGGGCTCAATTTTATTTCGAGCAATCAGAGATGTGCTTTTGACTCAATCATTCTTATGTTCTTAGCCAATTCATTTAGCATCCATCTTAATTATTTCTGCAGCAATTTATATGTGTTCCAAATATGGTGGAAAATGGATTGCCAAGTTGAATTAAGCCTTTCTACGATTTCTGATGTTTTCAGAGAAAGATCTTGCTCCAACATAGTCTTCGAAATGGACAAAACTTTCTGGTAGACCTATTATTTTATCTTGAAGAAAAGAGGGACTTTATTGGAAAAACAGATAATAGATTCGGTTTAAAACAGTTAATAATTTACATTAGTCACATTTGTAAATAGCAAGTAAGTATTTCTAAAAGCTACTTCTTAACCAGAAATAACAAAAATTGACACAAAGAAATGAAAACTATATCAATTAAAGTCCGTGGATTTAAAATAATCATTCGTAGATCCATGAATCTATTAAAAAATCCGTAAATATACGAAAAAATCAATGCACGAGGCACAAGTACCCAAAACTGTTTGCAGGATCACCTGTGCTACAAAGAAGTTTGTAAAATAGCTGTAATGCCTCGCGTCCTTAAAAAGTTATAAACTGTTTATTATACCATCTTAAATTCATATACAACCCAGATTAAACGTTCTAATTTCAGTGATGGAAGTTTTTTATATGCCTGTATAAATAAATGGTTTGTAACTACTCTGATCTTAAGTTCTTAAAATTCCGAGAAAAAGTTAAGGAAAATGATCCTGAGGACTTACAAGATTATAAATAAATTTGCTACGTTCAATACACTCAATAAAATATATATGGAATCTCTTTGCATTTTTTAATCAACTTTTTGAAAAAAAAACTAGTGTGGCAGTCAGTGGGACTGCCGTCAGAAGTTATACTTCTATGCACACGCATGGATTCATAAATTTTTTATGCGAATGATTTAGCAAAATCATTATATGATATTCTTGGTAAGCGACCCCAAAAACCTCCTAGTACCGTGTGCACACTCTTTTTGTATCGAATTTGCATAAAACTCCTGGAGACGAGATCCGTCTTATGCACCAGGTGTTTCGAAGACCATCGCCATTATTATAATCGTATTGAGCGACTCAAAAAACCACCGAGTACCAAGTGTGCACTGATTTCGTACAGAATTTACATAAAACCCGAGGAGAAGAGGTAAATACCCTAGCCACCAAGTGCCGCGGAGACTTGTCACAGGTTAAAATCCGCCCTAGTTATAATTAATTTTTTACCTTATAAATTTTCCATTACTAAGGGTTAAATCGAGTCAGTCAGTACTAGGAACAGTTTATAGATAATCGCCAACTATCATTTATTATTCTGGCCACAAATTGTTATTAATATTGCTTTGAATTATTGTCTATTTATTATATGCAGGTCACAAATTATTGTATTGTTTACTTTGCGAACAGGTGATTGTCACTTGTCTTTCTGTTTGTATAACTCGTCATATTGTTGTCCACAGCCAGGGGTTTCGCTATATTGTCATCTAGCATATAAAGATTGGATACGAACGAGAAATTGAGTAATACTGAGATTTTTGGTGTTATCCTGATAAGTAATAAGATTTGTTGTTATTAAACGATTACCGTTTGTTTGTAAATTGTTGGCTGTCAACTCTTCGGTTATTGTCCTTACAGTAGTAGAGGCCATTTTCGAGTGTGTCAAATTTTATCGAAAGGGAGCGATTTCTCCTCCTTTCTGTTATCTGCTTTTGACCAAAGTGGTTGTTCGAAGACAAGAGAAGATTTTCGGTTTAAGTTTCAATCTCGGTACATCCGGGTCAATTAATTTTGGATTTATGAAACTAAACCTTATTTTTCATTTGAATCGTTGTTGGAGTTAGTTTCTGTTGTTATTTTTGGACAGATTCTTTGGAAAAGTCGCTTGGCGGATTTTTGCGAAATCTTCTGTGGTAAGTAACACGTCTTTTATTCATGTGGTTTGTTGAATCCTTATGGTTTTCTCTTTCTTTTTATTTCCGACGAAATGTAGATAGATCACGGAACAGTCAGGGAATTATTTGGTTAGCTCAATACCATTCAGGCAGCGAATTGTGGTTAGAATCCCCTAATGGTGCAGTTAGCAACGAGTATATTATTTCACCCTTTTACCAGCCAGGTGTGAGGTGTGTCACGATTTTAAAGGAAAAAGCCTATTACAATAGGTGAGTTATAATGTTATATTTTACTATGATTAATAACGCCATATAGTCGCAATTTTTAATTTAATATCTTGGTTTTACATGTATTTTTCTTTGTGTATCGTATGTGTCTATTATTTTAAGAAACTAGACTCCTTTCAGCTCCTTTGCGCTGTTATTAATTAATTTTATGATAAACCTTAATTCAGTTATGGCTAGTAAGTCATATGTAAGTTTGTTAAGTTCCTTCAAGTCAGTAGTTTTGATTAGAAATTGTAAAATTCTGTAAAATTAACTTCTAACTTCGGTAATTTGTATAATTCATCTAAATTCATTATTTTTTTTTTGTTAAGCAGAATAAGTTTTTTTTATAAATTGTATTAAAGTCAGTAAATTAGTATAACGATATTAAATCAATTAATTCGAGGAGTCATAAAAATTTGTTTAAGCTTATTGTTAATTCCGAATTACGATTTTAGGGTACTTGGTACAAGTTTAAGTCCTTGGTGCAGGTCCAAGTTATTGGCACGGGCTTAAGTTTTCGTTACGGGCCTATTTGTTTGGAGCAAGCCTATTTGTTTTTGGAGCAGGCTTGATTTTTGGTACAGGCCTAAATATTGGTGAAGCCTTTGAAGCCAAGGACTAGAAGGAATCGATATCTGGATTATCAGATAAGCCAATAGCACTATAACTTAGATTTAAGTCGTGACTATAGGTCTTAATTTAAATATCTTTTTCTTGTATTGCGTGTGATCACACTTTTCAGATAATTTTATTTAGTTTTACTCTTAACTTTCATGTTAATATCGTTGTCAGGCGCTAGGTTTGACAGAAGTGTAAACTCTATACTTTTTTTTATATTAAAGAAGGGTCTAGTTAGATATTTTCGTTTTATTTAGCTCACTTTATCGTTCTTATTGTGCAATCCAATTAATTTTGATTAACATTTTAAATTTATTTAATTATCTCCAGTGGGAAAGGTCAGTGCCTGGAACAACAGGGGTTTCCGATTTTAACCGATTAAATCGGTGGCGCACTCACTGATATTTTTGTACTTACCCTCTACGGCTGAGCTGGGCACTAATTTGCCAGTAGAGAAACCACTTACCTCTCTCAACTGGAGTTGAACTTCTATTGGAAGTATTTGATTAATTTTTCAAAATTTATTATTTTTATTTTCAATTCATTTATTACACTTAAAGTACGTGGCAGACTTTCGGAATCGTGATATTCGTGTTCAGCGACTCCAAAAACCCCGAGTATATAAATTGAACCCATTTTCAGCAATACTAACCGAGTTGTAAGTTTTCTCTCTATTGTCTGTTCGGAATGTACTTTTCGAATGCAGAAATGCAACTTCCATTTTTACATTATAAAATATAGCGGTAAATTTTCTGATACTTTAACGAATCCAATGCAAAAAAACGCATTCCGATCCATCTTACGTTACAAAATTCGGAGGTTTGGGTGCTTTATTTCTTCGAATCTTCGCAAAAACTCTGTTTATGTAGCTAACAACCTCAAAAGCATAGTACAGGATATACTGCAACCATGTGAAGGTATTTTAGACTATAATACAATATTCATTACTGAATATTATTGTTAATAGTATTAATATAAAATACTAAACTTAATATGTTAACTTACGTGACAGAATTATAAAATAATCTGTCAAATAATCAGGTGGTCCGTCACTATGATATTCATATTAGTTCAGACTGTTTTTTGTATATCTATCCCTTTTCAATGTACTGAATCTTGAAACGGTATTCAAAGGACTTATAGTTAAATATGACTAATAACATGTGATAAATATTTCATCTTTGTTTTTACCAACCAATATACCTTATAAGTGTGTCTGTCTTTTACTCACACCATTACATATGTAATGATTTTTCCCATTTAACTGTACACAAATCTTTTCCACCTGGTGCATGAATAGAAGTATAACTTCAATAAATAGTATTTAACTTAAAGGTAAGGTTTCTTGTTATAAATAAAAATATGATAATGAATGAAAACTTTATTACTAAAGTGAGGTGCCTGCGAAACGCAGGTTGCATAAATACACAGCGTACCGATCAATCTTGCGACATAGGTTAAAAATGATTTGGAAGAAGTTAACTATAAATATGGTGATGAAGTATTCGAATAGAGTCGATTAAAACTTGTTCCGCTATTTCTACTAATTTAGTTTTGTCTAATTTAAAGTCGTTGAAGAATTTAATAGTATTAAGGCCAACTGTTCCTCTTGAACCGAACCATAAACCAATTACTGACCAGTCGCGTACGCCAAATGTCGAACTGTACTTTTCGCTGTAATAAGAAATGCATTTGTCATATATAACTTTTTTCTCAGTAAAATTATTTTATTTCGGTGAAAAAACACTAATGATGGAAAAAATTATTGCTCTTATTAAACAATGGATGCTTTAAAAAACACAGCAGAGGTAGTAAGTGTTACCCATCAGGGTTCTGTATCGAAAACATGTGCAAGATAGTTAAAATTAGGAACTCTAAAGAAAAAACAGACACAGTCGTCAAAGAACCACTTTGTATACCAAATTTTTAAAAGAGATTCCAGTGTTTCTGATTATCTAGATTTGCAATAACCACTTTTTGATGCAACATGTGTGATCGATGTAATCGATGTAACCGATGCACCTATAATAAATAATCAAAAGTTTGCCAATGCTTTTTTGTATGAGACCAGAATTTGCCTAACCGAGATAACCATCAAATTCGGTTTGTTAGAGCTCCAGAAAGACTCCTGGTGGCTAATTGGCATCTATCAAAGAGATGTTTCAGCGCCTTTGCACAATTATGTTTCATCGAACACTTGTAAGACAAGCTCAAACGAAAGGTTGGAATTTTTCGAAACAATGCAAGAAATGTCACACATCTTATTGATGTAGCATGCATTACAGAACAGAAACACATATTCCAAGAAAATGTTGACAACTTAATAAGAAGCATATCATATTTATCCACTTTGTGGAAAAAGTTAATTATCGCTTTTAAATAGGGAACGGGATTTTTGTCAAACAGAATAGTCCATTTTTGCTGTTCTTGGTATTACGTTCATCGTATTCTAAAAACTTTCAGTAATTAATTTTTAAGGATTTGTATAAAGTAATTTGCTTAAATTATGCCTTTAGTTTAAATTCTTACTCTATGTAAAGAAATAGCTTGATTTTATTTATAAATAAAAGTTGATCACTCTATAGAGAGTCACTCTATCGGTATTGTTTAAAGGTGATGAATAGGATTAAATTGGCTGTGGACGTCAAGTTCCAAGAACAATAAATGCACATCCATTATTCATAAAACAATCGACAAACATTGTTTTGAATACAGTCGATATCGAATGGTGAAATGGTATACAACGTAATAGTTTTATAGCCCTTAAAGTACCAACAAAACTCTATTTCCATCAGTGTTGGTATGTGCGGTTTTACTACTAAAATGAAATTTAAAACAGCAAACAAACTATTTACTGAATATACTGAAGAGATGATACAAACGTATCTAGTGCCGTGCTGTCAATAATAAATCAAGTTTTAAACTGGATTGGTGTTTGGTTAGATTTTCTAACTCAAGACACCGGTAGATGCTGCGAAATAGGAGTATAAGGATATTAATCAGCCCATACAGGGGCAAAACCAACTACAGACACGTGTTTCGCTCTTTTTTTGAGCTCATCAGTGTAGTATAGGTTATGTATCTTCAGTCACGAATGAAGAGACATCCCCTGTATGAATCGACTAAATCCTTAAAGATGTAAACTTGATTTATTATTGACAGCACGGCACTAGATACGTTTGTATCATCTCTTACATCTTGTTTTTTAAGACTGCCACAAACGCTCTGTTCGTTATATATATATATATATATATATATATATATATATATATATATATATATATAAATAAAGGAGGATAACGGGAATCAACGCAACAAGGATCATGGTTACAAGTAGGAATGGTAACCGCAGACATGCATGTTTCTGGCTCATTAGCCGTCATCAGTGCCGCATAACCAAGAAGAGTATTGCACTTGGCCAGCAAAAGTGTTGGGTACTTGGGAGCAAAGGATGTTGGGGAAACATGTGTCAAGAAACACAAAAACAACGAACGCTCACACAGGAGTCCTATCGCCATTTTGTGCTTACGGCCAGCTGTGTCAATGGGTTTTCGGCTAGCAACCAGCGTCGCCACGTTGGCGAAACGGACTCATTGTGTTTGAGTCGTTCTAGCCCAGGAAATGAAATAAACAAAGTGCCAAGAAAACGCGTATTAATATAAAAATAAAGGAGGATAACGGGAATCAACGCAACAAGGATCATGATTACAAGTAGGAATGGTAACCGCAGACATGCATGTTTCTGGCTCATTAGCCGTCATCAGTGCGGCATAACCAAGAAGAGTATTGCACTTGGCCAGCAAAAGTGTTGGGTACTTGGGAGCAAAGGATGTTGGGGAAACATGTGTCAAGAAACACAAAAACAACGAACGCTCACACAGGAGTCCTATCGCCATTTTGTGCTTACGGCCAGCTGTGCCAATGGGTTTTCGGCTAGCAACCAGCGTCGCCACGTTGGCGAAACGGACTCATTGTGTTTGAGTCGTTCTAGCCCAGGAAATGAAATAAACAAAGTGCCAAGAAAACGCGTATTAATATAAAAATAAAGGAGGATAACGGGAATCAACGCAACAAGGATCATGGTTACAAGTAGGAATGGTAACCGCAGACATGCATGTTTCTGGCTCATTAGCCGTCATCAGTGCGGCATAACCAAGAAGAGTATTGCACTTGGCCAGCAAAAGTGTTGGGTACTTGGGAGCAAAGGATGTTGGGGAAACATGTGTCAAGAAACACAAAAACAACGAACGCTCACACACTTTTGCTGGCCAAGTGCAATACTCTTCTTGGTTATGCCGCACTGATGACGGCTAATGAGCCAGAAACATGCATGTCTGCGGTTACCATTCCTACTTGTAACCATGATCCTTGTTGCGTTGATTGTGGGTGTATATTTTGATATTTCGTTACCTTAGTTTTAGTATGATTACGATTTTTGGACAGATGTTTTTTATAATAATAATAAAAAAGTCAAAACTGATATCGTCTTTAATTATTCACAAATTAAGTAGAATTTCCACACTGGTGACCTTTTAAAAAAACTTTTGGGAAGATCTACTCAAAATGACTAGACTACTAAATAGTCTTAAAAAAGAACACGTTCAAAGAATATTAAAATATTTTAATGTAAACACAGATGGATCCCTCAAAGATTTAAAACTGGTTTTGGAAGCTGAAATTAAACAAAGGCATCCAGAAGTTGAAAATGTTGCTGATTTTGATTTTACAGATCTTCTGGAAGAAGCGTCTCAAACAAATCTTTTGGTAACATATGAATTGTATGATAAATTTAAAAAAGTGGATTTAATGTTGGAACGTTTTATGGAAAGAATTGAGAATTATGATTGAAAATTTGAATATTTGGAACAAAAAATTGTTAAGCTTGAACAGTATTTCGAATTAATGGAAAATCGTTTAGAAAATCAAGCATATCCTAGTTCTAGTTCATATAATTTTTTGGAACCCGCTAAAATTAAATCAATTTCCTTACCACCTTTTTGGAAAGGCAATCCAGACTTATGGTTTAAAACAGTGGATGTTATTTTTGAAAATCATGGAGTTCTCTCTGAAAAACTAAAGTTTACCAAAATATTACCCATGTTAGATTGCAGTACTCTTAAAGATAATGCCACGGTTTTTAGTCAAGATCATGAATATCCCTATACTAATTTAAAACAAAAAATTATAAAATTGTATCAAGTTTCAGATGAGGAAAAGATAACAAAACTTTTTACTGAAATTCAGTTAGTAGACAAAAAACCAAGTCAACTTTTTAATGAAATGTTGGACCTTTCATCTGGAGAAATGTCAAGAAATTACGTGATTATTTCATGGTTAAATAAGCTACCTTCTTCTGTCGCAACTACGATAAGAGTTTTTAAAGATAAATTCACAGAAAATGAATTAATTGACATGGCAGATCGAATAATCACCTCCAACAACTCAAACGTTAATGTTACTACTTCGGAGAAATCAATTTTTCAAGAAAATTCTTCATTGGAAGATAAAATTGATCAACTATCTAAAAAAATGGAAAAAGTTTTAAACCAAACTTTTCGTTCACGATCACGTTCTAGATCATTAACAAAAATGCAAACCAATAAAAACCTTAATTCTAAAAGTGATGGTCTTTGTTGGTATCATATTAAATTTGGTGATAAAGCGACAAAATGCGTAGACCCTTGCAATTTTAATAAACAATTTTCGGAAAACTAAGTGACCAGTCATTATCTGCGGCGAGTGATTTTACTGGTCCGATAAATCGCCGCCTATTTATTAAGGATCCTACTTCAAAATTATTTTTTTTAATTGATACTGGAGCGGATGTTTCTGTTATCCCAAAAACGTCAAGTATTAATCAAATTCAATCACAAAAAGTACTTTATGCCGCCAATGGTTCAATTATCCATACATATGGAGAAAAATTATTGGAGGTTAGTCTTGGACTTAAAAGAACCTTTTCTTGGATTTTCATAATAGCAGATTGTGATTGCCCGATTATAGGAGCAGACTTCTTACATCATTTTAAACTTATAATTGATTTAATAAACAAGCAAGTTATAGACCCTACAACAGATCTCAGAATTAAAGGTACAATTTCTAAAAATAAGTTTTTATCTTCAATTAAAACTGTTTACCCGGACAATCAGTATTCAAAAATTTTATGCTCTTATCCCGAAATAACACGTACCTTTACTCCTCGACAAACGGAATTAACAAACGTAGAACATCACATAGTCACCAGGGGACAACCAGTAAATTGCAAAGTTCGCAGACTAAATCCTGAGAAGTTAGAAGCAGCAAAGAAGGAATTTCAATATTTACTGGAACATGATATTATCAGACCATCTAAAAGCCCATGGGCAAGTCCACTGCATATGGTGCGTAAACAAAATGGTGATTGGCGTCCTTGTGGAGACTACCGACTTTTGAATGCAATGACAATTCCAGACAGGTATCCCTTGCCAAATATTAAAGACTTTACATTTATTTTAAAAAACAAAACCATTTTTTCAAAAATTGACTTAGTCAAAGCATTTCACCAAATACCTATGGCTAAAGAGGATATAGAAAAAACAGCAATTATTACACCTTTTGGATTGTTTGAGTATCTTCAAATGCCATTCGGTTTAAGAAACGCCGCACAAACCATGCAGCGTTTTGTTCATGATGTTACAAGAGATTTAGATTTCTGTTTCCCCTATATCGATGATTTTTTAGTAGCTTCTGTGGATGAAAAACAACATGCTAATCACCTATCCCAACTATTTGATAGACTTCAAAAATATGGTGTAATCATTAATCCTAGCAAGTGCGAATTTGGACAAAAATCAATTGAATTTTTAGGATACTATGTTACTGTTGAGGGTATCAAACCAACGAATAAAAAAACAAAAGCTATACTCGACTATCCCCAACCTAAGACAGTTAAAGATCTTCGTCGATTTCTTGGCATGGTAAATTATTACAGAACGTCTATCCCAAAATCAGCAGATCTTCAAGCACCTCTTAACGAATTTCAAAAAGGAAATCCAAAGGGAACAAAAGTCCTCAAGTGGACATTAGAACAAATAAACGCCTTTGAAGCTGTTAAAAATTCAATCTCTCAAGCTACATTATTAGCTCATCCAACTATTTCTTCCCCTGTTTCTTTATTGGTAGATGCATCAAATTTTTCTATTGGAGCTACTTTACAGCAACATGATGATTCATTGGTAAAACCACTTGCTTTTTTCTCACAAAAGCTTACAAACAGTCAAAAAAATTACAGCACATACGATCGCGAATTGTTAGCTATCTATGAAGCAGTAAAATACTTTAGATATATGCTCGAAGGACTGAATTTTGACATATATACTGATCATAAACCACTTACATATGCTTTTTCAAAGAAGTCAGACAGTTTTACTCCACGACAAGTTAGGTATCTTGATTTCATTAGCCAGTTTTCAACTTCCATAAAACATATTTCTGGAGTAAATAATGTAGTAGCTGATGCCCTTTCTAGAGTTGAAACGATCAGCTTACAAGACAACTTTGATTATGCCAAATGGAGGCATGCCCAAAATCAGGATAAAGAGTTACAAGGATACTTAACATCTAAAAATTCTTCATTAGTTTTTAAAGAGATAGAAATTCCTGGACACTGTATCAAAATTTATTGTGATATATCCTTGAAATGTCCCCGTCCATATGTACCAAAAGATTTTCGTAAAACAGTTTTTCAAAAAATTCATAACTTAGCACACCCTGGTATAAAATCCACTGTTAAGGAAATCAAAAATAAATTCGTTCGGCACAAAATGGATAAAGATATAAAATTATGGACCAAATGTTGCATACCTTGCCAAAAATCGAAAATTAGTCGTCATGTTTTTAGTGTTCCAGGATCTTACGAATTGCCAGAAACTAGATTTGAACATGTGAATGTAGATATTGTCGGGCCATTACCTCCTTCTAATGGATTTATATACTGCCTTACATGTGTTGATCGGTTTACTAGATGGCCAGAAGCTTATCCTATGAAAGACATGACTGCAGATAGTGTTGCTAAAACATTTTATGCGGGCTGGGTTTCTAGATTTGGTGTGCTCCTTCGAATTTCGACGGATCAAGGTGGACAGTTTGAGTCAGCACTTTTCTCAGAATTTTCGAAATTATTGGGCATAAATCGCTCAAGAACCACTCCCTATAATCCAAAAGCAAATGGATTAGTAGAAAGATTTCATAGGAAAATGAAACAAAGTATTAACTGTTATAAAACACAAAAATGGTCTGATGCTTTGCCATCAATCCTTTTGGGTTTAAGGACCTGTTTTAAAGAAGATTTGAATACTTCTAGTGCAGAATTAGTCTACGGGACTACACTTAGAGTTCCTGGTGAAATGTTTACTGCCTCAAAATCTCCAAATGTCCCAGCTTATGAATTTAATCAATACCTTAAGGAATTAATGGAAGATTTAAAACCAACTCCAACTTCAAATCATGGAAATAACAAAATATTTGTTTTTAAAGAATTACTAAATTGTTCTCATGTATTTGTCAGGATAGACAGAATTAAAAAAAAATGGAATCACCTTATTCTGGTCCATACAAAGTTGTTAATCGAAATGATAAATATTTCACCCTTTTAATGGACAACAAAGAAAAAAACATTTCCATCGATAGATTAAAACCAGCTTACATGGAATCAGAAGATATGGACATTTCACAAGCTAACATTTTTCATACTTTAAATTATAGTATAAAAAAAGTTGTTAGATTTAACGTTACACTGAGGGGGGAGTAAATGTGGGTGTATATTTTGATATTTCGTTACCTTAGTTTTAGTATGATTACGATTTTTGGACAGATGTTTTTTATAATAATAATAAAAAAGTCAAAACTGATATCGTCTTTAATTATTCACAAATGAAGTAGAATTTCCACATTGATTCCCGTTATCCTCCTTTATTTTTATATTAATACGCGTTTTCTTGGCACTTTGTTTATATATATATATATATATGAACAGTAGTGGTGTTCCGGGTTTCAATCCGTTGGTTGTTTGTGTCTTCACGACGTTTCGCCAACATCTCAGCTGGCATTTTCAAGTGATGCTTCCTTTGCGGCTGCTCAACTTGGAATGAGCTGCGTGGTCCTGTGTTGCTGCTTTTATACGCGTCGGCGGCGGCGCAGGTTATATCGCTGTTCTGTGATTGGTGGGCGGTGCGGTTCAGGTGTTGACGTTTCCTCCACCCGAGGTCGTTGACCGCGCCGATTATTTCCTGACTGTATTTGGGCCTGGATGGGTACGGCTGTCCTTGTTGCGTTTGTGTTTCTTATTGGTTCTGCCCGTGTCTGAGTATTCTCCAAGGATTTTTGTTCTTCTTGGGTAATTGGATTGGATTGTCTTTTGAGGAGACTTTTCCAAGTGTTGGAGATGTTTTGTGCATCGTCTCTTTTGTTGAGGCTGTTGGTTCTCTCTATTTCGAGGGCTTCTCTAACTATGCGGGTTCTGTAGTGTTTGATAGGTGCAATCTGTTTTGTTTCTGGGAAGTTTATTGTGTGACCCGTTTCCTGGTGGTGTTGAAAAAGGGCTGATGTCGTTTGCTTATTTCTGATGTTGTTCTGGTGTTCCTGTACTCTGGCTGAGATTCTTCTATTTGTTTGTCCGATGTATTCTTTGTCGCAGTTACTGCACGGGATGCTGTATACGCCTTGGTTTTCTAAAGGTATTTTGTCTTTTGGATTGCCTATTATTTTGTGTAAGGTAGTCTGTGGCTTGTAGATTGTGGAAATGTCATGCCTTCTTAGAATCCTTCCAATCACGTCTGTTACACCTTTTATATATGGCAGTTTAGTTTTTGGTTTGGACATGTCGTATTCTTCCTTATTTGTTGTTGGTCTCGTGGCTTGTTTTTGTGCTTTTTTGATTGTGTGTTCATGGTATCCGTTTTGTCTTAGGGCGGTTGTGATGTTATGAAGTTCTTCTTGTCGGTTCGTTGTTTTTGTTAGGCGTATAGATCTGGATATCAGTGTACTGGCTACCGATTGCAATTGGGAAGGGTGATGATGAGATCTAGCATTCAGATATCTATTAGTGTGTGTAGGTTTCCTGTATACCGTGTAATCAATTGTGAGGTCATTGTTTCTTGTAATAAGTAGGTCAAGAAAAGGCAATTGGCCATTCTCTTCAACTTCTAACGTGAACTGTATTCGGTGGTGGATGTTGTTTAGTTCATCAAGGAAATTGTCAAGATTGGGTCTTCCATGAGGCCATATGATAAAGATGTCGTCCACGTAGCGTTTCCAAAAAGTCGGCTTCATTTTAGCTTTACTTAGTGCATTGGTTTCGAAATACTTCATGTAGAGATTGGCAATTACTGGTGATAGTGAGGATCCCATGGGGGCGCCTTCTGTTTGTCTATACAAGTTGTTCTCATACGAGAAATACGTATTCTTCAGACAGTGTCTTGCAAGTTCGATAATGTGTCTTGGGAAATCTTCATTTGTAGCTATTTGGTCTAGAGCCTCGTCAATTGGTACGCTTGGGTAAAGTGACTTTATATCTAGGCTAGCTAGGAGGTCATCTTTGTGCAGTTTAAGGTTTTTAATTATATTTGTCAGGTGTTCTGAGTTCTTGACGTAGGAATCTGCTTCTTCGCTGGTTGGCTGCATGATCTCTGCAAGATATTTCTCGAGTTGTTGAGTTGGTGAGTCTATAGCGCTAACGATTGGTCTTAATGGCTCACCAACTCAACAACTCGAGAAATATCTTGCAGAGATCATGCAGCCAACCAGCGAAGAAGCAGATTCCTACGTCAAGAACTCAGAACACCTGACAAATATAATTAAAAACCTTAAACTGCACAAAGATGACCTCCTAGCTAGCCTAGATATAAAGTCACTTTACCCAAGCGTACCAATTGACGAGGCTCTAGACCAAATAGCTACAAATGAAGATTTCCCAAGACACATTATCGAACTTGCAAGACACTGTCTGAAGAATACGTATTTCTCGTATGAGAACAACTTGTATAGACAAACAGAAGGCGCCCCCATGGGATCCTCACTATCACCAGTAATTGCCAATCTCTACATGAAGTATTTCGAAACCAATGCACTAAGTAAAGCTAAAATGAAGCCGACTTTTTGGAAACGCTACGTGGACGACATCTTTATCATATGGCCTCATGGAAGACCCAATCTTGACAATTTCCTTGATGAACTAAACAACATCCACCACCGAATACAGTTCACGTTAGAAGTTGAAGAGAATGGCCAATTGCCTTTTCTTGACCTACTTATTACAAGAAACAATGACCTCACAATTGATTACACGGTATACAGGAAACCTACACACACTAATAGATATCTGAATGCTAGATCTCATCATCACCCTTCCCAATTGCAATCGGTAGCCAGTACACTGATATCCAGATCTATACGCCTAACAAAAACAACGAACCGACAAGAAGAACTTCATAACATCACAACCGCCCTAAGACAAAACGGATACCATGAACACACAATCAAAAAAGCACAAAAACAAGCCACGAGACCAACAACAAATAAGGAAGAATACGACATGTCCAAACCAAAAACTAAACTGCCATATATAAAAGGTGTAACAGACGTGATTGGAAGGATTCTAAGAAGGCATGACATTTCCACAATCTACAAGCCACAGACTACCTTACACAAAATAATAGGCAATCCAAAAGACAAAATACCTTTAGAAAACCAAGGCGTATACAGCATCCCGTGCAGTAACTGCGACAAAGAATACATCGGACAAACAAATAGAAGAATCTCAGCCAGAGTACAGGAACACCAGAACAACATCAGAAATAAGCAAACGACATCAGCCCTTTTTCAACACCACCAGGAAACGGGTCACACAATAAACTTCCCAGAAACAAAACAGATTGCACCTATCAAACACTACAGAACCCGCATAGTTAGAGAAGCCCTCGAAATAGAGAGAACCAACAGCCTCAACAAAAGAGACGATGCACAAAACATCTCCAACACTTGGAAAAGTCTCCTCAAAAGACAATCCAATCCAATTACCCAAGAAGAACAAAAATCCTTGGAGAATACTCAGACACGGGCAGAACCAATAAGAAACACAAACGCAACAAGGACAGCCGTACCCATCCAGGCCCAAATACAGTCAGGAAATAATCGGCGCGGTCAACGACCTCGGGTGGAGGAAACGTCAACACCTGAACCGCACCGCCCACCAATCACAGAACAGCGATATAACCTGCGCCGCCGCCGACGCGTATAAAAGCAGCAACACAGGACCACGCAGCTCATTCCAAGTTGAGCAGCCGCAAAGGAAGCATCACTTGAAAATGCCAGCTGAGATGTTGGCGAAACGTCGTGAAGACACAAACAACCAACGGATTGAAACCCGGAACACCACTACTGTTCATTCTACCATCCGTGAAACACTACATCATAACATATATATATATATATATATATATATATATATATATATATATATATATATATATATATATATATAACAAAATGTTAAAGATGATACATAACGTATCTAGTGCCATACTGTCAAAAGTAATAATTTCAGTTTTAAACTGAAATGGTGTCGGTTAGTAATTTCTAACACTTTAAAAGACACCTTGGATGCTGCGATATAAATAGATATAAATATCATTCAACCTATATCAGGGCAAAACCAAACTACAGAGACGTGTTTCGCTCTCATTTTGAGCTCATCAGTGTAGTATAGGCTATGTCTCTCAAGTCACCAATCAAGAGACATTCCTGCTATAAATTGAACGATATCTATAGATTTCAAATTGCAACACTGATAAACAGTCGCAAGTAGCTCCATCTTCACTCCAAAAATGGTACTTCAGTGGTCGCTTTGCATCTTCTATATAACCTTAGGCAAGGTAAAATGATAAAACGAACAGAGCGTTTTGTGACAGTCTAATATAACAAAATGTTAAAGATGATACATAACGTATCTAGTGCCATACTGTCACAAAACAAAACTAAGTAACATCACACACCGTAATATATTTAATCGATTAGTTACAAAATACAATAAAAACATTGTAAAAACCTGAAAACTAACAAGAAAATATAATGAAAACAACAAAAGAAAGAAGAAAAAAAAACAGACAAAATCGTAAATATTAAAAAAGGGAAAATTAAAAAAATATATATCTGTCTTTGGAGGTATGAAGTGTGCCGGATCAGCTTGTTTATAAAATACTTATACGTTATGTATGTGTAAACAAAAAAAACATAAAAATCGTAAAAATTTAAAAAACGGAGAATGAGAAAATTTATCAGTCGTAGGAGGTACGAAGTTTGCCAGGTCAGCTAGTTTATGAAATATACGTTATGCATATTTCATAAACTTGGTTAAATTCTTATATTTGTTATTTTATTCATATGTACTTATTTGTAAATTTTTGCTTTCACCTGTAATAGCAATGGTTTATATGTTTACGTATACGAGTTAAAATTCTCTTTTATTTATCTTTAATATTTTTGGCATACCTTTTTGAAGATTCTGGTCATAACATTTGGGATTGAAATGAAGTTTTCAGCAGCCATCTTATGTTTACTCTCCCGAGGGATGGCTCATCTTTCTGAACAAAATAAATTCATTCCGTAGCAGCCAACCTGTCCGTTTGTTCAAATTTAATCACAACTTCCTTTACTGTAGCGATATAAATTTTCATTAGTGGCCAGGAACGACGACTACAAGCCAGTGGTGGTTCGTTTAAAGTTTTCTCATTTGGAAATTGAGATTTACTTGTCTTGTTCGTTTACTTTTCGTAATATAAGTATATGAAATAATATCAGCATCAGTCACGACCTACTACTAATCAAACAACTAGAGGGACTTTAATACAGTTTAACATAGTTTTTAGTTTCCTGAAACAAATTATAAAAAAGTTTTTCATAATGAAATATATAAAACGTCAAAATTATACTAAACATGAATGTCAAACGTTTTTAAACGCAGCATTTATGAACCTACTTTAAAATAAATAAGAGTTAAAAATAGATTACTTAAGCACGCATTTTTACATTGCAATATATATTTTTTCATATCACATGCATTGAAACAGCTAGTTTTGATCTCTGTTTTGCCAGTCGAAATAAGACAATGTCAGACCAATGCAACTGTCAGTCAGAAACCTTCTGTCAGACAGACTTGAAATAATAACATTTGTTTCTCGTCTAGGGCAGAAACAAGTGTCTGTTTCTGACTGACAGTTACAAAACTATTTTCTACATTTCTCTGAATGTATACTTACACTTTATACTTGTTCTGGACAGATGTCATAAAAAAATCTTCTTCATAAACCGTAGATTCTCCACTGCTGGAGATAGGCCTCTTCAAGATTTTTTTATATATCTCTATCCTGTGGTTTTGTGTCCAGTTTCTTCGTCTTGTTTTACCCCTTGCGACACAATATACTATTAATTCTATTGATTTATTAATTAATTTCTTTTATAAATCCGTGTTTTTTTGTTTTTTAACCATTATTTAAAAGCGGCAACTCCACTCAAGAACGTAAGTCGGAGCACAAAAAACGTAGAACGCTTATTTTTAAGGCCCTATAAGGAACATATCAACAAATAACTTATTATTATGTAAACCTATTTGTTTTTATAAAAGAGATAAACTTAAAGGGTAATTCGATGAAAGCTTGGTAAGGTTCTGATTATGGGATTCATGACAAAGTTAATTCCCAGCAGCAAATTAACTATATTCAAATATTTGAGTTACCTAACGTATACCTGATGATGAATGGAGTTCTTTACCGGCTTACAGTAAGGATGTGATCTGTGACAGAATTTCTAACTGTTTGTAATCAATTTGCTCTGCGCTTACGTTAATTGCTGCATTGCGACATGAGGCACTGAAAATATTATATTTAAGGTATATACGACTTAACAGAATATTATTATTATTTAAAAATAAAAAACTCCCTCAAACAACAGCAAACACTACAAAATAAAAAAAATTCCGATACAAATTTAATCGCTGTAACGCTTTAGGAAGTGATATGAATACTTTTTTGAACTACTAAAATTTTCCAAAAACAAAAATATGGTTTTAAACTAACCTTTATGTTGTCTTGGTTGGAATTCTAGTTCACGTTCAAATATCCATCATTCCATCTGGGTAGTGTCGTGGATTGTATCGCCGGGTTCTTGACAAAGGTGCACCTTGTTTTCCACACACGATTCCCGAGTAAAAATAAGTGAAAAAAATATATATAAACTAAAATATTAGCTACTTCTAGCGAGAGGACGAATAGAAGTAGGTACCACTGTTCAGGTGAGAGTCGTCAATTTTTCTGTCATCGACCAAGTTGTATGGTTAGTTTTTTATTGACAAATTGAATTTGGAGAAATTATAAAAACAATTTTATGGTTGTCTGATAAAGCAAAGTAAAATAAAAATAATTTTTAACCACTTCAAGGTTTTTGAACCGAGATGTAACAATCGCTTTAAAAAAGAAAAATACACTAACAATTAAACATAACATTTTTATTTCTTAAAAAAATTATAGGCAAATAGGAACTGTAAAATCCGTTACAATCGCAATCGACTTGCTAGCTTAATCATAGTCACTAAATCTAGATTTGGATTGGGAATTACTTAAATAACATTCTTTTTTTAAGAAGTAATAAGTCACATTAAAAAAAGTTATGTGCTCAAAAATTAAAAAAAAAATGTGTATTAGGCCCCAACAAGACCAACACTTATATTTGCTTGTAAAACTTGGATATTAAGGAAAGCAGATATAAGTTCCCTAGAAATATGGGAAAAAAAGTTATTGTAGGAAAAAGAAACAATCGGGTATGGGAAAAAAGAACAGACCAAGAGCTTGCAGAAATCTACAAAGGAGAACCAAGTATCACAGGATATGCTAGAGCACAAACTTTGAAGTGGTTAGATCATATCGAAAGGATGGCAGAAAGTAGGATTCCAAAAATGATCATTTGTAGAAGTATAGGAGAAAAAAAGAGAAGAGGCAGACCAAAGGAAAAATGGAAGAGTGAAGAAGAAGAGAAGCGGATTTGAGAACCTTAGGTGTACAAAACTGGAAACGCATGTGCCAAAATAATTGGGCCTTAAGGCCTGTAGGATAGGAATAAGTGGGTTTGCAGCAATGAAACGACAAATTAAGAATACTCATTTATCATCCAAGCTTCCGGCCGCGATTGCGGTCATCCTCAGGGATCTAAAAACATGTTGTTCAGTATAAATTATACTATCTACTAGGTTTTTCTGTAACCTAGGTGTTGAATAATCTGGAGCCATCTTATGGATGTCCTGTACTACATGTGAAACGTATATATCAAGATATAAGTATTCATCGTAGTTATTAATGATTTAAATCTTACAACATTTTATCTTTTTTATAGTAAATTCGCAGATTTACGTTCACGTTTTTAGTATTTCATTGACTTCACTATAAAAAAAAACGGGTGAGGCAGTCAGTGGGACTTCTTTGCACGCTTCCGGATTCATGAATTTGTATGCAAAGGATTAAGCAAAATCATTATGAGATCGCTAAACAGGAATATCATATTCGTGTTCAGCGACCTCAAAACCCTCCTAATACCGAGTGCACATTTATTTTGCATCCAATTTGCATTTGCACCAGGTGTCTCGGAGACCATCGCCTTCATTATATTCGTATTTAGCGACCCAAAAAACCCCCGGGTACCAAGTGTGCACTGATTTTGTATAGAATTTGCATAAAACCCCAGGAGAAGAAGTAAATACCATGCACCCTGGGCACCAAGTGCCGCAGAGAGTTTCGGCATCATGATATTCGTGTTCAGCGACCCCAAAAACCCCGAGTTCATAAATTGAACCCATTTTTAGCAATACTTACCGAGTTGTAATGTTTCTATCTATTGTCTGTTCGCTTTTCAAATGCAAAATGAAATTTCCCATTTTTACATTATGAAAAATAGCGACAAATTTTCTGATACTCTAACAAATCCAATGCAAAAAACCGCATTCCAATCCATCTTACGTTACAAATTTCGGAGGTTTTACTGATTTAGTGCTTTATTTCCTATTCCTGTTTATGTAGCCAAAAATCTGAAAAGCATAGTGCTGAATATACTGAAACCATGTGATGGTAAGTACTGTTGACTACAATACATTACTCATTACTGAATATTATTATTAATATTATTAATATAAAATACTAATCTTAATATATTAACTTACGTGACAGAATTATAAAATAAGTTGTCAAACACAATGTTATACGTCACTATGATATTCAAAACATTAGCTCAGACTGTTTTTTGTATATCTATCTCTTTTCAATATACTGAATGTTTAAACGGTATTTAAAGGACTTATAGTTATGACTAAACATGTGGTAAATATTTCATCTTTGTTTTTACCGACCAATATACCTTATATGTGTTTCTGTCTTTCTCTTACTCACACCATTACATATGTAATAATTTTTCCCAATTAACCCCACACAAATCGAGTGCATGAATAGAAGTATAACTTCAAAACAAAAAATTTTTACAGCTATTTTTACTGTAAGAGTATTTTATTTGATTTAGTTACAATTATTTGTGATAATAGCTAAAACACATTATGTTGAACTTTACATCACAACTTCAGAAAAATATAAATTTAACTGTTACGTTTATTAATTTTAAAAAACTAAACAATTGCACTATATTCATACTGCCTCCTTGTATATACAACATATAGTAGAAAGGACGTTCTTGTTTTTCTAACAGGACTGCCACTGATACGAGTGACTCTATTTGGAGATCCGAGCTAAGGAAGGTTTAAATCAACTGGGAAGCCCTGCTGCTTCCTATTTTTTCGACATTCTTTTAAATGAACAGGTTTAAATTAAAAATTCATGCTTCCTTACAAACACCATCTCTTGTAAGATACGGGAAAGCATAAAAAGTAGCCAGATTGTTTTAAATATTTATAACTCCTAGAATTATAGTTGAGACTTTTTTCGTAAACCGAACAAAATTTATGATCGTGTAACATAAAATATACAACTTTTACCTATTGCTGCTTAATTTTATGCATGTATCAATATATATTAGGGTGTGCCAAAAAAGGCGATATATTTTTTTTGCTCTCAACCCAAAATATCTCAGGAAATGCCCAAACAAAGCTCCTGTTAAAAGCGGATCTTAAAATTCTAATTTTAAGAGGTCCTCCAAAGAAATTTAAGTATTCCCATCTAAATAACATAGAACACGGGGTTTTTTATCAGTTTTTTTTCCTGCAAGCTGTGAAATAGTTATTATCCTAACAAGTGCGGAAAGTTATACTTTCCCGCACGCGAACTGCCGATGCCCGAACGACGCGGAGCGGAGTTCGGGCAAACAGTTAAGTGCAGGAATAGTACATTACGTAACGAGTGCGGAAAGCAGGTGATCCCATCACGAGTGTATTCGTCGCGTGAGCCGAAGGCAAACGCGATAAAAAGCACGAGTGATGGGATTACCTGCGCATCGCACGAGTTGCGTATTCTATTTTTCATCACTCCGTGAGGAAAGCTCTTGAATTTGTCTAAAATAAAAGGCAAGAAGATAAAAAAAGTAGTATTAGGTCTGATCCGCCTGCACTGCGATGGCTCTGAAGGAGTGTTGGGGGAGGCGGATACCCCCCATTAAAACAAAAATTTTTAGAGTTAAGAAATGATAACATTTTTATTAAAAAAAAAACAACTTTTTTATTAAAAATTATGTATCGTTATCAATGTAATATTTGAACAGTTGCTTAATTCGCTAGACATATTTCTTTTCATTCAACTTAAGTATATTAGATAATAATTGAGAATCAACAAAATCTTTAATTAGTAATGGAACGTTTGGTGGATTATATCGTGGTGCATTTACTACCGCGTTATCGGATGCAAAACTATTAGAAAATTCATCCTCAATTTCTCTTAATTCACTTTCTATCTCATTTTTTTTTATTGGGAAATACTTATCAACTCTGTTTCGGTCATACATGCTTTCCGCACGGAGTAATGAAAAGTTTTAGATTTCGTAACGTTGAAGGAAGCATTGCTTTCCGCACGGTCCTGCATGGTCGAAAGCAGTGCTTTCCGCACGGAGTGATGGAAAGTTAATTTCCGCAAGAGTTAGGATCAATATTTTTTCTACAAGCATAAAAATAGTTAAAATTATTCAGATACTTGAAAAGATGCGATTGTGACAATTAAATCTTTCATAGTGTCAATAAATACACGACTGAAGCTATAGCAACCCTACTGAAACAGGTGAGTTTGTCGTTGCTTTGAGTAAGGTTTACAGAGTGACAAACATTTTAAGAATCCCTATTTTTATGTAAAATAACCTTAATTTTTTTACTATTTGTTTGTAGTACAACAATCATTTGTCAAAATGGTTATCGAAGGATATATTCATTTAATAAAAAAAATGCGTGCGGGAAAGAGATATTTTCTGAATTAAAATGTGTGCGGGAAAGTGTTGTTTTACGCATGCTTGTAGAAAAAATTATTTTTCAAAAAAATAAATGAATGGATCTTTTTAAGTAAACAAAGTATATGAAATAATAAATATATATAATCAATACCCTTTTCTACCCAAATAGGGTGTAAGGGTTATAATATAAACTAACATTGTAAACTGCGAGTATGGTACAATATAAGTGTAACAATTAAATTCTAATTCTTAATAAATCTATTCCAGTCCTTTCTGTTCAATGCTAACTTCTTTGCTTCTGTCCAAGTTTTACCTCTCTTCGTTAAAATTTTTCCCATCATATTATCCCACGTCTGTTTAGGCCTTCCTCTTTTCTTCTTGCCCTGAGTTTTCGCTTCCCAGATTCTCTTTGCAGGTACTTCGTTGCTCATTCTTTGTAAGTGTCCCCACCATCCCAGTTGCATTTGCTCTATAAATTGTTCTAGTGGTTGTATATTAAGTCCTTCTAAGATTTTTTCATTCCTTACTTTGTTTAGTCTAGTACACCCATACACTCTTCTTAGGTATCTCATTTCTGTTGCTCCTAATTTAGTTTTTTCTCTTTTAGTTAGTACCCAAGACTCACATCCAAAAGTAAGAATGGGTCTGTAAATGGCTTTGTATACTTTCAGTTTAGTTTGCTTTGTTACTTCTTTTTTATTTTTAAGACATCTTTTCATTGCATGGTATAGTTTGTTTGGTTTGCCTATTCTTTTGTTTAACTCTGTTTCTTGGCTTTCAGATTCTACTATAGTGGTCCACAAGTATTCAAAACTATCAACTTGTTCAATTTTCTTCCCTTCCAAAAATATTTGCATGTCTTTTTTTTCTTGTGTTACCACCATCACTTTTGTTTTAGATTTGTTCATAGTCATCCCATTCCTTTTTAGCACTTCATTCCAAATTTTAATATTATCTTCTAAATCCTTTTCGTTCTCAGCAATAATTACTATATCATCCGCGAATACACAATATGAAATTTCAATTCTTTGTAATCTTCTATATCCAACATGTAAAGATTTTGATTTTTGTTTAGTTTCTTTTATTAACTCATCCATAAATGTAATAAAAAGAAGAGGACTTAGACTTCCACCTTGTCTTACTCCTTGCCTTGTGTTGAATACTTTGGACTTCATGTTTTTGCTAATTACTCTATTTCTAGTTTGTTTGTACAGACATCTGGTAACTCTGGTCAACTTAGTATTTACCCCTTTTTTTCAAACTTTCCCAAATCCTGTTTCTAGGAACTTTGTCAAAGGCCTTTTCCATATTAATAAAACCTAAATAAACTGGTTTAGATCTTGCTAACCTTCTGTTTATAATTTCGTTAATGGTAAAAACATGATCTTGAGTACTTCTACCTTTACGAAACCCACTTTGTTCTTCAGCTAATGTTGGTTCGATTTGCTTTCTTAATCGTTTTTCAATAATCTGCTCGAATAACTTTAATATTGTGCTAATTAGAGTTATACCTCTATAATTATTACAATTTTTATTATCTCCCTTCTTGAATATGGGTACTATTAATCCAATTTCCCAATCTTTTGGTATCCGTTCTTCATTCCAGGCTTTATTGAATATTTTTAGCAGCAATCTAGCCCCTTCTTCTCCCATATTTTTAACCATTTCTGCCGTAATTTTGTCATTTCCTGGTGATTTTCCATTTTTAAGATTTTTTATTGCTTCTATTAATTCCTCAGACGTTATGCTGTCATTATCAGTATTCTCACTTATTTGGTTAGTGTCTTTATTTTGTAAGTCTTGTTCCGTATCTAGTCCTTCATCTAGTAGTTTCTGAAAATGTTCTCTCCATCGTTCCATTATGAAATAATAAAAAAAAATACGAAAAATCGCAAAAAAAAACTAAAAAATGACAAAACCGGAAAAATTACAAAATTCAACCACAAAGAAGAATACAAAGAAGAATTTGCAAACAGACAAAAAATATGATTAAATCGACCAAAACAAAAAAAAAAATAAAAATCTGTTAAGAAAACATCGTAAAACTTGGAAGAAACATAAAATGAAAAAAAATATTAGGCGATACCAGGTTAACTAGTATTAACAATACAATGTGAATAAAATTATCTATACATATAATAAAACTGTAGAAATGTATGTTTGTGCGCGCATCACATGAAAACTACTGATCCTATTCGAATGCGGTTTTCAAAGGCGTATTTGTCTTCTTTCAACTTAACATCTGGTGTATAAAACTTTCTCCCCCCTCCCTTTAACGGGGTGAGGAAAGAAATTTTTATACAAAAATCAACAAGCCACGCGAACGACGTCGCAGGTACATCGAAATAGAACCCAAAAATGTAGTTAGATTTTTTTGTCTGTCTGTATGTTTGTGCGCGCATCACATGAAAACTACTGATCCGATTCGAATGCGGTTTTCACAGATGTATTTGTCTTCTTTTAACTTAACATCTGGTGTATAAAAATTTCTCTCCAATTCCTTAAATGGGGTGGGGTAAGAAATTTTTATACAACAATCACACGCCACGCGAACGACGTTGCGAGTACAACTAGTATTAGGTACCTAATACTTTTAGTATGTTTAGCGAGATTTATTTTACATTTGTGTGGTTTACTAATTTCCTAAATCATTTACATAAGCATAATCTATCTTAGAGCATAATTTTAATACTTAAATTTGGGTAGTGTCATTCTTTTCATAATTATTATGAACTACTTGCTATTAGAGAAGCTTATATTACAAACGATGGTTTTAAATTTCTAAAGCAGTCCAGGTATAACGGTATAAAAATGAATTTACTTTAGTGAAGAGATTAGCTTTCTCTCGAGGGAATAAATATAAGAAGATGGTGTAGAAATTCCAATTTAATCCTGGGGATGTAAATAAAACCAAAGAATAGGAAGCGAAAAAAAGTAAATAAAAAATGGTCCATTTAAGAAAATCCCTAAAAATAAATGCCTACACGGAACAATGTAAAATATTACTCTAACTACTCTTTAATCTATATTTAATTTGCATTATTTCTTGCACACTGATAGATTTATATATATTTTCTGTACCACAATTAGTTTAAATCTAGTCATGAATTGAACTGAGGATTGTAGTTTAAAACGGACGGAAATAGCTGTACCTATCGTTAATTATATTGCATTCCACTTGGCCAGAAATTGATACACGATCTAATATTAAGCAAAAGCCGTTTGATGTGTAACTGATTATTACATATAATTCGAATATTTCAAAACAGATTAACAGCAATTAACATAACAAAACCTAGATTGACCTACATACGTTTATTATTCAGCAGATTTTAATAAAATTTGCTATTATTATTAAATTGATTTGAATCAATATATCTGAACGTTTTTTACTATGAAATATTTCAACAGACTATTGTTTCTGCGTGTCTATATCGGTGAGAATCACTTAGTTTAAGAGTTGTAGGTACTTCAAACATATCCCCTGAGTGGTGATGCATTAAAATTATCTACATTTTCTAATCGTGATTAGTAATTCTCGTTCTATTAAGAGTTGTGTTTAACCTCTTTGAAATACAAGTAAGTTAAGTTTAATAATGTTTCCTTCAATTATTTTATTTATTGTGCCTAAAAAAGTTTTTTTTGATAAATCATCAAAGTTTTTACTTGGTTGTAAATTCGATAAGGGATTAATTTTTGATTATTTATTTTTATTAAGGATACTTCCAAATTTATTTAAAGAGGTCCACCCGAATTAGTAAACTATAACAAGATTGGATGAGTTTCAGCCATTTTATGGAGGAAAGGGGAAAGAATTTTTTATAATTCACGTTCACACAGTTTCTATTTCGATACTAAAAACAGTATCGAAATAGATTCATTGTAACACTGTTTTTGGTAACTTTTTGTTTTACACAATTGGTTGCACTGCACTGATTGTCAACGAAAGATGAAAGAGTTTAAATCAAGAAGTATGTTGTAGGGTGCATTCGTCTTGGACGCTCACACGCTTTCAGCGCACTCAATCGTCTTTTTCCACGTTCGACTTGGCGCTGTGAGTAACAAAAAGTCACGCTCGCGGCTAACTTCGTGAGTTTAATCTTGTGCTCACAGACGCTAAATCCACAGAGGTAGGGCAGCAAAAGCGTGAGTGCTTAATGGTACTGTTTTTCTAAACGAATGATGCATGAGCATAAGCTAACCAAACTTTGTAATCAAAAAACAAATTGTTAATATTAAAAATGGCGAGATTTAAATTCTTTGTTCGTAAAAGCTGGTATAACCTGTTCAACGAAATGTTTAAGCCTTTATAAGCATTCTTTTTATAAAATAAATTTAAATATGTACACAATATTCTCACTCCATTTCATTATCACTATCTTCTATCATATTGTATTCATCATCACTATCGTCAGAATCAATTATAATTTCCAATAAATTATGTATTATCTAAAAATCATTTCCTTTATTCGCCATGCTGATACAAACTAACGCAACGCTCACAACGTCCAAAACGAACGATATTTTCTAAACGATTCTAAGCGTTCTTAGGCCAAAACGAACAACAATAATTTGTGGTTATAAGCGTGAGTGCTCAAAGCGTGTGAGCGTCCAAGACGAATGCACCCGTAGTAAATTATTAACTACATTATCAGCGAGATTGCAAAATTCAGAATATTTTATATAAATTTGACAAACATTCAAATTTAAAATCATTAAAACTGTCATGTGTCAAAAGTGTCAAGATTGCAAACATAAATAAATATCTCGAAAAACTTTCATTTTATTTATTTTTTTATACTTTTAAAAGTTCATTATAATAAATAGTATGTACCTAACACTCGAATTACAATGACGGTTTGTAGTACTCGTTCTTTGCGAAACTCACCGCTTCGCGGTTCGTTTCACAAACTGCACTCGTACTACGAAACCTGTCATTGTAACACTTATATTACAATATACTATTAAGACATAATATCGTCTCGAATTTTGGAATTTTAAAGAAAAGATCATACCTATAGAAGAGATACCGTTGCATATGAGTTCATTAGAGTGTTTCTAAAAACTTTTATTAATGAGATAATATAATTAATCTTCTTTTATAAAATTTTCATTTTTCAATATTTTTATTTATTTAATTAAAAGTTTTTTTTTATTATTCTTATTATACAGAAAATGCAGACAAAAGTAAACCATTGTGTGTGGGTCCAAATACATGTTTTGATTTTGGTAATAATGTTTGTTTTTGTATTACGCAAAAATACATTTTGAAACGAAAAAAATCCGTTTTCCAGTTTATTATGATGTGAGTGTCATTAGATTGTACTTACAAAAAATTATTATCCTTTTAACTTTAACCACCTTTAGATCTGATAAGAGGGTTGTGCTTTTAGTTTTGCATATAGCCATAAAGACAAAAAATATAAACTTAATCTACTTTATTGCTTTTTAAAATATGGTGATCGCTGATCTAAAGGTACCTATTGATGGCTTCTTATGACGACTAAACTTTAGAGGTTTTCGTACACCGTTAATATAGGTATAGTATAAATAGCCTTATATAAATCACTAACGGTGGCAGTAATACCTATATAAACGAGAAACTTAAATAAAATGGAAAATAGTAAAAAAAACTAGTGTGGCAGTCAATGGGACTGCCGGCAGAAGTTATTCTTCTATGCACGCGCATGGATTTATAAATTTGTATGCGAATGATTTAGCAAACTCATTATATATCACTCATTTTCATCTTAAATGCTTGTCTAATTGCCTCCACACTGATAACCAAATGGACATATATATTTCCATTTCTTCATTATTTGAGTTCTTATGATATAATATCTTATATTGTTATGAAGCCAATTTCTTTGCTCTTATGTGAGCTTTTTTAGAATTTATTACTTTCTGTTTCGTTAGCTGGCCAGCTTACAATTGTTTTGTCTTTTAATAAAAACTTTACTTTGTTGTTAAGTAATCCTTGATTACAATGTTTTCGTTCTGTTTTTAATCCACATAAATCTAATTCACTTGAACAACATATTATACAACGTCATTGGAGTATAGGAAGACTCTATCCATATTTCTGATGTTATCCAAGAATTTTTGAACATTAATATCTATAATCATTAAGGTTTGTATAATGTATTTTCCATATTACTTAGTTGTAATTTCCTTTTCTGTAACTTATAGGCCTGAAGATGGGAATCAAATCCCGAAACTAGTTGCCAACTTTTGTATTTCTTTGAACAACAAATATATATCGTATGTGGATTGATTTTGAGTTTTTGTTTATGTCATTATATGATATTCGTGGTAAGCAACCCCAAAAACCTCATAATACCGTGTGCACACTCTTTTTGTATAGAATTTGCATAAAATTCCTGGATACGAGGTCCGTCTTAAGCACTCAAAAAACCACCGAGTACCAAGTGTGCACTGATTTCGTACAGAATTTACATAAAACCTCAGTAGAAGAGGTAAATACCCTGGACACCAAGTGCCGCGGAGACTTTCGGAATCGTGATATTCGTGTTCAGTGACTCCAAAAACCCCGAGTATATAAATTGAACTCATTTTCAGCAATACTTACCGAGTTATAAGTTTTCTCTCTATTGTCTGTTCGGAATGTACTTTTCGAATGCAAAAATGCAATTTCCATTTTTACATCATAAAATATAGCGACTAATTTCCTGATACTTTAACAAATCCAATGCAAAAAAACGCATTTCGATCCATCTTACGTTACAAAATTCGGAGGTTTTGGTGCTTTATTTCCTCGCCCATTCGTAAAAACTCTGTTTATGTAGCCAACAACCTCAAAAGCATAGTGCAGGATATACTGCAACCAAGTGACGGTATTTTAGACAACAATACAATACTCATTACTGAATATTATTATTAATATAAAATACTAAACTTAATATGTTAACTTACGTGATAGAATTATAAAATAATCTGTCAAATAATCATGTGGTCCGTCACTGATATTCATACAGTAGTTCAGACTGTTTTTTGGATATCTATCCCTTTTCAATGTACTGAATGTTGAAACGGTATTCAAAGGACTTATAGTTATGACTAATAACATGTGATAAATATTTCATCTTTGTTTTTACCGACCAATATACCTTATAAGTGTGCCTGTCTCTCTCTTACTCACACCATTACATATGTAATGATTTTTCCCATTTAACTGTACACAAATCTTTTCCACCAAGTGCATGAATAGAAGTATAACTTCAAAAATGCGGAAAAAGGAATCCAAGAAAATAACTTCCTAAATTAAATAAAATAACGTCATCATAAGGTGGCGCAGTTAATATCTTATATATTTAAACGAGAGATTTCTACTTAATTAATTACTATGATGCCAGCGTAAGGTGTGGCAGTTAATATCACATATGTTTAAACAAACAATTTTTACTTAAATACCGTGACCCCACCGGAAGGTGGCGCAGTTAATATCTTAAATAATTCAACCAGGAATTCTTACTAAATTATGTACTATGACGCCACTGTACGGTGGCGCAGTTGATTTCTAATATATTTAATCAATAAATTACTAAATACAACAAAAACAGTAGTAAAAACCAGGAAACTAACGATAATCTATGATGGCAATAAAAAAATAAAGAAAACAAAAATCATAAAAAAATAAAAAAACAAACATGAGAAAAATACGTCAGTGTTATGTGGTACGGAGTCTGCAGAGTTAGCTAATAGTCAATATATCTAGTAAATAAAAAAAAAGTGAAAGGTGTCAAGGGACACCCGGATGAAACGAAGTTCCTTACGATTAATTAGTGAAGGAATTGTAATTTGTAAACACAACAGAGTGTTTATACATACATAAGCATTTATTATTGTCTGTATTAAATCTCTTCTTACCTAAATCCATCAGCAATGTCCGGAACTTTTGCAGAACAGAAACACTGTCAGGGTTCATTATTGTTATTATTTTGTATTATTTTATTATTTATTATCTCCAAAAAACCTGTATAAACTTAACAAAGTCACGAGACTACACTATCAAAGCAAAATAGAAAAAAGTAAATCCATTATCACTTGAATATTTTCAACAGTTCGTTTCTTTTAACAAAAGTGTCCATTCATACAATACCAGAGGTTTAGATGATATACATCTACCTAGAATTACTTTTTATTTTAATTTAATTTAAAACAGGAATTAACAATTTAATACAAAATTTTAAAATTAAAATATTTGACAATAACTGACGGTTAATGTAATTTGACGTAGGTACCTAACTAGTCAAGTTAAGAACTATTTTTAAAATGTTTATGAATTTATTAATTTATAAAAACAGGATGAAATATAATATAATATTATTATAGGTACTTATTTTTTTTTCTACAGTATTTTCTTTTAATTTAAATTAGTGTCTTTTTAATTGTACTTTTATTAGTATTTATTTATGTATATTAGGGTTTCCCATTTAAATAAAGATAGGTATATCTATTTATGAGAGAGAGAGAGAGACAACATGCGTGTGTCGTGTCGTGTCGTGACAAATTTTGTTCTGAATTTTTTTTGGCTAGCTCCTAGCCTCAGTCGTAACTGCTCGTAACGCCCGAAAGGGAACTTCGTTCCAAAAGTGGTCGTTATGTAAGTAAATCGAAAAATTACATCACAATAATAAACTCAATACACCTTGAGTTGAAAAACTAGTCTTAATTTTTTTATAGTTTTAAAATTATGATTGTACTTTTGTCTACTCTTTTAATTTGATTTTTATGTTGGTGAGCAAAGTTTAATGTATTTGCAGATCCACATTATTATTTTTTTATTGTAATAAGAAAATTTTAGAAGTTTAACAGACCCCACACAATATCACGGAACAGCATAATACTAAAGTTTATATCAGCGAGTTAGAGAACGACTTCCCAAGTGTCTTCAACAAGTCTTTTGTCGATGGAGTTTCTACCTGATAACTACTAAACCTGCTTTGGAAACTTAATACTCCTCTCTGATAAAATGAACTCTCTAATTTTGCTTTAATCCAAATTTTATTGCCGTTTGTACTCTGCTAAACTTTGTTTTAAGAGACTTTTTTAACTGGAAGGGGCCCCTTTATGAGAACAGATTCTGAAATAGGTTTTATTTTAGTTTGGAAGTTCATTAACTAAGAGGACAACATTATTAATTTAAAATAAAACAAATATAATTTAAGAGGTTTTTTGTACATTATTCAACAGTGGATTTTGTTTGATAATAATAATAATAAATTAAAGTATATTATACAAACATGGAAAATAAATGCAGGTAATATAAAAAAAAATGAAAATAAAAGAAATATATTATAAAATCTTAAAATCAATTAAAACGTGACACGACGCCACGCCACCCGACGTATGTCAGTACTTATCAATTCCATATATTTATGTTGCGGCGTGTGGTCACATAGCGTGTTGTCTATGTGCTTCTAACTATATTAAATACTAGCGGACACGGCGAACTTCGCACCGCCTAATGTTTTTTCCATTTTATTTTTATTTTTACGATTAATTTTTTGTATTTTTTATCATATTTTCTGGTTAGTTACCAGTTTTTACTATTATTTATAGTACTTTGTAATTATCGGTTAGTTATATTATATATTAAATGCGCCACCTAACGGTGGCGTCATAGTTCTTAGCTAAGTAAATTTTGCGCTTTTAAATATATGAGATATCAACTGCACCACCTTACGGTGCCGTCATAGTACTTAGTTATGTAAGCATTACAGGTGTAAATTTATAACATCTCAACTGCGCCACCTTAGGGTAGCGTCATAATGATCAATTTCGTAATAAACGCGTCAGATCGCTGCAAAATTCAAAGTGCTATAAGGAAAATCACTGCCTCCGACGCGCTATTTATAGGCACGTTACCGCCGCCCCGGCCGGCCAGTACCACCGCAAGCGCTACGTCCCGCAATTTTAAATCTGTAATATCTTCGAAAATATTCATTTAAATCTTGTGCTGTAAAGGGCCATATAGATCTATATTAAATCAACAATGTATTTAAGCTATTTAATTGGATAAGGATTACTGCTGTATTGGTTAAAATCGCTTTGAAAATTAGCCATTATTTGTCGTAAATATAAATGACAAAAAATGTTATTGTGGGATATCCATAAAAGATAGACATATACCATCGCGGAGTTTTCTGTAGACCTTTTAATGCGTACAAATAATTAGTACATTATTTTGATAAATCTCGTAGGGTTCAGCCTGCACTTGCAATGTAAGCGGAAAAAAAATGATAATTAACGACATCACATTAGAAACCTCAAAAATAACAGTATTTCTTCACTATTTAATGAATGTTATTATACATATAAACCTTCCTCTTGAATCAATCTATCTATTAAAAAAAACCGCATCAAAATCCGTTGCGAAGTTTTAAAGATTTAAGCATACAAAGGGAAATAGGGACAGAAAAAGCGACTTTGTTTTATACTATGTATTGATTGATGATTGATATTGATATTGATATGGAATTGATAAGTACTGACTTGCGTCGGGTGGCGTGGCGTCGTGTCACGTTTTGGTAGTATGTTTCGGCCTTTAGTGGTACCTACACTAAAGGCGGAAACATACTATCAAAACGTGACACGACGCCACGTCACCCGACGCATCAATTCCATATATTTATGTTGCGGCGTGTGGTCACATAGCGTGTTGTCTATGTGCTTCTAACTGTATTAAATATATGAAATTGATAAGTACTGACATGCGTCGGGTAGCGTGGCGTCGTGTCACGTTTTGATAGTATGTTTCCGCCTTAAAGTTTTTTTTTTTAATTAAATATAGGTTTAGTAATCTACATAATAAACTCATAGACAAAATTAAAGCACCACTTTTTATTTGTTTAAATTTTAAAATAATGATCATGATTATAGTTGCTCATTTTTTACGAATACTCTATGCGTTATGTTGTTAATTTGTTAGAAAGAAATCATTTCACTATAAGTCCTATAGTTAAACGCTTCAACCAGACATAATCTTAAATTCGCAGACCTGGACAAGGGCGCAAAAGGTCTACAGATGCAACAAATGAGCGCTTCCTGCGTATGTCTGTTCTTCGAAACAGGACACTCACTAGTACAATGCGACGAAATGAGTTGGCTATTGCTCGCAATGTACTAATATCGTTTCGAACAGTCAAATAAAGCTGGATTGAACAGTAGAAAACCTGTGGAAAATTCATTGTTAACCGGGAAACACAAAGTTGTAAAACCACGTTTTGCTCGTAACCGCTCGTTGACGATTGGAAGAGAGTTCTGTTCTTAAATGAGAACCAACTTAAAATCTTCGGATGGATATAAGCATGTTTAAAGAAGGCCAGAAAAAAAGCCAGCTGCAATATTGTTACCAATATTCCATTTGGTAAAGGCACTTTGATGTTTTGGGAAGAAATCTGTTTTAATGGCCGCACAGATTTGGTTCCTATCCACATGAGATGAATGGATGCGAATTATTATCTCGAAAATATCGTTCTTGAACATGTTATGCCGTTTGCTTCCTTCGTTTGGCCAAACTGTGTATTCATGCAAAATAGTGCTCGCCCCCACATGGCTAGGTAAGTGGTTGACTACCATAATGCAAGTTAATGGTATGGCCAGCCTACAGTCGGCACTTAAATCCCATAAAGCAGCTCTGGAATGTGTCCAGTCATAGGCCCTTACCATTATCAACCATAAGATGTAGTAATAGCAGAGTGGAAAACATATATCTCCCAAGATGTTTTCAAAAATCTAATCTCCATAATGCCATTGCGAATAAATGCAGTAATAATTAGAGGAGGCCATACAAGGTATTAGGTTCAGTTAAAACACTTTAATTCAATTATTTACATTTTTTGTGTGTACTTAATGTGTAGTGAATTGTTCGTGTTATTAATTAATTTGACCTACCGAACCACCTTTTGTGTTGTGCAAAATAACAACCAATTATGTAACATTATAGTACGATATGTACCTACTACGAAATAAGTATGTGAAAATAATGTAAAGCAGCATTTTCAGATACGTTGTGTGTTTTTAGGACCGGTACATTTTATCACATCAAAATAGGATCTAGTTTTTTAAATAATTTCTTATGGTCTTTAGCGGTACTGCTTAATTTTCTCAAACTGCAAAAAGGAATAATTGTAGACCAGAAATCGCGGGTTAAAATCAAGTTAGAACTTTTTACCTTTAAGTAGAAATACATGTAAAAAGTTTTATGAAAATTAAACATTTACAAAAGAAACTAAACAAAATACTTTAACACTTTATAACTGCGTGTTTAATCAAAGGTATAGAAATTTGAGGTGCTAATTTTTGTTACTTTGTATAGCACTTAATATTTCCTAATTATTTTAAATCATATCAAATTCTGTCCTTTAGTCTAGGATCCGAGATATAAGTTTACCTACTGCCGTTTTGGGCTAATTCATGTGGCCTGATTAAATTTCCAGACAGCTGTTATACAGCACGTAAAATACATGATGTTTAACACCTCAACATTAGACCTGTTATATTCAGACCCTTCCCAAGGGCCAGATCATATATGACAGCGAAGATTCATGCTTTGAGTTGTTGCTAGTTAAAATTCACGTAGTAACATTCTCTTAATGGCCATGTACATACCACAAATTTACAAGGATATCTAACACTTAATTTTAACAGGTACGTAAATAAACACGTAACCAAGTAAATATAAGTAAAGTAAATACAAGGTCGGTAGGTGACTTATTACAGTACGAGTTAGTTTACGGACGAGGCGACGTAGGAGCCAAATCCGGAAATAAAAACGAGTACTGTAATAACACCTAACGATCATGTATCGTATTATATTTAATTTCATCCTGTTTTTATAAATTAATAAATCCATAAAAATTTTAACAGTAGTTCGTAACTTGACTAAAAATAGTTCGTAACTTGATTAGTTAGGCCAAATTACCTTGAAAGCCATCTGTCACTGTCAAATATTTTTTTTAGTATTAAGATTTAATTGTTAATATAAAATTGAATAACATTGACTTCTTTTTAAATATATGGATGTAAAAGTAAGTAATTAATTATTTTATTTTTATTTTATAGTCATTATAGTATTTTTAAATGTCAAAAATTAAAAGTAATTGTCTTCCCTTAAGCAATCAGAGCAGCGTTGCTAGGCAACACATTACAGTACCGGATACCGTAATGTTTTACTTACCGGCGCCAAATTGATTATAGGGAAGTGTATTTAGGTACTGAACAGGATGAAATAATAGTATATTAAACAACGCATTTCATATGGCGCTCTGTTAGGACACGAGTCCAAATTTAAAAAACGAATCGCGTAGCGATGAGTTTTTTAAAGGACGAATGTCATAACAGCCATATGAAATAAGTTGTTTATAATACTTTTTATACTTTGCTATTTTATTGCTTTTTTAAATAAATTTAAATTTTGTATTTTATTTTAGTTACTTTTAAATGAGTTGGTAGCAAACAAACAAACAAACTTTTCCTTGTTTGTTACGAGGTTAGCTTCGTGATGTTTATTTATTTGACGTATCATACTATCCAATGCTACCAACCGCATACAGGAAAAGTTTCCAAAGTTGAGTGCTTTAATGAAACATAATAGTACTCATTTGGGTGTCATAATGAAAAATATTATAGGTGCAAAATATAAAAATGATTTTATACAACGCCTGCTCTGGAAGTTGACTTTTCGAGCGCAGTATGTCATCTCCGAAGTACACAATAGTCGCATACTTGACTATATGTATTTCATAAACGCACATGTTTGGTTATGACCACATAACTACACGGATTCCGCCTAAACTATCTGTCGTTTGTATTTGACTAGAGAGACTACAGAAACGCCATCTGATGCCGCGATAGTATAGTTATTTTTATTGTTTATGTGAATCATACATTAAAAACAACGATCAGTCCTAACCCTTTTTAATTTATGTCACAACTGTCACAACGCAACAGTATTAAACGCAAAAAGAAAGTGTAGGTAATTAAAAAAAGTGTACTATTTAAAATAATGGTCGATTTAACAAGATGTTTAACTCCACCTGAACTAGTTGAATCAGCTAAAAATGCAACAACAAATTTATTGCCAGATGTGTCAAAAGAAAAATTATTTGTTATATTCCTCTCAAATTCTACTTCCAGAGCAGTAGTTGCATAAAGTATTGATCCTAACACTTGCGGAAATTAACTTTCCCGCATTTAAACGGCAGTTCGCGTGCGGGAAAGTATAACTTTCCGCACTTGTTAGGATAATAACTAATAACTATTAAAACACGCTTTAAACGGTTTCAGCAAAATGATTTTTTAAATTTTACATACGTAAACAAAATATTTAATACCTATACCAGTGCATTTCACGGTTTTAGACCAGTTACAATAAACAATATCAATATTGCAATAACTATTCAGTGTAACTTTTTTTCAACTTCGTCAAACTCTTTTACTGCTTGAGAGATATTTAATATCACACTCTTCGTATTTTTTTATATTTTTGTAGTTTTAGTTTAGAGTTGATGACTTAAAATCCAAATTGAAACAAGTTATATAAATTGAGATTCACATTTTTGAGATCGGTACATAAAATAATTAAATTCTATTGTACCAAAACAGTAAACAACATCTTCTAATTTAATTTAAGATTCCAAGTTTATTTTGTAGCAAATTAAACCTTCAAATCCGGTATTATTTGTTATATTCCTAATTGCAGTCTTCGGAACAGTGTACTCTCAATAGAGGAACTATTTAATGGTAATTCGGTTTTACCCTCGGAAATTAGGACAAACCGCGTTCGTTCTATGCAGTAAATTCTTATTCTCTTACTTAAGAACTACATGAGCTTTTTGTTTGGAGAACAATTGTTAACCGTTTCATTGGTTTTAGTGTTTCTTTGTGAAATTTCTTCGAACAATGGCATTGGTTGAAACAAATAAATATTGATTTATTTTATTTACAGTTCTATATTAAAATGAAAGTAAGAGTTTAAAAACAATAAACCATAAAATTTATCTATAAAGACAAAATTAAAAAAAATATTTTACATCGAACACAGAAGGATTTAAAATATAAGCAATTAAAATATAAATTTATTATTAAATATTTTTTCTCATAATCCTTGCGTTTGTTTTTTAGTAAGTTTACATTGATTCCTACATTAAATTGGTTTAGATCTTACCTACTGTTTGTGGACCTCGAAAAGGACTATGATATTGTTTTTATGGTGAAACAAGGATGATAATTGGAAAACTGTGAACACCGGAATTTGATATATATATATATAGTTGATTCAAATAGAAGTGTCATCAAGTGGGCTGGGTACGTGTGAGATCATCTTTAACTTTATTACTAGATTCAATGGAAACAGAACTTTAGTTAGGGAATTATATGTCATCGCGATGTGTCAAAATGTTTATAGTTATATTGAGCATATGTAGCAATCTGATCACAAGCTGGCTAATATTGCGATTCAAATTTCACTAAACGTGGGTGCTGCCACTACAAATTCGAATTTTCCAGAGACTACTTGATGACACTTCTATTTGAATCAACTGTATATATATATATATATATATATATATATATATATATATATATATATATATATATATATATATACAAAACGGGAAAATTATTGGGCATGTACGCAAAAAGGATCAATAAGGCCACGAGTAGGAATGGTAACCGCAGACATGCGGTTACCATTCCTACTCGTGGCCTTATTGATCCTTTTTGCGTACATGCCCAATAATTTTCCCGTTTTGTTTATATTAATACGCATTTTCTTGGCACTTTGTTTATATATATCAAATTCCGGTGTTCCGGTGTATGTATATATTCGTATGAAAATAGTAGTAGTACAATATATGTTATTAACAATAATATAGTACTTAAATTTGAAGAATTCGTTCTATAAAGAAAACACTCTTCTAAATATTGTATCTGCGGAAAGTTTTTAAAGGGTGTCAGTTCTCACATTCGTGTTGGAGATTAAGGGAAAAAACCGCAGAAAAAAAAAACTTAATCAGAACTACTTGCTGTATATTCAAAGACTCTTGATCTGTGTGAGCCATTCAATGGCATTTTGTGTCAATTCATGTAATTCTTGAAAACCACCAGCAAATCTTGTAAGATGACATTCATTAACTAAATGTTCAATTGTTTCTTCGGCTATATTGCAAGAGCATAATGGGCTTTCTACAACACCCCATTTAAAGAGAGTGGAATTACAGCGTCCATGACCAGTGCGTAGACGGTTCAATTTACACCAGATATTTCTAGTATGTTTGAATCCAGGTAGTGGTTTTGTTGGATCTTCTACTAAACCTTGGTTAAAAACGTTCTCACTTAACCAAATTCTTTTCCAATCTTCATCTATTGAGAAATGTTCGATACTGTTTACTAATAGCCAAAAAGGATTTCTTGATTTTAATCTATTATTTTGGACATAGAGGTCTTGCCAGATGATGAAGTCTTCATTAAGTTGATATTTCTGCCACAATTTTTTCGCAGCTAGTTTTCTTCGTAAACTTGGTGGAGGAATGTTTGATAGAACAGGTAACCAGGGGATTGGAGTAGACTTCAACGCACCACTGATGATTCTCATTGTTGTATTTATTTGAGTGTCAATCTTGTGTACATGGACACGGTTCATCCAAACTGGGCAGCAGTATTCTGCAACAGAAAAAACCAGAGCAAGAGAGGATGTACGTAATGTATGTGCGTCAGTACCCCAATTTGTACCAGATAATTTCGAAATAATGGTATTTCTGGTTTTGGCGAACTTTCTCAATGTGTTGTCTATATGTTAAGCTTGTATCCAAAGTTACACCAAGGTAAATAGGATGAAAATTGTGATTTAGTTTTACAAAATTAAATGTTACGTCAAGTTTTCTAGTTTTGGCAGAATTACAAAGATGAAAACAGGAAACCTCTGTCTTAGTAGGATTAGAACATAGACGCCATTTTTTTAAATATTCAGTCATAAGTATTAAGTCATTGTCAAGAACAGTTTCCAGGTTTTCGAATTTATCACTTTGACAAGCTAGTGCAATGTCATCTGCATAAATAAATTTTTTGCAAATAGTTTGCGGTAAATCACTAGTGTACAGATTAAAAAGAAGAGGTGAAAGTACAGATCCCTGTGGAAGCCCATTATTTAGAAATTTAAATCTACTATTATTCTCTTCAATAAAAACCCTAAATTTTCTGTTAGTAAGCATATTTTTAATAAGTTTGACTACTTGTAAATAAAAGACTTAATCGAGGCAACTGTCTACCTCCAACTTCAGGTAAGCGACAAGCCAAGGTTTTCATAAAAGGACACTCGGCAAAATTTACTGCAGAGCTGTTACCATAAAGGCTAAACGATGTAAGAATGATTTTCAGTCTCTTGACCGGACATTGTCGGCTCAGTAACAACTGAGTCAGCTATACTTGGCAAATGAAATGAAGACATCTGTTGATAGTCCAAGAGGAGGAGGAACCCGCATTTCATGTCCTATGCCAATGTGAAGGCCTTGCAAGGACGTGGGATTTGGTATTGTGAGAGGAGAAGACAGCTGCTCCAAGTTACTTGGAGAGGCCACTGTCAAGGTTATTAAGTCTCATTAAAAGGGCAGAGCTAAACAAGGTGCTTTATATCAATTGTAGAGATGATCGGTGTTCACAATAGATCTGTAAAGGTCGTAGGTACTTATACAGGCTAACAGCCAACCGAAAGAATATTTATTTATCTATCTATTACAATTCTGTTCAAGGGATACTTTGAAGAAGCTCTAAAAAGTGGAAATAGAAAAGTATTGGCACAATATTCAAAATTTTTTTCTTTTCCCAAAATTTCTGCAAAAAAAATACTTCTGAACGTTTTATTCCATTTCCGCATGCCATTAAAAAAACAGATTATACAAACAAATACTTAAATGTAGTAAATAAAAGATTTTAAGTAAAGGAAACATAAAATTAAACCCTATACCCTAGATTTTATCTAACGTTACTGATAATTCATAGCAACGCGCTCACTGTTTTGTTAAATTTTATCTAAGGCTAGTAAAAAAACACTTAAATTAAGATAATCGGGACTATTTAAACGAAATTTATATAAAGGTAGATTAATGTAATCCTAACTTATTTTATTAACTGCGGAAAAGTTAGAATTAATTTAACACCAACAGTGATCGTGGTACAATGTGTTTATAAAATTATAACATTAACAATAAAGGTAAAAAAATAGAATTTTATTTGCTTTTTATCTCAACTGACTAACTTTAATTATCGATTTTGCTTTTCGCATTTACGCGATCTGCGTCTGAATTGCGATGACATACTCGACATGTCCTTTGGGAGTTCCCTGCAAAGCCGCAACGTGGCAGTAGATTGTCCAGGTGGAATGATCCCAGAGCAATAAAGGGATATTCCTTCAAAAAAAATGTATCTCAGATGACAGGCTTTCTTTTAGTGTGGAATGTTGTTACAGAAGTATATTTTTAAAATATCTAAGTCTAAATATTATAGATACTGTTTTTTTACGCCTATTACTATGACCCTGTTAATATAGTAAACCGTAATTTTTATATATAATTGTCACGTAATGTGGAAGTATGTTAGTGTGTGTTTATGTGTTTTTATGTCTTTCATATTAAAACGGAGCAATTGATTGGTGTGATTTTTAATGTAGAGGTAGATAAAGAGCTGGAGAGTATCACCCCACTCTCTTAAAATAGGAGTGAAAGTTTGTATGAAGGATTTCATAATTATTCAGACAGAAAGATAAAAATTGGTATGCAAAGTCTTTGCAATTAAGGAACAAAATTTTACTCCCTTAAAAAATAGTGTAAAATTTTGTATTGCATTTTCTGTAGTGTTCAAAAAAGCTTAAAATCAAAAATTGGTATGCGCATTATTTAAAACCAAAAAGTTTATTTTCTCTTTACTTATTGGAATTGTGCCCATAATCACTAAAAGAGGGGATGATAAATTGCACGGGACTTTTGTCTGTTTTTAAAATAAATAGCTATAAATTGGTATACAGACTCTTTAATATAAACGGAAAATACTTGCTTTTTGAACCACCTTAAAATTAGAAAAAAAAAATAAATAGGACTTTTAACAATTTTCAAGGTGAAAAACTATTGAGTTCTGCGTGGACGTAGCTCGTATTTATACGTCGGGAAGGAAGTGGGCGGGGCCTCAGTTGCTTTTGATTCCAATCGGTTCTGGTCGGTGTTGTTCGTTAAGGGTAGAGTTTTCGCACCCTTAATTATCTCTCTTTACAAAAGTGCCCCTAAGCGATGCAATGGAAAATATATATGATAAATTCCCAGAGGACATCTCCAATTTGTTTAAACATTGCCTCACCACCACTTATTTTTCATGGGACAACAAGATTTACGAACAGATCGAAGTAGTAGCAATGTGAAGTCCTCTCAGCCCGGTAATAGCAAATTTCTTTATGGAACAGTTCGAACAACTGGCTTTGGACAGTGCCCCATACAAGCCAAAAGTTTGGTATAGATATGTAGATGACACATTTGTAATATGGAGCCATGGGCAGAATAAATTGCAAGAATTTCTGACACACATTAACAGCATCCATGAAAATATACAGTTTACGATGGAAATCGAAGACAACAACAAGCTAGCGTTCCTTGATGTATTATTATCACGAAAAGAAAGATCATTGAGCCACACAGTACAATAAATGTACAAGCAATGCTTTCTGTTTGAACGTATTTTATCTTTAAATAATACTTTCAAAGAATGTGAAAACCATAATTTTTTATTGTTTGTAACCGTCGAAGTAAAATCGATATGGCGAAAAACGTCGTGGATGTAATTATTCAACTTCCAACAACGCGAGACAAGCTAATTGGCAAGGAAAGCCATTTACACTAAAAGAGAGTAAAACAAAACCGACTTTAAATAAAACAAGTAGAAGTAATCAATTAGATCCTAGATCTGCTCTATATAAGTTATCGTAAAGATTTTTCGCTTGGTTATAAGTAAAATATAAATAAATCAATATATCCTGGAAGATAAAGAACACTGTTTGGTTATAAAATAAGCATCCTAGTAAGCATAATAGAAAAATAATGTTGCTACATCTATAGTGCTGAATTTGTCTCATTTTTTTTGAAGCATAGCTAGATTACAAATGATTATAAGTAATAAGAAGTGACCACAATTATTGATTGGCAGTGATTACGAGTCATTGCAAGTAATCACATATAATTCCGGTGTTAGATAAACCAATTAATAAACTTAAACATTTTAACAATTTGTATTAATATTTTAGAATTATCAATGTTGTTAAAAATTTTTAAATGTTTTGGTTCCCTTTTATATATTATTCGAAAATATGGTGGGAGCGCCATGGAAGCGCTTTCGCCAAATTTGGTAAATATTGAATTTCAAACATGATGTAAAACGTTTATTTTTGTATCTTACTGCAAACATCAAATAAATTCAAGCTAGCTATTACGCAAAAAATCATTTAATTAACAAAATAATAGCATAAATAAACTGCTTATTTGATAGGATTCTGGATTATATGGTTTTAAGTCAATTTTCACTCTACCATGCAAACTATTTACAAAATTACATTATTTCAATTTGAAATCTGATTCGTGACTTTCAGTAAAAAATGCAAACAGTTTTAAACCAGCTCCAAAAAATTTGCAAAATGTAGAAAATTTACATTGAATTAGGTTGTATGTGGAGGAAATTTAATTTCAAATAGTTTGTAATTACATTCTGTCCTAGTTGAAATAAATGAACTAACATGCCGGTTCTTTAATGAATTTTTTCATTTTTATAACTATTCTGTTTCTGACATTGGAAATTAACACTTTAAAACTAAAGCTTTTAATGTTTTTTTTACAAGTAATTAAAAAAGGCGTGTGTGTGTGTGTATGTGTACTTATGTACACATGTAAGAACTGGTTCTGCACCCTTTGAGTTTTTCGGTTAAAAATTTCATTCAACTTTGCAGAATTGCATAGGGCCGTGTCGTCGGTATATAGTTAGATATTTTGATAATGAGGAATATCCCTAGCTTAGATAGTTTAAAGAATAAAGGATAATATTGACCCTCGTGGACCTACTGTTTTTAACTCTGTTTTAATAAAGAAAATATTTCACGCTATATCTATGTTTAGTCAATTTTCCATGCTACTCACTTTTTTTAACGATTTGTCGTCAAGGAAACCTTTTAGGTTATCTCCTTTGATTTCTTTAAACATGAATAAATTGATGAGAAATTTTGACAGGCAGCAGAGAATAGAAGATAAAGAAAAAATGACTCAGTTTCGACGTAGAGTTTTTCTGCAGGAGTTGTTTCCACCCCTTCTGAGGAATTTAAACTTCTTCAGATTAAGTTACTGTAAAAATTGATTAAGGAATTAATTTAATTAAAAAACTTATTAGTCGCAAATTAAATCTTAAAATTTATATTTAAAAAAACCGAAAAGCGTAAATTATTATGTTTGACTATATTCGTTAAAGTATGTTATTATCTTTAGTTTGTTACAAAAATAATAACATGTAAAAATATACATGTTTTTAAACTGTTATCTGCTCATTTTCGAGATATTTTTTCTCACTTTTAAATATAGAAATATATATATAATCATAAAAATAGATAATAACGAACCTTACTACCTATAATACCATTTCTCTTTTTAGAAACGAAGTATTTTCTAGATACGAACAAAGTATCTGCACTTTTATAGTTTTATTGATCCTGGGTGAATACTAAAACAGGAATAGAATTGTGCTGTGTTTTACGTGGGGTGAATTTTATAAGTGTTACCTTACAGCGGTAAACTGATAGAGCTATTTTTAAAAAGTTTATAGCTACACAAACATAAAAATTACAACGATTTACACAGCAAACAATTTGTAATTATCTGGGAGTCAATATTCAACTCTACACTATAATTTAAAACTAAAGCAAAATAAGACATGTGTCAAAAGAGGGTCGGAGACAAACAATAAAAGATTGTAGAAAAATTATTTGTAGTTTTGATCCCTGTTTTGCAAGTCGAAACAAGACAATTTCAGACCAATGCAACTGTCACTCAGAAACTGACAGTTGTTTCTGCCCTAGGGGAGAAACAACGTTGTTTCTCTCCTAGGGCAGAAAGAAATGTCATTATTTCAAGTCTGTCAGAATGTTTCTGACTGACAGTTGCATTGGTCTGAAATAGTCTTACTTCGACTGGCTACAGAGATTACAACTCGCTGTTTTAATGCATGTGATATGAAAAAAGTAGTGTATGGCTCAGGATGAAACAAAGACGTTTTGTGACCAACTCTCGCCCTAGTCAGAAATCGTCTTGTTTCACCCCTTGCCACACAATATACTATTTCCTTTCTTTTTGTTTACTTATATCTTGTTTCAGCTGTATAACTCGCCATAAAAATTCTCTCTTTTTAACAAAAAAAGTAAAATATTGTAAATGCAATTGACCATTATTCTTTTCAGTGCGTTTCTGGAAATTAAACCTCCGAAATGCAATCGTGGAAATTTATAATTGCAAAAAAGGATGGAAGATCCAATATTGCTGAGTATTAACCCCAAGAAAGCACTTAATAATTACCAGAAAATTGCACAATTTCGTTGAATGGGGCATTAGCTGAAAACCATTTTCGTAAATAAAGGATGAGCCTCGGCGCTCAGGATGAAGATGAAAATTAGGAGATCTAATTGGGTATAAAAAATGTGTTCGTTCTGGTTTTTGTTTATTTTTGTCTTTTTTGTGACATTTATTTTTCTTTAAATGAATAATGACTTCAATTTTAATTACTTCTTATAAATTTTTAACAAGTTTACTTTATATTATTACAAAACAAACAAAATTAGAAAGGTGGGAATTAAATAGACATTTTTTATACGGGTATAAAAAATTACACCAAAACAACTTAAATTTTTTTTAAAATATAAAATACTAGCAGCCCGCCCCGGCTTTGCACGGGGATTAAAGAAAACTAACAAAAGCCATTAAATTTATTGGGTCAACGCTTCCCTGTAAACAATATTACATGTTGTTTTATTTTCTGGCAGCAAAATAAATTGATTTTCAGGGGCTCCGACCCGCCTTAGGCGGTTGGCCATAAGGAAAACCGATCCCTACTAATTGGAAGGTTTGACGTTGAGACTTATTATTAGTAAAAGCGAAAGATATTTTGATAGAAAATTGAAGCGGTTTAAATGGATTTGGTAGATCAGTTGGGATCATCGGTATCCTCAGTTTATGAGCTAGTTGACCAGCTGGTGGTTCCGTTATAATGGTTGCTACAACTTAATTGTCCTTTAATTTCTTTATAAGTAGCCTCGTCCCATTGCACATGCTAAATTTGTGATATATGTCCTGATTATGAAATAAGTTATTTTGATAAGGATTAATACCAAGATAAAAAGTTTTAAAAAATTAAAATTAGTTATTGTGACGTAACTATAACAGTTAGAGATATGCTGTCGCGGCATTTTTTGCAGATATTTATATATTCTTGAAAATCGTAGTACATTATTTTATTCTATAATCAATAGTACTCTCAGCGCACGCGATGTAAGGATTATAAGGTCATTTTTGGTTACATTAATGGCATTTTAGTAAGGATCCCTATTTTTTTTAAATGAAACATAGCCTATGTTAGTCGGGAATAGTGTAACTTGCCAACGGTGAAAGAATTTTTGAAATCGGTCCAGTAGTTTTGGAGCCTATTCATTTCAAAAAACAAACAAACAAAAAATCAAACCTTTTCTCTTTATAATATTAGTATAGATATATACGATATAGATTCAAGTGGATTTTTGTTAATTTTTGTAGTTAGAATACAAAACCATGTATTATTCAAATGTGGAATGTCAAAATTGTAAATAATCTTTAAAAGTTGTTTTCGAGCATACCATCCGGACTATATATTTTTATATTATCTATTGTTATCGCGCCGATACGAGAGGGGATTGCCAGTTTAGTAGGAGAAAATATGTTTCTTCGATAGATTATGATTTAAATTCGTTCATTTTATCTGCGAATCTTATTAAATTAAAAAGAGAAAAAATTAATATATTTAATTAATTTTTACTAAATCATAATTAAAGTAATAAATCAACTTAAAACTGATTTTTCGAATTTTATTTGTGTGTCTGTACTTTGCGCCCTTTAATTAATGTTTGGAGGGAATTAAATAAAACTCACAAGGAAGCCACGACCCTCAGGAGCTAGCCTAGGGTAATTTAAGGGTTACAAATTGGCGCCCAACGCCAATTTAATTTTTTTAAAGGCTAATTAAGTTACAAAGTGTTGAAATTGATAACAAAAGTTTTAAAAAACTGCAAGCAAGGGTGGTTCATGAAAAATAACTAAAAGTAGTATACATTTCTATTGAAATAAAGTCGTAGTTGTTATTTTTCAAAGAGTCCACCCTGTAGTTAGGAATTAACTAACCCAAACACAATAAAAACCCTAGATAATATTGTCACAACAGGTAGCTGAATAGATCCCATGACCGTAGAACCGAAGTTTTTTTAAAGCATAATTCAAATAAAAATAAAAATTAAAAGTAAAATAAAAATATGCTATATATTAAAAAGTAAGAATTAAATATAAATTAATGCAAAAAGCACTTACTTCTTTAATTGTCGGCTTCCATTTCGTCGTATTCATCCGACGATGAGTCAGATTCGTTGCCTGGTCCGATAGGAATTACAATGGGTTCGAACAGTTCTTCAATATTGATATCAACACTCTACAATCGTTCTACTTCCTTCTTCACATAGTTTATGGCATTGGTTCAATTTTCCCAAGTTTCCAAAAGAATTTATCAAAAGTTGTCTAACGTCATTAAATTTAAAAGATGTATTGTTTCTTGCCACCTCACCACTTACCTGTGCCCATATTAATTCTATAGGGTTTAATTGACAGTGATAAGGTGGCAAACGTAATACAGTTATTCCTTTTTCCTTCGCCATTTCGTCAGTTACATATCTTTTATATTGTAATTTGTGGCGCTTTGCAGTAATTCCGTTTTCAGCATGGTGTCGTCAAAAGAAATACTCTTGCTCTGGAGCCACTCTTTTTTCCATGACGTCGTTGGTAACTTTTCTACTAGTTTTGAATAATAACTGGCGTTATCTAAGACAACCACTGCAGCACTTGGGAAAAAGTCCAATAGCTGGGAAAAATAATCTTCAAAAACATCAGAGGTCATTTCCTCGTGGTAATCTTTGGTTGACTTTGATACATGAACATTTAAAACAAAAGTTTTTTCTCTTTGAGAAAACGCACTTTGTTTTAAATGAGCCACTTGTACTGGAACAAACTCGAACTTGACGTCATTTTCACTACAGAAAATGTTCTTGGAGTAAAATAATGAAAATATAGATCACAATATAAACCACCAACACTAACGAGTACCTATATTCTTATGTATTAGGATATAGACAAATCCTCAATTTGTAGACTAATAACGTACTTGTTTTTGCAGTTCTACACATAGGGTTACCTTAATCCCTTAACACCCCTAACGACCACAATTATTCTCGTTAAAATCGAAAAACAAAATATTTTAAATATCGTATTATGACTACTTATCCCTTACCTAAGAAGATTAAAATATGATAAATAAAAGAAATTTCTTAATACCGATATAAATAAGTACGTGCGCTACTGATAGGGTCTTGTTTACAATATTTTACGATTTAATGACTTTTGTTAGCTGCCAACTGCAAACAAATAGACTATAACAAAATTTGCACATAAAAAACAAAGAATAATATCTTTATTAAAAAAAAAAATCGTAAGCAACTAGGCATGTGATTTAGTTTACCTTGTAGTATTAAGTTAGTTAAAAATACTGAAAAAAGTAAATAAATTCCTAATTGATAAAATAAAATATATGAAATAATAAGAAAAAAAAAGAAAACTCGTAAAGATTAAAAAAAAGGAAATGTAAAACATCCAATATAGGGAAAGGTAACAAAATCAAAATAGAAAAAAATAGTCACAAACTAAAGGTCATATGAAGAACAACCAAAAAACGAGAAGAAATCGTAGAATTGCAAAAAATGGAAAATAAGAAAAATTTAATAATTGTTCGCCTCGTCAGCTAGTATATAAATAAATATAAGAGTATCAATCAATTTTCAGGTTGTTGAATCTTGTTAACATATATTAAATACAAACCATAACTAAACGCGTGCATATTATTATATTCACTATATATTGTTTTTATTCACTAGCATTACACATTAAACATATTTACTAAGTGGTCGAACACAACCAAGCCCATTCATTACGATCATGAATTCAATTCATATAACAACTACTACTATCAGTATTGTTATCATATCACCCATTGTTCTCTAAAATGCTCTAAAATGGAGCATACCGTTCGAAGTTTGCCTTTATTACTTACACAACATGCCTCGCCCTAGCCTATATTTGCCATTATTTTGTATGAGAACTTCGTAATATTTCGCTGCCATCAAGTTTCATACAGAAGGTGTTAAATGGTTTGGAGGTTTGTGCTATTTTAGAACAAACTTTCGGGAAAATGTATAGCTTAAGGTCTGGAATATGTCAAAACTAGATATGCATCATCTACGAGAAAGAGAAAAGCTTTTATGAAGTGTATAGCATAAAAATTTTAATTAAAATGACAGAAAGTTATATTTTACTTTTTTGAAAATAAACGAATAATACCAGGGTATGCATTTTAGTTTTGGAGATAGCCATTTTTGTAGTTCATAAATTTTGAGGTTACAAAGAAGGCAAGTAAAAAATCATCCCACACTTTAGGTATTTATGTTTTATTAAAAAAAAAAAATTGTTAACCCTCAATAATTGTTCAAAATGTTAAAATCCATTCTGACTTAAATTTTCTACAAAACATCCATTTTAAATGTTAAGTTTTAATAATAGGTATAAACAAAAAAAAACAAAATTTAATGGCTTTAATGGTTTCTTGAGCAATAAATCTACCAATGATGCTATGTTCTCGCTCTTTGACAATGTTTATTCCAGTTTTAACAATCAGAACTCTACAGCAACAATCTTCTGCGACTTCTCTAAGGCCTTTGATTGTGTAAACCACAACATCTTAATTCACAAATAACAACACTATGGGATTAGAGGAATACCACTCGAGTGGTTTAAATCTTATCTTACCTACAGAAGTCAGATGGTAAGGGTTGATGAGAGAACATCCTCCTGTAAGCCAATTGACTGTGGGGTGCCTCAAGGTTCAGTTCTAGGTCCTATCTTATTTCTGCTTTTTATTAATGATATTGCCTACCTAAATATTAGTGTTAAACTGTGCCTCTTTGCTGATGATACTAGTTTTACCTGGAGCAACCCGGATAGTACATCTCTTTATAGTACCGTATCTCGTGACTTAAGCTATGGTTTCCTAGGAAAGCGGTGCCGTAATATAACGGCCGCTATAAAACGTTGTTATTATTTTTACCACGGGTGGTTTTTAAGAAAACGGTGGGCAACACCGCTACACAATAAAGCGGCACCGTCATTTTGGTGACGGCCGTCATAACGGTGGAAGACCCTGCGTTCAACGTTTTTTACCTTCGGTGCGGTGTGGAATTTGTTTATTTTTATTCAATTGGGAATTGGGAACTGGTTCGTAGAATTATTTATCTTAGTTTGAATTTTATTTTTTAAGATTTTGTTACTATTATTCCCCTCAGGTATTTTTCGTATATTATTGTATTCATATCATAAAAGTTTAGTCTTTAAGTTACTAGGAATTATAAATATTTTTCATGCTCAATACATTTCCATTTATTATGGGATTTACAACTTCAACCTTTCGTAAAAAATCTTATTCTTCGTCAAGGGTTATTATTTTGTTTGAAAGAAACATCTGTAGCAATATAGTTAATTACCTTGGAAATTTTACAAAATTTAAGTATTTGCTTTTTACCCGCCCATTTTTTAATGAACAATCTCTATTGGTAAATTTCTGTAATATTTTTTCTTCTTCCGATGAAGAATCGTCCAAATCATCCATTTTTTGCTTTTAATACAGAAACACCTTAATTATTGTCAAATAATGAAACTAAACACAGGATATAAAACAAAATATAAACACACAAAACGAAAGCAAATACAAAAATGGATTTAGGCGGTCAATAACGTTGAGCTCTTACTTTACATCTGTGCTCACCGATATTTTTGAATCCGTTTGCTTAGTCCGCAAGCACTCGTCAGCGAATCCTGAAACGCCTTCCCACAACTATCCAATTAGAAAAAGGGAGCTTGATCTTTGTTTACCAATTCCACGATCAGAGTTAATCAAAAACTCTATATTGTATAATGCAAAAAAGATGCACAATCGTCTGCCTTTCAATATCAAATCTATTACACTCTTTCCTGCATTCCGTAGAGCTTTGAAGGCACACTTATTGAAGAGACCTTTTTACACAGTAAATGAATTTTTTATATTATGATTTTATACTTCTAAATACACACTAATTTACTACTGCAAGGAACTTTTTCTTTTTTCCTTTTTCTTTTCTTCTTCTTTTTTCTTTCTCTTTGTTTTAATAACTTTCAATATCTTTAATTGTATAATTTTTTTTTTGTATTTTGTTTATGTGATATGTTATAAGGTTTTTGTACTTTTTTGTATGATTTTTAGCTTTGTCGACAAATTGTAAATTTCTGACAATAAAGCAGTATTATTATTATTATTATAATCTTGAACTCATGATTTTTTTTTATATTATTAGCTTCAGTTGTTTTCCTTGTAAGATCATAATTCAATGAGCGAATATGAGATTTATATTTTATGTGTATGTGTATATAAATAGGTCTCTAAGTTTTAAAAATACCTCTTAATATTTTACAAACCTTTTAGTAATAAAAAGAGATCCCGGCTAATAACTTCACGAACTCATATTGTGCTCATATATTTTCCGCTGTTTGGTTAGGTAAATGAATAAGGGTTTTCCATTTTTCACTGACCCGAGGGAAAAGTTGCTCATTAGGCTCGATCATCGTTTACCGGTCCCGTGAATTAAAGTTGTTTCTACATTAACTTCCTAATGGATTTTGATGAGTTTGCCAGTGTAGGACTGAAAGCCATAACAGAAATCGATGTCTTACAGGTTGAAACTTCACACCGTCCATTCCATTAACTGATTAATAGAATGAACAATAAGATAATGTTAATTTTAAAGTTTATATGCAGAATATATTATTCATTATAAATTGATTTGTAAAAAACGTACAAACATTTTTATACTACAGAGAATAATAATTAATTTATCTTTAAACTTTATTCTTGTAATATGTATCTAAAAGTTTACAAAATTAATATAACAATCATATGCTTTAAAAAAATCTAAAAATTATTTCGGCCCACAGTTTATATCATCTCTGGTATGAGTACAGTCTAAACTGTCCTTCGTTTATTGTAGTTTAGAAGGCGTTACATCGTAAGAATAAAGGTCGGGACACACATAACCGCACCGTACCGGTCCGTATATCGGCCGAGTGTTGACCATCACTGGGTGGAAGAGTTACGCAATGGTATGTTATAAAAATAGTTCACACATCACCGTATTACGGCCGAGCGTTATCAACGCACCGAGACCGGACCGAGCACGATTAAAATATTTTATATTTTAACGGTGACGGTGCGGTACCAAAAACTCTTGGTAAAAACTTTCGTGTATGCTCTCTCACGTTGCTTTGGTGTTATAGAAAGCCTCCAAAAAGTATCTTCTTTCTTCAACCTCTCTTCCAGCTTCATCAAAAGATCATGGAATGTATATTGTGTCATTCTAAAATATTCATAAAACTTTGTTTCATCAACCATTAAATAAGGAAACAACGTATAAAACTCCCCTTCAGTTCTTGATTTCCAAGCATTATGTACCCATTTTCGTTTCTTTACTTGTTGATACCTCCAAATTCTGTCTTCTTCTTCTAACGCTAGAGCAATAACTCCCAAATCACTGTTACTAAAATTTTTAAACATTGTTTCCGCAACTTACGTACTCAAAATATTAAAACAGAGTGAAACAGTTTTCAAACGTCAGTAGAAAAACGGATAAGCTACGGACAAGTGTGGTGACACGGCCAAGTTACGGCCGACACACGGATCGGGTACGGTGCGGTTATGTGTGTCCCGACCTTAAGCCGTCCAGATACCCGTATTCACTGATCACGCGTCCTTGAATTCCATCGTTTGAACGGCCCGACTATAGTAAAATATTACATCTTTCCTGTCTTTCTACATGATGCACAGGCTTGAACGCTTACAGAAACGCTCATAAAAAAAAGTAAAGGCATTCAAAATGTGGGTCGTATTCTCCGTATACCCTGGAATAAACATATTAGAAACAGAGGTATTCCGCTTAAAAAACTAAAAGAAATCGTGAGCACAATTAAACAGAGAAAACTTGAATATCTAGGTCACATATTAGGACAGGATAAATACTGCCTACTTCAATAGATTTTCCAGGGAAAATAAAAAGCAAGCGAGGGTTAGGCAAAAGAAGACACTTACGACTCCAAAATTTAAGAAAATCGAACTATTTAGATGCGCTGTAAACAAGATTAGATTTGCGATGCGAAATAATAATTCACCAAATTAATGTAGGAAGTAACGATTAATTACACCAAAATACAATAAAAATTTGATTACCTTCCTGTACAACACGTCTAAACCTATTTGTCCTTATTCCTCTGGTTTAAGAATGATTTCCTTAAGGGTCAATACGGTTCTTATTTCCATCTACTGGCCAACACTTTGATCCTGCCAAAATTATTTCTTTTATTTTAATCACTGTCTAACAGCAGATGTGTTTTCACACATACAGACAAAAATGTTATTCAGAGAAAACAAAAGCTATTTGTTTGACGATCTTTTTTATATCAAACTGTAATAAAGCCTTTCTATTTGAATATACGATAAACGAATATTAATTTAACGCTCAACAAAAAGTTAATTAGAAGAAAATGTTTATAGTTTAAAACAATACAATAATAAAACCAACAAAAAAAAATTCATTTTATTTTAACTTTAGTATGTTTATATTAAAACATTTGCCTTAGTTTATTTACTTCTGATCATTTTATTTATATTTTGTTGATACAAGGGAAAAATTTTTGCACGAAGTGTCTAGTAATGAACAGAAACAAAAATGCCTATACATTGCAACCTGAATCGAATTGTTGCGATTAATAAAACTTGAGTTAGAGACTTTAAGCCGAAGTTAAGATCGCAGTCCAAAGAGTAGAAAAGTGCATCTTCCTCACGATCAAAAAAAATTCGGCGAATAGAATCAAAGGTCAAACAAATGATGATCTTTGCAGACGATAACCAAGGAATCATCATGACAGATAGGGTTCTGTATGGAAAAAGTGTCACAGGACTTTGTTATCGTGATTTGTAACGAAAGTTATTCGTCATATAAATAATTAGCACCAATTTGTGGCCAAAACAAACCCCTTGAGAAAAAGATAAAGAAAAAGATAAAGATAAATCTTAAAGAAATTGTTCAACCACGTTGGGTGCCAATTTTGTAGCCCTTAAATTACCCTTAGCTAGCTTTCAGGATCGTGGATTCGTTCTGAGTTTTTTATCAATTCCCCCCACCCAACAATTATTAATGGGTGCCAAGTACAGACAGTCAAATAAAAGAGGTAAATCAGTTTTAAATTGTTTATTCAAAGATAAAAATCTGTTTAGATGTTAATTAAAAATTTAAGTAATTAATTATTTTCTTATCTTTGAATTTATGAAGTGTTCTGTCGGAGCTTGTGGAAGCGAGTGTACAATCTGGATTACAATTTTGAAGACCACAGGACTGCAGTAACTGATGATTTCTCAAATTAAGCGGAGACCTCAGGAATAGTGGCTCGATTGACCCCTGAATTGGTGTTTTAGAAAAAAATTGATGGGTCGAGAATCACGACCTCTCTGCTAGGGCCCTTCTTCAAAGTGGCAATAGCCCTAATGAATAAAAAAAGCAATCAAATTACGACCATTTAATCCTTAATTTTGTACACAATCGCTAAAGGTTTCTCCAAAGTTCGAGAAAAAAGTTAATCACTTATTATGTTTATATATTTTTAACTCAATAAAAAACTGATTCTTGACAAGCGATTGTGAATGAAAATTTATATGTTAGTAAAAATATAAACTTAAATATCAAATAAAATATTCACCAAATTTTGGATTATTACAAACTAAAATTATAATAATTAAATTCTTACTCACCAAAACGAAGGGTGCAGAAAGTGAAGAGACAACTTAAGTTTTACGAATTACAAAATGAAATGAAAGAATTCCGAATCGAATCTCAAAAGGTAGCAAAATTTCCTACCGAAATCAGATAACTGCTCGCGTCGACGCGATTAACAATAGATATTTTTAAAGTTAAATAGTCGAGGAGCTAGGCTCACAACGAACGTTACAGATTTCATGCTAAATCTGAGTAGAAAAATGCACAATAACCCACCTCCGCTGGACCACTCATTCTCCATGACAACGCTCGCCCACACATTGCAAAAGTCGTGACTTAAACTTAAATCGGCTGGGAGGTGTTGCCCCATCCTCCCTTAAGCCCGGACATGAGTCCACCAGACTTCGACTTATTCCCAAAGTTAAAACAACCGTGAAAGTCGTTTTGTATCTCTGGAAGAGCTTTCGGCAGATTATAAACATGTAATAAATAGTACATGGGTATAACAGTCACTATTAACCTAAAAAATGTATATTTAACTAAATTATTCTACAATGGACTTTAAATGAATAGTTTATACCAACCTGATAAACATACGTATAAAAATAAAAAGGCGAAACAAAACCAAAACCAAGCTAAAATTAATGTTATAATGTAGTTTTTCCAATCCTCTGTTTAGTCAGGTATACATTGAAAAAGTAGTAAAAAGTCTTATTCTTCTGTTTTCAAGACTTTGTTACAAATATAATAATATATAAATAAATATACAAATTATATATCTAAACGAGCAAACTGAATAAAAACACAATTACGAAAAATGCCCCTCAACGGAAAAGATTATAACAGCTATTGAAGCTTGTACACAAACCTCATATTCGATTTTTCACCCTAGAGTGCCTTTTTGCATCACAAAAATATTATTTACCTTACGCCAAAACAATTATACCACTTCGTTATTTTCAGCGACAATCTGTAAAATGTATTGCCTCGGGAATACTGGGGTTAAAAATTATGTGAAAACACTTTGTGAAAAACCGTATATGAATGAAAACGTTAAGGACGATGTTTGTGTTATGACCCAAATCGAAATATGTGTTGTTTAAATTTTTATGGTATTATGACCAAATCTTTTAAGATGTCAATATCAAATTACAAATTTGTATAAAAAAGTAACTTTTAGAGATTGTAAAAAAAAATTCTCTTCGTGCATTACGCAAACAAAAAGGAATTGACACCACATAGAAAAAAAAGCATTGTGTGGTTTTATGAAACCACGGTAAAAGTGAAACTTTTTTTCACACTATAGACATTTAACTAAAAATTTTTCGAATAATATTCCATTAAGGGTATAAAAATCGCTTTATCAATCTTAATTTTATACTTGAAAAATTGGAATGGACCCAATATAAATAAAATTAAACACAAGTAATATAGCTTGGAGCACACTACACTGTCAGCAGCTGCAAACTATAGGCGTTGAAATCGAAATCAAAATCGAAATCGAAATCAAAATCAAAATCGAAATCAAAATCAAAATCAAAAGGTGTGTGTGCGATTCACACACGATAGATGTGAAAACTTCAGTAAATCGACAAAAGAATGAGATGAATATATATAACAAGGGTAGGATAATTACAAAGTTTATTTGTTTAAAAATGAAAGTGTTTTGATTAATTTTAAAATATATTTTATTTAATATATGTTACATAATTTATTGCTCAAGTTCCATATTTTCAGTTTCAAAAATTATTATTTACGACTGTAATATTTTTAAAACCTTACATGTCGTAGATACTTACGCAGTCGAAGGTCGTATTAATACGAATAGGTAGAATATAACCGTCGACGTTACATGTCGTAGATACTTACAAAGTCGAAGTTCGTATTAATACGAATAGGTAGAATATAACCGTCGACGTTACATGTCGTAGATACTTACGCAGTCAAAATTCGTATTAATACGAATAGGTAGAATTGTTTTCAATAGCAGATCTGCTCACTCTTGTACATTTTTGTATTAAACTATAGGCGCCGCCTACTTTATACTTTATACCTACTCGGCGGTCGACCGACATGCGACATTCACTAACACAGACCAAAAAACGATGTAATAAAAGTTTCACTTTAAAAAATCCAATACATCTATTTTATAAGTATATTTTAATGTGTTTTTGGGATTAGTTACACTAATCAAATGTAATAAGGGCCAAGGTGTCGATTAATCATGTCCAGACGGCAATGGTAGCCGGAATCCTGGTATAAAAACATGATAAATTACTTTTTCCTTATGTATTATAAGTGTTTTTTTTTCTCGTTTCAAAAGAATAACAGTATCAACTCATTTTTGACCAGTTTTGGCTAAAATTTTATCTGGATTCTGCTCTACTGACTTTCTTCATATTAAATATTTTATATGCTTTATAGGTGTTTTTTATTATAAGTTCTTTAAGTTGTTTGGGAAAGAGATTTGCTTGGTTTGTCTGAATTTCATTTAAACTTGTTGCTTCACGTTTTGCGGATATTAATATAGGGATTTCTTTTCAGAAAACCTTCCAGTCACTCTGATCCCACGTATTGTTTTCATTGATTATATCGTGTGTAATTTCTAGATATTTAACACAGTCATCTCTAAAATTTTATTAAGTCTGACCCCTAAAAAAATTGAATATGTAAATAAGTAATCAGCTAAAATTTGTTCTTTGTTGGAACGAAGTTCCCTTTTGCGCGTTACGACTGAAACGAGCCGGAAAAAATTCAGACCAAAAAATGTCACGACACGACACGACTCGACCGACACAACACACGCATGTCTGTCTCTCTCTCTCTCTCATAGATAGATATATCTTTATTTAAATAGGAAACCCTAATATACATAAATACTAATAAAAGTACAATTAAAAAGACACTTATTTAAATTAAAAGAAAATTTACATTAAAAAGAAAATACTGTAGAAAAAAAAAAGTAGGTACCTATAATAGTATTATATTTTATTTCATCCTGTTTTTATAAATTAATAAATTCATAAACATTTTAAAAATAGTTCGTAACTTGACTAGTTAGGTACGTCAAATTACCTTAACTGTCAGTTACTGTCAAATAGTTTAAAATTTTGTATTAAATTGTTAATTCCTGTTATAAATTAAATTAAAATAAAAAGTAGTTCTAGGTAGGTACATGTATGTCATCTAAACCTCTGGCATTGTATGAATGGACACTTTTGTTAAAAGAAACGAACTGTTAAAAATATTCAGGTAATAATGGATTTACTATTATCCATTTTGCTTTGAACAGTGTAGTGTCGCGACTTTGTTAAAAGTTTATACCTACAGGTTTTTTCTAGTTAATAAATAATAAAATAATAACAATAATGTATCCTGACAGTGTTTCTCCACAAATTCCGGATATTGCTGATGGAGTTAGGTAAGTAGAGATTTTATACAGACAATAATAAATGCTTATGTATGTATAAACACTCTGTTGTGTTTACAAATTACAATTCCTTTACTAATTAATCGAAAGGAACTTTGTTTCATCCGGGTGTCCCTTGACACGTCTTACTTTTTTTCTACTAAGAGGAGGTTTGGTTTGGTCTCATCAATTTTGTAGTTATTTATGGAATTTCGACTCTAGCAAAACTAGACTCCACTGACTATAAAAGGTTTTTTCTTTAATTAATTTTCATATGTTTAAACGAGCGATTGTTACTTAATTAAGTACTATAATCCCACCTTAAGGTGGAAAAGTTGATTGTTTAACATATAATCAATAAAATACAAAATACTACGAAAAAATTAGTAAAAACCAAAAAAACTAACAAGAGAATATAATAAAATTGACAAAACTAGAAAAAATCATTGAACACCATAAATAAAATAAAGTAAATACAATAACTAAAACTAAAGTAAAATCTAATATATTAAATCAATAAATTTTAAAATACAACGAAAAAAAAATGTAAAAATCTGGAAATGAAGAAAAAATATGATAAAAACAGCAAATCCAAATATAAAAACATTGAAAACAATAAAAAAAAAGTGAGAGGTGTCAAGGGACACCCGGATGGAACGAAGTTCCTTTCGATTAATTAGTGAAGGAATTGTAATTTGTAAACACAACAGAGTGTTTGTACATACATAAGCCTTTATTATTGTCTGTATAAAATCTATACTTACCTAACTCTATCAGCAATATCCTGAACTTGTGCAGAAACACTGTCAGGATACATTATTGTTATTATTTTCTATTATTTTTTTATTTATTATGTACAAAAAACCTGTATAAACTTAACAAAGTTGCGACACTACACTATCAAAGCAAAATAGAAAAAAGTAAATCCATTATCACTTGAATATTTTCAACAGTTCGTTTCTTTTAACAAAAGTGGCCATTTATACAATACCAGAGGTTTAGATGACATACATCTACCTAGAATTACTTTTTATTTTAATTTAATTTAAAACAGGAATTAACAATTTAATACAAAATTTTAAAATTAAAATATCTGACAGTAACTGACAGTTAAGGTAATTTGACGTACCTAACTAGTCAAGTTACGAACTATTTTTAAAATGTTTATGAATTAATTAATTTATAAAAACAGGATGAAATATAATACCTACTGTTATAGGTAATTTTTTTTTCTACAGTATTTTCTTTTTAATGTACATTTTCTTTTAATTTAAAAAAAAGTGTGAAGTGTCAAGGGACACCGGGATGGAACGAAGTTCCTTTCGATTAATTAGTGAAGGCATTAGCAATTTGTAAACACAACAGAGGGTTTATACATACATAAGCATGTATTATCGTCTGTATAAAATCTCTACTTACCTAACTCTATCAGCAACATCCGGAACTTGTGCAGAAACACTATCAGGATACATTATTGTTATTATTTTCTATTATTTTAATATTTATTATCTACAAAAAACCTGTATTAACTTAACAAAGTCGCGACACTACACTGTTCAAAGCAAAATAGAAAATAGTAAATCCATTATTTTCAACAGTTCGTCTCTTTTAACAAAAGTGTCCATTTATACAATACCAGAGGTTTAGATGACATACATCTACCTAGAATTACTTTTTATTTTAATTTAATTTAAAACAGGAATTAACATTTTAATACAAAATTTTAAAATTAAAATATTTGACAGTAACTGACAGTTAAGGTAATTTGACGTAGGTACCTAACTAGTCAAGTTAAGAACTATTTTTGAAATGTTTATGAATTAATTAATTTATAAAAACATGATGAAATAAAATATTATACTATTATAGGTAATTATTTTTTTCTACAGTATTTTCTTTTTAATGTACATTTTCTTTTAATTTAAATTAGTGTCTTTTTAATTGTAATATATCTATCTATGAGAGAGACAAAGAGAGTTTATTATTTTTTGGTCTGTGAGAGAGAGAAACATGCGTGTGTCGTGTCATGTCGTGTCGTGACATATTTTGGTCTGAATTTTTTTCGGCTAGTCTCTAGCCTCAGTCGTAACTGGTCGTAACGTCCGAAAGGGAACTTCGTTCCAATAGTGTCTTTTTAATTGTAATATATCTATCTATGAGAGAGAGACAGACTTTTTAATTTTTTGGTCTGTGAGAGAGAGACAGACAGACAGAGAAACATGCGTGTGTCGTGTCGTGGCAACTTTTGGTCTGAATTTTTTTTGGCTAGCCTGTAGCCTCAGTCTTAACTGGTCGTAACGCCCGAAAGGGAACTTCGTTCCAAAAACGGAGCAAAACCGTAAAACTTTGAGATAACACATGAGTGTTAGGCGGTAAAATGTTTACCAGGATAGCTAATACTTTACGTATTTGTACAAATAAAATGTTTTTTTGGGTAAGATAATTTCGATTGTGTTTATGAAATCCGTGATTTCTAATGGTAAGATATTTTCCAAAGGTTTACTGATTTAAAATACTCAAACTTATCTATAAATGAGAGTGTCCTTATTCAAGGATTTGTTAGAAAAGTTTGGCGGCTATGAATCTCATTTCTTATAAAATATCACTTACATCATGCTTTTAAGAATATTTTAAAAAGTAATGGTAGTTGGTGTATATATAGGACTGTATATACTCATTTCATATTTTCAGTTCGGATAAAGTTTTCATTCGTACGAACTGTTTCGAGAAGCTGATTTATTTTCAGCAACGCCGTTTTAAGTTTTTCTCGGAACACTTATTTTTCATCATTACTGCTCTGACGTCTTAAAAGTCCTTGCGAAAGAAATTCATTTCTGAAATTTTGCTGTACTATGGTTGTCTTTTTAGTTTTACATATAGCCATAAAGACAACAAATATATAGACTTAAAAAACTTTATTGCTTTTTAAAATATGTCCCACCAAGATATATACATACGTTAAAAACAGATGGTAAAACAGTTATTTCAGTCTTTAGTTGACATCTGCAAAATCACTGTATTAAAAACATCAAAAGCTTCTTCTGGCGAGTGGAATCTGTGCGTTGGATGGTCTAAGAATTCGATATTTTAAAGCTCCAAAAACTCGGTTGTCTTTTGGACAGTGTGAACACTTATCCTGATGTAGGATGATTCGCCGTTGTGTATTTCTTTGTCGGAGTTTCGCGATAACTTCTGGTAAACAAACGTTTATGTACCAATCGGAAGTTACCGTTCTTTTATCTTCTAAAGCAATTGTTGCGATATGACAAGATTTTGACACAAAAGTGCTGACCACTTTCTTTGACACACTTCGAAAACAAATTACTTTTGTTGGTTTTTCCTTATCGTGAAAAACACCGATTTGCTAATTTCAAAAATACACTGTACCTACCTACACGATTTGTTTTATCGCAATGTTACTCTGGATTTATATCAACAAAAGAATGCTATCTCATATTTCTCACAATGTTAAATATGTATATGGAGTAGTTTGATTACAAATATGTTTTTTAAAATAAGACTTACCTGTATTTTGGAACGAAGTTTCCTTTCGGGCGTTACGACCAGTTACGACTGAGGCTAGAGGCTAGCCGAAAAAAATTCAGACCAAAAGTTGTCACGACCAGACACGACACACGCATGTTTCTCTGTCTATCTCTCTCTCTCTCTCTCTCACACACAGATAGATATATTACAATTAAAAAGACACTATTTTAAATTAAAAGAAAATGTACATTAAAAAGAATATACTGTAGAAAAAAAAATAAGTATCTGTAATAGTATTATATTTCATTTCGTCCTGTTTTTATAAATTAATAAATTCATAAACATTTTAAAAATAGTTCGTAACTTGACTAGTTAGGTACGTTAAATTACCTTAACTGTCAGCTACTGTCAAATATTTTAATTTTAAAATTTTGTATTAAATTGTTAATTCCTGTTTTAAACTAAATTGAAATAAAAAGTAATTCTAGGTATATGTATGTCATCTAAACCTCCGGTATTGTATAAATGGACACTTTTTGGAACGAAGTTCCCTTTCGCGCGTTACGAACAGTTACGCTGACGCTAGGAGCTAGCCTAAAAAAATTCATACCAAAATTTGTCACGACACAATGCACCGACACAATGCACCGACAAACGCATGTTTCTCTCTCTCACAGACCAAAAAATAAATAACTCTCCCTCTCTCTCATAGATAGATATAATACAATGCATAGAAAAGTGTGACGTCAGCTATGGGAGGAGCTTACAAATCTTTCTATTTCTAAACAAAACACAAAACTACAAACAAAACATATTTGTATTGAAAATGCCATAAAAGATTTTTCTATTACTTGTAGTGGTTTCTAATCAAAAATCTTAACGTTTTCCGGACACTTTTCATACGACCTATTGTATCCAATTTGTGATAGTGAATAAACATTGAAAGTTAGTGTAAGTGTTTAAATTTTATATGCATTTTAGTGGAATTGAGGTTATGTTTTGTTTCAAAGTTTATAAATTTTATTATGGTAATCTTGTAAATAATTATGTATTCTTTAACTATTAAATAGTATTCTGTTGCAGTAAAAATGGTGATGTGTTTCGTCCCCAATTGCAAACATTATAGCGAGCAGAAAAACTGCAATTTTTTTACTTTTTTCTTCTATTTTGCTTTGAACAGTGTAGTAGTGTCGCGACTTTGTTAATACAGGTTTTTTGTAGATAATAAATGTTAAAATAATAGAAAATAAAAACAATAATGTATCCTGACAATGTTTCTGCACAAGTTCCGGATATTGTTGATAGAGTTAGGTAAGTAGAGATTTTATACAGACGATAATAAATGCTTATGTATATACAAACTCTCTGTTGTGTTTACAAATTACAATTCCTTCACTAATTAATCGAAAGGAACTTCGTTCCATCCGGGTGTCCTTTGACACCTCTCACTTTTTTTTTTTTTTTTAAAGAAACGAACTGTTGAAAATATTTAGGTGATAATGGATTTACTATTTTCTATTTTGCTTTGAAGAGTGTAGTGTCGCGACTTTGTTAAGTTTATACAGGTGTTTTTTGGATAATAAATAATAAAATAATAGAAAATAATAACAATAATGTATCCTGACAGTGTTTCTGCACAAGTTCCCGATATTGCTGATGTAGTTAGCTAAGTAGAGATTTTATACAGGCAATAATAAATGCTTATGTATGTATAAACACTCTGTTGTGTTTACAAATTACAATTCCTTCACTAATTAATAGAAAAGGAACATCGTCCTGTCTGGATATATCCATTTCAAAATTATACTTTGTTCCGTATATGGGTACAAAAGAAAAAACAATTTATATTTAAGTATATTTTTTAACATAAATTTTAAAAATTCTTATGTAATAAAATAATAGAGCTTTTAAAAAATGTGTTTAGAATTTTTATTAATTTACCTAATGCTGTTAATATTTTCATAAAATTTTTTCGTAATAAACTTCATATTATTATTCTTAGGTAAATACGAGAACATCTATTGGGGCAGAAGAGGTAATTTATTAATTTGGGATTTAAAGGCCTGCAAGTTAGGACGAGTGGGGAAGACGTGGGAAGGTTAGGAGTTCCATATTCTGGAGACCCTGGGGATGAAGGAACGATCGAATCGATACGTTCTCGATGTCGGGCACTGAACAGTATAAGGGTGCATGGAGTTGGCACGTCGCGTTGCTCTGGCTGGTCTAGCAACTGGAGGCATTATAGAGCGGAGTTCTTCTAAACAAAATCCGTTTATGTATCGGTAAAACAAAAAAAGATCAGCCACTGCTCTTCACTGGGATAATGGGGCTAGGTTTTTGTGATACTGGTGTCGTCTATTAGTCGAACTGCCCTTCTCTGTATTGCATCAAGAACTCCGAGTCTTGACGGAGTAGCCGAACCAAATACATGCGAGCAGTATTCAAGATTAGGCCGTATTTGGGCTTTGTAAAGAGTAGTCAAGTTGGATGGAGAAAAATATTTCCGTGCTCTAAACAGAAAGCCTAATTTCTTTCCTGCTGCAGTTGCTATGGATGCAATATGTTCATTCCAGAGTAAGTCCTGGGAGATCGTTATACCAACCAGCGTAATGGAGTCGCCCGCTACCAGTGTCTGATCGTTGATTGTAATGGATGAGTCGCATGTTTGCCTCTTGTTGGATAGGCAACATGTCTTTGTCTTGGAAGCGTTGAAATTAACAAGATTCTTTCTTCCCCACTCGTCTACAATTCTCAAATACTGATTTAGAGAACACGCTGTGGATCTTCTGTCCTCTTCCAGAATATCTAGAGGTATGGGACGGTTGTGCGCTTTGCTACAGTGTAGGTTGCTATCATCTGCAAACCATGTATCGGGTTATTTTAAGAAATAAATAACAAATTATATTGACTATATTACTAGCTGACCCTCCAAACAATAAACGATTTCTTTTTCTCATTATGCGTTTTTTCCAATTTTTTCTTTTTTCGATTGATTTTCATGTTTTTTTTTCCTGTTTTTTCTGTTTTATCATATTTTTTCTTGTTTTTATTTTTGTTTTCGTTGTATTTTTCGATTTTGTCAGTAACCTAACCTGCAATATAGTATTATAAATAATAAAATAAGTTTTATCAAAGCCCATCCAGTAAAGCGTTAAAGCTCGACAACAAACATACTACTCTTCTACATATGATATATAAAATAAGAATGTTATTTACAGTGAGCTTTTATAAATAAATATTTAAAAATGAATTATCCTCTCTCATCAATTTTCACCTTTTAACAAGCATCACAACCTAATTTATTTGCTCAGATAAATCATTTTACAGTGACCAATAAACACAGTTAGGTACTGAAATAAAATAATCCTCACCATCAGGTAAGTAACCTTATTGGTCCCAATATGGTGAAAGAGTCATTTCAGTGACCGTACTTTTCTTTTACGGTTGAGAATTCCCCATTTTAGAGCTTCATTACCAAAGAGAGAGAAAAGAGGAAAATGTGCCTGAAGGGTCATCTTATGATAGTTGCTTCTCATCTTAATTTCATTCTCAATCTCGGGACGAGCGTAAAAAGCAATGCCTTTAGTATATATGAGTCAATTGTGACTCGTTATTTTAACAGCAATATCTTAAGTGTTATTGATTTTTAATAATTCCTTGAATTTAAATTTTATCGTTTATAAAAAGAAAATTTTTAGAAAATAGTACTAGACATGTAAATAAACCGACTAAAAAAACAAAATTTTTACTTAAAAAAACCATAAAACTATATAAAATAATGCATAAATAAAAATTAAAATAAAATATTTATTGTTAGTTAATACATAAAATATTTTTTTAAACCAAATATCGTCATTTTTATATAACTGGGAGTTTAATGAAATTTCTATTTAAATAGTGATTTTGCGTGACTGTGGGTTTATATATCCTCTTATATTTAGAGATATAACGTAATAAAAGCTTTTCAAATATATGCAGCAAATGTAAAAATTCTAAATTGGTTTTATGATTGGAATTATTATAGCCGAGTAAAGAACACATCAAAAAGCTTTTCATAATTTCCATTTATTTTAAATATATATATATATATATATATATATATATATATATATATATATATATATATATATATATTCATATAAAAAGTAGTAATTTCGACCGAACAATTATAATAAAACAAAGATTAAAATTTTCGGGTATGCGGTCTGTTTAAATAAAATCTTAAATTATCTTAAAACTCAATATTTCGCTGTTTATTTGACAGCATCATCAGGAGTAAACTACAAAGAAAATATTATGTAGGTACTAAGAACAATAACAAATTAAAACGTATGACTTACAGAAGTTAAAAGATTTCAAGTTGACATTAAATTAAAATAATTAAAAAAAAGTCATATCACGTTCAAAACAGTAATCAAATAAAAAAAATAGATATATACACATATACACATATATACACACATATACATACATATATACACATATATACATATATACATACATAATATTTTCTTTGTAGTTTACTCCTGATGATGCTGTCAAATAAACAGCGAAATATTGAGTTTTAAGATAATTTAAGATTTTATTTAAACAGACCGCATACCCGAAAATTTTAATCTTTGTTTTATTATATTCATATATATATATAAATACAGTGTGTCCACTTAAGTTCGCACCATATGGGAAACTTTCTTATTATTAGTTTTACGAAAAAAAGTTATTCTTCATAAAAAGTTCTGCATGGTGTAAAAACTAAAATACAACCATCAGATATTAAAATTTTCAGTCGTAAACGAGGTATGTTCAAAAATATGAATTTTACCAAGAGCAAAGTACCTCAATTTTTTATAATATCGAAAATTGTTATTAAGAAAATTTATTTAGAAGTCTACAACATGTTCAAATATACAGCCATGTATACAAAATGTTTAAAATGGAGATTTTCTACATTTTGCTATTGCATGTCTACCCTACAACAGTAATAAATGCATAAGTACATTTTTAATCAAGTTGCCATGATATTTACATATCTGACATTAAACGTAAAATACATATTTGATAGTTATAATAAATTCTAATTAAAGATGCCGGTGGTATTCAATTTAGAAGAAAAAATAGAAATTGTGCTAATTGTGGGTGATAATTATAAAACGTATCGGGAAGCAGCTGAAATATTTAATAACAGACATCAAGGAAAAAATATACAACATACAACAGTTATGAGACTTATGGTACAATAATTTAAAGTATACGGAGATGTTAAAAATAAATTCAGCAACAAACGTGAAAAACGCGTTGCAAATGAGGCGACGAAATTAGATGTAATGTTATCTACAGTGCAAGATCCTAAATATTCTTTACGAAAGAGGGCATTGTTGTTGCAAAATGCAGGTAAAAGTACAATTATTGCAAAAATTTTGAAGGATAATAAGTTTAAACCATATAAGCCTAAATTTATTCATACATTGAAACCTAGAGACTACGATAAGAGAATAGAATTTTGTTTTCTTATTCAAGAAAAAATTGAGGACGATCCTTTTTTTGTTAGAAAAATAATGTTTTCAGACGAAGCTACATTTAATTCAAATGGAACGGTGAGTTCTCAAAATTGTCGATGGTGGAGTGACAACAATCCTAACTTCACAATTAGGACTCGTGATCAATATTCATTTAAAACAAATGTTTGGTGTGGCATTTACAAAAATAAAATAATTGGGCCATTTTTTTTTTCGACAATCCATGACCTCTCAGAATTATCTAAATTTCTTACAAACTCACGTGTTTGATTTTAGTGATGACCTATCACTACATGAACGGCAACAAATATGGTACCAGCAGGACGGCGCAATATGTCATAGTACATTGGAAGTAAGGCAGTATCTGGATCAATTGTTTAACGGAAGAGTAATCCACAGATATTCAGAGACTTTTTGGCCAGCTAGGTCGCCAGATTTAACCCCGTTAGATTATTTCTTTTGGGGTTACTTGAAAGAGAATGTATACAAACAAGGGCCGTTTACAAACGTCCAACATTTGGAAAGGGTTATTACGGAAACCATTCAGACTATAACTCCCAACATGATTAGAAATGTGTTAAGAGAATTTTGTCGTAGAACGGAAACTTGTATTGAAAGAGAAGGTGGGTACGTTGAGGCAATGGCGGTTTGATCGAAGAAAATCTATTACTTAATATTTTTTGCAAATATTTTTAACAACTTATTGTTATAATTGCTATTCATGTTAGATTGTAAAATAAATAACGTTGTTATGTGTACGAATTATTTTAAAACATCAACAAAATGCTGCAACAGTCAAGTTGGGAAACTAAAAGGTTATCAAATTTTTGATAACAAATGAGTTAAATGTTTGTTAGATATAGTTTACAATTTTAAATAAATTTTCTTGATAACAATTTTCGATATTATAAAAAATTGAGGTACTTTGCTCTTGGTAAAATTCATATTTTTGAACATACCTCGTATACGACTGAAAAATTTTAATATCTGATGGTTGTATTTTAGTTTTTACACCATGCAGAACTTTTTATGAAGAATAACTTTTTTCGTAAAACTAATAATAAGAAAGTTTCCCATATGGTGCGAACTTAAGTGGACACACTGTATATAATTTTTTATAATTCACGTTAACAAAGTTTCTATTTTGACACTAAAAACAGTATCGAAATAGAGTCATTGTAACACTGTTTTTTGGTAACTTTTTCTTTTACACAATTGGTTGCACTGCACTGATTGTCAACGAAAGAGTTCAGGTAGTAAATCAAGAAGTACTTATGTTGTAGTAAAGTATTAACTACATTATCAGCGATATTGCGAAATTCAGAATATTTTATACAAATTTGACAAACATTCAAATTTAAAATCATTAAAACTGTCAAGTGTCAAAAGTGTCAAGATTGCCAACATAAATAAATATTTCGAAAAACTCTCATTTTATTTATTTTTTTATACTTTTAAAAGTTCATTATAAAAAATAGTATGTAACACTCGAATTACAATGACAGTTTGTAGTACTTGTTCTTTGCGAAACTCACCGCTTCGCGGTTCGTTTCACAAACTGCACTCGTACTACAAAACCTGTCATTGTAACACTTGTATTACAATATACTATTGTAAAATAGCTGTAATGGCTTGTGTCCTTAAAAAGTTATAAACTGTTTATTATACCATAATACACTTGTATTACAATATACTAAGGCCGAATAGCCCAGGTAGCTGAAATCAGCAACTATCTTGACAATGTGAGTCCAATACTTGTAACATAAATAATTGAAAATATTTTTTAAATCTGTGAAAAATCAGGAAATCTTGAAACGACTTAGAGCCAAAAATCAAAAAAAAAAGTTATATTACATTAAAAGTTAAGTAACAGGCTAAAAAGTAAACCAGGTAATGATATTTATTAACTCTAAAAGACAGTTATATCAAGTATTTAATAACAACTGACTTTGCATTATTTTAAAGTAATATGAATAGAGCTTGCCATTCCAAGTATGTGTAGTCAAAATCCAGAAGTAATTCCTTTGTTTCTTATCCAAAGATACAAAGATAACTTTTCGAATCTACAAATCTAAACATTCAGTTAAAACTATGAGAAAAAGACTTCGCGCTCAAGAGTTTTAAAGCAGAAGAGAGATACCAGTCCCTCAAATAACTAGACAAACAAAAAATTAAAAGTAAAGAGTCACAACTGATCAAAGGGATCGATTTGTATTTTAAATATATAGAAGTAGTTCCTTGGTTTCATATTCAGAACTGCAAAGAAAACTTCTGGTAGCTATATATGTAAACAATTAAGTTAAAATCGTGAGTAAAAGACTTCGCGCACAAGAGTTTTGCAGTGGAAGAGAGTTACAAGTTCCTCAGAGTACTATCAAAAAAATTAAAAGTAAAGAGTCACAGAAAAGACCGCTTTTGATGTCAAAAATATATAAGTAAGTCACAACTGATCAAAAAGACAGCTTCGTATTTCAAATGATTAGAAGTAATTTCTTTGTTTCTTATCCAGAGTTGCAAAGAGAACTTCTGGAAGTTACAAATGTAAACATTTCAGTTAAAAACATAAGAAAAATACTTCGGTCTCAAGAGTTTTGCATTAGAAGAGACTTAGAGTTAGATTAGATTAGATATTTTGTTTGTGTTGGCTGTTAGCCTGTATTATGCCTGTATTGTAAACACCCATTATCTCTGGAATAGGATTAGAGCACCTTGTCCAACCCTGCCCTCTTAATGAGACTTAATAGCCTTTACAGTGGCCACTCCGCATACTTGGAGCAGCCGGTTTCTCCTCTCCCAGTACTAGATACCGTGTCCTTGCAAGGCCTTCACATTGGCATAGGACATGAAATGCGGTTTCCTCCTCTCTTGGCAGTGTCGAAAAATGTCTTTATTTGCTAAGTTCAGCTGACTCATGTGTTTTTTAAGCCCACAATGTCCTGTCAAGAGACTGACAATCATTCTGACATCGTTTCGCCTTTGTGATAGCAGCTCTCCAGTAAACTCCAGAAAACTTTCTAAAGACTTTGGCTTGTCGCTTGCCCTGTGATTTTTCTCTCCATTCCTGGGCCTTCTCTAGCCTCCATTTCTCCATGTCAGAAAATTTTGAATTGTGGCATGTGTCAAGGCCCCAACGGAGTCCCACACCAGCTGTGAGCTTATTTGTGCCAAGACTATCACCATTAAAACTGCTTGGCTGTCCGAGTATATGACTACGGTTTTACCCGTTATACCCTGACTTACGATCTCCGTTGCACAGTGTTGTATGACCATTACTTCAGGCTAAAACACTGTGGCATACGCACCTACACTTAGTTGGGCTTTTATCCTGTGTCCTCTACTATATATACCTGACTCTGTGCCTTTCTGAGCCTTTGAGCCATCGGTATACAAGATTGACTCCCCTTGGATTGGGGAGCCATTGTTCCATGAGCCCCTTTCCAGTATTTCTACTCGAAAGTTTCTCGCAAAGTTAGGTCGCAGTGATATAGGATAACAGCCAACCCCAAAAATATCTAATCTAATCTCGCAAAGTTAAACCTGGGGACTATCCTGTCCTGGGGCATGCTCATTATTACCAGTCCCTTAGTTATCTAGGCAAAAAAACTAAAGAGTCATAACTAATCAAAAAGTTCGCTGTAATAACACTCGATTACAGATTCCTAGAGTTCTAGAAAGATGAGCTGGGTTCTATATTACCATATATGACCCAAAATATTTAGGAGTATCTGTAACGTTTATAGGAAGTATTATGCAGAAAGCAAAAACTTTAATTTTACTGTTTAAACAAATTTTAACCGGTCGGAAATATTTTCATTTATATAAATTACTAGCTGTACCCGGCGCGCGTTGCTCCGCCAATATCTAAAATAAATTTAAGAAAAATAAAAGAAGAGAAGAGTTAGAGAAGGAAAGAAAGTTTATAGTTTTGTTTTACTTATCGCACCAAAAATATATTTTATCTACTCTGCCTCATATTCTGTATCAATTTTTAGTTCGTGAAAACTGTCATTATAGACAGCAGTGCGTAAAGGATTGAAAGTGTGCGTGAAGTAACAATGTATTTTAAATGGGATTTACTTTTTCGCACTGTTTTTGAGACACCTTCATATAATCAAATATCCTTAGCATTCGCGTTGCCATGGTGTTGCTATGGGAGCATTAGTTTTGTTAGTATCTTGTAAATGAATTGAAAATAAATTGCTTTCTTGTAATTATTTTTTATTTGATTATCGTAGATAAAATATTGTATGAAACTGTGCGTGAAGTGCTTTTTGCGCACTTACGCGATATATAGCACTCGCTTCGCTCGTGCTCTAAACATTGCGTGCGTGCGCAAAAAGCATACTTCACGAACTGTTTCATAAATAACTATTTCGAACTTATATTTATACGAATTCGTATAGATATCTATTAATCAGTATTAAATTCGATACATGGAAGCGCCATCTGGTGGTAACTTCCATTAATACGAATATCATATTTATCTAACCCGTTAAAAATACATCATACCGATTTTCGTGACAATCGCTTGAACGGGGCAGAAGTTGCTACTCTGCAGTGCCACCTGGTGGCGAGTGGCATCAATGAGCATATCATACAAACCTTCTCCGTGGAAAAATACATATACATACCAATTTTCATGACAATCAGTTAAACGGGACAGAAGTTGCTACTCTGCAGCGCCACCTGGTGGCGAGTGGCATCAATGAGCATATCACACAAACCTTCTCCGTGGAAAAATACATACGTATACTAATTTTCATAATAATCGGTCCAGTAGTTTTTGAGTTCATTGAGTACATACAGACATACAGACATACAGACATACAGACAAACATTCATTTTTATATATAGAAGATAGAAGATAAAAAATAATAGATTATTCTGTATAAATTTTTCCATTTATTTAGATCACTCCATCACCCTATATAACGCAACAAACTTTTAATAAAAGTGCATTATTGAATTCAAGTAACGTTGGATACACACTCAGTAGCATATTCCGTTTCAGGAAAGTTTCAAATTCGTCTAGCTAGTTCATTTTAAAGCCATGCACCATCATGTGTCTGTCGTCAATATTATGCAAGTCTGCAACACAACCCTTCGAGCAACACGAGTATTGCATTGAATTTCGCACGAATACCTTTTTGAAATCCAGTATTTAGATACTCGAGATGTATTTCGTCTATTATTAGTGTAAGTTTCCATTCAGGAAGTATATTTCGGCGATATATACCAATAGGTATATTTTAGTCAGAAATTACAAATTAGTAGGTACTACTACAAATAGTGACAGATTTTATTATGATTATGATATTACAATTTACTCTGAACTTCACAAAACTTTTGGATATGCATGTTGATAGTGATGTGAACATAAAAGTAATACTACTCCTACAGGCAGACACAGATGCCGTCGCATCAAGATTTGTCTTTGACAAACCCTACAAAATATTAACAACCAAGACAGCAGACCCCAACGTAGTGAACGCTCTGAGCGTATATACGGATGGATCAAAAACAAAGCAAGGTGTAGGATGTGGAATTTACTCTAGATCCTTAAACCTAAAAATAAAATGGGCTATGGATGGCTTGTCAAGTGTGGTTTAGTCAGAACTCACAGGCATAACCATAGCTGCAAAAGAATTAATCAATAGGAACATCACAGGCAGGAATATAAATATATACACAGACTGCCGACAAGCACTACTGACCTTGAATAGACCACGTTTCACTTCAATTTTAGTACAAGAATGTCACCAATCTCTAACTGAGGCCAGCCAGAATAACGTGGTCACTCTCAGCTGGATCAAAGGACATGGAAACTCTAAAGGCAACCGCATTGCGAACAATTTAGCAAGGAGGACTGCGGGCTACAGATATGTTAGCACTCGCCCATCTACCAAGCTAACATTGTCCGCAGTCGTGGACCTTATCAAACAGCACTCTCACCAAAAATTTATACAGTGCTGGGATGAAACTACGAACTGTAGACTGGCCAGAGAGTTAATACCTCATCCTGGCGAGGAAACAGCAAAAAAATTTAAAGCATTGACCAGACAAAATCTCCGAACAGCTGTGGGAATCTTGACAGGTCACTGCCAATTGCGACAACATCTCTTTAGGATGAAATTAACAGAATCGCCGCTATGCAGAGGCTGCGAACAAGAAGAGGAAACAGTAGAACACATTATGTATGACTGCTCTGCTTTTTCTGAAATCAGAAGATCCGTGTTGGGCAAGTATTAGCTTACACCAGCCGATGTCAGGGAGATCCCCCTCGGGAGCCTCATCACCTATTTTAAATCACTAGGCCTGGTGACAGCCTGAGGTGAGGATATCCCTACAATACGGGAGGATGCACAATGGGTCATATGTGGCATCAGTGCTGGTTAAGCACTTGCTCGCCCCTCCCCAAATTTCCAGATCCAGATAGTAATGTGAGCTGCATTTCAACTTACTGATGAAATTAATTATACCATTTATCATTTACCTAATATTTAACATGCTGCTTGTTATATACACGATTATATCTTCCAATATTTATTTTTTAAGAAAGTGCATGAGTAAGTGCAAAAGATGAATACAAAAATGAGCATTAACCAAGGACCCAATATTAAGTTCTGTTGATGGTGCTGATTGTTTTTTTCTTAGTTGAGACTACGAGTGGTTTACACGGTTCAAAGTGGGTCGTAAGTCAAAAAAGAGCGTCTGTGTATTAAAAATTAGTCAAATTAGTCATTGACATACAGGCAAATGGAATTAAATATCCCAAAGATTCGATCTGTCGCATTGTCACTGGAAATTTGGGCATGATAAAGGTGACCCAAAAATGTTTCGAATTGAACATTCGAAAGACATTATTAAGGCTAAGAAAAAAAAACTGTGTACAACATTGTGTGTTTGAATACGACCTCGAAATGAAGTTTTGCAAGAAAACGCCCAAGCGAGTCAAAATCCAAGTCAAACGTGAAGACAATGTTGATTTGTTTCTACGATTTGAAAGGAATTAAGTATCTAAAAAAACGTCCCAGCGCGTCAATCGGTTAATTCTGTGTATTATCTTGCTGTTATGAGGGTTTTGATTTCGCGCTTTCGTCGTATTTGGCCAGAATATCATGAAGAAGGAAGCTGGCGCTTGTTGTAATGCACCATCACATAGATCGACACTTGGTGTCCGGTTTTTTGACAAAAAATGGCATTTCAACCACTTCTCTGATGCTTCGGTTAGGGTACCGTGCAACTTTTTTCTGTTTCTACATTTGCCCATTAAGGGCCGAAGTAGAGGTGTCTACGACCATTTTGAAGAACATCCTGGTCTAGGAGCTGAAGTTCTTATTCCACAAAACTTTAAACAATTAACCAAAAGTCATATAACTTGGGAGATTATAAAAAATTATTAAATCTTAAAAAAAACAGAATAAGCGAATTAAGTTATATATTTAATTCAGTTAAATGTTGGACGCAGTTCTTTTAAATACTTTGTCATAAAGAAATAACTCCACACATTCCTTTATATTATTTTGAGCAACTTTGTTATTCAGATGAAAACAAATACATTTTAAACCATAAACTCTCTAGAAATTCTCCAAATACACTAAATTCACTTTCATAATATATCACAACGTAAACCTGGTACAGCAGAACACGTTTCCCCGTTGTACGTTAGGAATTAAGCCATTAAATGCAGAAACAACACATTATTTTAGAGGTTAGCCCTTATCTTATCGGATAACCTGGCAGTACAACTGGCAAAGGGTCGGATCTGGGCCCTGTGGAAAACCGAATAGCACTCCCGGGATAGAACCGCCCGCAAACTATGGTTATTTCATATTCATGGAGAAATTACTAAACCGGATTTTAATTTATGCAGGAATTGGGGATTGATTTGTCGGAATTGCGCCACAGGAACAATTTCAACAATTCGCATTGTTTCTTTCTGCTGCTATCTCGATGAAATAACAATAACCTAAATTTAAACTTCCACACGGTTTAATACCAATGTATGTAATCATAAATGTCTACATTAATACAAAATATAGCAAAATTAGAGCTGTTTCACTAACTAGACCTTCTTTTTTATTATAATGTTGTAAAAAACGTATTGCATAAAATTCAGATTCTTTTAAAATGTAGGTAGATTCATTTTTCACTAATAAACATTTAAGTTGATCTATTTTCTCACTTACATATCTTTTTTAAACACTTATTGTCAACAAACGACGCAGTCAATTTTTAAACTCGTGCTGATTCTAATTTTAAAAATATCGAAATGACATATTTTAATAGCGCTATCTAACGGTTATTTGTAAAAACATAAGAGCCAATTTTCGTATGAACCATAGATAAATTAGGGAGTCCAAAAGAAATAAGTGATTTTTGTAACAAATTTATTGTTTTGGACACAGTGTGGTGATATTTTTAATTTTTTTGTGTTATAATACAATAAGAATCGTAAGATATTCTCCTACAGCGACAAATTAACTTATTTATAAATCTAAACAATTTTAATTAATTTGTCAGCGCACATAGATTTTTAGAGCCTCTCGACACACCACCGCCCGATATAAATCAAAGAACTTTATGTCGAGAGTGAACCCTGGAAATTCATATTCTTCTCAGTATGTGGTTAAAATCATCACGTCCTCTACTTTTATTTCATTTATTTCTCTGTATGCCGGCGCTGTAAGAGAAAATAAATTTGCGAAAAAGAAGGACACACAAATCCACATTAAGTAGTATGGGTTCGTATACTGTTGATTGTGAGAATAACTAAAAGTTAATAATAAATGTGGTTTGGGTGTATGTGTGGAATTCATTATACCTTCAAATATTTAATTATCTGCTGCAGGGACAGCGCGAATTGGTTTAAAAAGTCTGTTAATATTTCCAATATTGGACCTTTAAATTGATACCAGAGAATTCCGTTGCAATTTATTAATTATTTTATGAATGTTTTTACCACAGATGTTATGAATTACAGAACGGGAAAAATAGTCAATTAAATATTAATTTTGATATGATATGATATATTAAAAAAATAGTTATTTGTATAAAATAACGACATAAAATATACCTAATATAATCTGATGACACTGCAATAGCAGCAAGAAGTACTCAACCAGGTTGATCACCGGATACTTGCAAAGAGCAAAGGATAAAATGGAAGAATGGTGCATACGATGGAAAATAGCGATAAATCAGGAAAAGACGAAAGATGTCCTGTTTAAAAAAAGACGCCACCACTTATATGAAAATATCACGATGGAAGAAGAAGATATAAACTGGACTAGATCAGTAAAGTAGGTACCTTGGACTCAACCTGGACCAAGGACTATTATGCTTCAAAGAACACGTAGATAGCGTAGTAGAGAAAGCAAATTACGCAAGAAGCAAATTAGGAGGACTAATTGGAAGAAGAAGCAAGTTAAACTTGCAAATAAAATTAAGACTAATCCAAATAATAATTATGCCCATCCTAATGTATGCATCGGTGGCGGGGCCATGCTTGCAAAACTACGATGTCAAAAGTACAATTTCAACAAAATAAATGTCTAAGGGAAGTGGTAAACGCACCATGGTACGTAAGGAACACCACCTTATATCACGATCTTGAAATAAGAAAGATAACAGATACCATGAAAGAAATAACTAGGAAGATCTTTGAAGGCACGAGGAACCATGTAAATTGTTATCTAAGGGAGCTAACATAATACGATCCAGACAACGGTCCTGGGACACATAAGAGGCCAAAGATGCAGCTCCGGCAGCAGTAAAGAAACAGAGGACAACATAGCGGCAATTGCGACGAAAAGAGTCACCGTGAAAGTACGTTAACTGAGACCACAAAATACAACGGACCGCACAAAGAGAAAAGCACGCAATATCAATAGCCAGACACCAGGAGTATAGTGCATAGAGCACTGTCTTGACAGAAGTAGATGAGGACCGCAGTTTCTCCCCAATGCCCAGACGGGGTCCGAAATTTCTGAAGCCCCCTCGCGAAGAGAGGGAGGGTGGTGGAAGGGAGGTCGAGAATGCCATTCAGACAACTGAATCGTTGCCAGAATCCAGAATGACATCCACACCATCTCGAGTTCAGTAAATGCGTGCGTACCTAATATAACAGCAATAATTGAAAAATATAACAATTGTAATTGTTATAATTGTTATAAATAATATAGAAAAATCCGTTACAGTACTTTTTGAAAAGTTATTAGTTAGAACAATATTTTATCTACGAATACGTGAGTATTTTGAAATCAAATTTAATTAACAACGAGAACGGAGTAAATTTCTTGATAGTTTGTGTAAATCTGAAATATTGACATCAATAATCGTTTGAAGTTAAAATTAGATAAAAACTTTAATAAATTATGATTAGTTTGTATTTAATAGTTAATCAATTTAACTTAAATTTAGTTACTTAAATCCAGTTACCTAAATCATAACTACTGATGAATGTAAAGTACACTACCAAAATAATATGCTGAATTATCACATTTTACATATCTGGACGAATGTTTCGGGTCAAGCAGGATGATGGATATTCCTATATGAGAAAGATAAATGTGAGGGTACCCGAGGGTAGTATTTAGAGACCTGGATTTTGGCTAATACACAAATACAATAGCCACCTTTCCCAACAATACAGCTATTGAATTAATTAATTACGATTATGAAGATACCAGTACAACAATTCAAGAAGTATTCGAGCAAATAATACAATGGACTAAAAAAATAAATCTGAACATACTTTTTATTTTTTTAGCAGAATCCTAGCAAATTATCTGTGAATGAACATGTAAAGAAAAACAGAAGAGAAGTACAACTCATGTAAAAAAATGTACTAGCTCTTGAAGGAAAATCAGTGTATGTGTATGAAAAGTTACTTTAATATAAAGAAATTTTCAATTTAGCCTTGGGAATGTGCAAGCCCAGAGAAATATGTAGATAAGATCCAGATATTTCAAAATAAGGTTTTTCAAAAATTTCTCCATGTTACATTTCTATTTACATCGATATTTCACGATATTTCACAATCATAAAAGTAAAGGACATCCAGCAGGACTTAAACTGCGATCTAGACCTTAACGCGGTAACTCTGAAGCCTTCAGTTACAGATACCTTATGAATTAGTCAGCACTTTGAACGTCTTGATGTAATTCATATTAGATATGGTACTTATATACTTCCTCCTCAAGCACAACTTACCATACGTTCATTGGTTAGAATGGAAATTGAAACATCAAACTCTAAGTCACTTTTAGTCCTGTCTTACATTTTTAAACGGTTGGAAAATCGGAACCATGGATTTTTTAGTAAAGTAAAAAAATTCTCAAACCTCTTATCTTTAATTTTTTTCAGTTGTTTTTTTGTGTTATGATGATTTTTCATTTTACTTTAGTTTCTCGTTTTTTACTTATCTTAAACATTTTTTGACAATTTTTCTACTTCTTTCGATTCCTCTCATTTTTCTTTTTTTTCGGTTAGTTTGATTTTTATGTCATCTACAGGTACTTCAAACTGATAGATATACCTTAAAAATTAGCATGTTGCTGGCGCGATACCATAAGATTTTGCCTTACCAAATTTGTCTAACGTTTCTCTAGATTTTTTGTTTTTGTCGATTTTATATCATTTTCTTATTTGTTTTCAGGTTTTTTAGTATTTTTTTTTTGTTTGATTTTGTAATTTTTAGGTTTTATCTTTTTGCCAGTTGGTTTTATATACACATTTTTCGTTTATTTTTAATTTGCGTGACGTTTCTTTGTTTTTCTGTTTTTGAAGTGAAACTTCTTTAGAATCGTTGTGATTTCAAACCGGATGCAACGGAAAAACGACAGGTAAGAGACACAAATACAAAAATGTGTAGGATGAAGCCGGCAAAGAATGAGACAGAAATATACATACTATTTTATATTATCGGTCTCTTCTCTTTGTTCCATACTTCGTAGCGTCCCCACTCCCGTCTTCTATGCATAGTCGCCTGTACTAATTAGTGAGCCAAAGCGAGAGAGCAAATGTCGGTGTGTATGTATATTGCACACTGTTTAATACTTGCTTGTTAAATAAAATATCTTTTAAAATTATCAAAATACTTTCATTTTTAAATAAATAAACTTTGTAATTATCCTACCCTTGTTATATATGTATATTCATCTCATTCTTTTGTCAATTTACTGAAGTTTCACTTCTATCGTGCTTGAATCGCACACACACCTTTTTTTTGTATATTTTTTTTAATTTTCCTTCTTCTTTTAATTCTTTTCTTTATTTTTCTTGTTATATTTTTCCATTTTAAATTTTTTTTACAATTATTTCTAAGTGTTTTTGACTAAAACTGATTTTTTTACCCTCAATCCTATTTACATCTATGGTCTTTTACTGTTGTTGCATCTTTTTAGCGGCGAAACTGTCATTAAGAGTAGAATTGTCATAAGAAATGGGTTATAACAATAAATATTAAAATAATAAAAATTAATAAAGCAAGTGGAAATCTTATGCAAAATTTCAGTATCAAAAACGCAAAAAAACTAAATGATGGCTTGTTAATTACGGTTTTTCGTTACTGCGTGCGCGGGCATCGTAAAAATTTATCCTAATATACTTCACAAATGTTATTATAAAAATATTATAAAATTAACCAAATCCGAAATTTTAAAACTTTAAGAATCCAATATAGCACAGCTTAATATTTCCCACAAGTTTTCGTTATTCCCATCATAAAATCGTTGACGTAATTTACCTGTTTGAGTAGGTAGACCATTCGCGACTTCGGAAAGTTGAAATTTAATTTAGACGTGAAACTTTGCAAAATTTCATTTACTTAGTGCTGTAATTCCATAAAATTTTACATAATATTCTTCTTCGATTCGTAAATATGACCTTCACCGTCACATTGCAAGCTTAGTTCAGATCACATAATTGTGTTTATCAAACTAGCTTTAGTTTTCGTTACTTTATAGTATGTACCCGAATATACGAATTAACCACGTTGTATAACCAATTATTAAGGCGGAAATATACTATTAAAACGTGACACGAAATTATGAGTAGGTACTGTGGTAAAAATAAGTTAATTCGCGTTTAAGAAAATGTGGCAAAGACTACAAGAGCTTTCTGCAGAATGTTTATTGAGTTGGCTACCAAGGTGTATCAGTTATTACAGCGGTCAGAATTTTTATGGAGGCTCATAAAGAACTGTTATAGCTTATTTTGATTTTATTGTAAAAGACTTCTGATGCATGATAATGTTAGAATTCACAACATGAAAATTACTCAAAGTTACTTTAACGATATAAACATTCTTGTCATGGAGGGGTCAGCGTAGGTTCAGAAGCGAAACCAATTGAACATATTTGAAACTTGCTTGGTTAAAGGATGCGATGGTGTTATTCTTTCTTTAAATGTAAATCATTTGTAACAAGTTTTTTACCAGAGCTTTTTAGTCTTCATCGCATTGTTAGACTTTCTTTTTCCAGAAATCGTAAGCACTAGGATGTAAATCTATAAATGTGCGTTTTGTTTACCGACGAATACGGCACACGTATTAAAAAAGCGGAGAGAAGAAGACTTTTAGCACTGCTTCGAACAATGAAAGATTCACGTTGTAGGAATAGAGAATATTTAAAAAGATAAAAAATAAAAATGTATGAAATAAAATCAAAACAACTTAAAGTGCTGGTCTTGTTATTTAATAACCAAACCCCGTATGTTAGATTATAAAATATTGACTTTTTAATCGAATGTTCAACAGGTTCAAGATGTCGCTTCTTTATTTTAATGCATCACGATTAGTAAAGTTAGGAAACTGAGCTGTTATGTTAAATCACATTGTAGTGTGAATTACAAATGTAAATTTTTAATTATCTCTATATATTGGTAGTAAATAAACAATTGACATATTCTCTACTAGTTTTCTAAGTCGTTTTGTAATGTAACAATTAATTTCTACACTGAAAACATTTTTTTCTTTTTACATATTTAAACAGGAAGCTTATTAAGCTGAACTTAATTCTGTGTCGAATTAGCTTAGATCACCCAATTCATTTAATCATGAAAGCTTGAATTGGTCTAAAATGAAGCACAAAATCATCTTCAAAAGCTCAATTCTTGTGTATATGTATGCACCAGTTAAATGATGCATAAAAATACATACACGCTTCCGTGGCGAGTCATGTTAGTCGCCTTCATGCTGCCCTGACGCCGCCCATATTACTGCCGCCCCATTACTGGCGTCCCCATTATCGCCGGTCACATTACTGCCGCCCCAACACCTTCTGTATTCGAGTTTCTCTTTTGAATAGGCTGAAGCGGAAGTACAAATGCTAATAAAAATATTTAGGTCGCTAAAAAGCCAGTGGATATGGTCCCCTGTTGAAAACTGTAACTTATAATTTGGGTTTGAGAGTTCAATACGAATTTTCTTTATTGAAAGCTTATATAAGCAAATGCGTTGTTTATATACCACAAAAGTTAAAAAATATACGTAATCGTAAGCTATCTAAAAAAATGTAGAATACAGACATTAAAGTATTAAATTCATTTTTTTTTAAATATGCTTGGTTAAATATTTCTATTTCTTTATTTATCATAGTCAAAGAACCATCACTTGTATTTTAGTTTTCTGTAATGAAGCCAAAGTGGCGCAAACTTTTAAGAGCTTCTATCTGTGATTTGCATAACTGTAAACATTAGATAGAGACATCGAAAGTACCTTACATTACCTTACATCGATAAACAGCCATCTACATAATTATATGAGAGTGTTCAATGTTTTAAATAAATTGGCAAAATGCTATCCTATAACATTTACGATCGACTAAGAATCAGTGTTCATATTAGAAATCAGAAAATGTTTCAATGTTGCAATTTTTATTTCAACCAGTGTAAATGGATGCGAATTTAAAACATTGTTCCATACTCATTGTACGTTACATAAGAATGTGGGCTGCGCTTACCACCCAAATATGTGAAAGGAGGTTAAATAAACATTATGGAAGATAATCCTGATGCTCCTGAAGTAGGATCTTAATGACATATTTTGTAGAGACTGACGTAGAAAATGAGTTTTTAAAACCCGTTTGGTGCTGCTATGGACGTTAACATAGACCCACGAATATAGTTGAAAGTTGGCATAATCATTTTAACAAGTACATTTTGAGCGTACATCTTGATGCTTGGATTAGCTTTAAAACAAGAATCTTAATATTCAAACAACCTATGACGTCAGTTCTAACTAAATGTAAACCAATGATTGTCGTTTTAATCACCTAATAAAAATGCATAAATTTGTTGTTTTAAATTTTTACACAAAAAAAAAAATAATAAAAAACCTTTATTTATTTTCAAAGTTTTATAATTTTAATCAAAAATCACCGGAAATTAAAAATTTGAAAGGTTTATGTAACTTTCTGTATAAACAAAACTCTAGTCACGATTTTAGGTAATTAACAACGTTGTGTACTACATAGTTCAGAATTGCGATTTGATTATCAAACCAGAGTTGTGTACGAGTTCGGACAAAATCTACCTAAAATCTAAAGTGCACGATTTAGACAGACTGCCTTTAACGATCGGTTTATTCAAATTTTCATTATCGACAATGACCTGATGTAAATAACAATTAAAAAAATATAGATTACATTCAAAACAGCTTTATCTTTATTATTATACTAGTTGTACTCGCAATATACACTAACTATGCAATTGCTACTAATATTTATATATCCTATGTTTATGTTTTATGAAAACTGTGAGACGCGTTCATGGATGTCAATGAAGGTAGTCCTATGGAGTAGCAACGTATCAAAACTTTGTAAGAGACTCTTAGACATCAGGTCTATAGATGACTCGATCACTTCTCAGCATGCCAAATCTTTTGTATCTCAATGGCAATGGCAAAATAGGTGTATTTTCCCACCTTCTTTTTGTGTTGTTATTTGAAACAATAATATCCACTAGACGAGAAGAGAAAGAGAGAGAAGACAAGATAAGGTAGAAGGGGGTAATTAAAAATTTAAGGAGTGGTATTAGATTTGAGGTCCCTATTGTAGGACTTATGTCCTTTTTAGGGAGTGGATAGGAGTGTTTGGAAGGTGTTAGTATCGGTCGTCGGCTTCGCTCTCAGAAACTTCTCCATTTGTAGCAGGTTGGATAGCTTCATCTGCATCTTCTTGCCATCTATGGAGCTTGAACGTAACTAAACAGTCTTTTCCCTTTGGCGTGAGTGTAAGTGTTGTGTGGAGGTGTAACCCACGTGGTGCAATGTGAGGTTTCACTAGACGAACTGAGTTAGCCTTTTTATCCGCTACCACAATATCTGGCTATCTATATGCGTCACCTGTCTCTCGATAGTAACAGGCCTAATGGAGTAAAGTCTAAAATCAACGTTATACAGAAGTGACTACATATGGTACTATTATAAGAATTGTATGATCTAAGTAGTACAAACTTATTGTCCAACTTTAGTGAAAGATGTTGTACTCGTGGTTGTATCTCTGTAAGTAATCAGTTGAGGGTTGAACAGTCCTTTTTACATATAGTGCGATAAACAATTTGGATCACCTATAACAATTTCGTCTTAATTGTTGGTTTGAATAACCTCATCCTGAATCGCAAGCATGATAATAATAGAATAATATATGTTTTCGTTTTTTTTAAGTGTGTATTTTTTACGTTAGGTGTTCGCGTGATTGTGCTTCTATTAACCAACCACCACAGGTCACAATTATAAAAAAAATGGGACATCAGAATTAGTAAAGCTACAAAAGCGACTCTGACTGTTTCTGTTAAAACCCATTTGTAACAATGAAAATTAAAATCTAACACTGGTTTCAGTACTTTTTGTTTAATTACTGTAAAAGCAACTTTACTACAATAGAGATTCCGTTATAATATTTATTTATGTTCAGCATTAATCATGTACTTCCTGAAGAACTTATGGTTTATTTTGGTAAAACAAAAAAATATATTTCATTGATTTTTTAATTACTAGTGGGTATTCTGGGTAGCAAAGATCACAGAAAAATAATATATCACATTTCAAGCATCATACAGTAATGAGAAGAACTTATATGCGAACTTGTAGTTCAGGAAATTACTTCCTAAGGTCATAAGGTTTAAATCGACTTCCATTAGGTATGTACGTCAACTAGATTCATCAATTTACTCGTTCTCTGCAAGTTCAGTAACTTCCTGGTGCTTTTTTCTGTTCTGATTAATTGGCGTAGTTATTTCACACACGCATTTAAATAAATCATTCTAATAATACCCTAGCAAAGATGCTTACGTTCATAATGCCTGTAATTTATCTTCATATACAAAAATTTTCATCGTGTAGCTGGTAGCTGACTTTAAGGTTATTAGATTATGTTCATTTTACTTGTAGTCGCAAACATAACTACAGGCAATGTCTCAATTAGATTGTCAGTTATCTATCCTATTACTATCTATGTATAAAACAGTTTTTTAGTCTTTAATAAATGCAAATAATAGTGTTCTGAGCCAAAATGTATTTTTTTTAATCTTTAACATTATATCATTTTTAAATATAAATTTATTTATTATATAAAAAGTACAAATATACTTTAGTGCTGTAATTATGTTCCTGTTTCAAAAAAATTTCTTTGACCAGTGATGATTGGACGAAAAAATATAAAAGCTGGACGGCTGAAGATTGGAGAAATGTGTTATTCTCAGATAAGAGCTACTTTTTGTACAAGGACAACAGTGTCGTTTCGTCAGATAAGGTGACAATGTAAAACTTACACCAGTTTATATTGATCAAAAAGTTAAACATCCTCTGAAGAAGATGTTTTGGGGCTGCTTTTCTTATAACGTTCCTCGTGCCAACCGAAGGCATAATGCATTCTCAAAAATACAAAAATTTGTTGGAAAAGAAATAAAAAGGAGAGCTGAGAAAAGTGAATGACAATGATTAACCAATTTTTCAAAAAGATTCGGCTCCTTGCAGATAATATACGAAATATTCAAGAACATGAATATACCATGCCTTGGATGGCCAGGAAACTCGCCGGATCTCAATCCAATTGAAAATCTGTGAACGATTATGAAAGCTAGACTGCGCAAAAGAAAAATTGATAGAAACTGTAATCCAGAATTGGTTTCGGGATTTGAAAATCACAGAAAACTGTAAAATACTTGTTTACTCGACACCAAAACGTCTTTAAAAAGTTATTAAAGCGAAGGAAGGACATATTTCTTATTAAAACAATGTTTATTGTATTGGTTATTCTATTTTAATAGTCTCTATAAGAAATAAATGTTGATTTTCTTAATTTTACACATATGTTCACATTAATTGACACAGTGCTGTAAAATATAAAATGTTTAATAAAGAAAACATATTAGAGTGATTAAAATTTTTTAACAAAAATGTCCAAAATTTACAGTTGAAATGATGAATTTGACAAAGAGAATTATTTATAATAGAAATTGACAACGTTATCAAAGCAGCACGTTAAATCAAGCACAAAGCTCACTTGCATATTCCGGTCTAAACCGGTAAATATTGAATGTGCATTCGCAGTTGATGTCATGTTATATACAAAAGCAGAAGTAGACTTACAGGGAACTTGGAACATCTGGTTACAGAAATTGGAAAAGAGGAACATAAACATAAATACCTATATAACTATATTTTCTTAAATATCCCACAATGAACTCGCTTACCATATATTTACATAAGTTTGTTGATGCCTGTTTTTGGTGTGTTTTCTTTTATTTTGAGGTATGGAAGGCTGTTTGAGCTTGGCTTTCAATGTGTTAAATTAATAGTTTCTAGTTATGAACATACGCTGTGGTTATTATTATTATTAGGTATTTTTTCAATCTATTGAAATAATTTTCCCATTATTAGTAAACTATTATTTTTGAGATAATTTTCAACGGATTTTTGAAATTTTTGAAATTTAGAAATTATACAAACAAGAGATTATTAAACTGACATTAAGGAGAAATTGAAAAAATGTCACATCCAGTGGGACTCGAACCCACCATCACTGCCTTATACGCAGGCATGCTTTAACCACTTAAGCTATTGGATGCTCAAGTGGTTAGGAAGCGAAACGTTATAAGGAACTCAAATCCCGTCAGATATGACATTCACTCACTTTCTTCTTAAGCACATGTTACATGACGTTAATAAGAGAGAAGATTTGTCAAATCGACAATTGAAACATCAAACTCTAAGTCACTTTATTTGTGCCCTGTCTTATATATTTTGCGCTACATCCCTTTGTTATATTCATTCATCTTGTTGCTTCCTTCGTCAACATACAGTACTCTCTACCAAGTCTACAGTTACTTGAAACAGAATCTGTTACCATCTTATTCTTGTTATACGTTTTCTTCTATGTTAGTGTGTGGTTATGGACTATATTTGTTCTGGAGCTGATTTCGCCAACATTGAAGATGCTTTATTTAATTTACGGCATATTTGTACATCTTTTCCAAGCTTGGCTAGACCAACATACACTATTACAATTTTATTCATCACTTCTTTGCTTGGTCACGTTTCACATCAGATTTGTTGATTCAAGATCCTCGCTGTTTTCGTGGACTTACCCTCCACAATATTTGAACTTTATCAACTCCCACATAAAGGTCCAACAACTACTTACTTATGGTCATGACACATTAACGTATTTTTCGTTAATCTCCTTGGTTTTACATACCAAACACCTGGTTTTTATATTAGTTTGACCTTAATGACCTTTCTCTTCAAGCTTTTTTATAGCTTTTATTTTATTTTGACCTTTATTCCATTTAATTTCTGGATCACCTGTCACCATACCTTTTCTGACGCCGCAGTTAACTATCATTTTCCGTCCGTTTCCAGTTTTCAAATATTTTAATGTGTTTAGTTTTATTTTTATATTACTAACTATGGTAATGTTCCAATCTTAAGTTTTTTTTCGTACCACCGGACTATTATTAGTCTATTACCTTTTTACTTTCCCATTACACACTTGTTTTTATCACCGATGGACATTCAGTGTTGAAGACATAGGAACCATTCTCTTTCCATTGGACAATGTTTATATTATTGTATTTGATTATTTTTGCATTTGGTAAGTTGTTTAATTTTTTTTATATTATTATTTTTCTAGTATTTCCATATTGTTTACAGACCTGGTGATGACCTTAATGGTCAAAACTAGTTGTCAACTTTTGTTAACCTTTTGATTTGTTTACATTAAACAATTTGTGTGGTACGGACTTTGTGTTTTTCTTTGGTATTATATATTTTTATTCGGTTAGGGGACCGGAAGCATTGATTACAATTGATTGAGATAATTCTCAACGGATTTTTGAAATTTTTGAAATTTAGAAATTATACAAAAATATTTAAGACAGGGCACAAATAAAGTGACTTAGAGTTTGATGTTTCAATTGTCGATTTGACAAATCTTCTCTCTCATTAACGTCATGTAACATGTGCTTAAGGAGAAAGTGAGTGAATGTCATATCTGACGGGATTTGAGTTCCTTATAACGTTTCGCTTCCTAACCACTTGAGCATCCAATAGCTTAAGTGGTTAAAGCATGCCTGCGTATAAGGCAGTGATGGTGGGTTCGAGTCCCACTGGATGTGACATTTTTTCAATTTCTCCTTAATGTCATTGTAATAATCTCTTGTTTGTATAATTTCAAAATTTTCAATTTTCCCATTTGTTGTCATCATTTTATCTAAAACAATCATATATGAATTAATACTCACTTAATTTAAACAGACTATAACTAGTTAGTTTTAGCTGCTCATAAAAAGATTATGAAGCTTTTGTTGGCTATCGGTTTCCTATTCTATTTCTCTCATGGATTAGCTAATTCCATTTTGCAAATGTTCACATAATGCATTTAAATTTTGTATATTTAATAAACTCTATTTCATTTTGAAATAGTTTTATTAAATTTATAACATTTAACATTGTATTTTAAAAATAATATACAATTGTGTTTAAACGTGATTAAATATTTGATCGGGAAAAATCTAACAGTCTTTATTATATTTTGTTGTTGTTTGATGCAATATTTTGTTTACAGAGCAAAGGAATATCTATTTAACGTTCTTGTTTTTGTTAGGATTTTTATTAATTTGTGAAACTAAGCCAAAAATGAAATTTAAAACTGTTCTGAGCCTTTAACTTTTACGAAGTGAATTTAGTGCATTTGTAAACATTCTTTTTAACAGTTTAACATTCTCAGGATACAAAAAAATTACATTTTCGGCAGCTTACCGAGTTTCAAAGAGGTTGAATTGTCGGACTACGAGTGGCTGGTCTTTTATTTCGGGGAACTAGAGATATAGTGCCCAGAAGTCTAAGAACCAAGGGTATAGGACGAAGGCACAGAACAACAGAACGAGAAGATCGCAACCTAAGATTGTTGGCTGTATGATATCACTTTTTTACTTTTAGAGCAATTTCAAATCAGTGGTTTAAAGACCATGAATGGCCTATTGGAATTCTAAGTGTTTATTGGCGAATTAAAAATTTTGGACTTTTTTCATACCGTCCACATTGGATGCTTCATCTGCCTCTAAAACATCGACGAAATCGACTTGATTGGTGTGAAGAACGATTATTATGGGACCAAATATGTAACACATTAGTCTTTAGCGAAGAGTCGGGAATTTGGTCTAGGCATATATAATAGATGGGCAAGATAGATAGATATTGCTTGGATTAAAACAAATATGCTACAGTTTTAGTGCTTACCGTATTATTTTTTGATTTATTTATGACCCTAAATAACATTTCGTCAAAAAGTAAAACCGTAGTAAATTTAAGACCAATAACATGTACTGACTTAAAGGTATAAAAATAGAAAACAACCTAATCTCTCAGAAAATGCGGGAATTCAAAAAAAAGTTCGCTTAGAAAATCTCTTTACATTCGAATTCGATGAAAAATAGTTTATTTTTAACAAACTAGAACTTCATGCATCCTTACCTTTAGGTCAATATTTTATTATATCGAAAAACATATTTCTATTTGGATCAGTTACAAAATTTCATAAATAGCTACCAGCCCGAAACGTAAGGAAAATAAATTGATTTATTTCTCTGCAATTCGGACCACACAAGAGAGAAAAAAGGCAGGAATTATTTTCAGCAGGAAATGAAATAGGTACAGTTCATGAAAACACGGAAAATATGCTCCAAACAAAATTAGTTTTGGCAAGACCCCAATAAAGTTAAATAAGGAAAGAGAAACAAAAGAAATTCAGCTAATAAAAGCAGCGTGTTGAAATAACTTAAACCAAAACTTTGTTATTGGCTATACTGACTGTTACAGAAAACTCTTGCAACCAGGTAGGTGTACGTTGTTGTAAATACGACTATTATCTTAAAAAACTGGATTACTTAAATTGCTCTGAAACTCTGATATTACTAATTAGGATTTTTTGTAACAATAAAATAAAAGCAAGGAGTTTAAGAATACAGAAGTTTTTTTGTTATACGCGTTTCATTTATCAGCCATATCATTGGCTTTAGAATCACTTCTTGGACTTTTTTGTTAAAAGATTTTAATGCAGGCAAGAAATTGCAATATTAATTAATAATGGTATTTATTTTTTTGTTAATAACTCGAAAAATGTTAATACAAATATGTTAGATCTCACCATCTACAAAGCTAACAATGTCGGTTTTCGTGGATCTTATCAAACAGCACTGTTACCAAAATTTTATACAGTGCTGGGATGAAACAACGAACTTAACACTGGCCAGAGAGTTAATACCTCATCCTGGCAAGGAAACAGCAAGGAAATTTAAAGCATTGATCAGAAGAAATCTCCGAACAGCACTGGAAATCTTAATAGGTCACTGCCAATTGTGACAACATCTCTTTAGCATGAAATTAGCAGAATCGCCCCAATGCAGAGGTAGCAAACAAGAAGAATGAAACAGTAGAGCATATACTGTATGACTGCTCTGCTTTTTCTGAAATCAGAAAATTTGTGTTGAGTGAGTACTGGTTTATACCAGTCAGTGCCAGGGGAAATCCCCCTCGGAAGTCTCATCACCTATTTTAAATCTTTAGGCCTGATGGTGCCTGAGGTGTGGAGTTTACCACACACGAGAGGATCGCAATGGGCCATATGAAATGTGACCTTAGTGTCGGCAAAGTATTTGCTCTCCTCTATCCAATTTTCCAGCTACCAGTTCGTTGCAGCGTCTATTAAGTTGATTTGGATTGTTTTTTACTTATTGCATTGTGTGTGTTCTTAATATTTCATAAGAATAATACAATAACAACAAACTAAAGTACAAATACAAATTGAAAAATAAAAATCCTGATCGGATGACAACGGCAACTACGCGTCTTGACAATCAGTGTAGCCAAACCTATTTATACAAAATATTTTATATTTACCTAATGAATGGATGATTTATTTGAAAGTTGGATACAATGCTAGACAATTATGCCAAATTAATGATATGCATGAAACTTTGCACAAAGTACCTATATTTATACAATATACTTGTATCCAAAATATAAAATTTAACTTGTAACTTGAACTTCTGTTAATCTGTTAGTGACACATAAACTTCGACTCACGAAGCAGATTGTGAACTACATAGTTAGATTAAATTGTATTGTCACAAGAAGTTACTTAGTAAGTCAGGTTTTTTATTAAGGAGCTTATATAATACAAGGCCATTTCCTCTTTCACTTCCATACTGCACTTACACTCTTAAGATAATTAACAAAATTTTGTAGCAAAAATGACTTTAAATTATACTGGTTTTCAAATCATAATTTAATTAGTTATTGTACTAAATTATAAACAATATGTTTAGTAGTTTAATAAGTTAATTATTAATAAACATTATTATATCCCATATAGGCTATTCTTTACTAGTAGGTAATATTAGGTGCCAGTGAAAGAATTTTATTTAAATAGATTTAGATATGCATAGCAGGAACTCAAAAGTTGCTCTAACAGTCTTCAACACATCGATTCCAACAAGTTTTTGACACTCCCTACGTGTTCTTGAAAAGTTTTTAATTATTAATAAATCATTATTATTTCCCATATAGGCTATTCCTTACTAGGAGGTAATATTAGGTGCCAGTGGGAGAATTTTATTAAATAGATTTAGCAGGAACTCAAAAGTCGCTCTAACATTCTTCAACACATCGACTCCAACAAGTTTTTGACACTCGCTGGGTGTTTTTGAAAAGTTTTTAATTATTAATAAATCATTATTGTGTCCCATATAGGCAATTCGTTAATAGGAGGTAATATTAGGTGCCAGTGAGAGAATTTTATTAAATAAATTTAGATATGCGTAGCAGGACCTCAAAAGTTGCTCTAACATTCTCCTCCAACAAGTTTTTGACACTCCCTGCGTGTTCTAGAAAAGTTTTTAAATGTTTTTAGATTGGAGTTAAATCACCTTTTAGAGATAACGCTACAACTTTCCGAAATATACCCTCTTTATATTCGAATTAAACTGAATACCTACTTGTGTTCTGTAATCGAATGATTCAGTCAAAGATAATAAAACAGATTGTTGGTTCCTATTATAAAGTTGGCAACAAGTTCAACTGTAGCGCAACAGTGTTGTCTGATACGCAACTTATCGAATTAAAAATAGTCCATATCCAGTTTAAACATTATCTTTAAAAACATAATCTTATATTTTAAACTTATATATTCTTACTTCTTTTAAAACACAGGGTAAAAATTAGTTTTTACTAATCGATTAAGTTTTTGTTAAATTGTTAACGAACAGCTTTTTCATATGTAATTCTTCGTGTAGAATACAGAGTACTTATTCATCTGAGATACCTATGGTATCAAAATTTTCACGCTTAGTCAACCTTGCATCTTTACAAACAATATTATAGACTTTGTTTAATGACTTCTGGTGTTGTTGCTCTTTTTGGATGTCCAATACGTGATTTATTTTCGAAGCTTGTACGATTATGTTTCAGCTCTAAAACTCATCGATGCACAGTTGGAAATGAAGGTGCAGATTCATTTAACACTTTCATTCATTTTTTTATAAATATCTGTTGCTGATAAATCTTCCAAAACCAAAGAATATTTGGTTTATTCTATTGTAACATAATACCCTGATACGTTAATTTCAAATAGCTTGTAAACAAAGAATGGATTGACAAATCAGAATAGAATTTTTTATACATTCAAATGGAAAATGAAATATTAAAATAGCGTATAAATTTTGATTCCTTTACTGGATGATAAGTGTCGTTTTTAAAACTTTTCAACCAACCACTATCTACAAACTTTGACCCTCATTTTAACCTTATCTAACTTGATTTAAAAAAATTTCGTTAGTTCTTTGAAATGCCGTATTTAACAGACAATACTAATATGTTTTTCATGTATGGAGAGTAGTTACAGCATCGCGTCGCCACTAATTGCTGATGTTTAACCAACTCAAAAATTAGTTATCGATTGCTCGTATCATATTAAATGTTATGATATATGCTGATTGAAGTAGGAAAAACCTGACACTATAGTGAATTGAATCAATCAGAAAGTATAATGGTCCAATATTGATTGTGTCATTCGGACCAATCATTCAATTTTCCATAATACCGCTCACATTGGCTGTCGCTGTCTGCTGTAAACAGACCAGCCATTATTTGCCAAAAAAATCATTTATCAGATTCGTCCTCGAATTTGCTCTTAAAGGTTTATGACTAAATTAAAATTCACAAAATAATGTATGCAAAACTAATGCAGTATGACAGTGTTAACTATCTATAGAGTGATGTAAAGAATTAATTAAACAATATCTTATTCAGTTTTATAAAACAGTAGCTATACTATATGTATACACAATTTCAAATTTAAATTGACCTGTTCTAAAGGTAACAGTTTACTTTTGTGATTATTAATATTAACCGAGACCCAACGTATAGCGAGATGGTGGTATAATAAACGAATTTAATATTCAGTGCGAAAATCGCATTAAACTTCAAAGTAAATAGCAACTAGCTAACCCCCGCCCTTTTTGACACACCAAGTTGAGCTGTTTATTAACTGTGAATATTATAAGTAGATTTAACAACGACAAAATTCAACTCAAACTTTCATCGAATGTTTACTTCATTTGAAATACGATATTTGATAAACAAAAGCGATACTGAAATTATTCGATCTATAGCATTTAATATTTACAGACTTCCATCACAAAGTGTAATTGAAATTGGATAAAAAGGTGTTGAGGAAGTTATTTAAAAAAATCTTTGCAATAGAAATAGTAACTTAAAATAACGATTTTAATTAGTATTAGTTACTATACGTGTAATATGGATAATACAAGATCTAATAAAATAAATCAGCAGAGAACTATTTAATTAATATTATCGTAACAAGTCATAGTACAAACAGTACATTAAAAATACATAAACTCGCAATGAAGAATAATTCTTTATCAGGACTATGCAAGTGTTTACACTGCCCAAAAGACAATCGAGTTTTTGGAGCTTGAAAACATCAAATTCTTTGACTATCTATCCGTATAGTCCCGACCCAAGTCCCAACGACCAACGACTTCTTCACGTTCCCAAAGATCAAGAATTCAATGCAAGGGCCAGCCCCGGATCTAGGGAGGGGGGCAAGCCGGGGCCTGTGCCCCGGGCGGCAAGTTCAGAGGGCGGCAAATTCTTTGCAGACGAAAGCACAAATCATTATTTCAAAAACTATTATTCGCGGCACGAGTCGACACAGTTAAAAAAATTCGAAAAGAGGTTGACCTTAAAGGCCATCCTTGCAACTTCCCGCTAGTTTTAACCGCAAAGCTATAGTAACGTGACGTATTTTGACGTTTTTGACTTTTTTTGAAATGTTTAAAAAGCCATAACTTTTTAACGCGTTATTCGATTTTGATGTTCAAGATGGCATTCGACGCAGTTTTTTGAGACCTAAAAACGTTACCGAGATTGCAAAATCGGTTAGTCAAAAAATCTCTAAGTTATTGAAAAAAAAACACTTTTTTTGAAATTTTTCGACAACGATATCTCACGAACGAATCAACCGATTTTAATTTGCAAAACGGCATTCGACGTGGTTTTTTAAGCTTGAGAGCTGACTAGGTTATGAAATTGATCGATTTAATGGCCAAAAAGATATGCCCAAAAAACATCATTTCTACCAATTGTATTTTTCGGAATCTACACACACACACACACACACACACACACACACACACACACACACACACACACACACACACACACACACACACACACACACACACACACACACACACACACACACACACACACACACACACACACACACACACACACACACACACACACACACACACACACACACACACACACACACACACACACACACACACACACACACACACACACACACACACACACACACACACACACACACACACACACACACACACACACACACACACACACACACACACACACACACACACACACACACACACACACACACACACACACACACACACACACACACACACACACACACACACACACACACACACACACACACACACACACACACACACACACACACACACACACACACACACACACACACACACACACACACACACACACACACACACACACACACACACACACACACACACACACACACACACACACACACACACACACACACACACACACACACACACACACACACACACACACACACACACACACACACACACACACACACACACACACACACACACACACACACACACACACACACACACACACACACACACACACACACACACACACACACACACACACACACACACACACACACACACACACACACACACACACACACACACACACACACACACACACACACACACACACACACACACACACACACACACACACACACACACACACACACACACACACACACACACACACACACACACACACACACACACACACACACACACACACACACACACACACACACACACACACACACACACACACACACACACACACACACACACACACACACACACACACACACACACACACACACACACACACACACACACACACACACACACACACACACACACACACACACACACACACACACACACACACACACGCACACACACACACACACACACACACACACACACACACACACACACACACACACACACACACACACACACACACACACACACACACACACACACACACACACACACACACACACACACACACACACACACACACACACACACACACACACACACACACACACACACACACACACACACACACACACACACACACACACACACACACACACACACACACACACACACACACACACACACACACACACACACACACACACACACACACACACACACACACACACACACACACACACACACACACACACACACACACACACACACACACACACACACACACACGTGCATACAGACATACAGACACCCTCGTAAAAATAGTCAGGGGAGGTTCCTAAGACCTCAAAACGTTGAGATCCGATGAAAACTCGATTTTCGAAAAACGGGGTGAAACCAATAACTTCCCGATTTAAAAAAAAAAAAATTTTTTTTAGCGGGAAGTTAAAAAGGCCAAATATAAGAAGTCAGTATCTGCTGCAACTTTCGAAATTGATACTCAGTTAGAGGATGACCAAACGGACGAAGGTCCTACAGTCACCAAACAGTCTGTACTGATTTCAAAGTGGAAACCATCTCTATTGATGTGGGAAGAACAACCTGAGAAACTTGAATTAACAAAACATGAATACGAGTAATCTGAATCCCCGCGCTCGAAATCGGATGAACTGCAAAAACCGAATTTGAATTGTCGGACCCAGGCAACTGGCCGGGAGTAGTAAAAATTACTGACCAGCAGCGGTCTTTATTTAGCAGTCAAACTGTAATATTAGCACAGAATCACCCCGAAAACATTGAATTTAGATCTACTGAACGCAATGGCAGGCATTTAACATCTTCTATGTGGTACAGGAACTTAGCTAATTGCGAAAGGGTTAAAAAATCTTGGCTTATATATTCTAAACCAAAAAATGCATTGTTTTGTGCGTGCTGCAAGATTTACCAGAAACCGTCTTCTGCTGCCATATCTGCCTTGTGTTATACAGGGTTTACTAATTGAAAAAAAGCTTCAGAGAGATTAACCGAAAATGAGGCCACTCAAATGCACAATGAGTATATAATCAAGTGGAAAACACGGTTACAACAAATGAAATCATGCCCTCAAGACATTGAGAGAGTAATTCACACAGAAAAAGAAAAATGGAGACAGATCCTGCGTATTGTTATTGATCTATCAACAAACTGTCCTTTCGTTTCATGGGTCCTACGAAAATCCTAGGGATGTCATCACACAATGTCCTAAGCCGAGTCAAGGTAACTTTTTGAACTTGATTTCCCTGCTCGCCTAATGCCACCGTTAAGTTTCAATTAGAACACTTAAAAAATGAGCAAGTATCTTATTTATTCAAAACAATCCAGAATGAAATTATCAACATGATGGCAAAAACAGTTTGAAATCAGATTTTAAATGACATCAAAGAAGCCAAATACTACACAATATTGCTCGACTGCGCTCCAGATGTGTCCCATACAGAACAAATGAGCCAAGTAATTCGAAAAAAAACTGGTGATATGTGCGAAATAAAAGAAAGTTTTATTGATTTCATACAAGTAGCAGGAAAGACAGGACAGGATATTTGTCAACAGATTTTAGAAAAATTGATAGTTGGTGATTTAGATATCGGGCAATGTCGTGCTTAATCTTACGATAATGGGTACAATATGGCCAGCAACTATAAAGGAGTACAAGCCAGGATTGTAGAAAAGAATAAGTTGGCAGAGTTCGTGCCATGTTGGGCTTTACTCCTTAAATCTTGTAGGTGTTCATTCTGTCCCATCATGCCAGGAAGCTATTAACCTATTTGGACTAATTCAAAAAGTATATTGCTTTTTTTTTGGCTCCACTACTCGGTGGGACATTATGAAAAAATATTTCAAAGGAAGCAGTCAGACTAGATGGTCGGCGAAACATGTTGCTGTGAATGCCCTGTTAATTAATTCACCAGAAGTAGGGGAGGTCTTGGAAGAAGTTAAGCACACTTCCCATGCAGCAAAAGCTAAGTAGGAGGCAGATCATCTTTTAACTGATATAAGGAATTTTAAATTTATTCTTAATTTAACTGTTTGGGCGATTATTCTCCGTGTAATAAATCGAGTGAATATAGAAATTCAGAAAGAAGATATTATCCTTGCCCGTTCTGTCGCACTAATGGATGGCCTGCTGAAAACTTTGCAAAAAATCCAATGGAAAATTGGAAAAATGAGGCTGAACAAGTTGCGAAAAGAATTTCCAAACGCATAAGATATTTCGATGAGAACTGTGAAGATGAATTACAAACACTCAACCTAGTTCAGCTTTTTTCTAAAGAAATAATGATTGTGTTTGATCGAATTATATTAGAAATTAAAAAAAGGTTTGACTATGCTACCACGCTGAATTGTAATTTTGCATTTCCTAATGGTTCTAATATAATGATTATGTCAATTGAAGGCCTGCAAAAGCATGGAGCAGATCTGGCTTGAAAAACGAGCGTGATTTAAACGCCGTTGAATTCTGCCAGGAACCCTACGTTTTTAAAGAGCGAAAGGAAATCTTTTGTTGGCATGAGGTGTGAATGCAAAAAAATCAAAAATAACTTTGAACCAACCTATAATTAAATATAAACATAAATGGACAGGGGCGGCATTTATCGATCTTTGCCCGCCTAAATAAAATCGTAGATCCGGGGCTGGCAAGGGCAACAATTCCAGTAGCCATAAGAAGCCATCGATGCTTTTAAAACAAGCATTTTGCAGGTGTCAATACAAGAATAAAGACTGTCAATTGGTTTGAACTTATGAAAAGTTTGGGACATATTGTGAAAAACAATAAACTAAACTAAAAAGACCACTGCCGTAAGAGTATTTTTAAAGTCATAAAATCTAAGATGTCAAATTTTCACTCCAAAATTAAAACAAATGGAAATAACCAATGTTGACTTAAAGTATGGTTGTACAAATATATAAAGATCATATATAACCAAAGAAAATCTTACAATGCCATTTGGAAATATCTCACGTTTTTAATACTGCATTCATTTAAAATTTGCAATCTAATTTTACAGTATCCTTGCTTGAAATGGGATTACGGGTTCTATACAATATTATCATTCTTAAGCTCAAGTTTTATCCACCGGAGTATTCTCGCCAAGCCCTTTGTTCCAAAACAAAAAAGGAACAGTAAATAAAAGCCGTTACTTTACCGAGATGCGCAAACCTTTAAGAATATTAATCAAATTTTTTTAATAACATTGATTAGCATAAGGATAAAGAAAATATATTTTGGTAAATCAAACATTTGAGAAATTTTTTGCAGATTGAACTGTATTATTTTTATAGTAGAGTACCTATTGGTAAAAAGAAATTGTTCATTGTTGATTTATTATATTTTAATGTTATGGCAATAATATAGAATAAATCAACGAAATCAAAAGTTTTCGTAGACAATGTTGGAATAGTAATTTAATTTGATATTAAGAACTAATTTGTTATCATTGCTCTTTGAGTAGCATTCGATCTAAATAAAAAAAATCTCTTTAGAATATTGAAATAATTTATTAGATAAGTCAGTCGAGTACAATCTGCCCAATTTCACTTTAGCTGTGATATGCGCAAATGAAGAAGAGAGAGCATCGCAACAAAGCCAGAAGACATTGTCTCGAGACCGACAATCTGAGCGTCTCCCCACCTTGGTTCATCATAAACCAGTGCGCATCTCAACGTCAGAGCTAAAGTGAAATTGGGCAGATTGTACAGTATTGGAATCACACATTTCTTTTGTTCTGTTTTTATATTTTTTATACTTTAACTACACACTGTGCTAAAGAACCTCGTTAATATTTAATTTCCAAAATTTTAAATACTACAGATTCTTTGTTAAAAAATCTTTTTAGATTAACTTTTTTTGGGAATTGATGTCACAAAATAAAGCATTCTTGACGCTTGTTTTACGTATTTGTATTTTCTTTATATCATATATATAGTCTACCGAATTAAGGGTTGGTTAAGAAGTTTTGAAACCAAAAATGAAAGAATGTGTATATTTTGTAAGTAAATTGTTTTCTCCTCAGCTTAACACACTTATTCCAGTAATTTTATACTATCTCTGTAATGATTTTCCGGAAGCTCTAAAAAATGTTGTTCTACGGCTGCTTTAAAGAAAAACGCTTTCCACAATGGAATTGTTCTAAGTTTCTAAAGAGGTATTTGTCGGAGGAAGCCAAATCTGGTAAATAGGTATGCTAGGTGTTCAAGCAATTCATACTTGTGTGAAAACAGACAAAAACAAAAAAAAATCATCAAGACAATGCACGTTTTCACACAAGTTTGTTGACGATGGCTAAATTGAACAAGTTAAAGAAGAAATGGCTTGAACACCTACCGTATTCACCAGATTTGGCTCTCTCTGACTAATAGTTTTTCAGGAACTTTAAACAATTCCTTCGTAAATAGTGTTTTTTGTCGAATAAAAAACCTACTGCAGCTTTGGAACAATATTTTGCAAAGCTTCCGGCAAATCGTTACGTTGAATAAAAAATCCAATTTCTTGCTTTTAAAACTTTTTATCCAACCTGTAACTTTAAAAATCAAAGTCATAAAAGTTCTTAGCAAAGTAACCATAACACTAATATAAACGATTTAATTATTTTAACAAAATTTCATTAAAGTCAAACCTTTACAGTTGACCTTGATGTAATCTCTTCAATTCTGGTAGTTTCCGGGTTTGGAAGGGATCCGCAGAGACGACAGGAATAATGAGAAGAATACGTGAATATAACTGGATTCACTTGTTTAAAATGGGTAGAATAAACGTTAGTAATCATCTCTAAACGTTCATTGAGCAACCGCTTTTACTGACAGCAGGAAATATCTCCCTATATTTATGTTTCACATATAATTAATAGCAATATTATAAATTTTAAATTAAAAACTATTTCTTTTATAACTTAAAACAATAGATAGAGCCCTTATAGCAAAAAATAAAGTAAATATATTTAGTTTACTAGATATTCTATAATACAACGTTTGAAAACAATGACTTTAAAATAAACAGAAACAAAGTAGAGTATAATTGGATATTCATTGAATACTATACGCCTCTCAGGCACCTCTAGTGGCGCCACCAAGCGGACTGCCGCGACATGCGGTTGGGTCAATCGGCTGTCATAAATGTCATATGCTATGTAATTCCAGCGTGTACTTTTTTAAATTTAAAATTTTAATCGATTGTCGTGAAATATCCGCGAAAAAAGTTAGTGGTCACACTTGTTGTGTTGTTGGGTGCAATTTCCGGGGTTATACTATCCCAGGAATAAGTTATTATAGATTTCCCTCAAAATCGTGGGAAGTAGCTCGTCGCAAGGATTGGATTGTCGCAGTCCGTCGAGTCGAGTATGTATCAATAATGTTTATCAAATAAAATGTTATGGAGTGACAAAGTTTTTTTATTTCTTGATCGTGATGTTCATTTTCACAATCGAGAATTTGCGGTTTTTCAACTAAAGTTTTTAAATAACGCTTATTACAGAAGATTGATTTTGCATGATAAACAATAGGCAATACACAGCACCTGACTCAAGCTAACGCGGCCTTGCGCCACGAGGTAGCGCTGGCGTCGCAAAGTCGAGATGCCTGAGAAGCGTATACGCAAATGCTTTTGTAATAAAATCAGAAACAAGAAAAATTCAAAAGCTAATTGGTAAAATGTATAGAAAAAATAGCTAATACAATTTAAGAACTATGGAAAGAAGTACAAAGAGTAATAATTATATAGGTACTGTAAAATACTAAAAAAAGAAGATTTTATCTCGCATGTTTATATTTAAACTTAACCAATTATTAGGACGCCACCGTAAGGTGGCGCAGTTGATATCTTATATGTTTACACGTCATTATTAGTCTAGTCAACAAGTTCAAAAACGTGTTAAATAGAAATAAAGCTCCTAAAAATATGTGCCATAGCTCATTCGATTCGGAATGACGTCTAGAAAAATGTTTTTTAAGGGTATATTAGCACATAAAAAATTGCGATTGTTATTAACAAAGTAAGATAAAAAAAAAGGTATTTAGTTTTTCGTTAATAACTTCCAATAAAAAAGTCTTAACTGCCGGAACTCTATCTCAATTATTTATAATTTTAATTTGACGTTGAAAATAGTGCTCCGCTCGGCTTTTACAGCATTCGCGCGCTGCCGCTAAACGGGGTTTATCAGATAAAATATTTTTTTTTATGACATAAAATATGATTTTAAAAATTTGAAAAAATTCCAGTACTTTCCTAACACTTGAAAGAATCTAATTCAGTTAAAAAAATCATTTTGTCACTATTTTTCAATAAGTAATTCAATTGTTAACAAACAAATTTTTTCCTAATCTCTGTTGGCATAAACAATGGGATAAAAGTTATAAATAATTGGCCTAAAAATTTGAAACTTCGTGGAGCCGTTTTTATATGTATACTTTACAAGATCCTGCGATAAATTTTTATAAAAGTTTATTAATTTGTTAACTATGATTTTTCATAACTATTGCAAAATGAAATATCTTGCACTTCGCAATAGTTATGAAAAATCATAATTAACAAATCAATAAACTTTTATAAACATTTATCGCAGGATCTTGTAAAGTATACATATGAAAAGGGCTCCACGAAGTTTCAAATTTTTAGGCCAATTATTTATAACTTTTATCCCATTGTTTATGCCAACAGAGATTAGGAAAAAATTTGTTTTCTAACAATTAAAAAAATTATTGAAAAATAGTGACAAAATGATTTTTCCAACTGAATTAGATTCTTTTAAGTGTTAGGAAAATACTGAAATTTTTTCAAATTTCTAAAATCACATTTTATGTCATAATAATATTTTATCTGATAAACCCCGTTTAGCGGCAGCGCGCGAATGCTGTAAAAGCCGAGCGGAGCACTATTTTCAACGTCAAATTAAAATTATAAATAATGGAGATAGAGTTCCGGCAGTTCGGACTTTTTTATTGGAAATTTCCTCCTCTTTCAGGATCTTTTTTCAAAATTCCTTAAATATTATTATTTTAAAAGTTATTAACAAAAAACTAAATACTTTTTTTTATCTTATTTTGTTAATAACAATCGCAATTTTTTATGTGCTAATATAGGTACCCTTAAAAAACATTTTTCTAGACGTCATTCCGAATCGAATAAGCTATGGCACATATTTTTAGGAGCTTTATTTCTATTAACAGGTTTTTGAACTTGTTGACTAGACTATATAAGGTGGCGCAGTATTTAAATGAGTAATTATTACTTAATTAAGTATTAAGCATGTATTTAATGTATTTAATCAGGAGAAAATAAGATGTATGATGAACTGGGTGTAACGAAGTTGGTTTCCCGTTGGATCCGTCGTCGTGTGCTTACAGAAGAAAAACATTGGAACGGCTCAGCAAAGAAAGCTAAAAATACAATAAACATACAATTTAATAGATAATTCGGAAAAAATGGAAGTTGCTCCAAAATAAAGTACAAACACTTTATTACTAATAACAAGTTTCCATTTATAACCATAGAGTATCTTAAAGTTTAGATGAAACCGTTTTTTGGTAAGCGAAGCAATATTTTTTTCTTTAAATAAATAACAACCTCTACCTTCTCTGCACCAAAAAAAAACTGGCAAAGTTTATTTGTATTCATTTATGCGAGATGTCTTTCTCGGAGGAAATACATCCTGGAATAAAATGAAAATATGAATATATTCGAATGATAAATAAACAGTCATAATGCCCCAGTTGGATATTATTTTAAGTTTGTTTTGCATAGAGGTATCGTCTACGTAATGTATCAGAAGGGAAACAAGCGAATATATGAAAGAATAAAAAAGTTTGTATTCTTGATGTAAGTTAATCTAAAAAAACTAAGTCTAAATTTCAGTTATTTATTTGATTAAAATAAGTGATACGATAAATTAAAAAATATATTTGTATCAAAAAATTTAATGTAAGAGTAATTTTTTGACTTACTTTTAGATAATACTAGCGGACCCGGCGAACTTCGCACCGCCTAACACTAATATTTTTTCCGATTTTTTTTTTTCAATTTTTACGATTAATTTTTTGTATTTTTTATCATATTTTCTCGTTAGTTACCAGTTTTTACTATTATTTATAGTACTTTGTTATTTATCGGTTAGGTATATTATATATTAACTGCGCCACCTAACGGTGGCGTCATAGTTCTTAGGTAAGTAAGTTTTGGTCTTTTAAATATATGAGATATCAACTGCGCCACCTTACTGTGGCGCCATAGTACTTAGTTATGTAAGAATTACAGGTGTAAGTTTATAACATCTCAACTGCGCCACCTTGGGGTAGCGTCATAATGATTAATTTCGTAATAAACGCGTCCGACCGCTGCAAAATTCAAAGTGCTGTAGGGAAAATCGCGGCCTCCAACGCGCTATATATAGGCATGCTGCCGCCGCCCCGGCCGGCCAGTACCCAGTACCACCGCAAGCACTACGTTCCGCAATTTTAAATCTGTAATATCTTCGAAAATATTCATTTAAATCTTGTGCTGTAAAGGACCATATAGATCTATATTAAATCAACAATGTATTTAAGCTATTTTATTGGATAAGGAATAATGCTTTATTGGTTAAAATCGCTTTGAAAATTAGTTATTATTTGTCGTAAAAAGTAAATGACAAAAAAATGTTATTGTGGGATATCCATAAGAGATAGACATATACCATCGCGGAGTTTTCTATAGACCTTGTCAATGTGTACAAATAATTAGTACATTATTTTGATAAATCTCGTAGGGTTCAGCCTGCGGAAAAAAATTGATAATTAACGACATCACATGAGAAACCTCAAAAATAACAGTATTTCTCCACTATTTAATGGATGTTATTATACATATAAACCTTCCTCTTGAATCACTCTATCTATTAAAAAAAACGCATCAAAATCCGTTGCGTAGTTTTAAAGCTTTAAGCATACAAAGGGACGTAGGGAAAGAGAAAGCGACTTTGTTTTATACTATGTAGTGATACATAGTAAAAATATTTGAGCATATACAAACGAGAGGTAATCTTTAATACTTTGAGTGCGAGCCGAGTAAGACAGGTGGTTATAATTTTCCCATCATTTGTATTAAAAATTGAATAGAGAGAACAAATTAATGAATAATTAAATACAGCGTTTAGTTTTATGAACTTCTAGTAGATGGCTGTGTAATATCTAGGTTACAGATACCGGGTAGATGGACTTGTATTTCGATTTATAAATGAATAATAAACAAGAAACCACCACCGAAAGGGGGCGCAGTTGATATCTCATATATTTAAACGAACAATTCTTACTTAATTATGTATTATAATGCCACTGTTAGATGGCACATTAATATCTTATTTATTTACACGAGCAAATCTAACTTGCGATAATATAGTCGTTCAGTATTTCCCTTTAAGAATCTTTTTGTAACTTTTTTTATAATATCGTTAGTTCATCGATTGTTCTTTATTGTTCTCTATAAATATTTGTTTGTTCTCCATTTATTTACTAAAAATAAATAATTAAAAATAAGCCCCTAAATTTGCCCCCCTATTGCAATTTTCAATATTTTAGTATCATTTCGGATCAATGAATTTATTTTTATGATTGTTAACAGTACTTTTAAGAATTTTCCGATACGAGTAGCGCCATCTGTTATTGGGGCTAGCGTACATCTTTCATTGATATTTTGTCAAAATTTCATGACATTTAAACCACTTCAAGCTGCGTTATCGCGCTTAAAGTAACAGTACCATTTTAATATCGATTGAAAAATGAGCTTGGAACAAAGAGCCAATATTGTGTTTTGTTTATATTTACCGAAACATATCAATTGTGAAAACAAGTTTATGATGATGATTGTTTATTTCGTAGCTGAGTCAACGAGTGGTTTACAAGGTTCAAAGAGGGTCGTGAGTCACATGAGATACATGCAAATAAAATACATATTACCCAGATTTGATCTATGGCATTTTGACCGGGAATATGGGCAAGAAAAAGGTGTGTTTACGGTTTGTTTCGCTCAATAATCTCACGGATGACCAAAAAATGCTTCAAATTCAACATTCAAAAGATATCAGTAAATAAAAACTTTCTATGTTTTCAATACGATCCCGATAACAAGCGTTAAAGATCCACATGGAAGCACCCAAGCGAGCCAAATCACGAAAAAAGCCGTTTAGAAAAGTCAAAGGTGAATGCTATATTAATTTGTTTCTACGATTCGAAGGGAATTATTTAGAAAGAATTCGTTCCAGGGGCCAAACGGTTACTGCACTTTAACCATCAACCACTCCCAATATTGCACCTTGCGACTTTTTTCTGTTCGGTAGACTACATTTACCCATAAAGAAACAGCGGTATGCCCACGTAGAGGCATCGACGACCATTTTGAAGAACATTAATTTCTTATTAAAAAAACTTGTGGACCGTTCAAATCAGTGGACTGTTTTGAATAAAATCAATTTCATTTGCCGTAAACAAAAAAAAAACTTAAGTATATCTATATATTGGTAACAAAGTTACTACATTTAAAGACTATGTTCTTTGTTGTTGTTCTTTAAGAAATATATAGCTTATTGATAAAAAGCTTTTTTGCAAGAAAATGTACTACTTTCATAGTAAGAAATTGCTTGTAATAATTTAATAAATTACAATTCATCTCAACAAACTTTAAGTCCATTATCTCATTTGAGGAATCTGCATACAACAAAGAAAATTTTCGTCTTCTACGAAGAGTCAAAGGGTGTTTCAACTGTAATTTGAAAAGTGCATAGTTGCTACGTTCGACGTAGCCGTCGGATCTAATTTAATTTTAAACTCCTTTGGCTTTTGCACTTATCGTTAGACAAGGCAAATGTTTAAGGCTTTATCAATTTAGTATGATACTATTAATAAAAACAGGTGTACCGGTATTCTTAACGAAATTTTAGCAAATTTTCTTACACCAGAAATATGATATTGTCGTTTAAAATTAGATTATACAAAAAATTTCTATTGAATGGAGGTGGCTTTTGCTTGATGAATATCCATGTTAACGATTAAATCACACGAGAACTGTAACGGGTAGCTCTTTCAGACACCAGACTCAGTAAAATTCGGTTTCGATTTAAATAAAGATTTATTTCTTTAATAAACTATATACAATAAAAATAAAATATTAATTCTACAAGAAAGAAATAAAACGGATCTGCGACCCCTTTGGTCCTCGGATGGATCTCCCTATAAATAAATAAATTAATTATAGATTACGGTCAGTATCGGATAGTTAGGGTAGGTCCCAACCGATCAATACTCGGTTGCGGGGTTGGACAACCCTTGGTCAATACCCAAGGATCGGAATGGTGTAACCGATCAATACTCGGTTACGGGGTAGGACAACCCTTGGTCAATACCCAAGGATCGGAACGGTGCAACTGATCAATACTCAGTTGCGGGGCAGGATAATCCTTGGTTAATACCCAAGGATCGGGACGGTACAACCGATCAATACTCGGCTGCAAAGGCAGGGAAGGTCGGTGGCCACTGGTCAATACCCAGAGCCCGGGTTGAAGTTCTTCCAAGATCAGTACTCTCAGTCGAACTCCCCTCTATAGCGATGGCATCGCCTTTTTATCCCAGCTGAACGGTGCTCCCACTCACTGGATGTGCCTGCGCGAGTTTTGACGACGTGTCGTATCTTGGCCGCGCACCTCGAACGGATGGTGGGAATGCTGGCAAGTACAAACGATGACGCGGTGTTTCTGTGTTATCGTTACAGAACTTTTGGTATTCATTTTTATTTCACAAAAATTACATAAATATACAATACCTTCATCAGATGTAAAATAAGTACCAATTAGAATCTCTGTCGCTGATGATAACAGGGTAAGAATCCTTACGAACAAGCAAGTCGTGTGTGGTCACTTAGTCTTTAAAGAATCAGCAAGAAAAAATGTTGTTGGTGCTTTTATATCTTCTGGTTCGAAATCTTAAAATATCCCTGTGAGAGTCAGACATCGCCTGTTCTCTAAGTTAAACATAAACTAAACTACAAAAATTATATCAATAAATTGTATCACTCTATCGATATACCCTTTTCGATCGAAAGTATATTGACTAATAAATAAAATCTTGTGATTTTTCTAAAATAAAAAACAATGAGTTTAATTACTACACATTCAGGTAGAAAGTGTATCTTACGAAGAAAGCAATACATAGAATCATCAAAGAAAAAATAATAATGGGAAATCCTTGATCACTTTAATTAATTATTTAATTAAACTTGGGATCATAAACCAAAGTAATTTAACATTCAACACAAAGCTGGGTAGTAAATCTGAATCATATGAGGGCTTAACCAAAATGCCATAAAGTGTTATACGGACGGTTCCAAGACAGATGAAGAAACTGAAGAGGTTTCTGGACCTCGGGACAAATACCTACATACAAAATACATAACTTGAAGCCTAAGGATATTCTTAACATGCGAAAAAAGATAGGACTAGAGGAGCTGCTATAAGTCTGAGAAAACATAAGAATTATAGCTAAAAAAGGAGTTTACTTGTAGTAAGTAAGTTAAACATAAAACATACTACAAAAATTGTAGCGAAAAATTGTATCGCTTCCGATGGCAACTAAATTATATAATAAAATCAAAGTTTATCAAGAAATTGTGTTTAACTGTGTTAGCCTACAATTTTTTTTTATGGATTAAATTTATAACTTCTATTTAAATTTATTACAACTAAAGTAAATATTACCGTAACCACAGACCGGTTACACTTTGACCTATTTGTTCTCTCTTTATTTGTTTTATATGAACTACACAAAGGACTCCTTGTCAATTAGAAACAATTCACCGCTAGAGAGGGGTTATTCTGGCTTGTGTCCAGAATTATATATATTCCTGCAAACTGTTCAAATAAACATCGGGTTTCCTCCTTTATATCATCTCTCGTTAATCAATAGTTTAATTATGTATGCGGTTTAGACAGATATAAGTAAATGAAACGTGTTTTACATATGTTAAAATTAATTTGTTTTAATTATTTAAAGCTAGTTTAATTTTCTGTTATACCAAACAGCCAAAAATCTTGTTCTAAAACATTTTTCTTTCTAGTGCTACATTCCAACGATGTTTATCCCTTAACTGCTCCATAATCTGAGTTGAAAATACTTTAAACAGTGTGTCCCATTTTTTACGAATGCTCGCTTATCGCTTGTTTAAGCGCCCTTTATGTACGAGGTGTAATAAGAGTGCTTGTTGAATGTATAATTGAAAATATTTCCCTACGGTCCAGTAACAGCTGATAAGGGTTGACCGTTTGACACTGGTATTTGTGATTTTAGAGTTTTTGTTACAGATATATGCTTTTGTTACCTCATGTTTAAATTTTCCCACCATCATTAAATTCTACAAAAAAAAAACATCAAGTTTTTTAAACAGATTCAAAATTTATTAAATAGTGGTTAGCTATAAAGGGCAATTTGATTTTAACATTAAGAGGAATTTTTTGTTTGTAAGTAGATAAAAAGATGGATAGATATTCATTGAGTTGGCTGTTAGCCTGTATCACTGCGACATTTGTAAATACCCATCATCTCTAGAATAGGATTAGAGCACCTTGTCTAGCCCTGAACTTTTATTGAGACTTAGTAGCCTTAACAGTAGCCTTTCTGCATAACCTGGGACAGTCGGTGTCTCCTCTTCCAATACTAGATAGCGCATCATTGAAAAACCTTCACATTGGGATAAGACAAAAATTCTGTTTCCTCGTCCTCTTGGCAGTATCCTGTCAAGCGGCTAACAATCATTCTGACATCGTTTTGCCTTTGTAATAACAGCTGTGCAGTAAATTTCGCTGAATGTCCTTTTATGCAGACTTTGAATTATCGTTTGCCTGGTGATTTTTCTCACCACTCCTGAGCCTTCTCTAGCCTCCATTTTTCAATTGCTGGTTCTAGGCCAATCATTGGGATATTAGCTCCAGCTCGGGCCAAATCATCAGTCTTCTCATTGCCCCGAAACCCTGAGTGTCTTACCACCCATGCCAGTGTCAGAGAATTCCGACTTGCGGCATGTTTCAGGGCCCTGACGCAGACCCTTAGCTGCTGTGAGCTTATTTGTCCCAAAACTATTGCCTTTAGAGCTGCTTGGCTATCCGAGTATATTACTACGATTTTACACGTTATACCCTGAGTTATGATCTCCATTACACAGTGTAGTACGTTAGCCTGAAACACATTAGCGTACGCACCAAGACTTAATTGGACTTGCATCCTGTGTCTTCTAATATATATACCCGACCCTGTGCCTTTCTCAGTCTTTGAGCCATCTGTATACGAGATTGACTCCCCTTGAATTGGGGGACCATTGTTTCATGAATCCCTTTCTAGTAATTCTACTCGAAAGTTTCTCGCTTTATCTAGTTTAAAATGTATATATTTTAATGCCGTTTAATTAATAATTGATGTTTCCATTATAACGAAAAAATAAATAAAACTGCGTTGAAAGGATCTACTTCGCTAAACGGAATACGATAGTATTTTTCAGCATTTTAAACTAGTTATGCAAACAAATTTTCATCAAGTTTGCAGAGTCTCTAATTAATTAAGTTCGATATCGCAAAATTTTTGCATCAAGTTGTATCAATATTATTAAGTAATTACCTCCCTTAAAACATTTTTTTAGGAGTTTACTGTGTATGATGGAAAGTCGACTGATTTATCCAATTAAGGTAATATATCTATGTTAAAGTAAACAAGATATGTTTCTAAACCAACTTCAACAATTCTGCAGTAGAAAAATTAATAATTTTTGTTTACTTCTTTGTCTATATATTGTTTGGTTCTACGAATTTCAATAGACAGTGATGTAAGTTAATTGATATAACTCTCTATCAACGTTTCATAGTTAGGTTGGGTAGAAATCCGGTATTTGGCCCTGTGTTTTAATTTGTAAATTATTCATTACTAAAACTCGAGAATGGCTGTACGGATTAGGCTAATTTGGATCTTGAAATATTTGTGAAAAATCAGGGTAGGTTTAAACGGTAAGAATCATCTATACTCTATACTTATAATAAATCTGTAGAGAAGTCAATTCTGTACATAAAATATATTTCCAAAATAACTATCAGGGGGTGATTAGGGATCGATACTGATGCCAAAAATGCAATCAGTAAAATTTTTGTCTGTCTGTCTGTATAACCGCTATAGAAACAAAAACTACTGGACGGATTTTAACGAAACTTGGTGCAATTATTTTTCATACTGCTGTGCTGGTTATAGTATACTTTTCATCACGCTACAATCAATAGGAGCAGAGCAGTGAAGGGAAATGTTGGGTAAACGGGAGAAGTTACTCCATTTTTTAAGCTTCCGTCGTGTGTGCAACCTTAATGGTTAAAACTATACAGAAATCATCTTATTTTTATAATTTGGAGGTCAACTGTGAACGGATTCTACGAAATTTCACCCACAAGGGGAGTTGCGGGGGCGTGAAAAATAAAAAAAAATTAAAATTTAAAATCTATAAGTCCTACAGGTTTAAAATTTTTTAAAATAGTTATTTTTATAATTTGGAGGTCAACTGCCAACGGATTTTACAAAATTTCACCAACAGGGGGGGTTGCAGGAGCGTGAAAAATAAAAAAAAATAAAATTAAAATTTATGAGTCCTACAGGTTTGAAACTTTGCACAATAGTTATTTTTATAATTTTGAGGTCAATTGTGAACGGACTTTAGAAAATTCCACCCACAAGGGGGCATGCGGGGGTGTGAAAAATAATCTATACATATAATAAATCTATAGAAATGAAAATTCTGTACATTAAAGATATTTAAAAAATAACAATTTTTTTATCTGTATGTCTGTATGTTTGTGCGCACATCACATTAAAACTACTGATCCTATTCAAATGCGGTTTTCTTTAACGAGGTCGGGGGAGAAATTTTTATATGACAATCAACACGCCAAGCAAACGACGTCGCGGGTACAGCTAGTAAATAATAAAAGTAAAAAGATAACAATTTAATATTTAAATACAAAGTAGGTATGTGTTTATTATATAGTTATATGAAACCCTAATAGATGGCGGTGTAAGTAGATATTTCATATATTTAATCGAGCAATTCTTACTAAATTAAGTATATAACGCCACCGGTAGGTGGCGCAATTGATATATTATATATTTACACAAGCAATTCTAACTCGATTAAGTTCTATGACGTATGCGTAAGGTGGCGCAGTTGATATCTAATATATTTAATCAAAAAAGTACAAAATTAAATTTAAAAAAAAATAGTAAACACCTAGAAGCTAACGAGAAAATGGTATAAAAACGACAAAACAGTAAAAATATCAAAATTATGTTTTAAAACCAACTTCAAAGATAGTTAAATAGTTTAATTTCACTAAGCCATTATTGCAAACTGGTGCATTTAATTCAACTTACCAAACTTTAGAATTTTCATTCGACGTCTACGAACCAAATGCGGACTTTATAAATTTCTTCCATTGTCGGCGTTCGTTTAATCTGAATTCGGTATTATTTTAGATTACGATGAAATCGCTCCATAAATTATGTTTAGCTGTCGTCCATTCCAACGTTCCGCGTAAATTTCATTCGCTAGATTTAATCTTGAACTTGTCTTTACGATAATTTTAACTACTATGCATGGTACGGTTCATTGTACATATTATCAGAAGATTTTTAAAGAAAAGTTACAATAGGAGACAAGTGCTACACACCAGGATAGGCAGAAAAGTTACTTGGAAAAAAATTATTGTATTTCCGTTTTAATTTGGTACAGAATAAATGGAAAAAGCTCTGGTATCTAAGGCATTCGTCAACGAATACCTATATAATGATTAAATCGTTTTGGAAATCATAAATGTTTACTACAAATACAAGTATTGTACTCTTAAAGAACATACTAGTGGCATCCCGTTTGTGGTTATCTGGTCAGCTGTTGGCATTCTGATAAGGATAATATATTAAAAGAAGCTGTAAATGATAAGATTTTTATATACTATGTAGCATAATTATCCCTTGAAAGGTTAAATTGACGTTGGGCGCCAACTTTTGTAACCATAAAATTTCCCTAGGCTAGCTCCTGAGGGTCGTGGCTTCCTTCTGAGTTTTATTTAATTCTCTCCAAACATTAATTAAAGGGCGCAAAGTACAGACACACAAATAAAATTCAAAAAAACAGTTTTAAAATGGTTTATTATTGTAATTATGTTTGGTAAAATAAATTAATAAAATGAATTAATTAATTCTCTTATCTTTGGGGTTTTTCGATGGCTTCTGACGGAGATTCGATAACTTGTGGAACGGAATTGTAAGATGGATGGAGTTCCTTCCAAGGGACAACCTGTCGGATTTTCGTACGATGTGGAAAGGAACCGCAAATGGTTTTTGAACACCCTTCAAGAGACTTCCTGTTGGATTTTCGTATGACGTGGAACGGAACTGCAATCGGAATGAATCTCCCTTCAAGGGACTTCTTGTCGAATTTTCGTTAATGGAGGAACGGAACTGCAAAATGGCGTCGGCTTCAACTGATTGTCGACTGACTGCGTAATTTCTCATATGTTTATAGCTGGTCCTTAATAGGGCCCTTCTTATAGTTGGCAATAACCCAGAACAGAATGGCGAAGGTAGTCGGAAAAAACTCTGAATTTAATCAAATTCACCGATAAAATTAACGAATTTAAATCAAAAATTCTCGAAGGGACAAATTCTCTCCTACCAACTGGCAATCCCCTCTCGTATCGGTGCGATAACACTAGATAATATAAAAATATATATAGTCCGGATGGAATGCTCGAAAACCAACGTTACAACTTATATCCAAAATAACTATCCTATAGATAACAGAAAGCTGACTTATAAGCAATTTAGAGGTACCTCTTACAGCTTATCGAGAAGATAACATTTTTTCAGATATTATAAAGTTAACAAATTTATGTCACAAATATGAATTGTAAGAGTTTTATGTGGCAACATTTCATTATTGTTTTTTATTAAGCACCTGTACATAAAAAAGTATCAAGAAATCATCACACTCTGTATATTTTATATAAACCACCACACAACAATTTATTTTACGTTGTCAATTAGTACCTACATTAATTTATCCTACCTGGTACCAGTATCTCATGCAAAGACGTTATAAAATCCTGCTCAGGTCAAAAGAAATTCAACCCCACAAAAAAAGTATATAATAAAACTTAACACGCAACATCTGCCACATCTGCTACATTAGTTTTTTTATCTTTTTGCGTGAGTTAACGACAGTTGGTATACCTGTGCGTGAAGGTGGACCCATAGGTAGTTGTTTCCAAGAAAGATGGTACTGGTTGTTATATTATAATTTTCAAAAGTCTTTTATTTGATTTTAGCAGAAAAGAGGTCAGCAAACTTATTGTTTGTGTACATCGTATAATTTGGTAGATACTTTGCTTTGCTCTATAGATTTGAAATATACCTTGACTATAAAACAATATATTTTTAAATCTAATTTGTATTACTTTTTAAATTTCATTTTTACTTACGTAAATTACGACTTAAATACCACTAAAAATATATGTCTAGAATCCTACTTGACGGTGACTCCAATTAATAACTATTTAGTGCTCATTTAGTGCTCTTGATTTATGCGAAAATATTTAATATTTTAAAATACTTTATTTTTATTTTTTACTAGCTGTACCCGGCGCGCGTTGCCATGCCAGCAACTAAAATAAATTTAAAAAAAATAAAAGAGAAGAAGAGATAGAGAAGGAAAGAAAGTTTATAGTTTTGTTTTACTTATCGCACCAAAAATATATTTTTCGAACTTATATTTATACGAATTCGTGTAGATATCTATTAATCAGTATTGAATTTGATACATGAAAGCGCCATTTGGTGGTAACTTCCATTAATACGAATATCATATTCATCTACCCGTTAAAAATACACCATCATACTGATTTTCCCGACAATAGGTTGAACGGCACAGAAGTTGCTAGTCTGCAGCGCCACCTGGTGGCGAGTGGCATCAATGAGCTTATTATACAAACTTTCTCCGTGGAAAAATACATATACATACCAATTTTCATGACAATCGGTTGAACGGGACAGTAGTTGCTACTCTGCAGCGCCACCTGGTGGCGAGTTGCATCAATGAGCATATCATATAAACCTTTTCCGTGGAAAAATACATATTCATACCAATTTTCATGACAATCGGTTGAACGGGACAGAAGTTGCTAGTCTGCAGCGCCACCTGGTGGCGAGTGGCATCAGTGAGCATATCATACAAACCTTTTTCGTGGAAAAATACATATACATACCAATTTTCATGAAAATCGGTTGAACGGGACATAAGTTGCTAGTCTGCAGCGCCACCTGGTGGCGAGTGGCATCAATGAGCATATCATACAAACCTTTTCCGTGAAAAAATACATATACGTACCAATTTTCATAATAATTGGTCCGGTAGTTTTTGAGTTCATTCAGTACATACAGACATACAGACCAACATTCATTTTTATATATATAGACTAGTTAACTGCTACCTTAACAAAGTAATATCTTTAAGATAGAATACGTAGGAGGTCAACCGGAGCATCAACAGTACATGAAAATTTAGTGCTCATTTAGTGCTCTTAATTTATGCAAAAAATGATTTAATTTTTTATAATTGAATTATTTTTTTATTTTTTACTTGTTAACTGCTACCTTGATGTAATAAGCTAGTAATATCTTTAAACTTGAGTTTATAGGAGCTCAAAATGAGCATAGACAGTGCATAGGTATTAAGTGCTCTTGATTTATGCAGAAAATATTTTATTTGTTTATGAATAAATTATTTTTTTATTTTTTAGCAGTTGATGGAAATATTAAGCAAACTAATTAGCGATTTTGCTCATTTTGCACTGCTAGCTTTACAGACGTCTCTAAGAGGCAAACCGCTATGTGAATAGCTGGTCCGGTAATTATCGCTTGAGCACTCTTAAAGCTCTTCATAAAAATTCGGTAATTGTCGATTCTCCGTTAGAAATCAACTCTTTTAATGTTTTTCTTTCTTACGTCCTTTCTTGGTCGATTTTTTTATTTTTCTCGCTTAGAAATAAGAATTGGTATCAAATACGGTCTTCGCCGTTTAGTAGGGAAAAAATTCTGTTTACATTTAATTCACCGACGTCTATATTATGTATGTAATTCTCTAAGTTTTGTTTGTATTTTTCTGCTTATTAAGAAAGTTGTGTACTAAAATTAATTAGTAATTATATTAACCACAAGATGAGCCAGCGTGTTGACTTAATGTAGAATTCCGCAGTTTTCTTTCCATATTTCGGACCATTTTTTACTAAATTATTCACGAAGTCTTCGTAAAACGTCTATATAATAGTATTGATTGACTATATTTGACCTTCTGGTACCCATTTCAGGTGGACTACACCCTGTATAATAAAGAAAACAAACAACATCGTCTTTAATCTGGATCTGTTCATCCTCGCTTGTTTGGCTCTAGGAGAGTTTGGATATTTCAAGTGTATTGATTGCCTCTAAGTTTTAGGGTCATATTAAAAAAACTAAGTTATGACCCTTGACAAGAAGTTTGTTAGAGCAATTGTCTTTACGATGCATCTACTGTTTCGCCTTTAGGAGTCTTGGCACAAGCTTAGTACACACTTTTTTCATGTTAGGTTTCTCATAAAAAATTTGCATTACAGCTTCTTTGTTAATATTCACATATTTAGCGATAGCCATAATTATTATCTTTTTTATTATTTCGGTCAGTTTATGAACGTTTAAGTAGCTTTTTAAACCCACAGGCCACGTAACGCGCTCTTTACCTTCAACTTGCTTTCTCCCGTTTATACCACTTAAAATTCGAATACGGGATAGTCAATTTGCCTATAAAACTCTTTGCAAAACTTCATAGCTTTTCAACGCGAACTTCCAGAGTCTTAGCAAAAACTTTAAATTAATTCTTTGCTTAATTTTTTATACAACATTTTTTTTGGCATGAGTGATTTTTGCACCATTTTAATTTGACAATTACATCAGGACTGTCCCCCTTTGGTACGGAGCAACTTCTCTGGTAAAAATTAGTCGTTCCAGTCTGCCTGGACCGCTCCAGACCCTTTCCCTGGGGTTGTCACTTACCAGGCCAAATCTTGTCTCATCGGAGAAAAGGACATTTCCATTGTGATAAAACCCAATTTTTACAATATAAAATAATGCAATTACAATCTCATATATTTAAACGAATAATTTTAACTAAATCAAGTATTATGATGCCACCCAGGTGGCGCAGTTGATATATTTAATCGTAAAATTACAAAGTAAATCGAAAAAAATAGTAGATATAAATCTAAAAACAAACAAGAAAATATACGACAAAACAAAAGAAAAAGATCGTAAATATTTGGGAAAAACACCTAGGCGGTCAGGGATTTTAATTATAAATATGTTCGATTAAAAGATTTTATTAATATTACTTCTTTCTATATAGTTAGCTATAAATACTATTTAATTATACATGTACAAATATTTAGGATTATGTAGTTAAAATTCTCGCAATACTTTTTTTTAAATGAAATTAATTCTGAAAGTTCGTGAAGAATCTACAAAAAAAAACTAAGCGCTTCGAGTATAATAATTATATCAAGAATTTAATATTTAAATTCTAACTAATTTTACACATCACCGACCACAAAAAAACTTCGGTTCAAAAACAAATATTGCTTCATTAACTAAAAAAACAGATTGTGCTGGTATTTCCTTATTTTCTTCATTACCAATTTTTTTCCAAGTTGATCGTAACAACTCGGTAAAATTTTCTTCTTACTTTATACGACAAAAACTACTTATCTTGAGTAATGAATTGCTAAGAGGAAACGAGTTGCACCTGTATAAATCCCTTTCTTATAACAGAAATAACAGTTGCTGTAATTTTAATTATACTTTTAGCCAGAGAGCTATGTCTTTGTCTAAGATTACTCGTGACCATTATGATATTTCATTTAACTTCTGATACATATAATGTTTTTATCATTTGTTACTTTGTTCCATTTCCTTTAAGTATTTCACTTTTTAGGAATGTACGTCGGTTTATTATTGCAAGAAGGTCTTTCTTTATAAATAATAACAAAAATTTAGTAAATTTAGAAAATGACAGAACAGTTACTCAAGTAATAATATCGACACAAAATATCTTGTTGAACTTAAATTGTATTGTTCCAAACATTACTAACAATGCAGAAGGATCTAAATACATTATAAGCAATTAATATAAAGACCATATAAAATACTAACATATATTTGAAAACAGGTAGATTTTGATGCTTATTATCGCATCCCTCTGACTTTGCGTTGAACCTTTTTAATTAATTAATTTTAACACGCTTTTATTAACTTCACCTGTATGTATGTATGTATGTATGTATGTATGTATGTATGTATGTATGTATGTATGTATGTATGTTTGTAACTCTCCACTCCGTTATATAATCATATCTCGAAAAGTTATCGTTTTTTTGAAAAAACACAAGAATACTTTTTTGTTTAGAATTAATTTTTACATCAACTGTCAAATTATGACAGCTGTCATATTGACATTTTTCGAAATAAACACTATTTTGTGAATGTCTCGAAAAGTTATCGTTTTTTTGAAAAAACACAGGAATACTTTTTCGTTTGGAATTAAATTTTACATCAACTGTCAAATTATGACAGCTGTCACATTGACAGTTTTCGAAATAAACACTATTTGGTGAATGTCTCGAAAAGTTATCGTTTTTTTGAAAAAACACAGGAATACTTTCTCCTTTGGAATTAAATTTTACATCAACTGTCAAATTATGACAGCTGTCACATTGACAGTTTTCGAAATAAACACTATTTTGTAAATATCTTGAAAAGTTATCGTTTTTAACACGCTTTTTTATTATTTATTAACACGCTTTTATTAACTTCACCTGTATGTATGTATGTATGTATGTATGTATGTATGTATGTTTGTTTGTAACTCTCCACTCCGCTTTGCGCATGTCTGCAGTTTGGGCTAATATTTCGCTCATCTTTAATCTATGTACCGCTTATCGTCAAATTTTATTAACTGGGTGTGTAGCTCAGATGCTAAAGCGCTCGCTTAGCATGCGAGAGGTACCGGGATCGATGCATGGCAACTCCCTTTTTTTTTGTTCTGATTAATTTGGTAAAGATGTGATTATTTTTTTTTTAACATTAACACGCTTTTATTAACTTCACCTGTATGTATGTATGTATGTATGTATGTATGTATGTTTGTTTGTAACTCTCCACTCCGTTATATAATTATATCTCGAAAAGTTATCGTTTTTTTGAAAAAACACAAGAATACTTTTTTGTTTAGAATTAATTTTTACATCAACTGTCAAATTATGACAGCTGTCATATTGACAGTTTTCGAAATAAACACTATTTTGTGAATGTCTCGAAAAGTTATCGTTTTTTTGAAAAAACACAGGAATACTTTTTTGTTTGGAATTAAATTTTACATCAACTGTCAAATTATGACAGCTGTCACATTAACAGTTTTCAAAATAAACACTATTTTGTGAATGTCTCGAAAAGTTATCGTTTTTTTGAAAAAACACAGGAATACTTTCTCGTTTGGAATAAAATTTTACATCAACTGTCAAATTATGACAGCTGTCACATTGACAGTTTTCGAAATAAACACTATTTTGTAAATATCTTGAAAAGTTATCGTTTTTAACATGCTTTTTATTATTATTAATTAACTTCACCTGTATGTATGTATGTATGTATGTATGTATGTATGTTTGTTTGTTTGTAACTCTCCACTCCGCGGCTGCTGCCTCGGGTGAGTCCCATATCGTTATTTTTAGTCACTACCTCCCCGTGCCGGGAGTGGGTAATAAACAATACGTTTAATTATAAACGATATGAATGAAATTGTCTTAGAATTAATCTAACTATTCTTTAGATTTCACAATAGTAATTTTTTTTCCAAGTTCTGAAAACAATACGTTTAATTATAAACAATATGAATACAATAAATATAATTTGAGAAATCAAAAAAACACGCTTTCAAAGCATTTCCAACTAAATAAACGAATAATGATTGAGTGAGGGTCTTGTAATCATCACAGCAAATTAACGAATCTATTGAAATAACATAAATTGGACTAAAAAGTAAAAAATAAATATAGTTTAAAAAAACTAAAAAACACGCTTTTATAAAGCATGTTTCTGAAAAACATCGAACTAAAAAGTTAAAAATAATTTTCAAAATAAAATTAAAACAAAAATAAATGAAAAATACTAGTATTATTGTGAAAAAAGCGTGGGCGCTGCATACCATATTTTTCGAAAGTCAAGCGCCCACGCTTTTTTCACAATAATACTAGTATTTTTCATTTATTTTTGTTTTAATTTTATTTTGAAAATTATTTTTAACTTTTTAGTTCGATGTTTTTCAGAAACATGCTTTATAAAAGCGTGTTTTTTAGTTTTTTTAAACTATATTTATTCAGTTTCTAAATATCCTTAACAAAATATGAATTCCATATAAATGGAGCATACTCAAGTTTGGGCCTAATAACAGAAATATAGATTTTTCTGAGTATTACGGCCGACATATTCCAAAAGTTTTTTTGGATGAGATACTGGATCTGGATCTGGAAATTTGGGAGAAGCGAGCTAGTGCTCAGCCAGCACTGAGGCCACATATGACCCATTGTGCATCCTCTCGTATGTAGGGATTTCCTCACCTCAGGCTGTCACCAGGCCTATTGATTTAAAATAGGTGATGAGTCTCCCGAGGGGGATCTCCCTGACATCGGCTGGTGTAAGCCAATACTCGCCCAACACGGATCTTCTGATTTCAGAAAAAGCAGAGCAGTCATACATAATGTGTTCTACTGTTTCCTCTTCTTGTTCGCAGCCTCTGCATAGCGGCGATTCTGTTAATTTCATCCTAAAGAGATGTTGTCGCAATTGGCAGTGACCTGTCAGGATTCCCACAGCTGTTCGGAGATTTTGTCTGGTCAATGCCTTAAATTTTTTTGCTGTTTCCTCGCCAGGATGAGGTTATAACTCTCTGGCCAGTCTACAGTTCGTAGTTTTATCCCAGCACTGTATAAATTTTTGGTGAGAGTGCTGTTTAATAAGGTCCACGACTGCGGACAATGTTAGCTTGGTAGATGGGTAAGGGCTAACATATTTGTAGCCCGCAGCCCTCCTTGCTAAATTGTTCGCAATGCGGTTGCCTTTAGAGTTCCCATGTCCTTTGATCCAGCTGAGAGTGACCACGTTATTCTGGCGGGCCTCAGTTAGAGATTGGTGACATTCTAGTACTAAACTTGAAGTGAAACGTGGTCTATTCAAGGTCAGTAGTGCTTGTCGGCAGTCTGTGTATATATTTATATTCCTGCCTGTGATGTTCCTATTGATTAATTCTTTTGCAGCTATGGTTATGCCTGTGAGTTCTGACTGAACCACACTTGACAAGCCATCTATAGCCCATTTTATTTTTAGGCTTAAGGATCTAGAGTAAATTCCACATCCCCCACCTTGCTTTGTTTTTGATCCATCCCTATATACGCTCAGAGCGTTCACTACGTTGGGGTCTGCTGTCTTGTTTGTTAATATTTTGTAGGGTTTGTCAAAGACAAATCTTGGTGCGACGGCATCCGTGTCTGCCTGTAAGAGTGGTATCACTTTTATCGATTCCCTCCACAGACTATCCCTATAGGTGCCAGTCCCTACAGTGGATTCGATACCAACCGTGCGAAAGCGTACCATGGTCATCAATGCGACCTTCTTAACAAATATAACAAATATATATAATGTTGTTTCTGTGATTGTTCCATTTAAGGCCAAAAGTTATAATATTTCCTAAATCATTTTATTCTCTCACATTCAGTTTTATTTTCCATGTTGCAGCCCAGATTTCTTGACTGAAACTGGCCGAAACTTTTAGTCACTTTTACTTACTTTTTTATAACTGGATAATTTTGTAATTGTAAGTACTATAATTTATTCTCTTTTTCAGGTAAGTACCGTCAATTCTTTCTTATCTTCAAGACCACAGATTGCGTAAGTAAATCAAATATAATTCACAAACCTTTTATCCTGGTAGTGTTTACGTATCATGGGAGAGTATACAGAAAACCAGTTTAAAAACAGTGAACGAATCTAAAAAAAGGAACAGATGTTACCAAAAAATCTGAAAGCTATAAAAATTAAGAAGTGGTTACAGAAAGCTAAAACCACTTACTTTTAATAAAAGATTTTCGTTTAGTTTAAAAACCAGGTTCCCGTAACGGCTTTTGTTATAAGAATAGTTACGAGGATGTAAAATATAATAAGTTTCAGTTTCTTAACATAAAAATTTATTATATATCTGGAATTCTCATTTTTCTATTCTTGAGAGAGTACCTACTATAGAATGCAGCTATTATTTTAAATATTGCAATAAATTTTAAAATTGCCATTTTAGAGGTATAAAAATCGCATTTGACCAAATTTGATTCTAAAACTGTCGGAATTAGTAACAGTATGTAAATTTAACTCATAAAATTTACGACTAACGGATATATATTTCTTGTTTAAAGAAAATACTTAAGTGAAAAGAAGGTATGAATACCTATCTGTTCGCATAATAATATATGTTGTTGGATTTTACAGATAACAGAAATATAACTCAAGTCATTATACCCATTTGCTAATTCTAAATAAACTTAATTGTTTTATAGTTATGAAATTGGAATAGAACTTAGAAACTGAATTACTACTATATATAAGAGGTCTGTCGCAAAGTAAACAGAAATTTTAAGCAATATCGGATACTATTAGCGCCATCTGTTATTAGCGTTTGGTAAGCTCATCTTTTATTGATGTTCTGTCAAATTTTCATGACAGTCGAGCTACTTATCCAGCCATTGCAGGATCTTGGTAATTTGTAAAGGTCTACAGGATGGATGTTTATAAAGTTAATCTAGCCTACAAAAATTGTCTGTCTTTCGCAATCCAATGCCTTGACGCAATATGTGTTTAACTGTTTTAAATTTCCTGTCATGTAATCTCCAGCTAGGGTCTACATTCAACCGTCCTATGGTTTGCAAATGTCCTTTGATCAGTGCATGATCCACGAAGACTATACACCAGGAGTCTACACGGTATAGGCTTTTCCATAATATTTCTGGTCTCAATAATCAACCCAGATCATAGTTCTATTTTTTGCCACTGGTGGCGCAAATAACCAGAAGAACCGATGTTTAAGACATTTATGCCATTTAAATGTCGCGAAATTAAATTCAATATATAATATTAATTTATTTATTTAAAATTAGTTGTCATAAAAGCTGTAAATAGCAACAAAACTTCCCGCGTAAGGATTTAACCGAGTATCTTAGGAACACGAGCGCACTCTACCGGCAATAGTTCTGTCCCCTAAATTGAGATCATTTTTTTAACATTACGTTTAAACTCCTGGTATCTATACTTCGTGGCATGATCCATAATCCATAAGCAATCCTGTAAGGAACCTTTAATGATTCCTTCTTGTTCTACGTAGTGCTTAAGTTCTTCTATAGTAGACGTATGTTTATTATACATTTTGCTATGTGTTAATTCAATACAAAAAACATAATTTATACTGTCGATTGTCATCTATCAAGATGTGGTTGTAAGGGAATAATGGCCAATAATTTACTATATCCTTTACTATGTTATCTGTTTTTTTACTATTTTTTTGGGTAACATTTTGTCAAATTTGGTTTGTTTTCGTGAGTTTAAAATCAATCACTGATATATTGTTGCAGTACATAGTATAATTTTCCACACACTCATCACAGTTGTCTTATTCATTTTCAATGATTTTTCTTTGTCCTTACAGCTTTCTGAAATCTTTTAAACAGCCTTTAGCTTTCTAGCCACCATAATTTTCTCAATCTTGTTTTTTTTTGGCTTTGTTCGTTCTATGGCTTTTCTTAACTTTATATTACATTCAGAAGTTAAGATAATGCCCACTTATTTTTTCACATAGACGTTTCATTGGATTTACAACAAGCGATGTTATGGGAGAACTTAGACTGTTTATACGAGTATTGTCTTTTATTTTTGCTTAGCCATAAAAAATATATAGACTTAAAAGTACTTTATTGCTTTTTTAAAACATGTCCCACCAAGATCGATGTACTTTTGCATATTCCAGTCTTCAGTTGACACCTGCAAAATAGCTGTTTTAAAGACATCGATGGCTTCCTCTGGCGACTGGAATCTCTGCCAATGCATTGAATTCTTGATCTTTGGGAATGTGAAATAGTTATTGGGACTTAGGTCGGAACCATACTTTGTATATAGTCCATTTCATCGTTTTTGGCCGGTTTGATATTAGAAACCACTAAAATAAGATTAAACTGTCATCCAAGTTACCAATGGCGGACAGTTTTTTTTCTAATTTAGATCGTAAGTTTCTGAAACTATCGGTGTGGTTTGACATCTACAAAAATATGACATTAATAATTATTAAATTCAACCCTTCAACAACGAGCCGTACATGACGCTTACTAGGAATGTGAATTAAGTCAAGACTTCCGTATTGAATACTTTTTATCTACCGGTGAAACAAGATGCAGTTACGTAAGTGTTGTATTAAAAAACAAACGTCCTCATTTAAATTTTTAACTTGCCTGTATCTGAGAGAGATGTAACTCTAAATTTACTTCGAGTATGATTTCTGTCATCGGCCAAAGAACAATTCGATGTTTTAAAGCTAGAAAAACTCGATTGTATTTTGGGTAGTGTGAGCACTTGTATTGTCCTGTTGTCCGTTCTTTGATCTTCTAAAGCAATTGTTGCCACATAAACAGATTTTACACAAAAGTTGCTTCCATTTTCTTTGACACACTTCGAGAACAGATCACTTTTGTTGGTTTTTCCTCATCGTGAAACACCCACACAGCGGATTGGCGTTTATTTTTCGATTCGTAGGAGTAAATCCAAGATTCATCACCACTAACAATATAATAAACGTGTGTTGAGTTTTCATTGTGAAACCGTTCCAATGTTTTTCGACAACTGACGCAAACCGCTTTTTGCTTTTCTGTAAGCAAATAAAGGATCCAAAGGGAAACCAACTTAGTCACACCCTGTTCTTCATATAGGATCTTTGAAATTAAGGTCAAAGAAATACCCAAAGATGCCTTTATCTCCCGCTATGTTACACGGCGGTTATCCTTAATTACCTGACAAATTGCATCAATGTTTTGGTTTGTGACTGCTCTTTTGGGTGGACTTAGCATGGATCTTTCACTGAGACTACAGCGACCACGTTAAAATTTACAATACCAGCGTTGCTTTATTCCCAAGCACAGGAACCATTTTAGCAAGATTGTTGTTGGAATAATCCTTTTCGAAAATTCTAAAAAAATATTGCTCAAAAATGTTCTTGGCTAAGATCCATTTTTCGACCGACTTGATAATTTCAAACATTCACTGTACCTACACGACCTGTTGTATCGCAATGAAACTCTGGATTTATATCAACAAAAGACTGAGGTTAGATTTGTGTCTGAAGGTTCTATTGGTGGCGCCTTTTAAGCGGCTATATGCAAAACTAAAAGTCAACCCTCGTAACTGTTTTGAAATTTAGTTGGATATGATGTTATGTTTATTAAACTACTAAAAGATGCGTACACCGCTATTGTTTTTGGATTAATTTAAAATTTGTCCTTGTTACATATCTGTTACCAATTGTATTCTCAGTTACTATAATCTACAATCTAATTTTTATTCAAATTCCATTTTAATTGGTATTTAAAAGCTGACATTATTAAATTATTTCAAAATCAGTATCTACATGTTCAATAATCTGTTTATCAGAATCTAAATGTGTCGTAAGACATGAGTGGATTTTGTAATATCATTTAATACTCCATTTCTGGCAATAACTAATTCAGTATCTACCTGAATAAAAAGTAAAAAAGTATTCTGGATCAGGTTGATTAAAATGTCAGTTCGTTAATAGACCCAGCTAAAATAAAATTACAGATTATTGGGCTTGTTAATTTGGAATTAACGTTTGATGCTTTTATTGTTTGATCCAGCATGGAATTTCAGGAATATTTAGACTTCGTTTTTTAAAATGTGTGTTGTATTTTAATTAATGTTTTATCAAATAATTATTATCAATTATTTTATTTTTTTAATACTAAATAAAATAATGAAAACAAGATTGGGAAAATTCTTTATATTCACCAATCATTCTTTTAAGTCTGAAATTGTTTTTAATAAAAAAAACTGTTCTCTCACTGCAGTAATTTATTTATTATTTTTCATATAGTTAACCACTATTTAGGGTTCTGTCATTACATACACTGCTGTTTTAAACTATTTATAATTAAAAGAATAAAATATTCGAGACTGCCAATATTTTTCAACATTCACAATCGGATTGATCGTTTCCATCTTCATCGCTAGCATTATCTATATCTGATTCGTCATCTAAAATAGGTACGTATAATATTTTTATAAATAAATTATATTATGAGACCTTTATATTATGCAATAATTTAATACTACAGCTATAGATTCTTTATTATTTAGTAAGACTTCTTTCACCGTGGATGGTAACTGCGGGCAAGGAGGCAAAGATGACGCATAAATTTTTTTTAATGTTTTTTTGAATGGCTCGTTTACATCTTTTATTTTATAATTTTGAAAAAACATTTCACATCTCGTATTATTAATGAATTATTCAAATGTTTTTCAATAAATTATTGAAGTCTAAATTTTTAATAAATGATGATTGCAAAACGTTTAATTTTTCTATCACTTTAGTAATTTTTAACTGTATTTCTTATTAGTAGATTTATATCTACTATTCAGCTGGTTTGCAGGTCACGACTTCGGGAAAATTTCACAAATTTTTTTTGTTTTGGGCCCCCCTGACCTCAAAAACACCTTCCGTTCAAAAGTTTATATATACAGGGTGTCCCAGAATTAATTACGGAAACTTCGTATACGTATTCCTTGATGACAAATAAGTAGGGTCTTTCCTATAAAAAAAAAATTTTTAGAGACTCCTGTCAGAGTTATAACCCTTTAAAGAGGGGTGGTAAAATGTGCGCTACTTGATCGCGATACACGATACTCAATTGACATGGTCCTACTTTTTATTTTTTTACTCCAAACCGAAACGATTTCGCAAAAAACGACAGGGAACAAAAAAGTTTCTAAATAATCATAACTTCCTAAAATAATTTTTTGTTATTGCAAATATGAATTGCTAAGAAAGTTACAAAAAAAAATATTAAGAGGGGTTCCTTGATTTGCACCCTTAGAATGGGGTAGGGCAGGTGAAAAGTGGCAGCAGAAATGCGTCTTTATAAAAATGATGTTCACCCAAATTTTTAATTTTTTATTTTGGACCAATCAGAAGATATTAAATTAAAACCGTATTTTACCACCCCTCTTTAAAAGGTTATAACTCTGACAGGAGTCTCTAAAAAATTTTTTTTATAGGAAAGACCCTACTTATTTGTCATCAAGGAATACGTATACGAAGTTTCCGTAGTTAATTCTGGGACACCCTGTATATATGTATGTATGTATGTATAGTTCCGCAAATATAACGAAACCTGTGGACATGATAGCGGTCGCATTTCTTAACGAATCGAAATGAAATTTGGTACAAAAATCAATTGTCCAAAAATCTCGGTCGAGTTCGTTAATGGGCCAAATCGGTCGGCCGTGACATCAAATCAAAATAGAAAAAAATTGCAACTCTTTTATTTTACCCTGTACAAAAAAATGTTAGGGGACTTTTTTGTTTGTCTTAAAGAGACCTACAACTTTTATCTGAAACATTTTTTTCTGAAACGTATACTTTTAATATATTCAATTGATATAAATCTACTGATGCGCCTGGCTTACCAAGGGCCATTTTTTTTTAATATAGTTAACCACTATTTGGGGTTCTGTCATTACATACACTGCTTTTTTAAACTATAAGTAATATAAAATACCGATTGTCAGAACTGCACCTTGTCATTTCATTTTAAGAACTATTGTTTCCAGTTCAAAAACTTGCAAAGATTTAATTAGCTTATCTTTACTTAGCCACCAGTTAGACTTCTGGCAATTTATATTTAGCTTTTTTTAGCAGTCAATAATATAAAAACAAATTCGCCAGAACTGCACCTTGTCATTTTTTTTAATAATTTATTTAAAACTATATTTGAGTTGGCTTTATTACAATAAACTTAAAATTAATATTCAAAAAACAAATTATATAATATTTAAACAAAAGAATAAACACATACCAGAATTAAGTATAGAAATTAATAACTTACATCTTAATGAAGTGCAAAAGGTCAAATATTTGGGTTTAATCATTGATAATAAATTAAATTGGTCTGAACATATAAGTTACATTTCTCAGAAAGTGGCAGCAATGATTCCTGCTATCTATAAATGCAGAAATTATTTTTCAGAAAAAACCAAACACAGTGTTTATAATGCATTCTTTCTCTCTCACCTTCGATATTTACTTCCGATATGGGGAACATGTAGTAAAACCAATTTTGACAAAATTCAAATATTGCAAAATAAAATCTTAAAGGTATTGTTTAAATATGACAGACTTACCAATACAGAAACGTTATATAGAGAAATTGGTGTTCCAAAGGTTGAGGTAATATTTACACTAGAACAAATAAAGTTAATTTATAAAGTTTTGTGTAATTTACAAAAATCTAATGTAAATATTACCATGTCAAATACTGTTCATGACTATAATACAAGATCTCAGGACAATTAATATTTATCAGTTGGCTGTAAGAACAAATATAGGCTTAAAAAATCCAGTGATACAAGCCAGTAAGGCATACAATAGAGTACCTGAAGATATTAGAAATATAGAGAGTTATGGTCTATTTATCCGAAAGTTAAAATTATATTTAAATAATATATTGTAGATTGTAGAGTTATTATTTCAACAAAGAGTTAGACATTGTATTCTCGAGACCAGAGCTTAAAGCACTGTTTAGGGAATTATTATATTATTAAGTTTGTAGAGTTTGAAATAAATAAAGGATGTTTTCAAAAAAAAAATGACTTCTGGCGACATTTTAGCCACGATCTAGACTTCTGGCAATAATTTTGTACTATTTCTATTGGTAAAAACTATAAATCTACAAATTTTTAAAACTGGACCTTATGATTTTTTTCATGTCAAAAATTTACATGTTTGGCCGCCCGCCCACGCGTTCCGCCTCGGGATAGACTTCTGGCAGTGGACACTACGCGCTATACAATAGATAAGGAAGGTTTTTATATAATCATTTTTACTGCACCTTATCATTTTCAATTTTCGTAGCCAGCTCTTAGACTAATACCAATGCATCTGTCAACTCTCAAACCAGGTTTTCATATCTGTATATATAAAACTCACAGGTGACTGACTGACATAGTGATCTATCAACGCACAGCCCAAACCACTGGACGGATCGGGCTGAAATTTGGCATGCAGGTAGATGTTATGACGTAGGCATCTGCTAAGAAAGGATTTTCATAAATTCCACCCCCAAGAAGACAAAATAGGGGATAAAAATTTGTATGGAACTTTGTCAATTTTAAACCGATCGGGCTGAGATTTTGCATGCATATAGTTACTATGACGTAGGCATCCCCTAAGAAAGGATTTTAAAAAATTCCATCCCAAAGGGGATAAAATAGGGAATAAAAGTTTGTATAAATCTTCTTAGATTTCCGACTGATTGAACTGAAATTAAAGATTGGAGCTACTATGATAAAGCCGTTCGCTTAAGTAGGATTCTGATAAATTCAACCCCATGGGGTTAAAATAAAGGATGATGGAGGATGTAAATGTATTAGTTTAAACCTATTCGTACCTAAGAAGTTTTTATAGTTTTAAAATAATAATAGGTATGTGAAGCGGTAGCACGGTGCTGTTGGCCGACACGACATGACACTGTAGACGCGTAGACTCTTAAAAATTTGAGGATTAATTTGTTTTATTACGTAGTGGTGTACTAAGAAAGGATTTTTTTAAATTTCTTGCCTAAAGGTTTCAAATAGGGGTTGAAAGTTTGTATGAAACTCGGTGGCAAAAAAAGTCCATGCGGACGAAGTCGCGGGCGGCCGCTAGTTTAGATATAAGAGGTTGGGTTTTCGCAAGAAAAGTTTTAAACAAGGTTATTTTAAGTGGAAATTGGAACAGTAAGTTGTAGCTGTGAACAATTTTATATGACTGCTGTTTTAACATTTATTTAATAGTTGGTCGCAATAAAAAAAAACATTTTCACTTAAAATTAAAGAAAAACAATTTTACCTTATGTCTTTTTATAAAATGATACTAACCTATGACAGTTTCCTTGATGGAATTTCTTAATCTCTTGCTATCTGCGAAAAATCGTTTTAAGGGTGACTCTTTCCAGTTAGCAAATATAACTACTATGTCAGTTAAAGTTAACCCTCCCCAAACCATAATTGAACCTCCGCCAAAAGCCAAAAGCGCCGCCTGGTCTTCTCCAGACTCTAACACATCCATGAACATAATTTAAAAGAAATCTGGACTCGTCAGTAAACATCACGTTACTGCATTGTGCCATGCATGTGTTCATCTGCAAACAAGCTTGTGGCTCTATGATGTGCAGGGGTCAAATAAGGTACTCTAGCTGGCCTTCTTGCATTTAACTCTGTTCGTAAAGCCGATTACGTATAGTTTGAGTACGTACTCTTATACCGGTAGCTTCTACCAACTTATTTTGTAGCGTTCGAGGAGTACTTCGACGATCTCTCCCATAGTTGTAAAAGTCGATCTTCTCTAGCTGTAGTCGACCTTGCACGTTGCGTATAAGGTTGTCTTCTGATAAATTCATAGATTTCATGTCTGGTCCAGGTTCTATTTATCGCAGCACGACTAACATTTAACATTTCTGCTGTACGGCGTCTTAAGTAACCTACTTGAATAAAAGTTATTGCTCTAGCAGTTTAAATCTCTGTGAGATCCTACACTATGCGCCTTCCAAGTAAATCAAAATCCAGCATTAATTCCTAACACTGTCAACGTAAATATCGACAGAAATTCAATAACGGAATAAATGTGATACCAAAATTTTATCAAGTTTTGCTTTTTTATTGAATACAAGACAAAAAAGAAGAAACTTGATTTTTGCTCTCATTTATAAAAACTATATGTGCCTACTGGGTTGACGTACATATTTAAGTTCCTACCTAATGCAATTAACAAATTACATTAAATTAAGCTAGTGGCTCCTTTTACTTTTTGATCAGTGTACGTTGTAGCAAAATTCCATCAAAATCTGTTTTTGTTTTTATATAAAATCCAAAGCTTTTTGTAGTAATAATTTCAAAATAACCTCAGGGTTTGCTGTACTGGTATAAATACTATTTTTTATCAGAAAATTAAGATCACGATATTTAAATAACAACCGATTAAAATATCCATCTGTGTGTTAGTTTTATATATGATTGTAAAGTTGATTTTTATTTTTGCAAAACTAATTATAGTAATTATTTAGATTGCAAAACTCTTGGTACATCAGTTTTAATCGTTGAATACTTTAAAGTAACGTTATGAAGAATAAAGAATCAATGAACCAAAAAAGAAGATTCACGTATCTATGGTTGGTTGCACTGATTAAATTAAACTATTCTCTCTATGTAGTACAGGGAACTCATTCAACTGAATTAAATTATTGTAAACCAATTTATAGTGGTGTTCATACCAGGTGTGGCAGAAAAATATTAAAACTAGCAACACTGTACGCGATCTGGCAACGGTCCTTGATCTGAACCCTTCCATGCCATACTCAAAACTCAAATACTCAGTGCAAATTTTAACTCCTTTCGTTAACTACGTGATTTTTGTTACTGCTATTAGTGCTATTATTAAAGCTGTATTGTGGTTGTGCGTCACGCACAACGAAACAGCGAAATTTAGAGCAACGTTGTGCCATTAAATTTTACATAAAGCTTGGAAAATCAGCAAGTGTTACATTTGAAAAGTTTAATCAGGCGTATGGGAAATATTCCGTTAGCACAAATAATTTTTGGGAGGCACAGAACACGATATAGATGAATAGGGTCCACGAAAGCCTTCAAGTACGAAAGATTGATCTTGTGAACATTCTTGACTTTCGCTTAATATTAAGAATGTTAAACAAACAATTAAAATTACTCAGATTTACTGTTAAAAAATTAAATAAAAGTTTGCACATGCCATAGGTAAGAATTTTAACAAAAACTCACACTTGATCAGAAAGACAATCAAAAAGCCAGGTTTTTTGATAGTCTTGACAGAATTGCCAATAAGCAAAATTTTTCTGGTTGTGTGATCAGAGGTAAGGAATCATAGATTTTTAAAGACGAATTGGTAATCAAGGGAATGACAAAGTGAGGAGTAACAAACTATTATTTTCCCTTGACCAAAGAAAGTTATAATGGGAAAATCCAAAACCAAATTTTTGCTGATTTGTTTTCTTTTGACTGAAAAACATGCATATAGAATTTGTTTCTTTAAAAGGCTTGGAAAAAGGGTCATTCGTATGAGGCATTGTAGACAAATAAGAGTTCCAATATGACAATTTCTCATATAATACTGCTCTTTCAGTTACAGAATTTAATGCATTTCTGCGGTTCCCTAATACCCTGATTGCAGTATATGTGACTTTTTTTTCGTCACTAAAAAATATATTTAGAGGGATTTAAAAAACATCTAACACTTTGCAACCGAGAGGCTGGGATAACATACATGTTTAAATGCCAAATTGACTGTCTTTTATGATCTATTCCTTAGCAATAGCACAGTATGCGTATATATGAGATCTGTCCCAAAAGTATCCGACCTGCCCCTATTTTTCGGCGCTTAGCTTATTCTTCGTCATTTGGTTGGTGGCATCCTTCAAAAAGCCCTCATTTGATAGAACAACATGCTTATATCAATGCTTCCACTTCCCAAAACACTCTTGAAAGTCGCCTTTGGTGTATTTGTCGCATTTGTTTTAACAGTCTTCTTGTCGTCGGATCGGTGTTCTTTAAGCGGCATTTTTAATCGATGAAACAGCCAAAAGTCGGGGCTGTATGGAGGCTGCCGAAGCTGTACAATACTTTGTTTTGATTAATACTGCTGTACAAGGTTTGATGCATGCGCTGGAGCATTATCGTGGTGAAGAAGTGAATCACCGGTTTGCCAAAACTGTAGTCGTTTTCTTCTAATTTCATGTCCCAAAATTTTATTATAAGTTTTAACGTAATACTCTTTGTTAATCGTCTGACCTGCAGGAGCATATTCTTGATTCACAACGTCTTCATAATCGAAAAAAACAATCAATATTGACTTGATTTTGCTCCGACTTTGACGTTATTTTTTTGGTTGGGGCGAACAAGCATGCTTCCACTGTTAAGACTGTTGTTTTATTTCAGGATCATAATTGTAAACCCATGATTCATCACCAGTAATAACCCTTTTGAGTAAACTTTATCGCTTTTGATCATTTCTAAATTGTCTTTAGTGATTTCTAATCAAAGGCTTTTTTGCTGTTGTAAGAGTAGTTTTGGGATGAATTTAGCACACACACACACACGAATCATGCTTAAATTCTCGGTTAAAATTCAGTAAACTGTACTTTTTGGTATAGCAAGGTTATCTTCTAGTTCCCTAATACTCACACTACGTTCTTGTTAATACCAATCTATTACTTTAGTTTTGCCCATACAATCGTCTCCAAAGGCCTTTTACAACATTTGAATAGTTTCTGTACAGGTTTTGTCAAGTTTAAAGCAAAACTTGATGCAAAGTTGGTGCTCAACTTTTTCGGTCATTTTTAGCTAGGTACTTAAAAATCCGACGAACTTAAAAAACACTTTAAAAATAAACACACGCCGGTCATGACGTCCGGCAGGTATCAGCAAGTAAAAAATAAATTTGTGAGACTCACCATTGACGTTGCGCCCGGTAGGAGTCGCTATTACATTTTGGCGCGAAGATATAAATTCAGGTTGGATACTTTTAGGACAGACCTCGTATACCTACCATACAACATGATTTAAGCAATCGATTTAGATTTTTTTTAATAATTTTAGAACTTTTATCAATAATAAAAACTTAATTTATGGGAAAACTTTATGATAAAGCTAGAAATAACTGTTTGATTGTAATACAGTGTAAACTCCGTATAACGTCACTCGATTTAACGTCAAACTGCCTAAAACGTCGAAAAGACTCGTTGTTGGTGGGTTTAGCTTGTATTTCATATAACAACACACTCTTTATAGCGTCACACTCACTCTCAATAACGCAACAATAAGTATAATAAAAGCTACCTTTTAAGTTGTAAAAATTTGGAAAAACACATTGATTCAATTGTTGCTATAAACTGTACCGGTACCTGTTTAACACCTGCATTAAATTACATTTTCAAAAAAAGATGAACTTGGCCCATCCGGATTAAGTAGGTACATTAAAATCTAATTAGGGTTGTCCCGTCAAGCAATTCCCGGATTACCGGCAATCGGAGAACTATGAAGAATTCCTTGAATTATACAACTGGGTTTTTACCCCTTCATTAATTAGATGGTCAATATTCCACCCCCCAAAGATTTAATCGTTTATAATTTACATAAATAGGAACGCAAAATCAAATTTATGATCAGATCGTTCCGATAAAGTGAAGTGAAAATGTCATGTAAAAGAAAATCGTTTTGTATTGACGAAAAAGTGCTGTTGATACGCGCAATAGAGGCAGGAGAGGAGATAAGTGATGTTGGCAAAAAATTTGGCTTTAGCCGCTCTACTGTCTCCACAATATGGAAAAATAAAGAAAAAATTCTGCAAGCACACGAATACGGAAAGTCCGCGAAAAAAATAAAGAAGCCTAAGTACGAAGACATAGATGAATCTATTTTAACATGGTTTCGCCAACAACGGCAGAATAATATGCCAATCTCGGGGCCAATTGTTAAAGCAAAGGCGGAGAAATTTGCAGAAGAATTGGGCGTAACTGATTTTAAAGCATCAGAAGAATGGTTGGAAAAATTTAAGCAGCGTCACCATATCAATTATGGAAAAATAAGGGGAGAAGCACAAAGTGTTGACACAACTATCACGGACGAATGGGTTAATAACATTTGGAGAAAATTAAAAGAAAAATATGCCCCACGTGACATTTTTAATGCGGACGAAGCAGGAATTTTTTATAAATTAACCCCAGATTAGATTAGATGTTTATTGGGTTGGCTGTTAGCCTGTATCACTGCGACCTTTGCAGATCTATTGTGACTACCCATTATCTCAAGAATAGGATTAGAGAACCTTGTCCAGCCCTGCCCTCTTAATGAGACTTAATAGCCTTGACAGTGGCCACCCCGCATAACTTGGAGCAGCCGGTTTCTCCACTCCCAGTACTAGATACCGCGTCCTTGAAAGGCCTTCGCATTGGCATAGGACATGAAATGCGGTCTTCTCCTCCTCTTGGCAGTATCGACAGATGTCTTCATCTGCTAAGTTCAACTGACTCATGTGTTTCTTGAATTAACCCCAGATAAGACAAAGAAATTCAAAGGAGAAAAGTGTGTTGGAGGAAAGTTGTCCAAGGAACGAATTACAGTGCTTGTCGCCGCTAACATGGATGGGACAGAAAAAAAGAAATTACTGGTAATAGGGAAATCAAAAAACCCGCGGTGTTTCAAGAATATAAAAGAATTACCGGTAAATTACAAGGCCAATAAAACAGCTTGGATGACAGCCCAACTGTTTGAAGAAGAAGTACGTAAGTGGGACGCAACTTTAATGGGGCGAAAAATTTTACTTCTTATCGACAACTGTCCAGCTCATCCCAATATACCGGGTCTACGAAATATAGAACTGGCATTTCTCCCGCCAAATACCACAAGTGTATTACAGCCAATGGACCAAAGTGTCATTAAACGCCTTACGGGTCATTATAGAAGTAAATTGTTAATGGAGCTTGTTGAATCTGATGGAAAAACGTCTATAAATATGCTGCACGCTGTTACTTTATTAGCTAAAGCCTGGGAAGAAGTCACATCGACAACAATACAGCACTCATTTAGGCATGCTGGCCTGTATACGAATTCAACAGATCAGGAGGTACGAACGAATCCTGAAATGGATGATAGCGATATGGACGACCTTCCGTTAACGGAATGGATAAAACAGGCCAATATAGCAAATTTCACAGAAAATTTTAAAACGTATATGGGAGTAGACGACTGCCTTATAACAACGACTTCACTGACCGACGAGGAAATATAAGATTCGGTTCGAAAATCAGAATTTGAAGAACAAGGAGATGAAGAGGAAATGGATGAGCCTGAGTCACCACCAAATTTTAAACAGGCTCTGGAAGCAGCTAAGTTATTAGAAAGGTATTTTCTTTATCAAGAAGATGTCTCAATGTCGCAAGACATAAAGAAATTAACTAAAAATTTGAAACAAAATTACTGGTCCAGCAGAAGAGTTCAAACCAAAATTACCGATTATACAGAATAGTGAATGTAATGAAGATAATTAATTAATTAGCAATAATAAATATACTCTGTAAATATGTATGTAATCTTTAACATTAGTTTGGTTTAATAAATTGTATCTTATATGCATATTTTTTTGTTCCCTCTGATTAACGGCAACTCTTTATAACGCCATTAATTGCCCAGTCCCTTCAGTGACGTTATATGGAGTTTACACTGTATTTAGTTTTTCTGATACAAATCCTGTTATTTGGACGGCACTGATTAATCTACTTACTGGTGTGTTTCTGGCCTAACAGTAGATAACAGAAAACAAAAAGTGTTTTAATTGGCAAGCAAAATATATCATTATATTTGATGAATTGATCTGTTAGTCCGAACGCACTAATTAACTTTAAACCCTTTATGTAAATGTCCTTGAATATATCGGAAAAACAAGATCGATCAAAGTTAATTTCACGCTAAGCTTTTACTATACTGACACCAAGAAATCCATTTAATACAAAGTATAAAACAGCAACAGAAGTTAGTGTAATTGTAGTATATTAAGATTAAATTATTTACATTTTAATTAGGCTTTTAAATTATAAAAAAGTTACATTTCATATAAGATAAGTCTGCATAAACTCAAATATTTTATCATTTTAACGATGGGTAACGGTCACTAATTTATTTATATGAGGAAGCAATTTTTTATCACACCGAAAATGTAGTCATGTCTTCCTGAGGCATTTGCAGCTATTATGTTATTCTTAGGTATGTTCGTATGAATGAAAACTATTAATATTGCATGTCTTTTATACAAAAAAGTAACAGCATGTTAATCTATCTCTTTGATAGGAAACGAACATATTAGGAAAATTATTTTATGAAAATTAATTCTAAAAATTCCTTATACGTACATGTTTGGAAGTACGTTTAAACGATAAAATAACATCAATATTAATATAGTCTACTAACGTTTCCTAAGTTATTTAATCATTTGAGGCATCTGTCATAAAATATTTAAAATTTAGGCATTAGACAAACAAAAAATTAAAATTTTGTTACATGCGACACGAATCAAACTTGAGATCTCTATCTTTAGCTGATAACGCTTTTTACCTTTTCGTTACGAATGTACTCAACGCTAAGTAAGTGATTTCTTCGTTTAACTCAAATTGTTTAAAATACTTTTTTATTTTTATTTTTATATATTTGTCGGTTAAACATACTCCCGCGTCACCCCTTACCTGAGCCCAGTAGGGTGCTAATAAAAGAGCAATAAAAGAGACCTTTTCGCCTACCCTCACCGCATGTGGTTGTATGAATTCACGATTTTACAATCTATTGTTTATATTTAACAAATATGTGTTTAATTTTTTATAAATAAAAATAAATAAATATCAGAAACGTAAAGATATTTTTTTTCTGATTTCAACCATATATAATACTTACGCAAAATTTTGTAGTTTACAGATATGACACCAAAATATTCTAAATTACACTGAGAAACAAACAACACCCAATATAAGATAAAATACCTTTAGCGCCTGTATCTAACAGGACTTGTCAATTAATATTAATACTATTAATAGTCATAAATATACCTATCACCAACATGCAAAAAGAAATCAAAATAGAAAAGAACCTTAAATACCCCAAAAATGCATATCTAAATATTAATAGTAATAAATATACCCCTCACCAACATGCAAAAAAATACCTCTGGCAAATGTATGTAATAGTAGTACTTACTTGTCAATGTAAAAAAGTGATTAGTTCATCAGTGGGTGAAAATGTTGTATCGCATTGGTAATATCCGTCCATTGCTCTTCATGTGTGGTGCATCGACTACGCCAAACATACTCCACCAAATATGTTTCAAATCTAGTTGTGCACATCCTTCCCAATCGTCGACGAAGATTCCTCTTAATGACAGACCATTTACTTTCGATATTTTGGGTGTGAATAAGTCGATTGTTTGGATCCACAAAATTTCGTTGGTGATTGACTTGATAGTGATGGTATCCAAGGTGGTTTAAACCAGTATATCCTCTCCACGAGTCAGTCATTACAATGGATCCAGGCAAAACATTTTCCTGAATAACACGCTGTAATGTAATAGCGTTTCTGTTAGGCACAAACGTAAGAAAAATTCTCTTTGTTTGTCGGTCTATTCCTCCAACCACCCACCGTGTCCTTTGCAGACGTCCGCGATGATACTTTCGTTTTCCGTAAGCACTTTCATCAATTTCCACTATGTGTCCAGGACCGCCTATTTGCTCATCGATTTCCAGCATCCAGTGAAAAAGAAGGTTTCTGAAATGTTGAAGGCAGCGACTCACAGATTTCGTGGAAACTCCAGTTTCCGCTGCTATTACTGTGACTGGATACTCATTAATCCACAGTACTAAAATAATCAGCAGCTGAACTATAGGAAGTGTCGAAAAATCTAGAAATGAATTTGTCCTACAGGACGTTTCAGTACAACAGTTCCGTCTGCGACACCGATAACTTGGTTCTCTTCCTTGCCTTTTTTGTTGGCCAAGTTGGATTCTATTCCCACACACACACAATCTGTTTGAGAAAAATCGCTTTAAATGATCTACTCCAATCAAACTAATTAAAAATTGTGTAACCCATCGTAACTTTAATGGAATAAGGTAAAACCACGTGTATGAAAACATTTATTTTAATTGGTATTCGCACTGAAGATTTTATATTCTTTATGATGACCATAAAACACATAGTTTTGATTATTTATTTGAATTACAACAAAAAATTACTTATGCTATGAATGGTGAAGCGTTAAAAAAAACGATGGACATCATTTAAGGCAATTCTTACATTAATGATTGTTGTAAATTGTTAAAACTTACTTGGTGTGAATAATGGTATATAACTAGTTTGTTTTTACTGGCTTAACGGTTCGAAAAGCAGAACCAAAGGTAGAAAGAAGCAGAGTTTCTTCACATATTTAGATTTTCTTAAAGTTTTTTGGCATAAAGGTGGAAAATATAAAATCCGAAGACATCTTTTTAGTCATAATTTATGTGTAGTTAGTTCTACCTTGGTTATTTGTTGTTAAAAGTAAAATTAATATAGTGTGTAATGGTCAATATGTAAAACAATTCCGATGATTTTCATTTAGTTAATACATCTCTAGATAAAAACACTTGTAAAATTTTCTTCATGTTTATAAATATAAATTTAACTAGTAGGCTCACAAAACATAAGGAATAAAAAAATTCGAAAAGAGGTTGACCTTAAAGGCCATCCTTGCAAGTTCCCGCTAGTTTTAACCGCAAAGCTATAGTAACGTGACGTATTTTGACGTTTTTGACTTTTTTTGAAATGTTTAAAAAGCCATAACTTTTTAACGCCTTATTCGATTTTGATGTTTAAGATGGCATTCGACGTAGTTTTTTGAGACCTAAAAACGTTACCGAGAGTGCAAAATCGGTTAGTCAAAAAATCTCTAAGTTATTGAAAAAAAACACTTTTTTTGAAATTTTTCGACAACTATATCTCACGAACGAATCAACCGATTTTAATTTGCAAAACGGCATTCGACGTGGCTTTTTAAGGTTGAGAGCTGATTAGGTTATGAAATTGATCAATGCAATAGCCAAAAAGATATGCCCAAAAAACATCATTTTTACCAATTGTTTTTTTCGGTTATTTTGAAATTTCTCGAAATCTACCAGCTCGAATCGGTTCAAACTTACAGGGAATCTAAGTTAAATGGAACTCTTTGGAATGCTTTTTATTTCATTCCGATCGGTCAAGCCGTTCAAAAATTATAAGAGGTTTACATACATCCACACACACACACACACACACACACACACACACACACACACACACACACACACATCCACACGTACATACAGACATACAGACACCCTCGTAAAAATAGTCAGGGGAGGTTCCTAAGACCCCAAAACGTTGATATCCGATGAAAACTCGATTTTCGAAAAACGGGGTGAAACCAATAACTTCCCGATTTAAAAATAAATTTTTAACTTTTTTTAGCGGGAAGTTAAAAATAGTTATTTATGCAACTAGTGCGTAAAGTGACCTTTTTTGACGAATGTGAATGAGCCGCAGGCGAATGCGACAATCACATGAGTCAAAAAAGGAACCTTTACCCACGAGTTGCATACAATATTTTTTCTACAACCGAATTTTTTTACAAAAAATACAAGTATAGGCCTGATTTTTTTTACGCACTAGTGCGAAAAAAATATTTTTACGCACTAGTGAAAAAAAGTAAAAAAGGTATTATATTTTGTTTCATACAGTAAATTTGATTTTTTTGGCAACAAATCTCCTGCGGCATTTTGGGCCAATTCTACAACATCTGGTGGTGTATTATCAAAATCTGAGCTATCGTCTTTGGTGAAATCCATTGAAATATTAAATGGAACTTAGTATGTATTAATAAAACTCGAATCTGAAAAAGTATTATATTTAAAACATAATTTAGATAACAAAATATTTATTTTCTAAATTAATCTTACCTTATAATACCGGTACGTAGAAACGCGAAATGCTTGAATTAGAAATTAATTGAAATGTCATTCAGTCAGAGCCTACGTATATTTAAATAAAAATACTTACCCTTATTCATGAACTGATATTTCTGTCATATTAAAAATTAAATTAAAAATTACTGAATATAATATCTAGTTTTGTATGTATTAAACTGCAATAATTTAACAATTAAATATATTTACACAATTAAATAATAAAAAAAAGTTTCCTTACCCGGAATTGAACCCGAGTCATCTGGGTGGAAGGTAAACACCTTACAACCTTGGCCAATATCACACGTAAAAATCTTTGAATAATCTTATGAAAGACAGTGCTTATTTTACTTGTTTTAACTAGTGAAAAAAAACTTTTGGAACGAAGTTCCCTTTCGGGCGTTACGACCAGTTACGACTGGGCTAGAGGCTAGCCGAAAAAAATTCAGACCAAAATATGTCACGACACGACACGACACACGCATGTTTCTCTGTCTGTCTCTCTCTCACAGACCAAAAAATAAAACTCTCTCTCTCTCTCTCTCTCTCTCTCTCATAAATAGATATGTTACAATTAAAAAGACACTATTTTAAATTAAAAGAAAATGTACATTAAAAAGAAAATACTGTAGAAAAAAAATAAGTACCTATAATAGTATATTTCATTTAAATTCATAAACATTTTAAAAATAGTTCGTAACTTGACTAGTTAGGTGCGTCAAATTACCTTAACTGTCAGTTACTGTCAAATATTTTAATTTTAAAATTTTATATTAAATTGTTAATTCCTGTTTTAAATTAAATTAAAATAAAAAGTAATTCTAGATATATGTATGTCATCTAAACCTCTGGTATTGTATAAATGGACACTTTTGTTAAAAGATACGAACTGTTGAAAATATTGAGGTGATAATGGATTTATTATTTTCTATTTTGCTTTGAACAGTGTAGTGTCGCGACTTTGTTAAGTTTATACAGGTTTTTGGTAAATAATAAATAATAAAATAATAACAATAATTAACTACTTGATTGCAGTTTCCTGCTAATCAATTGTCATTTCAGTAAAACGTTTATCAAATAGATGTCAAAGATAATAATAGTATACCTAATACTATTATGACGTTTTACAGAGTCTTTGAAAATCAAAGAACATATAGACCGTTTACTAAGAACCAACAACTACTTCCCTGGCTATATGCCACGACGGACATTGAATTACAGTTCTATCTTGCAAATATACTAACCCCGTTTAACTTTGAACTGTAATTCAATGTCCGTCGTGGCATATAGCCAGGGAAGTAGTTGCTGGTTCTTAGTAAACGGTCTATATGTTCTTTGATTTTCAAAGACTCTGTAAAACGTCATAATAGTATTAGGTATACTATTATTATCTTTCACATCTATTAAATAACAATAATGTTTCCTGACAGTGTTTCTGCACAAGTTCCGGATATTGCTGATAGAGTTAGGTAAGTAGAGATTTTATACAGGCAATAATAAATGCTTATGTATGTATAAACACTCTGTTGTGTTTACAATTTACAATTCCTTCACTAATTAATCGAAAGGAACTTCGTTCCATCCGGGTGTCCCTTGACACCTCTCACTTTTTTTTTCACTAGTGAAAACAAGTTAAACTTTATGAACCTTAAACCGTGCGTAAAGGTAAAACTTTACGCACGGTTGTAGAAAACTACAATTTTTGGAATTTAGAATTAAGTTTCTTCGAATATTTTACTTCCTTGCTAATTCGATTTTCTGTTTGTATGTTAGTTGTCGTGATAAACATTCTGATAACTAATATGAGAATGAATGAATGTACAAAATTAATCCTACTGTTATAATCTACATACAGACAAATGAGCTATCCAAACGAATAGTTTACCTCCATCAAGGTGGCTGACCCAAAGTGGAGAAATTTGTCGAAATTTATTTCAAAATTAGGTGCATTTTAGGTGCTATTTAGGTGCGCCAAACAAAAATTAGGTGCACTAACCGTTTTTGAAATATTTACGAAAAACCATGGGTCAGCCAGCCTTTAACAACCTAGCTGACCCATAAGAAAAAAAAACAAAAAACAAGGATTAAATAATCTTTAAATTAGGTGCTAATTAAGTGCTTTTTAAAACACGAAACATAAAATAAAAAATTTAAAAATTAAACGTCTTAAAATTGAATATATTGATTGTGTATGGCAAAATGCCACATTTCTTCTTGCACTTTGAACCAAAATGGACATCGGCAGTTTAAGAACAATTAAAAATCGGTAAAAATTTCTTGTCCTGTAATTTTTTTAATGGATAATTCGGAAGGTCACCACAAATTTTTTTTTTTTATTTTTTTTTAACTCGGACCGCTGAGCGAGACTTGCAACCGGTCATTTCCGGAAATGATGATTAATATAAAATTCACTTTGTCAGAGATTTAAGTGCTTATTAAGTGCAATAGTTTCACGAGCAAAATAAACTGCTAATGAGCAATTTCAACTGAAAATATTTGGCCAAAGTTTTCTTGCGTCTTAATTAAGGGTGTCAATCTGCACTTTTTAAGCACATGATCAAGATCAAGATCATTAAAATTTTCTTGTAATTCTATTACTTAATAATTATCTCCTCCGAAATAATTTTTCTTTTATTCGGTTTATTTTTGTTTTTTTTTTCTGTCAACTTTAAATCTAAATTAGCGTCGATCAAATTCTCATTTGCATCTTTTGTAAAGTCAATTAATTATCGGAACTACGCGCAAAAAAACTATGGAAATTTTATGGGATTATTTCGTAGGTATTTGTACCAGTTTTTAAGTGCTTAGAAAGTGCAGAATGACACACTTGGTTTAAGACTTAGGCTAAGAATTTCAAGTTGACTTGTCTCATCAGCGGTTTGTTCTGCTATTGAGTCTGTTGCCCTTACTGAGCACTTAAATATTTGAGAAAAAGTTTTTTATAATAATTATTATATTTGGAAGTGACCGGTAACAAGCTCAGCAGTCCCAGTTAAAACAAATATTTCATTTCGGACGAGAGAATTATTAAGTAATAGAATTACAAGAAAATTTTAATGATCTTGATCTTGATCATGTGCTTAAAAAGTGCAGATTGACACTCTTAGTTGAGACGCAAGAAAACTTTGGCCAAATATTTTCAGTTGAAATTGCTCATTAGCAGTTTATTTTGCTCGTGAAACTATTGCACTTAATAAGCACTTAAATCTCTGACAAAGTGAATTTTATATTAATCATCATTTCCGGAAATGACCGGTTGCAAGTCTCGCTCAGCGGTCCGAGTTAAAAAAAATAAAAAAAAAATTTTGTGGTGACCTTCCGAATTATCCATTAAAAAAATTACAGGACAAGAAATTTTTACCGATTTCTAACTGTTCTTAAACTGCCGATGTCCATTTTGGTTCAAAGTGCAAGAAGAAATGTGGCATTTTGCCATACACAATCAATATATTCAATTTTAAGACGTTTAATTTTTAAATTTTTTATTTTATGTTTCGTGTTTTAAAAAGCACTTAATTAGCACCTAATTTAAAGATTATTTAATCCTTGTTTTTTGTTTTTTTTTCTTATGGGTCAGCTAGGTTGTTAAAGGCTGGCTGGCCCAAGGTTTTTCGTAAATATTTCAAAAACGGTTAGTGCACCTAATTTTTGTTTTGCGCACCTAAATAGCACCTAAAATGCACCTAATTTTGAAATAAATTTCGACAAATTTCTCCACTTTGGGTCAGCCACCTTGATGGAGGTGAATAGTTTTTTTATTTTCTCTTTATTATTATAGTAACTAAGCTGCTAGTTATATTTCTATTAAGCCTATCTTAGAATAGATTTATAATTTTTTTAGTATAATCTACGCTAACTGCTAGATTCTACAGGAAGAATTTCTGTGCTTGTTAATTATTTCTAATAAATTATATTGTGATAATAGACGTTGATTGCTATCATGATACGTACAGGCAGGATGGGCAGAACTAGTTTCTTTTGTGAAATAGTTTTATATTTTTACTTTTTATAATACGCAGATGTAACTGCTTTAACCTATATATGACAAAAAACAAACAATTTATAAATTACAAATATATATTTTCAGAATGTATTTATTTTTGTTTTTAAAATACTTGTATTACGAAGATTTTAAAAATATAACAATACGAAAACAGAAAAATGTTGGTAATACGGAAAAAATGTGAACTCGGGGAATTTTGATAAAAACTAAGATTTTAATATTATTTATGGCACAGACAACAAAAAAAGGTTTTGAATATTTTTTTTGTAGATAAAAAAACATCGATGAAATATATCAGATATCAGCTGGATCAAAGGACATGGGAACTCTAAAGGCAACCGCATTGCGAACAATTTAGCAAAGAGGGCTGCGGGCTACAGATATGTTAGCCCTCGCCCATCTACCAAGCTAACATTGTCCGCAGTCGGGGACCTTATCAAACAGCACTCTCACCAAAAATTTATACAGTGCTGGGATGAAACTACGAACTGTAGACTGGCCAGAGAGGTATTACCTCAACCTGGCGAGGAAACAGCAAAAAAATTTAAGGCATTGACCAGACAAAATCTCCGAACAGCTGTGGGAATCCTGACAGGTCACTGCCAATTGCGACAACATCTCTTTAGGATGAAACTAACAGAATCGCCGCTATGCAGAGGCTGCGAACAAGAAGAGGAAACAGTAGAACACATTATGTATGACTGCTCTGCTTTTTCTGAAATCAGAAGATCCGTGTTGGGCGAGTATTGGCTTACACCAGCCGATGTCAGGGAGATCCCCCTCGGGAGCCTCATCACCTATTTTAAATCAATAGGCCTGGTGACATCCTGAGGTGAGGATATCCCAACATACGGGAGGATGCACAATGGGTCATATGTGGCCTCAGTGCTGGCTGAGCACTAGCTCGCCCCTCCCAAATTTCCAGATCCAGAGATATATCAGATATTAACGGCGCCACCTTACGGTGGTGTTATAGTACTTAATTTTGTAAATATTGATCGTTTAAAAATAAAATATATCAACTGCGCAATCTTACGGAGGCGTCATAGTACTTAATTAAGTAACAAATGTTTGTTTAAATATATAAAATCCACGAGACAAAACTAGTCTAAATAATGCTACACAGAAACTAAAAAGGGAGATACAGAATATAAAAAATTCAACAATTGATTCTTTTTTAAGTAATTTAACAGCTGACCAGAACACAGATTATTCGTTATGGGAGGCAACAAAAAGAATGAAGAGACCAATTATTCATTCTCCTCCTATCAAGTTGGAAAACGGCACCTGGGCTAGAAGTAACGAACAGAAAGCAGAAAGATTTGCAGATCATTTAGAAAGCACGTTCAAATCCAACGACAATGATGGTGAAGAACTGAGATGGGAAGAACTTTTCTAAACGGAAGAAAGAATAACGTTGACATCAGTTAGAGAAGTATCAACAGAGATAAAAGAGAATATAAATCCTAAAAAAGCTCCAGGATATGATCTCATAACAGCAGAACTATTAAAAAATCTCCCAAGAAAAGCCATAGTTAAGCTGACAAACCTAATAAATGCTGCTTTTAGATTGAGATATGTTCCGAGACTCTGGAAAGTAGCCGAAGTCATTATGATCGCTAAACCAGGTAAACCTCCTAATGAAGTGACAACGTATCGACCAATATCACTCCTTCCGGTGATGTCAAAATTATTTGAAAAACTCCTATTGAAAAGATTAAAACCAATAATAGAAAGAAAAAATCTTATACCAAATCATCAATTTGGTTTCAGAAATAAACATTCCACTATAGATCAAGTTCACCGAATAACAAATATAATAGAGAAAACATTAGAAGAAAAGAAAGTCTGCTCTACAATCTTCTTGAACGTAGAACAGGCATTTGATAAAGTCTGGCATGAGGGTTTAAACTATAAACTAAAAACGTTCTTGCCTAAACAGTACTCGGAAATCCTAGAATCATACATTGCGAATAGATATTTCAGAGTTAAACAAGAAGAAGTGTACACCGATTTAAGGGAAATCAAAGCTGGCGTGCCACAAGGGAACGTAGTAGGTCCGGTCCTGTACCTATTGTATACGTGTGACATTCCAGAACTAGAGCAGAACACTATTGCCACCTTCGCTGATGATATAGCTATACTAGCGATAGGAGACACTAGTGAAGAAGCGACTGATAAGTTGCAACTCTCAGTAAATACAATACATACCAGAAAATGGCGAATAAAATTAAATTAGTCTTAATCGGCACACATTAACTTCACAAATAAAAAAATAGAAAATTTCCCAGTTAGAATAAATGATACCCAAGTTCCTTATGCAACATCAGCAAAATACTTGGGCATCACCCAAGACGCGCGGCTGCGCTGGAAAGTCCATGTCAAAAAGAAAACAGGGGAGCTAGATATGAGGTATAAGAAATTGTATTGGATGATTGGAAAAAATTCTACATTATCCATTCATAATAAATTATCCATTTACAAACAAGTACTGAGGCCAGTATGGGTATATGGGTGCCAACTCTGGGGCTGTACCAAAGCTAGTAACCTACATATTATCCAGAGATTTCAAAACAAAGTACTGAGGAACATTGTTGATGCTCCTTGGTATATCCGTAACAGCAACCTCCACCAGGACCTGGGTATGGAAACTGTGACCGAAGTGATCAAGAGAACAGCAGCAAGTCACGAGCAGAGGCTGCATAGTCATGTGAATATCGAGGCAATCCAGCTTCTTAACAACACTGAACTAAAGAGAAGACTCATGAGGACAAAACCATTTGAGTTAGTGTAAATGTGTAACAGTTTAGTGTAAAAAGCAGAACATAGTGCTGTGATGTTATTGCATGTTAGTTGTAGTGCATTAGTTGATAGATATAATAAGAGTAAGCCATAGGGTATGCCCTTAGATTTAAGTATTTGTTGTTATTAAGTTAGGTCAGAGAATAACTGATAATTGGTCATTTGTGACCAGATAGCAGTAAACAAACATCGTACAGGTGTTATATATATATAAAATATGAATTTTACGATACTATTGGTTTCCTTGATAACTATTCATTAATATCTCTTTAAGTGATATCAGTATACACCAACATTTCAAACGAACTTGTTTCAAATTTAATTACCCAAAGAAACATCACTTAATGTAGTAGATTTTATTGAAGGAACCAACATTGCTCTAAAAAATAATCATTTCCAATACAGTGGAACATTTTACCAACAGTTGGATAGTTGTGCGATGGATTCTTCTATCTCTTGTTCAGTAGCACAGCTTATAATGAAACATTTTGAAGAGAATATATTTGAAAACTTAAATTTTGATTCACTTTTCTTTAAAAAAATTATTGATAATGGATTAACAGTACCACAAAATAAAATCAATTGTTTATTAAATTCACTCAATTGCTTTTACCAAAAATTACAATTTTACAAATGGTAAAAATCAATAGCTAAATGGTATACCAAAGATACGTGGTCCTGCCGTTATCCTAATTTCAATTCTAGCCATTCAAAACATCAAAGAAATAGCGTCATAATAGGTCTTACCGAACGTGCCATTGATTTAACCTCTGTGAATATCGACCAGAAACCTTACAAAAAGTTAAGCATTTCACGGGTCAAAATACACAGAAAAAAATGGGTGGATCGATCTAAATAAAGGGGGCAATTTAACCCCTGCTGTTCCATGACTATTAGGATGAAGGTTAGATGCAAAGCAAAGCAAAAGAAAACAAAAGCTGATGTTTAAACTGTATTTTGTCATATTTTTTTTAATAGATTTTCCAATATAATTTGTATGTTTATTTATATTAAAAGTTGATAGACCAAATGTTATCGATCAGTTCAAATGTCAGTTCGTGTTCGAAATTTAAAAAACAAAATTATAAACTAACCGTTGAATGTGGAACATGTCCATTATCCTTTCACACGCGAAGCCGTTCAACTGAACAGACAGTTTAATCCACAGCAATTACATGTAGATATCGTTACGTTTGTCACTGAATTTAATCTCATCTCAGGTTCCTATCAACAGAGTTGGCTCGGGAGGATAAGGACCATGGAATAGTATCAAGGGAATTATTGTTTGTAATTCGAGAAATGTAATAACTATAATTGGGCTAATGGTTTATTAATGTTATTGTAAATAATTGACTGTAGGGAATAATTAAGGGAAATGAAAGAGAAGCACATTACTAAAAAATAAATCAAAATTAATTAACCTAATCAGGTCTTAATCCCAAAAAATGACGTCGAATGCTGTTCAAGAAATATCGTTGTCGAAAAATTTGGAATAAAGTGTTTTTTCACAATAACTTTTAAAATTTTTTGACTTATTAATTTTGCACGTCGATTGTCATCTCAATCATCGAAATCACTAAACGCGTTTATAAGTTATTGCAAATTAAAATTAAAAAAATTGTGTTTTATTAAACATTTATTATAAAAACTCAAAAAAAGTAAAAAAAAAAACATATTTTTAAGCTCAAAAACAATTAAATCAACACAAAAAATATCTTCTTGAGCTCGAAGAGCTCAAAAGAGCAGCAAAAGGTCCATAGATGCCCTGCAGGGTCAACTTCTTTTCTAATCTTTTCTATTCTTTTCAATGTTTTTTTTTTCGTTTTAATTACATTTTCTTGTTAATTTCCAGGTTTTTACATTTTTTTTTGCTTACATTTTTTAGATAGCAACTTTACTTTACTAACTTTACGCTGGTGTCATAGTAGGTACCTACTTAGTTTAGAAAAATTGCGGTGGCGTCATAGTATTTAATTTCATAAGTATTGCTCGTTTTAGTATATAGTTTTAGATATTAATGGTACCATCTAAGGATAGCATCACAGTACTTTAGTTTCCTTTTTTTACGCCATTTTTCTGTTTTCTTGTTGACTGTTTTATTTAACTTAGATATCTCGTTTTCTATTTACAAATCAAAATACAAAACCATCAGCAATCTACATGATGAATAATCTAGAAATCAAAACATAGTGCCATCTCTCGTGTATCTACCCAACCTAGTAGTTAAATGTTTATAGAGGGTCATATTAATTAACTTACACCCACGTCTATTAGGAATCAATGTCACTTAAGAAGTATTGTCACTTTACTGTTAAAATAAACAAATAAGTGAAAAATTGGTAAAAAAAAGAGTGTGCGTGTAACCTTTACGCGCGATTGAAGTAAAACTTGTTGACGTACCTACGTATCGAAAAATAAATATTTAATTACAATTCAATCATATTTATTGTCTATATACTTTACAAAAAATGAGATGTTATATTTATATTATTCATTAGAAATAGGAATTTGAAAGTTATCACTATTTTTTATATATGAAATAATAGGTTTATGATAACTAAAATGTGAAACATAGATTTTACTCTCTAAATACCATTAATGTATTTGAAACCGTTTGAAAATTTCATAAATAAATTTTGAAAATTTAAGCTCCTCCCATAGCTGAAATCACACCGTTACTTCCATCAGAATCTTCCGTTAGAATCTAACGTTAGAGTTACCCCTAGTCGCGCCTAAAGAAGTTTTGCTTCAATAATAGGTAAACAATATTAAAAATATACACACATTACGTTTAGAATGTGTGATTTTGTAGCTGTATCTACCTTATTGTAATACAACACAACACAAGAGCCTTCGATAGTTAGATAACCATTTCATTTTGTAGCATTTTATAGCATATTCTATAAAATTTAAAATCCTTAGTTGAGTTTGTATTCTTCAGTTCTACGAAGGATCTGTTATTGCTGGTAAAAGATCAGCCATCCTGACTAGTGGTTTTATGTCCTTTATGGACCAAACCTAAAATAAGTATAAGCAAGTGTTAAAACATTTCGACTATTATTATTTTATGAACAAAAACATGCAACATGCTTCTTTACTTAACGTAAAGCTTCCCTATAAAACTATAAATAATTATTTACTATCATAATATGTATGTATGTATATAAACTTACTTAATCAAATCATAATGAATGTCGCTGTCTCGTCTTTTTTTCATTTTCATTTTTCTTCAAATCTTTCTGGCGCTTATAATATGCCCTTTGACGTTCACAATTTCTTTTTCTTTTTGACTCTATAAAACGAAAATAGCTAGGTATAAATAATAGGTATAAATAATTAGGTATAAATAGTGTAATTACACACCAAAAATAAAATTTATGCATATACAGTACCTACTCACTCATTTTCATTCAACATTTTGGTTAAACATACTCCCGCGTCACCCCTTACCTGAGCCCAGTAGGGTGCTAATAAAAGAGCAATAAAAGAGACCTTTTCGCCTACCCTGACCGCATGTGGTTGTATGAATTCACGATCTTACAATCTATTGTTTATATTTAACAAATATATGTGTTTAATTTTTTATAAATAAAAATAAATAAATATCAGAAACGTAAAGATATTTTTTTTCTGATTTCAACCATATATAATACTTACGCAAAATTTTATAGTTTACAGTTATGTCACCAAAATATTCTAAATTACACTGAGAAACAAACAAGAGATAATCTCATAATGTGGTACAAAAATACCCAATGATTATTAAATTTAAATCCAAAACAGCAAGGGATAATCTCATAATAATGTTTTGAAAATAATATATAAGTAATAGAATACCTTAATACTACAAAAATGCTTAATTGTCAAATTTAAATCCAAAACAGCAAGGGATAATCTCATAATGAGGTGTTGAAAATAGATAAACTTTAACAATTCCAATAACAATCAGATTGAAAGAGATTTACCCTAATTAAAATGCTATTGCATTACAAAACATCCTAATGTTTTTTTAATATCAATTTGTATTGTTCGGTTATAACAAAAAATATATAAAATGTTAGCCATTATTCACAAACAATTATTTGTGTCTTGTTTTAGTTGTATCTAAAAACTTTCTAAAACAGTTAAAATAATAATTAATGTTTTCACATGTCAGAACAAAAAAAAAGAAAAAAAACTTCTCTCTCGCGAGATCGATCCTATTCATAGAGATATTACGATAACCCAACAGAATTGTCACAATCAACCGCATCAACCGCTTATCGAAATAGGCCACCGCAAGCTTATATGAAGTCTTTCAAAATGATAATATGTATACATATTTAATTTAATAAGAATTCAGTATAAATTTCGAAATCTATGTATATGCCTAAACACACTTGAAACATGCATTGTCATCCAGTTCTTAGCTATCCTGAAAATTTCAGAGCTCTAGGTAGTCGGGAAATAGGTTTAAATTCGATTACAAAATTCCACGGAATGACACAGAGACAAAGAACACGGCGAAAATATAAAAACTTTCTAAAAATAACTGGATGTACGTAGTAACAGCAAATGCGCTTTTAATATAGAATAAATTTTTTTTCTAACCAATTTTATTCTGTTCATGGAAAGGTCTAAAAAGTTTTGCTCTTGTACTTCAAAAAAAGAGACTTGTCAGTAGTATTTCACATTCTAGAAACAGAGAAAAATCCTAGTGATTCCTTATTTTTTTATTTACTAGGTACAACAACAAAGTATAAATGGAATTACCAGCATGTTTTTATTTAGTGACAGCCTATGTGTGTCATTAAATTATGGATTTTATCCGAGTCATATAAGGTTTATAGGGCAAAAGTTGCTTCCTGTTTCTGTCACTAACCTTGCGCTAGTTCGTAAAAGTAAATAAATTTGTAACGTTTTTTAAATGCGACAATTTTTGCAACCGGATGACAGTATGTGAGTTCCTGATGATAAAAATGTTATTTGGTTAAATGTTTATAGCTAATGTATTTAAATTTTAAAGCAGTCACTGGTCGGTTAGAAATATTAAACGGACAGCAGCGTTATGACCACATTTAGTAGGAGGGTGAGATAAATGTTAACGAAACTTTTGTTTTTAACACTTTGGAGGTGCGGTAAACAATGTGTCATCATGATATATGTTAAGTGGTAATGAAAAGTGGAGGAGAGTTGGTTTAACTCATTCCAACATATCAGTATCCAGTAGCACCAGGTCAAAGCAAGCACGTCTATTATGCGACGCATCATTATTAATTTCTTGTTGCCAAAGGGTGTAAAATTAAAATTTTACGAAGATTAACCAGACAGCTGAAAAAACAGTTTTAAGAACCCTAGTCTAGCAAAAAATAGTGGTTGATGTCTGAAGGTTAGTGAAAAATGAGACCACTGCATCCCGACTACCGACAAAAGCATCACTGAGAACAGTAATGATATCTGTGAGTTGATTAAAGAAAAACGCCGCCTCAGAATATCGGGAATTTCTGTACACATCGGAATATCGTAAAGTAGTATTCAATCTATCAGTTCAGATAATTTGTAGTATCAAAAAGTGTCGGCAAGGGGGTTCTTCGCCTCTTGATAGAAGACCAAAAAAGCAAACTGTTTTGCAGTGTATGAGAGACTCCTGGTATATCGTAAGGGGATGATTTTCTGAGACACATTGTCACCTGTTATGAGACATCGGTGCAGAGTCTAAGGAGGCAAACATGGAGTAGCTAAAGAAGCAGCACCGCGGCATGGCAAGGCTCGCCATTCTGCTGGTAAAGTTCTTGCGAAGATTTTTTTAGATTGGAAAAGCATATTGCTCATCTATTTCCTCCATGAACGTCGTATAATTAATGCTGTGTACTGCTGCCAATTGTTCGAGACATAACTATACGAAGTGCAAATTTACTTCAGTACTTGTTTGGTATTGTTAAAAAAAGAACTGGGAGGTCATATCTTTGATGAAGTGTAAAAACTTTCGTGCGTAATTGGTTAAAGACGCGAACAGTTCCATTCTTTAATGACGGAATCAAAAAGCTTCCGATTTAGTGGGAAAATGTGTAAATAGAAATGGAGATTATATTGAATAATAATGTATACTCATAATTTTATTTACTGTTCCCACAAACTTTCAAATAAAGTCCCGTTAATATTTGATTTATCCTCCAAGGATATATCTATAAGTCGCACATGTTGCCGGATGTAATATTTTTTTGAAGTTCTCTTAATATCATTTCGTGTTTATCTATGATGTTAAAAATTTAGTATTTTAAACTAGAGAAAACAAATTCTTTCTAATCGATTAGTCAATGATAATTAAGCTGTAATGACCATTCATCTTATGATCAAAATAAGATTGAACATAAAAGAACTAAAAATTTGTATAAAAATATACCTTGTAAAATGTTTTTACATAAATTAACCACAAGCAAATTATTTTTGTTTGAACTCTGACATTTGTATAATTATTTTAATTTTTTATATTTTTAACATACAATCACATTTCTGAAGCCACCTGTGTAATAAATTTAAAAAAAATCTGTTTTTTAATATATTACATCTCATTAATATGTTAAGGAAATAAATACTATCAATTAATCACATCAACAATAAAAATTTACATTTAGATTTATGATAAACATGAGATTAATATTTGACAATCTCAAAATACAAAAATTATAAAAATTAATTGATTTTTTATGTAAAGAAAGCAGTGTGTAAGTGTCACATCTTATATGAGTTGATTGTAAAATTTCTAAATTTCTTAAATTCACTTAGAATGATAGTTAAGGCATATCTACATGAAGTGACAAATCCAAAGACCTCCAACACTATTAAAAAAAAGTACAATTAGTGCAATAGTTGACCATTACTTGTTGGTGCAAAAATGTACACAAGACAAAACTTTGTGTGTGAATTAGATATAGTTTTTTGAAGTAAAACTTCTTTAGCGGCGACTAGGGGTAACTCAGTAATTCTAACGGACGTGACGTCATTCTAATGTACCGCGTACCGGAAACAAAACCTGATACAAAATACCTAATACGATTCCGCCTACTAAGTATATTAAATAAAATTAAATCTGTAATTGTATGAATTGACAGCTTGTCAAACAAAATACATTGGTGGTAAATAGTTTAAATTTGTGTATAAAGTGTTTGTTTTAAATATGAATAAACAAAGTGGATTTATTAATGAAGAAAGTGATGAAAAAATATTGAATGAAAATGAGTGAGTACCTACTCTATATGCATACATTTCATTTTTGTGTGTAATTACACTATTTATACCTAATTAATTATACCTATTATTTATACCTAGCTATTTTCGTTTTATAGACTTAAAGAGCTAAAAAGAAAAAGAAATTGTGAACGTCAAAGGGCATATTATCAGCGCCAGAAAGATTTGAAGAAAAATAAAAATGAAAAAAAGACGAGACAGCGACATTCATTATGATTTGATTAAGTAAGTTTATATACATACATACATATTATGATAGTAAATAATTATTTATAGGAAAGCTTTACGTTAAGTAAAGAAGCATGTTGCACGTTTTTGTTCATAAAATAATAATAATCGAAATGTTTTAACACTTGCTTATACTTATTTTAGGTTTGGTTAGGTAGCCATAAAGGCCATAAAACCACTAGTCAGGATGGCTGATCTTTTACCAGCAATAACAGATCCTTCGTAGAACTGAAGAAAACAAACTCAACTCAGGATTTTAAATTTTATGGAATATGCTATAAAATGCTACAAAATGAAATGGTTATCTAACTATCGAAGGCTCTTGTGTTGTGTTGTATTACAATAAGGTAGATACAGCTACAAAATCACACATTCTTAACGTAATGTGTGTATATTTTTAATATTGTTTACCTATTATTGAAGCAAAACTTCTTTAGGCGCGACTAGGGGTAACTCTAACGTTAGATTCTAACGGAAGATTCTGATGGAAGTAACGGTGTGATTTCAGCTATGGGAGGAGCTTAAATTTTCAAAATTTATTTATGAAATTTTCAAAATTTTCAAACGGTTTCAAATACATTAATGGTATTTAGAGAGTAAAATCTATGTTTCACATTTTAGTTATCATAAACCTATTATTTCATATATAAAAAATAATGATAACTTTCAAATTCCTATTTCTAATGAATAATATAAATATAACATCTCATTTTTTGTAAAGTATATAAACAATAAATATAATTGAATTGTAATTAAATATTTATTTTCCGATACGTACGTCAAAAAGTTTTACTTCAATCGCACGTAAAGGTTACACGCACACTCTTTTTTTTAAACCTAGGAATAATTTAATCAATGATTTATCGGTCATTAAAGAAAATTCAGATTTTTTCGGGCGTCCAAAGATGGTTTTCACTTCAGAAAACAATAAAAAAAATCACCAGAATGTGATTAACGACCACAAATGTGTAATTCATCAAAGTCAGGGCCGGTTTTTACACGTTCTTTAAGAGTTAATCTACTCTCAATAAAGTGGATGAAACCGATTTGATTAGAAACTGATTTGTGGAGTTTGTACTTTTGGCGCCTTTAATTACATATCTAGGGAGACTGGTAATACTCTTAAAATGTAACCCACGACTTAGTGAGCTAGTTAGGGAAATAACGCCCTTTAGGACGTTTTAACGTTACAGCTTCCAAAAACTATTCTTTGTTTGCTTTATCATTATTCCTGTTTTTTAGTAGGTTTTTGGTAAAACAAATAAATAATTTTAATTAATAATTTATTGATTTCAAATGTTATTTTTCATTTAAACCATTTTAGAACGGTCCTGATAAGTTTAGTGAAACGACAAAAGTCATCGTAATTGATTTTATGGTCCGAGTATTGTGGATTATGGCGGAAGAGATAATGTAATATCTACAAGATTCTGACACCGAACTAACTGTTTCTAGTTGTTTATAAAGAGATATCTGGTCGTTAAAACGTATTTCGTTACTTTCTCAGGTACTAAGTACACGTAACTTTGCACGCAAGAATATTGTTAACACAGCAGGTGGACTGATGAAAGAAAATTTAAATTCTACCTTGATTTATTTTTGACTTAAAACTAACAATTCAGAGACATTCAAAATGGGCAGAACCCTTGATTTATGGCTTAACTATGACTTGTACGATAATTAGATAAAAGTTTTTGTACATTTTATGTACTATTTATTGACCTTTTCAAATTTTCCAAAAACGTAATAGCTTTCAAGATATGACGTTAAAGGACAATATTTTAAATGGATCACCCTGTATTTATATAGTTTTTTGAGTTGGTATAACCTGTCTGAATTCTTCAATGGTACGTTTAGTGGGTCTAAGACTTATGTTCTTATAAATATCATTTAATTAAAAAAATGTGACACAAAATGAACCATAATAAGTTAAAATTAAATAAGACACATTTATTTAAAGTAGGTGTTCAAACTGAAAGCCTTCGGTGGCCTGGCAATATCCTAATCTATCAACAAATGATCTTAAACTGGTTTGAATAGATTCAAGAGTTATTTCTTTTTGTAGTTCTTGCAGAGATTGAGGTAGACTACAGATTTTAAGTGACCTCAAAGAAAAAAATCCAGTGGAGATAAATCTGGTGACCTTGCCGGCCACTCAATTTATCCATCTTTGCGGAAATTTTGTGTTAAGGTATTTCCTAATCCTAACATAAAAATGAGGTGGGGTCACATATTCCTAAAACCATATTTCTTCTGACAGTAATAAATGATTAGCACGATTGGGAAATATACGAATTAAATCTGAAACTATAAGCCATTTTTAATGTACCGCCTAACAATCAATGCTTTCTTGTATTCAGTTTTTTGTTGTTTTATTTTTTATAAACTGTTTTGAATTCTCCTATTTTGTTTCCGTTTTTTTACATCTTCTCTAATGTTTTTTTGGATGATTTTCTACATTTCTCGTTTATTTTTAATCAATTTGTGTGATGTTTTTGTTTTTTTTTATTTTGTCCCCTTTTAATTTTAATTTCTCGTTATTTACCCATTTTTAACTTTTCCTTTTCTTTCGAATCCTTCTATTTTTTAGTGTTCCGCATTTTTCGTTTTTTTTTTTCGTTTACCTATTTCAGAAAATTTTGAATTTTATTAATTATATAAATTAATAGCTATTATTTGTTTCTACTGATACAAATTACTATAATTCATAATCTCATAAATTATTAATAATTTTATGAAAACAATACAAAATTAAATAAAAATTCTCTCGTGTACAAAAACTAATTTTTATCCCTATAGGGACCTTAAATCCTGAAAGATGCGAACTCATGGTTAATAAAAGTTTCGGCCGAAAATAAACAATAACGTAGATATTGTTTTCTTCTTTTTTCTGAAAAGCTGGGAAAATTAATTACAACGTACCTACCCTCGAGAATAAAGTAACTCAAATTTTCATGTCAAATGTTTACAAAATTTTCTTTACTATATACACTTTTACCATGTATATAACATCAGCGGAGTGAAACGAAAACAGGTTATATTTATTTTATTGTTAGCAAAAGTAAATGTTTTCTCAGTATACCTAAAATTATAAAGGTATATATTAAGGTTTTTGGTCTAAAATAATAATAATAATTCGGGCCTGTTCATTTTTTTTTTAAATTATATTAAAATAATTATAATGTGTATTAAAATAATGATTAGATTAGATTAGTACGTTGGCAAAAAATTTTGTAAGTAAAAAGCAACGAAAGAAAGGTAAAATTTAAAAAAAATATATTTTATCAATAAATACTTAAGGGTAAAATACAGGGGTGACCCGTCAAAACAGCCCCGACAAAACAGCCCCCGACAAAAGAGCCCCGACAAAACAGTCCCCGACAAAAGAGCCCCGACAAAACAGTCCCGACAAAACAGCCCCAGTCTTTTTACTTTAATTGGAATATGCACTTATTCTAGTTCATAATATATCTCTATTTTTTTAAACAAGCCACAAGAGTAATAATAAAAAGGAACATAGTGCATGAAATGCTGTTGGCCAGGTATTTAATGGTGTGAAGGTGATGGGTTGTTTATTCCATTTAGGACAATGTTTGTGGAGAAACATCCAAGAGCTACATCTTGTAGACGCATATCGTACTGACGAAAATATACGAATACACGTAAAAATGCTATTAGCCTTAGCTTTTGTCCAAGAAGGCGACGTAATCCCTGCTTTTGAGGAACTAACTGATAATTGCACTCGAGAAATTGAATCAATCATCGATTACTGGGAAGATACATACATAGTACGGCAAAGAAGAAATTGTAGAGCGGACCCGATATTTACAATTCATATATGGAATGTATATGACAGAGTGCTCCAGGGACTTCCACGTACCAACAACTCTGTAGAAGGATGGCATCATGCGTTCCAACACAGCATTGACTGTCACCATCCGTCTATATTCAAATTCATAGACCAAATCCGGAAGGACCAAGACCGGGTAGAAATACAATTACAACGTTTTCGAGATGGCCTAAGAAATCCAGAAGCTTCGAAACAGAAGTATGTGCAATTAAATCGTCGATTTGAAATTCTGGTGAACAATTATAACGCTGATGACTTTGTGGAATTGCCAACAATTTAACATTATAAAATTATATTGTAAATGTACATCTTTTATTTGTTTTGTAGTAGGTAAATATAAAAATATAAACATTAGTTCTTGTTTTTATTTTGTTTTGATTTGACAATTATGTTAATCAGGTACATTATTTAATCTTTTATGTCATAAGTACTAGTCATACCTACTGTTTTTGAATAACTTGTTAATAATCTTTACAATTAGTACAAATTATGAAGTTGAAGTAATATACCACCTACCTATTTTATTATGTATATTTACTTTAATTTAAATCTAACTGGTAAGGCTGGGGCTGTTTTGTCGGGGCTGTTTTGTCGGTGGGCTGTTTTGTCGGTGGGCTGTTTTGTCGGGGCTGTTTTGTCGGGGCTGTTTTGTCGGGGCTGTTCTGTCCGGGGCTGTTTTGACGGGGAACCAAATACAGGACCATTTTTTAATAACGCATATTGCTAGCTTGGTTCTGGATAACATGTATTGCGGATAGGCTTAAAATTTCATACGCTTTAAATCTCTGTTTTGACAAAATTGGTTCATTTTTTGCTTAAAGTGAATCGAGGATTTAAACGGAGTATGTTTGCAACTTGTTACGCATTTTTGATCTGCTTCTACATATGCTCAATTGGATTGATATCTATACAATGGGCAAGCTAGTCTATTTTTAGAATAACTGCTTATAGGAAGTGTGTTATGAGAGGTAGATAGATAGATACTATACTTACCTTCATCACAATACAAAGTATAGAAGGCTAGTCATATAAACAAAGATCCTCTTTTAGTTCTTTGTATTAAGTATACTTTTATATTTTTTTTTAGGAATTTTATGCACATCAAGAAAAGCTGGATTTTTACTTACCTTAGCAACATGAAAGTACGTCTCTTCTTCTTTACATCATCATTAAACCAGTTCAGTTTCTAATTTTGGCTAGCACCAACAGTCTGTACCTTAAGAGGAAAACAGGTGTCAATAAGACTTTCAAGAACTTGAGTCACAAACATGGCCTCAAATTCAACACTACAACCGTTGTTAGAAATGGACCAGTCAACTTTGCTTAAAAGGTTTCTGAATATTTATACACCAGCCCCAGAATACTGTATTCTTTTTGATTCAACTGGAATATTTGGATTAGATGAAGTTTTCAAGTAAAAAAATTGCTCCTTATGGTCTGACAGACAGGGTTCTATGACACCGACGTTGTAATTACCAAATTGGTAATAAAATTATCTAGAAAGGTAACGGATGTTTTGGTAACTCTACTCGGTTCTTTTATTAAACCAGTGAAGCCATTAATTTTCGACGAGCTTAAGGTCATCCAAATCATCTTGTAATCTCCACAGAGAACAGTATTGTAACAAATGTCCACAAAAGAAACCAGGAGAATCTTCAGGCTGTACCTACAGAAAGTCATCAAAATATGATTCCTTTACATAACTATTAAGAATCTTCACGTATTTTTTTGCTGTTCATGCGTTAGCATTAATTAGAATAGGATCTGTCTGTTTCTTAAAGTCAATTTCTATCATTAAACTACCTTCAAAAGCAACCTAACGTGACTGACTGCAGGAAGCATAACGTATTCCATACCTTCTGTAGCCTTATTTTAGCCATATTTTTTATAAATTGATTTTTTACCATTATTATTAAACAATAGGTTTTGCCAATCGTCCTTTTTTTAAGATATAATCTGATGCAAGTACGTAAAAGTCGAAGTAAGCAATGACCCTATTACTGGATTGCTAGCTATTAATCCTTCCTCACTTAAACTGACTTAACTTTGTTGAACAGTAAAAACGCTGAGTGCTAGTTTTTAAACTTGCTGAATATTTCTTTGAAGCATTCTATAAGTTTGCGTTCCGACTCATTATGCAGCAATAAACTTTTCTAATTTGTGAGAAGATCCGATACCAAGAAAACGTGTCAACATTACACCAACGCCCGCTGGTGGAGTTTTACAGATTCTAACCAAAACAGTTTAGGTATTTTAAAATTGTATCAAAATGAGATTAGTGTAACTCAATAAACATACACGTTTATTTTTGAAGAAACGTAATAATTGAAACGGTTTTCCGAAAGTCGTGTATATAATTCATGTTTTCCTTCGTTTGTGTATGCTATAACCTTATTGAGTTTTCCGAATCTGTTGATCTGTTGATTATAATTCAATTCAAACCGCATTACTCTGACGGTGAAGTTTTCACGGTTGTCTTAAACTCGTGTATATAATTCGTATCTTCCTCCGGTTGTGTTCGCTGAAACGTGTATATAAATCGTATTTTCGTTTGTTTGTATTCTTTATAACTTTTGAACGAAAGATCACAGGGTCATGAAATTTGGTATATAGAATTCTCATGTCATAAAGAAGAACTCAATTTTTTTTTTACTTTTTATATTGACTTTGGTTTTATCTCTGATTCAACCAGTCAAGCTAACGGCGCGAGAGAGATAGTATATTCTTTTATTCTTTTTACTCCTTTACACACCAGTCTAGCATTGACAGCACGGAAGGTTGCCTCTAGTAGTATATAATTAAAATTAGCCAATTTTGTATTTAATTTGTTGTTTCCGGTATTACTCTAGTCAACATCTTCAAAAACGTGAAAAATTAAAATAAAGGTCCTAAAAATATGAGCGATAGCTCATTGGATTCGGAATCACCTGTAGAAAAATGTTTTTGAAGGAAAAGTGTGCAGGCAAAAAATTGCAATTGTTATTAAAAAAATAAAATGAAAAAAAAAACAGATGTTTATGTTTTTGTTAATAACTCGAAAAATATTAATCTTTAAGCAATTTTGAAAAAAGCTCGTTAAAGAGGAGGAAATTTCCAAAAAAAAAGTCTGTCTTCCCGAAACTCTATCTCCATTATTTATAACTTTAATTTGACGTTGAAAATGGGGCTTTGAGCGGCTTTTACGGCATACACGCGCTACCGCTAAACGGTGTTTATCAGATAAAATATTTTTTTTATGACATAAAATGTTATTTTAAAAATTTGAAAAAATTCCAGTATTTTTCTAACACTTAAAAGAATCTAAATCAGTTGGAAAAAACATTTTATTACTGTTTTTCAATAAGTTATTCAATCGTTAACTAACAAATTTTTTCCTAATATCTGTTGACATAAACAATGGGATAAAAGGTATAAATAATTGGCCTAAAAATTTGAAACTTTGTGGAGTCCTTTTTATATGTATACTTTACAAGATTCTGTGATAAATGTTTATAAAAGTTTATTAATTTGTTAATTATGATTTTTCATAACTATTGCAAAATATTGCGAAAAAGTAAAAAATAATACAGAATTTTTCCAAATAAATGCATGTAGTATCTAATAAACAATAAATACGAATTTGGTCTTGGAATTATTTGAAAGAGAAATTTATTTTCTATGAAAAACTCAAAATATCCTTTATCATATCTCCAATAGTTTAAAAGATATATAATTTTTTTAATTGGCAAGTTATTTGGCGCTACAGTTAACGTGACGTATGATATTAGAAAGTCTTATTAACAAATTAATAAACTTTTATAAAGATTTTTTGCAGGATCTTGTAAAGTATACATATTAAAAAGGCTCCACGAAGTGTCAAATTTTTAGGCCAATTATTTATACCTTTTATCCCATTGTTTATGTGAACAGAGATTAGGAAAAAATTTGTTAGTTAACAATTAAATAACTTTTTGAAACACAGTGATAAAATGTTTTTTCCAATTGATTTAGATTCTTTCAAGTGTTAGGAAAATACTGGAATTTTTTCAAATTTTTAAAATAACATTTTATGTCATAAAAAAATATTTTATCTGATAAACACCGTTTAGCTGTAGCGCGCGCATGCCGTAAAAGCCGCTCAAAGCCCAATTTATATATATATAGTTTATTTTTTCTATCAACCAATTTGTTATGTCAAATCTTTTTAAAAATGCCTTTAATGTTGAAAAAAATTAAACCCTTACCCGAAGAATAAATAGCAGATTAATTAATCCTTAGAAATGAATAAAAAACACAAAGAACTTCTTTACTAATTCTATATAATTTATATCCAATTACAAATTTCTCAAAACGAGATTAATATTTGCATTACTTTATTTTAAGTCTAAGCTAGAAAATTTAATTTCTCTTTCCCGGAGGATTCTTACTAATTATATTTGGATAAGAAGTGTCTGGTTTTCATAATTAGTACCAGTTAGGTAAACCGTAAAAAAGCACAAATTGTGTCACTGTCCTTCCCATCGGACGTTTCAAAGAGTTAATTACAATATTAAACGTGTCGACCACCACCTTAAAAAAAAAATTATAAGTAACAATAAACAATACGTTACGTTAGTATAATTACAAGTAATTGAAAATGATCACAAGTAACGGCAAATGATTTCAAGTGATAACAAGTAATTACAAGTAATTACAAGCGATTACAAGTGATTGCAATGGATCACAAGTGATATTAAGTGGTCATAAGTCATTACAAAAAAGACCTAAATCAATAAAAAGTGTTTTTTTAGCTGAATTCCTTTATCTGGGTTTTGATTTTTGTTTATCCATAATCTTTTTGGACCAATGGATCTGAGTGACATATAAACTCCAAAAGAATGACGTCATCGATCGTCACGATACGTTACGTTATACGTATAATTACAAATGATGGAAAGTGATCACAAGTAATTGTAACTAATTTTAAGTAATGGCAAGTGTTTGTTTGCAAGTAATCACAAGCAATTTCAGGTGATTACAAGAAATTGCAATTGCAACTCTTGAATGTTGAATTCGAAGCATTTTTTGGTAATCCGTGAGCTTGTGTGGAACAAACCGTGCCCAAATTCTCAGTCAAAACGCAATAGATTAAATCTTTGGAGATATATAATTCCAATTACATTTATCTTAATATAGATTTTGGCTAATTTTTAATAAACTTTTTTGACAGTTTCTGGCGTAATCATAAATTGGCCAACATGTTCATCGTCTTCCAGCGACCCACGATTCTCTTTGAACCGTGTAAACCACTTGTGGACTCGTCTACGAGATAGAACAATCATCACCATAAATTTGTTTCAACGATCGATGCGTCTCGGTAAATATTTTAAGATTAAGGAGTTCAAAAAAAAAGACTTCCACACGGTAGATGGATTGCTACAGTAAAACTCCACCCTGAGTAAAACGAAATAATTTTAGATTAAGGTAGATCTTTCGTTAATAACTCCAGAAACATGCACTGTTTCGTTGGGTATAAAATTACACTCTTTTGATAAAATTTTAATTATTATTTTAATTGGTATAACGTGAAACCAAGAGTTTCAGTTTATTCTACAAATTAGAAGAAGGAGGTTTGACTTAGAATATATTTGTTGGTTGTCTTGATTTAAAGCTAAATTTTATCTTGAATGTTGATCGTAACTTTTCAACTAGATTGGATTTAAAATTTAAACTTACAATTATATATGTGTATATAAAAAAATCCACACATTTTTTTTTTGAGGAACCAGGACTTCTAAGGGAAAGCGTATAGAGTATAGAATACAGTAATTCGATATTTCAGATAAAGTTACGACAATATTTCTACCACCAGCTTCTAAAAAACAAAATTAAAATTTTCAACATACATATACGGTTTATAAATTCTTCTTTGATCCTTGTTTGATATGATTTGTCTGTTTTAGAGAAAAAGATGAATCTAATATTAAAAATAAAATTTATAATTAAAGTTTTTTGTGATTACCAATAATTTTAACTTTTTAGATACCAAGTTGATAAAAGAAGATTCAGTTTTTTGCAAAATCTCATTTAAACTTAGCCATAGCTCTTGCATTAGATATCTCTTTGTCTGGGTATGTATATATTGAATTTATGTTTGTTTGTGCATTTAAAGAATGTGAAGCCCGTAAGTTTTCACGAAAACCAAGGAAAAATACTGCGGTGAAATTATCAACCCTAATTCCTACAAAGCATATAAAAATGGCTATTGCCACTATTGCCAGTTTTAAGTTTGGCATGGAAATAATCACATTAATCCAACCGATTGGTGATGTATTCTCGTAGAGCCTCTCAAACGATCCAACACCCGAAGAGCTTTTGAATTGCAAAAAAAGATCTGGTGCATCATGTGGTTGCAATAAAGTTGGGTTATTGCAACACCAATTGCGGTAAATTTGCTGGTAGAAAGTGCCTGAATGGAACTACTAATAGATCTTGAAGAGGAAGAAAATGAAACACCGATACTGCGATGCTTTTTAATCAAATTCTAACACTGCACCGAGATCTATTTGTAGTATCTAGCCTCATTGCAGCTGAGGATAATAACGACAAGACAAAATTTGTATACAAGAACTGTCCTACAGATTAGATTCCTATTATTTTCTTCATTTTGACCGCTCATGTTTGCAAAATGGATCAAGGGAAGATTTTGGAAATCATTCATTATCTTCTGAATTTGTTATTTGATCCAAAGCCTGCAAGAGAAATATTGTACACTAATATTGTGCACATCCCATACTTGTTCATTACACTTACTATGAACGATAGTTTAAGATAAATTAATAGTGTTATCGAATAACCGAAAAATTTTACTGATTGTTTTATGTGAGCAGGTTTAAAACAAAATCTTTAAATCTAAAGAATTCATAATACTACCATAAACAATATAAGTAGGTAGGTACTACTTATAGCGTGTGAGATATTAGCTGATATAACAGTACCTACACTTCGATGTTAGTTTATCTTTCATTGGGTTGGCCATATTAATACAGAAAATTACTAAGTGGTAGGTACCTAACAATAAACTATTTATTGCTGATGTTTGACACTTGAAAGAGGTATTAACTGTAATTATTGTGAAGTGGGTAGGCACAATACAGTTAATGCGATGCGGTCATAAAGTTCAACTTATATATTGAATAAAGATAAACGGTTATGAAATATATGTTATTACCTGTGGTAGTATTTCAGTCATATTTTTAATGTCTATATTTTAAAAGAGCACAGGATCTGCATCTGAAAATCTAGTAAAAATATTTTTTTTGGCATTTTCAGTTTAGCTCTAATTGTGTTATTTGATTTTTGAAGTTATACTTCTTATCATGGACTTGATTTGTGTGGGGTTAAATGAGAAAAATCATTACATATGTAATGGTGTGAGTAAGAGAGAGACAGAAACACATATAAGGTATCAGTACATTGAAAAGAGATAGATATACAAAAAACAATCTGAGCTAATGTTTTGGAATATCATAGTGACGTATTATATTGTGTTTGACAAATTACTTTATAATTCTGTCACGTAAGTAAACATATAAAGTTTAGTATTTTATATTAACAATATTAATCATAATATATATTCAGTAATTTGCATTAGGTATATTTTGCACTATGGGGTTTTGTAAACACTTTTTTTGTACATTGATCGTTTTACTGTTTAGTTTTCGTGTTTGAAAGAAGGACACACACATCAACTGGTCTTATTTTTCTAAGTATTTATTTAATTGAATACAGTTAATTTAAAAAAAATATTTCTACTTGCCTGTGTTGGTAGTTATTAAGTTTTATTAGTTAACAGTGCATAGAAGTATAACTTCTGCCGGCAGTCCCACTGACTGCCACACCCTTTTTTTGCTTTGCAGTAATTCTTATTCCCTTTTGATTATTTCATGAAATGATTTCATTTATAAGATGTAGAAAACACTTAGTTTTTTGAAGGAGAGTGAGTCGAGGATTCAAACGAGCTTGGTGTTGATTCATTTGCGAGGAAGAGACGTAAAAAAAGATCTTAAAGATGGTATATTAGTACAGACAAACAAAGTAAAAAGAAAATGGATTAACCCCTGATAACTATAAAAAAATGTTATATAAATATGTTAAAATAAATGTCATTATCACGTCAGTTGTAAAAACTGCTTTATTTTAATAACATTTTTCCATTAAAGGTTATTTTGTAAAAGGAATTACAAACGTAATTAAAATACTTAATAGGAATAAAAAAAAATATTTATTCGGTTTAAAGTTAGGTTTACTAGAAATAAATAAACTAAAAAAATGTTTACAATAAACACATTTGTTAATAATTATTTTTTAACGTCAATTTAAACTTTTGTTGTTCATTTTTTAATGTTTTTGTCGACTACTCTCCATTATTTTATGTCTCATCTAGGTGCGTATGCCACAGTGTTTCAGGCTGAAGTAATGGCCATACAACACTGTGCAACGGAGATCGTAAGTCAGGGTATAACGGGTAAAACCGTAGTCATATACTCGGACAGCCAAGCAGCTCTAAAGGCGATAGTCTCAGCACAAATAAGCTCACAGCTGGTGTGGGACTGCGTTGGGGCCCTGACACATGACACACTGGCATGGATACCAGGACACTCAGGGTTTCGAGGCAATGAGAAGGCTGATGAATTGGCCCGTGCGGGAGCTAATACCCCACATTCAGAAAGGCAGCCACTGAGAAATGGAGGCTAGAGAAGGCCCAGGAGTAGTGGGAAAAATCACCGCCAGCGACAAGCCAAAGTCTTCATAAAGGGACACTCGGCGAAGTTTACTGCAGAGCTGCTATCACAAAGGCGAAACGATGTCAGTCTCTTGACAGGACATTGTAGGCTCAAGAAACACATGAGTCAGTTGAACTTAGCAGATGAAGACATCTGTCGATACGGCCAAGAGAGGGAGGAGACCGCATTTTATGTCCTATGCCAATGCGAAGGCCTTGCAAGGACGCGGTATCTAGTACTGGGAGAGGAGAAACCGGCTGCTCCAAGTTATGCGGAGTGGCCACTGTCAAGGCTATTAAGTCTCATTAAGAGGGCAGGGCTGGACAAGGTTCTCTAATCCTATTCTTGAGATAATGGGTGGTCACAATAGATCTGCAAAGGTCGCAGTGATACAGTCTAACAGCCAACCCAATAAACATTTATTCTAATCTAACGTCAATTTAAAACTTTTGTTGTTTATTTTTTAATAATGTTTTTGTCGACTACTCTCCATTATTTTATGTTTCATTTTTTTTTGTTTACCTACTTTTTGTTAGACTCTTTGACGTTTTTTATTTTTTATTCAATTTTTTTTCCAATTTTCTCATCTTTTCATTAATCTTTATTTTATCACATTTTGTTACGTACCGGACGATGACAAATCCAAATTATTATTTTTTTTACAGTAGTATTTAGAAATATTAATACAACTTCATGTATTAGGAAGTCATGGAATTTATTAATAAATATACACTTGGTATCGGAAAACTAAATTGTCTTTATTTTATTGTTTATGTTTCTCACCGTTTAAACCTTACCTGAACTGCCACAAATAATTCAAAACAAAAATTAGCAAAATCGATCCATTCATTCTAGAGTTTAATTGAGACACACGAACAGCAATTGATTTGTATACATTTATAGATAGATAAATTACTGTGAGAGTCTTGTTCTAAAAATAAGTTTCCAAAATATACATGTAAGTATATTAATGTTAGAAAGATAGTTCAATTAAATATAAAAATCTTTCTAAGGATAGTTTTTTCTGAATTTCTCAGTATACAAACAGAAATGATAATTGAACATATAAATTTAGTATATAAAGAGTAATCTTCGAAGTTATCTTTATATACGCAACTGCTATAATGGTCATAATATGGTCATAAACTGTACATTCTTTTGCCAGTAAATAATAACAAGGATGATTCTTTGCACATTGAGGGTCATTATTTTCCTGGTTTGACACCCAAAGTACAGTTAGCTTTTCTACCATTTAGAACAAAGGCGTAACTAAGTATATCGTTAAAGGTTTCTTTATTTATAACTAAAATCCCAGTTTATTTAAAATTAAATAAATAAAAAAAATGGAGAGATCTCAGTTAGGTATAGTAAGACAAGTTTAACACAATAGGTACATGTTTATTAAACTTGTAAGGTTACAAAAGATTAAAACGGATCAAAACTTTCCTTAGAAGTACAACTTGTCAGGATAGATTAACTGCTCTAGCATCTGTTGAAAAACAAATGATTAACGTTTTAACGAATTGGTTGTTGAAGAATTTATCAAAAAAAAAAAGGATAAATGACTTCACTTTCAATATAAAACGATCTTGTAAAATTAAGACTATAGGTTTGTTCCAACAGAGCCACTCTGACTAGTACATGAACACATTCATGAACTATAAAATGCGCAAGTCCAGAACATGTATTAGTTCATGGTTGATGGTCCTTGTTGGAACGCTTTTATTCTTCTACTTTCTCTTATCTTAATTACTAATAATAAATTTATTCTTTGTTGAGTAACGCAATAGTTTTTGATTTTGAATAGTGTGAGATGTTTATATTGACTATAACATAATTTTAAAAAAGAAGAAAAATTTCAGATAATAAACAATTTTTTTTATACACAATATTTTTCATTTAAATAATATTTTTAACAGAAGTTTCTGAGCTTGCAGAGTTTATCATTATAAAGCAAAGTTTAATTTAATCTGTGTTATAAAAGTGTAAAGACAACAAAGTACCTATTGCGCATGTCCTGACAAATTATCCATGCATCGAACCAAGAATAGATTTGACCGTACATAAACGCGTTCATGTACGAGTCAGAAACTTTGTTGGAACAGCTCTTTGACAGTACATGTGATTATTCGGGGTTCTGTTGGAACGGTCTAATCTTACTGCGCAAGCGTCTGACGTCCTTTTGACTGTCAGGAGCTCTGTTGGAACAAACCTTATAAGAATAATACCACAAATAATAAAAACAAGTGCTTAGCGAGATACCTACTCTACAGTTGAGTTTTTTTTTTTAATTTTTAACTTTTCAAGAAGCGTGTTTATGTCATTTACCTAATAAGCCCAAAAAATCTCGTGTTGCGGTGTCATCCAAAATTTTTTTTCCTCCGGCGTTTTACCTGTGACCCCATTTTTTTTCCTTTTTTTAATTGTATACCTCCAAGCACTACGCACCGTTACTATCTGCGAGTAAAAAAAATCTTTTTTTGTTCCTCCGTCCAGAAACATTACTATTAATTACTTCAAAATCGTCCGGAAAATGACATTTTCCGGCCTAGGCCGGCAAAGTAGCTTTTAGATTATATAAAGAGATGGCGCTATGAGTCATCAAAAATACATAATAAATACTACAAATTTTAATTAAATTTATTTAAAAACAGCGTATAATCTACTAAACTAATAACTATTTCTAAAGGTAACTAGGATTCTAATTTACATTTAATTTCTCTCACAACTTTTATTTTAAATTTGACATTTATGTCAATTTACAACTACTTGTCATTCGATTATGAAAATACATATCTCGATTTTATATTTGCTCATTGAACTAAAATAGTTCATTGTCTCTGCTATTTTTATATAAAATTATTAGATATTAATGTTAATATTTTCAATATAACAATTTTTACTATGTTGCTTATTAGCAAAGTATTCGTATGTATAAAAATTAAGGATCTTGAAACCGATTATCAGAAAATCATTCCTCATTACTAATTCTTTTAATCGTGCAATAGATGTCAATAAACATCTAATCTTGTATGTCATAAAGTAAAAAGTTTTTGAACTTTTGAAAATATTAAAAATAAGTCGGACCAAAAAATAGTGTGTGTTACTCGCCCGGGAAATGTTTTGCAAGTGCTCGTATTGTTTCGCCTCGGTGCTACGCACCTCGGCTACACATCTTTACTCGCTCTTGCAAAATGTCATTTTTCGCCTTTGGTCACAAATAACTATTTTTTAATCATTACAGAACCCAAAAATAACCAGCTCATAGTGTTGACAGACTAATGACAATTTACGGTAATTACTATCACATGCTTCTTTATTCTAGGATAAATTTCCATTTTAATGCTTACTAGCAAGACCAGCAGTGTCATGAAATTATCAATATCAATGGTCAAAGAAGGTCTAGAGGTTGACCATTATAATTTTAAGTAAAAATAGTAAGCAACAGTTTATTTGCAGTTTTTTATGGTATTTGTTACGTAACACTAAATTAGCTGCAAATCTAATGACACAAGTATATTTATTCATATTCTCTTTTGCTAGATTTTAATTTTAAGTACAAAAAAAAACCTTGAAATACGCCGCTGTGGAATGAGATTACAGCCTCAGTTCTGCTTCTGCCGTTCCTTTATGCCAACCGAAGAACATTTTAAGTATTTTTTCGACCTGAAGCATCTTTAAGATCTTATTATTAGTACCATCTCCATTATTAGATAGTTAAAATTGCTTCCTAGTAGACATAATTGTACTGTCAACATAGAAAATAGTTAATAACATTCTATATAATCATGTCTAATTATACAAAATACTGTGCGAGAATGAGTGCAAATACAAAAAGATCAAATATTTTAATTAATATTTATATAAGTACCTATCATAAATTACCGTAAATACCTTAAGCTGTTACTAAATTATAAAAATATTTTCATTGGAGAGTCTATTATTCTGTATATAGGAAGTATATTTTTTTAAATTTAAAGAAAAAACTTTGGCAACAATATTTAAGAAATGAAACACAAGATTCATATAATTTGTATAAAGAACAACGAAAGAAAGTAAAAATGAATTAGTCAAACAAGCAAAACAATCTAGTTAGGAAAAATTTGGTATAAAAATGGAAGAAAACTGGAGAGGCAATAAAAAATTCTATGTACGTCTACCACCTTTTCGAATTAGAGAATTCGTTTTGCTCACTACTACGTCTTCTTCTTATGCCCTGTGCTACGTTGTACGTTGGCGATCCAACTATCCATTATTCATAAATAAGGTACCGGCCTCCAGTCTTCTAAAAATTGTGGCAGCATCACTTATTCCACACCGTTCACTTATATTTCTTAGCCATGAGTATTGTTTTCTGCCTGGACCAAGATGACCTTCTATGTTGCCATGGATTATCAACTTAGTTATACTATATCTATTATTTCTAAGAATATGGCCAAGGTATGATATTTTTCGTTCTTAAACTTTCCCAAGGAGCTCTTTTTCCACACCAGTTCTTCTTAACACCTCCTTATCCGTCACACGTTCTGCCCAAGGAATCCTCAGAAGTCTTTGTAGTGTTCACATCTCAAGTGCCTTTATTCGGTTCAACATTTTAACTTTCTGCCCCATATAGTAAGATAGGCCATTTGATTGCCCTTGACAAATGCCTTTGTAAATATTGAATCAGTCTGTCGTTATTTCGTTAATCTACTAAGAAGAAAATCGTGTTTAACATTATCAAAGGCTTTTTGGTAATCTATAAAACTTATGAATTTTCTCTTGTCCTCAGACCCTTAATAAAACCAAACTAATAAGTATGAACTTGGGCTGATATTAATTTACCTTAATTAAGGAAGTGCCATGTGTATTTTAAATAGTTTCTCGTAATTTTATTATGAATTTTTTTGTTTAAACTTTTATTACCAAAAACATTGTATTGAAATTACTGTTGCTACTTAAAAGGTACAAATACATGGTTAGGGGTAACAGATACACCTGCGACCTATAAGATCTATTGTGTCCCCCTTTTCTTGCCATATTTCTGATGATTTCTCAGACTTATTGCAGCTCCTCTAGTCCTATCTTCCTTAGAAAGTTAAGGATATCATTGGGTTTTAAATTAGGTAATTCTTCCCTTTCTATTTCGTATGACCCTAGGTATTTTACCCTAGAAGTACCTAATGCTATGCATTCTGAAAGTATGTGTATTGAGGATTCATCCTCTACCTCACAGAATCTGCAGTTTGCTTCATCTACTAATCCTAGTTTCTTGATGTGTCCTCTTAATCGACAGTGACCGGTAAGTATTCCTGTTATAATTCGGAGGTTTTTCTTACTCAGGTTAAGACAGCTGTGAGATCTCTTCTGGTTATAGTTTCCCAGGAGCGTCTTAGTCCTTCTAGATCATTCCAGTACTTGGATTTTTCGCTATCCATTTTTTTCCTTAGTTTTTCTAGTTTTTCTAAGATTGTACTACTGCTGATTCTACAGGATGGTTCTGGTCCTATGTATGGGGTTTCAGCTCCTTTTTTTGCCAGCTTGTCTGCTGTTTCATTTCCTTCTATTCCTATGTGTCCTGGAACCCATAGGAGGGTAACACTGTTATTCTGTCCTAGTTCATTTAATTTGCCTAGGCATTCCCAGACCATCTTTGAACTGATTGTATCTGAGTTCAGAGCTTTGATGGCTGCTTGACTATCTGACATGATTGCAATCTTCTGTCTACTATAGTTCCTTTCAATGTTAAATTCTATACATCTTTCGATGGCACGAATTTCCGCTTGAAAGATGCTTGCGTACGCACCCAAGCTTTCTGAGTATTTGGTTCTAGGTCCAAACACACCTACTCCTGTTCCGTTATCTGTCTTGGAGCCGTCTGTATACCATTTTATGGTGTTTTGGCTTAGCTTAGCTTAGTGGTAAATTTCCTTACAAAGTTAAATTTCTTTGGCTTGTCATCTTGGGGCATTTCCCAAGTTTGATCAAGTTGGAGTGATCGAGGTTTTTCCTTGATTATTCCTTCTTTGATCATTTTATATATTGTTTTCTTCCTAGCATTTTTTACTTGAATATGCAGTGGCGAAAGATTTAGTATTACTTCCATTGCAGCAGTGGGACATGTTCTCATTGCTCCAGTGATACATGCACAGGCTAGTCTCTGAATCTTTGAGAGGTTTGTCCTCGTAATGATCAGATTAGCTCTCGTGCCCCAAGCTACTGCCCCATATGTGATGATAGGTCTCACTATTGCTGTGTACATCCATTGCAATGTCTTTGGGTTACAACCCCAATTTTTCCCAGCAATGTTTCTGCACACCATGAGGGCTTTTGTAGCGTTGTGTATTATTTCGTTTTCGTGTTTGTTCCAGAGTAACTTATTATCTAGGATTAGCCCTAGATATTTGACCTCTGTCTTTCCACTCAACGATATTTTCACCTATTTTTATGGTTTTTAGTTTAGGTTTCTTTTTCCTTGTAAAGGCTACTAACGTGGTCTTGGTGGGGTTAATATTAAGTCCCACTAAATCACACTAATTCTTTGCTATGTTCAGTCCTCTTTGCACTATGTCGCAGAGGACGTTTTTATATTTACCTCTTGCGAGGATAACTATGTCATCGGAGTAACCTTGGCAAGGTATACCTAGTTCGGTGAATTGCCAGAGTAAGCTGTCTACGGTGAGACTCCACATAAGTGGGGATGTAACTACCCCCTTGCGGACAACCTCTGGTCGTATTGGTGGAGATAGTGTCTTGGCCTACCTTCATTTCTGCAATTCTTGTAGACAGTAATTGCGACAACCAGGTGGAAGTCGTTCTATCTACTACTCTATTACTAAGTGTTCTTTTGACAGCCTCGTGTGGAGTATTGTCAAAAGCCCCCTCTATGTCTAGAAAAGCACATACCACGGTTTCTTTTGTGTTTAGAGCGTCTTGGATTTCGTTAGTCAATTGTATCAACGCGGTCTCCGTGGATTTGCCCGTTTGATATGCATGCTGACGAGGGTGCAGTGGCACCTACTCCAGGACTTCTGTTCTAATATAATTGTCTACAGCTTTTTCCATATAGTATAATTTTAATTAATAAATTACATTTAACTTCAACGTAAGCTGACTTACATATGGATTTTCCTCAAGGGCGCACTCTGTCGGTGACTCTCTCGGAGTGTGAGTCATTCTCAAGGAAATCGGTTGCTAAGACGATAATGAATTTTAAATTTAAAAAAATGTCATTAAAAGAAAGACACCAAACTCAGAGAGGACCAGAGGAGGTAGAAGAAGGTGACAGAAGCGAGAAAGAGAAGATCATCAGAATAGTTATTAAACAAGAAGAAGAGGAAAATGAAGATGAACAAGAGATTTTTTTATCAGCAGCAGATTTTCTTAAGTGCAGAATACACAACTGGAAAATGTATGGTTGTAGTGAATGGTAAATATCAAAAGTTAACTCAAAGAACTTCTAATATTCGAGGCTAGATAAGTATCAAACCATTTTCTACTGTTACTGATAATCTGAAAAGAAATTTTAACTGATTTTATCTTTACTGCATATAGATAATAAATATGACATTATCATAATTATAATTTCATTATGAAAAAGTACGTGTTGCCAAATTCACGGATAATAAATCTAGCAGCTGTCCAAATTCTCGTTAGCGACAATTATTTAAATTAGCTCATCTTTGCGGCAAGTTGACTTTATGATATATCCTGAGCTAAGCATAGACCTTAGAGAATGGAATGGTTAAATTATCTCAGTTTATGTCAACCTAAACAAATTGCTTAGTAAATGCGAACTGTTACCAAAATGTCTTTTTGTGTATGTCATAAATTTAAAATAAGGAAATAACTCATTAGTTCTAACTTAGAAGTGAAAATAAGTTGAAATAATCGAGGCAGATAATTTAATTTAGCTTCTACAGAACAGAAATTATTAAAATCATTTATAAAGAAAAAAAAGGGTTGATTTTAAAGGCCACCTTTACAAATTTAGGACGAAAAATGTGTTTTTTGTGCGGTTTTAAGCCCCTCGAGCCCAAGAAGATATTTCTTGTGCTGTTTCAATCTTTTTAATTTGTTAAAAAAATATAAATTTTTGAAAAGCCATAACTTATTAACGTGTTGAGCAATTTTTATGTTCGAGGCCACAATTGTTATCATAAGTACAAAGTTAATTTGTATCTTCCGAACGAATTAACCGACTTTGGTTTCCAAAACTGCATTCGACGGTCATTCTTTGAGGTTGAGAGCTGATTAATATATCAATATATTATATTTTACACTCAAGAGATTCATATATTTCAGAAAGAATCTACTCTAAGATGCAAACACACCTTTTAATATAACCATTATTAATTCACCTCTGTTATACGAAATTTACTTAACATTTTCTATTATGTAGGCTTCTTAAAGAGATTCAAACTGGCTTAACTAAGCAAAACTCATTATCAAACTAGAATTATCAAGAGCTAATAGTAGAATGCTTACGAATAGGGTGGAAATGTGTACTGAAATCATGGTTTCGAAATTCTCAACTTAGAAATACATTGGGTTAACTTGTAACGATTTAATAAGAGCATACTTGAAGTATGTACAGAGTCCAAAAGCTTACAGAATCAATTAATTATTATTAATGAAGTTACCATCAGTAGCGACCAGTTGTTCATAAATTAAATGATTAATTTTTTGTTGTTCTAAATTTATAGGCATGTAAAAAACTAAATGGTGGCTACAATGTGTGGAATAAACAAAATGAAACAAGATAACCAGATTCTGAAATGTAATATATAAAGCAACAAAAATAACTAAACTACATATTTATGCATTTATCTTGAGTAATAGTTCATGTCTTTCTGATTGCTCTACAGTTTAACATGAATGTAAAATCTTCTGACATTAAAATAAATTATAGTGTTATGGTGTTTTATTCAATTTATATGCAGTGTATAAGTGAATTATAACGTACAATCATTTTTTTATATCGAGTTAATTTTTTAGTTTTATTATCTTCGTTTAAATGATGTAACCTCAAGAGCATAAGGCTATTAGCATTTAATCTTTGCTACTCTATGAAATATAAGAGTTCTCATTAAAAAATTATCATGAACGAGCTTAATTTGTTTGATATTGTCACATACGTCAAAAGGCCACTTTAACCCTCGATAATAATTTATTAGTTTTATATTTTGTATAGTAATTAACCAGGTCAAAGTCAGTACGTTGGATCTCGAGGCAACCTTGGATAGTTGGGCGGATGTAATTTCGGCCGGAAAAAGGGCAGGTACTAAAAGCCGGTAGGTAAATTCGGCCGGAGGTTTTAAGTTGCTTCCTTATCTCATAGGTATTTTCGGCCGCAAATCAAGTAAAATAACAGAATGCTTTATATTAAAATATTTCTTTATTTCAATAAAATTATTACATCAACTTATTTCTATAACTTAGGTAAACTATAAATTTTTAAAAAACGTTTTGATGTGATACAGATTTAACGAAATTAATTCTAGAAATATTGTCAGATCGAAGCATATTTACCATGTTTTCGATAAATTTTAGTTTGTTTTTTACTTGTTTGTTTTTAATTTTTGCTGGAATATTTAAATTTTTTATTTTTAAATATGCATCGATCTGACAATCTTTTAATTTTTCTATAAAAATAAATAAGGGTGACTTGAATAAAAACTAGAATTAAAGTGCGAATGGAATGATTCGCAGGCATTTGTGGTTCTTTTAATTGATGGGTTTTCATATGCCCATATATTTGGTGGAAAATGAGATTCTGGCGCTATGTAGTTTTCTAATAAATGGTCTGCGTATTTATCTATAAGTTTATGGTCCGGTTTGTATGACATGAGATCAAATATGAAACAATCTTCAACATCAGAGGGGTCTAAGCCCAAAAGTATGAGTAAGCCATTTGCTTTCCTCGCAGTTTATCTTTATACATTTGGGTTAACCCTAATGATTGTATTTTCCTATACCACGCCTGGTGCAAGTGGAATCTACAACCATTTAGTTTGGTTTTGGGAAAGACAACTTTTAATGCGTTATGAATTGCGATTTCAAAATCCACAAATACCTCCTTTGGTTCAAAAACAATATTATAAAGTTCAAAAATTTTAGATTTTACCAACAGAAAAAGTCTCATATATGTGTCACTGGTCTTATTGGGCAACAGACAATACAAAAGAGAAACATAATGCCCATTTTCCAGTCCATGGATGGTAAATAACTGATAAAAATATTTTGTACAATAAGAAAATGTGCCATCCATGTAAAAATCTTTCATTTTACATAAACTTATTATATTTGTATGGCAAGAAAAAACAATGATATTATCAGCTGTGCTGTTAATAAACAAAAAATTTTCACCTGTTGTGGTTTTCGGTCCATAACTATCGAGTACAGAATGTACATCGTGAATATCCTTAGGCACGGCTGGTAAGAGCTTACGGCGGCTGTTGTACAAATTTCTTCTTATTAGACTGACATCTATCGATGACAAATTCTCTGGCAAATGATTTGAAAGAACGCTTTTAATAATTTTTGAAGGTTTCTCCGATATGTCTTCCTCAGCTTTGCGCTTGCATGAAGTCGTCACTATTTTTCTCTCCAACGTAGTTTCATCGGACTCGTGGTTGTGGATTAATTCACTTCTAGTAACTGTGTATTCCGCACCAACAGTGTACAGTTTGGCTAAACATCTTAAATTTTTCTTTATACACCTCCAACGTACTTCACCACTTTTTAATACGTCCTGTTTACAAAACTGAAACTTTTCTACAACTAGTAAGTCACAACCGCGTGAACTCTTAATTACTGAAACTGATGCCATCGTATACAAATAATATATTTTATGCTTTCTATCGACTAGTAGCTTCAAGATAAGTTATAATACTGACTAGCTATAATAATTTTATACCTGTTATTTGTGAATTTTATACATTTAAAGGAATAATCTTAAGTAGGTACAACATAGTTATTAGAATAAAGAGATAAGTAAATTAAAGGTATTTCCGATAGGTACACAGGATTAGGTATTTCCAAATAAATACACAATTAATATTTTACAGAAACTATTAAGCGTAATTACCAATATTTTAATCTCATCGTAAACATCAACCCCTCGGCCGAAATTACCCCTGTCATAAATGGTACCCCTTGATTTATGCAGGTAGGCCAAGGGATTACCGGCCGAAATTACGCCCGCCGGGGTAGTTAGCTATAAAAGAGCGTCATTAAAGAGTTGTTTGTGAGAGTCATCTTTTTGGATTTCTCTAAATAGACCCTTTACTTTTTCATGGGCAATTGTAACTCTTATACTTTTGTAAGTAAGTAGGTAAGATTAGTATACATTCGAGTATTCATACCTTTTTTATATATTTATGATTATTGTTCGTTATTTGTAGTTTGTTTTCTATTGTTTATCTCATCTCCCACTATGTTAGGTTAATGTCTTTAGCAGGATACGAACCAGGTGATCAAACAACCATGACCTGAGTGAAAAGTGTTTTTAATAGAGCTACCCTCATTTCAAACCTCCCTTATTACCCGATCCATGAAATTGTGGACGCGCCGTAGGCTATATTAGTGAACTGATTCTTCAAGATTAGTTCAATTTTGTTTCTTTTTTTTATTTTTATTTTTAACTAAACTTTTTTCCAGGCGTTATGTTTTGTTTTTTATAAAGTGACATTTTAGAACTGTATACACTTATTCTGTTTCTTTCAATATATGCTCAAAGCTCTGTAAACCGCTAATAATAATCTACAGAAGCTATAATTGTATCGTTTTATAACCGACAAAAAAACAAAGGAGGTTCTCAGGTCGACGTATTTTTTTTATGTATGACTACGCATACCTTTTTACAAAGTAATCCGATTTTAATAATTCTTTTGTTATTGGATAAGGTACATCTTAAAGTTGGTCTCATATAAATGTGAAGATAATCCAACCCTAACGGTGGATAAACAAGGGATGACTGTTTACTACTGATTGTAATGTATAAACCTGCATAACTTTTAACAGATAAGGTTCATTTGAAAATTTGAAAAAAATATCCAACCCTAAGGGTAGGTAAACATGGGATGATTGCGTACTTACTAATTGTAATATATAACCACGAATAACTTTTTACAGAGTAGTTTGATTTTGATCAAACTTTCTTTTATTGGATAGTTTATATTTCAATGTTGGTCTCATTAAAATTAAAAAAAAAATAACCCTATGGGTGCGTAAACAGGGATTAATTGATTATTGATCCACTGATTGTAATGTATGACCACCCACAACTTTTTACAGTCCGATTTTAATATTTCTTTTTTAATTAGATAGGGTATACCTCAAAGTTGGTACTATATTTGCTTTTTTTCACACTTAAAAAAAGGTCTACTGCCAAAATAAAAACCTAAAGCTTTCTATATTGATTAAGATAATTAATAATTACCGTCAAGATCGGGTCTCCAAACTGCAAAATTACCTCTTCAAGGGACAAGTAGTATGTCAAAAGTAAAAGAATTTGCTACTGCCTATCACTCTTTCTCTCTATAAATGACATCTTTTATTATTTCCTCTTCTATTATTATCTCAAGAAACCCTACTTTAATAGAGTCACAAAAACCTGCAGCACCTATTAACATCCAAAATTATCATTCAACCTTTCTACTATTCAAACTTCTGTCATGAGATAAAATTAGGAAGATCGTAAAGCCTTATTATATGCAGTTTATCGCCAAGTTGTTGTCGAGCTAGGTAATCTAGATGGAAGCATATATCGAGGGAAAAAATTAAGATAGTTCTTGATAAAATTTTGTGTTCAGAAACATTAACTGCAGATTGCATGCAGAGCATAGATTATGTTAAAAATTAAAGTAATGCAAATACCATAATAAAAAAATATTAAAAGGAAAATTTTATATTTAATTTTGCAAACACTATTTTTTGTTAAAGATCAAGAATGACGATAAAATATTTATATATCCATTATTTTTAAATACTAACGATTACCTACTTTTGGAACTTGAGAAGGAACAAATTTTCTTTGTTGACCCGGAACATAACAAAAAAACGTGAGAAATATATTTTATTATCTGTTGTATGAGAGACATATTAGTAACATTTTATTACAAACATTTTAACAGATAGGAGAAAAGACAGTAAAACTATTTAATATGCGTAATAAACATAAGGATTTTCACATGCATTATACTGAATTAAGCGTTGATCAAAATTGCAGTATTTAAAAATTTAATATGATATTAAACAAATGTTTATACTTCCTTTGCAACGGAATATCTATTATCTTCTGGTTAATATTAGAAAAAGAAGATAGTGTACCTTAAATTACGAGTAGGTTTAGTTATTATTATTATTATTATTATTATTATTATTATTATTATAATACAAGATAAGAGTTGAGGAACTAAGTTCCTATAAAACTCTTTACATACAAGATAACAAAATTATTACTAGCAAATGGTGAACTAAATACTATCTAACAAAATTTTAAAACGATCTACATTAGTAGCAGAAACAATTTTATCAGTCAAAGCGTTCCATTCGTAAAACACACGATTAGGAAGAAAATACTGGCGGCAAGTAGTCCTGAAATTTTCCCTACGGAGTTTAAGGTAGGTAATGTCCTCTCAAGCGTGCTTCATCATTCCGTTTAAATATATGACGCACAGGAGAGTCAATACTATTCAGGGCCTTGAAAGTCTGGATCAAGTCACCTCGTTGCCTACGTTGTGTTAAAGGTATCAGATGCATCATGTGAAGACGTTCTTCGTAGGACGGGCGTTGACGGAAATTAAAAGGTAATCTTGTGAACTTTCGTTGCACATTTTCGAGCAAATTAATGTCACGAACCAGATGCGGTGACCATACTGGATTTGCAAACTCGAGGATAGGTCGCACATAACTCTTAAACAGTATCGCACACGTTCGGATATCACACTGCGAGAATACCTTGGAGAGTACGTAGCTAATTTTATTAGCTTTATTTACTTGTTGTAAGGTTTGTTCAGACCACGAAAGATCCGAATTAATGACAACTCCGAGATCTGAATGCCTGTTTGTATGATGGAGCAACTCATCATTAAGAATATAATCAGTCCTAGGATTATTTTTACCTAGATGGAGAACGATACACTTAGAAGTGTTCAGGGGTAACATCCATTTTACACTCCACGAAAAAATGCGATCAAGATCGGTTTGAATGTCATTATGATAGTCCACTTCACCATAAATTTTAGTGTCGTCTGCATACATGGAGAGGTCCATTTTAACCGCTGATCGGATGTCCGAAGTATATATATTAAAAAGAATTGGTCCGAGCACGGATCCCTGCGGTACACCACTTAAAACTTCTTTTTGTACACTTAAAGAGTTATTAATCTTTACGTGAAATGTACGGTCACTGAGAAATGCACTGATCCATAAAAGTGGAGCACCCCTAATACCGAAGTGTTCAAGTTTAAGAAGCAGACGATTTTTTGGTACCTTATCAAATGCTTTGCTGAAATCCAAATACACCACATCTACTGGTTTTCCTCTGTCTAAAGCTTCAGTCCAGTCTGATACACAACAAAGAAGATTAGTGACTAAAGATTTTCCTTTTGAGAAACCATGTTGTTCCTGAGGTATCAAATGATTTTCCTTTAGAAATTCAGACATCGGCTATTATTGATTCCATAATTTTTACTATAATAGGAGTAAGACTAATAGGTCGATAGTTTTTTTGGATCAAATTTATCTCCTTTTTTGAAAATAGGTTTTACAGCAGCTGTTTTCCAAATATCGGGTAAAATACCTGTTCCAAATGATTGTTGCATAAGAATAGAAAGAGGTTTTGCAACAGATGTGGCACATTTTTTTAGAAAAAAAGCCGGGATATTGTCCAGTCCAGGAGATTTAGAAGTATCAAGAGAATTTAATTTTTTTAACACAAACTCTTCAGTGAATTGCACGTCTGTAAAGGACAAGGTGGTTCTTGGACTTAAATCAACAATTGGGAGTTCTCCTACAGGTTCAGTGGTGAAACTTTCATAAAAAGTGTTAGCGAAGGTATCTGCAACCTTAAGGTCATCTTGCGTAAACGTATTGTCATCTGTTCGAATCTGTGGGCTTTGAACTTTGCTCGTTATATGTGTTCTAATGTATTTGAAGAAGCGTTTAGGGTTATCGCTGTTGATTATATTACTTTCGTAGGTTTTTTTAGCATTTTTAACCCTCGGGTGCCCGCGTCAAAATATGCAACATCGGTGATCGCGTGGCGTCTGACAGACTCCTTTCTTTATATATACCTATTATATGCATGAATTCGACTTTGAAATGAATTTTTCATGTATTATATATATATGTCAATATACTTGTTGGTATTTATTACTATTACATTTAGCAAATCGTCGTCAAAGAATGAGCTCCAACATTCCAAGATAGTTTTTGCTTGTCTGGCACCACCTTTCACTCCAGGTAACTGACGCACTCTATTATGAGAACGTGTCCTTACAGTTTGAGATGGATTTTCTAACCTCCATTTTGTTATATTATCTTTTCCAAATATTTCATTGATGTCTACATCCACAGTTTCTTCATCCTCATCACTTGACACATCCTCTTCCGAATCGCTTGCTTCCAGTTGTTCTTCTAAATGATCAGATTCGCCTTCGCTACTATCATCGGCTATCGATAAATCGTCATCATCAGACTCGAATGCAAATTGGCGTAAATTTTCAACTTTTCTTTCATCGTCAAGATTGTAAATACTTTTCCTTCCCCTTCTATTTTCATTTCCTTTTTTATTTTCAGTTTTTCGATTCATCTACAAATTGAAATTTCAAAAGTTATCAAATATATATGCAAAACAACCTTCAAAAACGTACCTTTTTACTAGAAATCACTTGTCAAAATAATAACGTAAAAACCCGCGTGGCGTCTGAGAGACTCACAACGAATGAAAAGACTCCTTATTCCAAGAAGATCACTAAGTTAGTGTTGCGAATGTTGGTACGCGCTGTCCGCATTGTATTGGTAAGGTACAAAAGCGCACGCATCCCTCCCACTGAGTTTTGACATTTGCAAGCAATTTATACATTGCATGGCGTCTGGTGGACGCCACGCGATATCCGAAGGGTTAATTGATAAATTAACGTGATTTGAAAATCTTCTATGAGCTGTATAATCTGCTTCTGATCTGGATCGTAAATATCTTTGCCATAATACCTTTTTGCGTTTGATTAACTCATGAATTTCATTACTTATCCAGGGCTTTAAAGGAAATGTAGTAATCGAGATAGTGCGGCTATTCATCGCTAATAATGATGTTATCATATTATTAAATGTTAACCAGTTTTCTTGAATAGATTTATCAGTTATATTATAATGTTTCATTACAATTACAATGTTTTCGCTATCCATTGGTTCTTCGTTTTATTTTATTTTTTGCTCTACATTAACAAACAAAAAACCCCAAACAAACAATTTTAAATTTAAATTACGACCATTGAAATAAGTGTATTTAAGCTAAGGTAGATTAGATAAATTGAATAAACAAACCAATTTCATTAAAAAGTACACTATTTTTCATTTTTTCTCTCAAAACTTTTCAACCTATCTGTAAAAGGACATCAGCTTAAAAAGACCCATATTGCAAACAGATAACTATTTAAACAACTAAAGGTCGGGACACACATAACCGCACCGTACCCGATCCGTGTGTCGGCCGTAACTTGATCGTGTCACGGCTCGTCGGTGTGGACACCACACTACTTGTCCGTAGCTTATCCGTTTTTCTACTGACGTTTGAAAACTGTTTTAGTCTGTTTTAATATTTTGAGTACGTAAGTTGCGGAAACAATGTTTAAAAATTGTGATTTGGGAATTATTGCTCTAGCGTTAGAAGAAGAAGACAGAATTTGGAGAAATCAACAAGTAAAGAAACGAAAATGGGTACATAATGCTTGGAAATCAAGAACTGTCGAAGGTTGATAGATACTTACCTTGTATTTGCAAAGTAGTTGAAATATTATTCTAGATTCTGTCTTTATACTCCGAATTTCTGTACTTATCACTAGTTTGATTATAGAGGACCGGATACTTCCGTACTTCCTCGATCAACTTTTCAACATCTACCATGACTGGTTAAGTAAAATATAATATAAAATAAAAAAAACAAGAATAATATGTTTTTAATATATTATATTTTGAGAGCATACACGAAAGTGTTTACTAAGAGCTTTTGGTACCGCACCGTCACCGTTAAAATATTAGTTATTTGTGACACAAGGACGGAAAATGACATTTTGCGAGAGTGAGTAAAGTTGTGTAGACGAGGTGCGTAGCACCGAGGCGAAGCAAAACGAGCACTTGCAATACATTTCCCGGACGTGTAACACACACTATTTTTTGGTCCGACTAATTTTTAATATTTTCAAAAGTTCAAAAACTTTTTAGTTTATGACATACAAGATTAGATGTTTATTGACATCTATTGCACGATTAAAAGAATTAGTAATAAGGAATGTTTTTCTGATAATCGAATTCAAGATCCTTAATTTTTATACATACGAATACTTTGCTAATAAGCAACACAGTAAAAATTGTTATATTGAAAATATTAACATTAATATCTAATAATTTTATATAAAAATAGCAGAGACAATGAGCTACTTTAGTTCAATGAGCAAAAATAAAATCGAGATATGTATTTTCATAATCGAATGATAAGTAGTTGTAAATTGACATAAATGTCAAATTTAAAATAAAAGTTGTGAGAGAAATTAAATGTAAATTAGAATCCTGGTTACCTTTAGAAAAAGTTATTAGTTTAGTATATTATACGCTGTTTTTAAATAAATTTAATTAAAATTTGTATTATTCATTATGTATTTTTGATGACTCATAGCGCCATCTCTTTAGATAATCTAAAAGCTACTTTGCCGGCCTAGTCCGGAAAATGTCATTTTTTTTAAGTAATTAATAGTATTGTTTCTGGACGGAGGACCAAAAAAATATTTTAATCGTGCTCGGTGCGGTCTCGGTGCGTTGATAACGCTCGGCCGTAATACGGTGATGTGTGAACTATTTTTATAACATACCATTGCGTAACTCTTCCATTAAGTGATGGTCAACACTCGGCCGACAGACGGCTCGGGTACGGTGCGGTTATGTGTGTCCCTACCTTATTAACGCTGTTTCACAAAGGATACATACCTATATGCATTTGAATGGTTTTGCTCTAAAAATTCATATAAAACTATTGAATATACACTATTCTGTAGAAAATATTTAAAATGAATTTTTTGATTTAACATATATAAATTCTTTTATTTAAATAAACAAATAAATAGTTTCATTAAACTATTGTAATCAAAATTTGAAATCGATACAATTTCGAATATTATTTATTAGCTAGTCAAATAATTCATAGGGTGTATCATATTAATTAAACGGATGCAACTGTTAATAAATGAACAGTAAAAGTGGTTTCTAGTAAACCATTGATGTTTATTAAATTAGCAATTAGAGATTGGAAGTATATCTATTTGTATAAATGGTTTTATTAAAATATGTATAATAAATTTCATACACAGTTGTAATTTTAATTTTTAATAACGTTTTCATTAGTTTATATATGTTATGTTCAATATTATTATGTGTACATCATTTAACTATATATATTCAAATATAAACAGTGCATGTTATTTTAAAGTTTCATTCAGGATTTCAGGAAATTTAGATATAAAATAAAATCTGATATTGTTTAATGAGAACTTTTTCATTGTTGAAATCATTTATATCTAAAAATCGCATGTTAATTCATCATCATCACCTTTAACCCCAGCATATGTTTTATTTTATGACACCATATCTTTGACAAATTCCTCATTTGATTTAATCTTTCTCATGTGTGTCTCTTTAAAAAACTTTTATACAATTTGGTACCGTCTCTTCTTTAGATGAATCTATGTAAAATCGTTGAAGATTAGGGTTGTCTTCGTTTTTATTTACAGTATTATTATTAACTTCTATCAAGGTATTTTATAAGATCAACTTGTTGTCTCCCTTCGCGCCTTCGTCCCTTCTACCCACCATCCCACTGTCCCTCCATTCCTCTGTACCTCCGTCCTCCGTCCCTTCATCTTTTCGAACCTACATCCGTATGCGCTATAACTCTTAAACGAAAGGTCACAGGGTAATGAAATTTTCTGCATAGAATGTCATGGTCATGGAAAGAACCTTACTGATTATGGCTCAGGTCGGATATCTCTAACGGTAAAATTTTAAAGGTTTTCCGAAACTCGTCTAAAGCTAAACACCTATCCTCTGCTAAAATTAAGCAGATTAGTGCTCTTTAAAACTACTTAGAGCATAGCCAGAGATAAATTGCAAGTTTCGCAAGCTTCTTTCAGGAGGATTTGACATGAACTCCAGACTTATCTAGAGTCTAATAATTTGGCCAGGGACTGTACATAAAAGATCATTTAGGTCGCAGTGTAATAAGATCACCTGGACGAATCGATCTCATTTATAATCAATCTACAATCCCTTTCGACAAATACGTTTTAATACACTAAGATGTTCTCCTTACTTCTACCCTTGATGGTTAAAATTGTAGTGGTTGTTATAAAAGAATTGGTTTGAATTTCTAATATGTTAATTACTTTAATCAAAGAAATAAATTGTTAGATAGCTTGTAAACGTAACAATGCAGTGGAAAATAAGTTTTAGTACATCTCTGAACTAAAGAACGTATTATATAATATCATGGAAATAAGATAAGCCGTTCTGATAAATTATATGCAAAATATATCTACCTGACTTTACAAATTTATTAGGTGTTGTTCTCTAGCCCGCTTTATACAAGTTATGTTGACTTTTGAAGTTTAGAAAAGCGGACAAACTTAGAATAATGTTATTAACTCGACCTGGCTGCCACAAGTTTATAGTGAATCCTTAAAATTGCTGCTACGTGCTGGTTATCTGTTATAGAACAACTGAGCAAACTTGTGTTCCGGTAGACGTATTGTTAATAAAATATAAGTAATACGAATTTTCTAGAGTTTATCAGTGATTTCCTATTCGTACTTTCATGGTTTAAAACACTTAAGGTATAATTATTAAACAAACATCGACAAATTAACATTTAACAATGTTTTTTTTATTGGATAAATTCTGTTCCTTTCACATTAGATTTCTTTAAAAGATTCTTGTAGGTATTTCTTATTTTGTAGTTATGTGTGTTTTAGGTATAGTACCTATACCTCCAATTCAAGAGGAGTCAATCTTATATACCGATGGCTCAAAGATTGAGAAATCACATGGTCGGGTATATATAGTAGGGGATCACAGAATAAGTCTAGGTGAGAAAGCTACAGTGTTTCAGGCAGAAGTAATGGTCACTATGTGCAACGGAGAACATAAGTCGAGGTATAACGGGCAAAACCGTCGTCAGGAGAGCCAAGCAGCTGTAAGGCAATAAGCTCACAGCTGGTGTAGGATTGCGTTAGGGCGCTGATACATGCCGCAAGTCGGAATTTTTTGAAACTGTCAAAGGTACAAAGACACTCAGGGTTTCGGGCCAATAAGAACGTTGATAAATTGGTGCGAGCGGGAGCTAATATCCCAATGACTGGCCCGAAACCATACGGTGGGGGGTTATTGACACGTTCACTAAAGTAGCCAGTTAGAAATGGAGGCTAGAGAAGGCTTAGAATTGGTGGAAAAAATCACCTAGACAGCGACAAGTCAAAGTCTTCATAAAATAACAGACTGTAGAGCTGCTATCACAAAGGCGAAACAATGTCAGAATGATTGTCAGTCTCTTGACATGACATTGTCGGCTCAGAAAACACATGAGTCAGCTGAACTTAGCAGATGAAGACATCTGTCGATACTGCCAATGGAGAGACAGTGGCTGCTCCAAGTTACGTGAAGAAGACACTGTCAAGGCTATAAAGTCTTATTAAGAGGGCAGAGCTGGACAAGAGTGTTCTAATCCTATTCTAAAGTTGATGGTTGTTTACAGTAGATATGTAAAGGTTGTACAGGTCAACACGCAACCCAATAAATATCTATCTAAGTATCTATAGGTATAGGATAATTGGGCTTATTTAGAAGGATATTATAAAATTTATACAAATCTATACTCAAAACGTAGAGATCCGGTAAAAACCCGATTTTCGAAAACCAATAACTTCCCGCTTTTTTAAAAATTTTTGATTTTTAACGCAAACAGTTAAAAACTATAACTATCTGTGTAAACATTTAGTTTTATAAACGTACCTTTAGCCTTTAGGTATATACATAAGATTACAAATTAACAATTTTAATTTCATTAATTAATAATTCAGCCATTACATCAGGAACTCCCGTACTTGTATCTAATTAAAATAGTAAACTTTTTCAAACAATACAACTAAAAAGTTTATTAAAAAAATTCCTGTTTAATGAAGATAATCCGAGATAGGCCATTAGATGTAATCAGAAGCCTGCTTACTCTTTACGACTAGCTATCACTAATTAATCTGATATTCATGTTGTTTACTATCCCGACGAGTCTGCTCTTAGGAAATGCAGATATAATTTATAAGATATTTAAATTACATTTAGTTGACAACCAGTAGAGTAAAAGTAGCTGTTTAAAATAAAAGCAAATTGCTCAAAACGACCCCGCTTAAGCTTCTTAAGCTGCTGGTTAATATGGTCTATATATAAGTCTAAACAAAGTCAATGTAAGAAATAAGAATTTATAAATATATGCATTTTATACGCGAGTTTCGGAAAACCGGTAGAATTTGCCGTTAGGTAATAATATATGAATCAAAATCAATATCTTTATAACATGAGGATTCTATATACCAAATTTCAGGATCCTGTAATTTTGCAATCAAAAGCTACAGCGCAATAGTACTTTATATAGGTATTTGTATGCAGCAACAAAATAAATAGTTTGATCCGATCGGATGAAAATCAAGTTTACCTGAAAAATGGATAAATCTAATTTACTGATCTAAAAGGTCTTAATCGCGCGGCACAAGGGTGATAACAATTTCCTTTCAGAACCTCACAGCATTAACAAAAGTGCTCTTTTTCTGCCCGTCTAACTGAAAATATTACATTATAGTCAGTTTTCAGTCAACGAAAATGAGAGGTTATTTAGTGGAAAAGGTGGGTTATTGTGTTGAACTCGTCGAGAATGAGAGGGATGTAACGTAATTTAGTTTAATCACAGTAGTCTCATCCATTTTGCTGTCTTGTGCATAACCTTGGATTACTATTAATTTCGGTTCTATCTAGGTTTATCTATTATTTTAACTTGTATTTATGTATTTAGTAAGTAAAGCAAACTTATTACTTTGAGTTAAAATAAAAGCAATTTCTTTTGTTCTAAATTCAAAAGGATTAGCACAAGCTTTTGCAAGAGTTCCTTTTACTTTTGTTATCTACAAAGAAGTAATCTCACAGCTACGGAAAAAGCCGTTGTTTAAAATTTTTATTTAATTTAACTTTTATTCTTTCAACAATATCCAATGGTAAGTTTCAAACTTTAGAAATCAATTTTTTAATTAAGTAGATTGGAATAAATATTTCGTATACTAACACAAACAATTTGTTTACTCTGCTCTCTGCTAATAGTCTTAAAATTTTATTAAAAAGGTAAACACGTTGTAACAACAGAACTTGAAATAAGTGGAAGGAAGTCTTACAGTCTATTTCATTAGAACTTGAAATATTTAAAAATATTCATTATAAAATATTACGAAAGGGCTCCTTACTCATTTTTAATCATATTTAATTATATAAGAATCAATATATGTGGATAAAATGTTTGTAAACTAACATTGCTATATAATTGGTTTAACTCCAGGGGCTATATTGTAAACTTTGCTATTTCAATTTTAGCCTAGATAATTAATAATACCAATTAATAGTCTCATATGACACATCCCATTACGATGTGACATGTTCATATCTGCATTAGCTTTACAAAATATAATCTTCAAATATCAAAATTGAAACAACCAAATTGTATGAATATTCATAGTGAAGTGAATAGTATTGACACCAGTTTATATACCTACATGTTTGAAAAGTTTATTTCAGACTATTTATGGAAATTTTGAATCGTTCATAATTAGGGTTTATTAAGTTGTAATCGATATAAAGCAAAACAAATCTTTGTTTCTGTAGAAAAATAAATTCTTGGGTAGTGGGACATTTTTTTAGAACAGAATTTACGGATTTATCTTATTTTTATTATATGCTATATAGTATATTAAGTATGGAGAACGGTAAGGGTTATATACCGATCGAAGACAATTGTTTGGAGGAGAAGTGGAGCGACGACTCCAATTATTGTCTGAAATCGGTTACCCTTAACGTTCGACATGCTTATAACGTTTTTTGCACGATTGATACCATTATAAATTATAAAATTAAACATTTTCGTCATATTGACTAGTTTCATTCATTTTATCAAGATAGATACTTTGGTTGTTAGGTAGTAACTAGGGTGCATAACAACAATGGAGAATTGAGTTTTTATTTAGTTGTCAATAATTTTAAGTACAATTTTGATTTTTATAAATTAAAATATGAGCGAAAGTGAATTTGAAAAAATTGAACGGGCTTGGGAAGAAGGGTGTTCCGCAATTATTCCCGAAAAATCCAAAATCCGTTATCAAAATACCTACCAAAGTTTTAAAAAATGGTGCGAAGGCAAGAATTTAAGAATCGATGAAAAGACTCTATTGGCATATTTCGTTCAAAGACATATGCTGTTGAAAGCTCCTGGAAGCCTCTGGGCAGAATATTCAATGATTAAATCCACCGTTTTTCTTTATGATGGCGTTGATATTTCCAAGTTTTCAACTTTGATCGCGTATTTGAAGAGAAAAAATGTTGACTATAGGCCTAAGAAAGCGAGCATTTTTACACGGGAGCTATTTGAAAAATTTCTGATGGAAGCACCGGATGAAGAATTTCTAATTCACAAGTTAATGTAAGCTAGTTTAGGGAAAGGAAATAACTCTAATGAAGATTTTTGAAGTAAAACTTCTTTAGCGAGACCAGGAGTAAAAAACTTATTCTAACGGACGTGACGTCATTCTAATAACAGAAACCGGAAACAAAACCTAATACTGACACGATTTTGCATGGGCGCCGGCAGCAGGGTGCAAGAGGGTGCGCTTGCACCCCCTGCTATGAAAGAAAATACCTGAATTTACCAGAAAATTATATATTTTTTTAATTTTTTTATTAAATTATTGTTTGAATAAAAACTAAAGGCGTCGCGGTTGCTGTCCAAATCATTCTACATTCTATATATATATTAGATCATAATAGTGTGTAGATGCAGATGCACCCCCTGAAAATAATCCTCGCGGCGCTCATGCGATTTTGCCTCCTATATTAAATAAAATTAAATCTGTAATTGTATGAATTGACAGCTGATCATCTTGTCAATCGAAATACATTTTGATTTATATAAATAGTTTTTTGTGTATAAAGTGTTTGTATTAAATATGAATAAACAATGTGGATTTATTAATGAAGAAAGTGATGAAAAAATATTGATTGAAAATGAGTGAAAAGGTAGGTACTCTATATGCATAAATTTTATTTTTGGTGTGTAATTACACTATTTATACCTAATTATTTATACCTATTATTTATACCTATCTATTTTCGTTTTATAGACTTAAAGAGCTAAAAAGAAAAAGAAATTGTGAACGTCAAAGGGGATATTATAAGCGCCAGAAAGATTTGAAGAAAAATGACAAAAATGAAAAAATGACGAGACAGTCACATTCATTATGATTTGATTAAGTAAGTTTATATACATACATACATATTATGATAGTAAATAATTGTTTATACGGAATCTTTACGTTGAGTAAAGAAGCATGTTGCACGTTTTTGTTCATAAAATAATAATATTCAAAATATTTTAACACTTTCTTATACTTATTTTAGGTTTGGTTAGGTAGCCATAAAGGCCATAAAACCACTAGTCAAGATGGCTGATCTTTTACCACCAATAACAGATCCTTCGTAGACGTGAAAGAAACAAACTTAACTCAGGATTTTAAATTTTATGGAATATGCTATAAAATGCTACAAAATGAAATGGTTATCTAACTATCGAAGGCTCTTGTGTTGTGATGTCTTACAATAAGGTAGATACAGCTACAAAATCACACATTCTTAACGTAATGTGTGTATATTTTTAATATTGTTTACCTATTATTGAAGCAAAACTTCTTTAGGCACGACTAGGGGTAGATTCTAACGGAAGATTCTGATGGAAGTAACTGTATAATTTTAGCTATGGGAGGAGTTTAAATTTCCGAAATTTATTTATGAAATTTTCAAACGGTTTCAAATACATTAATGGTATTTATAGACTAAAATCTATGTTTCACATTTTAGTTATCATAAACCTATTATTTCATATAAAAAAAAATAATGATAACTTTCAAATTCCTATTTCTAATGAATAATAACATCTCATTTTTTTTGTAAAGTATATAGGCAATAAATATGATTGAATTGTAATTAAATATTTATTTTCCGATACGTACGGCAACAAGTTTTACTTCAATCGCCCGTAAAGGTTACACGCACACTCTTTTTTTCATAATTTGTAGGTCGCAATGATATTGGGAATATCTGGTGCCTGTAGAAGAGAAGAATTATATAATATTACTATCAATGACATCCAACAAACCGATGGTTTAATGATTGTAAAAGTACCTAATACAAAAACGAACATCCAGCGTACTTTTACAGTCGTTAATAAACCAGACGATAAAATTCCATATTTAGAAATTCTGCAAAAGTATATAAAATTTCATCCATTACAAGTAAAATCAAATCATTTGTTCTTAAGATACGCCAAAGGAAAATGTTGTGCTCAAGTAATAGGGAAAGGGACAATCGGGGGCTGGCCTTCTCAAATTGCCAAATTCTTAAATTTGCCTAATCCCGAGAACTATACTGGCCATTCGTTCAGGAGAACATCAGCAACGCTTTTGGCTTATAAAGGTGTTGATGTCCTCGGATTAAAGCGTCATGAAGGTTGGCGTTCATCGACAGTGGCAGAAAGCTATGTAGAAGATTCTCTTCAAAATAAAATAGATTTTGCCGAAAAAATATTGTACAATACTAGTAATACTACTAATGTATGCGATTCTGCAGGAGTTTCTGTTAGAAGTGAAACCACTGCCCAAACAAGTGGGATTTCATTAAATAATTTAACAAATTGTACCATAAGTTTCAATATTAATAAATAATTCGTTAGTTTTCTTTATTCTTTCAAAAAATAAATTAAAATTAAGAGATATTTTAACTCGACGGTAAGTAAATTACTTACCGTCGAGTTGGAGTACTTACCGTCGAGTTGGATTACTTACCGTCGGTCGAGTTGCTAGTAAATGTCACCTACTGACGTAAAATCTGTCACGGTAAACAGTCAAAAATGATCAATCGTGCAAAAAATATATTTTTTAACAAGATTTCAATTTGTCGAACACAATCCAGTATTGTAATTTACCGTTTAAAAAATGTGCATGCTTTTTTTTCTACAGGCTGTTTACATAGGTACTCACAGCAATACTGCAGTTTAAAAAAAAATTATTACCTCTACCGTTGGTTCATAATACTGTTTCCAAAATCTCTATACTAATTTTTATCTGGATGATGGCTGTCATTTGCTTTAAAATTAATCCGAATTTTACACAATTTAAGTGTTTTCTGCGATTAAGTGCCCTGCAATGGTAAAGTATGTGTTTGACTGTTTTTAGTCCCCTACAGCTAGGATTCTCATTAAATAACTTTATGTTGTGCAAGTGTTACTGTAGCATTCCAAAAAAAAAAACAAATCCCTAATACAAGTTATTTAGAAATTTATTTCTTTTCTGGACCTTCACTATAGGCAATTATAATTACATTTTCAATTTATCTAGGAAATTTCTTTTATTTATTGTTGGTAACCATTCATTCTAGAAAGTTGGAATATTTGAGTTTGATGTTTGATGCTTTGTCCCAGTTACGATTCAGAGTGTTATAAGAGAGGTACTCTGTTTGACTTGAAAAAGTAATAATGGCCGCTGTGTAATTAGATTTGTAAAACTTACCGGCTAAATTTTGGTTTAATTCATGTATTAAGTTTATTACATTTTATAAAAACAATTGTCATGGCAGTGTAATTATTTATTTATTTATTTATTTATTTATTTATTTATTTATTTATTTATTTATTTATTTATTTATTTATTTATTTATTTATTTATTTATTTATTTATTTATTTATTTATTTATTTATTTATTTATTTATTTATTTATTTATTTATTTATTTATTTATTTATTTATTTATTTATTTATTTATTTATTTATTTATTTATTTATTTATTAAATGTAAATAATCATTTGTAAAGTAATTTGAACTGACCTGGTGTAAGTGTACGTTACGGATGACTTCTTGTTTATTTACGATATTCCGATTATCTGTAGTCGTGATCGGGATATTTTTAATGCAACTTTTCTACTTAACATTTTGATTGAAGTTAGACTTTCTTATAATTCTATTTTATCAATAAAATAACTAATCCACGTCCGATCTTTAAATTATTTTAATCAACTTATATTCAAGTTTGTTTTTTTAGTCTAAATAAGCCGTTAGCTAGTTCAAAAGCTTGATGTAATTCTAGATGCCTTTCACTTATCTCAACTGAGCTCGGTTGATCAGTATTTTCCGGTTGTGTTTTTTGTATTTTATGATATAAGGTCTTTTCTAGATAATTCTCTTTTTGCTGTAAATTCCGTTATGCTTTAATTGTATTGATGAATTCTGTATTCGTTCGTTCTGATGAGAAATATGATGCGCAAAGTCTGAGTTTTGCACTTTCGTTATTAAGCAGATTTCTAATTTATACATTAATAAAACATCACTATCAAACGAAAATTGTTTAAATGATAGTAACGTTTTGTTATTTCTAATACAGGACTATTAAAATGAAGGTAAATACACCTTTGTATACAAATAATATTCTATATAGATTTTAAACTAAGCACTTTATAGTACATAAAATATTCACCAATAGACACTTCATATTAACATCCTGATTTTAAAGTCAGTTAAACTGTACGAACAGGGTGTAGACATGCAAAAATATTTTATATAGCCCGGTCAATCTAGACATTCGAAGTTAAATTAATTTCCGTCAAGCTAAAAATTGGAAATGGTTATAAGTGAATATTGTAACACCTCACGAACTTTTAATTCCCAACGCTATCTGCAATTAAATTGGGCTTAAGATTATGGCCGTCAAGCTTGGGTCACTAAATTTCATTTAAAAGGCCACAATTTTTTTATCATCTATTATTTTAATTTCAAATAAAAAAACATCTTTAAAGTCCTCAAATCCAATCAATTTAGTACAACAAGAATATGAAATTCAAAGAAGAGAAATTGTTAATGATAATTGATATATCGTTATAGTAAAGCTTAAGTTCTTACAATTATTTAAGCCATCTCTGCGCAATGATATATACTTGTTTTGATTCGATATGGTTATGGTGACTGCAATTGGCATTTTATCGGAGTAAAGCATGTACCTACAAGTCAGTTTATTGGCCGTATGTATGTTTTGCTTAAGACTGTTCACCTCACTTGAGGTGTTTCCTGTTTTGGTTATCTGCCTAATATGCTTACGTTTATAATCAATTTTATATTAATTAATATACACTAAAAAAAATTCCGCCGATACTAGTCTTAATTTTCCATTCTTTTATTCAGATTGAGATCGTTAGTAATAGTCTAGTACGTATCTTGTAAGATTCGTAAACAAAGAGTGTAAAATTAAAAGAAAATAAGATTACGGTCGATATGGTCTTTAGGGTTAAAATCATGTAAAGAAAACATATCAAACTCACTCACTTTCTTAAACATTTGTTCTACCGCTTTTAATCAAGGTAAAGTGGCAGAAGTGCTGAAGTTGCAGAGATATACAATATAAACACTCGTATAATATAGCTAACGTATATGTAATACAAAAGTACGTTTTTAAAACTCTAACATTAATAAACATAATTACACCTAACCGATCTCTCATGTACTTTATTTGATTAATTGATATTGCAATTTTTAAAATTAAAAAATAGAAATGATCATAAAGCTTATTTTGCTTTTTCGCTTCCTAATGTTATTAAAAAATTATTTGCAGCGTAAGTGCCGAAGTTTCAGATCGGTCACGCATATCATAAATTAAGTCAACCTTTAGTAATTTTATATCTAAATAATTAAAAAATATATATATATACATACACGCACCCAAATAAGTTCGTGCTATTTCTGTTTATCGCACATTACAATGGATATTGTCTAGGTGCGTATTCCATAGTGTTTCAGGTTAAAGTAATGGTCATACAACACTGTGCAACGGAGATCGTAAGTCGGGGTATAACGGGTAAAACCCAGACAGCTAAGCATCTCTAAAGGCAATAGTCTCCGCACAAATAAGCTCACAGCTCGTGTAGGTTTGCGTTAGGACGCAAATCGGAATTCTCTGACACTGGCATGGGTATTAGGACCCTCAGGGTTTCGAGAAGGTTGATGATAAGCGGTAGCTAATATCCCAATTATTGGCCCGGAACCATTCGGCGGAGTTGCTTACACCTTCAGAAAGGCAGCCATTGAGAATTAGAGGCTAGAGAAGGCCAGGCAGTTGTGGGAAAAATCACCGAGCTAGCTACAAGCCAATCTATTCATAAAAGGATAAAATTTAGTATTATTATAAAGGCGAAACGATGTCAGACTGATTTATCAACTCATAATTACACGTAAGGTTATACACAAAAGATTTTTTTGGTCGCAGTGTAGTAAGGTCACCTGTGCCAAATGACTCTTATAATCTACAATTTAGAGAGTTACTTATGATCTTGTTAAAATTACAAAACGATATTTTAAAATAAATCTTATATCCGAATTTAATTTAATAAAATTATTGCGTAGCAACGACCTTTACCTATCATGTTCCATACATGTTCGATGGGGTTAAGGTCAGGACTATTAGCTGGCCAATCCATAGTCTCAATATTTTCACGACTAAGAAAATGTTGTTATTCGAGCTGTGTGCGGCTGTGCATTATCTTGCATAAAAATGAAATCAACACCAAAGTGTTCGGCATATGGCACTACATGCAGTTCAAGAATGTCCGCAATATACCGAACAGCATTAACATGGACCCTTCGAAGTGTCACTAGCTCTGTACGTCCTCCCAAAGAGATGCCTCCCCAAAACATAACACTGCCACCACCATGGCGAATGTTGCACCGTGTGTGTGTCGTTCTCCAGGTCGTCGATAAACTCGTACGCGTCTATCTGAATGGTGAAGGAAAAATCTTGACTCGTCGGTAAACAAAACTCGACTCTAATTAGCCGGTTCCCAATTGACGTGCATTCTCGCAAATTGATTTCTGTTCCTCCGATGCTCTACGGTCCTCTAACTGGAATCCTTGGGGTCAGGTTTCTTTTCCTTAAGCGTCTCCTAACGGTTCTTGAGCTTATTTGGATTCCATAAGTCTCTCTAGCCAAATTTTTCACCTCAGGAGCTGTTAATGTCAGATTGCGAAGGACTTGTTGGACCATGTAGCAATCCTGGACAGCATTGGTAATGCGTCTATGACCCTGACCTGGTCTTCTTTCATGATTCCTATTTTCCCTATGTCTTCTTAAAATATACGAAACTGCAGATTGGGCCCCACCAAGTCTTTCTACGATATATCACTGACTACGACCTTCCTCCATGAGTGTTACAGCCCCAACACAATTTTCTAACGATAATGCATTTCTTACTCGACCATGCACATTCATTTTCAAGTTCTAAGAAAAAATAGTGCAAACAAAATCACTTTTAAACCGTTTAATACACTGATACGGACAACGGCTGAAAAGTATCCAAACTGATAATGTTTTATTACAAGTAAAAAACTACGATATGGAACTGGAAACAAAGTGTAGAAAACAAAGATTATCTCAGATTTAAACAACAAACAATTCACCAGTAAAAAATTGCAAACAGAAATTTTTAATTTGAATTTATTAGATGATCTAATAATTTTGTTCGGCAGTGTATTTACATACTATATTTTTTACCTTTCATGTTTTGAAAGTGATACATTTTAATACTAATGTGGTCCATTTTGCCTACAAAACTACTAAACATTGTTATGTTAGTGTAACAATTTTTAACTATATTACTTTTATGCGTATACTTCTATATAAGGAAAATTCCCGTTTTGGATTTATCTAAGATAGTCTCTATAATAATCAATCTCCCTATACAGCGTAAAGACTAGCCTATGCGATGCAGATCGATGATCTAGTAATATTTCATCTCAAGTGCAACGGTGTATTTTTTGTATATAAACCTGTTCTTGAATCGCGAAAAGATCAGAGACTATCAATTATGAAATTATGTGAATTAATTTTAATATCTATCCATTATTAACTTTCAGTATGGTTATCGCTATGTAAATAGCCCGTTAAAGATTTAAGTGAAAAAATAACCTTCATTGATATGGGAAGTTATATAAAATCGAGTTTTATAGGTATTGAAAGCACTTGGGTTATTGAAATTTTGAATTGATTATTCTTATTATTAAGTATCGGTGGTGGTGCTGCACATATTTTATGAGTTATAAAATAGGATTTCGTATAAGTTTTAATGTGCTCGTAAAGATACTAAAACCGTTTATTAGGTGCTGATGTATCCACTGATCTGTTCTTTAGTGTTTAAAAAGGAATTGATACATTTTAAGCCAATCAAATTAAAACATACTCAAGTTTTCATCAATAATCATTTTTTTAGGTGATTTTTTTAGCATTGTGGTATTTTAGTCGGAAAATTATAATAATAATAATCTAGTCCTGGTTTTGGAGCCACTTCGCTTGTTTGCGTTGTGGCTCCACAACGATAATTCTTTTTTTTTGAGGATGGTTTCTGGGCCACTACTAGCTGAAATCCCTCCATCACAGTAGAGGACATTCTTTTGTGTCGGCCTGAATGCGTGTCCGCAAGGACATACAGAAAATGGGGAAGAAATCTCCCATAAGAGTCGTACCGTGTTGGGTTTCAATATGATGTACGAAACTTTTTGTGGAGATAGTACTCCCCACGATCTGATTCCCCCCAAAAAAAAACAAACCAACAAACTTACCCCTTTTCCCTGAAAGCACAACTTCTCGTTCGCATAAAAATCAAATACAGATACGGGGAGGATTGCGGTCTTGACTGTAGTCCTCCCGTTTTCTGTGGTATGATTTGGACTGTCACCAATGATCAACCTCACATCTGGATTTCATCCACATACAAAAACGTCCCACATACTTACTGAAAATGCAAGGAGGATTGCGGTATTTGACTGCAGTCCTCCGGTTTTCTGTAGTATGATTTGGACTGTCACCAATGATCAACCTTACATCTGGATTTCATCGATTAGTAATTTTCTGGACATTCATTTAGATTTCAAAATTTACTCAATATAAGTTTTATATTATTTTAAGTTTTTCAAGACGTAAAATTGTGAAAAAATATTTCTTATATTTCTAATATACTTCTATACTAATATTATAAAGAGGAAAGGTTTGATTTTTTGTTTGTTTGAAATGAATCGGCTCCGAAACTACTGGACCGATTTCAAAAATTCTTTCACCGTTGGCAAGCTACACTATTCCCGAGTGACATAGGCTATTTTAAAAATAGGGATCCTTACTTAAATGCCATTAATGTAACCAAAAATGACCTTAAAATCCTTACATCGCGTGCGCTGAGAATACTATTGATTATAGAATAAAATAATGTACTACGATTTTGAAGAATATATAAATATCTACAAAAAATGCCGCGACAGCATATGTCTAACTGTTATAGTTACGTCACAATAACTGATTTTCAATTTTTTAAAAGTTTTTATCTTGGTATTACCTAATCCTTATCAAAATAACTTATTTCATAATCACGACAGATATCACAAATTTAGCATGTGCAATGGGACGAGGCTACTTATAAAGGAATTAAAGGACAATTAAGTTGTAGCAACCAATATAACTGAACCACCAGCTGGTCAACTAGCTCATACACTGAGGATACCGATGATCCCAACTGATCTACCAAATCCATTTAAACCGCTTCAATGTCCTATTAAAACATCTTTCGCTTGTACTAATAATAAGTCTCAAGGTCAAACCTTCCAAATAGTAGGGATCGGTTTTCCTCATGGCCAGCCGCCTAAGGCGGGTCGAAACACCTGAAAATCAATTTATTTTGCTACCAGAAAATAAAACAACATGTAATATTGTTTACAGGGAAGCGTTGACCCAATAAATTTAATGGCTTTTGATATTTTTCTTTAATCCCCGTGCAAAGCCGGGGCGGGCTGCTAGTATTAAATAAATTATGAGTAGATAGTTTTTTTTGCTTTTTGATCATTAAAAATTTAAATTCCTTTTTAATCTTAGAAAGCAATAAAAAAATTGTGGAATTTTTTTTAAATTTTAATAATTAAAATCTTTATTAAACTAAAAGTGGTTGGATAGATTTTCCTTCGATACACAGGTTAACTATCTGGTAATAATCTATTAATTGCTAACTTAGCTTGTTGTAGTAATACTTTAATGAAGTTAGTTTATAAGGGTATAAGGGTCGATAGATACTTAAACTTGTGGTTGATACAAAATATCCTTTAGATTCCTAAATAAAACCTTTTTCAAAGTGTGTGTTGATTTATTTACTTCTTTAATCGGGGAACTTTTGCCACTAAACTCAAAATAATAAAATAATAAATCAATATTTTAAAAATGACGCTTGCTTATTTATTTTGATATATATGTCAAATTTGTCAAGGCTTTTTTTTCAAAACTGAAAGTGCCTAACAAAAATTAAAATAATTTTCTTTTCTAAGCTTTCGGCAACCAGATCGTTTGTCGTTTTCAAAGATAATTTTTTTTTAAATACTTCTTATTGCAATGCTTTTTGGTTTTAAATTAATAGTATATTACACTACAAGGGCAGAAAGTTTGAGATTCCTGCACTGCGCGACATGATGCCCAAGGCGAAGCCGTGTGCATCATGGCGCGCAGTGCAGGGCTCTCAAACTTTCTGCCCATGTAGTGTATACTATTTTTCTTTGTACTATGCCGAAAGTACGAAGGAAATTGCCGTCTGCGTTAAAAGATATTGTTTGCTGCCCCGACATTTGCAGTGACAGTGACATCAGTGCACGAAGAATTTCTTTCGGCCCGCTGTCTGCGCGACATTATCGCGGCATAAAAGTTAGGCTTTCTGCCGTAATATTGAAGCTGGACCGACATACTTTCGGCATAGTACAAAGAAAAATAATTTTCTTTTTTTTAAGCTTTCGACAACCAGATCGTTTTCAAAGATAAATTTTTTAAAAAAAACGACCCTTGACAAATTTTACATATCTATCAAGATAAATAAGCAAATGTCATTTTCAAAATATTGATTTTAGTGGCAAAAGTTCCCCGATTAAAGAAGTAAATATATACAATTATGCCACAAAGAAGTTATAGACCATATTTAAATATGTGTGTTGATTTGTAAAATAGTTATTTATGATATAAGTGTTAAAAGTACATTTTTAAGGCACGCATGTGAAGGTTTGCAGAATGAGCGAAGCGAATTCTGCAATTCACATGAGTGCCTTAAAAGGTACTTTTAACACGTATATCATACAATATTTTTTCTACAAACGTTGAAAAAATGCAATAATACAGTTTGAATTAAATTTTAAAAACCTTTATTAATACATCCAAAGGAGATAATTTTAAATTGCATCGTATATTACGTACCTTAGCAACCATTGTTGATTTAATTGTTTACGAATGTTTTGATGCATCTGTCAGACGTTTGTTAGTTTTATTTAAAACGTAGTTAGGGTTGTAGATTTTTCTTAAAATGGAAGAAAGTAATGAAAATTGTCCATTTGAAGACATAGAGGCGGCGGCCAATAGAGCAATCCTCGATTTGTTGCCAAGAAAATCCAGGATTCAATACGATATAGCCTATAATAAGTTTCAAAAATGGTGTGAAGCAAAATGCGTTTCTGGAAAATATACTGAAAATGTATTTCTGGCCTATTTTAAGGAGAAAGCAAAGGTATGGAAGGCATCATCTCTGTGGTCAAATTATTCGATGATCAAATCTATGCTACGTATAAATAGCGACGTAGATATCAGCAAATATATTAAGCTTATCGCGTATTTAAAGTCTGCATTAGATGATGAGTATCTTCTAATGAAAGTAGTTGTGATTGTGGGAATATTTGGTGCCTGCCGCAGGGAGGAGGTTTGTCAATTAACTGTTGACGATATGGAAGATATGGGTACTTTATTAATTATTAAAATACCAGATACTAAAACCAATGTTTCACGAAGTTTTACTATTATCGAAAATATGTGGCTCTTCGACCAGCAAATGTCGGACACCGGCGATTTTTCTTGAAATACGTGAAAGGTAAATGTACCAGAAATCCGGTTGGAATTAATTCGTTTGGAAAAATTCCTGCTGCTATAGCAAGATTTCTGGAACTTCCAAATCCGAACCTTTATACGGGACACTGTTTTCGCCGCTCTTCAGCGACCTTACTTGCCGATGCTGGCGCAAATTTGACGACAATTAAGCGTCACGGGGGGTGGAGATCTTCTACCGTTGCTGAGGGGTACATTGAGGATTATTTGGAAAATAAGAATTTGATTGCCCAAAAAGTGTTGACAGTGCAGCGAACATTACCAACAACATCAATCCAACAACAAACATCGGAAGATATTGTGGCGTCAACCTCGACTGGAAATTCCATTTTTTCTGCGCATCATTCCTCTTTATCCAAATGGTAAAACAGCAGTGCAGGAAATTAATTTGTCAAATTGCACAAATTGTACTATTAATATTAATGTTAATAAATAAAATCTAAATATTTTGACGTTTGCTTTCAAAATTTGACAATTTACTTTTACCAGCAGTGCCATAAACATTTTAAGGCACTCAGTGCTATAAAGTGATTTTAAGGCACTCAGTGTCTTAAAGTGACATTTTTAAGGCTTCTATGGAGTGCTAAAAATGGCACTTTGAACACGTTTGTAGAAAAAAATATTTATTTATCAAAGCAATATAATACATGCAAATACATATATACATATATAAAAATATAAACAATAAGAGGATATATAATATACAGAAAATCCCTAAAAATGTTTATACAAATTATCACTACATATTATATAATTTAACCAAGGATTTAGTAAACTTTCTACCAAACTTTGTGATATTGCTTACAACTTTAAAAAATCGTTAAGGAGGTTTTGCATTGAGGCAACTAATGGCAATAAATCTGCATGTGGCGAAATCGGAAGGTGCAAGTTTCCCTCTCCTACTTGCTCTAGGTCTCAGGCTATCTGACACGTATGGGTTTAGTTGCTTGTTTGCCTGCGTCATGGCTAGGAATTACAAAAACAACATTTTGGGGAATTTACGTAATCCGTTATAATCGTAAAAAAATGAAGGTGTGGGAGGCACTATCTAAAAAGTATAAATGCACGGTCAAATATTTGAAGGAAAGTATAAAAAAATTGCTAACGAAGTTCCATCGATATAGAAACAAAAAGTCCGGATCCGGTAGAACCGAACTGTAGGTACATTTTGCTTTGCTCACTTTGTTTTTAGAAGAAAATTATAGGTACATTCGCGAACGGTAGGACTCATCAGTAGCCAAAAATGCAATACAATTTAACTGCTACCGGTACACAAAATCAAAAATTTGTGTTAAATTTCGAAATTAGAGGAGCTACCAGAATTAGAAGGTTATCCAACTCCTGTCTCTTCATACGCGTCTTTGTCTCTTTCGCTTTCTTCTGATAAAATTGAGTAAGTAAAGACAGTTTCTATCTGCATAGACCTCTCTGGATTAATTGAGTTGCAAATTGACGCAACCATTTGCAGTATGTGTAAAAGGAATATTCTCATGCTGTTGTTGTTGCTCCAAATCGCATGCTGCAAATAAATTAATTTTTTTTTATACCTATACCTATAGTTGCCTCAATGTAAAGCCTCCTTTCTCCATTCTGCTTTTTCATACAAACCTGTGGTGATCCAGACGTACTGTCGATCGTGTTGGTAGTGGTCGAGGTGGTCGAAGTAGGTGCGTTCCAGAGACCACACATGGACATTTTAGTTCCAGTAGATATGTAACGGTGCTTTTGTGAGACCGTGGATTTGTTGTGGTGCCGTTTCTAAAAGTGGTAATTTCTGCCTTGCTGCTTAGCAAGATTTTCGTAGGCGCTTCAATATGAGACCGAGAGAACCAGCTTGTTACTTAACTTTGCTATGGGTGAATATCTTCAGATCTATTCCTTCAATATTAAAAGGAAAGTCGACAGGAGATCCTAAGTCAATATAAACGACAGAGAATATTAAAATCCATCCGGTAGTTTTTGCGTTCAAGTCGGACTTTTTTACAGCTTCATTATATATAAAATTCCATATCAAAAACTTTTTGATTTAAAGCTTTCTTTTATATTTAGTTTTTCCGCTTTTTAAAACAAGGATTATTTAATATTTTGTTTCTTTAAATTAATTGAATGAACTGTTCACTGCTGTAGGGTCAGATAAAATAATAAAACAATAAATTGTTATATTCATTCTATTGAAATCTGTTGAAAAGGTTGATGACAATACCTGAAAAATTGCATTCTTTTTAAATGTACTTGTAAAGTTGGAAAATGAAAATATCGTTAAACAAAGACGTAAAGTTTTTATTGAGAATTTAGTTGTTTCAATTCAACGTTGCCGCTGCAAATGTTCTATCGGTAAATAAAAAGCTTCATGAAATTTAAATTTTATTTTTCTATTAGTACGACGATCAGAAAAGCAATTTTTTATATTTTGCTTGTCGACCGATCGCGAGGTCAACGCATTAAATAACCATTTCTCAAGTGTCTAAACACTCCATAGCTTTGGTTCGATTATGTAAATTTCCATACAGCGCTGAAACATTTAAATTAGTTCGAAATTATTGTACATAACTGGTTTTTGCCTGACAGGTAGCGATAAATCAACCTAATATTTTTACCAATATATTTTGTGCTCATAAACATTTTGATAATTTTTTTTAAAGTAAAACTTCTTTAGCGGCGACTAGGGTAACTCAGTAATTATAACGGACGTGACGTCATTCTAATGTACCGCGTACCGGAAACAAAACCTGATACAAAATACGTAACACGATTCCGCCTACTAAGTATATTAAATAAAATTAAATCTGTAATTGTATGAATTGACAGCTTGTCAAACCAAATACATTGGTGGTAAATAGTTTAAATTTGTGTATAAAGTGTTTGTTTTAAATATGAATAAACAAAGTGGATTTATTAATGAAGAAAGTGATGAAAAAATGTTGAATGAAAATGAGTGAGTACCTACTCTATATGCATACATTTTATTTTTGGTGTGTAATTACACTATTTATACCTAATTATTTATACCTATTATTTATACCTAGCTATTTTCGTTTTATAGACTTAAAGAGCTAAAAAGAAAAAGAAATTGTGAACGTCAAAGGGCATATTATCAGCGCCAGAAAGATTTGAAGAAAAATGAAAAAAATACGAGACAGCGACATTCATTATGATTTGATTAAGTAAGTTTATATACATACATACATATTATAATAGTAAATAATTGTTTATGGAGAAGCTTTACGTTAAGTAAAGAAGCATGTTGCACGTTTTTGTTCATAAAATAATAATATTCGAAATGTTTTAACACTTGCTTATACTTATTTTAGGTTTGGTTAGGTAGCCATAAAGGCCATAAAACCACTAGTCAGGATGGCTGATCTTTTACCAGCAATAACAGATCTTCCGTAGAACTGAAGAAAACAAACTCAACTCAGGATTTCATCAATTTCTTCAAACGTGAATCCGCTTTTGCTACATTGAGAATAAAATCTTTTTTAAAAATTTAACCTATTTCTTTGCTTACTTTATACAAGTACGAGGTGACAAATGCAATTAAACACTTCAAAGCTTTAGTTATTTATTACGGTTAGGTATGATATTTCTCTTTTTAAGCAAAAAGTTTCCAAATTGTTGCCCTTAAATTTTAAGTGTAACATTCCATCCGCAGATAATTCTAACAGATTTTCTTTAAGATTATTTGCAAAATCTGCCTCGTTAATATTTGCATTTAAAAGCAGATTTAAGATCTATCTTCGTCCAGTGTTCTCCGATATCCCTTGCACTGATATTCTTTCAAATTATCTATTCGTTCTGCAACGTACGCTTATATCGTTTTGTTTTTTTTTTTTTTGGTTGACACCTCTGCCCGTTTTTGCAATGCCTGCTAAAGCTAAAATCACAAAAATAGTTGTAAAAAAAAACAAATTTAAAATGTAAAAAAATCGGATAGAAAAGGGCGGTAAAATTTAATAAAATTCAATCAAAGATTAACCAGAAAAAATCGAATTTGCGATGACAATGAACTTGATGATCTAGATAGTAATTTTTCGGTTATATGTAGGGAATTTAAAACTGATAAAGAATTATGTATGCGCTTTGAGTTATGGATTGATAAAAGCTGTCAGCTCTGCTTCAAAATTTTTTATCATCTGCAAAATTACCTTTAATAATACTCAGATTAACAAGTCAGTTTTCAGTGATCCATATTAAAACATTAATTTTGTATTTTTAGATACTCGAAAAATCAGTCTATCCGATTTCATTAAATCTCAGTTTAGATTGTATTTTGTGAAACATTTACTCTGACCTGCGGAAAATTCCCTCGCAGCACAAGAATATGTTCAACAAACCGACATTTAATATTTGAAGCTTTTATTTAAATTGCCCTATTACGAAATATACAAAATCCTATCGACTGTGCCATTTTTTATCTTGCTCTATTTTATCCCGTCGTATTAAGTTCGATCGAATGTAGATAAAAGCCGTATAATTGCAATCTTCATCCTAAGACTGACATATCAGCATTTTAAGCTCAGTATTTAAGTATGAGAAGTTCGCTGACTCTTACATTTTATTTGAAGTTTTGGATAACATAACCACAGCTGTTGATAGGCATTAAATGTATCAAAACACATCATTATTATTATTATGCATTATTTTTTATTTTGGAATAATGGATTTTAACGTATTTTAACGAACTACTATATTTTATGCATGCTTTAGTATGAGTAGGTATTTGGACACTTTGTCAAAACAGTCCATACAGCTAGCGCCTCACGTAATCCAACTGGTCTTGGAAACAAGTCGAACTGTGTTTTAAACAGCTTTAAACATTTTTTAAACAGCTTTTAAACAGCTTCAAATAGCTTTTAAACAACATTAAACAGATTTTAAAAGCTTTTAGACAGCTTTAAAAAAATAGTTTGCCTCGCGTAATCCAACTAGTTTTGAAAATAGGTTAAACTGTTTTTTATACAGCTTTAAATAGCTTTTAAACAGTTTTTAAATCAGCTTACAGCTTTTAAAAAACAGTTTAACCTGTTTTCAAAACGAGTTGGATTAAGTGGGGTACAATGATTTTTTTAAAAGCTATTTAAAGCTGTTTAAAAGCGGTTTAAATGCTTTTTAATGCCGTTTAAAAGCTTTTTAAAGCTATTTAAAAGCTGTATACAAAACAGTTCAACCTGTTTTCAAGACCAGTTGGATTACGTGAGGCGCTAGCTGTCTGGCCAAAGTGTCCGAATACCTACTATACCTGGATTTGCAGTCCGTTGGCATTGACGTCATTTGACGTATATGCAAGTAGACCAATACGCGGTAAGTCTTTCTAAGTTAAACCTAGCAACTACGCTTCATTCCTACCGCGTATTGGTCTACTTGTATATACGTCAAATGACGTCAATGCCAACGGAATGCAAATCCAGGTATAGTATAAAATTTTAAAAATAAATACATACAATAAAAATACTTTACCTCAGTATATTAATATCAACGTTTTTCATCTTATTACAAATTTTATTTTCTAAACTAGATTTATTTAAGACCATAGCTCATAAGAACTGTTGGAACACAATTTTTCAATCATAAATCTTGTTATTTTTAACTTCGTTTGTTAAGTCTGTTCTAATCAATACTGTAAGTTTCGAAAATATACAATGATGGATTAAATTCAGAGCAAAACTGATTTACATTTTTGTTTCAGGAATTCAAACTTTTATCTAGGAAAGTTTATGATAAAAGTTAACGAACGAAAATAACCCGGAGTTAGTCTGTTCAAAATTCGTAGTTAAAAGTTAATATATTCAGTGACACTTCACTTCTTTTTTGGTTTCAAATAGAAAAAGCGGAATAATTCTATTACTTTAGCAGTTAATATCGGTTATGCATACACTGTTTATAATAATTCTATAAAATAGCTTATATGATTTATTTTGTCAGTAAAATGAAAACTGCTCTGGGGACAAGTAAAAACTTTTCTGTACCTATAAGCACATCTGCATAATTAATGTCTAGGAATTTTAAGCAATGGGAATAATTAATGTTGTCGCACAAAATTGTAAACTCCCGAAAAGTACCTATTTCGACGAATTACACAAAAGACCAACATGCAGTCGTAGTTAATAAATCAAATTAAAGAGCAGGAGTAGAACTCTGCCAGATGCATTTAACTTAGTAGTAGAATCCTGCAAAATTTGGAATATTTAAATATTAAGTAATATGATAACTGATGAGAAATTCAAATCTAATTTTTAAATGTCTTGTCAACATGAGAGTATAGTATATTGTAATACAAGTGTTACAATGACAGAGGTTTCGTAGTACGAGTTCAGTTTGTGAAACGAACCGCGAAGCGGTGAGTTTCGCAAAGAACGAGTACTACAAATCGTCATTGTAATTCGAGTGTTACATACTATTTTTTATAATGAACTTTTAAAAGTATAAAAAAAATAAAATGAGAGTTTTTCGAAATATTTATTTATGTTGGCAATCTTGACAGTTTTGACACTTGTCAGTTTTAATGATTTTAAATTAGAATGTTTGTCAAATTTGTATAAAATATTCCGAATTTAGCAATAACGCTGATAATGTAGTTAATAATTTACTACAACATACTTCTTGATTTACTACCTGAACTCTTTCGTTGAAAATCAGTGCAGTGCAACCAATTGTGTAAAACAAAAAGTTACCAAAAACAGTGTTACAATGAATCTATTTCCATACTGTTTTTAGTGTCGAAATAAAAACTTTGTGAACGTGAATTATAAAAAATATTATTATGGGGATACTGGAGTTAATAGTAGTTAGTATATTGTTTAAAGTGTCTCGTCATGTCGTGGCCTCGTATTTTGGGATAAGATGCAACTGTACTGGTGATACTTCCCACCTAGGTCGTAGTTAACTAACTAAAGGTATCCTGCTAAGGGATGAAACTTATCTAACTGGAAAATGCTTGACGCCTCCACCATGTCACGCCTGGGGGATAGAAGATGTGCTCTATTGGTTTGGGATTCGAAGTAGCTTTCCACCCAGGTAGTGATTATCTACCCACCTGGTAGCTGGAATTCAGTAACCTAACCTAATAAATAAATAATGTCGATACGATAAAACTAAACACAATTATCTAAACTAATCCTACCAAATAACTTATGTGGTAAAATGTCATATTTACTCACGAAAATACGTCAAGAATCACAATGGCCCAAACCTAACGGTCTGTTTTGGAGACACTTCCCAAAGATTGACTCTAAGAGACAACCTCAAACTCTTTTATAGCCAATTCATATTCTACGTGACAATAAAAATTAAACTATTTGAGCTCGCCTTTAGATCTAACGTACTGACTTTGACCTGTATGATTATAATATAAAATTTATCAATGAAATATAAAACCAATTATTTCTAATTTTTGGTTCAATTTGTATTGTACAAATTTTCTTCTTAGTTTAAAAAAAAAAAATTCCTAAACACTGCATTTAAACAGTTGACCCAGAGCTGAAGTACAGCAAACAATCACTTTTATCAGTGCAGTTTCGGTTACGGTAGTTGGCATTGGGAAATATTAAAGACTAAAACCAATCTGGTGTGATAGAATCATATATTCGAATACTTTACAGATTTGATAAAGAAAGGGCTGTAAACAGGGAAAATTATCTCTCGGTTTGTTACACGGTGGTCATCCTGAATTAACTGCAAAGCGCTAAGAAGATGGACCTAGCCTGGATTCGTCGCGGAGACTGGAATGACCACCTTAAAACTCGCATTACCAGCGGAAAATAGATTATTGGTGTAGTGCTTTATTTCCAAACACAGAAACCATTTCAGCAAAAAATTGCTGTTGGGATAATCTTCTCCAAAAATTGTAAAAAACTATCCATTTTTCAACCGAATATCAAAAATTCACTGTACCTACACTACTTGTTGTATCGCAATAAAACTCTGGATTTATGTCAACAAAAGATTAAGGTTATATTTGTGCCCGAAGGCTCTATTGGTGACGCCTTCTAAGCGGCTATATGCAAAACTAAAAACAAAACACTCGTATTTAAAGACGATAGGTACACGCAGAATTAACAAATAAATATCTATCGACAACAACTAATATGCCAAAGATGCTAAAAAAGAAATAATAGATAGAACTATTTAGAACAGAATTGTTTTTCATACTATTATTAAAATTGATCTAGCTGTCTGACTGATAATTATATTTTCTTCTTGTCTAAAAAATGCTAAAAGGGTCGTATTTTTCTCTTTGGTGTTCGATGCGAACAGAGCGTTTAATCGTTTTAGATTAGAGGAATGGCAGAAAGAAGATTTAATATTGAGGTCGACGTGGTTTGGAGACAAGCCTTTTTTTTTAAATCTGTGCCCAACCTTTTCCGTTTTGTTATGGTACAATTGGTTTTCCTGTAGTTAACTACTATATTACATCATATTGATTCTCTTTTGTGCTTATAGATGTTAGTTAAATTGCCCGTTTACTAAAATCAATTTATAATTTCATTGTATTACATTATTTCAAAATTAAATATATGTATATTTTGCAACGAGCTGATATTTAACTTAAAAGCACGTAAACACAATGTTTTTTAAAAGCTTAAATGGTACAAAGTTTTTACACAAAAGCTTTAATCGTTTTTCTTTTGGTTGATTTCACGTTTGTTTTAATAGAGCTTTCGGCAACTCTGGTAATATTTTGGTCGAACAAAAACCAAACTACGTGAACTTAAGATTTTGTTCCTGTTTGAGTTAGAAAACTTTCTTCTAGGACTCTGTTTAGCAGTCTAAAGTTTGCATGGAAATGCATATCTTTGTGGTTATACTCAACAGTATAAAGGGACAAATTCTCTGAAATGGGCAAAAAAACTTAAACCAGAAAAATGTAGTTAAAAAAGTCCATTTAAATAGCAAGAAAACTCTCTTAAAATTTTCTCCTACATAATACGTATGCCGGAAGGGCATCTAATTTATGTTTTTGTGATTATATAGTACTAAATCGTACAGTTTGTTCATTTAACCAGAACCACACATGAACATTTAAATTTCAAATTTGACAACAAAGGATTGACATTAAGGAGAAATCGAAAAATGTTTACATCCGATAGTACTCAAACCTATAGCCGGTAGTGCCTTTAAGTATTGGGCTACAAATGTCTTAGTTGTAAGTCGATGTTTTAGATCATTTCATATGTCGCCATAGTAAGCTTCTTAAATTCCTCTTTAAATAGATACATATATGAAGTTAATGAGAGACAGACTCTTTGTCAATTGAAACATCAAACTTTGAGTTAGTTTTTTACTATATACCAATTTTCTTACCGAATAAAAATATAAGAAAGAGATTGTTTCAATTCTTGATTTAACAAATAGTCTATTTCTCATTTATTTATTTCTCATCAAAGCAAGCTCTTATACTAAATCTTTAGTAGACAGAAGAAACACAGCTTCTGTCATTTAGTCCCACGACTGCTAAGATTTTTTTATAATTCACGTTCACAAAGTTTCTATTTCGACACTAAAAACAGTATCGAAATAGATTCATTGTAACACTGTTTTTGGTAACTTTTTGTTTTACACAATTGGTTGCACTGCACTGATTTTCAACGAAAGAGTTCAGGTAGTAAATCAAAAATTATGTTGTAGTAAATTATTAACTACATTATCAGCGTTATTGCTAAATTCGGAATATTTTATACAAATTTGACAAACATTCTAATTTAAAATCATTAAAACTGACAAGTGTCAAAACTGTCAAGATTGCCAACATAAATAAATATTTCGAAAAAGTCTCATTTTATTTTTTTTTATACTTTTAAAAGTTCATTATAAAAAATAGTATGTAATACTCGAATTACAATGACGGTTTGTAGTACTCGTTCTTTGCGAAACTCACCGCTTCGCGGTTCGTTGCACAAACTGAACTCGTACTACGAAAGCTCTGTCATTGTAACACTTGTATTACAATATACTATTTTAATTTTCGATAAGTTTCACTGCTTTTATTTTAAATTTGATGATTATTTTGAATACTGAAAATTTGTATTCCAAGAGATACCGGTTATGTAATATTATTAATGGTAAATGAAAACTTTCTGATAATCATATGTCTAGTGCTCAATAATGGAACAAATCTCTTAATGCTTGTTCCTGGCACTTATTCCGAACAAGCGAAATATCACATATATCCAGTTTCCGGTCTACCGCTAGAAAGTGGCAAAATCAACGAAATATTTCAAGCGGATAGATCCCAGAAAACCTCATGCTCCACATTTTCAGATGTGTATTCGGCTTAACCTCTAATACGGGTAGACAGCTCCAGTCGTAAATCACCTAGATAAAAAAGTTGCTGAGAATGCGCATTCCTAGTCTAAAACACCAGAAGGTAATTATCGTAATATACAGAGAGATTAAAATGAATAACATAAAAGAGGCAATCTGCTCCATAATAAGGGGGTTAATGGCTACTATCTTTAAATTAATATTTGTATTTTTTTTTTGTTTTGATCACAATTATTAATTTTGATTTCTTTTACAGGTAAGTCACTATTCAAAATATTAGGGTAAGTCAGACTAACACTTTAATAAAAAAATGTGATCTTTCCTTACCTGAATATTCGAAGAACCATCTTTTTGGCATATTACTGGAATCCAACTAGGGACACAACATTTTTTTATTATCCTGGTTAGCTCTATAAGTGTAAACAATATAAAGGGTATTTTTTTAGAGCTTTAGAACTTTGAAATGGAATGAAACAAAGATGTTTTTTTTAAATTGGCCTTAAATTTACTTTAATCGAAAGATAATCTTCTGGCATTATCATTATCAATGAAACAGTGTTCTGAACAAAAAATAGTCGGTTCCTTTGTGTTATACGGGGGTAAACAGCTCACGTTTTTCAAATAATGTTTGTATTGTGGATTTTTAAGAAGTAAAAAAATATATCTTAGATCAAAACTAAGAAGCTATAAGATCGTAATAATGTAGGTCGTTGTGACTCTTGACGTATTTTCGTGAGTAAGTGTGACATGCCACCATGTAGTTTATTTGGTAAGATTAGTTAAGATTATTGCTTGTTTCGTTGTTAGTATATTTGTTGTTTGTTTCCTGTTGTTTATCTTACCTTCCTCTTGGTTACATTTCGGCCTTCAGCAGGATAATTAACCAGGGGGTGGATAACCACGACCTGGGTGGGAAATGCCTTCAGTAAGCTACCCCTCATCACATAACACCAAGGCATATTCTCCATCCCCCCAGGCGTGACAATAAAGCCGATAGTGACGTATGCTTCTGAAACATGGGTCAAACAAGAAAACACCAAGAGTTTTTACAAGTTTGGGAGCAGAAAATGCTGCGCAAAATCTTTGGTGGAAAAAACTTAAATGGACAATAGATGTTAAGAACAAATAACCAGTTAACTGAGCTTTATCAAGAACCTAACATATTAACGGTACTTAAGGCGCAAAGATATCCATAATTCCCAGAATGGTATTATCTAGTGAATTGACATGCAAAATGCCAAGAGGAAGACCGAGGTCAAGATAGAGCAACGACATTGAAGAAGATAGGAGACGACTTAACGTAACAAAGGGAGTGGAAAAAATAGTACAGAAAGCCATGTGCATGCTAGGCTTGTAGTGCTTACTTATTAGTATAGGATCCTACAACTTTTAGAAAGATTTAAATCTTATTCTTGGAAATATAGTTTTATCAAGCCTAAAACATCTGTACCTACGGTATTTCTTCTGTTAGGTACTCTCCTCAAATTTGGTATTATTCGTGGGTCAATAGAAACGAATTTAAAACTATGTTGATAAAACTGTAAGCTTGCAGGCCGGGACAAGTGCAATTTGAATTAAAAATAACAAAGTTGCCCCCATCACGACCTATATGCTATAGTTTAATTACTTTCGGTCTACAATAGACTGTTGGGGCTCTGTTTCCAAAAACCTGTAGAGATGTAGAGTTTCCTGAAGAGGGTTTAATTATTTTTATAAAAAAAAAAGTAAACCAAGTAGATAATTATCCACAGTGTTTCGTTATTTGCTGATATTATTATTCCGTTACTTCCTTTTATATGCGTAAAGATATTAACTGAAAAAAAAATTATTACGTTAAATTTCTAAACATATGAAAGGTTATTGAATTCCTTAATTCTATGTAGAAAAAATGTAATAATATAATATAACAATATATACATTATTAGATGTTTATTACACCTACTTTATTAAGTTTAAGCTACTTTAGAAGTTGTTATAGCAAAATTTATGTAAAGAAATAATGAATAATAAAAAGAAATTAATACGACTAGTACTTAAAACAAATGTCTAGAATACTTTCTTATCCAATTTTCTCTCGCAGATGCCACGCTAAATATAGTCATTTTACATAAATTACGTACCTAAATATACATATTTTTGTATTGTTATTAGCCATTCCCGGTGTCTTGTATATCTTAGTCAAGATAAATATAATTTTCGCTTAAAAGAACTTATATTCAGCCCACTCCGCAGTGACTCAACAAGAAGGTCGCCATAAAAGTGAAAAATGCGAAAATGTATTCCTCAGGAGGCTAACAGGATTCTGAAAAAATTGATAGGTCCATGGAATTTTATGATGTTACTTTATGGTTTTTGATGCGCTAAATCGATTTTTATTGGGTGGTTTTCCAAAAGAAAAAACAGTCAGGAAGTTGTTATAAACAATTTAATTCTAAGTCTATAATAGTAGGATATAAAAAAATTACTGAAATAATTTTAATTGCTAGTTAAGCGAAATACAAAATCCATTTTACAAAAAAAAGGGTATGGCAGTCAGCGGGACTGCCGGCAGAAGTTATACTTCTATGCACGCAACCGGATTCATAAATTTTTATGCGACTGATTTAGCAAAATCATTATATGATATTCGTGTTCAGCGAGCTCAAACACCTCCTAGTACCGAGTACACACTCATTTTGTATCAAATTTGCATAACATTTCCTGGAGACGAGGTCCGTCTTAAGTCCCAGGAGTTTCGGACACCATCGCCATTATCATATTCGTATTCAGCGACCCAAAAAACAGCCGAGTTTCAAGTGTAATTTTGTACAAAATTTACATAAAACACCAGGAGAAGAGGTAAATATTCTAGGCACCAAGTGCCGCGGAGACTTTCGACATCATGATATTCGTGTTCAGCGACCCCAAAAACCCCGAGTACATAAATTGAACCTATTTGGAATACTTACCGAGTTGTAATTTTTCTATCTATTGACTGTTCGGAATGTACTTTTTGACTATTCTTAAAAACTCTGTTTATGTAGCCAACAACCTCAAAAGCATAGTGCAGGATATAATGCAACCATGTGACTGTAGTATGGACTACAATACAATACTCATTACTGAATATTATTATTATTATTAATATAGAATACTAAACTTTATATGTTTACTTAAGTGACAGAATTATAAAATAATCTGTCAAACACAATGTAATACGTCACTCTGATATTCCAAAACATTAGCTCAGACTGTTTTTGTATATCTATCTCTTTTCAATGTACTGAATATTTAAACGGTATTTAAAGGACTTATAGTTATGATTAAACATGTGGTAAATATTTAATCTTTATTTTTACCGACCAATATACCTTATATGTGTTTCTGTCTCTCTCTTACTCACACCATTACATATGTAATGATTTTTCCTATTTAACCCCACACAAATCGAGTGCATGAATAGAAGTATAACTTCAAAAAGTTTTAGTCTTGACAGTTATTAATTCTTATCTGTTCTTTACTACTTATATAAATAATATCCATTACAATCAATTTGATAATGTAATATGTCGATTGTTATCTTTCCTGGTTATTAAGGCCCAAAGTGACTTTTTTAAATGATTAAAAATACAGTTTTTGTCATTTATAAAATGATCTTTGTATTTTATAATAACTTGTAATTATAGCCTAAAGTTATATTATAATTTGTATATTTTATGTAACTACTCTAGCCAAATGCCTAAAACGAACATATGCATTTTACATTGAAAGTAACTGTAAAACAACAACGAACCATTTAGTGAAAATATAACAACCGTTTCATGACTCTGAGAACAGTTTTTTTTTTAGTTTGAATACAGTCTGAACAGAATCCGTTAAGTTCAGGCAGCCTACACATTATTTACCGATTTTTATTTTGTAAAATGCGGAAAACAGAACAAGTCGAACGACACAATGATTAAAAGTTTTGTGATGTACGATGAAAAGTAAACTTCGGTGTATTGTTTTTATGTTTTCTTTTTTCGTACGTTTTATTTTCTTTCGTAGTAATTGATAAAAGCGTGAAGGTTTTTCTCGTATTCCGCTGTGTTTGCCTCTTTGGCGGCAGCTGTTTATCAAAAACTAATGAGAAAACTCGGTCGCTTTTGTTTAATTCTTTTGAGTTAAATGTATCAATTAGAGAAAGAGATTGTGAACAACAAAATGGATAATAGTCGTCATTTTCACTAGAGTATTTGCTGTAGTATTGATACGTATTTCAACAAAAAGGACTTCTCTCGATTGATGCTTATGTACCTTTATTAAAACCGAATGCTTTAAGCAAGTATAAAAAAAGGAAAAAAAAAATAAATTTACAGAAAATTTTCAAAAGAAACAATTCGCGAACGAAACTTTGATATGGAATATCTGTAACGTTATTAATTACTGAATATTTTCCCCTGATTTTTCTTATTTTCTGTATGCAAAATATTAAACATATTTTAGTATCAAAGTACGTAAACACGGAACATTAAAGTATGTTTATTATTATCTACATCAAAACCAAACCTTTGGTTACTTCATATAATTGTATATAGCAAGGGTAATTGAGTTAGTTCCACAAAATTAGTACTGAAATAAAGAGCTCTATTTACCGTTACAGCTTTTAAGTTTATCAAAACCCATCCATAGTAACTTAATTTTATGCAGTACATTAGAAGCGTTTTGTTAATAAATAGCAGACGCGACGTTCTGAATAGAAAAATATTTAAAGTAGAGCTCAAACTGCAAAACACGTTTTTGTCAATTTCATAGAATTTCAATCAATACTTAATATAAAAAAGAATTCGCAAGAATATATCCAGCGAAATATTAACCGGATAGTAAGAAAAAATACAAAGCAAAAATTCTTGAATGTATGTATGTAAGTATGAGGAAGTTAGGGGTAACAGATACAGCTGCGACCTATAAGATCTATTGTGTCCCCTTTTTCTTGCTATATTTCTGATGATTTCTCAGGCTTATAGCAACTCTTCTACTCCTATCCTCCTTAGAAAATTTAGGATATCATTGGGTTTCAAGTTAGGTAGTGCTGCCTTTTCTATTTCGTATGACTCTAGAATTACTTAATGCGATGCATTCTGAGAGTATGTGTATTGAGGTTTTACCCTCTACCTCACAAAATCTGCACTTTGTTTTATCTACAAATCCTAGTTTCTTCATGTGTCGTCTAAATCAGCAGTGCCCGGTTAGTATTCCTGTTATAATTCGGAGGTTCTTCTTACTAAGGTTAAGAGATCTCTTCTGGTTATAGTTTCCCAGGAGCGTCTTCGATGGTCTTGGTCCTTCTAGATCGTTCCAGTACTTCAATTTTTCACTATCCATTTTTTCCTTAGTTTTTCTAAGATTGTACTACTGCTGACTCCACAGAATGGCTCTGGTCCCAGGTATGGGGTTTCAGCTCCTTCTTTTGCCAGCTTGTCTGCTGTTTCGTTTCCTTCTATTCCTATGTGTCCTGGAACCCAAAGGAGGGTAACAGTGTTATTCTGTCCTAATTCGTTTAATTTGCCTAGGCATTCCCAGACTATCTTTGAACTGATTGTATCTGAGATCAGAGCTTTGATGGCTGCTTGACTATCTGACATGATCACAATCTTCTGGCAACAATAGTTTCTTTCAATGTTAAATTCTATACATCTTTCGATGGCACAAATTTCCGCTTGAAAGATGCTTGTGTACGCACCCAGGCTTTCTGAGTATTTGGTTCTAGGTCCAAAAACTCCTGCTCCTGTTCCTTTATCTGTCTTGGAGCCGTCCGTACACCATTTTATGGCATTTTAGCTTAGCCCCAATATGGTATTCTTGTCTTATTCAGATTTACTTGCCAGTTTTGTGGTAAATTTTCTTACAAAGTTAAATTTCTTTGGCATGTCATCTTGGGGCATTTCCCAATAAGACCGAAACTGGTATATGGTTTGATCCAATTAACACTTATAGAACAGTGTTATATTAGATACTGATAATACCTCTGAAACAAAATTTTGAGACTCTTATACAGTTTTATCACAATCCAAAAATGTTATACTGTTTGTGTTGATTAAATATAATGTCAAAAATGCAATAACTACAAATCGAACAATACACTGACTTGCAATAAATAAATCTACAGAATCATAATTTCATTTATTTTTTACTAAAGTTGACCCCCGTGACTTCGACATATAAGGATGTCATATAATAATTTAAAGAGCTAATCGAACACAATCGCGTTTTATCCTCACACCGACTTATACCGTAAATCAACTCATAATTTACCTTTCAATTTCTCAGTAAGAGCTTTTATTATCTGCAGTTTAGTATTACAGAAACACAGCTCCGGTGTGAAGGACAAAAATTTAAATTAGGCAAATTTATTACAAATTAACATATAGTTTGTTATGTAAAAATTATTTTATTTTATATTAAAAGGAATTAAAATCTTAGGTCAAATTTCCAATAAACAAAGAGTAGAAGCTGTAGAATCATTTAATTAAAGAGAGCTGACTAATTTGGCTACTTTGACAAAACAAACAAGACAGAATCATCATCTTGTAATTTTAAAAAAATAATAATAATCACATTCATCGTACTGGAAAAAAACTTTGTTAGTTAATGAAAATAGAAGATACTATAATGGAATTTGCTGTCGAAATTTCATTTAAAGCAAAAATTCAGATAACTTAAAAATTCCAAGCACCCTTTTTAATTTGTAGTGTGTTTTATAAAATCTATTTTCTTTAGTAACTATACCTTTTTTGGATCATTTTTAGGTTGTTAAATTATGATTAATTACTCAATGTAGACAGTCGCAAACTTTCAGTTAAATTTGGTATAATCACAATTATATCTTAAAACTCAGTGTTCGTTTTTAATAGTTGGTTAAAAAGTTTTGAAAGCGATGTTAATAATTCATCTTCCATTTGAATACATAAAAAAATGATATTTTGATTTGTCAATTTATTCTTTGTTTACAAGCCATTTGAAGTAGACGTGTCAGTGTATTTTAATACAATAGAAAAGAATGGAATATCGTGCAGTAATAAACTTCTTTGTATTGGTTCATTATCAACAAAAATTAATACAAAAGTGGTGACAGTGTTAAAGGAATCTGCACCTTTCTTTCCAACTGGGCATCGACTAGTTTTAGAGTTTAATCGTTGTCGTACAAGCATCGAAGATGAAAGTGCAACAACGTCAGGAATCATTAAGCACGTCTATGATATTGTTTGAAAAGATCCAAGTGTGACTATGCGCGAAATTGCTGGTATCATAGGCACCTCAAATGAGTACTTCATATTTTACACGAACAATTACATATAAAAAAGTTGTTCGGAAAGTTCGTGCCGCAATCGTTAACATTTCAACAAAACTTAAATCAAATCCAAATTTCTCCGCGTCCTTTGAAGCGTTTTAAACAGAATAAAAACCGCTTGTGTGCGACATTTTATAACCATGGATGAGACTTGGGCCTACCATCATGATCCTTAACTCAAACAATAACTTTTACAGTGGACTGAAGCTGGTTCTTCAGCTGCAAAACAGGTGAAGTCTGAACGATCGGCAAAAAAGGTTATGGCACCAATTCTTGGGATACAAAAGGAATTTTGTTTATTGATTATTTTAAAAAAGGTAAAGCAATAAACTCTAAATATTACTGCAACCTTTAGGACCAGCTGAATAACCTTGGTGAAAAAAAAAGGTTTGTCAATTTTTATTACGTTTGTTGACAGTAGCTAAAGTGAACGAGTTAAAATACGAATTGCTTTCTGAAAATCATTACAGATGGAATAAAATTACTGAAGGATTATTGGAATAAGTATGTTTAAGCTGAAAGAATATTGAATAAAGAAACCAATTTCATTAAAAAAAACAACCAACCGGGATTTTACTGTTTACTGTTGCGAAAAATTGATTTTTTAGGCATAAATCTTCCAGTCCAAGCCTGTAATATAAGATGTGTACCTTATCAATAATTTAGTTTGATTATTCAGCTGCAACGCCGGTAAAACGGATGTTAGACGTTTATTTTTTGTTTGGTTAAAACACACAGCGATGTACGATATGATCGTTCTGTAGAGAAGGTGCAATTTACATATAAATGCACAGAAATTATAAGCCGTGAAATTATCTGTAAACGTAATTTAAAAGGTACCAATTTGTATATTCATTACGGCGAGAATTGTTTGCCTTAATGGAGAAAAAGTATTCATTTTCGTTTTATTTCCATTGCCCGTAGAGAGAATTTAAGCTGCATTCTGGAAAATAATTTACAAATTACTTGCCGAGTGAAAACAATTACATAAAATTAACGACATACCCACCGGGATCTATTTAAGGAATTATAAATAAATTAATACCACAGGGAATTAAATCCTAAAGCAGTACCAAAAACCTGTTTAGTTTTTGAAGGTGCTTAAAATATAAAATCTAAAAATTTACAGAAAATAAAAAATAATAATGGTGTCGGTTAGAAATTTCTAACACTTTAAAAGACACCTTGGATGCTGCGATATAAATAGATATAAATATCATTCAACCTATATCGCAGCACCCAAGGTGTCTTTTAAAGTGTTAGAAATTTCTAACCGACACCATTTCAGTTCAAAACTGAAATTATTACTTTTGACAGTATGGCACTATGCTTTAACGAAACTTTAAAAAAGTAGATACTAATGGTAATCACGAACTTATTAATATAAGATCAAAAGTCGCGACACAGGAAACACGAAATTTAAAATTTATTCAGTGACATCAATTTATAATTAAATATGAATATAAATATAAGGCCTACTAATAAAAAAACATCTAAATCAAATATTTTGGATAGACGCGCCCATTCAAACTTGAGTCTGATCAAAAAGTCTATTCTACGGATTGTCTACCGCACCTTCAAAGTCATATCCGTTAACTCTTATCTTCATTTAAATAAAACTTGTACTACGGAGTTTTGAGAACAATGACATCTTAATAAATATGAATAAATTAAAATTATTAATCATTCTTTTCTGCAAAAAAACTAACAAGTTAATGATTTTCCGCTTTGAAATTGTGCGGAGGAGGTATTATCTACCAATACACAGTAAGAAAAAAAGAATAACGGAATAACGTATCAAGTTTGTATACTCTGACAATAAACTGTTAAGTAGATTTATAACTTATAAATTTATGGTTAAATAAATTTATCAACAGAATAAATATACATTTATATATATGGATACTCGGTTGATAAAGTTATGTTTTGAATTCTAGAAAGGAAACTAAGAAAAATGCTTGATAAATTAAGTATTATAAGGCCACAGAAAGGTGGCGCAGTTAATATTTCATATATTTAAACAAGCAATATTTATAAAATTAAGTACTATTCTTACTATTCGTACCTTTAATGACGTCTATAGAAAAAGAGCTTTAATTTGAATCTAGTGTATGTCTCTAGCCCTGGTAATAACGGGAGAAGATTTGTTTACACACAGACGGACGGACAGACAGACAAACTATTTGATGTTGGGGTGAAAACAATTCATTTTTCTTCCTATCCTAGTCGAAAAGACGGTTTGCGTTCCTATATATTTCTCCCGAAAGTCCCATCGAAAGCATACACATTCAGTAATGAAACACTGTTAATGCTGAGATTAAAAATAGTTGATCATCCCTCCTAACGGATAAAACGACCCCGAGGCGCCCTTGCAATATTTTCTTTCATTGTTTTTCTCTATTCACGTCTTTGTTCAATGATGATTCAAAACTTCCAAGTTAAAAATATTTCAGAACGTCAACTGAACGGAGCTTAAAATATAAATCAAAATGCTTTAACTAGGATGAAGTGGAAAATGTCGAACGCGCTTTTAAAATTTTTACATAGTTTATTCCCAGTTTTGTTGAAAATGCAAATATTAATAATGTGCAAAAACTCAAAAGAAACGAAAAAGACAATACACGATACTATAGTACAGATTATAATAATGTATAGTTGTGAAGTATGGACACTAAAAGAACGATGAAGCAAAGATTAAGATCCGCACAGATGAAAGACCACGGAAAAGTTGAAAAGAAGATATCAATAAGGATGTAAAAGAGAAAGAGAGAGGCCTATGGATAAATAGGGAAAAATAAAGATTAGGAATCGCAAGACATCGGTGCACGTACAAAGAATGCCTAATAGAAGAAACCCCAAGAAACACTGGAGATAAGAAATCACAATACTTCGGCGCACGTACAAAGAATGTCTAATGGGAAAGTCCCAAAAAAAGTGCTACAAAACACAAAACAAGAAAAAGATCAGGAAAACAACGAAAAAATTAGAAAGAAGGTATTAATACAGAGATAACAGAGAGAGGCCTCGGAGATGACCTATGTATAAATAGGGAGAAATGGAGGTTAGGCATCGCAAATATGTCGACGCACGTACAAAGAATGTCTAATGGAAGAATCCCAAGAAAGTGCCAGAATGGAACCCAAAAAGTAAAAAAAAAAGACGAGGAAGACCATGGAAAAGTTGGAGGAAAGCTGTCGATAAGGAGATAAGAGAAAGATGACCTATAGATAAATAGGGAGGTATGAAGATTAGCAATCGCAAAATAACGGCGCAGGTTTTAACGCGAAATATAAATAGCAGTGAATACAAAAAAGGTAGAGAAAAAATGTTATTTAGGAACTAAGTTATGTTAATAAGAGGCTTTAACTTCTTTCTAAAAGCAGATTATTGTTTCTCTACAGTATAATTCACTTAAATTGCTATTATTTAAGACATAACCATGATCAACTACGAGGTCTAAATTAGCTGCTTTATTTGTAATAATTGTGACCACAATTCACTATAAATTCTAGCTAGTAAAGAGCCGCATCAATTTTAAAACAAAAAACATAATAAATAAACCAAAATCTTGAGTAATGTTTATTAAAACCAACGTCTCATGTGAAGAACCATTATGATACAATTATATTAATTTTAGTTACAATTTAAGGCATACTTTGGAAACCTTGTACTACTATCAAATTTTATAACCTACAAGTTTCGCAATTAAGTTAAAATTTCCCAACAATTCCGTATTATTCTACACATTATTCTGTATAATAAAGCTACAAACTGAGGGTAATTTATAAACTTGAATAATATAGTGAGTAAAGCGAAGTTATTAGTTTTTCCCTTGAATATTTAATTGCTGTTGGCAAACGTGTACCTCTTACCTTCTGAAAGAAAAAATAAATGCTTAGTTTACTACTAACTCGGTAAACAATACTTTCTCAAACTGCTAAGTAATGAATATATTCTAAAAAATAAAGTAAAAACGTAAATTTTTCTAATCCACGCAGTGAATAGAAAACAATATTAAAAGAACAAATTGGTTTCTTTCTACCTATAGGCAGATCTACTATTCAATCGTTTTAACGTGGAAGTATATGTTAGTGATATTTCTAGTATGGTACGTTCACATTATAAAAGTCATTTTGATTAGAGCAGTAAAAATAAATAACCTCTTGTAAACATCTATTGTTAAGGAATTGTCCCAAAGAGATTATCTATCCAAACTTTCAGGGTCGGCTTAACTATTTGATTGCTAGATTTAAGTTTAAAACTGTTGTTGGCACTCCAACATTAAATAGTGAAAACATAAAAATCGTTTTGTGTGTCTGTCCGTCATCCTGTCTGTCTGTAAACACATCTTTTCTGTTATTACCGGGGCTAGAGATCCAAATATGATGTCTAATTAAGCTCTTTGTCTGAAACTTCATTAAAGGTGAGATTTTTTTTTACAACTTCCGGTCCAAAAGTTATAACCAGAAGAATTAGTGTATAATCGTTTAAAGTGAAAACAGTCACTGGACTCCTCCCGGCAGGATATATTTAAAAATATTTAAATTGTAAAAAAACATTTGGTTATTGCCCCTGGAAATGTTTTTTAAAACCCATCTTAAATTGTTTTATAAAATCCCTAAAATAATAATTTCCTGTGACATTTTTATCGTTGAGATGTTGAAGCACTTATCGAAAATATAAAAGCATCTTAATAAATATTTTTAAAAACAGTAGATTATTTTTAAAATATACGATAATTCCATACAATCACCATTAACGTCTTTGGTGTTAAAAAAATAGCGCAAAATCAAATTCAATACTTCTTTATATAACTGTCAGAAAGGGACCAAATCTTGTGGAACATATTTTTGTATTCAATGGAAACCGACTAGCCTTCTACATTCTCACATGTAACTAAGTTAAAATATTTGACTAGAACTAGTCTCATAATTTTTTAAAAGCTCACTTTTTTCGATAATACTTTTGTCTGTAATCATTACTCTCTATCTAATGAATTTAAACATTAAAAGTAGTTATTTTTTATTAGCATCCAGGGAACATTATCTTGAATACGTTGTGAATATCATTATGCATGAACTTGGAGAAGGGATCCCGACGGATTTAGCCACTGATATCCTGTCTCCTTAATTGCCACCACCGGCCATAACTTATTGACACATTTTACCAGAATGTTTGAACTTGAAACCATTGCATTTAAAAGTGGATGTGAACTAATATTGCAAAATAAGTTTATTATTTCGACTTTTCCAAAATAAAAATGTGCAGAATTCGCTAAATCTTTGGATATACATTACAATTCAAAAAATAAATAATTTGCAATACCCTTTAAGCACATATTAACTTTAATGCTCTAAGCTCTAAACAACTGTCGATGGAGAGAGGAAATAAAACCACACGCTATCTCTTTTTGAGAGTGTTGCACATGGGTAAAATTCCCACCAATTGGAGCCGAGGTGCAAGAAATATAGCATACAGTCTACTTTTCTCTCTGTTGTTACTCTTTTCACGTTTAAGACATTTCAAACTGTCTCTAATTAGGATATGGTTAAAAAAGACACCAATGGAATGAAGACCAAATGGAATAGACCCCAAGTCTAACAATAGTTGATTGGATTTGAAAATATAGATTAAAAATTCGGTGATGTGAAGAGGATAAAATGATCTTAATTACACATAACTAGAATAGGTATTGCGGAGATTCAGATAAGTACTCAAATAGCCAAATAAAGAAACGACTGAGCTTCATTGTAACAGTGTATCATGCGGTTGTCGCAAGCAGGGCTGATAGGTACACCTACGACCGATAAGATCTGCCGTGTTCCCCTTTCTTGTTATAATTCTGATGTTTTTTTAGCTCTTTTAGTTCTATGCATTCTGAGAGTAAGTGTATTGGGGTTTCATCCTGTTTCTCATAGAATCTGCATTTTGCTTTATTTACCAATCATAGTTTCTTCATATGTCCTCTTAACCAGCAGCACCCAGTTAATGCTTCCGTTACAATACGGAGGTTGTTTTAACTGATGTTAAGGCAGCTTAAAGATCTCTTCTGGATATAGTTTCCCAGGAGTATCTTCACTTGTCTTAGTCCGTCTATAGTTCGTTTCAGTACTTAGATTTTTCTCTGTCCTCTTATTTTCTTAGTTTGTCTAGGACTGTATTACTACTGATTCCAAAAGATGGTTCTGGTCCCAAATATCTGGTTTTAGCTTTTTTGTCAGTTTATCTACTGCTTGATTCATTTTTATTAACAGTGTTCTTTTGACTTCGTTCATTTGATTTGTGATTTGTCTAGGCATTCTTTCAACTGATTACGTGTGTGATTTGATGGCTGCTGTTATGATTACCATCTCATAACCACGATAATTTCTTCCAATATTCAATTCTGCACATCTTTCAAGGGCGCGGATTTGCGCTTAAAAAATGGTTTGCACCCAGGCTCTAGGTCCAAAAATCACTGATTCAGTTCTGTTAACTGTCTTGAAGCGGTCCGTATACCCTTCATGATATTTTACTTTAGCCCCAGTATGGTGTCTTTATCTCATTGAGATTTACATGTGGTTCCTACAACAACCACTAAGTACCATAAATGGTTTAGCTAGAATTGGTCTCCACTTGTCCATCTATTACTTACAAAATCTTTCTGTTCTAATTAATGTTTACTCCGGCAATTTCAGACATTTCCACACAGAAAACCTTATTTGGTGTAATTTTGTTGCGCCTTTAATAGGCCGGGACTAGTGCAATATCCGTACAAATAACAATATTGTCACGAATCACGGACTATAAAGAACACAAAATATAACGCAGACTATTAAATGTCTGTAGCAAATGTCCCGCAGAATACATTAGTTGCTATTCATAGGTGCGAAATTGCTGTGAGATTACAAGTTTTAAGTGTCTACCATTTATTTTAACCTTAAATTCTTGTCTTCATTTATTTGTTATCTTATGTTTTACGTTTAAAGTTTTAAAGAGAGAACGGCAGATGTTATGCTATTCATGATTTTTTATATATGTTAGAAAGGACATTTTGCATACAATTCAGCTGGAATTCGTTTCTTGTAACACACCTCTTACATTTTAACAGTAATACAATATGCTCATAAAATTTTACAAGAATGAAAATAAATTTTAACGACGTGAATTAAATAATCAATTATATTGTAAAAATATGAAATTCATAAGAATAATTAAAACAATACTGACGTTGCGCATGGCAAGAAAAAAGAGAACGACACTTAAAAAAACTATATCTGCAGAGAAAATAATGTTCTAGGTAAAAATATACTATAAAATACGAGGTGAAAACGAATCTAGACAAAAATACGAATGAAAAGGAAACAAAGGAAAGAAACAGAAAGCTAAAAACGTGTCATAATAAAAAAGAATACACCGTATTATTTTCTTAGACAACTAAAACATTTCTATTAAGTATCGATTGTGAAACTCCATCAAACTTTTGTAGTTCAGTAAATTAAAATCCACAAAGCGTATCATCTAGTATACAAGATAAAGGTTTTGAGAGCTAGCAAACAATACTAGAAAGAAGGCAAAATGCGAAGGAAAAAATAAAGCTTCAAATACACACACAACTCTTTAAAATTCATGAAAGTGGTACACTATAAAATGCGGAATCGTTAGGATACGTGCAAATGACGGGTAATTTAAAACTTTAAAAATCAGATGTACGAAAGGTAGCTTTTCTTTTGTTAGTTCGTCGGACTTTGTACTTTGCGAAAACTTCAAAGCATCAATTTATCGAAAAACACTTTCGAAGAAGGAAGGTGATTGTATTTTTGAAAATTGATGAAAAGAGTTCTTTCAGATAAACCATTAAATATATGAGTGTAGGTTTTATAGTTACTTTTCTAGTAAATATCTATCAAATCATATTCTTGTAAAATCCTAAATCAAAATCCTCTTTGTCTAAGCAAGTGACACAAAATACAAAAAATAAAAGTTTGAGTAAGAAGATAAATTAATAATCAATAAATTTACAAAAAAAAAGTAACGGCTATACAGAAAAAGCGAAGAGCCGTAGAAGAGGACAACCAAGTAGGAACTCAATAATTGATATTTCAAAAATCGGTATAAGTAACCACAAAAGACGAGAAGACCAGTTGTTTGGCGTTGACTGCGGTTACACAAAGTCTTGCTATTTTGTTATAGGAACAACTGAGAAGAATTGTTAATATAAAGAAAAGTTGTGAGAAACGTTGTTCTTGGGTGAGGTAGCGGATATTAAAAAGAAAAAATTGGCAACTGACCAAACTAGGTATACCTTGCCAAGAGTATTCCGATGACGTGTTTATCCTCGACATAGTACAGAGGGGGTGAACAAAGTAAAGCAATGGTATAATTCAATGGTACTTAATATCAACCCCACTAAGAACACTTTAGTATTCTTCACAAGAAAAAATAAACCTAAATTAAAACCGTCAAAGTAGGTGAAAACATCATTGATATGAGATCATCTTTGAGTGGAAAACACAGGTTCAATATCTAGTGCTAATCCTAAATAACAGGTTACTAATACATAAAGAGAGAAAGACCCTTATGGTGTGCAGGAAAAAATTGGGGATGTAACACAAGGACATTGCAATGGATGTACACGGCAATAGTGAGGACAATCATCACTTATGGAGCCTTAGTTTAGGGCATTAGAGCTAATCAGACTAATACGTGGACAAACCTCTAGAAGATTCAGAGACTAGCCTTTGCATGCATCACTGGAACAATGGGAACATGGCCAACTGTTGCAATGGAAGTAATCCCAAATCTCACGACAAATACCCAAGCATTTTTCAAGCGGAAATCCACACAATTGAAATATGTGCATAATTTAATATTGAAAAAAACTATCGTGGTCAAGAGATGGTAATCCTGCCAGATAGCTAATCAGCCATCAAAGCACTGAGCTGATACAAAATCAGTTCAAAGATGGCATGGGAATGGCTAAGCAAAATAAATGAACTAGGAAAATAACACTGTTACCCTCTTATGGGTTCCAGGCCACATGGGATTAGAAGTAAACGGAACAGCAGATAAGCTAGAAAAAAAGAAACTGAAACCCCATATTTGGGACCAGTATACCATTTTGTTCAATCAGCAGTAGTATAGTCTTAGAAAAACTAAAAAAAGAATAACCTACAACGATCTTTTAGCTGTCTTAACCTCAGCAAAAACAACCTCCGTGTAATAACAGGAATATTAACAACCTCCGTGTAATAACAGGAATATTAAGATTAAGAGGACACATAAAGACACTAGGATTGGTTAATGAAGCAAAGTGCAGATTCTGTGAAGAAGAGGACGAAACCTGAATACACAGAATACATTGCATTACTAATTCTACGGTCAGATTCATAGGAAATAGAAGAGAAAAATTTATCCAACTTGTCGCCCAAAGCTATCTTAAACTTTTTAAGAAAGTTATGACACATTTTTACGCATCAGAAATCTTGGATGTCATAAAAGAACAAGATATAGTGACGAGACAAGCAATCTCACTAAGAGTAAGAAATTTAGCTACGGGAGATTCATTACTAAATACCCAAAAATAGAAACATTTCCTGAACAATAACAGTTTGCTTGCGTAAAACTTTTCCTGATCAACTAAAAAGTTAATCAAATCTATTGAAGACAGGTTCTCACTACACTTTTTATTTACTTTTTGTTGATCAACTAAAATTGGTCCACTAAACTTGAATCGTGTGAACGCACCCTTAGAAAAATAAACATAAAAAACATTCACTAAAATAAAATTGATGAAAAAAAGAAATTGTCAAACTACATTTATTTTTAATTTTAATACAATATTATTTTATAAATCCTGTTTTGTGACGATGATTATTCTCAGAAGCAAGCATTTCGTTAGTGTATTATTAAGCTCCGTTAAGATTGTTCATAGCAGTTATCATTGTTTCGCCTAACCTTACACTCGAACACATAGTTTCAACTATTTGTGACATACTTTGTAGTAAAAGTTGTACTTCATCGGTTGTGAGGACACCCCCAGTTAGCTGTATCGGAAAATCTGAGTCTACTCCTCCGGAATTAGTCTGATTAAGTGGTTGCAAATTTCCTTTTTCCTGTTTTCTTTTCTTTTTTATAACAGGTTTTTTCTTAGGAAGCATCTTAGGAATACTAGGGCAACCACGATAGTTTGCTGTGTGCTCACCATTACAGTTTACACAGGTTGGTTTCTCATTTTTAGGAAGCTGGCAGTCTGTTGCTTTATGTTGTCCTGCACATTTAAGACAACGAGGCACACCTACACAGTGAGATTGCACATGAAAAAAACCTTGACAATTGTAACATTGAGTAGGTCCTTTTTCTTTCTTAAATGGAAATGGGTAGACGTTGTATTCCATGCATCTAGAAACATAGTTTCCTCGATCATCATTACGATGAAAATCTGCCAAAAACATTGGTAAGGGTTTTTTTGTGATTCTTGAAGTCATTCGATGCACTTTTATGGGATTGAACCCTTCTTCTTTTAAACCCTGCATAACTTGTTCTGGTGTTACCGTTTCTGGTATTCCAATGAGGACAACTTTGTTTGTTTTTTCGTGTTGCAAAGAAAAAGAATGCATTTCAAATTGCATTTCTTCAAAGTACAATTTATACTGGAGGTAATTCTCGTAACTGTCTGCTTTCATTCTAACTGCATTTTTTTCAATGATGTTATTACTACAGAGAACTCCTTTAGATACTAAATCATTTCTCACTTGTAACCATTTGCTTTTATCTCTGAGGAAAATAAGAGGCACGGGTATCTGTTTTGGAGCTACACTAGGGCCAGGTGTGTTCTCTATTTCTACTGATTGTGTTTGGTTGCAAGTTTTTTTATTTCTTCTTTTTCTTCTACGTGACTTTACTGGCACGAACTCAGACATCTTGCTTTACACCTTTAGCTTACCTGTGAAGTAAACTTTATAGTTTAATATAAACAACAAATTTAAACATACTTACCAATAAACAATAGGAAAACTTTATTGCAATTATCCAGTATATTTAATCTACCTTCGTATTAACCTGTAACAGAAATAAATTTTAATGAAAAAGTGAAAACTATTTAGCTGAAATTTATCTACATAACCCGCAGCGAAGTTCGAAAGTTTTCTTTACATTTGAATTTTAGATGATGATCTAATTATAAATACAGGTTCTGAATAAGTTTAAGAGAATATTTAATAGAGTTACAGTATGGTATTAAATACTTTTTCGTAAAAAGTGGTAAATTTGTAGCTACCGAAAAAAATACAACATACATAAGAGAAAAAAGTTAAAAATATTTTAGGGTTAGTTAAAAAGTTTTGAGACCGACACCTATTAACCAGTAGAGGAAACAAAATTATCAGCTATTTTAATATTTTATCTTCCTTTTGAATACACAAAAAGTTCTATTTTGATTTGCCAATTCATTCTTTGTTTAAAAGCCATTTGAAGTTGATCTTTCAGTTGCAATAAAGGAATCTGCTCCTGGATTTTCAACTGTGCATCTATGGGTTTTAGAGTTTAAACGTGGTCGTCCAAGCGTCTAAGATGAACGCCAAAAAAATACAACAACACAAGAAATCATTGAGCAGGTCTATGATGTTCTTTGTAAAGATCCAAGTTTGACTAAGTGTGAAATTGCTTATACCATAGGCATCTCAGATGAACTACTTATGAAAAAGCTAGTGCTCATGGTCGGTTTTATAATAATATTTTTTTTATCAACTTTCTAGTAAATAATATCGGATCGCGAAAATTCCCAGAGGGAAACCAGTCGTGGTCCATCATTATCGTTTGGCGCCTTACCAAGGAAACCACAGTGGAGATGCGCAGCAGCTATAAGAAGATGGTTTGGCTGGTTCAAGGAGTGTGCGGGAATTCCGATGTAGGAAATAACATTTCAGGTGGAATGAATCTAAGGAGGGGGCAGTGTAACGGGATAACCGTAAAGGAAGGGACCTTAATTTGAAAGATTGTTATTGACAGTTGTAGTTTTAAGAAATTGTAAAAAAATAACTTGAACATACAGATATTATTCGTTATAAGGCTGGTTATCGTTACCATTGTATTATATGGACGAATTTTTTGAACTTTCTAGTAGTTTCTGAGATATATGGCCGCTAGTCATTCTTTATGAAATAGTCTGTATATGTTTTTTTAATGACGCTTTTCGCGTTTTAATATGTCTTCTAGAGTGAAATACTGAAGTGAGCGTCACGAAAATGGTTAACGATGTAGTTATCCCACCGAATGTAGGTATACATAAGCAGAAACGTAACTAGATGAGGAAAGTTAAGCAAAGTAAAGAAATTTAACAATTAATAAATTCTTCTGTGTTAAGATCAATCTAAAAGTTCAATATAAAATATATTATTAAAGTGAAACTTTTATTACATCGTTTTTTGGTCTGTGTAAGTGCATGTCGCATGTCGGTCGACCGCCGCGCCGAGTAGGTATAAAGTAGGCGGCGCCTATAGTTTGCTGCAGCTGCCGTGTAGTGTATAGTATTACTTTTTGCTGGTGCATGTTGTTGTTTATTTTTGATTTTGATTTCGATTTTGATTTTGATTTGATAAAGCGATTTTTATACCCTTAATGGAATATTATTCGAACATTTTTAGTTACCTAAATGTCTATAGTGTGAAAAAGTTTCACTGTTACTGTGGTTTCATAAAACCACACAATGCTTTTTTTGTTTAAGAATGAAAATTCAAATACGTGGAAATGATGAAAGAGAGCTTTTAAAGCTCATTTTTACATAGTTTTTTTATAGTCATTTTTACGACTATTCAATATTTATATTCAAAAAAATTCTGTTAATACTTTTTTTGATGTTTTTGGTGTTTTTAAATGCATTTATAATCTTTTCTTTTTCTAAATAATTCTGATGTGTCAAAAATTTTTGAATTTATTTTGTAGTTTTAAGAAATTGTAAAAAAATGATTTTTTTTTAAAAGTTCTTGAACATACAGATATTATTCGTTATAAGGCTGGTTATCGCTACCATTGTATTACATAACCTGGTTTTGATTTTTACAGGTTTAGGTTTCATATTGTCATGGTTTCACAAATTCTAGTATTTTCGTCGACCGGAGCTTTCAAAAAAATCCTGTTATTTAGTCTTTTACCTATGTTTCTGTTATTTTATTTATTATTGTTATGTTTTGTGTTTTATAATTACTGTTATTTATATGTGGCATCCCTGGCTTATACCAGAAATTAAAAATCAGGACAATTATTGTTGGGATGCAAGTTAAAATGGTCTAGAAGTTGATGACAGTGTCGAGAGAGTTGAAAGAAAAGATGGTAGGCAAATAATTTTAAATTTGTATTAAGGACTTCTTCATATGTTATGGTTATTTTATTTATTATTATGTTTTTTATGCCGCGGTTCAGTAAATTAATTGAAAAAAACAGTTGATACCTGCAGGTATAATATAGATCCTATTACGGCCCTGAGCTTTAAAGTGTCGGTTAAGGTAGCTGTTTATTAAGATTAGTCAGTCCAAACGAACTTGGAATGAATAATCTATATATGCACATGTATAGAAACAGTTACCTACGTAAAATTACATTTATTGTGTTTTAATAGTTATTGAAATAACTGGCGCAACCAAAAAAAAAAATGACAAAATTCATAAAATAACAGAAAAATTTGGAAATTCATGAACTACTGAAAAAATGTTAAAAAAGCAGCAGAAATCGTAAGAAAATGGAAACATCATGAAAATTTGAAATAAGTCTGTAAAAATTTGAAAAAATCATAAAAAAATAAAAAATAAAACTTTTATTTCATCCTGTCCAGTAAATACACTTCCCTATAATCAATTTGGCGCCGGTAAGTAAAACATTACGGTATCAGGTACTGTAATGTGTTGCCTAGCAACGCTGCTCTGATTGCTTAAAAGAAGACAATTACTTTTAATTTTTGACATTTAAAAACACTATAATGACTATAAAATAAAAATAAAATAATTAATTACTTACTTTTACTGCCATATTTAAAAAGAAGTCAATGTTATTCAGTTTTATACTAACAATTAAATCTTAATAATAAAAAAAATATTTGACAGTGACAGATGGCTTTCAAGGTAATTTGACCTAACTAATCAAGTTATGAACTATTTTTAGTCAAGTTACGAACTACTGTTAAAATTTTTATGAATTTATTAATTTTTAAAAACAGGATGAAATAAAATATAATACGATACATGGTCGTTAGGTGTTATTACAGTACTCGTTTTTATTTCCGGACTTGGCTCCTACGTCGCCTGGTCCGTAAACTGACTCGTACTGTAATAAGTCACCTACCGACCTTGTAACGTATAATACTATTTTTTATTTATTTAAACCGGTTATAAAATAACAAAAATGTAAATACACGGCTCTTAAAAATGCGTTATTATTTTCTTGATTTTAATTATACGGTTACATAAATAAGTGGCTCATTTTTATATTAAAATCGTCCAATTTATAAAGATACCGATACTTTTAATATTCTTTAAGAAAATTTATTAAATTAATAAGTATATTATCAAATTATGTTTGATAGATCAAAGCAAAAATTTAGTCCCCATTTTTAGACCAACCAACAAAGTTTACCTGCAATAATTATAATTATTGCAGGTAAACTTTTTTTTAGAAAAGTGAAGGATATTAAAGCATTCATAAATATGTGATAAAATTGACTCGAAAGAGGATGTTAGTAGTTTATAGTTATGTTATAACAAAACTGGCTAAAAACAACACAAACAAAATAAAAGAGTTATCTATGTTGTCAAACTAAATTTATTAGTAATTAAATCACTAAATATCAATAATATATAAAACCCAACAAAAGTACTTCATTTTTTTTAAAACTAGAGTAAAAAAATCGTATTTATAATAAATTTTAATATACCCTTTAGTTAAAGTATGATCCTAGACATAATAATATCGTTCTAAAATTTAAATCTCAGTGGAGTCATTGCCGTATAAGAAACTTAAAAAAATATAATGAAAATCCCCCAAATGAATTAGAAACTAGTTAAGTAGGAAAATTTAAATGGTTAAAAAGTTAAACTGCAAATTCAAATTTGTATGTCGCATCAATTCGGTTACCAATTCCGGGGTAACTATTCCTTCCCCTGTGAATCGATTATGGAGAGTTGTTGGTTGAGTATGTTCATTCGGGTTATAGACTCCTGTTCCTGTGAAAACACTTGGTTCAGTTTTTTGTTTGTTTATAACAGGTTTTTTTTTAGGAAGCATTTTAGGTATTTTTGGACAACCGCGATAGTTTGCCGTATGATCACCTCTACAGTTTACGCATGTTGGCTTTTCTGATTTAGGACGTTTACAATCTGCTGCTTTATGTTGACCTGCGCACTTAGGGCATCGAGCTACACCTACGCAACGAGACTGAACATGAAAAAACCCTTGACAGTTATAGCACTGAGTAGGGCCCTTTTCTTTTTTGAACTCACATGTTACGATACTTATTCCCAGACATTTAGAAATAAAACGTGCACGATCATCTTTTTTATGGAAATCCACCATGAACATAGGTAAACGTTTTTTTGTGATTCTTGATGTCATTGGTTGCACCTTAAGTGGCTCATATCCTGCGTTTTTTAAATCTTGCATAATATCCTCCGGAGGAATAGTATCTGGTATACCCATAAGGACAAATTTTTTAGTTTTCTCTTCAGGTAACGCAAATGAATGCATTTCAAATTTCTTTTTTTCCAAATAGGATATAAGTTTGAAGTAGTTCTCATAATCATTTACCATTATTTTAAGCCCGTTTTGCAGTAGAACGTTGCGATATACTAAAACTCCTTCGGACTCTAAGTCTTTTTTAACTATAGACCATTTACTTTTATCTCTTAGAAAAACAGGAGGCACTTTACCTCTATTTGAAGTACTACTAGAACCAGGTTGGGGTTCTATATTTTCTACTGGTCTGTTTCTTTTTCTATTTTTCCGTTTTTTACCAGAATCCATTTTATATGAATTTAGCAAGAAAATAACCTTCAAATATCCTGTAATGGAAATATGTATATGTTAACTAACTACGATACTTCTACACTAGTATTAGACTACACAATAACACAAAAGCGTTAAAAATTAAAACTATACTTACTATTATAATACGACGGTTCAAACGTCAGGTCAGATCAGCAAAATTTGAAAAAAATTCTTCAGTTATTAGAAATGTTGTTTTGGGTAGTCTTGGTAATAACCTGCAATAAAAACAAACTATGAACAAATGAAAAGTATGTCTCTAATTTTTAACCATATAGAAAATGTATTTTAAATAATTTAATTAAAGTCTGAATAAGTTTGAGGAATACGCGTAGATTAAGTTAAAAATAAATCAGATGATATACTTTGGGAAATACGATGATAAGCACAACAATAATAGGAAGTTCTGTTTGTATATCTAAGGAAAACAGTATACCTACTCTTTAACGAGAATGGAATGCGCTATATTTTATGCTAATGTAAAAGTTTGTTATAAGAGCCGAAGCCATAGACTTTACTTTTCAACTACTTCTTGCTAAATTTATGTGTGTGTTATGCAGAATAATTATTCTCTTACAGTATGATAAAATGACATAAATTCCATGCTTAAAAATGGGTTTTGTATGACAGTATTTTATTGAAGTAAATAAAATTTGACATCTCGTCTGTATCTTTAGTCCTTTTAATAACGCAGGAGATGTATTTAAAGACAGACAGAGAGACGGAAGAAGATGTAAATAAATATGCAGAATATACTAACTTAAGTAACATGTGGTATTTTGAACAAAAATCCATTAAATTGACCTAAACCGATCGGACTAAGAAGCTTTTTGTTTCGAATTTTTGATTTTACTCACACACTCTTTCTAGGTAATACATTAGATCTAAGAACAGATTTATCTTAATGTACATATATAAATAATTGATGGGATATCCAGAACTGGTTCAAGATCGCGTAGAAAAAGGCGTTTCGACACGAGTAGTTTTTCATGAGTCATGATATATTTATAGTGGACATTCTAGATTGTTTCAATACAAGCTTTTATTTAAACTTGAGAGATATTCTTCCGCGTTGTCGCCGGCTCGATGGAGAAAAAGTGTGTAAAAGCCATAAAATAGATAATGTTGATAATAGCTCGCAGAATGTCGCAATAACATAGTAAGTTATAGAACGGGCAAAAAGGTTATTGAATATATGATTGTTATCATTATGAGTACTCTAAGTTAATTTTATATCCTTACTTGATAAAGGACATAGAAATTCTTTATATTATCGAGTTGTAATACTTAAAAATGTCATCTTACAACACTTTATTTCATTCAAAGAATTAATAACTATTAATAATATACGGTTTATTTCTCTAGATGTGATCTGGTTATACAATGTGTTGCAGAAGACAACTAAACAAAATTTTAATAACGAATTATATTTCTGATAAATTGCTTTTGGAAAATTCCTGATTATTATTTTTTAAGTCTTTAAATTCAAAATTCATGAGATTTTTACAAATATTAGTTTTTCATACCCTTTTATCAACTCCTAACAGGTCCCATCTAGAGGTAAATGACCAAATTATTGAAACCCTTAAAGATAAAGCTTCAATCTTGAAAAACCCGATGCCTTTTACATCGACAACCCTCCTCTCAACCTAAAGCGTGTCAAAAGGGAAAAAACTTAGCCCCTGGCCCCGACTCTATCTTCAGAAAAACATTAAAACAAGTCTTCCCTTCGATTATCTCCTCTCTTACTATTTTCTTCAACTCTTGTCTCAGCAAAGCATATTTTTCCACTATCATGTAAACCTCACAATCATGTTAATTCCAAAACCAGGAAAAAATCCTACATATACACAAAACTACAGACCAATCTCTCTGCTAAATGTCATTGGTAAACTTTTTTAACTCTTGCTCCTAGATAGAATTAGCAACTTTCTAGATACTCTATAATCCTCCCTATCCAACATGGATTCAGACCAAACTACTCTACCCAAAACCCGATTCTAGTAATTTAACCGCCTCTGTCCTAAATCAGAGAAAAGTCGTCTCTGCCATACTAATCGACAAGGTTTGGCACGCTGGCCTTATCAGAAAGTTAAATGACATCTAATTCTTCATTCAAGCCATTAAATTAATTCACTCCTACCTCTCCAAGAGAATAATCCGTATCAAAGATGGAATTACAATTTCAGAAACCTTAACTCCCTTTCAGGAGTTCCATAAGGGTCTATCTTAGTCCTAATTCTCTACACCATCTGTGCTAGCGATATTCCGAATCTTCAAAATATCCAACTATACGCCGACAACACGGCCCTATACACCTCCGTAACGTCGACTGAAATTCTAAACCGAAAAACTCAAAGACTGCTGGATTAGTTCTCCACCTGGTGCAGCAGAGAGTTACCCTCAACCCCACATCATCTTCAACCATTCAAACCTCAGCCGACGAGAAAATCTCACTTTCAACAATATCAACCGCTCACTATGGCAGGAACAATTATTTCCTTCAGATCAGATGACTAACTTGGACATGTGACTAACTCGAACTCATCAGCGATAAAGCGAGCCCCTTCTGGTTCTCTGTGTGGTAGACTCGGATGATGCCACTCCAAAACCTTACTTCACACTTATAAAACTTTTATTTGATCTCTTATCAATTATAAGGCCGTGCCATACACTTCTCTTCCTCAGAGACTCCTCCATTCTCTTCTTGCTACAAAGGGAGGCATTATCCGCAAAACAAAACACCTGCACCACCTTTACCCAAGCCAAGAAAACCCAATAGATTTATTAATAAATGGAAAAACGAAAGCTTGATTTAAAATAGAAAAAAGTAAAAAAAAAAAACAAAAAGAAAAGTACTATGATGCCACCGTAAGGTGGCGCAGTTAATATCTAATATATATTATATAAATTAAAACCAAGAAAACAGCATTTGTTTTTGCAAGCAAAAATATATTTCCAAATATAAGAAAAAAATCCAAGAAATTTGTGAACCACCGGAAAAATAATTAACACACCAAGAACATAACTACAGGGAACATTTTAATACTTCTAGTAAATGTTAAAGCAATAATTCTAGTACCTCATAAATTATACTCAGTAATAATGCAAGCTTTTATACGGTTTATGTGTAGAATACCAAACAAATCCCAAAATCTGCGTGTACAAACATTTTGATCTCTTGTAACATTCGAGTAAATGGATGTAAACACAACTTTCTGTATATAATAAAGACACAAGATTAGAAATAAACACTCAAAATTATTGTGTTTGTTTGCTTTCCCAGCCGGTGTTTGTTCATATTAAGAGAGTAATGCTAGAAGGAATTTAAAAAAAAATATCGTTGAAATAATTGATTCGTTGTTTCATTAAAATTGCTCATATATTTAATATCGCTTTGAAACAATCCTACTGTTTATCTAAATAATTTATTGATTTTTTTTTTGTTTTAATATTTCTTAATTAATTTGAGTAAATCTGAATCTCTTAAAGATCAAATGATCCATGATTTAACCATTGTCTTTACCTCAATACCAAAACAAATAAATCGTTTTGTCTGTCCGTCTGTCTGTTTGTCTGTAAAAGGCATTGTAAAATCTGTTTCTAAAATTAATACTTCTTATTGGTTTATACCTCTTTCGATCAATATCTAATATTGATTTGACCTCTTTTAATATCTACAAGCTACAACGTATATATTCCTCTTCTTTGTACAAAAACTTTAAACTCTTTAATGGCTCTTGTATACATCTTGCACTCTTTATTATTCTGCTGATCCTTACCTTATCTTCTGTCTTATATTTATCTAATATTTATTACACATCTTCCAATATCTGCACTCTTGCACTACCACTTGCTATCATTCTATCTTCTTCTTCTTCAATATGTTTCCAAGCTTCAACCTATAAACTTATGTTCTTAGTAGAAAAACTTTTAAACGCTTTAGTGACTCTTGTTAGCATCATGCAGTATTTATTATTCTGCTAATCCTTGATTTAATACCTTTTCTTCTTTCTTATATTTATCTAAAATTTATTGCACCCCTTCCAATATCTCCAGATTCTTCTTGTAATACCACTTGCTGTCTTATTATCTTCTGTTGGTTGTTATATTCCAAGCGTTTTCTGAATCTTAAAGTATCGAATATGAAAACTTGACCATCTTTACACTCCTAAGTGGCTCTTTGTACTTTGTATTACGTCTCCAGGTCCCTATTGAGTACTTATGAGATCCATTTTAGTGTATTACGAGCTCGTATAATACCCCGGTCACTCCGGAAGTTGTAATATGAACCTATCGATCCAACTAGGAAATATAGGAAAATCAGTGTACTTGACCTGTTAATTATAATAATAAGAAAAATAATGTCACTTTTTTATATGTTGGATTGTTTTACAGTTATTTATTTATAAATTACAAAACCAATGTACGTGTTCAAAACATATAATATTAAGAGGGCTAACTGTTCTGTAATGTACAAAAAAAGAGAAGTCATTCAACGTTCTAAACAAACTTGTTGAAAACATAAACAGGAGGCTGCTGGTTATGGTTTATTAATTTATATGAAAGAGGAATGTTAATGAATGACAGAAATTTATAAAATGGTATCCTTACTAGCGGAACATCAACATCTTCTCACGGCGTTGAGTAGACTTATGAACATTAAAATTATCCACATCATGTCATCATGTTATCAGAGGCGTGGATGTCACAGTTACATAATATTTAAAAGAAAAAACATAAATTCATTTGAGAAGTGTTTAAAAGAATATAAAGTATTACAACGGAGAGGTTTTATGATTCTATCTCAACATTATAAGCAGCATCAAAGTACTAAGTACTAAGAACTAAGAACGGCTGTGTCACTTCATCCGTGTGCGTTATAACTCTTGAACGGAAGGTCACAGGGTCATGAAATTTAGTAAACATTATCCTCATGTCATTGGAAAGAACCCTATTGTTTTTGGTGTTCATTGAGTAACCCTAACGGTAAAATTTTAACAGGTTTTCAAAACTCGTGTATATAATTCATATTTTCCTCCATTTATGTGTTTATAAATCTTGATCGGAAGATCACAGGGGCATCAAATGTGGTATATACAATTTTCATGTTATTAAGAAGAATCTTATTCATATTAATGCATATGTATAAATTCCATACATAACATTGTTTTTGTTCAAATATCGTGTTGAGACATTTATTCCAACAATGACACATGACAGTTTTTATTAACATCTTCTTTAAATCGTGGGGTTGCTGATAATTTCGAGATTTAAATACATCACAGAAGGAAATATCTGTGAGTTAATCTGTAAGAGAAATATTTTCCCAAAACAGTAAATTTGGCATTTTCTACTTTTTTACTATAAATTTAAATTAGGCCACTAAAACTATTTAAATAATTAGATCAAGTCTCTTGAAATACCTAATTTTAGATAAAAAGGGACACCAGAAGATGAAATCGAAAATAGGATAAAAGCAGCCACAAGAACCTGTAGAAAATTTCTTAAATGAAAAGAAAATAACAAAGAAAACAAAAATGGTAAAATATAGCACATGTATAGACCTATTTCACTACATATGAAGCAGAGAGCTGAATATTGGAATATTGACCAATAACAGGAGAAAAGACCGCAGGTAGCAAAGACGAGGTATTAATAAAATGTTGAGTGAGCTACAAAAGTTCATAAAAGATGCAGCGAAGATATCAGAAGAGAATTAAAAGCAAAACATTAAAAGAAAAAGTTAATGAAAAGAAAATAAATGGACTGGGCACTTATAGAATCTTAGAATGAGCGACGACAGATTAAAATGGCATAGGAAGCCAGACCAATGGAAAGAACAGGAGTGGCATACCAAGGAAAACCTGAAACGAAAATATTAAGGAATAAAAAAAATCATGACAGGAAACCAAAAAATAAACTATGGACAGAAAAAAGTGGCGAAAGTTGGAAGAGAATAACGAGAAGAGGAGATACCTCGACACCTATACTGGTAAAAGGGGAACAACAATTATGTATTCCAAATTTATAAAGGTGGTTTTAATTTTAAATTAAATACTTAATTGGATATTAAGAGAGTTACAAATCACTGTCACGTGGCCATTCCCGAAAAATATTTCCTTTTATAATAAGCAAAGGGGTTGTTATAAATGTTATTTGTTGCCTATTTAAAAGAGATATCGCTCAAACAAGCAATTGACTTGCAGACACGCCAATTAGTATAAATTTTTAAGGCCGTATGGTATTGCAATATCAAACAAGGTGAAGAAGGCTAATAAAGACAGTTTAGAACCAATTTTAAAACTGATTTAAATATTTTTTCCACTGTGTAAGAGTTTTGTATACATTACAGTTTATTACTTTCTACATCTGAATATTAAATAATGAACACCTATTTCGCTATTATAATTATTATTGTCATAAAAAATTGATAAGATTAATTTTGTAAAAATTATTCCTATCTTAAATTATATTCGAGATGAATAAATGTTTTAAAACCAGCTGTCATCATTAGAAAATGGACTTTCTAATCTGTACCTTTTTCTGTTAAATACGTACCAACCATGGTTTTACAAATGAGAAGACAATTATATTTCTATATACATCCTGTTAATATTTATACAAACACATTTCTCGCAGGATTCTCGTTTATTAAAGCATCAACAAGGATAAAAAACTAGACAAAATGATCACTTGATGACAAAGTTATTATATGTCTAATTTGTTTAGCTCAAGTTAAAACTTTTAATAACCACAGCAAAAAGGAAACTTTATTTAAGTGTCCGAAGATTGATCGTTTGATGACAAAATTATTATAATGGTAATGATTTATTTATGTTTTGCTGTGTGCATCAGCAGTAATTGGTAGAGTTATTATCAACTAAAAACGGTACATTGACGGTATATTAAATCGTAAATCGTAAATTTAATCTGTCAATACATGAATGTTTTAAATAAATAATCAAATCAAACCTTACGTATATAGTTAATAAAAATATCTGCGTGCGCTATTAGTTCTTCTTAAATTTTTTCCATATTAATTTTCTTCGTAACGTATGGGACATAAGTTTTGAGAAAAAGTGTAAAACAAAAATTGGTGTATGTTGGTACAAATTTTATTATTAAATTTAATTGGCAGAGCGCTTTCGACAAATTGTCATCCTCAGTGCTCCTTGTCAGAGACCAGACTGACAAGGAGCACTGAGGATGACAATTTGTCGAAAGCGCTCTGCCAATTAAATTTAATAATAAAATTGGTACCAACATACACCAATTTTTGTTTTACACTTTGTATTCCAATGGTACACACAGCCATTTTGACTTTTTTGTCTTTTATTATTTTGAGAAAAAGTTTAAAATTTTGCCCGATTTTTTTACCTCCATCAAGGTGGCTGACCCAAAGTGGAGAAATTTGTCGAAATTTATTTCAAAATTAGGTGCATTTTAGGTGCTATTTAGGTGCGCCAAACAAAAATTAGGTGCACTAACCGTTTTTGAAATATTTACGAAAAACCATGGGTCAGCCAGCCTTTAACAACCTAGCTGACCCATAAGAAAAAAAAACAAAAAACAAGGATTAAATAATCTTTAAATTAGGTGCTAATTAAGTGCTTTTTAAAACACGAAACATAAAATAAAAAATTTAAAAATTAAACGTCTTAAAATTGAATATATTGATTGTGTATGGCAAAATGCCACATTTCTTCTTGCACTTTGAACCAAAATGGACATCGGCAGTTTAAGAACAATTAAAAATCGGTAAAAATTTCTTGTCCTGTAATTTTTTTAATGGATAATTCGGAAGGTCACCACAAATTTTTTTTTTTATTTTTTTTTAACTCGGACCGCTGAGCGAGACTTGCAACCGGTCATTTCCGGAAATGATGATTAATATAAAATTCACTTTGTCAGAGATTTAAGTGCTTATTAAGTGCAATAGTTTCACGAGCAAAATAAACTGCTAATGAGCAATTTCAACTGAAAATATTTGGCCAAAGTTTTCTTGCGTCTTAATTAAGGGTGTCAATCTGCACTTTTTAAGCACATGATCAAGATCAAGATCATTAAAATTTTCTTGTAATTCTATTACTTAATAATTATCTCCTCCGAAATAATTTTTCTTTTATTCGGTTTATTTTTGTTTTTTTTTTCTGTCAACTTTAAATCTAAATTAGCGTCGATCAAATTCTCATTTGCATCTTTTGTAAAGTCAATTAATTATCGGAACTACGCGCAAAAAAACTATGGAAATTTTATGGGATTATTTCGTAGGTATTTGTACCAGTTTTTAAGTGCTTAGAAAGTGCAGAATGACACACTTGGTTTAAGACTTAGGCTAAGAATTTCAAGTTGACTTGTCTCATCAGCGGTTTGTTCTGCTATTGAGTCTGTTGCCCTTACTGAGCACTTAAATATTTGAGAAAAAGTTTTTTATAATAATTATTATATTTGGAAGTGACCGGTAACAAGCTCAGCAGTCCCAGTTAAAACAAATATTTCATTTCGGACGAGAGAATTATTAAGTAATAGAATTACAAGAAAATTTTAATGATCTTGATCTTGATCATGTGCTTAAAAAGTGCAGATTGACACTCTTAGTTGAGACGCAAGAAAACTTTGGCCAAATATTTTCAGTTGAAATTGCTCATTAGCAGTTTATTTTGCTCGTGAAACTATTGCACTTAATAAGCACTTAAATCTCTGACAAAGTGAATTTTATATTAATCATCATTTCCGGAAATGACCGGTTGCAAGTCTCGCTCAGCGGTCCGAGTTAAAAAAAATAAAAAAAAAAATTTGTGGTGACCTTCCGAATTATCCATTAAAAAAATTACAGGACAAGAAATTTTTACCGATTTCTAACTGTTCTTAAACTGCCGATGTCCATTTTGGTTCAAAGTGCAAGAAGAAATGTGGCATTTTGCCATACACAATCAATATATTCAATTTTAAGACGTTTAATTTTTAAATTTTTTATTTTATGTTTCGTGTTTTAAAAAGCACTTAATTAGCACCTAATTTAAAGATTATTTAATCCTTGTTTTTTGTTTTTTTTTCTTATGGGTCAGCTAGGTTGTTAAAGGCTGGCTGGCCCAAGGTTTTTCGTAAATATTTCAAAAAGGGTTAGTGCACCTAATTTTTGTTTTGCGCACCTAAATAGCACCTAAAATGCACCTAATTTTGAAATAAATTTCGACAAATTTCTCCACTTTGGGTCAGCCACCTTGATGGAGGTGATTTTTTTTACCAGATTATGATATTTGTTCCAGTTACCATGAAGCAGGTAAAACCATCATTAATTTTTTCATGAGTAAACGTCAAATCGTTTCAATAATTAAATGTCTTACACACTTACAAAATGTTAGCAAGCCACCACTTACCTATAGGGAAATAAAAGACTGTGAAGAAGCTATATCTTGTATTAATTTGTTGAAAAGTGGAAGACCTTAATGTTTTGTCACAAAACAGGGTTAATAGAAAGTGGGCATTATAGAAATGGAATCTCTAGTCGAAAGCAGGGTCGCCGTTTTTATGTCTCTTACAAAAGCGCGCAGAGGATTTTGTCCAAAAAATTTGAAACATGGTAGAGGAAATGTGCTTGTATGGGCGTGCATGTAGAGGAATAATTATATTTTATTGAAGGAATTATGAATCAACATGTTTTTCTGGACATTTAAAAAAAAAATGATGCCAACAAAGGCAGACTCACTGGAAGTTATGTATTACACAGCAATAAAACCATCCGAAGCATCAGTGACTGGATATTATATAATATCCGTCAACAGTTGCACACGCCACCAGACATTAACCCTATCACACTTATGGTGTGAATTGAAGCTCCGCGTAAGAAAATATGATGTTTCAAGTAAAGAAACTCTTAAAGCTAAAATTATGGAAGAATGGAAAGACATTTCAGTGAAACTGACCAGGAAGTTGATCCACAGCATACCAAATCGATTAAGAGCGGTAGTTAACGCTACAAGCAGTTACAAATTAACTAGCACGGATAGGACATATGCTTACTCCAAAATTAGTACATTAGCGAGTATTTATTACATTTAAACTGCAATTTCTGGACTAACTGGGTCAAACCTATTAATAGCAAAACAGACAGAATGTGTGAACAATTTAAGCAAAACTTCTCGAGACCATATATGTTCAGAATTATCAAAACTTTAACGCCGAAGGCCCAAGTGTACCCTTTTAAAATTATGCAAAATCTTCCTAATACGCTATAAATGTTCTCCTCTAGACTATTATTCTGAACCGACACATATTGTCACTTATATTGCCCATGTTTCGGGTTCCGGCCGTTTCGCTTTCATTCTTGTCACCATAATTAAATTGAATTAACAAAGCCAGATTTGCCTCTTATTAGGCTATGGATGTCGTAATAGTAAAATGAATTGAAATTGCATGGACGTGCCAATACGAAATAAAAATTCAATTACTTTACACTATGGATCACATTATTTTATTAAAAATCTAATGGACATTGTAATACAGATAGGTAAAATTCACTACCTATGCAAAACGGGTTCAGGTTTTTTAATTTTACAAAATTTTTCAGGATACACTTTCCATTATATTTCCTTGTAAGTTACGTAATAAAATCTAAATATTTATATGATATTTTTATTTTATATCTTCTATATCTATACATACAATAAAACTGTAGAAATGTATATGTGTTGCGCGCATCACATGAAAACTACTGATCCTATTCGAATGCGGTTTTCAAAGACCCCTTTAACGGGGTGAGGAGAAATTTTTTTATACAAACGGCGTAGCGGGTACATCGAAATAGAACCCAAAAATGTGGTTAGATTTTTTTGTCTGTCTGTCTGTATGTTTGTGCGCGCATCACATGAAAACTACTTATCCGATTCGATTGCGGTTTTCACAGATGTATTTGTCTTCTTTCAACTTAACATCTGGTGTATAAAAATTTTTCTCCCATTCCTTAAATGGGGTGGGGTAAGAAATTTTTATACAACAATCACACGCCACGCGAACGACGTTGCGAGTACAACTAGTTAAGTATATACAACTGTTATAAACGAGGTGTCTTTTTAAAATTCGCGAACTACGTTCAATCTTCGATTTTTTTAGTGTTATGTTGGTATACACTCGTCCCGAATATCTGAACACATTTTCAAGCGTGTAGATTTTTATTTGTGCCATGCATTAAGCTTAAAAGTGTTTAGCGTGCTCCACGACTTTCTGATGTCCAAAAACATGAATCAAAGAAATAGCATCAAATTTTAAGTGAAAAATGAAATCAAGAGCTCCAAAACACTTTTAAAGGTTGGCAGTTGTATACAGTGAGTCTGCTTTATTACCAGTGGTAAAAACTCGTACAAGAAGGCCGAGAAGACACCAATGTCGAACCTCTGTATCCACCCAGCACGTTAACAGCTGATGAGAAGTTGAAGAAATAAAGAAAATTGCGTTGAGGAATTATAATGAGAGAAATTGCTAATAATATCATCTTGTTTGGTTCGTACCAAGCAATTTTAACTGCTGTTTTGGGCATGAGACGTGTGTCAGCGAAGTTTGTTCCAAAATTGCTCAGTTTCGACCCAAAGAACCATCGAATAAGCAACGCTCAAAGGCTATTAAATAACGTAAACGACAACTCCACATTCATAAAAATGTAAAGAAACATGGATATACGGTTATGATCCGAGAGGAGGCAATCTGGATCACCAAGACCAAAAAAAGCACGCAAGTTCGATAAATGTGAAAGTTTTGCTTACAGGTTTCTTCTGTTCCAGGGGTGTGGTGCATCCAACACAGTCAACACACTTAAGATGCCGCAGAACCGTATTCTTCTAACCAGTACCCCTGTGACTTTTTCTTGTTCTCGAAACTGAAGTGGCTTATGAAAGGAGAGGACCTAAAGAGGAGCTAGAAAAGATCACAAAAAATGATTTTTGAAATGCTTCGAGGGTCGGAAAAAGCGTTGGCATAAGTTTATTATATCCGAGGAGGATTACTTTAAAAGGGATAAATATTGATGAATAGATAATTGTTTTTTTTTATAAAAATAAAAAGTAGCCTTACTGTCTGATCACACGAAATACATGGTAAATTTAGCCATTAAAAAAATGTTAAATATCTATTGCATTGTGATCTAACTTTGCCTGTTTACACCCCTTTTGAGCAGTCAATGTGGAAATATCGATTTCAGAAACGGTAGGGTAAACCCTCTCACGGGAACATTCTCAAAACTGATCATTGTGTCTCTTTGGATGACAAGACCGGTCCTTATCAAGCTTAACACGGTTTTATTAGGGAAAACTTTTAGCAAGGTCTATCTATAGGTTACACGTTTTATCAGAGGTCTGCAGGATTTTGGAGATTATTTTGTGACCCAAGCGGAACCGAAACAGAAGCCGCTTTTATAAGAGGTCTAATCCTATTACGAAAATAAAATTCAATTAGTATGTTAAGATATTAATGAAGAGAAATTGTGTCAATGGTCCTTTTAAGTTTATTCAAAAACACATTTAGTTTTTTTATAGAAACCATTATGGTTTTTATGGGATATAAAATAAAAATGGGATTATAAATGGTTATTAATATATAAATTTACCACTCGTATTTGTGTTATAAACAATTTTTTTATTGACGATAAATATTCAATATTTTTAAATATTATATAACAAAATCAGTTTTTTAATTACTCGAAGTTTTTATTTTATTTTTTGTAACATCAATGATTTTCTCTTCATATTAAATCCGACAGCTGGATCTCGATGGAGACACTATTGGTAGCAACTCGTATAATCTTCAACATTTAAATGATTTATAAAGCCACATTTTTCAAGGACTCTTTTTCAATTTAGGAAAGTAATCTGGAGAAACAGAGGAAATCCTTTTGAGCAGAAAAATTTTGTGAAGCAGAGAGCTGTATGTCACGTTTAATGTTATCATTGGGTTTAGTAGTTAAAGATCTTCAGCGTATTCTTTGGTCCTCTAAAAATAATTTTTGAAAGCGGAAAAGTTAAGCTCGGATTGTCTGATTTAACTGTTCAGACGTAACACTTGTCGATTCTCCAATATTAACACAAAAGTTAATGGTAAAATGATGTTTCAAATCCTGCTGTTAAATTTTGCATGACCACAACCAAAACACAAATTAAAACTAGCACTGACTGATCGCTTACAGTGTTGTTAATTTCATTACTTTTCTGCCACACCTCGTACAGTATATAAAAACTAACTTAAGTCTAAAATATTATTTTCCCATAATAAACCCATAAATTAATCTTTATAGACTTAAGTTATTATATTTTAAAACATTACAGAGCATGTATATTCTATGGATTTATTATATTTTAAGCTATATCTTGTTTTATATTTCGCATTCCAATATCTACTTGGTAAATTGACAAGGAAAACCAGGAGCTTTAAACAAATTATGTTAAAATACGAAGGTAAATTTTTATCAAAATATAACTTCCTCCTCAAGCTTCGAACAAAAACTGAGTACGTGAACTTTAATATTAAAATTTTATATCTAAGTTGATTCGCTCCAGGCTTATATGTCGCGGTAAGTTGTTTTAAGGGAAAAGAAAACAGACAAGTTTGTTCAAGCGATGAAGGATGACATATAACTGTACCTACTTATAAACCAAAAATTTATTTTATTCGTATTTCGTCTAGTTTATGTGGGAATGGAAAAACAAAGGGTTAACTGGAAATATTATGAAACATGAACATGTAGGTAGATAAAAAATAAAAACACCAAAATCTATACAGACTGCAAATAGTAGTTGCGGATAGAATTAAAAATGATACAAAAGATATAAAAAAAAGGTAGATAAACGCATACAGTAAAGCTCACAGGCAAAACCGTAGTCTAGAGACCGACCCAAAAAACAATAAACTTAAATTAAATTACAATATATTGTGTGATCAAAAAAATTTTAAAAATCATACTGAGAGGTATTAAGTGTAGTAACGACAACGATTTTAATATCAAATTTTAAGAGTGTTCAAAATAATAGTGATAGATGAAAACATTTAAAAAAATCCTGCTAATTTCTTTTGGCAAAATTAAGAACAGTTCCACATCCCAAAACTCTGAGAACGTAATTTTTAACAAGATTACATTCTAAGTAGATCTAGTAAATTTCAGTACTTACTCCAGTTAATTACTTAGACCAAAATTATTGTGCACAGAGCTACAGATTTTCTATTGATCACTAGCACATATTATTTGATCAAATACACTTTATCAAAAATTGTGCAGGTACAGTTTTTACATTGAAAAACCCCAAATTGGCCTCCTTTATAGAACGTTTGTTTAATGAATCGCCTATGAAATCCGTTCGGCCGTTCACGAGATACACTAATGCCGTTTTGACGATGTCAATACGGTCTTTTTGACACCATTTACCACTCTACATCGTATCCCTTTTACACTGATACTAAGGTTTACTATAAACATAGGTATTATCGTCAGCCATGTTTTGTCCAATGTCAACCACAAAACCAGAGATTATAGAACAGATGTGTTGATGCCTAATATAAAGTTGGCAACAAGTTCTGACATCAGCGCACCATGTTTAAAACTTTACTTTTACACCCTTTTTATGCTTAAAGTACCTTAAGTTTATTTTAATCTAAAACCACTAGCACTTAGTCTATCACTATACCGTTATAAGTACTTTTTCGCTTTTCGCGCTACCAGCTGCTTTAGTTCCCATTTTCACCACTACAAAATACGATTACACGTCTCTTTAATTTGTCTATGATCTGACACGTGAATTGAGTGACATTGGAAAAAAAATGGCTGATGATAATACCTATATCTATAGTGCCTTACTGATACGTCACACTACGAAATCCGTTCGACCTTTTAGGAGATACGATACTAAAGCCTTTTTAGCGAATTGAATAAGGACTTTTTCACACTTTATTTTATCCTATTATGCTCATTTTCTTTACAACGATATGTCACACGACAAAATCCGTTTGGTCGATTACGAGATGAAACCCTTATGTCCTTTTGGCGATGTCAATACAGTCTTTTTCACACTATTTATCACTCTACACAGGATCCCCTTTCAAAGATATGTCACACGACGAAATCCGTTCTGTCGTAAACGAGATATAACACTAACGTCTTTTTGACTATATCAATACGGACTTTTTGACACTTTTTGACAAAATCCATTCGGCCGTCTACGAAGTACAACCCTAATGCCCTTTTGGCATTTTTCGAAAGATGACTGATAGCAGTGATAGCACCCCAACCAGCGGTAATATTAAATTTGGCGCACTTAGCCAAGTTCCGAACCCTTTAGCACAGATTTCAACCAACAGCGCAGCCTGTAGCCGAAATTTGGAACTGGTTAGGAGAATCGACGTTGAAGAACCATTAATTTGTAACGTTTGTTTATTTTTTGGAAGATCACGGATCTCAGCTAATTTGCCTTTTAGTGTAGTACTATTATATTTACAAGGAGCTCATTACTGGACTGATCATTTTACCTTACAAAGTTCAGGATTGTTTGGAATATTTGAATTCACTTTCTAAATGGTGTAATTTTCGTGTTTGACTGATTAAAATTAAAACTAAACACTTGGCTCTGTTCAATCTAATGCATTATTAATAGTAATATTTTCTCTGTATCTGATGTCGTTGTTTATAAAACAAATATTTACTATTACCAGTTCAGCAATTTTAATTTCGTTTTCTTCTAATGTTTGGTTTGCTTTATGTCCCAATTTGAATCCATTGGTTTTATTTATCCATTAATTTCATTCCAGTTTAGTCATAAAAGCCTATAGTATTAAAGAATGCTAAAGTTTCCTCTCTAGTAGAGCATACGGAACCAGCACAGAACGGACTGTTTGTATAGGAGTTTCACAATTAACTAAACCTTAAGTCAAATAATCGTTTGACCCTGTATTTAATTTCAATTTCCTAATGCTTTTCTCTATAATCCTTTTGTTCTAAAAACTCAACATTTACAATCAAAGTAACTACGATTTCTATCAATTTTGTTTTAATTTCGTTTTTTTTTTCGTCTCCCACAATGCGACTGCTTTTGGAAAAGTTTAACCGAAATACTAATTGAAATTGAAAAGTTTGCGAAGCCATCCCGACATGCAGCGTGCGCTGTTCGGTCCAGCCTTAATTGTTTCGACACGGAGTTAACAGCTGAGCCAAGGTTGTAAAAAGAATCGAGTGACGGGTAAAGTGCACTGACCACCAGCTTTACTCGGATGACCCCAGTCGTAGTAGCCCGCCACGGTTGCCGCAGCTATAACCGATGAATCATAACACCGCAGATGGGTGAAACACTCAATACTAATTGAACCACAAGAATATAGAGAGAAACTATATAATATCAAACAATTTTGAAAGATTGTTTATTTTTAATCGGACCAGATTTACGTGAACTTCAGAACTGTAGAACTGCATAATGTAGGAAACCAAAAACCAATATTAACCAAATGGTCAGAATACAGTGAAGAAGTATAAACGAAACAAACAATAATAACATCAAAGAAATACTAAAAAGATAGTATGATGAAAACACTACGGATTTTTGTTGTATGAGCCATTTTGTTCTCATTTTTATTTAAATCTGTTAATTCTCGATTCTTTCTATAAATTTCAGTTTTAGTTACTTAATGATTTAATATTAAGTTAAATGTAATAAAGATTAACTAACAACAAGAAAATTAAAAAAAAAAGAAATACCAAGTTTCGAGTAAGATTTGGGTATAAAATGTTCTTGGTCTTATTAATATATTATGGATGTGAAATTGCAAAAGACCACTTTTTAAGACTTTTAAGGCTTAAGAATCCAGTCATTATGAGTGCTAAGGAGAGGAAGATGGTCCATAATCACCTTTAGGTCTCACATCAAATCCCCTCACTAAGTGGCATGTCTCAAAAGCCACGCAATTTTGATATGGTTGCTGTTGACGTGAAAAAACAACAAATATTATCATTAAGTTGCCACTCATCAAAAATGAAGAATAGACTTTTAATGGTAAATGTTCTGACTTAAGTTATTTTCGGGTATAATGATAAATTGCAATGTTTACGGATATTCAATGCCATAAAAAGTAATATCTTAACTTTCCTCCACGTGGATCTATTCCATTTCTTTGTGTATCTTCATCTATGTCTTGCCATGCAATAATCATAATAATTCCACCTGAATCTAGTCGTAATAGGTTTTAGGTAAGTTTTCCTGGATTTTCGGAACATTTGATTTTCATTTAATTTAACTCGCCTCCAAACTGTGTTCGTTATTCTGTGTTCTACTTTCCTAAGACGAATTTCAACAATATTTAACATCTAATATTGGTTTCAGTGTTCAATGGTGTCTCTGGACTTTTTTTTTAAATACAAAACGAAGTAGAAGATTTCAAGAACGTCTTCGATTCTGTTTGTATAAATAGTGTTCATTGAAAAAGGCCCAAAACCACAAAACAAATCTGAAGAAATACAGATGTGAGTACAAGATCTGTACACACTTTCTTCTTCAGCTAAAAAAACCTGCACTAATAATTTTATGTACTCCATTGTATCAAAGGATGTAATAACCCATAAAATAAACAAAAAAAAAAAGATAAAAAAGAAACCTTGGAATAATTAAATGTGCTTATGTAAGAAACATTTCCTCTTTTAAAAATGCAAATTTATTCTTTGATTATAAAAAAAATTTACTCAAATATTGAACACCAACAAACTTAATTTCATAAACGAATCTTATCGAGTTTAACATCCTCAAAAGAAATGACCCCAAAGCTCAAGAGTTTTTCGTTTGAAGATAAATTCAAAAACTTCGACTCTTTTATAAGTCTTATTGAAAAAAAGCTTCCCGTATGATTAAACGACTCTAACAAAGTGAGGAAAGTGCAATTAATCATTAAGGCTGAAGTAGAACATTTTTACGAAGCTGTTCTACGAGATGTTTTATCGGTAATTACTTAACGATGTAGTAATTCTATTTCATAATATCTATAAATTACTTTTTAATCAATTAATTGATTAATTTTCAATAGTAGTTACATCTTTGTAAATAACTGTTTGTCAATAATTTAATTGAAATATAATTCATAGAGTTATTTTGTGTTTTTAAAAAACACTTTACAAATTGTCTTTCAGAATATAAATTGTTTAAATTTCAATATTTCAATGTGGTAAATGTAATGTTTTGAGTTTATAAAAATGTGTTTGTTATTTAATATTTGGCCGGTTTTATGGACAATATTGATAGCTAGAGTATATTTTGAATTTTTTTGAAGTACTGAATCAGGCAAATAGGTGGTGAGTGGTTGTTTGACAAAAATCACTAAATTTAAGAGAGAACGTACAAAACTTAAGTTTTAATTTTCAAAAGGCTACGTTGTTTGCCATCTATCAATAATGAACGTTCTCAGTAAAAATTTTCATTTAAAAACTTGTATAGAAGTTTGCTCACTCGATTTACAGCAATAAAATATTGGATAAAAAAGAGGTCATAAGAACTTTTTTTTAAAACTGCATATAATAAAAGCTAAAAAGCTCGCTATAAACTGTTTCCAAAGCTCAAAATGTTCATTTTGAGTTCCTCTACGATTCAATTAACTCAAGTATAAATATTTATTGCTTAAATTTGTTTAAACCCTAATAAACAAATGAATTTTCAAAATTTTAAAGAAAATTACAACTTGAAATGAATATAAATAAGCCAACAATTTAAGGATTAAAATGAGACTTTATAAATCTCATCTTCATACTTTGAAACCGAGTTAGGATCAAATAATAATTATTTTGTAATCTTTTTTAACTAATTTTACACCGTCTCCAGTTCTAATTATTGGATCAAAGTTTATGACACTCCATTTTTTTTTCGTTCTTTTATCCAAGGAACAAATTTAATCTTAGAAAATGTCCACTTCTTTTAGTTAACGAGCTAAAGTCTTAGATAGATAGATAGATTTTTTTGGGTTGGCTGTTAGCCTGTATCACTGCGACCTTTGCAGATCTATTGTGAACACCCATTATCTGTGGAATAGGATTAGAGCAGCTTGTCCAGCTCTGCCCTCTTAATGAGACCTAATAGCCTTGACAGTGGCCACTCCGCATAACTTGGAGCAGCCGGTTTCTCCTCTCCCAGTACTAGATACCGCATCCTTGCAAGGCCTTTACATTGACATAGGACATGAAATGCGGTGTCCTCTTCCTCTTGGCAGTATCGAGAAATGTCTTCATCTGCTAAGTTTAGCTGACTCATGTGTTTTCTAAGCCTACAATGTCCTGTCAAGAGACTGACAATCATTCTGACATCATTTCGCCTTTGTGATAGCAGCTCTGCAGTAAACTTCACCGAGTGTCCCTATATGAAGACTTTGGCTTGTCGCTTGCCCGGTGATTTTTTCCACCACTCCTGGGCCTTCTCTAGCCTCCATTTCTCAATGGCTGCCTTTCTGAATGTGTCAGCAACTCCGCCGAATGGTTACGGACCAATCATTGGGGTATTAGCTCCCGCACGGGCCAATTCATCAGCCTTCTCATTGCCCCGAAACCCTGAGTGTCCTGGTATCCATGCCAGTGTCAGAGAATTTTGACTTGCGGCATGTGTGAGGGCTCCAACACAGTCCCACACCAGCTGTGAGCTTATTTGTGCTGAGACTATCGCCTTTAGAGCTGCTTGGCTGTCCGAGTATATGACTACGGTTTTACCCGTGTTTATAAGTCTTATAAACAATTAAATTTGTAATCAGAAGTCAAAATACATAAAAAACTTGGGGTGGAACCATCAGAATTAAAAAAGAAATGTTGGCACCAGACTAAAGGCTTAATCCAAGGTTTCACGATTATGATCAACGCAAACAAACGAAATATTATTTTTCTACGGTTATTATACAAATGTATCATTTTTTGACAGTAATCTCTAAAGAAATGGGGTACATTGTTATATCAAATAAAGAAATATCTCATTTCTTTATCTGATAACACAAAGTATTCATTTCTTTATTGTTTTAACTTAATCAAGTATACTGTGACAATCATGTATTCATATATTTGACTAACAGTACAGGTTGACAGTAATAAAGTAGTGATAGGTACAACAGATAGTTTTTAATACAATATTTAAATTGGATTGTTATTTAAGTAAAAATGTTAAGTAGTGATGAAAATGAATTAGAATTAACTCCTCCTGAAATAAGAGAAGCGGCAAACGAAGCTTGTCAGAATTTAATTCCCGAAATTTCAAAACATAAGTACCAGAATGCATATGAAAATTTTGGTGACCTGGCAAAAGAAAAAGGCAACAAATTCCGTTTCAGAAACTGTGCTTTTAGCTTATTTTTCTGAATTAACAAATAAATTTAGGGTATGATAAGTGTAAATATTGTAAATAATAGGTAATTTTACTTAAATAATATAACTTATATCGTTATGTTTTGTTTTGTATTTGATTTGTTTTTGAATTATTGTATTATTTTGTGTTATAACCGTAGAAAAAGTATAGTGTTTGACTCGCTAGGAATAACTCATTTTCCACTCGTACGATTTGCAGCATTCACCTGCGGCTCATGCTGCAAACATCGTACTCGTGGGAAATGAGTATCATTCCTTGCTCGTAAAACAATATACTATTTTTCTATACTTCTTTTTTTATTTCATTTCCATTGCCTTATAAGTTAGTTTCAAAGAAAAGTATTAATTTAATTAAAATTGTAAGTATGTCTATAGCTTAACAAAAGTCTCTTTATGTACGCATACATTATAGTAATACTAATCATTACTTTAATACTACAACAAAAAATAAACATAAATTACAGTCTTTAGCTACTTTGCTATATAAATTAGTTACCTCTTCCTTAATATTTATTTAAAAAAATTGTGACCGTAACTTGAGATATTAAATCTAATTGAAAATAACGGTGTTAAATCAGAAAGTTAATACGGCTCGAGTAAATTATGATGCGAAATCACATCCATATAATAATCATTTTATATCTATAATAAAAAGATAATATTGAATGCTGATACATTAAATCTAATAGGATTTGAAGTCGATTTTCTTTTAGTAGGTAATAGGCTTTATCTATTTTGATATGAATTCAATTTAATGCTATTTTGGATAGCAGATGGATACATCATATTTCAATAGAATTGTTGGATCTATTTAAAAAGTACGCATAAAAGTTTGGAAAACTGGATTACAAAATTTTTCCGTTGAAGCCATGAAAACAGTTAGATCAGAAATCATAACATACATTTTTAAAATCTTTTTACGAGTTTTTTAAAAATATATTCATGGTGGAAATTATTAATAATTCACGTTATAAAATCATTTTTGGTATATGAACATACATAAGCCAAGATTGTAAAAATACTTATTAATTATAAAAAGCATTGACTTAATTCAACAAACTATAATTTAGTTACGATATCTTTTCTACCATCATTATTAAAATATGTTTTATCCACATCCAAATTCCTTATAGAGAGTTAGCATTTGCCACCATCTCTCACTTTCCCCTCTAGAGCAGCAAAGTGATATTTTAAGAAATCAAAACTAAACAATTTAATTACACAAACATTCTGTGACAAATAAGTAAAATTTTACAAATATATATTTTTAATTAACTTGTTGTCCAATCATACACAATTGGCACATTTGACATTAGTGCCAATTGGTGCCAAATATAACAATAGGTACATGTGTGGAAATTTTGTTCGATTGACTGTTTCGAATGATCTAGAGATGTCAATGTGTGCATTCAGTTTAATATTCTGGCTCGAATAACAGAAATTCAAACAGACTTGTGAACAATTACCATTAATATTATGGCATTTAGACGTATATATTACATAAACTGTAACCCCAGCGATTATTGATATTAATATGTACAAACCACTTTTTATAAGTACCTACTAAAGATACAAGTTTCCACTTTTAGTTGTTTGTAAACAAAGGTAGGGAATGAATGTTTAATGAATTTTGACCATAACTTTCAATTTTATCTGGCGTTAATATATTTACATGAATCTAATTAATTTATTACTTCAGAATGGATCATTATTATTGGTTACAAACTAGCACTACTAAATTAGCTGAAGAGCTAATGGCACAAAGGGTAGGTGTTATAGGCAACTTGAAATCATAAAAAGTATCTTTATTTGAATGTAAGCGATAACAGAATAAAGATTTTCGCAAAAAGTTTGCGGTTGTTTTGGATCTGCGCAATAGGCAAAAACTTTAATCACGTCTCACAAATATTCAAAAGCGTTATCTATACTAATATTATAAAGAGAGGAGGTTTGCTTTTTTGTTTGTTTGTTTGAAATGAATAGGCTCCGAAACTACTGGACCGATTTCAAAAATTCTTTCACCGTTGGCAAGCTACACTATTCCCGAGTGACATAGGCTATGGTTTATTAAAAAAAAAAATAGGGATCCTTACTAAAATGCCATTAATGTAACCAAAAACGACCTTAAATAAAATCCTTACATCGCGTGCACTGAGAATACTATTGATTAAAGAATAAAATAATGTACTACGATTTTGAAGAATATATAAATATCTACAAACAATGCAGCGACAGCATATGTCTAAATATTATAGTTACGTCACAATAACTAATTTTTAATTTTTTAAAAGTTTTTATCTTGGTATTATTCCTTATCAAAATAACTTATTTCATAATCACGACAGATATCACAAATTTAGCATGTGCAATGGGACAAGGCTACTTATAAAGGAATTAAAGGACAATTAAGTTGTAGCAACCAATATAACTGAACCACCAGCTGGTCAACTAGCTCATACACTGAGGATACCGATGATCCCAACTGATCTACCAAATCCATTTAAACCGCTTCAATTTCCTATCAAAACATCTTTCGCTTTTACTAATAATAAGTCTCAAGGTCAAACCTTCCAAATAGTAGGGATCGGTTTTCCTCATGGCCAACCGCCTAAGGCGGGTCGGAGCACCTGAAAATCATTTTATTTTGCTGCCAGAAAATATAACAACATGTAATATTGTTTACCGGGAAGCGTTGACCCAATAAATTTAATGATATTAAATATGATTGCGTGTTTTTTATTTTTCTGTTATAGGTATTAAAAAATCATCTTCTGGCTAAATTTTAAAACCATCAACACATTTTATCTAAAGTACTATTAAATTGTTTAGATCTATTATGTTGGTTATGTATACGCATATCTATTGTAGAAATTTGTACGAGATTTTGTAGATTAATGACCACGTTTAACTGTCAACCTATTTTAAATCCACATTATTCTCTTAAACAAAGGTCGACTAACACCTGCAGACACTATATATAGATTTATTACTCATGGTTAGTTAACAAAACAATATTCAAACAATTAGCAAAATGTACATTTATCTTCTAATTGTTTTTACCGATAAAAAATTCATTCCCATCCACATTTTTTTGTTTGTAATTCGAATTTTGGTTAAAACCATTAATACCTCAGTAAAAAAATATTAAGCTCAACGTTATAACGATTTGTATAAAACCTGATAACCTCGTATTACAAAAATGAAATTAAACGTGATTCATCGATGAGTTTATCTAGAAAAACGCAAATTATTAATTCAATGTGCTGTTCCAGATTACTCTTTTGATTTTTGTAATTAAAAATTGTATAGAGCTTCAAAAATTGCTCAAAAAAAATTGGAAGGATAATTTTGTTCTGTTTTTTAAAAAACTATAAAAGTATAAAAAATGACCTCAACCGATTTTTATTTATATAAAAATACAATTTATAAAATATACTAACTAGAATTAGTAGTGAGAAAGATCATTCCATGAATATTTTTTTAATGTTATACACGGACTCAATAAACATTTATAGCCTTTTACTGTTGTTATATCTTTTCAGCGGCGAAACTGTTCTTTAAAGTAGAATTATCATAAAAAATGGGTTAATAACAATAAATATCGAGTAACTATTAAAATATTTAATGAACATCGACAGTTCTAACTTAAACATACGTGGATGTCCCTTTTTTTCTTCTGCAGCCAAATTCATGATGTAGGTTTTCGTGACGGTGCGCGAACTCATAGGTAAGATTTACCTTCATTAAATTATTTTTCTTTAACGTTCCAGAAGAAGTATAACTTTAAAAACTTTAAATGGCGCAAAGGAAGAGTCTTAAGCGGAGTTTTATAAGCCAGTATTTCTACTTGAACAGAGTCAAAGAATTATTTTTTTATTGGCCGAGCTTTAATAAAAACATTTACCTTTGTTATAGAAAAAATGATAATGAAAAAACTGCTTAACATCGCGATATATCAACAAAGAGCACTAAATCGGTTAACAGTAAGTTCCAAAATTAACATAAAATATTCGTAGATACCGAGACGTAAAATTTAGCAATTTTGTGTAATATTTAAATATATTCTACTCTAGTTCTAAGACCTTTTAGAAATTGTTTTAATTTTAAAAAATTGTTTGAGGCATTACAATGATTGATATAGTTTCTTAAAACTGTGAAAATAATTTCTGTTCTGTTTATATTTCTTTATTGTAAACTAAAACTAAGCTAAGGTGTGATAATATGTTAATCCTAAAAATACATTAGCGGTGAATTATTTATGATTATTATCTCCTTTTTGTATCCATTATCATTACTGTTTCCCTCTTATAATTAAACCAGCAGAGTGGAACAATGTTTTAATGCTTATTTAAGTTCGTGACAAAGATACCATTCAAAACGAAGAACACAAGAGCGTCCCTAATACATTTTTATACAAAAAATTTAAAAGAAATCAAAATATAACATTCATGTACGAGGACTGTCGCAAAGTAAACAGGACTTTTAAGTAATATCCGATATTAGTAACGCCATCTGTTATTGGTACTAGGGTTAGATAGGTAGATACATCTTTCATTGATGTTCTGTCAAAATTTCATGACAATTCAACCACTTCACGCCAAATTATCGCGCTAAAAGTGACAGTACCTTTTTAAAATAGGTCGAAAAACGAGCATCGCACAAAGAACCAATATTAAGTTCTGTTTTAAACTTGGTAAAACATTTATCGAAACGCATCAAGTGTTAAAACAAGTTTATGGTGATGACTGTTTATCTCGTAGGCGAGTTCAAGAGTGGTTGAAACGGTTCAAAGAGAGTCTCAGGAAGACCACTAACATGTTGGCCAGCCAAATTTGTGATTACACCAGGAACTGTCGAAAAAGTGCGTCTTTTTATTAAAAATAAGTCAATATGTTCATTGAAATACATGCAAATGAAATTAGATTCGATCTATCGCATTTTGATGGCTTCAGTAATGTAATATCCTTTTTATATTAACCCTACATTTGCCTCAAGATTTTTTATTAAAATATTATGTACAAATTTTCTCTAATTTATTGATTTAGCTGTTAAGGGAAATATTTCCAGATGAAGTAACAAACTGATCATTTTTGAAAATCTAAATATACCAAAACTATTGAATAATATCAAATATTTCATGCTTCTCTGGATCTCACATTTGATGACTGTTTTTTGTAAATGAGTAAATATTTCAAAAGCGCACATGAGTGTTCCTAGTTATTAATTAAGTTATTATTCGCGATACAATCATAGAGCAATAACGCTGTTTGGTTCCTATATTAAATCGACCTTATCGTGTTCGCAATGGAAATAAATTTATACTCCAGGGAAATAAGTAAAAAAATACCATGTTGGTGACTGTGAATAATCCAGGTAACTGGTAAGTTTTTTAGTTATTATATACCTATACAATGAAAACCTACCTGTTTCAAACCACAAGGTCAGTGCCATTATTTTTTTATAAACAAATTAAGGCAAACAATGTCATTTTTTCACTTAAGTTTTAAAAACTAAAAGTAACTTTCTTTTAGAGCATAAAAAAGCAACAAAGTGGTGGTTTATAAAAGTCGATAGATTAGTTTGTTGCTTAGATAATTGCAAAAAACTGCAAAATTGAAAATTATCAATAACTATTATAAAATTAATCTTTAATATTGCTAGTCCAGAGTGGGGTCTTATAAAGCTGAACAAACTTTCTAAATTTCAGATTGATCCATCAATTAGTTTAAAAGTTATTCAATTTGTTTATCCCAGAGACAATTTGTTTGCAATAACCAAAGTCAGAAAATGATAATGCTAGGACAATTCTGTGGTTGCATTTTAAAGAGGAAGAGTTTATCTATCAATTTGGGCCACAAAAATTCGAAAAAAAAAATTAAATAGCAAGATTATTGTAATTTGACACTAATAAACTTTTAGAATATCTATTTAACTATTCGAAAAGCTGGCATTTTTACACGAATTTAGAAAAATTACGAGAAAAACTTATTTCCCTGGACTATTACCTCGTCCTAAGGTTCTATTATGTTTTTCAAAGCAGAGCATATTTTAAACATATTGAATATTTGATATCCCTTGAAAATATATGAATAATATGAACTTTTTTTTTGAAACGCACTTTTGAATTCTGAATTATTAACTGTGAGGCAGTTTTTTTATGAATAAAAATTGTGTTTATTAGCTGGAAACTCTTTGTAGATGGATTATGAACGTTCTGTTGTTTGATTTGCGAATAAATGTGGAAATGCAATAAATGCTCAGCCTCTCTATTTATTTTTGAGATGCACTTTATATTTTTGTTTGAATTTTTAATATAGAGCTAAATATATATTTCGTTTATGAATTTTAAAAAATATTCAATTTTTATATTCACATTTTTTAAAATGATTTTAGTTAATTTAAAATTAATTGGGATGGGTATAAATTTGATTAAAAAACAAATTTTTTGTTCGATTATATTTAAAATTAATTGGCGAACTTCGAAACGCCTAACATTAATGCCATTTTCTATTTTTAATCATATTTTCTCGTATTTTCTAATTTTTATTATTTTATATAATATATTAGACACCAACCGCGCCACCTTACGGTAGCGTCATAGCATTTAATTTAGTAAGAATTCTTACGGTGGCGTCATACTAGTATTATCTTAGTTTTCTTTTTCCGATTTTTTTTTTGTTCCTCTGACTATTTTGATTGTATTTCAGTAACAATAAATAACTTAGTTTAATGATGATTTTTAGAAATCAAAACATAGCGCCATCTACTGGTGTCTACCCAAACTAGATGTCAAACATTGATAAAAAGTTTTATCATTTAACTTAAACGCTTAAACCACTGTCTTTTAGGAATTCGTAGAACAAAACAATAGATGTCACTTTACCTTCGAAATCTACATATAGGTGGAAAATTAATTTAAAAAATATTTAATAGCGGTCCAAATAGTAACTAGAAACAGCATATAAGATGGCAAAAGAAGGAGATGAAACCCCATACTTGGTACCAGAACCATCTTGTGGAATCAGCAGTAGTACGATCTTACAAAAACTAAAGAAAGAAATGGATAGCAAAAAATCCAAGTAGGTACTGGAACAATCTAGAAGGACTAAGACAATTGAAAACTCTCCTGGTAAACTACAACCAGAAGAGATCAGGAATATTAACCGGGCACTGCCGATTAATAAGACACATGAAGAAACTAGGATTGGTAGATGAAGCAAAGTGCAGATTCCGAGGCAGATTCTATGAGGTAGAGGATGAGACCTCAATACACATAATCCCAGATTGCATTGCATTACCTAAATCTAGGGTCATACGAAATAATAGTGGAAGATCTACCTAAGTTGAAGCCCAACGATATCCTAAACTGTTTAAGAAATATAGGACTAGAAGTGCTACTGTAAAGGGGGGAGACACAATAGATCTTATAGGTCCTTGAATAAATTTCCAAATTTGTTTTTCAAACTTATTTACCCAATAGATTGCAGATGTAATACAAGAATAAGTAACTAATTATTATCACAATGCGAGTAAAAATTTGTTTTCTAAGATCACATATACCAACTATTGATGGTAACATGCCTTTTATTAAAATTTAACCTAATATCCTCAACTGTTTGGAATAGCATTTCATAAACAGAATTAATAAATAAGCACTTAACGACATTATCATTTCATTTCCTACAACTATTCTGAAGTTAAAATTATCCTGAGAGTCCCACAACAGCAGTATCAGATTGCATGGGTAGGGATTATAGACCTTATCTTTAAATCAATTATAATAATAAAATAATCGTCTAAATACCGATTTAAACAAGAACCAATTACGGATAAACTCCGACTATCCCTTTATAAGCTATTACGAAAGGTAATTTGCAGAAAACAGGGTTTAAACACCACATTATACAATATTTTAGTATTATACAGCTATTGATTTTAGGTAAGTGGGATTAATTCTTACTACAGGAAATCTTAAATATTCAAAACTCATAGAAACTTTACTGGATTAATTCCATTTTTGGGTAAAACTTTAATTTTTTATAAATAAAGTATGATACGTAATTATCTATAATACTTGCGCCTTATAGATGGTTCACATCAACAATATGACATATACTTTTTTCAATCTTAGTTTATATGTCAATCATTAACCAAAAAATTATGACCTTCCCGTAATTATCCATCGATAAAAAATGGCAATAGGTGATTCGTTGAAACATTTACCGCGTTTCGTTTTAAGGGTTGCCTGAATTAAAGAAGTTTCCAGTAGCAGAATAAGACTATACAAGCTTTGATAATGAATTGGTAAGGGGTTACAAAATTTTACCCGGACAGACAAAGAGAAAACAAGCCAAGAATATAAAAAGGAAGTGGTTGTATCAAATTTCTTGCTCCACCCCGTTTAACGAATGGTAGAGAAATTTTTATACAACAGATGTTAAGTTGAAAGAAAACAAATACGTCTTTAAAAACCGCATTCGAATAGGATCAGTAGTTTTTATGTGATGCGCGCACAAACATTTTTATATGACCTATGTCAAAATTTTGCTTCTTACTTCTCTCAATTAAAACGATTGGTAACCACAAAACGTCTTGGTACCTTTTAATATATGACATTTTCAATGTTATTGACCATAACAAAGAATTTTCGTTTAATATTTTATAAATACACCGTAGTAACTAATATATATTTAAAAACAAAGCTAATTGAAGTATTTATCATATCAAAACATTCAAAAGCAACTTAAAAATGTTAGTTTTTTATTTTATTTATACTACCTTACGCCTGGTACCTACAACACGTGGATTTAGGTTAACTTCATTAACAAAGTAAATAAACGTTAAAGATATAAGTATTAAAAAAATATACTACATACAATTCTAACCAGTTGAATTAATTAGATCGTAGTTAATAATAAATTCTTACCATACAATAACACAGACAAAACAATCACGTTGAACTATAACGAAAAGGAATCTGGTTCTTGTTCGGTTTAGGTATATTTGTGCATTCCAAAGGTACCTTCCAAGCGTTTGTGGCGATTTAATGAGCAGTCGCAATGGCAAGAGAGAGCCCCGGCTAATTCAAACCAAAACCAGTATATATTACAAATATAATACCATCTGGATACCTCGAGACAGATCCGTTTATGTGTAAATTAATATCGAAACTTCTACATCGAATATTGTGGTATGTTGGTTTAAACTTTATTAATCAAAATTCTGTGAATATATACATAGAAGAGGATTCATTAATCATTATGTAATCTTAATCACATTAACTGTACGTAAATTAGACAGTCATTTTAATTAGACAAGCTGTGTTAAATTATTTCAATTAGATTGACCTATTGATCTCTCTAATTTAACCTTACTGAATTTGTCACCAGGATAAAACATCATTATTATATTTGGACAATTGGACATCGATAAATTGAGGTGCCAAGATTAAAATCTTTGAACTATTAAAACAAATCGCAGTTGAAATTCTATCTGTTATTGTTTAATAATTTATAATCAAAATAACTGCATTTATAATTGTGAGAGGAACAATAAACAAAAAAATAATAAACCAATAACAAGAAATTAACAATTAACAAGTCTATGAACACTAGTTTTTTAGTTCTTTTATAGAATTAAAAAGCCCTTTCATTATATTTTTACTATAATTAATACAGTAACTAAACTACAGCCCTCGGTGAGTCTTTGCCATTGCTGTTTGTCTGTAATGGTGCGACATTTTTTCAATTTCTCCTTAATGTCATTTAATATTCCTGTTTGTATACTTTCTAAAAAAATTTTAAAGTTTCAAAATTTTCAAAAAATCCCATGAGATCCGATAATCGTTTACTAAAGAATCCATGGTTCCGGTCTCCTAAACGAATAAAAATATAAGACAGGGCACTAAACAAATAAATGACTTAGAGTTTTACGTTTCAATTGTCCATTTGACAAAGTCTCACTCTCATTAACGTCATGCTATATGTGCGTAAGGAGAAAGTGAGTAAGTGTCACATGTGTCATGAGTTGAATTTAACGACCGTTAGGCGATTTGATGGCTAAGCACATATAGCTTAGTTGTTAAAGCGGCAGCGCGTAGAGCTGAAGGTTGCGAGTTCGAGTCTCGCTGGGTGCGACATTCTTTCAATTTCTCCTTAATGTCATTTAATATATTATTGTTTGTATACTTTCTAAAAAAAGTTCAAAATTGTCAAAAAATCCCATGAGAGAATTCTCAAATAATCGTTTACCAAATTCATATTACTGAACTTTGTCAAATAAAATGAATTCATGATATTCTGAATAAAAAATGTTTTTACTTACTACTTTAATAATACAGCGAAACAAGATTTTTATGAGCACAATGTCTGGAAGGCACAAAAAAGTGAAACAAAAACAATTAAAACAAAGCACGATAAAAACAGACTTGAAGAGAGACAGAAAGGAAAATGTATTTTATATTTTACGTAAAAACTAATAATTTGTAAATGTAGCATACAAAGCTAATTTCGGATATTTTTACCTTATCAAATACTTCCAGTTTTAATCATTCTTTATCTTTTCGAGGTTGCTGAGGCCGAATATGAATTTCATTTTTATCTAGAATTAGAAGAAGATGTTCAAAAATCAAATTTGATGCAAAAATTCGAAAAATGAATTTTATTGATGTTTCAACATCTTTGGTCGCTTCAAATATTTCCTTTTGCAAATTTTACTGTGCTATCTTTGAAGTAAGTATTTCAATAAAAATAAAACCTCTCCGAATTGTTTGAACTAATTAGATGAGAATTCGTAATGTTTGTTGACAGATTTTGTTAGTTTCACGTTTATTACAGACAGTTGTATTTCCAGAGGAATCAAAGACAGCTAATATCATCCCAGTGCATAAAAAAAGAAAACGTGAAGAACTAAACAATAATTATAGACCAATTTCAATGTTAAGCACATGGAAAAAATAGTTAAAGCAAGAATGGTTAAATTTGTAGAACAAAATTTTAAATGTGATCCACAACAATATGGCTTTTAGAAGAAGAGTAACACATTGGGAGCTGCCTCAAGTTTTTTTGGAATATGTATCGGATGAAATAAATCAAAGAAAATATGTCGGGGCGGTTATCGTGGACCTGCAAAAAGCGTTCGATACGACGGTAAACAATCATGAAAGTGAGGAAAAGGTTTTAAGTGTTGGGGTGGCTCAGGGGTCAATGCTGGGGCCCCTGCTCTACCTCTTGTATGCACATAGTTTGTACAAATACTTCATGTTCGCAGATGACACAGTGTTAGGGACAGACCAAAAATACTTGAAAAAAAATTTACTTTGATTTAGATTTATATTATAGGTGGCTATGTCATAATAAGTTTAGTATGAATGAGACAAATACGGTATACATGATGATGAGCAACAGGAACAAAACAAAAGTGATTGTAAATAGAAATAAGCTAAAGGAAGTGGCTGCTTTTAGATATCTGGGTTTGACCATTAATAAAAAGCTGCCATGTTGAAAAAGTTGCGCGCTCAGTAGCGCGGGAAATCATAACTCAATGCTCTATTCAGGCAGATATTATGCTTTTTTCAAAACTTTTCTCTTTTGATATATTTAAAAAATAAATAATAATACATAAGTTGTATTTTTCCACATCTTGTTTTTCAAATTTATTATGCAATAAATCATAACAATTATAGAGATTACAACACTCTTACTTAAATTGTGTACAGGGACAAATAACATCATGTTCACACACATTTTCCCTTACACGAACAAAAATATTTCAGCAGAACATACATCATAGAAGTTAAAAAAGATAATTTCACCATTAATAAACAAACCACATTTATCCTAAACTTTAGTAACAATATTGGAAAATATAGCTTTACTCCATTCGTTAATTTGCCAAAGATCTCTTGAACTGTGTTTATAAAGCAGGTTTTAAACGGCGCATACTCATATTACTCATCAGCGTGTGCCCAAACGATGCAAATCTCTAAAGTCATATAACTTTTTTCCTAAGACATATTTTTACTTAAAAATTTAGAGAAAACTTCATGTTTTATATTTTAATGCTGTGTTGGTTAAAATCATAAACTGAAAGGTTTCTCCCTCAATTTTTTCAAGTAAACATGAAGCTAACGAAATCTGTCAACAATGCGTTTAAAAAACAACAACTCTACATTTATAAATAATTTGTTTAAACATTTCAGATGAGTCGCATCTTAATCTAAATACTTTAAAGATTATACAGTAAAATTTTCAAAACAAAATATTTACCGCGACCGAAGAAACAGCGAGTTGAAAAGTCATCAAAATTTATTTTTGACATTTTTGCATAAAAGGTCTTTCACCAATTCTGAGACCATAAAGAATGATCAAAATTGGTCATTTACCTATCATTATCGCTTTTTAGATTTCTACAAATGAATGAAGTCACTGTGAAATGGATCAAAAAGCATCTGCTGGATAAACAAATTTAAAAAATAATGTTTGCAATAGGCAGATATTGCATGAAACAGATTGATTCTTGAAGGTTATAAAACAAAAAAGCGTAAAATCAGCATGTCAGAAATCATCAAAAGATGCATAATTTTTAAAATGTGCTAGAACTTAGTGGATGTATAAAATTTTCGGACTCAGCGATAAAAACTTAATATTGTAATATAGCTGTTTTCAAATAATACTTTATTTTAAAAAATTATGATTTTGCATACAAAACGTTTATATAGAAAAAAAAACAAAGAAGGTAACATAATTATAAGTATAAAAAAATCTGAAAATATTTGCTGCTGACATAGGCTTTGTTATTTGTATAGGAAATTGTTCCACAGATAATAAAATATCATTAAAGAGTTATCAATAATGAAAACTCTGTTCATATTAAAACAATGGAATAAAACAAATTCAAAATGAATAAAAAGAGTTCTTTTCAAGATTTCCTCTTTTCTATTATAAACCAATTAACATTTTAAATTGTACTCGTAATTGGTTTTGGATAATATTACATGAATTCTAAGCCTAAACTTTACAGAAAGTTTTGATCAATATAGACATTGGTTTAAGTTGACATACCGTTTATTGTTATAATTTTTATATAATTTATTTATTATAAAAAATTAATAAAGTAAAGGTAGAATTGTATTGTTTAAAATAGAGAAAACTCGTGTAAGTATACAGCCGTTTAGATATACATTCGAAAAATATAGTTTTACATTTTCAAATAATCCAAATATTCAAATAATTCCCCACATATAAATGATCAACATTTGCACTTAAGTCATTCAACCACGTGTTGTTTTTTTTTTTCAATTACAAAATGCATTCATACTATTTTCAAATTTGATTTTCAATAAAACTATATAATACATTGTTTTACTATTACCAGGAAAGAGCGTTATTCCTATTTTTAAGATAAAAATTAAACGTCTGTAAGATTTTATCTTATCTTACTGCTCTAATTAAAGAAGTGCCAACATTAATATTCTAGACCATCACCACAACTATGTATCCAAAAAAATATCCCACATACTTGAATTGCGTAAAAAGTAAATCCAAAATATTGCACAGAAATATCACACCCACTGTAGTCATTCCAATCACTTATCACAACAAATATGATTCAGTCATGCAAGTCTTTCTCGGTATCATAGCAACACGAACAACGCGTAGCGGACGACTGCCTTTGCCAAACCCATCATGGTCTATATACGTGGTCTTGAACAACTGTTATGGTACCGATGGTGGGGCATTGGGCTGTAGGGCAACTTAGGACCCTTTGTTCCGAAATCGTATACCTGGTGGGTATACATTGAATTGGAGGCATCAGAGATGGACTCGGATTGTAGGTACACAACTACACATTCAAATAGTACGAAAAGATATGTAATATGATGAAAAAAATCAATAAAATATAAAATCTTTAGTATCATCCGGCTTTTTAAAGTTAGTTTGTTAAAAATTTTAAAATTCGTTTTAGAACTTTCTGAGATATTCACATTTTTAGACAAAGTTTAATGTTCATCAAAAAGAGCTATTATATGAACTGACATCCGAAATAATTATCCTTAAGATAACTCTAAGTTGTCTTATGAGCCATCTAGAGGAATCTTTTAGAGCTCATCGAGAAGATTTTAGTTAATAATTTTATTTAAGAAATATGGGAATCATATTGAATTGATTTAAAAAATATACATAAAAATTACAAAACCTTTGTATAATAAATAAATACTATCATATTTGAATCATCATTGTTTTTTGATCCAGTTGCCAGCATCTTGTTACCATGAATTAATCCCAGCATCAATTTTTACGTGAGAGAATATTAATTATACTAAATAATTAAAAGTAGAGTTATTATATAAAAACTTTTTTTTTAAATCGAACCGCCTTCAAAAAAAAAAAAATAAAAATGCACTAAAAAGCCAGAAATAAAATCTTTATTTTTTAAAAAAATTGGAAGCAACTAGGCAACTGATTTCGATTTCGTTGAAGTCGGTTCCTATGGTTTATATCCTTGTAAAAGATTTGAGTTACTAACATTTGAAATCTAGATTAAACTAGAGGGCCATTGGAGCCGACGATCGGGATCAGATGATCCAGCAGTTAAAGCGCCGTCTCGTAAAGACATAAAATGCAGGATCGATACCTGTCGGATTTAATTTTTTTTAATGTCATTTTTTTAATTTCTTAATATAACTAAGTTATTCTCACGATAAATAGAAATCTCCTTGTAAATATCCAAACGATAATTTGTAAAGATATGCATAATTTTAGTTATTTACTGGGATTCTAGGGAGCATTGGAAGTATAGGATTGTTAAAACGGGTTTAATAGATTTCTCTTGTTCTTGAAATAGACAAACAATCAAGTATTCAAACAAATAAACCGTTGCAATTTGCTAAATCGTCATAGTTCAATGAAACAGCCGCTTCTAACTAAATCGCATCGTATCGAAAGCAATCAAAACATTTTAATTAAACAGTGTTCAACAAGGTTCTTGAAACTATACCCAAAATCATTTGCATTTAATATATAGTGCAATTTTTTTCACACTTTCGCTTGGTTTAGTTTAGTTGTTTTACTTATATAACCATCGACAGATTAAAAAAAGTTCTATAAAAAATATTTTTTTACTAGTACACACACCTAAGGACGCTAACGAATTAAATAATACAAACACATAAACATCAAGAAAGATGATTAGATGCAAGTTACACTCGTAATACGAGAGTTATTCATTATCAATTATTAAAAAGCTCTAATTAGTTTACATTAATTTATATTCTTATCTTAGGTAATTTTAAAGCTCCCTCCTTGTATTTATATCTATAGAAGATTACTCTGGAAGGACTAAGTCTTTAAAACTCGGCGATCTTACAGGAACACTTGGGATTCTAAGGGTCGGAGAAACCCAATCCATAAAAAGGCCTGAAGACATTATGTCTACAGAACATACACTAAATGTTAGTTATAATTAATGTGAGTAATAATACGAAACGAAATCGCACAATGTTCTGACTTACTATACTGATAGGTCTAAGACACAAAAAGGAGTTGGTACTACAGGGATAATAGGTCCTAACATTAGACTCTCATACCCCTGGGCAACACTTTTACAATCTTTCAACCAGAGCTTTTAGCAATATATTCCTGTGCTTACGAGTGTATTAAAAGAGGCTTTCAGTTAGCATATTTATTGCCTCTGATAGCCAAGCTACTTTAAAAGATCTACAATCTACTTCGTTCTAGTTCCAAAAGGGCATGGAGCTGCGAAGTAACTGCACTGTAGGCATCAAAGAAACGAGATTGCTGATAGTCTGCCAAAGAAGAAGCTAGTATTCCTGTTATGAGACCTTAACCATTTTGTGATACCTAAAAAGCCGCATTATGGATGAAGTTTGTAATTGGGAAAAAGTAATTTTGAGCAGCACATTGAAAAAGACATCAGGTCCAATGCAAAAGTTTAAAATGGCCTTTACTACGCTATTCTATTCTTAGAGCTTTAGTGGACAATGGAACAGGCAGATTCTATGAGTAAGCAGATGAAACGACTGAACTACAGAGTGATTGTTCTTCAACAACATATATTTCTGGGACAGGTGTTCTTAGAGCCTTATCAGGTTACAAATGTACTACCTAACAGACCCTATGGACTTATAATTAAAAGAAAGGTACGACGAAAAAATTCTTAGGTCTTAGTCTAGTAAGGTCACCTGGACCAATCGATCCCACTCGTAATCACGACCCAAGTTGTAAATGTGCCTGGTATCTTTAATTTTAATACATCTAGGTTATATCTCATTGCACCCAGGCATGGCAATATACTAAGACAAAAGAAAAAGCTTTTTGTCCCGTTTAGTGGTAAAAAAAGTAATGATTTCACTTACCGACTTGTAAAATAGTAATTTTTACTGTGAAGCTACAAATCGGCATTTTCCGAAGATAGCTCTAAGGCTCTGCTGATTATAAAACCAGTTGTAGAGGTACCAAAAGCATATTCCTTAACCAGATAGAATCATATATCCGCAAACTACACAACTTACTCCGGATCAAGCACACGTCAAAATTTATATTAAACAGACGTATGCTAGAACAGCTTTAACACTAATAAGCAGGAATCAGCAAAGTTTTATTACGTTATTTCTTACGGACCAAGCACCGGTAAAGGGACACATACATGGGCTGTATAATAAAGGTTTTAGTTGCAGATTATGTGACAGACAACCCAAAACAGTAAAACACATATATGCAATTGCACAGTACTGTATCACAGAATAAAGTCAATTTTTGGAGATGTAAAGACTTCGTAAACAAATGACATCGATTCTAGACCTGTAAAATTGAGTATAGGATAACAAAAATGGATACGACGATCAATTAAAAAAGTGCATAAGCCTAATTAGGCTGCAGTTTACACAACTTCTAAATGTTTAATATTTGATTTGCGTTGTTTCATTAGACAATATATTCAATATCACAGATTAATTAAGTAAATCTTTGATCAATATCATCATTATTTTCTTAAACGCAACTTTTATTAAATTTAAGACTTTTGTAAATTACGAAACAAATTTTTAAATACATTCAAAACAGTAAAAACGAAACTAAAATGATGAATTATTATTTTTAAAATTTATATTACTGTTAGTCAGTAAAGTTAGCAATTCATGAATATTAACTTTCCAACTCTATAACTGCCTATTGTCGATATTAACAAAAGCCTGGTAACTTTACGAAAACTACTTTTAAAAGCAAAAATACAAAAACATTCGACAATAAATTTTTTAAATAACTTTCCCCATGAAAATATATATATTCTCTTTGGCCAATAAACCTTGATTAATAGATACTGAAACATTCCTAGTATCTGTCTACCAGTTTTTTTGAATAGAAAGATTGTAAATAACACTAGTAGTCGTTGTGAGCTTCTGTTATTGCTTGTTCTTTCCCTTTTGAACGATCTATAATTTACATTTTTACTTCGTGTCTTTCACATTGAGATACTTATATAAAAATAATATTTGCCTTTCAACTTAAGACGAAAAATAAATTGAACTGGGATAAAGCTCTGTGTGGAATTTGGGATTTAGATCATATGATTAGGGTAAGATATCCTTTAGAGGAAAACCTTGAGGGATTTAAAGGATAACCAATATTATACTATTCAAATTCTGGGGATTAATTTCGTGGAAACCTTGTGTCTTAGATGCTGTTTGTGGCATTATACCTGACCATTTGATGACAAATGATTCGATTTAATAAAAAAATTATTAAAACGATTTACTTTAAGATTATATTGAACTTGTTTCCTCTTTCTTTGTGTTCCTTTGAGGAATTAACAAATATTTCACAAATATGTATTTTTACAAAAAAGTAAAAATAGTGAAAACGTAGAAATGGTTTTGTCTGTCTTTAAACATATCTCCTCCGTTATTAAAAGGGCTAGCAACAAAAATGAGATGTCAAATTAAAGATCTTTAAAGGTGATTTTTTTTTATCACTTTCGGTTTAAAAGTTATAACCATAAGAAATAGTGTAAAGCCGTTAAGGGTAAAAATTGTAAAGCCACTTTACTTTTCCCTGCTCAAAATTTATTTTAGAGCTTCAATCTTGTATTCTTTAGCTTTTTTAGATACATAATCTTACGAAAAATTTTTTGGTAAATTTTTTATATGTTAATATCGTGATTAAATAGTAACAATCGTTTTGTCTGTCTGTCCGTCTGTCTGTAAACATATATCTCGGCTAGAGACACAAATGTCAAATTAAAGATCTTTGTCTTAAGACGTCACACAAGATGAGCAATTTTTTTAACACTATCGGATTAAAAGTTATAACCAGAAGAAATAGTATAAAGTCGTTTAGGGTGAAAACAGTAAAGTTACTTAGCTTTTCCGGTTGCAATAGTTATTTTCTAGCTTGTAACTTGTTTAGCTTGTTTAAATACATAATCATACGCAATTTTTTTAGATAAATGTTTTATATGTTAATATCGAGACGAAAAAGTAACTCACATTGTCACTCACAAAGTGATCAATCAGTTGAATAAAAATTTTGTACCGGAAAACAGCTTTTTTAGATGTATGAAATCGTATTTTACAGATCCGATACAATAACGACCAGTTAACAATCGAACTTTTTCTATCTATTCTAAACAGTTAACGATGTGGAAATATTTTCTTTCAATACTTGCATTGGTTTTATCCCAACATCAAATGAAAATGTAGAAATCGTTTTGTTGTCTCTCCGTCCGTCTGTCTGTACACAAATTTTCTCTCGTTATTACCAACGTTAGAGACACAAATGAGATGTCAAATTAAAGCTCTTAGTCTAAAGGCGTCATTAAAGGTGATTTTTTTATCACTTCTGGTTGAAAAGTTATAACCAGAAGTAGTGTAAAGTCATTTGGGGTGAAAGCTCCAGTTTTTCCAGCGCGATATTTTAATGAATATTTGTTTTAGGTCAATCAATTTTTTCTTGATAATTAGTTTTTTGTCATTCTACATTCAAGCTTTTTAAGCTCATTGCTAAATTCTAATTCAATTGACACTACTTGTCTGTCCGGCATTTTCTTGTTTGGTAATACAATAAAACAGGGAAAATATTTATTATTATTATTGTGAGATTTCTTTCAGAGGATTTTTGTAATTAAGAAATTAGATAACAAGGAATGACATTAACAATAAATCGAAAAAATAACAAAGTCAGGTAATCCTAATGAAGGAAACTATTTATCTTGTGGAGGCTTGCACATTCTATGCTGCCAGTCCTATTTTTTTACCGCTTGCTTTACAGTTCAGTTGCCCTCTATAATACATTTATTATTTTTTTAGTTAAATATATTTATAAAGCACCAAATTTAACTAAACAATCCATTTTTATTAACAATAACTCATTTTCTTCATAGATACTGACAACAATAAAAACTATAAAAATATGTCTTAAATAAATACTCTGTAAAAACATCCTGTTGCAAATTCTCGAAGTCAGTGAATCGGTTATGGTCGAAAGATACCACCTAATCTCTGACAAAATCAATCATATCTACAGTATGCAATGTGACGCAAAAGGAAAATTCACAATTCAAATCAGGCACATCTGGTCCAGGTGCAAATTTTAGGTACATTGCGAATTACAGTAGACAGAGTGAGAAGACTCAACCGAACAGAGAACGAGAAAGGGATATGTTAAAAACTTTTGATGGTCTTTGATAATATTTAACTGTATAGTATAGTCGCAAACTGATTTTTTTATATGTGGCAGAGTGTATACAGTATAAATATAAGAATAGGTGTACCTAAGTAAAAGTTATAAATCTATACATTAACACACTATCTATATCCATATATGTATAATAAAACTTTAGAAGGGTATGTTTGTTATTCGGCTTTAATGCAAAACTACTGATGAATTTTGATAAAACTTTTTATATCAATTAGCTATTAGCAAAGTGTGTTTTTAATATTAAGTTCCAAAAATAGATTTTTTTTTATTAAGGATGTCCCCGTAGGTATAGACCTAAATACAAATGTACCGAAAACATCTATTGGGGCAGAAGAGGTAATTTAATAATTTGGGATTTAAAGGCCTGCAAGTTAGGACGAGTGGGGAAGACGTGGGGAGGTAAGGAGTTCCACAATCTGGAGACTCTGGGGATGAAGGAACGATCGAATCGATCCGGTCTCGATGTCGGGCACTCAACAGTATAAGGGTGCATGGAGTTGGCACGTCGCGTTGCTCTGGCTAGTCTGGCAAGTGGAGGCATTATAGAGCGGATAAAAAAATCAAAATATTTAGTTGTCGTGAATAACTTAAAAAATAATTTTATTTAAGGAATTTTGAAAACAGATCATAAAAAATTTACGTCTTTCTGGTAATTCTTTATACATCTCTTTGTGCACCGTAGAAGTCACTTTATATTCTGAGGACCCTGGGGATGAAGAAACGATCGAATCGATCCGTTCTCGATGTCGGGCACTGAACAGTATAAGGGTGCATGGAGTTGGCACGTCGCGTTGCTCTGGCTGGTCTGGCAAGTGGAGGCATTATAGAGCGGAGTTCTTCTGAGCAAAATCCGTTTATGTATTGGTAAAACAAGGAAAGATCAGCCACTGCTCTTCGGTGGGATAATGGGGCTAGGTTTTTGGTGATACTGGTGTCGTTTATTAGTCGAACTGCCCTTCTCCGTAGTGTATCAAGAACTCCTAGCCTTGACGGAGCCGCCGAACCCCATACATGCGAGCAATATTTAAGATTATGCCGTATTTGGGCTTTGTAAAGAGTAACCAATCACAAACAGTACCTAAAAAAGGATGTATAGATCTTAAGGCTACGGCCACATTAGCGTGAATTCACGCTGCTTTTTGACGTGAAAACACGCCAAAAAAATAGGCTATACTGTTTTCAGTTGGGCCGGCCAAACACGGCGTGAATTCCCGCCCGAAAGACGCGTTTTCAAGGTTCCCCGCTCACGAATAGGACTGGTTCCATTTTCGAGCGTCTTTCCACTCTGTCTTGGGTTGACACACAGGCTGGATTTCACGCGGCGTTTTGTAGATTGTTTTATTTTGTATTAAAAGTTTATGTATTGAATAAATATATTATATTTTGTATAAATATATATATATATATATATATATATATATATATATATATATATATATATATAAACAAAGTGCCAAGAAAATGCGTATTAATATAAACAAAAGGGGAAAATTATTGGGCATGTACGCAAAGAGGATCATAGGATTACGAGTAAGAATGGTAACCGCAGACATGCATGTTTCTGGCTCATTAGCCGTCATCAGTGCGGCATAACCAAGTAGGGCATTGCACTTGGCTAGCAAAAGTGTTGGGTACTTGGGAGCAAAGGATGTTGGGGAAACATGTGTAAAGAAACATAAAAACACAAAAACAACGAAAGCACAAAATGGCGATAGGACTCCTGTGTGAGCTTTCGTTGTTTTTGTGTTTTTATGTTTCTTTACACATGTTTCCCCAACATCCTTTGCTCCCAAGTACCCAACACTTTTGCTAGCCAAGTGCAATGCCCTACTTGGTTATGCCGCACTGATGACGGCTAATGAGCCAGAAACATGCATGTCTGCGGTTACCATTCTTACTCGTAATCCTATGATCCTCTTTGCGTACATGCCCAATAATTTTCCCCTTTTGTATATATATATATATATATATATATATATATATATATATATATATATACGTTTATTAAAATTGTCATGGAGCTTGACAGCGAAATAATTATCATGGAGGTGCAGAAATTCCCCTTTATTTACGATATACACCATAGTGAATACAAAAACCGGGAGTTGAAGAGGGAATCCTGGATAGCTATTTCAACAGCAGTAGTGGGAGAAGAAAGTTAGAAAGTTATGGATGAAATAACTAAAAGAAATATTATTACGTACTGTTAACACTTTATTTCAGTATCTAAAAAAAATTATGAGTACAGTATCTACTGTAGCCACAATACTTTATAAATCTATTGCAACTTGCTTTTATTTTAGAATGTCAACATAATTATTTTGCCATGGTAGTGACCCTTCAGGAGAACAAAAGTAGTTCTTAAATGTATCTCGTACAGTTTTCCCATTATTACTTCTTCTTATTCCATATGAGAAAATGTTATCTAGGGGACACGACAGTGTATCTTCAAAATTATACCCGTCATGCTTTCTAACAAAATTGTGTAAAACGCAACAAGTTTGAATAATAGTGACAGCAAACTCCACATGGACATCTATGGGGCGATGCAAAATTCGCCACTTATTCGTTAAAATCCCAAATGCACATTCCACATAACGTCGAGCCCTTGACAATCGATAATTAAATGTTTTTTTTTCTAAAGTCAGGTTCTTACAGGGATATGGTCACTGCAAATGCCTCATCGGCCACAAACACGTACGGCATAATTTTTGTATTTTGTTTGGATATGTCACCATTAAGTTTTGAGAGAAGCACTTCAAAAGAAGGAATGGACATCCGGTAGTATTCAAAAAACTTGTCCGGATTTTCTTTTAAAATTTTATGTAGAAGTACGTGTTTTCCTTTTGATAATCGATCAGTCAGTACTGGATGAATCCAGTATGTTTTATGCCGACGATTAAGACGACGATGATGACGCTGAATGACAACCATGGCATAAAGTGCATTAACTGCATTTTTATTAAGAGTATTTTTGTTCATTTTTTAATCGCTCTGCTTCCCGACACGCAAAGAACTAAAAACCAACGTGTGTATCAAGGGATGAGTCGCTTTTCAAGCGCGTGAAAAACTGCTAGTGTGGCTTATTAGGCGGGAATTCACGCTGCGTGAACGAAACGCAGCTTGAATTCACGCTAATGTGGCCGTAGCCTAATAGAGCAAAAAAAATGTAATTATTGGAAATAATTTAATATTGAGTTGGGTATTAGCGACATCTACCGATATTTTCGTAAAGAATGTTAGCTGCAAACTTTTATAATGTAAGTAAATTGAGATAAACATTATAAAAGCTGTTTCAGTATTCTGCTGAATGTGTTTTTTTAATGCCATTTCTTGTTTGTCTTGTATCTAAATTTCAAAATTTCTATCAAAAATTACTAAAACATTTAGTTACAAATTTTAAAAAACAAAGTTTTCTTTTAAAAAAAAAAATTAATCAGCAATATTTGATTAAAGTCAAATTTGTGGTGACCAAAAGCTGTACCAAATTTGTAATTGATGTATCTGCCAAACTGTTTTAATAACCTCTAAATTGATTCCCAACGCTGTGTTAGTCCAATTTAGAGTTTACCGTTTTAGAAGTACAACATAAACTTCTAAATCGACTTGATCGTAACGAGTTAACTATTATCCACGAAGTTGTGTCTAAGTTTACTAACTTAATGAAACAAGAACAAAGTATCGCAATACCCAATTATTGTCAACTAGGATTATAATATCGGCCAACATGATACCTTAAGACGGTAAGATCAATTTGCCTAGCATATCTTTACTTAAACAGCAGGCATTAATAAATAAATTATTAAAATTTCTATGAAATTTAATAAAATATTAACTTCGTAATAGATTTATGCACCGTGATGTGTTACACATATATTAGTGCGTTTTTAGACAAAATGTTTAACAGCAAGTTACCAGTGCTATCTTTTAAAAGATATGTATAAGTCCACAATAGGGTGGACTTAAGTAGTTTATTCTCTGCCATTAACTCTCAACCAATTTTGTTGAAAAATATTATAAGTAAGTTACATAATTAAACAAAATTATCCAAAAAATATAGCTTCTCCAGTTTCGTAGGGTCCGAAAAATCTCGGCAAATGCGACTTTTTTTATTTTAGAGAAAAAAGTATTGATCCGATAATAATAGCAATAAAACTTTTGCTCGAAATAAATAACAAATATCGTTTTGTAAAACTCTTTAACTTGGTTTTCTTCTGACAAAATTAGGAAACACCGCTAAAAAACATAACGTAGTTCCTATTCAAGTCAAAAAATTAATCTTGTCGGAAATGATAGTTTTTATTGTCCTCTTTAAAATACGCTAAAGGTAAAACTGATTTGTTTTATACAATTTATTTGTAATCGAATATCTGATGTGAAAAACATGTTTTTGGTTCCCTGACTATTTCTTACCTCTCCAAATGAACCTAATACACTATTTTTTGATTTATAACTACCTGAAAAATGGACAAAAGATTTACGAGGTTGATACCTCTCGTTTGGGACGTTGTAACTATCAAAATCCACAATTTCGATTTTCTCTTCACAATACAGTAGTGTTTGCATAAAATAGATATTTCTTTTCTCTTTTTTTTTTTTGTTGTGAGTACAGATACGGACTTATTTTGCAACCATTTCAAAATCGTGAAATTTATATATAGGTATACTGTTATTGGATGTTGTACTGAAATAACGGCTTATTTGAATATTTTCATTGTCGTATTTGCAAGGCCTTTAGCAGGAAATCTACCAAGTTATTGGATAACCACGACTAGGTGCCCTTAGTAGAGTTACCCCTAAGGATACATCACTATCCATCTAGTCGTAACAATAATACAGAAATAAACGTGGGTGTACCATAAATCTCAAAACATGTTATACATTAAGTTATTTTACACTATAGACAAATTTAAAATATTGGAAAAAACTGTTGACAAATAATTTAAAACCTTACATGAAGTACTTAGAGACTGTTAAGGATCATCATCAATTTATACGTTTTTACCCTCGACCTATATACAGTCGAGTCTCGTTATGAACCCGCTCACATGGGTGTAGGGGAATATAATTCTAAGAATTTGTGTACCCCCACACTTTAGCACAGGCAACGGTCGTCAGTTGAATTTCCCCTACTTTTTAAGCTTGTACCTAAATTAAAAAATAAATAGCATTTATATGATAAATTAACGCTGAATTTATTCTAATAACGATGCGGTCTCATATCGAGAGACTTAAATATTTTTTTTTTCATCTTATGGAGAGGGCTTATAACGAGACTCGACTGTAGTATGTTTAAATTGCCATTATAATTTTTGAAGCTATACTTCTATTCATGCACTCGATTTGTGTGGGGTTAAATGCGAAAAATCATTACATATGTAATGGTGTGAGTAAGAGAGAGACAGAAACACATTGGTCGGTAAGATGAAATATTTACCACATGTTATTAGGTAGTCACAACTATAAGTCCTTTGAATACCATTTAAACATTCAGTACATTGAAAAGAGATAGATATACAAAAAATAGTCTGAGCTAATGTTTTGAATATCATAGTGACGTATCACATTGTGTTTGACAGATTATTTTATAATTCTGTCACGTAAGTAAACATATAAAGTTTAGTATTTTATATTAATAATATTAATAATAATATTCAGTAATGGGTATTTTATTGTAGTCCATAGTACCGTCACATGGTTGCATTATATCCTGCACTATGCTTTTGAGGTTGTTGGAATAGTCGAAAAGTGCATTTCGAACCGACAATAGAGAGAAAAATTACAACTCGGTAAGTATTGCTGAAAATGGGTTCAATTTATGTACTCGGAGTTTTGGGATCGCTGAACACGAATATCATGATACCGGAAGTCTCCGCGGCACTTGGTGCCTAGGGTATTCAATTCTTCTTCTGGGGTTTTATGTAAATTCTGTACAAAATCAGTGCACACTTGGTACGGTTTTTTGAGTCACTGAATAAGAATATAATAATGGCGATGGTGTCCGAAATACCTGGTGCTTAAGATGGACCTCGTCTCCAGGAATTTTATGCAAATTCAATACAAAATGAGTGTGCACTCGGGACTAGGAGGTTTTTGGGGTCGCTGAACACGAATATCATATAATGATTTTGCTAAATCATTCGCACACAAATTTATGAATCCAGGCGCGTGCACAGAAGTATAACTTCTGCCGGTAGTCCCACTGACTGCCACATCCGTTTTTTTTTATACATAAATAAATAAAGATCATGTACGTTAAAAAAACAGTAGTTGTCAACTCAATTTCAATCAGAAAGTTAACCCTCCATTTTGAAGAATAGTTTGCTAATATAAACTGTTCAGGTGGAAAGGTCTTTCATTTCTTCTGCAAAACAATAAATACAGTCAACACATCAACGGCCGACAGAGATGTAGCTGTTTAGAAGCCCATTGCGTTACATTCTTTCTTCGTTACTATATTAATAAGTCAAAGTAGATGAGAAAATAAACTGTAAACGTAATATTGACAAAAATCTGTTCATTGCAATATTAACCATATTTTATAACAGTCCATACATATATCTTACTTAAAAATCCGTATTTTTTTGTTATTTATTTCTAGTAAAGATATTAATTTACCCATTTTCTCTGTTTTATATACAGAAGCATAATGCTGGGATATTTACTGATTGTGAGTATATTTATGTAACGATTACCGTATATTGTTGGCTCTCCCCCGTTAATGTTTAAACCAAACACATTTGTTTCGCCAGTTAAACGTAAATATAGCGTTAAAGCGGTGAGGATAATATTACTAGTCCTGTGGCTAGCCAGATGTATAGTGCCTCCATATATAATCCAGTATCTGGTCTCTGGTTAATAGAGTTGTAGAAACAACACAATGCAATAAACTTACTCTATGTTCAATTTTAAATTAAGCATTAAATTTGTGTAAGTACTGTGTTTATACAATTACAGAAAATTTATGTTTAAATGGTACAAATTAAAATTCGCTGAACATAGGAACTTATTTATCAGAAAACTGGAACTGAAAAAACTTGGGATCCTAGCAAAAATAATAAATATATTAACACTTACTTTTATGAATACCACCGCGAAAGATTCAATGGAACAATCACCAAATTAATAAAAGAGTGTTAAAAAAATATATAAAGGACTAAAGCAAAGGGAAGCTTCCTCCCTGACACTCTTCAATTTAACACTAGACGGAATAATAAGGAAGGCAAAGCTACCAAAAAAAAATATTATTACAAACTCCAAATAATAGTCTAGGCAGATGACCTTGCCATCATCGCAAACACAAAGACATTACTAATACAGGCAATTAAAAAACTATCCAAAGAAGCAAAAGAGTAGGTGTAGAAATAAATGGAAACAAAACAAAGGATTAGGTAAGATAGAGACAACGCAACACTAAACACTGATCACACAAAACTATACGTTTGAAGCGTTGCACACAATATTCGCTTCCGGTAGAACAAGCAAAGGAGAAAAAAGACCTAAACCAACCATTGTAAATAGAAAAAGAATTAAATGGCAAAAACATAGTTAGATATACCAAATCACTCCGCCTAGAATGGATTGGGCATATCAATTTTTAAGTTGTTTATATTTTCGAATGAAAGCGATAAAAGATTTCAAAATATGTAACAAAATTTTGAAGTAACCGGTAAAATATCCTAGAGATGGGTACCGAGTTTGGAAATTAGTATTAGATGAGTCGTAACCCTGACACCTGTAAAAATCCCTGGAATAGAGTATAGGAATGTTTTCTGTAAAAACATGCATCCGTAGAGATGTTTCAATAAGAGAAAATGAAAGAAAATATGCCTTCGTTGGTTCTCTACCACTCACTCAAAGTGTTATGTTGTAATCTAGAAGGCAATTATTTGCAAATATGAGATAATTTAACCTATTTTAATTTATAACAATCAAGATACGTACACATAACCAGTAGAAATCATTACTAAAAAAATTATGGAAGAGTTACCTGAAAAGAAAACATAGGTAATAATTAAAACAGTTAATTAGTGTATATAATAGTAAAAGATTTTAGAAAATGTCAAATAAGTGTTTTAATTATTTAAAAATCAATAAACTTTTTAGATCTCTACAAGAATAGAGCGATCCTAACTATACAAAGACAAAATTTGTTTTTTATGTTACTCTTTGTATAACGTGAATAATCAAGTGTATTCTTGATAAAGCAAAAGAAAAGAAACATTTATTACGTTTGAGTTATATGTCGGTTTTAGTTTTCCTTTTATTCGGGACCAAGCATTTTATTCAGGAACTCTTTGTTACGTCGATACCCAAACTTTTTACAAAAAAGAAAAATTATGCTTTCAAATTAAGGTTCGGATAGGAATTTGCCAGCTTTCTCTACAAGGAATGTTGAAAATTGTCGTTATATCTATCTGTAAAATGAATTGTGTTACCTGAATATTGCATCTGAATAAAAAAAATATGCTGGAGTAAATTGTTCTACTTCACATATTTAAGTAAGTTTATTAAAAAGAAGCATAACAATGATCATTACCTACTTTAATTTTTAGGAGATTTATAATAATAGTCTTTTTGCTATCGATACTGTAACTTTATAAATTCCCACTGAAGGGATTATATCACTTAGCTAGCTCAATTGAGTTCGTGGCTTCTTTTACCAGTCCTTCCCAAACATAAAATAATAGGGCGCCAGAGTACAAACAAGCAAATAACACTCAAACGCCAGTAAGTAAGTAAGTAAATATCAAAATTAAATTTTAGTTTGTAAATTAATTTAAACTCTTATCTTTTTTTGATTCTTCGGAAAGAATTCCCTTGGACAAATTTCTTCCTGGGATGCACTGAATAATCTCCGGTTATTTCAAAAAAAATTTTTCCTGGGATGAATTGAATAATCTTCGGTTATTTCAAAATAAACTTCTTTCTGGGATGAACTGGGATTTAATTCGATATTCGGCTTTCGTTTCTTAAAATGGCGGACAGCTCGAACTCGCCTCCAAATAAAATTATTAGCCCCTAAGTAGGTCTCCTCACAAATGTGGCAATAACCCTAATAATGAAATTAATAATCAGAATTCCATCCCTTAATGAATTACAATCAAGTAGAATCACTTTCTGTTTTTTCCATATTATTGAGAATAAATTAATTTTAAATACACGGGTAATTTCAATCAATGATCACAAAAACTGGTGTTTGGCGAAAGTGAAACTAGTTGAAATTAGATGTTAGTAATATTTAAAAAAAAATCCCTTCAATTTGAGAAATTTATACAAATAAAATTATTAACTGAAACAATAAAAATTAACTTACTTGTATTGAGGAGAAGTTAGCACGAGGAAGAGAGATATTAAAATAAACGCAAAAATCTATCGTAGCGAAAAAGAAGACTTCGAATATCAGTTAAACCTGTCTCCAAGTTATAATCACGGCCATAACATTAAAATAAATCTCACTGAATATAGTCTGGCGGATTTCAATACTAAAACGATCCGATAGATCGTTACAATACGAAGTAATAAATTAAAATTTTAAGCACGAGTAGCTCAAGAAAATATCTAAATTAATAGAATCTATCACTAAAAATATTGGGAATTTAAGAATTTGACCCATAATATCATTACCTACCTATTTAAAACAAATATTTTTAAATGCCCAGTTATGTAAATTCATAAATTCATCTTAGAACAAAGTCGATCGTTTTATTTTATACAAGTCATATAGATTTATATATTTTTTTATGGAAAATTAAAATCTTGTTTTCGTTCATATTTTTAAAATGTTTTTTTTTTATTTTCTCGGCCCTCTCCTCCACCAGCACCACTGCTTCACTCAAAAAAAAATAATAAAATTAATGTAAAAGAAAAAATGTATTTAAGAAAAAAAATGTTAATATATTAAAAGACTTTTTATCTATAAATGATGGTAACCTCCAATACAGGTATTCCTAAGGAGGTACCTAATTTCCATACAAGTTGTAAAATAATTTATAAAACCATATTTGTATTAACATTTGTAAGGAAATAAAGGATTATTATTATGTACCCTATAAACAATAATATGGGCACCCATACCTAAAACTACCTGTACTGAAATATTATTTCTCCACGACCATTAATGAATGTAATAATTCCGACTTCATTTTTAATAATAGAAAGTGTTCATTCTCACTCTTGAGATAGAATATTCATTCTGAAACACTTGCTTCTTATGTGTTTTGCATGTATTTCCATTCTATAACTAGTGACGGAATAACATTCTGTAATTGCTCAACAAAAAACATACATTGCCATGCAAATTTCAAAACTGTCACTCAGTTTGTCAGTGCGACGTTCTAATTGTTTTGCTACATATTTCAATTTAAATAAACATAATTATTACATGGTCGTGGAGAAAATACAGTCCATTAAACGGTTAGAATGAAAATTCAATTACTCGTGGTTCCTCTCGCTTGCTACGCTCGCGTTCGGAATTCTCCACTCGTATCGAATTTTCATTCTAACCTTGTTACAGAATATAGTATACTCTGTGCCGATTGCAAAAACCCTATAAGTAGTTTAATATTTAATGATAAATAAATTATTTAAACCCTTTTTTTAAATTATTATATTATATTCATCGATTTCAGAGTAAGATCGTAATTTTTTTCGTTTGAATCAGTATTTTATAGTATTATATAAATTCCAAGATTCTATTGAGAATCTGGGAAATTCACATTAGCTATCTCTGCCGGTGTTTTTGCAATTTACGAGACAGTAATTAATTTGGGCTTATTTTAATTAAATTTATAAGCTGGTAATGTAAATTGCGGTGTTTTGCATCTGATGAACCAACAACAAATATTTGTGTTACATGCGCTATAGCAGTAAAAATATGAAGAGTACTGGACACATTTGATAGTATTTTACTGCGGTAAATAGAAAAGTTGTTAATGTTTTTATAACCTACAACTTTGCTATTAACTTTTTTTTCCTACGAGGGTAGTCTTTCTTCTTTGTATACTTTCTAAATTTAAACAATTTTACCAAAAACTTGTAAATAGCATCACTGACAATAAAGCTATAACCATAGATATTTAAATGCACATAAACAACTTTCTATGGCTTTTAAATTTCAACTAGTAACAAACATAAATCTGAAAATTAACGGTTTCAGTAATTTATGCGAAATACAAAAACCATACGAAATAATTTTACATAAAAGGTGAAATAAAATTTAATGACAATAAATCAGTCTTTAAAGCTCCAATTTCAACAACCTATCGATTAACTTTACAACACACAATTTGTGTTAATAAAAATTTATGACAACAATAAAACTCATTGGACACGTTGGCAATGATTTTATTGGGGTGGACACCCCTCTAAGCTACAATAACACCCAATAAATCCGGCTAACTACCTCGTTTCAGGTGTTTAGTTATGATGAAATACAATTATTATGTAAAAGGGTTGTCACATGTACATAGTGCATATACAGGGACGTCTCGTTAAATCTTTATTTTTTTAATTAATCATAATTAACAGTTTTATTTAAATTGTATCAAAAATTATTAATATTAGCAGTATCCATTGTTTCCTACTAAACCGAAGCGCCCGCCCCAGAACACAAACAATCGCTTAAAAGGTTTTAACAAACTATTTTTGGGATGCTCATAAAATAGGTACCATCTTGAGAGAGGATCCACAATCACAGAATACTATTACTAGAACGCTTAAGTGGGGAAATTAGAAAAAACGGCAGCTTTAAACCAAAAGGATCTTGTTCGACCAAGACAATACACCAGCTTATAAAATTCTATCTTCAGAAAGCATCTACAGTCACAGAACACTATTATTGCATCGCTTAATTAGTCAAATTAGGAAAAAACGGCAGTTTTGAGCAACCGAAAGGGTCTTGTTTCACCAGCTCATAAAATGAGAAAGGACCCACAAGCACAGAAGACTATTACTGAATCGCTTTAGTTGTGAAATTACCAGAAAAGGCAGCTTTAAGCAGCCGAAAGAGTGTTGTTCTTGAATTACTACTATATTAAAAAAAGACCCACAATCACAGAAGACTATAACTGGATCGTTTAAGTAGTAAAATTATGGAAATAGGCACTTTTACGCAACCAAAAGTGTCTTGTTTGACCAGGACAATACACCAGCTCATAAAATAATATCTTGAGAAAGAACCTACAACCACAGAACACCATTATTGGATCGATTAAGTAGTCAAATTAGAAAAAACGGCAGCTTTAAGAAACCGAAAGGATCTTGTTTGACAATCACAAAATACTATTACCGGGTCGCATAAGTAATCAAATAAAAAAACGGCAGCATCGATGTTGAAGTAAAACCAAATTGCTTTTGTTAAATATAAGACAATAACTGTAAACATTAAGACATAAGATAAATAATAAAAACAAATTATAAAGATAATAAACCCAAATTATGTAGACTCTGAATATAAATTATATAGAAAATATAAAAGCCCTAATTTAATCATATACAGTTTGATTGTTTTATTCTAATTACCTAGTACTGTTTACGTTTATTTTCAACATAAACTTTCTTGTTTATGTTATGCTGAAACATTTACTTATAGGTATTTTGGAGAAAGGTTTACTACAACCCTTAATAGGTAAACACTAATAAGTGAAACTGAACAAACACTATATAGACCAGGGAAAATAGCAAAATAAACACCATTTTCGAAACACTCATTGATAAAAGTATCCAACGGCGTTTTCTTGTTAGATTCTATGATAAAAACATATAATAAGCAAAATATTCAAAGGATCTATTGTCATTTTACTTATAAATAATTAAAGTTCAGATTAAACTCTGTAACTATATGAAAACGTGTGAATTATATGAAGAAGTGGCAACAATATACTGAAAAAGAATGTAAATTTCTTTAAAATGAGCATTAGTAAAAATATTTTAATTCCATTTTTGCATAATATTTGCAAAAACAGCATGAAATGTAGGTTACAACAGTTATAATGGTGTCGTGGGACACCAGGTAGGAACTAAGTTCCTTCGGCTAATGTAGAATCGACACTACTTGCTTCTGTATACGACTGTAGCGCCTGCGCACGTCTCATTTAACGGTTTTATTCCACGGACTTTTTCTTACAGTTTTACTATTACATTTTTTTCAGTTCGGTCGCGCAGCAAAATCCCTATCTCCTCCAAGCCTTGGATTATACTACGTTATAGATTAATAATTACATTTCTTTTGGTTGTACATATTTTCATAATTTGTACTTTTTGTCTGGGCAGCTTGCCACGTACTTTTAGTAAAAATAAAATAAAATCAAATTTTGAAAAATTAAACTTATGGTTTAAATTGAAATCTCCAACTCTAGGTAAGATGGGTAAGTGGTTTCTCTACTGGCAAATTTGTGCCCAGCTCAGCCGTAGAGGGTATGTACAAAAGTGTGAGTCGCGCCACCGATTTTAACGGTTCAAATCGGAAACCCCTGATGTTCCAGGCACTGACCTATCTTACTGGAGATAAATAATGAATTTAAGAATCTTAATTAAAAAAAAAAAGAAATTGATTGAATAACAAATATGGTGAGTGGGTGATGATCTGAGTAAGACACAAAGTTAGATCTATCAATTATATTGACGAAAATAAACCCAACAGTGAAGCTTACAATATATATATATATATAAATATATAATCAAGCAAAGAAAGTTAGTAAATAATAATATCAGCAAATAATGCCAAGAACTTGGCAGTTTTAATATTGAGTGATCACCCAGCGCAATAATAAAGATTCAAAATTAATAAATCCTATAAAATAAACAATATTTAAATAACTTAGACAAAGGTTAGGCCAACTCTTTACAATGTCTTAACTTAAAATTAAATTTTTGGCTTATCTGTTTATCCGCAGATCTGTAGTGAGTCTTTCGTTAATAGCCTGCTGCTCTGTGGATGGTGAGGCTCGGTGTTGATTCCTCAGTAGTAAGCTGATCTTACAATTTACTTGCCAGGTCCAAAAAAAAAAGACAAGTTCAGCCAGGACCAAAAACCCTAGTCGAAAAAAAGCGCATTAGCCAAAAATTCCAAAGTTAAATTATTTAAGAAAGAAACGTTAAATTTACAAATGTTGACCCTACTTATTACAAAAAAAATTTAAAGATTAAATTACACACTAAATTATTTAAGAAAGAAAATATATTAAAGTTACAAGTACCGACTCTGCCTAATAATAAGAAAAGAAAAAAAAGCAATTTTAAAGATTAAATTACTGATAACACAATCTAAAGGTATGCCAAACATAATAATAAACAATAACAGAATTATTGATGAAATTAATATGTAAATGAATCAATTATATCAGATGCACGTGTGTCATTATACAATTTATAATTTAGAAATCCAATTTACAAAAAAAATACGATATAAAAAAAAGGAACACAATGAAATATATTTAAATTCAAAATTTATAGATTAAATTATAGTTAAAACAGGTTAAGCATATCACAAAAAAAAATCATTGCACCTGATTCCAAAATTATTTACAACAGTTTATATAAAAATTAATAATAACCATTAAAACTTAAAATTAGTAATTTAGTCGGGTTTATTTATGACTGATAAATTTAATTACACAAAATGAATTTAATCATAAAAGAAAACGATAGATCTAATATTAACAAAATACCAAAATTTAACGTAATATTTAGGTATGTACGTGTAGCTATTATATGGATGATAATTGACGATTTTATTGAATAAACACAGGTAAACACTTACCCTTTTATATTAAGATTAGGGGTTAAGCAGTCAATCTGCGATGTTATTTCGCTAACAACCTATAGCAAATTTCGATTCTTAATCGGATGTCCACACTTCTTCGTAACGAACTCCTTAGCAATCACACTATAATCGAATGACGGTGTCAAGAAAAGGCATTATATAATTATGCATGAGGTATAACTTACCGAAGAAAGCACCATTTAATTTAATCCCAAAAATATGGAGTTATCTATACGCCTACTCAAAAATACCACAAAGGAATAACCAAAAATGAGGCTTAGATAAAATATATTGAAGTGAAATTCAAAAACCCATAAGGATGGCTTGAATATTGCCAGAAGAACTTTCAACTTCACAAAATGGCGTCACTTAATTCGATAGTAGTACTAATGTGTTCGTACAATTGTTGAAATGCAAAAGGCGCTCTAAAATCACGATAGTTCACACATACCTTCCCGCAATGACACTTGTGAGTATAGAAGGGGAAATAGTGTGTTCCGTTGTGCAAAAACGGCTTTGCTAGATATTAATTTGATTTCCGAAATGATGTTAAAATTAAATCGAATTCATTAAACTAAATGTATTATTAATATCAAAAGGAATCGATGCACTTGTTTACTTAATTTAAAATTTTAGCTATTAGCTTAAACAGTAAAAACCCGATATGTTTTCGACCTAACAATCAAATTATCTACTCTCCCCACGGGTCAAGTCAATAAGATTCCTACCACACGGACCAGAACCCGTTAAAGAGGCTAGCGATCGCGTTGAAACATTAACTTAACTCTTAAATATATTGACGCCGATTTATGCACGTGACAAGCTTATATATCAATAAATTCTCTAAAGATATAATTTTTATAATGATAATGATCGGAATAAGATAATTGAATGAATTTTATTTAAAGTTAAAATAAGATTTATAGTTTTTTGTTTAACACTGGAAAAAAACTAAAAAAAATTACCATCCCGCGTATTCGATCCTCCAACGATATCCAATCGTGAAGAGTTATCATATGCTAGTCAAATCATTTTTATGTATTTACTGCATAAATTTTGATCAGTTTAATAATAATAATTTATTATAAATTTTGAGATTAACATTAGTAACAGGTGTAGATAATCCAATTAAATAAAATATCACAACATAATTTACACATTTTACATTTAAAAACCAATCATCTTTTGCTTAATTCATTATAACTATTATATTTTTTGTAAACACTTTCAAGAAAGTTTCGGTGACACTTAAAAATTATATTATAACTGTCAACATTATGTCTATCGTATACTGAACACTGAGTAGAGGCTAGCGTTGTGTGGAGGCTAGCGGTAACCTGCCTACTAGATATAGTGGCACTATTACAAGCGTTACGGTTTTATTGTTACGGTTTTTACTATTACATTTTTTTCAGTTCGGTCATGCAGCAAAATCCCTATCTTATCCAAGCCTGCCGTAAGGAACTTAGTTCGAACAAAATATTTTAAGATTATAAACATTTAAAATAAATTCGGCGCTTTTAGCCACTCAAAATCGCAGGGGCATTTCACAGCCCAAAAAGCGTAACAGAGAATTCACAAAGTTCAGAGTCTACGGAGAAAGCGGTCTTTTCTTGGTCTGCATTTTTAAATCAAGTGTAGAGAACCATCGGGTGTCCAAGGTGTCGTCTATGTCTATACTATACCATATGCGATAGTCGACACAAAACTCGTGGTGCTATTTTTCATCTTCACGAGAACTACAGATGAAGTCCAGGCATTGTTCTATGGCTCATTGACACCTTGCTTTCTTATATCTTTGATAATAATTTCCTCGGCTTCGTCTCGTTTGGCGTTAGTTAGTTTTTGTCTAATCAGTTGGGAGCTGTCAGTATTTAACTTATGGCTTACTAAGCTTGTCTTTCCTTTGTCTTTCTAGCTCATCGCGAACACATCTTAAAATTCTAGCAGCATATTCCTCACTTTATTTTGTTTAGCTTCTAAATCTTGGGTATTTTTAATGACCATGTCTATCAACTCTATTGGATTCTTGTTTTTAGAAGGCTTTTCCAATTTTTCACAGAGAAAATGGCTGAGTTGGGTACACCCTGTCTAACTGTCTACTGCATAGGACTATCTACAAATGCATTTTTTCGTATATAATATCATAAGAGAGAAAATTTTGCCGGCAAAATTTTCGACTGGTATGAAAGTTTGTTGCTTGGCAATTTACGCGAATGAAATTTTGAGACGTCAGTCGAGTGATTTTGTCAAAATTTCATGAGCGAAAATTGCCAAAAAGCAACAAACTTGAATAAAACCAGAAGAAAATTTGGCCGGGAAAAATTTTTCTCTCGAATGGTATTCGACAAGACTATTTCACGAGAAAAACAAGACAATATCAACGAAACATAATCTTCAATGACGTTTGTGAAACTGACAACTATAGAAATACCAGACACCTTAGTAACGGATCTGTCATAATTTTGTCGCTGAAATATTACGTATTGTCAATATGAAACGTGTTGTTATGCAGTTTTGTCAGTTAAAAATAGTCTAGTGAAATAGTCAATATATCATAATCGTATAAGGGCACAAAGTTTCTTGACGCTCTTACAAATCGAATGCAGAAGGTATCAAAATCCGTCTTTCCGTTTATATTTCGGAGGTGAGGCCGATTTTAGTGTTTTACGAGTATTGTCTCGATTAGTTGTTCTCATAAACAGTACAGTTTATCATATCGAAACAGGAGATAATTATTACAAAAATGTTGGTTGTCATCCATCAATGTTTAAAATTGGCTACATAAATAAAATAATACAACAATTTTCTTAATATATGTTTCAAATATTATGAAAGTTCAAATTAAAAAAAAGAAACTAACCCTCATGTATTATTCAGTTATTCAGATATATACTAACCAGAATAAACTTGTTTGGTCATAACGAAATCATGTTCAAGGGTTATTATATAAAACGGGTAATGGAAGATATGCGACTGTTACAACTATAACATAATATATTAGTATGTGTTCCCAAGACCCTCTAATTCAATTCATAACTTGTTGATCCGTATTTTTACTACCTACTGAAAAAAAAGATAATAAATTTACCTACCTACCCATCTGTAATGTGAGATGCTGCTTCCTCGCGGTGTATTCACGGTTTTATAACCATAAAGATAATATAGGTTACTGACAGGAGATCCCTAAAATTTAACACCCTTTTATCTACGTGTTTAGCAGGAATAACATTAAAAGAAGAATATAGCGTGTTGCTTTCTGTGTAATAATTGTTGTATAAAGGAGTCGAATGTTTCATTATTCAAATAAATGTCGCAAATAAAGACAATTAGTGTTATATGTGTAAATATTTTGAATTACTTCTTTTCTCACAAAGGAAAACTTAAAAACTGAAAATAAGGTTTGTTTACAGTTAAGTCTTTTGTATACAGATTTTTCTCCATTCCTTCCTGTCTCAGGCTTTTCCTTTTCAGTTTCTGACACCTAGGTGCTTTAAATCTTCCTCCACAGCTGTCAACGATTTCCTACCGGGTCTTCCTTTCTGTCTCTTTCCCATCAAAGAGCTTCTCAGTATTTTCTTGGTTACTCTCGTTTCTGGTAGTCTTTCAACATTACCTAGCCATCTTTTTCTTTAGCCTTCACTTGTGATGTTAGTGTGGGGCAGTCGTATAGGTCCATTATTTATTTTTGACCATTTTTGGTCAGCTTTTCTCCCCCCATATATTCTCCGTAGAGTTTTCCTTTCTCAGATTTTTAATTTCTGTTTTATTTAACGTCTATATCTCACATCCATAAAGAGTTACTGACTGGTCTGATAACAGTTCTGTACAACCTCTATAATCTAGCGACTTAAAATTTGGAATTTCTAGTGTGTAATTATAGCTTACTAGATGACGAGAATTTCAGCGTTGTAATCCTAGCCAGAGGTTCTCAAATAGGAGCCGAAAAATGCGGCGAAATGGTGCTAGACTTGGAGGGGGTACTACCGTGCCGCCAGATCAACTGCGCCTCTTTACGATGTCGTCGTAGTACTTTATTTACTATGCATTTTCTTACTTTTTGGAACGAAGTTCCCTTTCGGGCGTTACGACCAGTTACGACTGAGGCTAGAGGCTAGCCAAAAAAAATTCATACCAAAAGTTGTCACGACACGACACACGCATGTTTCTCTCTCTCACAGACCAAAAAATAAATAACTCTCTCTCCCTCTCTCTTATAGATAGATATATTACAAATAAGAAGACACTATTTTAAATTAAAAGAAAATGAACATTAAAAAGAAAATACTGTAGAAAAAATAATAATTACCTATAATAGTATTATATTTTAATTCATCCTGTTTTTATAAATTAATAAATTCATAAACATTTTAAAAATAGTTCTTAACTTGACTAGTTAGGTACCTACGTCAAATTACCTTAACTGTCAGTTACTGTCAAATATTATAATTTTAAAATTTTGTATTAAATTGTTAATTCCTGTTTTAAATTATAAAAAGTAATTCTAGATAGATGTGTTATCTAAACCACTGGTATTGTATAAATGGACACTTTTGTTAAAAGAAATGAACTGTTGAAGATATTCAGGTGAAAATGGTGATAATCTATTTTGCTTTGAACAGTGTATTGTCGCGACTTTGTTAAGTTTATACAGGTTTTTTGTAGATAATAAATATTAAAATAATAGAAAATAATAACAATAATGTATCCTGACAGTGTTTCTGTACAAGTTCCGGATATTGCTGATAGAGTTAGGTAAGTAGAGATTTTATACAGACAATAATAAATGATTATGTATGTATAAACACTCTGTTGTGTTTACAAATTACTAATTCCTTCACTAATTAATCGAAAGGAACTTCGTTCCATCCGGGTGTCCCTTGACACCTCATACTTTTTTTTACTATTTCTTCTTTTTTTTTCTAGTTTCCATTTTAATTTAGGTTTTCGTTACTTGATTTATTGAGTAATTTAAATACATTGGCTATTGAGTGGTCAATCATGCTGAACACCAATACTCTACCTTTATTGAAATAAATCTAAATCGTTAAATAAACCTAATTTCTTGGAATGAATGGCCGAATCTTATAATAAATTTCAATTTCTCTGAATGAATAACTAATATAAAAGTTTCTTACAGTCTGTAAAAAAATAATCAAATAAAATCCGGATCTTGATTTTTTATTATGAAGTGGCAAAATAATCATTTTTTATAGTATAAGAGACGCTCAAACAATTACAGAAGGGCTCTTCTTTTTATAAAAGTCAAAATTGTGCTTCGTACTGATTTTCTCACACCGCTCGCTAATTGCAAAAATTGAGATCTATAATTGGAGCAAGTCGGTTAATTTTTCATCTTGAAATTTCCATAAATTTACCTAATTATGATTTGCAAGCTAAAATTCGTTTCTCTCATTGAATTTTCTGCAACGACTTTTTTTATTTAATCTCAGCAATTATCCAGCTAGGATTTTTATTTAGCGGCAACAGAACTTAATATTATTACGAAACATTGACATTTGAATGTTTAATACTATTTCTACATACTTTGGAATTATTAACTTGGGAATATTATGTATTAAAAATCTATCTATATATTTAAATTTTTTTAGCAAATTCTTTGTCTGATAGATCTTCCATAGGACTCCAGAAATTTAGTAAAAGGCCTTCTAGCAGTTACTTCATGCCAACGCGTTAATGCAGTAATCATTAAATTAACAATAGAATAGTAAAAGGCCTTTTGGCGGTTACTTCATGCCAACGCGAGTGATTTCCGGCACTCCCTTGTCAACCTTCTTGTTGTAAAGTACTAAAGTGGTTTATTGGAGAAATTTTGTCGGGTTGGATTTTAATCACGGAGCATCCGTGGCGCTTACTTGTGGATTTTAAAACCGAACCCTTATTTCCAACTGGGCCATTGTATTAATCTGCGTTTGGTTGTTATTTTGTTAATTATCTTCGTGTTCAGTAGGAAATACCACGTGTGGGATTTGTACAAGATTTTCTGTCGATTTAACATCAGTACATTATAAGGCGGCTATTGGGTCTAAAAATCAACGCCCCGAACTATTGAATGTCCTTGAGGTAGAATACCCTTTTTCCACCTAGGGTCCTTGATACAGGCTTATTTCTTTGGTACAGGCTTACTACCTTGGTACAGGCTTACTTATTTGGCGAAGGCTTTATTACCTGGATACTAGTTTAGTACCTTGGTACTGGTTATAACATTTGTTGGTATTAGCAGTATTTATATTTTGGAACTGTTCCTGGTTTTGATCAAGAACTAAACAGCGTTGGATTTTGGAGATTGGAAGCTACTACCGCCAGTACAGATAATCATTATAAGCATTTGCATATTGTAAAATCTTATTTGGAATTTTTGTTTGTAACTTAGTTTTAAGTCGTGCGTGTGATCACACTAAATTCTTAATTATTTTATTGATTTTTAATATTGAGGCGCTAGTGTAACTTGAAGTTTGTAATTTGCGTTGACCTCAAACATTTGGTTTTCATTAAAGGAGGGTCTAGTTTTGAAATTGATTTGTTTTATTTAGCTCACTTTATTATATTTCGTGGGATTGTGTAAGAGTTGTTATTGCCTATTAAATCTAGGGGTTTCCGGCTTGTACCGTCGAAGTCGGTGGCGCGGCTCACTTGTGTATCATCCCTCTACGGCTGAGTTTATTCTTAAATGAACCTTAGCAGTTGACTAAGGAAAAACCGAGGCAAACATATATGTAAATATGAAGCCGAACACTTTTATGAATTTATATCCAAACTTGGTATTTAAATTTCAGTTCACACCAACAGAAAGAATCCACATCCGTTTTATTTGATCACGAATTAAACCCACTCTTTTTATGTATCTTTATAACGCTCAACTTATTTAAAACCCGTTTAAGATTATTTCCTGTCGATAAAAACGATCGAATTTCAGGTTCGCATTATTAAAACTTGTATGGTTAACCTAAATATATTCTCTTACCTGTCGAAAATATAAATTTATTTTTGTTACACCTTTTGTGTGCCGTTTAAAAAAAGATACAAGATACACATGGTTACATTACAACTATAAATATTTATAAATTGATTTTATGGTTCGTTCGATATTTACATATTAATAAATTTTATACATATTTTAACTTAAATCGTAAAAATATCAAGAATTATTAAAACAAAAAATGTTTGTATAGCTGGTTTCCACCAGCATAAAAAAGTAAGTGGTCGCTCTATTTTCAGTAACAAATAATGTGTTGAGTGCAAATATGTCACGTTTTTCAACGAGTTCGTGCCTTTGATATCTCAAAGGGATTAAGCTTTTTTCTTTTGTATTATACATGGCTGTATTTTTACTATGCACTCCCTTCCCTTAATCATTATACTATATTTAGAGTTTCAGCTTTAAGTATATTTATATACATTTTTTGTATTTAATACCTCAATAAGGGTTTAAAAAACTAATTAGTTTGAGTTAAAACCCAAACCAAAGTAACAGAAGTAAAAATAGGAAGACTATTAAATAGAAATCAGAAATAAAAGAGGAAAAGAAAAGAGTTGAATTTTTTGCAATAGCAGCAGCTTACCTTAAGTGCAGAATCCACAACCCGGGATTTTATTAATTGGAAGGTGTCCTAGGAGAAGTTTCATATCAATTGGCGCTCAACGTGGGGCTTCGGTACTATTGGTAAGAGATTTTGCTTTTTTGTCAAGTGTCAAGTTAGTACCATTTCCTGAAGATGGCTGTAACCATAGCCGAAAGCTAGTCATAAATTTTGGTTGAAAAAAAACAAAAAGATACAACGGTATCCACTGAAATGTTCCATTCTTCGTATACCGCGAGTTAGGGTTCTTTTCTACTCTTTTCGTGTGATGAGGCATTGTTATCTACGAAAATACATTTTTTTAATTTCATTTTAAAGAGAATAAATAATAGATTACCAAATATTTCGAACATATCTATCCCCTGTCATAGTGCCTGGAATGGAAGCTACGTACGGCAATCTTGCATTATGTCTCACCAAGCGACTTTCTAGCAAAATATAGTCTTTCTTGTCATTTTGGTCCCTTTTAAATTCTTTGCTGCCGACTATCTCCAACTAACCAAATTTGGTATTGTCCGAAAAAAGAACATGTCGCCATTGAGCTAAAATTCAGTCTTTGTGTAGATGGGCGGCTGTGTGTTCTAATAAATAAACGACCTTCAACAAAATCCAATAAGTACTCCTTTTTGTGTCTCATGCTTCTTTATATAATCCCAATCTTCTTCTTCTTATAGTGCCGTGCACCTATAGTGCGTAGGCGAATTATCTTAAGGTCAGACGTCTCTCCTTTGCGGCGTGCAAAAGCTCGCCGGTGTTGTTTATGCCTGTCCAGTCCTTAATATTCCGGAGCCACGACATTTGTTTGCGCCCTACACCTCTCTTACCCTCAATCTTTCCTTCGATAATTAGTTGAGGGATTGCATATTTTCTTCCTCTCAGGATATGGTCAAGGTATCCAACTTTTTGTGCTTTGATTAAATTGAGTAATTCTCTCTCAGTGTTTGCCCTTCTCAAGACTTCCTCGTTTCTCACCTTATCTGTCCAAGGTATGCGGAACATTCTTCGCAAGGTCCACATTTCGAAGGCCTCCAACTTGTTAACAAAGGATATCTTTAACGTCCATGTCTCCATGCCATATAACAATATGGACCACACGTAGCATTTAACCATCCTGTAGCGTAGATCAAAGGAAAGATTGCGGTGGCATAATAGCGGTTTTAATTTAATAAAAGCTTGTCTAGCTTGCTTGGTGCGGCTTTTTATTTCTTGTTGAGGATCCCATTGGTCATTTACCATCATTCCTAAGTATTTAAATGTTTTCACCTGCTCGATTGGAGCATTATCTACTTGCAATTGTACTCTTAAAAGTGCGTTTTTTCTTATTCCCATGCATTTAGTTTTTCCAGCATATATCTTTAAGCCATATGTTTTTCCTACGGCATTTATTTTATTTAGCATCAACTGCATATCCCAATAGGAGCTCTTATTTACTAATAGTGTCTCAGGCTCACATAATCGCATAATCCATTTTTTGACAGTCACAGCAGAAGATTTCTGCCTAATTAAGGCTTTTACATCATTGATCTGAAATTTAAGATTCTTCTTAGCAACAATGCCCAATTTTATACTATTAGATTGAATATGGAAAAATCATTTTACTTTTGTGAAACTTTTGGTTTTATGTACTTTTTTAAAATACTCTACATATAACTGTAAATGAGAATAGTCATAAACGAAAGTTGATATAATACAGAAAAAAGGTTTATTCGATATTTGTCGTTTGGAAAATATTTGGTATGCAGTGGTAGGAATGCACGGAGGCAATATCTCCATTCGAATTTTGTCGTAAAGATTCTTTCTTTGTAGAAGGTTACGCTCAACTGTACCCCAAACTAGCGATATAACTACTATTGTAGGTTTCTTGAAAATGATTTCAGTTTTGTTATAGACACGAGTCGCCTATGTGTATAACTGGAATTGTAAAGAAGAAAAAAAATAAACCAAATCTCGTTATCTTTAGGCAAAATCTAACATTTGCTTTTAATATAGATTAAATTATTCTAATAAATCTGCAATGGTAGTATTTGGTTTCTCGATTATAAGATGCAAACGTAATTTTAAAGTTACTTAAAGCTTTTATAAATCCTAAAGATTCGGTTTCATAATAGCCTTTCCACTCCTATTGCTTTTCGATGCAAAATTAGTGCAATTCTGGTATACCTTCAATTTTCATAAAACGAAATGACCAATATAGTCGGTATGAGTATATATGCCTTTAAAACCCATTAATGGCTATCCCAAATATAAATGGTAATCTGATGTTATGCTGAATTATATCCGATACGTTGTTTCCAATTCTAATCGAGCTAATAGGAAACGCTTCCTGAATACTAAAATCTTTTTGAACATTAATACCCGTCTAATTCGTTTAAACAGTAGATATTTTTTACAGACTTTACTTAATTTATTTCCTTACTTGAATTTGTATATCACATATATATCTATTGATATAGATTTTTTGTTCGGAGACACGTTCTCTCACTAGATTTTTGGAAATTGAATTAAAATAAAAAGAATAGACGAAAAATATATAATAAGAACAGAAAGTATAAAAGAACAGAATAGAAGCAAGGAGTTAATAGATACTGAGGAGCAGATAGAATATCAGGAAATAAGAAAACCAAAAAAAAAATTTTGTTTATATTTTGTTATATTTTTTTTTTGTTAATAGCAACAAATATCAAAAGTGCAGGAATCCACAGCTTAGAAATATATATATATTGATTGGAAGGTGTTCCTACCTTTATGTATATTTCAACTTCAATCTTCATTAGTACCCATATGTTTTCAATGGGACCAAGATTTGTAAAAAAAATATTACTAATTTCAGTAAAAAATTAATAGAAAGATCTGTTTTTATAATTGCCGCCAAAACGCTCCATACTGTCACTTCATAAAAAACTACGTCACTGACCGGTAAACAAAGCTCTCGTTCTATTAAAGTCCATTGTATTTTACTAAATTATTAAGAACTTGTTGATTACAAGCTGTAAAAATGACGTCGTTTTACAAAAACTGTGCAGTGCCAATGTGTAAGAATACTTCAATAAGTACACCGCAGAAACTTTTTATAAACGTTCCAAAGAACATTCTAATAAGAAGAAAGTGGTTAACACTTGCTAGTAGACACCCACAATCATTGTCACCGAAAAGTACCAGTCATTTTTGTAAAGATCATTTTGATGTAAGTACTAGCAAAATAAAAATGTAAATACAAGTATTGAAATTGGATCTAGAATAGAGGAAATCAGAGCTTAAGTAAACTGTTAAAACTTTGTATTTAACACGGATTTAAGGTACATAACCTCTCTTTAAATATTTTTTTGTTTTATATCATAATTAGTTTCAAATGTGATAACGGAATACAATGTATTATGTAAAAAAAGTAAGCTATTGTAGTCGTTATAATAAACAGTTCGCTGGTGGCTCTTGAATATGACAGATAAATTAGATTATTTACCGGACTGTGACGTCATAGCGCTCTAAATGGTGTTAGCAGTCACGTGATAATAGATAATAAATAACGCATTTTAAATTGTTTTTAATTAATTTCAGACTAAATATTAGGTTCTTTTAATTTTATTTTAGGTTTTTAAATACTGTATTTAATAAAAGAAAAAAAAATTAGATAGATTTGTAACATGAGTGAACATGCCTATTATACTGCTGAAAACGTCACCCTCTGGATATAAAGCATGTGCCCTTACAAGAAGACAATCATTTAGAATATCACAATATTTTTCACTATTAACTATACAGAGAGGTGTAGCACCACGTTCAGATATTACCATCCGATATAAAGACATTATTAAAATGATCTTTTTGTTGACAAAATTCTATTCTTCGTTCGTTCTGTCAAGGTGTCATTATAGTTTTTTTTTCTTGATATGAAAGCTTGTCTTAAAGACATACTTCTACATATCGTTGATTACCAAATCTGTTAGCCAATTTGCAAAACCCTAGACGAGAATTGTGTCGTCCAAAGGCCAATAAAGCATTTAAATTGTTTCATTCAATCTTTCGCGGTCTTCCTGCAACTGGTCTATGTCTCTTATCTACGCCAGTTTTTATCGTCTTTATTGTCTCATATAATGCCCTTTTCCTAATACAGTCAATTGCCCCATTTTTTTAAAACATTTCGAAAACCTTTTCTATGAAAGTATTCTACATGTTTTCTCTTTTCTAGTTGCGACATTATTTCAAAAGTTGTAAACCTGTTGACAATCAACAATATTTGACAAATAATGTTGTCATGCAATTGTGGCCATTGCCTACTAACAGTATAGAACACCATATTCATCGATAAAACAACGTACTTAAAATACATCTTTCATTTCAACAATAGAGGGTATAACATAGTAACTAGTATAAGTTATATATTTTTGCTGCTAAAAAATTAATTATAATACTATTACATTTTGGCGACCATTTGAAACGAGTGATTAATATGCATTTAAAACTTAATTAAGCTTAACAATAATATGATTTTTCCCGAAATATGCGTTTGATCAAATGGCCCTTTTCAATCATTTCCACGCTAAAAAACTTTTAAAATTCACAAAAGGTTTCTATAAAATCCTTAATATTTTCATTTTTTTAGTATTTGTTCTTAAAGCGGCTACAGAAATACAGAATTTGTAAAAATTTTAGCTTTCTAGCTATCACGGTTTCTGAGATAGAGCCTGGTGACAGACAGACAGACAGCGTAGGCTTAGTAATAAGATCCCATTTTTACCTTTTAGGTAACGAATCCTAAACACGGTGAAAATAACTAAAATTGCTATTTTTGCGTAAAAAGATTAGGATTTAATATTATCAGTAAAGCTATTATTTATGAATTTCAAATATTGGTAAGTAGTACTGGTACCGCCATTATACAAACTACGAAATATCATAAAATGATATTAAAATCTTTTAAAATTACACAAAAAAATATTATTATTTTTTATTTCTATACTCCCTATATATCTTTTCTTGGTTTAATCTCATGATTAGGTCAATTATTCAAGGAACACTCTGTAGAAAATATATATAATTTAGATTGTATTTCTTAAATGATTGATATCAGATAATAAATCTTATATAATAAAAATCAATTATTTATGGAATATCAGAAAAATATAAAGAATATCCTAATCTCATAAGTCTCAAACGTGTTTGTGTCAAAATCCGAATAATACAGCTATTTCTGAATGTAAAAAAGCCAGTTGGATCAAAATGGTAAAAGTGTCTGTATAAAAAATGATAAATAACCTTAAAAAAATAAATAAGTTAATGTCATCCTTAATTATATAAGTAATTTTCAATAAAAAATGTTAATAATATTATAAATTCTAGTCTAAATAAGTAACTTTGTAATAAAGACGACCCTGAATTAAAAATCTGTTCATGTAATGAAAAACTAACTGATCGAAGCAAAAGAACCCAAAGCAATGCTTTTCATTTCGTCTGTTTGTCTGTTTGTCTGTATGTCTGTATGCCTGTATGTTTGTTAACGCTAATCTCAGAAACGGCTAAATTGATTTGGATGCAGTTTTCAGAAGTTATTTGTGATGGGATTCACTTCATTAAGTTTTTTTTTTTTAGTTAAATCGGTTAACAAATAAAGAAATTATGTCAATTTATTCCAATCACGCCATAAACTTATGGACAAAAACAAAGCAAGACCTCTTTTTTATATTTAAATTTTAAAATAATGATCATAATTAAAGTTGCTAATTTTTTATGAATAGGGATGGATCTTTAAAAAATAAAATTTAAGTGAATACCACCCTGTTACCGGAATAGTCATTAGGTGAGTATAATCGTGATAACTATACCAAAAATTTGAGGACCATCAGAATATAATTTAAAAAACATAGAAATTAAATTATACGACATTGCCTTCCATCTGTCTCATCAAACACGTGTTTCCTGTAGTTCTCAACCAAAGCCAGGGGCGTAATGACGATCAATAGGGTCAACAGGGGTTTAACTATTATTAAATTGTTCGTTCAAAAGAATTTAATTACCAAATCAGAAAACAAAGTAATTGATTGAACTAACTTTAAATTACGATTTCCTCAGGGTAAAGCAGCATATGTATATGTACTTTATAACTTGATATAGTTAGTATCCGTTAAAATATATGAAGAAGTAAATGTTTTAGGAGAAAGAAGATAACAATTCTTAGGGAAGTACCAATCAACTACCTTTCTAAGGTATGAAACTTGCTGATAAACAACTTAGTTTCGCTAGAATTACTTTCAGTAGAAAATAATAGCTAATAACAAGTAACGTAAATTATTTGAATTTATCTTCGTCCGGAATACAATAATAAGTTTTAAAATATGATAAAAAAATTGAAAAAATGAAAAGTGGTAAAAATCGAATGAATGGTAAAAATCGTAAAAACGAAAAAAAATAAATAAAAAACATAAATACAAATACAAAAAACGGAAAGCATAAAAGGAAATGAAAAAAGTCGAAAAAAAGAAAAAAAAAATTAATACGAGCAAAATTAAAAAAAAAGGTATGAAAGGATTAAAATATACAAAAATAGGCACAAACCAATAAAAAATTGCAAATATTCAAAGAAAAAAATTCTTAAAACATCAAAAAAATGTTAACATATGGGTAAAAACTAATAAAATATAATGTAAAAAACAGTAAGCAGAACGGAAAATTAAAAACCGATAAAAAATGAAAAAAATTGTGAATAAACGAAAAATCCAAAAAAAAAGTCCGCAAAACAAAAGAAATAAAATATATAAAATCCATATAAAAAACACAAGAAAAATAATCGAAACAACGCGAAAAAAATCATACAAAATGGAATAACCCAAAAATGATTGTTTGGCGGTAGCAGTTTGCCAGGTCAGGCATTATTGTATTTTTTTATTTATACTTACTTACAGTTATAATTATATTATAAGTTCATGCATTATTAAATCTGCAACTCCACTGACATATGTTTTTTTACTATTAGTTTTCACGCTTTCTATGTATTTTTCATGCTTCTGCATTCCATTCGATTCCATTTGATCGATTCTCTTAATCTGCAAAATAGATCTAACAAAGGTTTAACAATAACTCAACATTGTACTAGATGGATCACCATATTTACATTTTGTCCGCTGTATTTAAATGGTTTTTGCAAAAATTGGGTTTATCTGATTATACACCCCAGAGTAATACGTTAGGAAGTAGTTAGAAATGTGTATATAGTCGATGGCAGCTTATTGTAGTTTCGATTAGAATGTGATTTACTATATGAAGATTGTTATTGAAATTATAGCACATGAGTTATTTTCTTAACGATTCTCAACAATATAAGAAATAAAATAAAAGGCAGATTTTTATATCTTAATTTAGTATCCCCCTTTTTAAACCCCTTGGATTCTACCAATTTTTATTTGTATTCCTTAGTATATTGAGTTCTTCAGGCAGTAAAAGTAGAAAACTTTTGTGACTCTGACCAATTCTAGAATATCTTTTTTAAGAATATATATAATCGTATCATTAAGTCCAGATTACTTCTAACTATTTGTTTTCAAGTTTCTAATTTTTTTATTACATAACATAAACGATGTTCCTTTTTTACCCGTATAAGTGTCGAGGTATCTCTACTCGTTATTCTCTATAAACTTACGCCAACTTTTTTCTGTCCTTATCTAATTATTTGGCTTTCTGCCAGGATTTTCCTTTATTCCTTAATATTTCGTCACATTTGTATTCCAAATGTTTCTTGGTCGGCCATTTCTGTTCTTTCCATTGGTCTCGCTTCCTATGCCATTTTAACCTACCTGTTGCAGTTCTCTTACTTTCCTCAACTTTTCTTAAATACGTCATCTCCCCTGTCTTTGGTATTTTCTTTTGTTTTTCGGTCAATATTCAGTTCCCTGCTCTGTATGTATCGTATATTTTTTTGGCCAGCACTTTTTAATTATTTCATCTATTACACAGATAAATATTAGTGGACTCAATACCCCTACTTCGTTATTAGTAAAATTGTTAGAAATAAGATTGCATGTTCTTACCTGGTTTACAGTGTTGCAATACAAACTGGGGATTGAGTTTATGAGTTCCATTTTAATTTTATGCTTTGTGATGCTTTGCCATGTTCCATCTCTGCTCAACATATCAATAGCTTTTCATATTTAGGAACTCCAATTGTACTAGTTAATCTTTTAGTATTGCTTTTTCAATGATCTGTTGCAGAGTGAAGTTGGTCGTGGACACTATATGCTAACATAAACCCACTTTAAATATCTAATAATCTAGGCGCGATTAAATTCCGGAGTTTCGTAGAACTTTAACAGAGGAGCGATATAGGCTCCGCGATCATAGCACCTCATATGTTAAATTATGATTGACCAATTATACCATTTGAAAGGTCAGAAAATGGTCATAAAAGGTCAATCGGTTTGATTATTTGGTCAGTGATAGAAAAAATTTTATTAAGCATCAAACTTTTTCAAGGTCAATTAATAATTTTAGCACCTCATTTCTCACAAATACCAAAAATGACGACTTTATTCGATAGAGAATGATCTACTGATAATTGGTCAGCCAAAATAAATAATTGGTCATATCAATTTTATTTCATAAAAATTAATTAAGTCGCGTAGACAGTCGTGCGCATGCGCTGGGACCTCCCAACAATATCAGGATAGTAAACGTAAGAAAAAACAAAGTGAGGACATGATTTTTTTTATTCCCTATAGTAAATAATTTGAAAAATATTATTAAAAAAAAAACATTTATACTTAAAATTCATACTAACTATTTTATCGTTTATTACATATTGAAATATTTGAATGACCTGCTTATTCAGTATATTACAGTAAATGTTTAATTTTAATGTAATAGATTAGAATAATTATTCACATACTTCAATATGTAATAAACGATAAAATAGTTCGTACACAATCAAGTGTAAATGATTTTTTTTTAATTTTTTAAAATAATTAAACTTTTTAAAATTAACAAAAAATGCTTATTGGACGAAGGCCCAGGCAATGAGGTTGTGGGCGGTCTGAAGAAATTTTTTGAGAAAAATAGAGTGGTACTAATGAGACAATAGTAGGTGTAATTGTGGTCCATTTTTATGACAGGGTAAAAGCATGCAATATACTAAAATATGGGATTAACGAAATTCTTATGTCCGATAAAACTATAAACGTAGAAATAATACAAAAAGGAACCGGACTAAAATAACAGATGCTATCATAAAAATAAAGCTGTTCTAACTTTTCGATGAAAAAAAATGATAACACGCACGATTGTTTCGTTGAAAGAAGAAAAATCTAGGCATGTAGTAAATAATTTTAAACCATTTTATGTATTTATTTTAGCAAAATAAGTTTTCATTGGCATGCAAAATATTTCAATGCTATACCTATGGATAATAATAAGTTAATACAACTGTATAAATAAATGTTCGTAAGAAAAGACTTGGAATAAGGTCTTGTATATTACCATTCAAATATTTCAATATGTAATAAACGATAAAATAGTTAGTATGAATTTTAAGTATAAATGTTTTTTTTAATAATATTTTTCAAATTATTTACTATAGGGAATAAAAAAAATCATGTCCTCACTTTGTTTGTTTTATAATAGAGACGCGTAATTCTTACGTTTACTATCCTGATATTGTCCCAGCGCATGCGCACGACTGTCTACGCGACTTAATTAATTTTTATGAAATAAAATTGATATGACCAATTATTTATTTTGGCTGACCAATTATCAGTAGATCATTCTCCATCGAATAAAGTCGTCATTTTTGGTATTTGTGAGAAATGAGGTGCTAAAATTATTAATTGACCTTGAAAAAGTTTGATGCTTAATAAAAATTTTTCTATCACTGACCAAATAATCAAACCGATTGACCTTTTATGACCATTTTCGGACCTTTCAAATGGTATAATTGGTCAATCAAAATTTTTCATATGAGGTGCTATGATCGCGGAGCCAGCGATATATCTGTGGTTTCTACATTCTCTCGAATCTTCTTTTTTGTGTATACCCGTTTCAACTGCTCTAATTTTTTTTTAATTTTCCATGTTAGGTTTAACATTTCATGAAGTTTCTTTTTGCCTAATTTAGCCAGATATTTCAACAACCCGGGATCTAATCTATCTATACATGCAGCTTTGCCTACGATTAGTTGGGTGAAAAGATCTTTCATTTGCACACTATTGTCTCAAATTATCTCTTTTTCTTCCATGGATATATCGTTTAATTCGCTTTCTGCTGTTGTATTATCTTTGCTAAAAAATCCATAAGATATTGTTCCCATCTTTATATTATAATGTCTTCTTTAGTTATTATATTCTCATTCCGATCTTTAACCTGCTGTATCTTATTCCTGTCTCATAGTTTTAGGACTTGATGAAATAATTGATTAATATAGGTTCTATAATGGAGATTTCCGTAAATAAACTATCTAACTAACTATTTATTTTGTTCCATACTTTTTCCAAAATCTTCTCATGCATATTGTTTTTCTCGTTTTATCATTTTTTTAACTTTTTTTCTTTGCTCTGTATTTTTTATGTTTTAGAGCTGAATTTCAGTTTTTATATTATAGGTTATTAAAGGCGCAACAAATTATGTATTAATAAAGTTTTTTAAATCTGCGGAAATATTGGTAGATTTTTTAATGTATTGACATTTTACATTCGATCTACGCCTCTGACAGAGAATTGTTCTTACGGCAGGTGCGTTTGTATTTTATTTTTTTAATATATTTTTTGGATAAGCGCGTGGCACCACCACCATATTATTTTAGTGATTAAGTTTGGTCAGACAGCAGCCTGCCAGATGCTTCTTTACTGGTTCAACTGGCGCTGGTAATCTTTTTAAAAATCAAGCTGGTGGTAGAACTCTGATAGTGGGGTTCATACCGGATGTCTCAACATATCAGGTAAATTGTTGAGAAATACCTGTAAATAATTAAAAATGATTTTATTGTAACTAAAAAAGTAATCTTAAAATCTGCTTCGTACATAATATGTACGTGTTGCTCAAGAAGAAATCAAATTAGGAAATATTGACAGCTGTTATTTTTGTAGTACATAATTTTCTTTATTACACAGACAAATCCAGCTTTTGTGACTTATGTTGTTTGAAAATCTATTAAAAGTTTATAATGATATGAAGCTCATACTACACCACTCCCTTCTGACCTCACCAAACACAAAACATAACCTTCTATCCATAACACGATGGTTGTCTTTTTAGTGAATTAAATTACTTTATTGCTTTTCAAAATATGTCCCAGCAAGATCAATACACTTTTGCATACGTTCAAATAATTGGTAAAACAGTTATTCCAGTCTTCAGTTGACACCTGAAAAAACTGTATTAAGCGCATCGATGGCTTTTTCTAGCGATTTGAATAACTGGCCACGCATTACATTCTGGATCTTTGAGAACATGAAGGAATCGTTGGGACTTAGGTCGGTGGATCATCTAACAATTCGATGTTTTGAAGTTCCAAACACTAAATTCTCTTTTGGGCAGTGTGAGCACTTGTATTGTCCTGATGTAGGATGATTGGCGGTTGTGTGTTGCTTTGTCGGAGTTTCGCGATAACTTCTGGTAAGTAACCGTTTGTCGGCACATGACCAGATTTTGACACAATTTTTGACCATTTTTCTTGACATACTTTAAAATAGGCTCACTTTTGTTGGCTTTCCCTCATCGTGAAACAACACAGCGGATTGGCGTTTATTTTCCGGTTTCTAAGAGAAAATCTAGGAATGTTCGCCACTAACAATACTATGAAATGCCCAAAGATCTCTATCTCCCGGTTTGTTAAACGGCATTGATCCTTAATTAGCTGATGAACCGTATCAATGTTTTGAAGGGTGGACCTAACCTGGTCGTTGATACTGGACCGACCACGTTGTAATTCACAATAACAGCTAAAGAATAAGGTTAGATTTGTGTCTGAAGGTTCTATTGGTGGTGCCTTCTATGCGGCTGTATGCAAAACTAAAAAGATAACCATTCTATTCCATTTTGTGGTCAATGTTGATGGTTGATGGTTCACGTAGGTCCATCCATGAATCCATTTTTATCACCAGTAACAATCCGATACAAAAACCCCTTTTTTGTATTTTCAACAAAATTTCAGAAAAGGGTTTTTGATTTTTCGTCTTGCAGTTGTAAATTGTAATACTGTCAACATTTAACATTCCTATCATTTATTTTTGACTTAAAGATGCATCTTCATCCAAAATTGCTTACAATTCAGCGACTTCAAAATTTTGGTTGGTCTTCTACTTTCTTTGTTATAATGAGATCTAAATCATAACTTTTAAAGCGGCTAAACCTTATGCGACACTTTGTTTTTAATAAAGCATATTTTTTTATAAAATTTCACAAGAATTTTATGAGCTTTAGCTGCGTTTTTCTTTGCAAAAAAATAATTATATAAAACTTCCCGGAAATGTTCTTTTTTTGGCACATTTTTGATGCAATAAAAAACTGTGTTACTGTATAGCGTGGCTTTATATGTACGAAACGTTAAAAGATATCCAAACAATTTAAAAATAATATTGTCATCTTTTGGCAAGACTCACATTTATCTGTGCAGCGGGTTATATTCATAATATAACCCGCTTTATTATTAAATATATGAAATATTTTTGTAATTGAATAAATAAACAGTAGTAAAAGCTATAATATGTCTCTTTATACAGTATAAATATACACTGAAGGACAAAAAAAGTGGCGCACCCAAAATTTTCAGAAAAGATAAACCTTTAAAACTTTTGAGTTGGTAGTCCGATTGCAATGATTCTTTTTTTATTTTAAAGAATGGTTCTTTGGTATTACGACGCTTTTATAAGAGGTTTTAATAATTTTTGGTTTGTAGCCAGTATTGCTTAAAAAACAAGTACACGTTTTTTACGCTCTTTTTGAAACACCCTGTGGACGTTGCTGTTACTCTAGTCGTACTAAGTCTTTTATGGGCATGTTGATCATGTCTCTATCTTAGATGGTTCAAAAGATAGAGGCTTGCAAGCAAAGTTTTACTCCCAACACAAAAATACATTTTTTTTAACAGGAAAAAGTAGGCCGAGAAACGGCTTATTTGTGACACTGTCATTTTGGCTAAATTTCTGACTGTCAGTAGTTTGTGTAGTAGTTTTTCGCGAAAATTTATAATGGTTCAACAAATTACACTCGAGCAGGTTGCACGAATGATGGCTCTTGTAGAGGATGGTCGATTTATTAGATTGAAAACTTTGCGCAATCGTTTCCAAACTGCTGTTAAAACAATCCATCAATTAAGAGAAGTATGCGAAACGCATGTTAGTGATAAAACGATTTGTCGAAGATTGAAGGAAGTTAAGATTACTTCAAAGTCATAGGGAAGCTCGTCGTCGCTTCGTCGAGGAATATGGGGATTGGCGTGATCCCGAATGGGCTAGAGTGTTATTTATCGATGAATCGAGATTCTGTTTATATTCAAGTGATGGTCGTCAAAGAGTATGGAGAAGACCTGGAGAACGATATGAACAGGATATGATTAGAGAGCGACAGAGTTTTGGAGGTGGTTCCGTAATGGTCCGGGGAGGAATTTCAATGGAAGCCCGTACAGAACTTTGCGTGCTTCCAAGAAATGCTCTAACGGCCAATATGTACATAGAGAACATTTTAGAGCAGCACGTAGTACCATTTGCACCATTCGTTGGAGATGCATTTTTATTAATGCACGACAATGCAAGGCCACACCAAATTGTTCGTGAATATTTGAACCAAGTTGGTATAGCAACCATAGTATGGCCTCCCAATAGCCCCGATATGAACCCAATCGAGCAGTTGTGGGATGAACTAGGGCGTCGAATTAGATCTCGTCAGATTGTTCCACAAAATCTTGTTGCTTTGGGTGATGCCCTTGTTGAAGAGTGGAACAATATTCCTCAGGAAAGGATTGCAAACCTAATTCTAAGCATGCCGAGAAGAATTGAGTCGTTAAGAAGAGCAAGGGGAGCCAATACCCGATATTAATTATTGTTGTTGGTGTTATGTAGTCGTTATTATTGTTGTTGTTGTTGTTATGTAGTCGTTATTATTGTTGTTGTTCTGTGAACTTAATGAAATTCCTAATTAAAGTCAAACTTTGTTTGAAAGCCTGTATCTTTTGAACCATCTAAGATAGAGACATGATTTAAGACCAAAATTGTAAGGGAGGCTCCACTCAACATGCCCATAAAAGACTTAGTACGAATAGAGTAACAGCAACGTCCACAGGGTGTTTCAAAAATAGCGTAAAAAACGTGTACTTGTTATTTAAGCAATACTGGCTAAAAACCTAAAATTATTAAAACCTCTTATAAAAGCGTCGTAATACCAAAGAACCATTCTCTAAAATAAAAAAAGAATCATTGCAATCGGACTACCAACTCAAAAGTTTTAAAGGTTTATATTTTCTGAAAATTTTGGGTGCGCCACTTTTTTTGTCCTTCAGTGTATATAGTGCTCATAAATACTGTTATAAAGTGCATCATTATTTTTATCTAAATAAATATGTATTTAAAACTTCAAAACTCCAATAAATTCATTGACTGAAAAAGCTCTTTTCAATCTCAGTCTCAACGTTTCCATTCGAAAAAGCATTCGTCATTTTCAGAGATCTGACAGTATCATCTGTAATATGGACATGAATAATAAAGTAAGTTACATAGAAAACGCTCGCAAGTACATTGGAAAACCACATCAGTCGATATCCAGATCCTGGCGACGTTATTTACACTGAAACCACTAGATAAGAATAAAAATGCATTCTCCATTTCTGCCGGAAGCTTTTTACATCAAAAAATATAGCTGGAAAAATTCCACCTTCTTACTTTCAGGTCTTTTGTATATAGTTTTGAATAAATCTCAACTAGTAATCCTCTTTAAAAATTTTACCCTAGAATTTTTCTCGTGTGACAAAATATCTTTAGTATTTAAAAAGTTTAATCTACAATATCTTTAAGTAATGATATAAATTTTATACTTTATGGGAATTCAAAATTAATAAATAGAGAAATATACAACTAACCACGTTTATTTATTAATTTAAAGAAAATCCGTTTCGTTTCGTTTTATTAAATAGTCAAAATAAAATTAAAAATCTAGCGTAATCGAAAAAGAGTTCTAAACAGGTAGGTATGCTATTTCAGATTTGACCTAAAACAATTTTAAAATTAAAACTTCTGGCTCGCCTGAATGAGACCGCTATACAGATGTACAGCCGTGAATTTTATTTGGGGAAAAATGTCATTTGAAAGACGAAGTGAGAAATAATTTTAAGACATTCCAAAGTTGGCTTCATTTTAATTATTTTAAATATTTAGATTATTCATACATCAAACCTCACTACACATATATATGAACAGTACCTGATGTGCTATATAGTAAAAGGCCGTACGCTCATAGATGGAACTTATATGTCTCAGTTCGATATAAATCGACCATTTAGTTTTGTATAGGAATTCATTAAAATATTCAAGAGATCATGAAATATGAGAAAATATTTGGTATAGTTTATTGTTATTGTACGGAGTTAAGTATATTGGCTTTTTACTAATCGAAAAAATGGTTGACAATTCTAAAAAATAAACCTAAGTTTTAATTTTTGTCCACTTTTCCGGAGTGCTCTTTATTATTATTATTGTTAAGTAAAACATTAGTTTTAATAACGTCTTAAATCTTTTATATGAGTCATCACCTTCTCAATAAGTGAGGAAATAAAGCATGCAGGATGATGGAAATACTGATGATTCGACGTTTGCTGGAGGAATGTACTGAAATATAGGGAACGATAGAGAATGATGAGTATTTTCTATGTGTCCGATTGGAGCAGCCCGTGCTCTGATTGCATTAAATGAAAATTGTCCGGTTGCTAATTAAGAGCGAAGGTAAATCGCATTTCTATGTAGGTAGTCCACAATTTCTTGGAGATTGACCCTTTTTTTTCAAACCCTCAGAACAGTTACAAGTTACTCTTGAGCATGGCGATACATTTACACTTACTTAAAATTCCTATACTTAATTTAGCAAAATTTGAATGTGTTGAATGGGAGAAAGATTTTTCCACTTTAATTTGAAAAGACAATTTAAAAGGTTGATTATAGTATTAATAAGTAGATTAATTTTATGAAATTTTTGATGAGTCTAGACTTTGTCAAAGTAACTTTGAACATTAAAAAGAATGGCTCGAACAGGCAATTTTAAGATGAATAAGGAATGAAGAGATTATGTTGTAAGCGTTCAGGCCTCCAGAGTTGGAGTTTTTGGAGTTTCCTCTTAATAAACTTGGTATGTATGACGCAGCTTTAGTTAGCTTTTTTCATGATTTGAAAATAAAGATTTTGTTAGCTTTTTTATTAGAGTGGAAATTGCGACTTATTAGGGAAGATTAGAACACGCCTTTAATATAAAATAAAATTTTGAACGAGAAAGTAAGAAACTCAAATTAAACTGGAAAATTAATGTGTAACTTATTGTGTAGTTAAAATTTGTTCCATTTCCTTTATACATATGTATATATATTTTAATCAATTTATTTTATTATAAGAGCTTTATTATATTTTATAAATTTGATTAAAAATATGATATTTTATGATTTATTGATATTTCAACACAATACTTAATTTTGATAAAGTTTATAAAAGTAGATGATTCGTACAGCAACCGATGGGGTTAGTATTAGTATACACTACTTATAGGGTACCAAACACATGTCGGTTGGCACACCTGGCATGCCAGCTGCTTCTTGATCACAGTGAGAAAGAGAGAGAGGCAGAGAGAGCAGCCGGCACACGGTGCTTAACAAAAGAAACCTTCTCGACCACCTTTTCTTATGTGAAATCGTATTGGCGCTTCGAAAAACAGTTGATCAAAAAGAATGAGCAGCTGCCCCGTGAAGACGATGTTTCGATTGTTTATCTTTTATTTCTCTACATACAGCGACTGGGACCCTTTTGGGAAGTGGTCTTTTATTTCGATTATATGTGTTCTTCTACTTATGAATCTTATAGGTACCTAGAGACGTTTTGTGTCATGTAAGTTCAGGGCCGAATCTGTAGAATGAAATCCCCTTTTCCTTTTTATAATGTAATGATAAGTAATCCAATTTTCAACCAACTATAAACCAATGTATAAACAATAGAAGTTTATAGACACCTATATAACTCTAAAGTTAATATTAAATGAAAAACTACTCTGTGAGCCAATATAGTATCATAAACACACACATCATGGTATTAAAAATGGTATAAATAAATAAAGAAAGTTCTTAATAAAGTATATTATACTAAACATTGAGTACTTATTTTTCGCTTGTAAAAAAGATAGTTGCTTCCTATACGCCTCTCAGGCACCTCTAGTGGCGCCACCAAGCGGACTGCCGCGACATGCGGTTGGGTCAATCGGCTGTCATAAGTGTCATATGCTATGTAATTCCAGTGGAGTGTGTACTTTTTTAAATTTAAAATTTTAATCGATTGTCGTGAAATATCCGCGAAAAAAGTTAGTGGTCACACTTGTTGTGTTGTTGGGTGCAATTTCCGGGGTTATACTATCCCAGGAATAAGTTATTATAGATTTCCATCAAAATCGTGGGAAGTAGCTCGTCGCAAGGATTGGATTGTCGCAGTCCGTCGAGTCGAGTATGTATCAATAATGTTTATCAAATAAAATGTTATGGAGTGACAAAGTTTTTTTATTTCTTGATCGTGATGTTCATTTTCACAATCGAGAATTTGCGGTTTTTCAACTAAAGTTTTTAAATAACGCTTATTACAGAAGAGTGATTTTGCATGATAAACAATAGGCAATACACAGCACCTGACTCAAGCTAACGCGGCCTTGCGCCACGAGGTAGCGCTGGCGTCGCAAAGTCGAGATGCCTGAGAAGTGTATATCTCACGTTAATTATTAATAAGAAGTATGACCTCCTATTGCGTTAAACTCCACACGACATCTTCTAATCATATTTAAATTGAAATTGTTTAATTCATTTTAAGGTAAGGTGTTCTAAGCATCACTTTGGGCTCCAAAAAGCTGGTTTCGGTTGTCCAACTAATGTTGTTCCGGAAAAATTCTTCGTAGAAGCATATCCTTTGCAAAACTCTATCGGATTTAGATCTGACGATTGATAAGGCCATGGCAAAACATTGATATCTTGCTCTTCTAAAAATTTTCTTGTTGCCTTGGTGATATGTGGGAGTGCATTAAAATGAAACTAGGTCCAACAACTCTGCTTTATGACAAGACAACGCGATGTAGAATTTGTTCGATATACCGTTCAGCGGTTAAAAAATCCTCCAACAAAACGATATTTTTTCTATCTCCGAGTCTTATGCCATTTCACACCATTATAGTCCCACCTCTATAGCTGTGTACTTCTTGAACATTCTGACGAACCGCCGCTATGCCAGTTTCATTCCACACTCTTATTCTACTTAAATCTGGATACAAATCTAATCAAAATTTATCTGTAAATTAAAACGAGGCACATTGATTTCTGTGCAATTTAGATGTTTGTTATTCAATTTAATCGAAGTGTGCGATACCCTCTTGGTAAAAGTTAATAACTTAGTGGGAGGAAAGAAAGAAACTGTAAGACAAATTTTCATGAGGAAAGTATGTGCTGTGTTCAGACTCCTCTACGAATATATGCTCGTTAATTGAATTGTAACACGACACAGAAAGTACGGTTCAATTTATTTATACTTTATTAAAATATGAACAAATTACTAACTAAAACACCACAATTTATGTCAAATTTAAAATATCTGACGCAACTGATTTTTGTAAGCGACGGTTCTCCGCCGATGGTTTTATCCTAGAGCTAAATGGGCTCTCAAAGAATCGGGTATTTTCCCGTTGATTTCTACGCACTTCGTCTTCATTCCAGACGAATGACTCGATTTTTCTTATCGCCTTCTTTGATCAGTGGTGTACAAGTAAATTTATATTTAACTCATTGCAAAATATTGTTCTCTACATGGTAAATTTGAGAATGGTGAGTAGTTCACTTCTCTCTAGTTCAAACGTAGCTTTTTACCTCCCTTTTTAAACATCAGTATGGTGATGATAAATAGCGATTCATTTAGTATTTTTAGAACATTGTTTTAGTATTAGATGTGATCCACCATATTTTAGTAGTTCATTTGCAATGTCTCGGGATTTTTCTATTCTATATTTAAAATTAATGAATTAACATTTAACATCTTGAAAAAATGTTATACCCGGTAGAGATCGATCTTTATTTAATTTCTTAATCTTAATATACAGACAGATACAGTTATACGCGGATTGTCTTTTTAGTTTTGCATATAGTCGCTTAGAAGGCGCCACCAATAAAACCTTCTGACACAAATCTAACCTCAATCTTTTGTTGACATAAATCCAGAGTTTAATTGCGATACAAGGCGTGTAGGTACAGTGAATTTTTTAAATTAGCAAGTAGGTCGAAAAATGGATCTTAGTCGAGAACATTGTCCCAACAGCAATGTCTCGCTGAAATGATTTCTGTGTTCAAGAATGAAGCACCACACCATTTCCCACTGGTATTGGGAATATCAACGTGGTCTCTCCAGACTCAGCGACAAATTCGTAAGGTAATTAAAGATGACAGCCGTGTAACAAACCGTAAGGTAGAGTCATCTTTAAGCATTTTAATGACCTCGATTCAAAAGATCTCACATAAAGAACTGGGTGTTACGTAGTTGGTTTCTCGTTGGATCCCTCATTTCCTCACAGAAGAACAAAAAAAGGAAGCTCACCAAACATTTATAGTATAGTTAATGGCGATGGATCTTGGATTTTTCCATACGAACCGAAAAATAAACGCCAATCCGGTGTGTGGATGTTTCACGATGAAGAAAAACCAACAAAACTGATCCGTTCTCGAAGTGTTTCAAAGAAAATGGTCAAAACTTTTGTGACAGAATCTAGTCATATGGCAACAATTGCTTGAAGAACGGTTATTTTCGATTGGTATGTAAGCGTTTATTTACCAGAAGTTATCGCAAAAAAACAACACACAACGGCGAATTATCCTATATCAGGACAATGCAGGTGCTCACACTGCCCAAAAGAGAATGGAGTTTTTGGAGCTTTAAAACATCGAATTGTTAGACCATTCACAGTATAGTCCCGACCTAAGTCCCAACGACTTCTTCACGTTTCCAAAAATCAAGAATTCAATGCGTGGGCCGCGATTCCAGTTGCCAGAAGAAGCCATCAATGCCTTTAAAACAGCGGTTTTGCAGGTGTCATCTGAAGACAGGAATAACTTTTTTATCAATTGATTTGAACGTATGCCAAAGTGTATTGATCTTGGTGGGACATATTTTGAAAAGCAATAAAGTACTTTATGTCTACTTATATATTTTATGTCTCTTTATGACTTTATGCAAAATATAAAAGACAACCCTCGTAACCAACCTTTAAAACAAAAATTAATTAGGCAAAATAAGAATTCAGAGAAAGAATATTAATTTAATTTTTTAAAACTATATTTTGTTTTTATGGCAACAAGTCAAACATTAAAAAAAACTAATTAATATAATGATCACAGAGAATTGAAATTGGTTGGTTTTTTACCAGATTTTTCTTTATTTTCTACATCCTTAAACATTAATTTATCTGACATCTCGGATATAGTACATTATCTGGTATTTCTTTGTTGTAATCTTATAAAAGAGGGATGTAATGGCATTAGGGATCCTTAACAAAAAAAGATAAAGCAGATGCTAAATTAAATTTGTTTTATTTTACAAGAAAATTCTGAATGATTAAATTATTGTGGAAAAGCACTATTAAAAATAAATCTAAATCTAGAATACAGAAGTACATAGTATAAATTAGTTTGTAATATTAATAGGTAGTGGTATATAACGGGAACATGTTATGTAAAACATTTTTTAGGGTTGCGAAACAAATTATTTTCTAAGTAAGTCTATTCAGATCTTCTTGTAAAAGTAAGCTCTTAGCAGTACTATTCAAGCAATGGAAAGCTTAAAGATCATAATATAGCAAAAATTTTATAAAGGTAAAAATATTGGTAAATTTTAAATATATATATACAATACTCTGCGAATTAATGTGAACGTGGCATAATTATCTACTTTTTTCCAGCTGGCATCGATTTAATTCAATGGTGAGGGAATTTTGATGCAGATTCTTTTATTATGGTACGTTTACATACTTGGTATGTCTCGGTATGCTTCCACAAACACAATCGTGTAAAGGGGATGGATTGGCTTGCGTAAGATGAGAAAAGCTCGTTGCCCATTCAGGTCAGAGTCGGTTTTCGAACACAAATCAAAGGAAGCTTGCGAAGTATTTACACATTGGCGCATGTTTAATGCCACTTACGAGTTCGAGCCCTAAACGCAAGTGCTAAAACAACTTCGACATCTACGTCTGTCATGTTTTCCTATCCGTAACACACTAGTCCAGTAGTCCACTCGCAAAAACTAGATTCTCTCTGATTTTCAGTCAATAATAAGACATAACGGTTACAGATGCGTTTTTATTTTGAAATACTTATAGTGTGTCTGAGAAGTCATTGGAACAGGACTTCATTTCATTTTGATTTTTGAAGATGGATATCTATCCAAAAATACGTACTAAAATTGTCACTTTGAGTAAACATACATCTATGAGCTTGGGAGCTATTAACAAGATCTTAAAGGAAAAAAGAAAAACTGGGACGATTCTGCCGAACAGAAAAGGTGAATGAGGAAAGAAAAGGAAGGCAACTGCAAGGGATGTTGCAAGTTTAGTGAGGAAGAGTAAATTAAACCCTAGAAAAATAAGTCAAAATCTTCAGAAACATTTAACAGTTAGTTTAGTTATCATTGATTACGTGCGTTAACGACTTTTGAAAAGTGAAAGAAAAGAAGTAAGATTGTTAGAATGATGAAAAAACGGTATGAATTGGTGAACAAAAAATAAGAGGAGAGATGTTTTCACATAAGAGTTACTTTTTATTACAAGGACAATGGTCTCGTTTCGTCAGAAAAAGTGTCAATGAAAAACTTTTACCGCCACATATTGATCAAAAAACTACACATCATCTGAAAAGATGTTTTGGGGCTGCCTTTCTTGTAAAGGTACCGGTTCCATCGATCCAATTGAAGGCATGATGAATTCTCAAAAATACAAAGACTTGTTGGAAAAAAAATTAGAAGGAGAGCTCAGAACTGTGGGTGTCAATGAGCAACCAGTTTCAACTCCTCGCCACGTCTTTAAGATAATGACGAAATATTTCAAGGACAAGAATATACCATGCCTTGAATGACCAGGAAACTCACCGGATCTCAATCCTATTGAAAATCTGTGGGCGATTGTGAAAGCCAGACTGCACAAAATCTTGACGTCTTTCAATTAAGTACGAACAAAACGTCTTCACCAACACCAGCAAACCTTCCCAACAACAATATTATGAGATTAACCTTGTCAAAAGCCTTGCTAAAGTCAATGATATGGCACCGAACTGAGTATGATTATTTAGATTATAAACAATGTAGGTATTTTGGTGTAAAAAAACAAGAATAGATTTAAGTTACGGTTGTTGAAGTTGTCAATCGCATGGATTTCATTTTAAAGTTGATTTCTAAAATTTTATCTAATATAATTTTTTTTTCGTTGAAATATGATAAAATTAACTTTACTTTAATCTTGGTTATATGGGTAGCAGGAATATTAAATAAAGGATCTGCCTCGAAGTAATGAATTTTACACAAAGTTCATGTAACACGACATAACATTGTAATAACAAACAAAATATTAGTTATTAAAAAAATATATTACAATGTTTTATGAAAACAACTACACAAATATTGTCAATCATTTTTTTTTATTTCAGCGTTTTCCGCATTGCACACATTCAATGGATATTTTCGTAGTAGTAATATTTAATATTCAATTTAGATCTCAATTTTCGTTGAATAAATAAATACACATTTCATCGTCATTCCAAAATGTCCCCAAACAACTTGTAACTATAGTAAATATTTTATTATCGCAGGTAAATATGAAAAGGGCCACTTGTTGAACTTACTCAATAATACATACAAATAAAAAGCAGAACGGTGTTAAAAACGCTGGAGAGGGAACGTTTCCCTATCTTATTGTTTGGCAGTGGTAACCGATAAAATTATGATTTCAAATTTACGAGATCCTTTATTTATATAAAAGGGAATAGTTGCTAATACTTCTATGCCTTGGTAGATATATGAGACCTCCGGAAATACTCCTGGGAAAAGGGAACAATATTTATTACTTGATGTGGTGTTATGATTTACCCTTCACTAGCTTAATTTCAGAAAGCTCCATTAGTCTAATCATCAAGTTTAAAAACGTGTTAAATAGACATAAAGCTCGTAAACATATGTGCCATAGCTCATTCGAGAAAAATGTTTTTTAATGATTTATTAGTAAATAAAAAATGTATTGAGTTTTTGGTTAATAACATAAAAAATAATAATATTTTAGGAATTTTCAATAAAGATCCTGAAAGAGTGAGAAAAGTTTACATTTCCGTGACAATTATTGAGATATATCTCATGGGTGTTTTGAAATTTTATAAAGGATACAACAAGAATATATTAAATAGCATTAAGGAGAAATTGTAAAAATGTCGCATCTAATGGGACTCGAACCCGCATTCTTTGCTTCTACGCGGCTACGCTCTAACAATTAAGCTATGAGTCGCAGGTATCATATAGACGCAATTTCAAATTTTAAACGAAGGAGCTTAGCGATCCAGCTGCTCTGTGCGTATCCTGTCTTAAGAAAACTATTCTTCCATAAACTTACCTTGTTAGATCTCAAATCAAATCTCGTAAGAAGTAGAGATAGTTCGAAAACCAAATAGTTTTTGATGCACGTCAATTATTTTAAAAAGTAGTATTATTGCAACTTTTTATTAACTCAAAAACAACTTTTTTATAAAAACGTTCGAAAATTATTTATCCTTTTCTGAAAATTTTACGGTTTTTAGGAAACATCGTCGTTGGCCTTCAAAAACAGGAACTAACGCTTATTTACCCTCTTGGGTTATATGGTTTACACGTTTTCCGCAACGTTTCCAAACGCTATAATTGCTTATGGTGAAAATGGAACAGAATTGACTCCTTTTCATATTGCAAACACAATTTGAAATCCAAATCCTAAACAAATTGTCGATGGAAAGATGCAAATTGTACCTAATTTATACAAATAATAAACTAAAGCAATATAACATTATTGTTAAAATTTATTCAGCTTTGTTGCCTTTAAGACATTTTAATAAAAATGTAAAAGTCTTTGTAAAATGATACCAAAAAAAGAAAAAGAAAATAATATTCACGCTACACCATCTAAAAGATAAATAAATTTTCACGAAACCAAAACTTCTTCACATCTACCGTATTTGTTACTATTACGAAGGTTACTCGGAGTTCCGGATCCCTTTGTATGAATTTAATGAATCTAATAAACTTCCTTTTGTACTGAAAAATATTTCAAGACGGAGTGAATAATAATGTATACAGGAACAAAGGCTTTTCGGATGGAACCACTAGTTATAATTTTAGTTTAACGGTGGTCAGAGCTACAACAGCGTACATGTAATCACCAAAACCTTGACATTTAAATCAACATATTTATACTCAAATCCTAAATTTTGTTATCAATGTATGTTTCCATAACGAAGATACATTTTTAAATGCTGTCCAATCTTCATTAATTGGTATTCTAAAAAATATATTTAAATATAGAATTGAGGAGGCCTTTACTTGACTAAATGTAATTTTTACAAATTTTCGTTTAATTATTTCTTTTATTACTCATGTAAGTAGTATTTTAGCGCTCACTGTTGAAAAGAAACTGATGAAAATGAACAATAATCCTGACTTAATCCCAGACACTTCTGAACATGTAGATCTGAAATTTGTGAAAAAGCTTTTAAAGTTATTAATAATCTATCTTCTGAAAATTCAAGACCAAAGTATGAAGCAGCGTACAAAAAATTCATTCAGTGACAAACATAAAAAAATATTAAAACTTTGTCGGACACGATTTTTTTAACTTATTATTTTTGTGAACTTGCTGCAACCTTAGAGTCATTAAGTTTGTGGGCAAAGTACTTAATATTAAGAAGTATGGTATCTTGTATAACATTAACATTTACACTTATTTAAGATTGATTGCTATTTTAAAGCAAAAAAAACAAAGGTTTTAAAAGGACAAAAGCTTTAACACAAAGTGCAGAGCAAATCAATCAATTCCTACGTGAAGCTCCGGACAATCAATACTTTCCTACAAAAGTTTATATAATTAATTAAATAATTGAGTGTGATCTAGCAATCAATAAACAGACTTATTTGAATTTTCATTATTTCAGGTTGATGGTAGAGGAAAATAATTAACTGAGTTAACAGTAGACAATATAGAAGATAGAAATGATACGCTATTGGTTCAAATTCCTGATACAAAAACTGACAGAACTGTATCATATGTAGTCAGTCAGTGATGTTTTTTATCATATTTATAAAAAACATGCCAAATCACGTGGAACTAATTTAGCTACAAAAAGATTATTTGTCAGTTATCGAAACGGCAAATGTACATCTCAAAACATCGGGAGTATGCCGAATATAGTAGCAACATTTTTGAAGTAAAACTTCTTTAGCAAGACTAGAAGTAAAAAAGTTATTCTAACGGACGTGACGTCATTCTAATAACAGAAACCGGAAACAAAACCTAATACTGACACGATTTTGCATGGGCGCCGGCAGCAGGGTGCAAGAGGGTGCGCTTGCACCCCCCTGCTATGAAAGAAAATACCTGAATTTACCAGAAAATTATATATTTTTTTAATTTTTTTATTAAATTATTGTTTGAATAAAAACTAAAGGCGTCGCGGTTGCTGTCCAAATCATTCTACATTCTATATATATATTAGACCATAATAGTGTGTAGATGCAGATGCACCCCCTGAAAATAATCCTGGCGGCGCTCATGCGATTTTGCCTCCTATATTAAATAAAATTAAATCTGTAATTGTATGAATTGACAGCTGATCATCTTGTCAATCGAAATACATTGCTTTATATAAATAGTTTTTTGCGTATAAAGTGTTTGTATTAAATATGAATAAACAATGTGGATTTATTAATGAAGAAAGTGATGAAAAAATATTGATTGAAAATGAGTGAATAGGTAGGTACTCTATATGCATAAATTTTATTTTTGGTGTGTAATTACACTATTTATACCTAATTATTTATACCTATTATTTATACCTAGCTATTTTCGTTTTATAGACTTAAAGAGCTAAAAAGAAAAAGAAATTGTAAACGTCAAAGGGGATATTATAAGCGCCAGAAAGATTTGAAGAAAAATGACAAAAATGAAAAAATGACGAGACAGCCACATTCATTATGATTTGATTAAGTAAGTTTATATACATACATACATATTATGAAAGTAAATAATTGTTTATACGGAATCTTTACGTTGAGTAAAGAAGCATGTTGCACGTTTTTGTTCATAAAATAATAATATTCAAAATATTTTAACACTTTCTTATACTTATTTTAGGTTTGGTTAGGTAGCCATAAAGGCCATAAAACCACTAGTCAAGATGGCTGATCTTTTACCACCAATAACAGATCCTTCGTAGACGTGAAGGAAACAAACTTAACTCAGGATTTTAAATTTTATGGAATATGCTATAAAATGCTACAAAATGAAATGGTTATCTAACTATCGAAGGCTCTTGTGTTGTGTTGTATTACAATAAGGTAGATACAGCTACAAAATCACACATTCTAAACGTAATGTGTGTATATTTTTAATATTGTTTACCTATTATTGAAGCAAAACTTCTTTAGGCACGACTAGGGGTAGATTCTAACGGAAGATTCTGATGGAAGTAACTGTATAATTTCAGCTATGGGAGGAGTTTAAATTTCCGAAATTTATTTATGAAATTTTCAAACGGTTTCAAATACATTAATGGTATTTATAGACTAAAATCTATGTTTCACATTTTAGTTATCATAAACCTATTATTTCATATATAAAAAAAATAATGATAACTTTCAAATTCCTATTTCTAATGAATAATATAAATATAACATCTCATTTTTTTTGTAAAGTATATAGGCAATAAATATGATTGAATTGTAATTAAATATTTATTTTCCGATACGTACGTCAACAAGTTTTACTTCAATCGCGCGTAAAGGTTACACGCACACTCTTTTTTTCCAATTCTGAGTTTTACACTGGACATAACTGCATTTAGACGAACTTGTGTTACTTTGTTAGCTAATTTGGGTGCTGATCTTATACCCAGCAAAATACACGTTGCTGAAGACTACCATGGAGATTCTGAAGCCAACAAAAAACGAATCGTTCAACGAATTGCAAGCACTATATCATCTAAACCATCAACTTCAAGAGAGCAGCAACCACAAATTGATCCGGTTAATGAAGCAGCATTGAAATCACCGATGGACAATTTCAGGGAAGAAAATATTTTTGAAATCCCATGTGAAATATCTCAAAATAACAGTTTAGTAATAGTATATTACGCTACAAGGGACGAAAGTTGAATTTTCGGCCCTGCACGTCATGATGCCCGTGGCGAAGCCGAGGGCATCATGACGCGCAGGACCGAGATTTCAACTTTTGGCCCGTGTAGTGTATACTATTTTTCTTCATACCTCGGTCGAAAGTACTTGCGGAACGAGCGAAGCGAGTGCAGCTGGTCGTGGGACAGGCATCAAATACATTCGAAGAGTCAAGTTTTGTCATATTTTTTAAAAATAAATTAATTCCGTTCTATCAAAGTTTTATTTATTTTCATTAGTTTAACAAATTATATTAATTATAATAACATTTATAAAGCAAAACAGGGAGTAAATGTTAAAGACGACAAAACATCATGACGCACAGGGCCGAAAATTCAACTTTCGTCCCACCGTAAACAGGGAGTAAATGTTAAACTTTCTTCCCTGCAATTAGGGACGAAAAAACGTACTTTTGACCGGGGTATGAAGAAAAGACCTTTTATTGTTAAAATATGTCACAAAAAAACATATATTATTAATTACAAAACTATTGATATCTACAGTAATGTACAAAGTATTAAATGTTAGTTAGTTTACAATTTTTTAAATATCGCTTAATAATTTGATTTGAAAAAAAGCATTAGTTATCGGATAACATAAAAAATTTAATTGAACGGCATCAGTAGTAGTAACAACAATAATTTTTTAAATTTCCGAATCCTTTGACAGAGTTATTTACTATTGAGGTCACATTCACCATTCAAGATTAGGGTGGCGTATACAGGACAACTTTTTTCGATCAAATAATTTTTTATGCCTTAGTTGTTCTTCTTTGAAGCTTTGTACACCGCCCTAGAAATGCGGAATAAGAATTGGTCTGCACGTGTTAGATTCGGGCTTTGACGGATCCAGGTGTGGAATTGCCTTATTCAAACTAAAATTCATGGTGTGAGAATGAATTTTCTTTTCTTTTATTATAATCTTTTGAAAGTAACCTTGGTCCGTATGAATAAAGAGTAGATGTTTGCAAGTAAGAAGTAAATCAAAAGATTTATTATTTGGTAGGTATCTGTTCAAAATTTACTACATTAGAAAATTAAATATTAATTATTACTTTGTTAAAGTTAATTATTCTAATTGCAATAATTTTGCTTAATTTGTCTTACAAATGATTTCAACAAAGAATAGCAAGGACCAAAGTCACTCTCAAATATTTGACAGAAGATAGTAAGCATTATAAAACAATGGATAGGTAAAATTTATTAATTTACACAGTGATGAGGTGTTAACATCCCTTAACATAAGATTGATGATTTTTTGTATATTGAATGGCTTTAACATGTATAGTTAGTTATATCTGAATTTTCTCCTTTTTATACTTCAAACATAATTCTTTTTCAAACTTAAAAGTATTAAATTGGTTGATTACAGCCTGTTTAAGAAATGCAAAGAGTAATAAAATACGGAATATCGTCCAGTTTTGATAAATTTCGGGGTCGTCCATAGGCGTACCTAGATAAATCTTAGGATGATTTAAATTAATTATCCTATTATAACCCCTATAGTTTTTTTGCATACCTAACAAGTTTTTAAAATACACATTATGAGGAACCAGATAATAGGAAATGCAACATTGTAAGAAAATTTCAGGAAGACCTACAAAAGTCCTTTATGAAGAAACCAAAGGTGCAATTTGTAGAAAATGTCACTTGTTTTAATAAAAAAAAAATAATTACCCACCCTAGACAAAATTTTAATGGAACTTTGCCAAGATAAGATTATTCCTTTGCTATCTAGAAAACCTTTATAGAAACCTTTAAAAAGTATGGATTTTGTCATAAAAGAAGAGCACTTTTACTGGAAAGTGATGATATTGCTTGCTGGAGACGAACAGACTTAAAAAGTATGAAGCAACCAGTACCACAGCGGGCAAGAAACAATTTCTTATCTTTAAGGTACATGGATTAACGAATGATATAGACCACTAAAAGTGTGACAAGATAAAAATATAACCAGCGCAAATTAAAAGAGATTAATAATTGCTTATATTGGAAGTGAAGAGGGATTTTTAATAGAATGTTTGAACTTTAAGTCGTGCTGGATGGAAGATTATCATGAATTCAGATGTCTTCGAAGACTATTCCGCTGAAATGCAAAATTCCGTTTGATTTTATGGTGGTTATGTAAAATGGAAGCTATCATTCACGGCGCATAAGAAAAGATACTAACTTTATCCTGGATAAAATTCCGGGTTAGTTTCAAGCTGATCTGGGAGTACTTACAAAACCTCAATGAACTGGCTAGACAAAACAGTGTCTTCTTGGAGTGGATACCAGGGCATAAAAGTTTTGAAGGAAATGAAACCGCGGATCTTCTGGCCAAGAGGGGAGCGGATACACGATTTACTGGTCCAGAACCTGTATTGGGACTGCCTAGAGCCTGGGTAAGGACCAAAGTCAGGAACTGGGTCTGGGAAGAGTCGACCAAACACTGAAGTAACACTGTAGGGCTGAGGCACTCGAAGCTGATGCTCAAAGGCTACTCCAAAAAACTCACGTCTGACATACTGGATCTTGGCAGGAGTCAGATCAGAGAACTAGTGGGCCTGCTCACCGGGCATGGACCATTCAGACTACACCTTCGGAGGATGGGGATTCTGACACAGGAAAACACCTTGTGCCGACTGTGTGACATGGACGATGAGACGGCAACTCACATTCTATTCGAGTGTGAGGCCTTGGACTATAAACGGTTCCTCATCTTCGGTGACACGAATCCTGAATCCTATCACCACCTTGAGGAGCTGGTCACGGGACTCAAATCTCTTATAAAGGGAACTGCCCTGTGGCAACAGTAACTCAAGGAATTTAGGACACCTGGATTCTAGCCTTCCTGAGGATCAGCGGGATGCTGATTTTCAGCTGAACAAACTAGAGTCCTGCAAACACGGGTGCATGTAAAGACTCTTGGTGCCGAACCTGATCACAATATTCCCACAGGAAGCAGTGCTCAAACATGGGGCTCCATAGGTGAGACCATGCCAGGTTACTTAGATTAGATTAGATTATCTTGGATAAAGCAAGCAATTATTAACTGACTAACTAATAAAGGTATTTAGTTTGAACCTGATTTAATAAAGAAAGAACTACTAGCTATAGTAAAATTACACAAAACTCATTTCTTTAAATCGCCGTGGAAGGTAGAGCAGGAATTAATGTGGACCTAAGTAAAACAGTTTATAGTAAGACAACAGACGTCATTTAGAATGAACGATAAACCTTTTCAATAAAAATATCTTAATATATTTGCGTTTCAAAATGTCAAAATATAAGATATAAAATGGGACAGTGTGTCCATTGTTTTTAAAAGATATATTTTTTTCACAAGTATCCCATCTGCACGCCTCTGGTGTTTATAAGTGAATAAGAATAGGCAAAACTTATAAATTGACTTAAAATAGGGTGATCCTACCTTCAAACGAATAAATTTTTGAATGAGACCAGTGCCAAACTATGGAAGCGTCATAAATTATTAACGAGTCACCCTATAGTCCTTTTGAATACCTAATGGGATTTTATTACTGCAAACATTTCTGAAACGGATATATATATTCAGAAAAGAAGATTTAAGCCAAAATTAATATAGAGCAAACCGAAAAAATATATGCCGTATGACTCAATAATTTAGTAGGTAATTGATGACTTAAGCGCCCAAACAAAAAAAAATGCAAAATGGGAAATATAGACATTAAAATTCTGTGCTACGCACACGATGTGGGCTGATGGAGGAGAGTGAAAAATGATCTATAGACGATTGTACCAGTTCAATAAAACGGCGAAGAAGTTTAACATGGTAAAATCAGCTACAAAAACAACAACTACCACTAATTTTAAAACACCAATATATCCCATTGTCACTTGGTGACAATCAATAAAACTATGTATATACCGAGGAGGAAAATTCATTTACATATCTGGGTATAAAGATGTTAACACAAAAGGAAGGAACCAAGCTATTCCAGCTTAAACAGCAACAGCAAATTTAAACAATACAATCTGGAGCATTAAACATATACATAGGATCTTAAGCCAAAATTCAAATCTACAGGACTGCGATTAAACCCTAATAAACAATTCTTGACCCATAGGCTTACCACTTCTTATTGGCCATATCGAAGATAAAAAAGAAAAGGAAAAAAATTAAAATGTAAACACAGCGACCTCTTTTCTAGTTATTATTTAAATTTAACATACTAATAATGATTGCACAGGTGAAAAATTTCCCACTGCTAAAAGATAATTCATCTATATAAATCATTTTCTACTACTCTCCGGAAAAAAAATATATGTAGAGATTTTTGTTGACTCTGTAATTCTGTGTAGGAAGGCGTTAATATGTTTTTAGAAGAACGGTCAGTAGAGATAATAAATATCAGGAAACGACAACTATTATCCTTTCCAAAGGGATATATCAGGAGAAAACATCGTTTCGTGCTGAGCCCTTCAGTGAAGGGTCAGTTTTTATATTACTTGTCCTAACAAGGTCCCAAATTTTTTGAGATACTATTAGTTTTTTATTATTAGGACAAGATTAAATTGAAATCACATATATTGAAAAAAAGTGAGAGGTGTCAAGGGACCTTTCGATTAATTAGTGAATGAATTGTAATTTGTAAACACAACAGAGAGTTTGTACATACAAAAGCATTTATTATCGTCTGTATAAAATCTCTACTTACCTAACTCTATCAGCAATATCCGGAACTTGTGCAGAAACACTGTCAGGATACATTATTGTTTTTATTTTCTATTATTTTAATATTAATTATCTACAAAAAACCTGTATAAACTTAACAAAGTCGCGACACTACTGCACTGTTCAAAGCAAAATAGAAAAAAAAATAGTAAATCCATTATTTTCAACAGTTCGTTTTTTTTAACAAAAGTGTCCATTTATACAATACCAGAGGTTTAGATGATATACATCTACCTAGAATTACTTTTTATTTCAATTTAATTTAAAATAGGAATTAACAATTTAATACAAAATTTTAAAATTAAAATATTTGACAGTAACTGACAGTTAAGGTAATTTGACGTAGGTACCTAACTAGTCAAGTTAAGAACTATTTTTGAAATGTTTATGAACAGGATGAAATAAAATATAATACTATTATAGGTACTTGTTTTTTTCTACAGTATTTTCTTTTAATTTAAATTAGTGTCTTTTTAATTATACTTTTATTGGTATTTATTATATTAGGGTTTCTTATTTAAATAAAGATAGGTATATCTATCTATGAGAGAGAGAGAGACAACATGCGTATGTCGTGTCGTGTCGTGACAAATTTTGGTATGAACTTTTTTTGGCTAGCTCCTAGCGTCAGTCGTAACTGTTCGTAACGCCCGAGGGAACTTCGTTCCAATAATATTTTTAAAAAAATTAAATTAGTAAGGGCGGTTCATTTAAAAAGATTTTAGTTTTGCTAACACATGGAAATTTGCTTACATACATCAGAAAAAATATCCCTCGTGAGATGATCCCTTAATTTTAACTTTAAGTATTTCCTCCATATCGTTGAATATTTCCCATTTAAATAACATGTAAATCATTGTTTTTTTAAATCTTTCTGCTCATCCCAATTTAATAATTTTTCGTCGCGCTTGGTCGCAATTTGAAGTCTATTAGAGACTCTTTAAAACTGCTTATTAATATTTTTTGGTAAGTTTAACGGTCTTGTCGGTATCGATAATTATCATATATTCTTCGTTTTCAACGAAACAGTTAAAGTAAAAATAAACATGTAGAAGGACAAGTTGAAGGAAAATTAATACCCTAATATTTATCCCTCACTTTTTAATTTTACATGTTGAAACATTTACACATCTTCATCTTTTCTCAATTCCCACCTAAAATCTTTTAACAATAATATCCCCAGCCACTCACTTCATAGTAAATTCCGAGTTTTTTCAATTCCTCGACGCACCTGGGTCAAGAATACCTTTGCCAAGATCAACTCTTACAAGTGGGTCCAGAGAACGAAGATTGTATTGTCCAAATTCTCCATCTTCAACACACTGAAGCAAGCTGTGAGTACATACCAATCAGCATCAACAGTACCATAATTGAGGAGAATCAGGCGCACAATACATAGCAATATTTCCAGTTCCAACCAAAGTGTCAACTCACTGTACCACATCAGAAGTGTCCGAACTCCAAGGAGTATATCTAATAGAACTACCAACCAATTGTGAATTCCGGACAGCTAGAGAAGGATTCATCATTTCGCAGACCACCATATTGTAAAAACCTCTTACTCTACCAAATGTGAGAACAGTCAGCATCCAACAACAACCAAACTTCTAAACCTTGGTAAGGTTCAACTAGAGGAGCTACACAAGCTGATCCAGGAAGAAACTCAGCTTCAACCCATCGAAATCGGCTATATACAGCAGCAACAGCCGGTACATTCATAGTATACAAAATCTCCTCCAAAATAAGAAATAGAGGCCACAGGAGACAGCAAAAAGCAGGAACAGAGGAAGATAGGGCAGTTTTAGAGAGAAAAGTTTTGTCCGTCCCTTACAAAACTTCTTCAGCGGATGGATATGTTACAGTACAGTTTTATTGTTAATTTGAAAAGTGTTAAATAAATTTTGAGTTTAGGTTTTAAAAAGTGATTTTTCCGAAACTAAAACTTAATTAGCTTTTATTTTAATTCTCATCCAATCTCATCCAATCCCTTTTTGGATTTTAGGTAGTACTGATTAAACGGGTGCATGCTGGTTGGCTCCGGCGGTCAGATTTTAATCCCTATTTTTAAAAGGATCTTAGGTTAGTTGGCTCCCGTTGCCGATTCTGGGAATTAAGGTTAAGTACCGTGGTAAGTTTATTGTGTTTTTCTAAAAAAATAATTTTAAACATACATAATTAATAAATATATTTGAGTTAGGTTTTTAAAATCCATTTTTTTATTACAAATAAAATGTTATTCATTTAAAGGAATAATTGTTTGTTTGCCTGTAGGTGGAGGAAAATACAGAAGCTAGGGTTATCAAATGCATTTTAAGAATACACAGATGTTGGAAGATATCTTAAATATGTATTTGGCCTTCCAGTTTTGGATCCCTCCGAGGTGGGTAATTGTTTTGCGTTCGATTTCGCCGAAGTGTTACCAAATCGTCCTGCACTTCACGAATTTGCTGATTACTTGTATTACATCTCGGAGGACGCTGATTTTCCAACTCATATGTGAGTCAAAAAGAGTCCGTCACTGGAGCGTATCACAAACGCTTGCGAAAACTTCCACGCTAAATCTAATTCACTGTTTTATAGTCACCATCCAAATATATACCGATTTTTGGAAATTTGAAAAATATTCAAATTGATACATACATTAAAATGTGTCAGTCAACGGAAAAGGTATACCGCAGGGTCGTTTTCTTTTAAACAATTTGCGGAGGAAAAATATTATCCTTAAAAAATAATGAAATAAGCAAATTTGAATTTGTAAAATTAATGTCATATAAATTCCAGCCAAACATTTGAAATTTAATAATTATATGTAAGTATATGAAAATAGATTTATATTATATTATTAGAACAATTGTTTATTTTGAGTTTTGGTATTCTTAGAAAAAAGTAGATAGTTACCTATTCCTCTTAACCACCGGAGCCAATTAGTAAACGGTCATCGGAGCCAACTAGTATACGATTAAAAGGGTTTTGTGACCACGGGAGCCACCTAGTGTGCGCCGGATTAAACGGTATCGAAATCTGTCCTGCTTCTATGCCACAGATGATCCTACCTGTCAGTAAGCGTGTTTAGTTATATCTTGATTTAATTCGTCTATACCACCTGTTTAATTTATTAATGAGAAAGATTAGTTATTAAATCCACAACAGAAACTTCAAACTTTTACATCACTTATTTTCTGGTACAACACTGTTTTTGATATTTACATGAATGCTTTTTCTACCTAGAAATACTAAGAACTCCGGATTTAAAATCAATTGTAAAACTGCTTCAAACAAACTTACGCCCGGTTTAATTCTTATCTGTCGAATCGATTATGCTTCAGGTGACATTAGAATGATCTTTTGAGAAATTGTACGTTTTTAGACCTTTGCAAATCTGGTGTGAATAATTGCACAGCGGGTAGCAAGCTCATTTTTAATACCAGTAGAAAAACTGTGACAACGGTTGTAAAGACACGATAAAACTTGTTTTATTATTTTTTACCTTGTAAATTTAACGATTTTTATATTCACGGCCATAAGATTTTAACGTGTTTTTCATGAATAAAATTGCATTCACTTTGTAGTTATATAAGTAATTAGTAATTAGTTTTCCTCAAATGTAAATTCAGAAATCCAAATGATTAGACTGAAAGAATTGTAAACGTAATTTTCTTTTAACATTTCTATAGCTCTCATTTATTTACATGAAAACGGAGATTATAAAAGCATCTTTAGTAAGATACAAGAATTTTAATATTCATTTACTTTTTAAAGATTCTATTCATTTGTACTTTATTTTAAAAAGAATTTATAAGTTTTTTTATTTAAAAGACATAAAATCACTTAAATATTTTAATTAGTTGTGCATTATTTGAATTTTTTCACTTACTTTCTTACGTTACTGTTGCAAAAATAGTTATTTATGATATGAGTGTTAAAAGTGAGGTTTTATTTTGTGAGTGAAAACGTTTGTGAAATGAGCGGAGCGAATTGAACAATTTCACGAACAAAATAAAATCACTTTTAACACAAATACCATACAATGTTTTTTGTACAACTTCCCTATTTTGATAATGAAACGAGCGAATTTTCAATGACAATGAACCAAACCGTGTTAAAAGTAAACTAAACCGTGTTAAAAGTAAACTTGTTTACATGGCAACGTGTTAAAAGTATTTTTAACACGCTGCTATGTAAACAATCGTTTTTAACATTGTTTGCTATCATTAAAAGTGTCACTTTTAATGACAGTTGTACAAAAACACTTATCTATATAAGGTACTTGCGCCTAATAAGGCCCTGTTCTTAAGATGGCCCACTTTCAAAATTTTGTACTTTTAAAAGTTCGAATGAGTTTAAATTTCGCGCCCATATTCGGTTAGTGCCATAGACAAAAATGCAACTTCATATATAAGGAAGAGAGTCGTCACTTTTGCAGTGGCTGACAGTTTTTTAGTGCCGTTGCAAAGGGCTGACGATTTATAATCTTGCAATTTAAAACTTTTTAGTATTTTCTTAAGAAAACAAGACATTTTCGTGGTTTTTTTAAATACAATGTTACTTGGGTTTATGGGCACTTGACTCAAGGTTGTGTTGTTTATATTATTTGTTAATTTTTATTTTTAAAAGGAAGTTCTCGTGACGGGGTAAATAACCCATTAGTTGTTTTTTGTGGTACCACAAGATATGTATTATTAGAATAACGCCACAAAATTTTTATTTGTTGAGTCTATTTAAAGATTTTTGTTTAGTAAGTAAATTTAGTTTTGCTAAGTCTAAGATGGCCCACTGGTCAAGTTCTGACCAAAAAAATTTTTATAACAGACTGAGTACCTAAGAACCTATCATGTATTAAGTTAAGTTTTAGATAAATACACATATTTTGTTTTTATAGGGTGTATTGATTACATAATTAATATCGGGCTATGATAAGTGCCCATGTTCCTAAAAAAGCCCACTTTAGAGGTTTTAAAAAACAATTATTATCTTAACGAATTGATTCCAAACATGTTGATTTGTATGTTTACTTTATTAACAAATAAATCACCTATGTTGTGATAAAAGAGGTTTTCACAAATATATATTTCTTTTCCAGTTATTAAAATTTAGCAAAAAATGGGCCTTACAAGGCGCATGTACCTTATATATAGGAGATTTCCACGTATAGGTATACTCACTCATCACGATATCTCGGGAACCATAGGACTTAGAGACTTGAAATTTGGTGGGAATATTACTTTTGCTATGTAGAGGTCAGCTAAGAACGGATTTTACGAAATTCCACCCACAAGGGTTTTGCGGGGGTGTCAACAATATATACTCACTCATCACGATATCTCGGGAACCATAGGACTTAGAGACTTGAAATTTGGTAGGAATATTACTTTTGCTATGTAGAGGTCAGCTAAAAACGGATTTTACGAAATTCCACCCACAAGGGGTTTTGCGGGGGTGTCAACAATGAAAAATTCAAACTATACGCAAAAAGGATCAAAGGGTCACGAATAGGGAATGGTTACCGCAGACATGAATGTTTCTGGCTCATTAGCCGTCATCAGTGCGGCATAACCAAGTAGGGTATTGCACTTGGCTAGCAAAAGTGTTGGGTACTTGGGAGCAATGGATGTTGGGGAAACATGTGTAAAGAAACATAAAAACACAAAAACAACGAAAGCTCACACAGGAGTCCTATCGCCATTTTGTGCTTTCGGCCAGCTGTGCCAATGGGTTTTCGGCTAGCAAAATGGCGATAGGACTCCTGTGTGAGCTTTCGTTGTTTTTGTGTTTTTATGTTTCTTTACACATGTTTCCCCAACATCCATTGCTCCCAAGTACCCAACACTTTTGCTAGCCAAGTGCAATACCGTACTTGGTTATGCCGCACTGATGACGGCTAATGAGCCAGAAACATGCATGTCTGCGGTTACCATTCCTACTCGTGGCCTTATTGATCCTTTTTGCGTACATGCCCAATAATTTTCCCCTTTTGTTTATATTAATACGCATTTTCTTGGCACTTTGTTTATTTCATATCCTGTGCTTAGAACGACTCAAACACAATGAGTCCGTGTTTCGCCAACGTTGCGACGCTGGTTGCTAGCCGAAAACCCATTGGCACAGCTGGCCGAAAGCACAAAATGGCGATAGGACTCCTGTGTGAGCTTTTGTTGTTTTTGTGTTTTTATGTTTCTTTACACATGTTTCCCCAACATCCATTGCTCCCAAGTACCCAACACTTTTGCTAGCCAAGTGCAATACCCTACTTGGTTATGCCGCACTGATGACGGCTAATGAGCCAGAAACATGCATGTCTGCAGTTACCATTCCTACTCGTGGCCTTATTGATCCTTTTTGCGTACATGCCCAATAATTTCCCCTTTTGTTATATATATATATATATATATATATATATATATATATATATATATATATATATATATATATATATATATATAAAACGAACAGAGCGTTTTGTGACAGTCTAAGAATGTCCAAAGATGATACATAAAGTATCTAGTGCCTTACTGTCAAAAGTAATAATTTCAGTTTTGAACTGAAATGGTGTCGGTTAGAAATTTCTAACACTTTAAAAGACACCTTGGATGCTGCGATATAAATAGATATAAATATCATTCAACCTATATCAGGGCAAAACCAAACTACAGACACGTGTTTCGCTCTTAGTTTGAGCTCGTCAGTGTAGTACAGGCTATGTCTCTCAAGTCACTAATCAAGAGACATCCCTGCTATAAATTGAACGATATCTATAGATGTCAAATTGCAAAACTGATAAACAGTCGCAAGTGGTTCCATCTTCACTCCAAAAATGGTATTTCAGTGGTAGCTTTGCATCTTGTATATAACCTTAGGCAAGGTAAAATGATAAAACGAACAGAGCGTTTTGTGACAGTCTAAGAATGTCCAAAGATGAATGATATTTATATCTATTTATATCGCAGCATCCAAGGTGTCTTTTAAAGTGTTAGAAATTTCTAACCGACACCATTTCAGTTCAAAACTGAAATTATTACTTTTGACAGTAAGGCACTAGATACTTTATGTATCATCTTTGGACATTCTTAGACTGTCACAAAACGCTCTGTTCGTTTTATCATTTTACCTTGCCTAAGGTTATATACAAGATGCAAAGCTACCACTGAAATACCATTTTTGGAGTGAAGATGGAACCACTTGCGACTGTTTATCAGTTTTGCAATTTGACATCTATAGATATCGTTCAATTTATAGCAGGGATGTCTCTTGATTAGTGACTTGAGAGACATAGCCTGTACTACACTGACGAGCTCAAACTAAGAGCGAAACACGTGTCTGTAGTTTGGTTTTGCCCTGATATAGGTTGAATGATATTTATATCTATTTATATCGCAGCATCCAAGGTGTCTTTTAAAGTGTTAGAAATTTCTAACCGACACCATTTCAGTTCAAAACTGAAATTATTACTTTTGACAGTAAGGCACTAGATACTTTATGTATTATATATATATATATATATATATATATATATATATATATATATATATATATATATCGTTTACAGAGAGCGTTGGCCCAATAAATTTAATGGCTTTTGTTAATTTTCTTTAATCCCCGTGCAAAGCCGGGCCGGGCTGCTAGTTAAAGTAATAGCCTTTTAGGAGTTTAAAAATCTATTTTCTTCAAAACTTTACTGATCCAATACCTCTCCTTTACTTGCTCTGGCTTCCTCTATTATATGAGTTCTATTAGCTTTTTATATGTTTTTTCCTTTTTTTTATAATTCATGACATAACATGTATCTATTAACAAAAACTCCAAACAAAAATTTAACATTTCTCATATTAGCAACTGATTTCCTTAAGGGTACCTAACTCACTCCCGGAATGTCACTGACAGAGTGCGCCCCTGAGGAAAATCCATATCAATATATATACATTTATTATTTATATAAAAATACTTTTGTTATAATTTGCTTATTTTCAACTTATTTCTTTTTAGTGAATTGTAAGTTTATTTCAACTTTTGACAAATCTTATATACCTACATTTTCCTTCCACTTTCCTTAACATAAATGTGACTTTTAATTCAGACAACTCATTCATCTAATTTATCTACTTTGCTTATCTGCTTCACAATTTGGAGAATTCCGGAAAAGGCAATAAAGAAGGTTTTAGAAAGTTTTAACTGGTTTAAAGAAAAATTAGGGTGCGTGATATATTTTGAAGTAAATGCGATAGAACGATGGATATTCCACGCACGTAATTCATTATGTTTTGCTGTAAAATATGTTGCAAAGATATCTTCACAACTGACGCATTAGACAGCTAAGAGATTGTACCTTCGTGGGATTTTCTATTATTGTATCTGAAAGAATTGCATATTATTTGAATAAATGTGCTGGAACTCAGGAATTCAGGTAATATTATTTAGTGGTAACATATGTAGAGCTATATATTTATGGAGTACTTTTACAATACTAAAGTCATAAAAATATATGTTACAATTATATTGAAGTACACCGGTAGAGTAATGACCTGGCAAAAAGTTGGGCGAAAATTTAACCTTGCAAAAAAACCAAAAAAATCCAACAAATACAGCGAGAATATAACTGAATATTCAAATCACTAAGGAAATCTAAGGGAGAGTTTTAAAATAATATGAGGAAAAACAGCAGAAATATGCATATATGTCTAGGCTCCAAAAGGCTACGTAGAAGGAACCTTAGATACGCATACCACTACTCCAAATCAAGTCCTCAGAATATACTCAGAAAGGTGAAGCAACACTAAAAGATTTCTTTAAAGTTCCCTTTCTTGAGTCAGAAACAGCACTGATTATGCTAGTCACACAACAGCATGATATAGACTAAAAACAATAAATTATGGTACTAGAATTGTCTGGCAGTTGGCAAAAACAGTGTCAAATCAACACAATCGGATGTAATTTAGCCAATACATCTGTAGAAGGGTACAGAAAAGAAACTTGGTAGCTACTAAGGGCAAGTCAGTAACTTGGATAACAACATTTATACTCAAACTAAGAGAAGTTGAAAAACTATTATATAGATATATTAGAGATGCTATATTGGCTGAGAATCCAATTCACATAGACCAGTTTGCTCATAAATCAGAAATATCCGGGTCTAGGACATTTTTGCGCGGCCGTTTCGGCGCGGTCGTTTCAGCACGGCCGTTTCGGCGCGAGACACTTTGGCGCGGGTACGTTTCGGCGCAGGTACATTTGGGCGCTAGTATCGAATATTTATTTTCCAAAACATATTTTTAATAATACAGTGAATTATTTAACTGGCTTAGAATATTATCCAATTTGACAATATTAATATGTGAATATAAATTCTAAGAATTCGAAAATTCTATGTTATTGTTAATGATATTTTAATATAACCAATGGAATTTGGATGTACTCCCAGGATTAAGATAAGGAATTAACAGGTAAATAAGATAAAATTTCACAGTATTACCGAAATATAAAAGGTAATAAAAGAAATGACCAATATAAACAAGTTTTGCTAAGTTCAGGCACGTAAAATTTTCAATATATTGAAAGTACAATTATAGGAGAACGCTTACCTCATCTAAGTTTTTTTCTCGGCCAAATACCAGTATTCGTTGTGGTTCTGCTCCGCTGTCGGCCAACAAAAACTTTTCTGGTCTTCCACGTACATCATAAAACTGAAAACTTTCAGGAATAATCAGATCTTCGACTCGTAATGGAATTAGTGGTGCAACTAGAACTTCGTTTCTTTTCCTGCGAACCATTTTTTTTAAGTTTATTCTTTTGGTAAATTTGCCTGTGCTGCTTGCGACAAATTAGCTTCATTTAGACAAAAGTTAATAATTTGCGACGTGTTGCTTTCATCGTTTCAGCAGCACGAGTTTTCATTGCATCGCAAACTATTCTTTTCTCTAAGTTCGCCGGATTACTGTCATGTGAATGGTTATGCATTTCATTCACAATTATACCATCTATGGTATGGATTCTGGTTTTACAACCTTTATGTTTAAATTCACAGCACCAATTTTTTTTCCACAAGCACTTAACTTGTCAAAGACGTAGCAGTAGCCATTGCTACTATACAAAAGTTTATACATTTTAAAAACTGATCACACACTGATTAAAACTGATTCACTCATCAGTTCTTATATTTAAAAAATAGTCATTAAAGACATCTCGTTTCGTCAAGATTATTTACCTAAATTTACTGTTAATTCCTTCTCAATTGTGATATTACAATATCATTAAAATAAAACTATAATAATCCAAATTTAGCCTTTAGTTCCAAGAATTATTAACCTAAACTATAGGTACCTTATTTACCTATTAATTCCTCATCTTAATCCTGGAAATACATCCAAATTCCAATGGTAAAATATCATTAAAAAGAAAATTAAAGACATACTATGCCTTCAAAAGATTATTTCTAATGATCCAAATTCAGCCTTTAAATTTAACGTAAAATTTTAGAATTCTTAGAATTTATATTCACATATTAATAATGTCAAATTGGATAATATTCTAAAAAGTTAAATAATTCATTTTATTATTAAAAACATGTTTTTGAAAATAAATATTTGATACTGGTGCCCAAATGTACCCGCGCTGAAACGTACTCGCGCCGAAGTGTCTTCGCGCCGAAACGGCCGTGCCAAAACGGCCGCGCCCAAACGGCCGCGCCGAAATGTCCGGATCCGGAAATATCCACAAACACAAGTCTATACAACTTTGTACACAGGGTACTGGAAAACAAAGAGTTAATGTTGGGTGCCATTCTAGACAAAGAGGGAGCATTTGAAAACATTTCCTTTAAAGCAGTTAGCAGAGTTATTGCTCTAAGAGGTATAGACGAAACAAGCTGCATGTGGAAAACTAGGAGTCACACTGCTGGTTAGGTTAATTTAAGGTTGCCTTCAGAGGTGAATTTTGCAAATTCTACTATAAGAACTTGTTTAAGAGAAGCTTCAACTAGAAAAAGATCTCGCCAATGTGAAACCCAACTTACAGAGATTGTGTGCCACAACGCAAGTTCATGTCAGCCATTAGTCCTTGTGTTCTAAGAACATTTAAAACTTCTCCTGCGTTTGTAGTTCAATATTTGACAATAAAAATTTTATAAATCGGTTTTAACAATTTTGTTTTTTATTTACTGCGCCCCTCTTACCAACTTAACAAACCATTTTTTTTTGTTTTTTGGCTATTAATCATTAAATTCTCATTTTGCTTCAGACTAAGTGTTTTTTATTACTGTTTGGATTATTTTTTATTAAAAGGACTAAGTTTAATTTATAAACAAAAAATCTCATCAATTATAAAAAACTAATTGTTTCTGTATAAATATATTGTGTCTAATTTTAAATCTGTTACAACAATATGCGGCATGATATTTGTTTTCCAGTGAAGATTTTATCGGCTTTTCAACAGATTTTCTGAATCCTGCTTAGTTTTCGCCAAGTAGCACTTTGGTAAGCTTTATAAAACATGTTTATTCAAAATAATCTTCTAAAAATAGTAAATAACACCTGTAGTATTTCTAAGAAAGATTCTGGTCGCACCCTGTGTAATTAGTTCTTATTTTATTATCTTATCTGAAAATACGATTTACAATAGTCTTAACCTCTTATTGTCTCAAGAAGTAAATTTCTGTAGCAAATTCTCTCATTTACATGAGAGTTTCTGCATATATATGAATTCTAAAGTAAATTAAAGTTCTGTATTAGGCCTCGGGTGTTTAGGAACTAGTTTATTCAAATATTTCAGATTAGATTTTGTAAATTATAGTAATAGCTTAAGGGTTTAGGTTACCACATTTCTCCATTTTCGCAAGGCAATTGACTTAAAATATGTTACAGTCTGATATAAATTGACAATAAAGTATCACCGCGGAAGCCAAACAAAAATGTAAAAGACGGATAACAGAGTTATTTGATTTTATATTTAGGTCAAATTTTGAAAAGAAATAAATAAAAATTTCACAGAAAATAAGTTGTCAGGGGTAGAAACGGATTATTGAATTTTTATTCTTATTTATTTTCCCTAAAGAAATATACTTAAAGTATAATTAAATCTTATTCTTTTAGACTAAACGAGGAAATTGAAACGATTAAGTTTTTAATAAACTTTGAAGTCCTCTTTCTAGAAGTATCCACTGACAAATATTAAAATACTTATTTGTGCTAATCGAAATATTAATTAAAATTAATTTTATTCTTTTTTAACCCAAAAGTAGTACCTAATTTTAATAGTATCATTTTATGTAAGGTATATTTTATTACTCAGACACTTAATATATAAATTTGCAAATTAAACCAATTAAAGACATGACTTAGGACACAAATTAATAAAGAATAAACAATAATTAACTATAAAAAGCAAATCAGAAACCGTTGAAAATGAAAAATAGAATAAAGAAAAACAATTAACGTGATAAAAAGCGAGAAATCGTATTTTATAGGATTAGAAGAAAAAAATAAACCAGTTAGATGAGGAAAGCAATAGATATCAAATAGTCAGTTTAAATAGAAAATTGAGCACTTGATGAATAAAATTAAAAGAAAATGACGTTTAAGATGCAAGAAGTTATTAAATAAACGTTTTAATAACTCGCTGTATACGAGAGTGGTTCGATAAGTCCTCAGTCTGATACATTTTTATGATAAAGTTCTTTAATATAAATTACTTAACTTCGAACCTTATCTGTTTTTTTGATTGGTAGAAACAAGCAATTGCATGGAAACATCTAAACTTTAAGGTTAATGATTACAAAATATTATATTATATCATTTGATCCTACCGGTGTTATCTTTGTGTCAGCTTGAGAATTTATCCCTCGTATATACTTAATAATCTTGTATACAGCTTATAGCAATACTGCATTGATTAAACAAATATTGTGCAATTGGAAAGTTTACATTACTTTTTTAAAGCCTGGATCCGTAGATAACATAGCTATAAATAAATATTCATTGAGTTGGCTGTTATAACTGTGTCCTCTACAGATCGATTGTGAACACTCATCATCTGTACAATATGATAAGAGCACCTCGTCAAGCCCTATTTTCTTAATGAGATTTAATAGCCTTGACAGTGACCTCTCCACTTAACTTGGAGCAGCACGTTTCTCCTCTCCTAATGCTAGATACCGCGTCCTTGCAAGGTTTTCACATTGGCATGAAATGCGGTTTCCTTCTCCTCTTGGCAGTATCGACAAATGTCTTTATCTGCCCCAAGTTTAGCTGACTCGGTGTTTCCTGAGCTGACAATGTCCTGTTAAGGAACTGACAACCTTTCTGACATCGTTTTCCCTTTGTGACATTAGCTCTGCATTAAATTTCGCCAAGTGTCCTTTTTTGAACTAGTTGCTTGGTTGGTGATTTTACCCACCACTCCCGAGTGGTTCCATGTTATTAGCTCTCGCCCAGACCAATTCATCAGCCAGCCTTCTCATTGCCCCGAAACACAGAGTGTCCTGGTACCCATGCAAGTGTCAGAGAATTTAGACTTGAAGTAGGTGCCAGTGCCCTAGCGCAGTCCCACACCAGCTGTGAGCTTATTTGTGTTGAGACTATTGCCCTTGAGTATATGACTACGGTTTTGCCCATTTTATAATCTGGGTTGCAGTGTTTTATGGCCAATATTATAGCCTGAAACACTGTAGCATACGTACCTATACTTAATTGGAATGGTATCATGTCTATTCTACAATATTAACCCGAGTCTGTGACTTTCTCAGTCTTTGAGCCATCAGTAAACCCCTTGAATTGGAGAGCCATTGTTCCATGACTATCTGTCCAGCAATTCTACTAGAAAGTTTCACGCAAAATTATATCCGGTTCTGAGGCATACCTATTATTTTATCCGCCTTAACCGTATCATATAGCTCTGCTTGCTCTTTTCCCCTCAATAAGGCTATGGGAGCCTGGCGTTGTAGCTGCCTCTGGGTAGTTGACATAGTCGTACCCTGTATAGAGATGGATGTTGAATGGAGAACCTAAAACAGTTACAATAGTATATTGTAATACAAGTGTTACAATGACAGAGGTTTCGTAGTACGAGTTCAGTTTGTGAAACGAACCGCGAAGCGGTATGTTTCGCAAAGAACGAGTACTACAAACCGTCATTGTAATTTGAGTGTTACATACTATTTTTTATAATGAACTTTTAAAAGTATAAAAAAATAAATAAAATGAGAGTTTTTCGAAATATTTATTTATGTTGGCAATCTTGACAGTTTTGACACTTGTCAGTTTTAATGATTTTAAATTAGACTGTTTGTCAAATTTGTGTAAAATATTCCGAATTTAGCAATAACGCTGATAATTTAGTTAATAATTTACTACAATATACTTCTTGATTTATTACCTGAACTCTTTCGTTGAAAATCAGTGCAGTGCAACCAATTGTGTAAAACAAAAAGTTACCAAAAACAGTGTTACAATGGATCTATTTCGATACTGTTTTTAGTGTCGAAATAGAAACTTTGTGGACGTGAATTATAAAAAAGTACTTTTTCACTGCAAGGTTATTTTTTGGATGCTTTAGAAAGTTTTCACAAACATATAGCACCCATTTTCTAGAACTGTACAAATTAGTAGAGGGTACCAAGATCCTAGAATAGGGTCTATGAACCAATAGAAGGAGTACAATAAGCCTAATTAGACAGCAGTACAACTGGTGACTATTTTAGTTAGCTTTTGAACAAAAACAAAATCACAACTTTGGTAGAGGGTACCAGAATCCTGGAATAGGTGCGATGAACCAATAATAAGCCTCATAAGATAGCAGTACGACCGGTGACTATGTAAGTCAGCTTTTAAACAAAAAAAAACAGTATACAACTTTAGTAGAGGGTTTGAAAATCTTGGAATAGGTTCCATGAACCAATAGAAGAAGTACAATAAGCCTAATTAACTAGCCCTACGACTGGTGACTATCTCAGTCAGCTTTTAAACAAAAAGAAAACAACTTTAGTAGAGGGTACGAAAATCTTGGAAAAGGTGCCTTGATCCAATATAAGCCTAATTAGGTAGCAGTACGACCGATAACCATGTTAGTTAGCTTTTAAAGAAAAAAAGTCATGATCTATGCTCTAAGTTGGTCATTTTCGACCATTATTGTCTCGTTTATGAAGATGATACAATGTAAAATGATTTTTTGAGATTTTTTAAATATGTCAAACTAATATTATAAACTGCTTTTTGAAGTTATACTTCTTATCATGGACTTGATTTGTGTGGGGTTTAATGGGAAAAATCATTACATATGTAATGGTGTGAGTAAGAGAGAGACAGAAACACATATAAGGTATCAGTACATTGAAAAGAGATAGATATACAAAAAACAGTCTGAGCTAATGTTTTGGAATATCATAGTGACGTATTACATTGTGTTTGACAGATTATTTTATAATTCTGTCACGTAAGAAAACATATAAAGTTTAGTATTTTATATTAATAATAATATTCAGTAATGAGTATTGTATTGTAGTCCATACCACCGTCACATGGTTGCATTATATTTTGCACTATGGGGTTTTGTAAACACTTTTTTTGTACATTGATCGTTTTACTGTTTAGTTTTCGTGTTTGAAGTAAGGACACACATCAACTGGTCTTATTTTTCTAAGAATTTATTTAATTGAATACAGTTAATTTAAAAAAAAAATATTTCTACTTGCCTGTGTTTGTAGTTATTAAGTTTTATTAGTTAACAGTGCATAGAAGTATAACTTCTGCCGGCAGTCCCACTGACTGCCACACCCTTTCTTTTATCAAAACCATGTGTGACTGGATCGAACAAATAAGCTTTAATTTTTTTACCTATTTACTGTCTGTACAAAACATTGAAAAAACTGTCCAGTAAATGATCAACAACAACAACGCTATCGTTAAAAATAACAAGATAGACAAAAGGGAATTCTCTTGCTAAAAGCGTGAGATTGTTACGTATTGAAATGTTTTTTTTTGTCGCCCTAATATATCTAAAATAGCTGCAAGAGATTTTTATCGCAGTCTACCTGTTGACTAATGTCTTATTTTCTGTTATAAATCATCATTGTTAACTAAAAAACTATCTACTTAAGCTGATTATTTATGAATGGAATGGAATTAAATTGATCCTACTTCAAGCTCAACTTCTACGATAAACCATTACGTTTATATAAATATAGAATTTAGAATGTTTCCAATCAAAGTTTGAGTTCTAATCCATCTCCAAATAGAATAGAATATGGAAATACATATAAATGTTCATTAAGAGGCATTAAAATAGACTTAAATTGTTATATAACAGAATTAAAAACAATTATTTAATTCATGTATTGTTTAAAAATGACTGACACATGTGAAGTTGCATCAAAAAAGTTTGAAAACAATCCGTTTAGAGTTTAGTTTACCCAAAACAAATATGATAAATTATAAACCTTTTTATACCAACAACGTATCTGACACGATTTTTAGTTTTCATGGAGTTATTCATGCATGAAAACGTATAATTAACTAAAAAAACAATATATACACCCTAAAACAAATAACAATGCAATTATTAATTTTTCAAATACGTATGTAAACACTAAAAATAAATTCAACAGCCACACCATCAATACAAAATGTAGCTTTAATTGATGAAATAATGTTTATTATTATATTATACATTCAATAGCTAATTGGTGTGCATTTTTAAATTATATTGATGTTGTGAGTTTAGATTATTGTTATAATTTGTAAGCAAATTAAATGAGATTTGATTACATACATTATAAATAGTTTTTATTAATTAATAAATTATGTTCAATTATATAGTCATATGTAATAAATAACAGTATTTAGTGCAAATAATAGATTGGGGGCAAATAGATTAAATTAAGCGATTGTAGATAATAATGCAATTATTGTTTTCACTGCAACATCAAACGTAGAAATCATTTTGTTTGTCCGTCTGTCTATCGTATAAATACAAATGAGATGCTCTTTCTCTGAAGACGTCATTAAAGGTAAGATTTTTGGAACGAAGTTTCCTTTCGGGCGTTTCGACCAGTTACGACTGAGGCTAGAGGCTAGCCGAAAAAAATTCAGACCAAAAGTTGTCACGACACGACACTACACACGCATGTTTCTCTGTCTCTCTCTCTCTCTCTCTCTCATAGATAGATATATTACAATTAAAAAGACACTATTTTAAATTAAAAGAAAATGTAGTAAAATAATTACCTATAATAGTATTATATTTCATCCTGTTTTTATAAATTAATAAATTCATAAACATTTTAAAAATAGTTCGTAACTTGACTAGTTAGGTACGTCAAATTACCTTAACTATCAGTTACTGTCAAATATTTTAATTTAAAAGTTTTGTATTAAATTGTTAATTCCTGTTTTAAATTAAATTAAAATAAAAAGTAATTCTAGGTAGATGTATGTCATCTAAACCTCTGGTATTGTATAAATGGACACTTTTGTTAAAAGAAACGAACTGTTGAAAGTATTCAGGTGATAATGGATTTACTATTTTCTATTTTGCTTTGAACAGTGTAATGTCACGACTTTGTTAAGTTTATACAAGTTGTTTGTAGATAATAAATACTAAAATAATAGAAAATAATAACAATAATGTATCCTGACAATGTTTCTGCACAAGTTCCGGATATTGCTGATAGAGTTAGGTAAATAGAGATTTTATACAGACAATAATAAATGCTTATGTATGTATAAACAATCTGTTGTGTTTACAAATTACAATTCCTTCACTAATTAATCGAAAGGAACTTCGTTCCATCCGGGTGTCCCTTGACACCTCTCACTTTTCTTTTTGGAACGAAGTTCCATTCGGGCGTTACGAACAGTTACGACTGACGCTAGGAGCTAGCCAAAAAAAATTCATACCAAAAGTTGTCACGACACGACACGACAGTCACGACACCCGCATGTTTCTCTCTCTTACAGACCAAAAAATAAATAACTCTCTCTCCCTCTCTCTCTCGTAGATAGATATTATATTACAATTAAAAGGACCCTATTTTAAATTAAAAGAAAATGTACATTAAAAAGAAAATACTGTAGAAAAAATAATAATTACCTATAATAGTATTATATTTTATTTCATCCTGTTTTTATAAATTAATAAATTCATAAACATTTTAAAAATAGTTCGTAACTTGACTAGTTAGGTACCTACGTCAAATTACCTTAACTGTCAGTTACTGTCAAATATTTTAATTTTAAAATTTTGTATTGAATTGTTAATTCCAGTTTTAAATTATAAAAAGTAATTCTAAAAAGATGTGTTATCTAAAGCTCTGGTATTGTATAAATGGACACTTTTGTTAAAAGAAACGAACTGTTGTAGATATTCAGGTGAAAATGGTAATAATCTATTTTGCTTTGAACACTGTAGTGTCGCGACTTTGTTAAGTTTATACACGTTTTTTGTAGATAATAAATATTAAAATAATAGAAAATAATAACAATAATGTATCCTGACAGTGTTTCTGCACAAGTTTCGTTAGGTAAGTAGAGATTTTATACAGACAATAATAAATGCTTATGTATGTATAAACACTCTGTTGTGTTTACAAATTACTAATTCCTTCACTAATTAATCGAAAGGAACTTCGTTCCATCCGGGTGTCCCTTGACACCTCACACTTTTTTTTATCACTTTCGGTTCAAAATTTATAACCAAAAGAAGCAGTGTAAAGTCGTTTTTCTGTCTGTCCGTCTATCTTAGAGAAACAAATGAGATGTCAACTTAAAGCTCTTTGTCTGAAGACGTCATTAAAGGTAAGAGTTATTTTATCACTTTCAGTTTAAAATTTATAACCAAAAGAAGCATTGTAAAGTCGTTTTTCTGTCTGTCCGTCTATCTTAGAGAAACAAATGAGATATCAACTTAAAGCTCTTTGTCTGAAGACGTCATTAAAGTAAGAGTTTTTTTTATCACTTTCGGTTCAAAATTTATAACCAAAAGATGCAGTATAAAGTCGTTTGTCTGTCCGTCCGTCTGTCTTAGAGACACGAATAAGATGTCAAATTAAAGCTCTCTGTCTGAAGACCTCATTAAAGGTAAGATTTTTTTTTCACTTTTGGTTCAAAATTTATAACCACAAGAAGCAATAAAGAGCAGAATTTAGTTCTTTGTGTCAAGACCTCAATAAAGAGCAGAATTTTTTGTTATCACTTTTGGTACAGAAGTTGTAATCAAAAGAAATAGTGTAAAGTCGTTTGTCTGTCCGTCCGTCACTCCGACAGTCTTTTTGTCAAATTAAAGTCTTTATTTTGGCGAGAAGTTCAATTTTAAAACCACGTAAGAAAATTTTAAAATTCGATAGAAGAAGAAACGAAAAGAAAAAAAAAGTGTATGTTTTTTCACAATTTTCAACAATTTTTTAAGATTGATAACAATTTTTTAAGTTTTTCAACTACTTTTTAAGATTTTCGACGTTTTTTGTTATGATTTTAAATAAAATATTTCACGATTTTTAACATTTTATCAGGATTTTCAAAAATCATTCATCGTTTTTAACTTTGTTTTCTCGATTTCCAACAATATTTCTGGATTTTTTTGACATTTCTTTAGTTCAACGACTGTCAACAATTTTTCGAAAATCGTATTTTAATACTCATTTTACGAAGATAAATCCAAATAATGTTACTCCATCTAAAGAGTTTCTCCGCAATGTACATGTTAAACAATGGTATATTTTTTTTATTTCTTAACCTACACCGTCATCTCTTAGGGATTGATAGAACTAACTACAAAACAAATACCTATACTTTGCATTGAAAAATTAAATTGCCGATTTTAAAATATTATAGAAATTTGTAAATAATAAATTATAGCCTATATGGAGCTGGAGAATATCACAAAAAAAGTTTTTGCGTTAAAGCCGGACAACAAACAAACACTTCTACATTTTTATTATAAATTAAAAAAAAAATATATTTTATATTGTATTTTTGAGCACATAATATACATTCTTGTTGTATAAAAATTCATTCTGTATTTAAACAACCAAAAGTAAAACCTTTTTGTACTATAAAAAAAAACACTTATTTTAAATACTGGTTCGCCTTATTTCACCTTGAAAGAAAAAATAAGTCATTTACGATACCCTTAGACAACTCGCGGTCCAGGTGGCACATGAACAAAGATCCCAACAGACTTATTGTCCTTAACAAAGCTCCCTGGATCTTGTTTCCTGTGCACTAAGTCCCCTTTCCTCTCACCATCACAGAGAGAACTTCCCTTTTCTTCTATAGACAGTGCCGTGACCAATTTTGTATCTAAAATCAATCTAATATTACCTATTTTTTTTATAAAAAATAAATATATTTTGTTAATAGATTTAAAATATTATTTTACCAGTAAATGTTAAATGGGGATTATATTTGATTTTAAGTTAAAGTTTTACTTACTTTTCGGGCAAACCTAATTGACTGCATTCCTATTGTTTTTTGAATATTTATCAGTCACTATCGCCGATTTTAACACTTGTATGTTTCTTTGTGGAAATGTAACTTGAGCTTGCGGCTTATTACTGTTAGTAGAATACATCCCACCACTTTCAGTACGTTTGTCGGACGAGCGGGCTATGGCGCGGGTCTTCGCTTACGGCGACCGCCGGATTCACCGGTCGAGGATTCTAATCCCATTCAAGCCGAAAACAAAAAGTTTTCGGAAAATTTTTAGATGTGTACCGTAAATATAGCTTTAATTACCTCTATTGTAGCTGAAATTACCACCGCTGTTGGCACCAATGGATCATCATTTAAAGATTTATAAATATAGTTTAAAAAAACTTAAAAACACGCTTTTGAAACACATCGAAACAAAAAGTTCTGAATAATTTTTAAAATAAACTTACTTTAAATAAACTTACCGAAAAACCTATCATTTTAATCAGTATCCATCCCTCCACTCACTATCTCTGTTACGTTAGAATTTTAACTACCTATCTATCTATCTATAATAAGTATTTTGAATTTTCATTTAATTTTACATGCTTTTTTTACGTTTTGCGCGCGGTTATTTCTAAGATTTTAAAATTTGAGAATATAACAACTTAATCTAAAATCCTCCTAAAAAGAAAGTAATCCCCTTTATAGAGAAATACTTTTTCTTTCATTTCTTTCTTATAAATTGATCTGATTTTTTCGGTTTACCATTTTCTCCAACTTAGGCCAACCGTATCGGATGATTTATAAGAAAATTTGGTGTATCGTATAAAAGCTCTGCTGCCTCTCTGATCTATATTACTACGCCTCCATGTATATATCATCATACATAGATCCTTTGTAGCCCGCAAGAGGCAATTTCATATTTGGCATCGAAACTTAAGCACGTGACCTCTTTATATACGATCTGCTCCCAAACGTAACATAATTTTAATCCTTCTTGGATCGAACATAATCATTTCTGTGCAGGTATACGTAATCCCTCGACCACACATTCATGCACAGTTAACTAATGTACTATACAGTGGTGTACACTTAAGGGTGGCAATTAATGGATGTAAACCAAATGTTAGAGGTCAACACAAACAAAACACACTTAGCATTATGCGGAATGATTACAAATAGTCAAAACAAGCCTAAATCAAACAAAAAAGACTTGTTCTTTGTACGTGTCTGTAACCACGTCAATATTTTTATTAATAGTGTAGAGTAAACAGGTAGCGAAATTTGTTGAATAATTAGAGAACCATTATTCGTAAGGACACAATATCGAACAAAAAGTATCGATACGTAAAAAGTATCCTTTTTATAAAAGTATTGAAAGAAATGTAACGATCCCTGTAATTATCAATACTGGCACTTTCCAATGTTAGAATAGGGATAGTGACAGCTGACAGCAAAATAGTAGAGTTTTATTAACTTCCCGCTAAAAAAAATTAAATTTTTTTTTTAAAATCGGGAAGTTATTGGTTTCACCCCGTTTTTCGAAAATCGAGTTTTCATCGGATCTCAACGTTTTGAGGTCTTAGGAACCTCCCCTGACTATTTTTACGAGGGTGTCTGTATGTCTGTATGTACGTGTGGATGTGTGTGTGTGTGTGGATGTATGTAAACCTTTTATAACTTTTGAACGGCTTGACCGATCTGAATGAAATAAAGAGCGTTCCAAAGAGTTCCATCTAACTTAGACCCCCTGTAAGTTTGAGACGATTCGAACCGGTAGATTTTGAGAAATTTCAAAATAACCGAAAAAAACAATTGGTAAAAATGATGTTTTTTGGGCATATCTTTTTGGCTATTATATCGATCAATTTCATAACCTAATCAGCTCTTAACCTTAAAAAACCACGTCGAATGCCGTTTTGCAAATTGAAATCGGTTGATTCGTTCGTGAGATATCGTTGTCGAAAAATTTCAAAAAGTGTTTTTTTTTTCAATAACTTAGAGATTTTTTGACTAATCGATTTTGCACTCCCAGTAAAGTTTTTAGGTCTCAAAAAACTGCGTCGAATGCCATCTTGAACATCAAAAACGAATAAGGCGTTAAAAAGTTATGGCTTTTTAAACATTTCAAAAAAAATCAAAAACGTCAAAATACGTCACGTTACTATAGCTTTGCGGTTAAAACTAGCGGGAAGTTGCAAGGATGGCCTTTAAGGTCAACCTCTTTTCGAATTTTTTTTTATTGTAATCATTAATTAAATATGTAATAGAAAAGAATAAGTAGTACCAAAAAGAAAGTTAACTTTGCAGTGCATCTGAATAGTGCATCTGGATAGGCAAATCTGACCAGTCTCTGTATATCAGCCCCATACTCCTGTAGAGTCTCGGATGTTCCTTGCATTCTTGATTTCAATTGGCTCTGATAGACTTGCTTTAGGTATTGACTGCCATACCTAACTTCTAGGGCTGATACTACTGCTTTATAGTTGAGCTGCTTCTTAATCGGTATAATTTGTAATATTTCGGAAGCTTTACCCCTCAAGGCTAGCATAAGAGCTGTGGCTTTCTCCTCATTAATCCAGCCGTTACTTTCTGCAGACGCTTCAAACTGTCTTCTGTAGATGTTCCAGGGAGTTTCACCATCAAACGTAGGGGTCTTAATTATACTCTGGTGGGATGGAGTCAAAATCGTAGATGGTGTCACAATCGTAGATGGAGCAGAGTTTCTTACATTCTGTCCCTCGAGTCGAAGAATAGCTGGTTTAGTGTCTTGGATTTGCTGTAGAAGCTCTTCCTTGGTTTCTTTACGTGCTTTTGGAGCTTTTCCTTGGTTTCCTTAACGTGCTCTTCAAGCTCTTCTTTAGTTTCCTTTACGTGCTTTTGAAGCTTTTCCTTGGTTTTCTTAACGTGCTTTTGAAGCTCTTCTTTGGTTTCCTCTAACTTTTCTTCTGTTGCTTCGATTCGTTCTTGGAATTCCTGTTTACTTACTTTATTTTCTTTCAGATGAAGAAATATCTTCATGAACATTTGTTTTTCGTCCTTCCTTCGCTCACGTTCTTCCTTTCTGCGCTGTTCCTCAGCTTCACGTTCTTTTATTCTCTCTTCTCGTTATTCTTTTCTGCACTGTTCTTGACGCAGTTCCATAGCTTCACGTTCTTTCTTTCTGCCCTGTTCTTCAGCCTCACGTTCTTCCTTTCTGCGCTGTTCTAGACGCAGTTCCATAGCTGACATGGTGTACTTCGTACAACAAAACAATGAATATTTTTTTTATTGCTTTCTTTATTTAAAACTAGTGTCCGACCGAAGCTTCGGCTTCGGCATCGGCCACCTTCGGCCAAAAAAACCATCTTCGGCGAAACCTTCGGCTTCGGCCCAAAACCAGGCTGAAGCCGTAGGTTTCACCGAAGGTCCGAATAACCGTCGAGATTGAACGAACTGTTACGAAAGACTGAGTGAGAGAGCGACGGACCGGTCGTATTTGCTGAGGCCGCGGGGAGTCACTGTCAAATATCACATTGCACATTGCATGCGCATCAAGACAAGTGGTCTAATTGTAATTTGTGAATTACATAATAAAGAAATGATTATTTTTTACAAATAAATCACAAAATCACAAACTTTTATTACCATCTCTAAATCAACTTCTATATAAGACAGGAGACAGTCAATATAAACCTTTAATATTTAAGTTTTGAAATAATTTTAATATTAATTGTAGGTTGTAGAATGCCGTCTTGAACAAAATTATAAAATTAATTACTGAGGAGATTATAAACCTTCGGCTTCGGCTTCGGCTTCGGCCGAAGGTTGTGGCGATTGCCGATTAATCGGCATCGGCTTCGGCTTCTGCCAAAAATAGACCTTCGGTCGGACACTATTTAAAACCCAGATTTGAACTGTTGATGAAGAGTTATTTTAATTAACTTACACCGCCGTCTATTAAGACTTCGTAGAACTAAAAAATAATTGTCACTTCACTGTCGAAATACACAAATAAGGGAACATAAATCAAAAAATCATTTTATAGGGGCACAATTAGTAAATCTAAACTATTTTCCAATCCATTTGAACACATACATCAAAGAAGCAGAATCAACCCTAAAAAAATAACTAGAAATATTAAAATGAATATTTTTTATAGAAAAATCTGTTAACGTCCTGAAAGATTATAGGTACTTATTATTTGTGATTAACAAAAAAACTTCTATTTGGAAGCAGGCATTGACAGCAATTAAGGCAAAAAAGAGAGATTGCGTAAATCACCTAATTAAAGAAAAAGAGAACAATGTAGGTTTCGGATTTCCTTGACTTCTTTGATGAATCATGTAATTTCAGCCAAAAAAATAATGGTATATACTGAAATTTCTCCCCTGTTTATTAAACATATACTTAATAATAATAGTTACATCTTGATTATTGCCACTGTGGCAATATTTATTGTTATTAGGTGTTTTAAACAGTATTTTATAAATTTTGTATTGTGAGCTCTAAGAGATGAACAACTAAAGATTGCCTGTTTTGATATTAGAATTTAAGTATTTACTTGTTAAATAATAAGGATCAACTCTGTAGGGTATAATCCTTCTTGTGAATATATAATGAGACTACTCCGCTGTCAGGCATTACGAAACAGAATATAATAACATCTAAAATATGTTATGAAAAGCAGAGGGAACTGTAAATTTAGCAAGTTCTATAATATAGATAGTTGCTTGTCCATTAACAACTATAAATAGATTCCTGAAATTAGATAATCAAGAAAGAATCAAGAATATGTATTTTTTTTTAAATCGATCCACCTACATTTATCTATCTATATATAGCTCCTTAAATCGTATGACCACGGATGGTCCTTAAAGTTGGTGGGTGACCCCCTATTCTTCGACAACAACCACAACCAGATTCTTTGCACATGTGTAATTTATTGTTTTTATTTAATAAATGTGTCTGCCCAATTATATTAATTAAGATTGTATTTAAAGATCTTTTTTAAGTGTTAACTGTGTAAATGAAAACAATTGTTCTGATGTTTACTTTTTTTGTGACAAATTAAATAGTTTTGGCTAATCAATGAAGGTGCTTTCGTGTAATGTGAAGCGCGGAAAGCATTTTGTCTTTCGCTTCGACTTTGAACTTATTCTGTAAACTTAAAAGGTACTCGAAAGAGCGTTAATAAACATTTTCTGTTTGATTAAAATTACATGGACGTGACTGAGTTCTTGAATAAAAGAAAATTAAATGAAGTTTTACTAAGATTCTTTCAGAGAAGTTTTGTATCATGCTATCCGACTTAACTGGCTATACTGTTGTTGTTTAAAGTTTTTATTGCTTTTGTTTCTTCCTTCTTGTTTCTTGGTTCGTTATGAAAGATACTTTGAAATCTGAACGATAATTTTCTGAAATGTTCATAATCGCCTCTTAACAATATTTGTTACTACCATGGAATTAATTCGAGATTAATTAATTTTTTTCTTTGGAATATAAAGACCAGTTTTATGAAATTATTAAAACATTTTTTTTATTTATACAAGGCATCAACTTCAAGAGTTGCGTGAGACTTTATATACCACTGTAGTACTTTTTAACTGTTAAAAATGTGCAATAGATACAGCTTTTAAATAGGATATAATGTTAGTATATTTACACTGTTGTTCGAGAGCTTCAGATAGTATTTTAAAAATTCTCCTCTCTTCACTTCACAGGTTATAAAAACGCATCATTTTAATTGAAAAATTAAAAAAATTATTGGGCATACGAAAAAAAAAATCTTTTCGTTTATGCCGCTGTTCGGTAAAATAATTAAACAGAACAGTCGAGACCTGCTGGTATAATATAGATCTTACTACGACTCTGACATTTAAAGTGTCGGCTTAAGTAGCTGTTAAGATAAGTCCGCACAAACTGTGAACGAATAATACAACCTTGGAATTTTCAGAATCAATTCTGATTTTACTGGAAATTTGGATTTAAGCACTAGTCACCCTCTTCTTTAAAATCTACCCTGTGTTGAACTAGATGGAAACTACCCCTTATGACAAGAGTACAAAAATGTGGATTTTATCATATAATTTGTATTTCCATCATACAGGTTTCTTAACCTTGTGCCTCCTCTATAAAAAAATCATTGGCGCCTTCTTACACTTTATACCCCTTTCACTACTCGACCATTTACGACTCGCTCTAATTTAAAAGCATGAGTGTCCATTCGTACCTTGTTTTCCAAATTCTCCATTAATATCCATCGTACAAATTAAGATCTAAGAAATATGGTTACAAATAACAAAAATAAAGACACGCTATTGATATCATTTACAAAACAATAGTTTTAAAGAAATAAGGAACAACAGGAAAATAATAAGTTTGTTAAGCAAACAAAACTTGTTTCCCAAACTTCAACAAACTTAAGTATTTGTTGGAATAGTATAAAACGGATTTTTAGACTTTTAACGTAGTTTTAAATACGAAATATATTAACTGAAATTCTCTTGTTTCAACTTTAACTTAATGAGGATAATGACCGATCTATTTAGTACTTTCGTTCATTAAACGATAAATTTCTTACAATTATCATGCGTTTTACTTTATTTTCGTAGAAAAATTAAAATTTTGCTGTAAATTGTTAGTATTTAGGAAAAATCAACAGCCATATGTAACTCATCTATTCGTTGAAGAGATATAACATTAAAGGCCTTTTAGGACATTGACAGATGATGATAACAAATGTAGTAACTGATAGACAGACAGACGACGTTGACAGAATGTAATGAAAATAAGTTGGTAAAATGATGAGATTGGCAACATGTGAACTTTATAAAAGTAAATGAACCAAACGTGCCAAAAAATTAAATTACAATACTACCCGAACCAACTAAAAAACGCTAACATAATACCTATACCAAAACCAACAAAAAACAAACGACTAGTAGAGAGCTACCGCCCCATTTCATTACTTAACGTAACTGCCAAAATAATTGACAAAATAATACTTAACAGAATATATAAAACACTAAATCACAAAGGACTAATACCAGACATACAATACGGCTTTAGGAAGGGCCATAGCACGGTAGCTCAAATCATTAATATCGTTAACTATGTCAAACAAGGTTTTAGAAAAAATCAAAGCACCGTGCTAGCGGCGTTCGACATCGAGAAAGCATTTGACTCAGTTTGGACAAATGGACTCATCTACAAAATGCACAAATATAAATTCCCAAACTATCTTACTAAGACAATACTTACATACCTAGACAACAGGACTTTCAGAGTAAAAATAAACAACACATATTCTGAAAGTTTTGAAATGGAGGCAGGAGTCCCACAAGGCTCAGTTCTGTCTCCAACACTTTACAATATCATGACATCCGACATACCCATAGATACGGCAGTAAAAACAGCACTTTACGCAGACGATACTTGCATTTACAACAGGTCGGACATGATGGAAATTGCTGCCAGAAAAATCGACATACACACAAACAGAACACTTATACCATACTTACAAGATAACAAACTTAAACTCAACGCAACCAAAACAGAAATTATAACAATGACCAAAAGAAAAACAAACAACAAAATATTCAAAACAATAAAAATAGAAGGACAGAAAATACAAGACAAAGACACCATTAAATACTTGGGTTTTCATCTAGACAAAAAACTAAACTACAACGTACACATAAACAATTTGACAAACAAAACACGAGGAATCATAAAGAAACTGTACCCACTTTTATGTAGAACCAGTAACATGACAAAGAAAAACAAATTACTGACATACAAACAAATTATTAGACCTACGCTGACTTACGGATACCAGGTATTCTGTTCTGCCAGCGATTACAAAATAGAAAAACTACAAAAACTGCAGAACAGATGCCTCAGACTAATACTCAACAAAGACTGGGGTACAAGAATCACGGAACTGCATCGCGAATCGACCATGCCAACCATTAGGGAGTTCATTGTTCAAAACTCGGACAAATTTTACAAACATTCGTTACCAGACAAGATCCGAAACGACATTACCAACCACAGAGCAATGGACAACCCTAATAGGAAGCATGGCTTGATGCATGAACGGCTTCCGTTGTTTCATGAACCCCCGGACTAACACAATGTACGGGACGACATAACCTAAACTGAAACAAGACAGTAAGTGCTGCCCTCGCCATTCCTCAATTCGAGGCTACTGGAGGAGGGGGATCGCGATGGAGGTAATTACTAACGGAAACGAACAAACACTGACATGGTTTTTTACTCGACTTTTTCCATGACATAAACATTACCAACACACACAAACATACGACAAAATTATGAATCTTTCACAGGTAAGAGAACTTGTTGCAAAACCGCCCTATAATACGTTAACAAGTAAGGAGGGGGCGTAAAAGAAGAATTCTTCAAATTTTCATGTTGTATATATTTTATTTTATCCGTGTACTAATATATATATAGAAAATGTATATAATTTAATATAATAAATGATTTTAAACTGAAAAAAAAAAAAAAAACTGAACTAAAAATACATAGGATTTTGATACAGAACTGTTATAGCTCTTTTACACACTAACAGATTGAAAAGTTTTGAAAGCGAAAATAAAAAAATGTATATTTTTTAATGAAATTGTTCCAAAAGCTCTGCAAAATATTGTTTCGCGACTGCAATAGCTTCTTCATTCGACGAGAAACGCTTTCCACGAAGGAATTGTTTCCAGTTTCTGAAGAGATAATAGTTGGAGGGAGCCAAATCTGGTGAATACGGTAGACGTTCAACACGTGCATTGTCTTTATGAAATATGATTGTTTTCTTCTATAAACCTGGTCTTTTTTCATGATTTTTTTATCCAACAGGTCCAAAAGGTTGGTATAAAATTTAGAGTTAATTGTGATACCTTTTTCTAGATAATCAATCAACAAAACCCTTTTTGCATTCCAAATAACTAATCGTTTTGACTTGACCTATTTTGGAGCTGAAGAACCAGCTTCACTTCACTGTAAACGTTCTTATTTTAGTTTAAGATCAGGATGGTAAATCCAAGTCCCATCCATAGTTATAAAACAATTCCCAAAATCGATTTTTTTTCTGCTTAAAACGCTCCGAATTACGCTGAGAAATTTGTTTTCGATTAATTTTTTTTGTTGAATTATTAAGGAATGCGGCACTAAATTTCCGAACAGCGTTTTCATATGTAATTCTTCGTGTAAAATATGGAGTACTCATTTATTTATGATACTTATGGTATCAGCAATTTCGGGTTTAGTCAAACTTGGATTTTTACAAAGAATATCATAGACTTGCTTAATGATTTTTGTTATTGCCTTTCTTGGAAGCCCACTACGTGCTTCATCTTTGACGCTTATAAGATCACGATTAAACTCTTAAACCCATCGATTCACAGTTGGAAATAAAGGAGCAGATTACTTCAACACTTTCAATTGTAACGAAGTACACTGACACGTCAACTTCAAATGACTTGTAAACAATGAATGAACTGACAAATCAAAATGGAATTTTTTCTCAAATCAAATGGAAGATATAGTATATTAAGTATGGAGAACGGTAAGAGTTTTATACCGATCCAAGACAATTATTTGGAGGAGGAGCGGAGCGACGACTCCAATTATTGTCTGAGATCGGTTACCCTTAACGTTCGACATGCTTATAACGTTTTTTGCACGATTGATACCATTATAAATTATAAAATTAAACATTTTCGTCATATTGACTAGTTTCATTCATTTTATTAAGATAGATACTTTGGTTGTTAGGTAGTAACTAGGGTGCATAACAACAATGGAGAATTGAGTTTTTATTTAGTTGTCAATAATTTTAAGTACAATTTTGATTATTATAAATTAAAATATGAGCGAAAGTGAATTTGAAGAAATTGAACGGGCTTGGGAAGAAGGGTGTTCCGCAATTACTCCCGAAAAATCCAAAATCCGTTATCAAAATAACTACCAAAGTTTTAAAAAATGGTGCGAAGGCAAGTATTTAAGAATCGATGAAAAGACTCTATTGGCATATTTCGTTCAAAGACATAGGCAGTTGAAAGCTCCTGGAAGCCTCTGGGCAGAATATTCAATGATTAAATCCACCGTTTTTCTTTATGATGGCTCTGATATTTCCAAGTTTTCAACTTTGATCGCGTATTTGAAGAGAAAAAATGTTGGCTATAGGCTTAAGAAAGCGAGCATTTTTACACGGGAGCAATTTGAAAAATTTCTGATGGAAGCACCGGATGAAGAATTTCTAATTCACAAGGTAATGTAAGCTAGTTTAGGTAAAACAAATACTCTAATGAAGATTTTTTCATAATTTGTAGGTCGCAATGATATTGGGAATATCTGGTGCCTGTAGAAGAGAAGAATTATATAATATTACTATGAATGACATCCAACAAACCGATGGTTTAATGATTGTAAAAGTACCCAATACAAAAACAAACATCCAGCGTACTTTTACAGTCGTTAATAAACCAGACGATAAAATTCCATATTTAGAAATTCTGCAAAAGTATATCAAATTTCGTCCATTACAAGTAAAATCAAATCATTTGTTCTTTAGATACGCCAAAGGAAAATGTTGTGCTCAAGTAATAGGGAAAGGAACAATCGGGGGCTGGCCTTCTCAAATTGCCAAATTCTTAAATTTGCCTAATCCCGAGAACTATACTGGCCATTCGTTCAGGAGGACATCAGCAACGCTTTTGGCTAATAAAGGTGTTGATGTCCTCGGATTAAAACGTCATGGAGGTTGGCGTTCATCGACAGTGGCAAAAAGCTATGTAGAAGATTCTCTTCAAAATAAAATAGATTTTGCCGAAAAAATATTGTGCAATACTAGTAATACTACTAATGTATGCCATTCTGCAGGAGTTTCTGTTAGAAGTGAAACCACAGCCCAAACAAGTGGGATTTCATTAAATAATTTAACAAATTGTACCAAAAGTTTCAATATTAAGAAATAATTCGTTAGTTTTCTTTATTCTTTCAAAAAATAAATTAAAATTAAGAGATTTTTTAACTCGACGGTAAGTGAATTACTTACCGTCGAGTTGGGGTACCTACTTACCGTCGAGTTGGATTACTTACCGTCGAGTTGGTAGTAAATGTCACCTACTGACGTAAAATCTGTCACGGTAAACAGTCAAAAATGATCAATCGTGCAAAAAAATAGTTTATAAATTTTGATTCCTTTACTAATAAATAGGTGTCGCTCTTAAAACCTTTCAATTAACCCACATTATACTTACTCTATTCTATAAATGTTCAATACATATTTCAAATAACCTGGTTTAAGTTAATATAATGATTTATGACAAACATTAAATTCACTAACAGTATTTTATATAATAATTAAAAACATCACAGCAATTTAAAGTGATTAACTTTAACTAAAAAAGTACATTAAAAAAGTAGCAGAAATATACCTAAAAGGAAATCAGAAGTCATCTAGATTATTTTTAATTAATTTCTAACGAATCGTTGTCGAGTTTTAAAATTAAACAAACTGTTCTCAAACGAATTTAAATAAATTGAAAATAGTCAAGCATTACATTATAGTCAAAAACAGCAGTCGATTAATTAACTCAAATGCAAAAGCTTGTTAGAACTAAATTGCACCGTTAATTAATTTTTGATGTAAAATTAGTAAACAAAACCTTTACATTTGATTGGATATTAACTAGGGGTAATTTTATTGTAAACCAAAGTAACCAATATTGTGTAGAAACCTTACCGTTAATTAGTTACTTTTGCACAATATATTATTTTGTTACCAACATTGATTAGGTTTTGATAATTGACATTTTCCATACATTTTAGTATTATAATATTGTACAATAATTAATTAATTAATTCTCTGTCAACAAAATAAGTATATTTCAAATTTACAGCTTGCTACAGATAAAATAACAGCGATATCTTTAAAAATGACCAATAGATGGCGATAATGAAATGTGTCATCAAGATATTTATTCTGCAATCAGCGGCCGTTATAAATTGACTTGTTTGTTGGAACGAAGTTCCTTTTCGCGCGTTACGACTGGGACTAGCCGGAAAAAATTCAGACCAAAAGTTGTCACGACACGACACGAACGACACGACACACGCAAGTTTCTCTGTCTGTCTGTCTTTCTCTCTCTCTCTCATAGATAGATATACCTATCTTTATTTAAATAGGAAAACGTAAAATACATAAATACTAATAAAAGTACAATTAAAAAGACACTAAATTAAATTAAAAGAAAATGTACATTAAAAAGAAAATATTGTAGAGAAAAAATAAGTACCTATAATAGTATTATATTTTATTTCATCCTGTTTTTATAAATTAATAAATTCATAAACATTTTAAAAATAGTTCGTAACTTGACTAGTTAGGTACGTCAATTTACCTACCTTAACTGTCAGTTACTGTCAAATATTTTAAAATTTTGTATTAAATTGTTAATTCCTGTTTTAAATTAAATTGAAATAAAAAGTAATTCTAGGTATATGTACGTCATCTAAACTTCTGGTATTGTATGAATGGACACTTTTGTTAAAAGAAACGAACTGTTGAAAATATTCAGGTGATAATGGATTTACTATTTTCTATTTTGCTTTGAACAGTGTAGTGTCGCGACTTTGTTAAGTTTATACAGGTTTTCTGTAGATAATAAATAATAAAATAATAGAAAATAATACCAATAATCCTGACAGTGTTTCTGCACAAGTTCCGGATATTGCTGATGGAGTAGAGATATTATACAGACAATAATAAATGCTTATGTATGTATAAACACTCTGTTGTGTTTACAAATTACAATTCTTTCACTAATTAATCGAAAAGAACTTCGTTCCATCCGGGTGTCCCTTGACACTTCCCACTTTTTTTTGACTGTAAGTGTTAAACAAACGTTATTCTATCAGAAAATGGAAAACACATGTAAAGGTATTCCTGTCCCAGATAGATTCTACCCAATTTGACCAAACTTTAAAAAAAGCTCGTGTGATAAAATATTTTGTATTATTTTTATATAAAATTACAAAAACTTAAGCAACTACAGCTATTGGTTGATTTAAACCTGCTATCATACAGGTCGAACGTCATCAAGCCACTAGCTACTTTATTTGGCAAAATCGACATTGACTGACGCGATTGGGGAGCCAATTAGCACTTCTTTGTAAAAAGTCGAGTTTGTACTTGTCCCAGGTGGTACAAATTCACGTACTTTGTTGACGTCTTTGTTCGTTATCGACGTCGATGGTGTCCCTAAACGTTCTTTGCCTTCGACTTCCTCAAGGCCATCCTTGAACAACTTTTGCCAAAAGTAAATTCATTCTCTGGTCACCACTTCATCTCCAGAAGCTTGCTTTAGTAAGTGCCTGAGTTTCAGTAACAGTCGTAATAACGATCGTAATATTTTAGCAAAAACTTAAATAACTAAAGCTATTGGTTGATTTAAACCTGCTATCATACAGGTCGAACGTCATCAAGCCACTAGCTACCTTATTTGGAAAAATCGACACTGACTTACGCGATTGGGGAGCCAATGAGCACTTCTTTGTAAAAAGTCGAGTTTTTACTTGTCCCATGTGGTACAAATTCACGTACTTTGTTGACGTCTTTGTTCGTTATCGACGTCGATGGCGTCCCTAAACGTTCTTTGTCTTCGACTTCCTCGTGGCCATCCTTTATCAACTTTTGCTAAAAGTAATTTCATGCTCTGGACACAACTTCATCTCCAGAAGCTTGCTTAAGAAGTGCCTGAGTCTCAGTAACAGTCTTGTCCAGTTTAAAGCAAAATTTGATGGCACATCACTGTTCTAACGATCGTAATTTTTTCGCAACTAGAAAATACATTTAAAAGCCAAAACACCCCTACACGCGCCAAATGATAACAATTTCACTGCTGTTGTGTGTCGCGTTTGAAAGAGCATGCTCCAACGAAAATTTTCCTACACCACCTCCTGATTTTTTTTTTTGGAGCCTTCAAATCGCGGTAAGACAAAAGTCTCAATATTTTTCAATTGCACCCTGTATATGGCTACTTAAAATTAAAATTCTCTTACAAATCACCGGGTTGGGAATATTTTTTCTTTTTATGAAACATAGTAGTTTTATACATAGAAGTGTACCTATATATGGAATTGTTTGAGTACGTTAATAAAACCGAATATATGTATTTCAGTGGACTGAATAACAAATTTGCTATAAATTTTGAATAAAATACTTACTTCTCACAGATTTGTGATTTTCTCAGTGTAGTGTAAACTATGCAATTGGTAATAAATCTGGTGGGATGCAGGCATCGTTGCTAACACAATTTTCAACTAAATATTCTGCAGATCTGGATACTTTTTCATCTTGTGGCTGTATTACTGAAAAATCGAACGTGAAAGAATCGCTGAGTATTTTAGCCATCTGTCGCCAGGGTTTCTATTATCTGCAATAGGACCAGTTTTTGGCTTTTTTGAACACAAGCTGTTCCAGGATTAAAGTCATATCTTGCGATTGTTGCCAAACTTCTTTTGCTGCATTAAGGATGACTTTTTCAAAATCCGCTACAAAATGTTTCAGATATACATTACAATAGTAGCCAAAACATATTAACGTAAATAATTGTTTCGTTTATCGGGCAAGTCAGCGAAGAAATAAAGAAGATAAATATAAAAAAGTTTTTAGTATACATTTTACACGTATGGTAGTTTTTGGGAGCATTGGTTACTGTTATTTGCTAGTTTTTTCGATTAATTTTCTTTAATTACAGTGTAAAATCAAATCGACTGTACACAGTGCAAAAATATTTGCTTTACAAGAATGTAGTTTACACCTACAGTAGACTTTATTTAATGATTTGCCTTAGGTAAACTTTGCGAATATTAGAATCAAAATTTTTGCTCTTCGTTTACTATTTATGAAGAAATTTCCTTGTTTATTTTAAAAGTATTTTACAAAATAAGATTAAAATTTTGTTCAGGTCTTGAAATCGACTTCAAAAAACAACATTTTTAAACACCAAAGAAAAGGACGCAAAAAACCTGGAAGTCAAAGATAATTTAGAAATTAAGGAAACCAAGAAATTTAAATACTTGGGATTTATCATTTCTAAAAATACAGCTACAATAAAAGACATCAACAGTAGAATAGGACAAGCTAGAATGACTATCAGGTAATTCAGTGATTTGGACAAGAATTTTAAGATATACACTAAGCAAATGATATTTAACTCCATAGATTAAAGCTCAAAGATGTGGGTAATAAACAAAAAAAACAAAGAGAAATGGAGTTCTGCAGGAGATGCTGCGACCTTACACGAACAGATTGACGAAGCAGGAGATAGGCAGAAGAATGCAAGTAAAGCATAACAACATTAGATACATTAAAGAATAGAGATTTTGGTGATATGGGCATGTCAGAAGAGCGGACAGCAAGTGGGTAAATATTAAATAAGATAACAGAATTGAGTTCGATGGGTAGAAGTTAGAGAGGTAGACCACCTAGATCCTGGGGAGATGAAGTGGATGAGCCTATGCAAAAAAGAGGACTTAATGACAATGATTAGAAAAATTGGGTGGAATGGAGATTCTGGTTAAAGACTAAGAGGTGGCATCAGCCGTAGAAACCCTAAATATATGTATAGGTATATTGATATGGATCACCCTTTGCGGGAAAACCTTCCAATCAATAGAATTTTTGGGTTGTAGATTCCGGAGCTTTAAATATTGATTGCTATTAACAAAAAAATACATAAACAATTCTTTTCTTTTACCTCCACTTCTTTCCAATTCTTTCTTCCTGCTACTGAAGTTCTATCTGTTGAATTTAAAAAGATGGAAATATTTACCTTTCTTGATACAGCATATACAAATAAATTAAATATCTAAGAAGAAATACACTCGAGAATAATGATAGGAAATATATGCATACATAAACTTGCAACGTAAACTTGCTTATCACATTATAACAAATGATTACTATAAGTACATATTTTGCTACTTCCACCTAACCTTCCAATAATGAATCATAGGTATATACCGTAAGTAAACAAGAAAGTTCTTGGACTAATGAGAAAATGTGAACAATAGCAGGATTATGACTGATTACGTTGGACTTCGTTTTAAATTATACACCACAAATTTAGACACCTCAAGTGATAAATTAAGAAAACCAGGAGAGAAATTACGAGAAGAATAATATGAAGATGGTAAGATCAGCTAAATTTTAATTAATTACGGTGTAAAATAAGAAAGGTATATAAATATTGTAAAAAATATAGGAATATTCAAAGATTGTATATTTAAAAGAATTTAATTTAAAGAACATTTTAGAGAACATTGTAAGATTGAAAAAATACGTTATGAACTTAATTTTCAAGAAACGTAGCACTTTTAGCACTAATTTCATCTAGTATAGTTCCGAGCCAAGCGACACTGACGCCGCGTCAGTAAACCGCAGCGTCTCTGACGTTCTGAGATTCCGAGAGCGGCGATAGTATCGCTGCAGTTTTCAGTCGATTTGCGACCAGTGATCTAGACAGTCGAAGTTTTTTGCGTTATAGATGAACTTCATGAACCGATTATGAATCAAGCTATTGTGAAAGATTTGCAAAAAATATTTGAAAAAGAGGAAGAAGATGATGACCTGTTGCTTTTGTATTTACTGGGCACAAGAGATCGAATTGACCCGATTTATGTAACCCGCAGCGACCAGGGTCTTTATAAAATCTTAGTACAAGAACATTTAAATTATAATGCTGATCAATTTCGAGAATTATTTCGTTTTAACAAAAGACAGTTTAATTTCATTTTGTCGCTAGTTTATGAAGAGTTGGCACCAAAAACAACAAAACATTATATAGGTCCTAAAGAGAAACTACTTCTAACATTGCGTCAAGCGTCACTACGAGGTAAAGCGCGGCTCGGCCGCTGACGCTTTGCGACAGAGGTGCCACGGCAGTGACGTCGCGTCAAGTATCACCGTGTTCGAACACGCCGTCATGTATTTACATAGAACATTGTACTATCGCTCTGTCGCGGCGATACTAACGCGGCGTTAGTAGCGTCAGTGTCGCTTGGCTCAGAACTCTACCTCAGGGACATATTATGGTGTTATTACTTTATAAATTTATAGCTGTTCCGGCGGACTTTGTACCGCATAACACTGTCGTGTCTTTTTTTCCATTTTTCATTTTTTCAAATTTTTACCATTTTGCTTATTTTTGTTTTCAATGATTTTTTTATATTAGATATAAGATATCCACTGCACCACCATCCGGTGGCTTAATTTAGTAAGAAATTCTCGTTTAAATATATGAGATAATAACTGCGCCACCTTACGGTGGCGTCCTAGTTATTTTAAAATTGTAACATCTTCTAAGATGTTCATTGAAATTAAGTGATGTCAAAGACAATCTTGTTTACAATTATATACTCTTAATCAACAACACATTTATTTGGATAAAGATTAATATTAATAATAATGCATTAATTTCGACCAAATTTGATTACCATAAAAACGGTTCTAGTGAGTTAATCTTAAAAGATAGACATATACTATCGCGGACATTTTTTTAGATTATTTCAAGAGGAATAATTCTTTCATTCATATATTTTTGGTATCTTGAACCGTTTTCGCAGCGCACGCAATGGAAACCCTCAAGGATTAATGATTTTCCCCGTTTTTTCACATTTCCCATTACTTCTTCACTCCTACTAGTTGCATCGTAATGTTATATAGCCTAAAGCCTTGCTCGATAAATGGTCTATTCAACACAAAAAGAATTTTTCAATTCGAACCAGTAGTTCCTGAGATTAGCGCGTTCAAACAAACAAACAAACAAATACTTCAGCTTTATATTATTAGTATAGATAAGATAGATTATGTAAGGAAAAAATATATTAGCAATGTTAAATACTGTACCTAGTAAATTAAATAACACTAATTATTATTCATAATGAGAATTTCTTATTATGAAACAAGAAGTAATGTTTCTCCAAAATTTTATTTTCATTTATATTATAAAGTATTTTTCCCTCGAGTGCCACTTACTCGTAATCTTAAGACTTTTTATAATTTCAAATTGGTTTTTATCATATTTAAACAAAGTACCTTTACATATTACTGTTTTTTTAAGTTAATTTGTATATTTAAGTATAAAAAATTTGTAAATCAAAGAGCAAATACAAAATTAGGCTGTATTTTGAAATTACGCGGATGGTAATAAAAAAAATGTAAAAATATTTCAAAGTTATTTGTATATCCGTCACAAAAAAATAAAAAAGGAATTAATTTTTGTTTTTCGAAAATTTGCAAAAATTTTTTTGTTCTAAAATTGTTAATTGCAAAACGTTTACTATAAGATATTTGTTATAAAATAAGCTTAGGACAAGAACTATTAATAATTTTCTTTACCTTTAAGGACTCTCTGGATCTGGATCTGGAAATTTGAGAGGGGCGAGCTAGTGCTCAGCCAGCACTGAGGCCACATATGACCCATTGTGCATCCTCCCGTATGTAGGGATATCCTCACCTTAGGATGTCACCAGGCCTATTGATTTAAAATAGGTGATGAGGCTCCCGAGGGGGATCTCCCTGACATCGGCTGGTGTAAGCCAATACTCGCCCAACACGGATCTTCTGATTTCAGAAAAAGCAGAGCAGTCATACATAATGTGTTCTACTGTTTCCTCTTCTTGTTCGCAGCCTCTGCATAGCAGCGATTCTGTTAGTTTCATCCTAAAGAGATGTTGTCGCAATTGGCAGTGACCTGTCAGGATTCCCACAGCTGTTCGAAGATTTTGTCTGGTCAATGCCTTAAATTTTTTTGCTGTTTCCTCGCCAGGATGAGGTAATAACTCTCTGGCCAGTCTACAGTTCGTAGTTTCATCCCAGCACTGTATAAATTTTTGGTGAGAGTGCTGTTTAGTAAGGTCCACGACTGCGGACAATGTTAGCTTGGTAGATGGGCGAGGGCTAACATATCTGTAGCCCGCAGCCCTCTTTGCTAAATTGTTCGCAATGCGGTTGCCTTTAGAGTTCCCATGTCCTTTGATCCAGCTGAGAGTGACCACGTTATTCTGGCTGGCCTCAGTTAGAGATTGGTGACATTCTAGTACTAAACTTGAAGTGAAACGTGGTCTATTCAAGGTCAGTAGTGCTTGTCGGCAGTCTGTATATATATTTATATTCCTGCCTGTGATGTTCCTATTGATTTATTCTTTTGCAGCTATGGTTATGCCTGTGAGTTCTGACTGAACCACACTTGACAAGCCATCCATAGCCTATTTTATTTTTAGGCTTTAGGATCTAGAGTAAATTCCACGTCCCACATCTTGCTTTGTATTTGATCCATTCGTATATACGCTCAGAGCGTTCACTACGTTGGGGTCTGCTGTCTTGTTTGTTAATATTTTGTCCCTACAGTGGGTTCGATACCAACCGTGCGAAAGCGTACCATAGTCATCAATGCGACCTCCTTAACAAATATATCAAGGGGGTGAGACCCTTTAAGGACTCACAATTGGTTGTAAATTCCGAGGCTTGTGTGACCACGTTTAAACTCTAAAACCCTTCGATGCTCAGTTGGAGATGAAGGAGCAAATTCCTTTAAAACAAATAATTTTTTTTATGGATTTAAATGGAAGATGATATATTAAAATACTGACCTGACCTTGAGATTATCAGCAAATTCGTCCAAATTTTTAAACTAATTGGAAAACTTTGAAGCTTTGTCTCAAAAAATGTGTAATTTGTTTTTAAAAACTGAAAAACTGCACTGGTGAAATCTCGTATACACCAATCGTATAAAATATTAAATGAAGTGTATTTTTAATATGGATTTTGCTTGCGGTATTTTTAACCAGTTTTAATGATAAATTGTGCAAAAGTTTTTAATTTCAAGTAATTTATTTGATACTAGCACCCCGCCCGGCTTTGCACGGGGATTAAAGAAAAATAACAAAAGCCATTAAATTTATTGGGTCAACGCTTCCCTGTAAACAATATTACATGCTGTTTTATTTTCTGGCAGCAAAAAAATTGATTTTCAGGTACTCCGACCCGCCTTAGGCGGTTGGCCATGAGGAAAACCGATCCCTACTATTTGGAAGGTTTGGCCTTGAGACTTATTATTAGTAAAAGCGAAAGATGTTTTGATAGGAAATTGAAGCGGTTTAAATGGATTTAGAAGATCAGTTGGGATCATCGGTATCCTCAGTGTATGAGCTAGTTGACCAGCTGGTGGTTCAGTTATATTGGTTGCTACAACTTAATTGTCCTTTAATTCCTTTATAAGTAGCCTCGTCCCATTGCACATGCTAAATTTGTGATATCTGTCGTGATTATGAAATAAGTTATTTTAATAAGGAATAATACCAAGATACAAACTTTTAAAAAATTAAAAATTAGTTATTGTGACGTAACTATAACAGTTAGACATATGCTGTCGCGGCATTTTTTGTAGATATTTATATATTCTTCAAAATCGTAGTACATTATTTTATTCTATAATCAATAGTATTCCCAGCGCACGCGATGTAAGGATTTTAAGGTCATTTTTGGTTAGATTAATGGCATTTTAGTAAGGATCCCTATTTTTTTAAAAAAATGAAACATAGCCTATGTCACTCGGGAATAGTGTAGCATGCCAACGGTGAAAGAATTTTTGAAATCGGTCCAGTAGTTTCGGAGCCTATTCATTTCAAACAAACAAACAAAAAATCAAACCTTTCCTCTTTATAATATTAGTATAGATATAGAAGTATTCTCAGCGCACGCAATGTAAGGATTTTAAGGTCATTTTTGGTTACATTAATGGCATTTTAGTAAGGATCCCTATTTTTTTTGAAAACGAAACATAGCCTATGTCACTCGGGAATAGTGTAGCTTGCCAACGGTGAAAGAATTTTTGACATCGGTCCAGTAGTTTCGGAGCCTATTCATTTCAAACAAACAAACAAAAAATCAAACCTTTCCTCTTTATAATATCAGTATAGATTTAGAAGCAGTTTTTTTTATAATCTCGTTCAATTACGTATAGTTCCTGAAGTATTACAAAAGCATTTTTTTCAGTAGTAGACGCTTTCCCGTTATCTAGCAATATTAAAAAAAAGTATTTGGAAAAAGTTTCTATGCTTGTAAAAAAGTAGTAATTGGGTCAGTTTTTCATAACGCTTTTACCGCTACAGCTTTTTTTATTTTCTTGTTTCCAAAATTCTTTCGTTAAGTGTTATATATTGAAATCGGTAAAATTTTAAACACAGCTTATGCCTATAGGTTCTCTATATAGAACTGTATAATTTTTTTTTAAACCAGCCAGAAATTAATATTTTCAGGTCAGAAAATCTAAGTTTGTCGGACAAGGCCAGAAAATAAAAATGAGTCCGGTAAAAGCTTTTACCGGACGCATTTACAATAAAATAGTTAGTCTAAGATAGCGGTCAATTCTATGGTAACCGAGTTTTGTATATATTTAAAACTATAAAATAACATATTTTGACGTTTAGTTGAAAACGTGAAATTTATTATAAAATGGATATTTAAAATGATGCATTTGATTGTGAATTAATGGAAGATGAAATTATACCAGATGAAATTGTTAAGGCGGCCACCCAAGCAAGGTTTGTTTAAAAAAAATTTAAAATTAGTTAATAAAGAGTTCTTGTTATAAATATCTAAACTGAATAATATGAAGTTTATGGTACAACAATGCCCGTTTAAAAAAAATATTGTACGTAATACGTCCCAAAAGTGCTTTTACTGGACTCGCAGGCTTGCAGGGCTCGCTCTGCAATTTGCCTACTCGTCTAGTAAAAGACCACTTTCAGGACTTGTTACGTAAACTACTATTATTCTATATTTAAATCCTTTAAAATACCAATTACTATAAAAAACCTAAACCAAGCTGTTTCCCATTTTCTGGTCGTTTACTCTGTATTTGTTTAATAAATTATTAAGTTTTCTGAATACCAATTTAGCTAGATAATAAATAAATCGAATTTTTGTTTGTGAATAAGAATTGTATACAATTTTCTGACGAAGAAATCTAAAAACTATTGAATTAATATAACGCTTTTCTCTTTTATTATTATGTTTTTTTGTTCAAAATTCATTAGAAAACACCAAATCTTTCGCAGTAAATATTTTTCTATTTAAATTCTTTAAGGGCAAGCTACTTCGTTTTTTGTGAATGCGTAGCAATACAATGAGATCAATTGAGGCGGATCATTTAGCATCCCCGACGACTCGGTTAAATATTTAAGCGGTGGAATTAAAGGACAAAAGAGAATTCAGTTCTTTGCTTTTCAAATTTTCTAATGAATTCTACAATAATTTTAAATTTAATTATACTCTTTGTGGACTATTATATATTTGTAACATTTTGCTCTTTTGTATATTTAGGACGTAGATAGATTTTCGAATAAAATAATTAAATTTGATTAAGTAAGTGAAGACAAAGATAAGCCCTAGTTCCTGACCAAATACCAGGGTTGGTTTTAAAAGCAACACCTTTGCAATTAGTCACTCCAGAAAAATTGCCACAGCGAAGTGGTTAAAAAAAGATTTTCAGAATTGGCTAAGTTCAAAAAATATTCATTGCTTTTTGCATTTTTTATTTTTATTTTCGATATGTACAATTGAGGGAAAGTAAGAAGTGGCACGCCTATGGGTCAAGAATTGTTTATTTCTTTATTACTCTCTCATTCATAAAAATAGACTATAATTCCTGCTATAAAAAGAATAGGGAGGAAGCTTTCGGGCCAACAGCCGCTGGGAAGCGCATTGAAACCGCCGTATCCTTGCGAAAAATTAACATAAAAACATTTAGCAAGTCTTGAATTGTTCATCTTCAATCGTAGAACAAGTTTATAAAACATGTTAAAGTATAGTCATTGTGCGTCTTAGAGACAAATGTGTATAAACAAAAATGTCGTCGTTTTTCAACATAAAATCTTGACTTTAAACAGTTATAAGCAACGACATATATCACTAATTTTGCAATAAATGTTGATAAAATTGATATTTTTAAGTAAACCTTAAACTTTTGAGTACAGTTAACGATTTACTGAGCTAAATAGTTGGTATCCAACATTTTTAACAATTAAATTGTTTATAACAAATTCCTGGTATTATTTGTTCGTGCGGACTGACTTAATGGGTTGGTTATCGCTTCCTTGTAATATATTACCTGGTTTTGATGTCTACAGGTTTGGATTTCATATTATCATGGATTCATACATTTTATTACTCTCCGAGTTTTTTCGTCGACCGGAGCTTTCTGTTATTTAGTGTTGATATTTATTCTTTTTCATATGTTAATATTATTTTATTTGTTAGTGTTATGTTTTTTGTTTATTTTACAGTAAAATAATCGAAAACAACAGTCGATACTTAATGGTATAATATAAATCCTGCTACGGCCCTGAGCTTTAAAGTGTCGGCTTAGGTAGCTGTTCAGATTAATCAGTCCGCACGAACTTGGAACGAAAAATAATTCGTAGATCTAAGCATGTTTGTAATTCCGATACAACAGCCCATAATACGTAGAAATCAACCCTAAAATTCATCGGTCACGAAACCCCCTTGACTCCTAGACTATATACCTCATTCATTGTAGTTATTTATTTTTCTTCGGATTTAGATTCAGAATACTTCAGCAATTAACCAGCCTCAAAATATTTATCAAACGAAATAAAAGTTTTTTTTACTATTCTTAATTATATTCAACGCTAAAAACCACTATTCATACAAAAACAAAACGTGCTTCTACTTTGATTAAATTTGTGTAATTTTATGTGAGCTGAATTTAATTTCATTATAAGAGACACTAAAGCGTCTCAAGAAATAAGCAAGCAAGCGAAATTGTTGAGCCAAGCAAACCGATTTGCATCAAGTTTTTAAGCGCCGTCTGGTGACTCCATTGTTTGTAAAAATGTAAAGAAGGAATATGCTGTTTTGACCATCTGCAATGAAAATGAAAAAATAAATTCACATAAGTTGAATATCATTCCAACAATTAAAGTAATGTTAAAGTAAAAATGTTTGTATAAATACTTAATTTTAATATTCGTATTAGCTATTCCTACTTACCGCAACAATGGTTTGTCTGTTAATATCAATAAATCCCATTGCAGATAAGCAAACCATTTTCTGACTTCTAAATATCATAAAACTAATAGCTTTCCTTAAACGTATTATGTTAGGAAGGTACCATTTGAGTTGGTAGAAAGCAGTATTAGCAACTTCTTGTGCCTGAAATGGTAGTTTATTTTATAAATATTAAAATATTAGGTTTGTAGTAAGGATAAAAGGTGTACTTTTTAAATAAAATAGTTACTTTTATACCTACTACCAGGTCAAAAAGGTTTTACGTAGTTTAGGTGGTAAAGAAATTAAACTATCCTACAGTCATCCACTATAAGCGTTAATGTATATTTGCTGTGGTATACATTTCTGGTCAACCGGTATAAATAATCCTACGAGATAAGATAAATGTAGGTTAACAGTGGACTGGATATAGGACAGTTGCTTCAGATAGTCGCCTGATACACTTACTCAGAAATTGCTGGTAATGTAAATCTATCCCAAGTATAAACGCAAATAGGATTATTTCTTTTTAAGAGACTCTTAGGGATCAGCCTGTAGATGACACGATCACTAGTATCACTTCGACCTTTTCAACATGCCACATCTATTGTAACTCAATGACAAGATGGGTATCTGCCACCTTCTAGTTGTGTTTATCCAAAATGTTGTTATTATTTGGCTTATCAACATCCAATCGAGAAACTAAGCTTGCCATTTTCTTCATGACCACAATATCTGGCCGATTATACGTTACCTGTCTGTCGGTGATAACAGGCCTATCGTAGTAAAGTATTCTCAAGAACTGCCTGCGGGTGGCACTTATAATAAGAAGTGAATGTCCTAAGTAATCCAAGTTAATTGGTGCCAGCTAAGATGTTAAGTGCTGTGTGGTTTTCGTGGTTTGTTGGCACTTTCTACATTTTTTCGATTTGAATCACTTATAATAAATTTACCACGGTTGTTGGTATTAATGACCTGATACTGATCGCAAGCATGACTCCTTCGGTTTCAGAGAACAATATGCCGTCAGAAAGCCACCTATTTGACGCTTCCTTATCAATATAGTGTTGTTTTATATAGGACATGGTGGTGTCATCCACGTAGTGTTTTCTGGGCCCACTTCTGCTGCTTATCACTCTACTCTATTTCTTTTACATATTAATAATCTACTAGAAGCCACTAATAACCCGATACACGGTGTTGTAGATGATAGCAACTTACACTGTAGCAAAGCGACAGCCGTCCCGTATCCCTAGATACTCTGAAAGAGGACCGAAGATCCACAACGGCTTCACTCAATCAAGATTTGAGAATTGTAGATGAGTGGGGAAGAAAGAATCTTGTTAATTTCAACGTATCCAACAAGAGGAAAACATACAACTCATCCATCACAATGAACGATCAGACACTAGTAGCAAGCGACTTCATTACGCTGGTTGGTATAACGATCTCCCAGGACTTACTCTGAATCGAACATATTGCTTCCATAGCAACTGCAGCAGGAAAGAAGTTAGGCTTTGTTTTTAGATCACGGAAATATTTCTCTCCATCCAACTTAGCTACTCTTTACAAAGTCCAAATAAGACCTAATCTTGAATACTGCTCGCATGCATGGGGATCGGCGGCTCCGTCAAGGCTTAGAGTTCTTGGTGCAATACAGAGAATAGCAGTTTGACTAATAAACGACACCAGTCTCACCAAAAACCTAGCCTCATTGTCCCATCGAAGAGCAGTATCTGATCTATCCCTGTTTTACCGATACTTAAACGGATTTTGCTCAGGAGAACTCCGTTATATAGTGCTTTCACTTGCCAGACCAGCCAGAGCAACGCTACGTGCCAACTCCATGCACTCTTATACTGTTTAGTGCCAGACATCGAGAACGGCTCGATTAGATCGTTCCTTCATCCCCAGGAACTCCAGATTGTGGAACTCCTTACCTTCCCACGTCTTCCCCACTCGTCCTAACTTGCAGTCCTTTTCTTTCCAATAGATCTTCTCGGTACATTTGTATTTAGGTCTATACCTACGAGAATATCCCTAAATAAAAAAGTCTGTCACGATTTTCTGATTTACGTCTACATTTGCATGGTTTAGAGAAGAGTGGTTCTTCTCTTTTTACTACAACATCATTCAAGTTAAATGTCAGAAATTTCCAAAAAGAGAAATCTCGTAATCTCTTTATCTGCCTGTGATACTGATTAACAATGTCAGTAACAGCTCTTCCTCCATTGTGGTACTAAGGAGTGATTGCTTCGGGTGGTGGCATTTGTGTTTTGTCATCATAGTTCGAGTTAATCACAGTATTTGAGCATTTCATGACTCCAAAAGGGTATGTCTAAACCGGTACTGCATAGGTGTTGATTGATTAAGTCAGGTTCCTTGCGTTCAAATCAGGTTTTAATTAAAAATTTTTTTTTGTTAACTGGTTCATTATCATTATCAATGTAATTATTATTAAAAGTTATTTATTATTATTAACAAACAATAAGAAAATTACTGGTTAAACAACAACACTAAGAATAGAATTATTATAAAATCAATTTCGTAGGTTTTTATATGATGAGTACGTATAGTATTTGAATATATTTGATGGTAGAAATGTTTATTTTTTAAAAAATTTTAAATTACTTTTATGCTATCTGTATATTTGATTGTAGAATAAGCGCCATTAACAACGTCCTTTTGTTGCCAAAGCAGCGAAGTTTAATTGAAACTGTCACTCAAATATTCGCTGAGAGTAATTTGCGTCACAAATGCCGTGTTGTTTTTTTACGTTTAAAGAAACAAAAATGCGTTAACACAGATATAATATTTTGTTTTAGATTTACTTTTAAAGTGTAAAATAATAAATATCAACCTCGTCAACAAGTTTTTGCGCTGGAACACCATAAAGTAATAAGAATTCGGATGTAAAAGCACAAACCATTGTTCCACATCGTATAATATCTACGACCGTGTTGTTCCTAAAATGTTGTTTTCTTTAAAACCTAAATTAGTTTTTATAAAATAATTTCAAAGTTTTATACTTACGGCTGTGACAGGACATACATATTCATGCACAATAATGCAGTAATAATTGATATTAAGAGAGTAAATAACCAAGAAAATATTCCATCCAAATGACGCACATACCTAAAATTACAAATCTCTTAAATGGTCTGGCCGTAAACTTAGCCAAAATAAGCAGTTTTGTTTCGCTCAAGAAAGATTATCAGGCCACATAAGAGCGAAATAATAGTCAATATACTCGTTGATCCAATGATCCAGAAACTGCAAAATATTGTTCCACAGTTGCAACAGCTTCTTCGTTTGACGAAAAACACTTTCTACGAAGGGTTTTTTCCACGAATTTTTTATCCAAACTCCAACCCAAACTGCTCCAAACTGTTGCAATAATTTTCAGAGTTTGACCTTTTGCAAAACTCGTGCATACCAAAAAACTGATGCCGTAACCTTTTTGCCGATTGATTTGATTTCTTCTGTTTTGGAGCTGAAGAACCAGCTTTAGTTCACTTCTTGTTTTATTTTAGGATTATGATGAAAGATCCAACTCTCATCCATAGCTATAAAACGACGCACGAAATAGGTTTTATTCTGCTTAACACGCTTCAAATTCCGCTCAGAAATTTGTTTTTGATCCAGTTTTTGTTTAATTGTTATCGAATGCGGCTCTAACAGCTTTTTCATATGGAATTCTTTGTGTAAAATATGGAACACTTATTCATTTTAGATGCCTTTGGTACCGTTAATTTCACGTTTAGTCAAACTTAAATCTTTACAAAAAAAATCATAGATTTCTGGTGTTGTTGCTGTTTGTGGACGTCCATTACGTGGTTCACCTTCGATGCTTGTACGACCACGTTTAAATTCTAAAACCCATCGATACTCAGTTGGAAATGAAGAAGCAGATTCCATTAACACTTTCACTATTTTTGTATGAATTTCTGTTGCTGATAAACATTCCAAAATAATGAATTTTTTCACTGGGCGATATTTGGTTTGATCCTTTGTAATATACACTTCAAATGGCTTTTAACAAAATGAATTAATAAATCAAAATAGACTTTTTTAGGTGTTCAAATGGAAGTTAAAATATTAAAATAGCGTGTATATTGTAATTTCTCTACTGGTTAATAGGTGTCACTTTCATAACTTTTCAAAGAACCGTTAGAATAAAAGGAAGTCTTCCATTGAAAATATCAATTACATACTTCCTAGATGAGGTTCTTCTTGTAATATATTTAACACATTTTTAAACCTATCTATAGATTTGTGATGACAAAAAGGCTTATTTTTCCAACATTCCTAGCTTAAATTATAATGATTTTAATAAATCTATCAGATACTTACGAAATAAGGTGGTCGTGATATTCTATATTCGCTTTAAGCTCGCTTATACACATTTCGTAACCTCCTTTGTCTTCTTCACATATACTCAAATCAAGTTGCTTCATTTTTGCATTTAAGTTACTAAATTGCCCTGCTCCAATAACTATAGTGACAGATATAAAAAGGTTAACACCAATAACCATAGACATTGTTACTAATGTGACATAGAACTCGATTATGTAGGATATAGTAAAAGGGATCTGTTCAATACTGTAGTAGTAATATATAGTTGTTCCCTTCACTAGAAGTGGTTTAAAAAGAAACATACATGTACTACATAATATGTAGATTAAGAATGACTTTTCCATTTTCCGTAGACCTTTAAGCATTTTTTTATTTTCACTACCGGCTGGATCTTCTTTCCAGAATTTTTCTGTGTCTTTTAGAACTTGTAAAATCAAACTTTTCTTACTGGTAAGAACAAAAAATTTTACCCAAACCTGAAATGAATACCAAAAATTATTAAAATCTACTTAAATTTATTATGATGAAATCTATTCAATGGAAGCCTACAAATGATCGATGATCGACACCTACATTTCCAAATATTGAAAAAGTTTCTTGTTTGTCTTTGAACCCATATTTTCTGTCTTATTTTATAAATTGTTACTTTGGTCAATTATTGAACCAAAGTACAGGTGTCCAAAACAAATTTGGAATTAAAAAAACTTACACTAACCTTATACATTCTAAAAAATTGTTTTTAGAAAGACTTTTTATCAAAATAAAAGAAAGAGAAAACTTTTCCTGGGTGGTATAAATGTGTTAGTTAACTAATTTTCCAAATAAATATAACAGTATAGTATGGTACCGCGTTTAATGTTTCAGTTATTGTTTTACAAGAAACTTTCTGATAAATATGTACCTAAAAAGAAATGAGAATGTGTTTTAGGTAACTTAAAAGCTAAATCACTTTTTCCAATAGCAACCGAGTTCATTCGTAGCTCATTAATTAAAGCGTGAACGCATAAGTTTGAAGTTTACGATTCTAGTTCGACTAAATGTAATTTAATCTGCAGTTTTCATTCTCTAAATTAAAAAATTTCTTTTGATATTAAAAAGTGATTAGATATTAATAGAAAAATCGCGATTAAGATTTATTCATAATGTAATTTCTGTTACTAACCTGCGAGAAAACTCCAACAGACTCAACCGTAACCAACTCATGTCCTAATATCAATCTCAATAATATAAGACACGTTAAATATGCTGTAAGGGTTGCATTAAAAATAATTAACGGTTTAACATAACCCTTCAAAGGGTGCATTCCAACAAAACTCCATAATCTGAAAACATTACTAAATTCTTTCTCATATAAACCAACTTCAACAATTTTTGCCATGACTTTTTAATACCAATAGTTACAAGCATAAAATGCGACTATAAGTTCTTTAAAAATAAAGAACTTAAATAACAGAAATTTTACATAAATTTTGGTTACAATGATAATAGAGCAATTTTAGATTATCAAATTGGTATAGGTATAAAAATGACTAGCAATAAATCTACTTAAGAAAATTTAAAACATAAATTTTTAAGTAGGTAAATAAGTACAGCTAAATTGGATATATTATAGGACATTTTATCATAGAAGTAAACTTTATACATTTGAAATTGGAACGAAACGTACTTTTATGTCTGTAAATATAAATTGAATCTATATAAAATACCTTTATCTACTCCTTTGATAGTAAATGTCATTTATACTCATTGTCACCATGCAGGGTAAGTAAGCTATAACGCACAGTCGTGCGTAATGAAACGTCATGTTGGAATAACGTTTCATTACGCACAACTGTGCGTTATAGCTTACTTACCCTGCATGGTGACAATGAGTATAAATGACATTTACTGTCAAGGAGTAGATAACAGTACAGTACGTACGTCATATATTTTTTAGAGATGTCAAATATTTAGAATTGAAATTAAAATATTGAGTCGTAGATAAAGCATAGTACGTAACTCGAGTGGTAAGAGGTATTACGTACTCGTGTAATTACGCACTAGCCGCTACGCGGCTTCGTGCATAACTTTTCCACTCGTACGTAATGTCCTACTTACCACTCTTGTTACGTAATATACTATTATAATATGATGGAACTCTAAACCTTAACCGAATTTTAACTACTTGATTTACAGTTTCCTAGATGAATTTTAGTTAGTAAGTAAGGTAAAGCTACAGACTGATAATAAATGCCAAATATGATTAATAACTTTGGTATTATTAATTATTATAATGTTACCCTAGAATCTAGATTATTTGTAGGGATCCACATTAAAGAAATCTTACCCTTTACCCAATTTAAGATACTAAGAAGCTCGGTGTTGATATTTTCCTCTATTCAAATAAAATAGCAATTAGTATGTTTAGATACAAATACGCACATTAAAAATTTCTAAGGAACACAAACTTTATCTCTTAATATTGCTGCCTTGCATTATCCTGCATGTAACGCAAATCAGGACCTGCAAAAATAGCAAATGATAAAGTTTGAAGGGGCCATTATTCATTCAAATTGCCTTATCCAAACCGGGACTAGTTTAATTGTAAAAAATTCTTCTAGCACACATCATAACTTATCGAGCAGGTCTTCTTACTCTTCGCAGGACTCCATTCTTGTAAGTTCGAGTGCTTATGTTGTTTTATCCTTTTAAATATGAGTCTACGATTTTCCTAACGAAACATGGTATCCCCAAATGGTAAGATCCCACATAATTCACATGTAGTTATTTGCTCATTCCGGTAGACAAGTAGTTGCACATCTTTTATCAACAATACCAAATTGTTTAAAAGATTTGCAACATCAGCTTAAGGAAGACCAGCCTCAATTATAATCACATCACCAATCATTTGAACATGTATTGAAATTCTGTGACTGTAGATTATATTTTTATACATAATTCTTAATATTTTCCTAGATACTTTTAATTCCATTGATAAGTTTCTGGTCTTCTTTGCAAGTATTTCCCAAATTGTTTTTTGTGTGACATAGTTAAAAGCTTTTTCTAGATCTAGGAAAGCCGTGTATATCTCTGATTGTTTAATTAAAGTTTTTTCTTTTTTTTGCTTTGTCCTGAATACATGGTTTTATGTACTTTGGCTTAAACCATCTTTGATAGACTTAATCTTTTGTCATATGTTTTCAGGACAATGTCAGTAAAATAATTTCTCTATAATTTCCACTTGTTCTGGAATACCCTTTTTTAGTACCTATAGGGACGATGATGATGTCTTTAGGTATCATCTCACAAAGCAACATTTCTTTAAGACTGCTCTTAGCATTTTCCCCAGGTTACCTAAAATTTTTAACATATCTGCTGTTATCCTAGAATGCCCGACTTTTTTTCTTGCCTCTTTCATTTCTTCTAAGGTTTTTTGTTCCTACCTTTATTTCTCGTGTTGTCTAGTTTATTATTTTCTTCTACTGGTCTAAGTTCTTGTTTATTATTAGATAGTAGTTCTTGGAAGTGCTGTTTCCATCTCTTCCTAATTTAAATGTCATTAGTTAGCAACATTCCGGTTTTGTCTTTTACCTCATATTTTGGTTTTAATCCTTTTTTCACGTTTTCAAGTTTTTATGTTTTATAGAAGAGTTTTTAATTTGCCTTAGTGTCAACTTCCAATTTATGGCCAAATTCTTCCCATGAGCTTTCCTTCACTTGTTTTCCATTCGATTTACAAAGATTCTTTGTTGCTTATAATTATAATTATAATCAGATATTGTTTACATTTTTCTTGTTTAATTTTTCCCTGATATTTTGTATAGTCGTTCCACCACCGTCTGTGAACTGTTCTTTGTTATACCTAATAGTTTCATATGATTCCTTAGCATTTCGAAGAATGATTTCTTTGAATCTGTACCATGTTTAATTCTTCCAATTTAAGTCTTGCAGTTTTCCCATTGCAATTTCTGTTGTTGTACAGCTATATCTGTTTCGTTTAGTTTATGTCCTTCTTGTTTCCTTTATTACATTTTTTGTATGTTTTTGCCTTTTTTGTTCTTCTGCTGTTACCATATAGTGATCATGGTATACATACTTCTTGTCCTCTTGTGGATCTTTCATCTAATATCTCATTTCTGTCGTTACAGTAAATCGTTCTCTAACGGTACGTATTAACAAAAAAAGTGTTAAGTTTGGATTAGGACAATTGGAATAATCGTGGTATTCCTTAGACATTTTTGATGACAAAATAGAGCTGGATATTTCTATACATATTAACCACTCTGTATTTAAAAACCATAAAATTCTCCAGCGAAACCTTTACAGCTCCCTAGTTAACCTTTCATATCTGAAACTTTCAACCGAATGCCAATGCTCAGCCTCGCGTTGTACCTAACCGGAAGTACAAGTCGTAAATTCAGAATGATATCCGGTTGGTCTCGTTCTCAGGAAACGAATCGTTTATTTCCCAATGGCCATTCGAGTTCAAGTAAGTTTTCTTTACCCTGGCTAGATAGCTGTCAAACGTTTAAAGGAATACTGTACAGGATTTCATTTATATTTAGGGTTTGTTCGCAGGAACATGTACGGAAAATGAGTTTTTCTTTGTAACTATACGACGATCATAAAATAACAATAACTTTTACAGCCTTTATAAGTTTTATTAAAAATAACCTTATATCGAAAATAAATTTTATGTATTAATATTAGTTGGTAGAATAAATAAGGTAGGGGTGAGTGTCTTATAATAACTTTTTGTTTCAGCTGGCGAGACGTCGTACCAGTGCAGTGCCATTGAATATTTTTCTGAAGAGGCTTACAGTCCTGATCCAACAGATTCATCATTAGCAATTCCTTGTAAGTAATGTTAATGTTATCATGCTTATAAAAATAAATTTGATTATTTATAAAATTAAAATTATAGTGATATTCTCGTAGTTGTTATGTTATTTAATGGACAATGGAGCTGCTTCTTGCAGTTTGTCTGGAAATGTAGCGCCTCTTAAGAGCTGCCGTGGTGAATTGTCTTTTGGGCATCCAAGAAGTGTGGACAAGATTAGAAAGGTGGTGAAAATGAAATTATGCGCTTTAATACCTCTATAGGTACCACATTCTTACACATCCCCCTTATCTTTATAGATTGACAAAGGCCACATTTCCTTCAATTACTCGGTATTTTCTTTTGATTTATCACTTTTCTCACCAGGTCCAACAAAATATCTACTCCATCCTCACCAAACACCTTCTTCAATGTATTCTTTACTAGACACGTCTCTCTCCAAAAACTGCAATCCCATTTTCAAATATATCTCTTTCATTTTCACTCACATACGTTTGTAGAACTCTACCTTCTTTTTTCTTAGTATAGTAAAGAGTCATAATATATTAAATGATGCAAATGATATGTTGAGGACCTTGTGGAAAAATTTTTTGTTCTCTTGGGTGCCAAAAACAAGCAGGCTTTCCTTTCCTACTTGCACACCAATATGTAGAGCTTAAAAAGGTTTAGTTTTAAATATGTGTTAAATTTTAAATATTTTTAGTGTGTAATGTATAAAGCAACCTTACGACTAATGTCTTGAGACAAATCTGAATAAATTCGAAAACTGTGCTTTTAAGTCAAAAAGGTTTTCTTATCCCACGAAATTTTGACTGCCACTCCATGATTTACTTATGATTATTCAATCACCAATACCACAACAATAAACAATAAAACAAAGGTAGATTAACTATTTAATCATATAAGAATCTTTTTTGATCTCGATAATTATTATTTGGTAGCTACTTTGTTTTGCTGACTTGATGAATTATAGACAGCTACTAAAATGTTTTTATCATTGCTGTCGCTAAATTGGAGCTATTAATCAAATCTACATTAAGAAGCAGACCGGAATGTTTTGTTGGACATTGAATAAGTAAACAGGGCAATTATAGACCAGGGAAAGTATCAAAGTAAAAACCCTTTTCGAAATACTCGTTGATGAAGAGACCTAACGGCTTTTTTTGTTTGATTCTATAATAAAAAATAATGAAAATATGCAATATTTTTAAATTATAAACAATATATTTAAACAATTAAAGTTCAACTTTCTTGTTAAACTTTGTATATGGAAACGTGTGAATTATATAATATAAAACATTACAATGAAAAAGCATATGAAATAACGATTTATAAAAAATAATGCCTCAAGAACCGCAGACACGCTCATTTTAAAGGATTTTATATGCTTTTTTAGTAAAATGTTTCTACCACTTCATACACCCATTTTCACATACAGAGCTTAATCTGAAAGTTAAACTATAATTGTTTATAAGTTAAAAATGAAAATAAATCTTTTGTATATATGTTTTAGTAGATTTATATCTACTATTCAGCTGGTTCGCAGGTCACGACTGCGGGAAAATTTCACTACAGTCTTTCGTTTTGGGCACCTCAAAAACACCTTCCGTTCAAAAGTTAATACATATATATATATATATATATATATATATATATATATATATATATATATATATATGTATGTATGTATAGTTCCGATATAACGATATAACGAAATCTGTGGACACGATAGCGGTCGCATTTCTTAACGGATCGAAATGAAATTTGGCACAAAAATCAATCGTCCCAAAATCTCGGTCGAGTTCGTTAATGGGCCAAATCGGTACGGCCGTTTGGGCGTGACATCAAATTAAAATAGAAAAAAATTCGTAACTTTTTTACTTCACCCTGTACAAAAAAATGATAGAAAACTTTTTTGTTTGTCTTAAAAAGACCTACAACTTTTATCTAAAACATTTTTTTCTGAAACGTATACTTTTAATATATTCAATTAATATAAATCTACTGATGCGCCTGGCTTACCAAGGGCCATTTTTTATATGTTTTTATTATAGAATCGTATAAAAAAGCCGTTTAATATCAATATTAACAAATGTCTTGGGAAAATCGTTATTTCCCTGGTCTATTATACATTTTTAACTAAATGGCGAAAATTTTCATTAATATACGTGCATGAATGTGCCTTTTATTATTCTAGCGTTTATATCGGCATATTTTAATGTAATTTAAACCCACTATTATTGATCAGTTTTGTTGTGTGATCATATTTATTTTATAGTTATACAATAAATTTATTAACAACTTTATTAGGTATAAACCATGTTAATATATTTTTCCATTATTTATTTGGATATATTAATGAACTTTAATTTAATTTTATTCTTATATTTGTTATTTGTATGTATTTTCTCTTTAAATGTATTAAAAAATATAATAAACTAGAAAATTGCAATCACCAATATTGACGACGATTCGTATATTTTATTTATCTCTACTTTTTAATCCGTTTCTCTTTATTCCTTATGAATTGCTTAAAGACCATTGACATATTAATACAAATGGACCGGCCGCTTCCCATATTCGCAACAGCTGCTTCTGCGGCCAACATTAGAAAGAGAGATCCGAGAGAGAGACGGAGGTAGGCCTGGCAAAACGCACATTATTTAAATGAGAGCTTAAGGGAAATACATCTTTTTATTACGTTTTTTGTAGAAAATACTATATTATATACTCAGGGTGAGAAGTGAGCTATTATTATGTCAATATCTTAAAAATTATAGAACTAAATATTAATTCTCGTTAGGGGAATGGAGTAAATAATAGCAATTTCTCAGGTTAGTAGTGAAAAAAAGCTTTTTCATTTGTGGTTGTTTGAAGTCTTTGATGAAACTTAAGTTTGTTAAAATTTCTTAAGTCAAAATAAGTGAGAAAAGACTCCGGTTTTATGTTTAGGTGTACTTATTTCAGCAAAAATAATATATATTACTTACAAAACCATTATTTTATATACAATAAATACCTATTTTTTTTAAACAGTGAATGTGACAAAAACGTATTGAATTCAAACAGATAATTTAAAAATGCATTAATATTTCTATCGAAAAATACGTCAATACAACTGAAGATCATATGGTAATTTTTTATATCATGGTTCTACTATTTTAACAACTTATAAATATCGAGCAGTAGAATTTCTATAATATGAATCAGTTGAATTATATCGGTCTAATCTGCCCTAAAATGTATTTCTGGTCCCTTTTATACATTGAGATAATAAAACAAATAATTAAATGACTCTTCTTGATTATTATATAAAATATGAACTTCGAAATTATTTATTATTATCTGTTGATGAAATATTTATGTATCCAAAAATATTTAAGAGTGGCAAGTATTAATTATTTCTAAAATGACTCTAGACGCCAACTTAATAGGTTAATAACTATAAAATATTATAGAGTGTGTGCGATATATTACATAGTTTATAAATATTACTATAAACACAGTCAAATATATTTAATTTATATGATAAACACCAAAAACATTAAAAATCAACGTAAATCAAATGTAAATTAGGAGCTTTCTGCCAGACCTAGCGCTATCCTTCTTATTCGTCTCACTCTGGAATCAATTATTTCGCTGCACAGCCGGTCCATTTGTATTAATATGTCAATGTTAAAGACCCACCGTAGTCACCAGATTAGGCTCCCTTCGACTATTACCACTGAAGGATCATTGGAACAAGTGTGTTCAAGCTGATGGAGATTATATTGAATAAAAAAAACAATTACATTAAAAATTACACTTTCTTTCATTTTTGCTTTCAAAACTTTACAACCAACCTGTATATAAAAACAAAAAAGGAATATATGTATAACATATCGCCTAAAAGTTTTGGCCAGGGTTTTGGCACACAATTTATTGACTTTAATTTTAATAAAAACAAAATAATATTAAGTTTTCATGGAAACAAAAGTTTTTTTTTCTTTGTTTACTGTTATTTGAGATTTATTTATTTTGAAGTTTTTGCTTCAAGATACCGTATAAATTAGAAATGAAAGTTGGTTGGGCAAGTCTCAGAGCTGATATCTGTCGAATATTTTATAATAAAACATTTCATAGGACAAAATCGGAGTGTGAATCTGAATGTCTGAACCTCCCAAAAAGGTTGGAACGTCAAAGAGGAAACTTGTCAATATAGATTTTGTTGAAATTGAGACGTAGGTAATGGTCCTTAATTTCGAAAGAACCGTGTGCCCCTATTATTCTTAAGCACAACTCCTTTGTATAATGAGGCGGATACACTTTGCCAATGAAAAAATCATTCTTTTAGATGACGAAAAGTGCATTTCACACTGATTTTTTCTAATATCGAGAAAAAATGATGGATTTATACAGACAACGAAAAGAAATGCCCTGACAATGTTAGATACAAAAATCACATAAATTGACAGACAAATTCCTTAGTATTCCAACATTTTATGGGAAGAATCATGGGTGAAGGATGAAGCTATGAAAAGTCAGACTTATATTGATATCTAACTGTCTTTCCAAATTGCTTCAGTTTATCCACGAACATAATGCTAATTTTAGCCAGACCTAGCATCATGCAATTATTAAGAAATACCCAAAACTGGATTTAACAGCAACACATGCCTTCTGTTTCCAAACAAGATACTTCTTCATACTGGCCGCAGGCTCGCACAATATCATCGTTTAGTTTTTTTTTACAATTAGAACAGTGCCCATTGTCAACAGCTGTGAACGTGAACACGCATTTTACTAATCCATACAATAGTTATAAAATACTTTTTGTTAAAACCTTCTTCTTGTTTCTCTTAGAATCCAAGAGCAAATTTTCAAAATTTAAAAAAATTTAACTCAACAATAATACTTTATTTTGTTTACTTTTTATATTATTTCAGATGCTGTTACTAAATCGATTGTGTTCATCTTCCTTGGAAGTGTATTTGTTGTCATTGGATACTTTTTTTGTATTATTGGACAATGTTTGAGCAGCAAAGCCAGGTTGACCTTGATTGCTGGTGTGATTTTTATACAGACTGGTAAGTTACTGTATAGAAAAGAATATTTTTTAGTACTATGCTCTACCCTATGTTCATATATTTTTGTTGAATTCATCATAATCATTATTAAATTAAAAGTAAATAACAAATACAGTACAGATTTAAAAGTGCAAAAAAAAAGTCAAAGATGATATAATTTTGAGATCGTTTCATTGTTCCAATGGGTCTCCGCAGCCCTCAAATAAGAGCTTCTGGGGTAATGAGTCGCTTCCAAGATGCTCATAATACTCAAATATGGGAAAGTACCATTAGAAACAAATTGCACAAGAGTGGTTAAAGAAATAGAAGTCCCTACCATGTCAACTTTTGTCAAGAGGGAATCACACACTTCGATTAAATTGGATTAATGAACATGAAAATTGAACAATAAATCAATGGGCCTCAGTTTTATTTACAGATGAATTTCGATTTGGTTTGTTTCCAGATTTACGTAGAATAAGAGTGTGGAGAGAAACTGACAGAGCAGTGGTTCTTTAAAATGATCAGGAAGTGCACAGCTATAGAGGTAGGTCTGTAATGGTGTGAAATTGCATAAGACTGGGAGAAAGAACAACTTTCGGTTTGTTAGAGGATTTTTTAATCGCTGAACGGTAAATCGATCATTTAAATGCACGATAATGCACCTCCATGTGTCGTCAGAGCAACAAGGCAATTTGTAGAAGAGCAAGATATCAATGTTTTACCATGGACTGCCTAATCGCCAGATCTAAATCCGATAGAGGTATTAAACAAATAGGAAATGAAATTAAGGAAAAACTCAAGTTTTCTTAGCTCCGACAGAAATTGAACCAAGGATCCCAACCTTTACGCGATAGTGCCTTTACCGTTTGGCGACGAATGTACCTAGAATTTAGTCGATTTGCTCCCTTTTTCTACAAACTTTTGCATTTATATTTTTAAACAAATGAGTATAAATTATAATCTTTAATAGTTTTTTTGTTTTTTTTTTAGGTTTGGCAATGTTATGTGGTCTCATAATGTACATAGCGGTATTCAAATCTGAAGTTGGTAGTAAACTACGTCCAAGATCTCAGCTCCAATCAGCAGCATTTGACTACTACTACGGTTATTCCTTCATCATATATGTCACTGGTGTGGTTTGTACAAAATTTACTGGAGTATCTTGTGTGTTTTTCTTTATTAATAAGACTCAATATGACTGGAAAAAGAAAAGAATAATAGAAACTCCGCCAGTTGAAGATTATGTTAACTACAATGAAAGGAGAGCAACGCTACCTTGTAGAATGCATCCTGAAGCGTATGCAGATACAAATAGTGCAATTCTATATCCTGTTAGTAATCATAATCATATTGGTTATCCACCTGAACACGCTAATACGCTACCTGCAGGTAGAAGATCGCATTCTAATTCCTTGAAAGACGTTACTTACTTTCCCGACGTGTTTTCACCTTCAAGCATATCTTACAGATTCCCACATCACCTTAGTACAAATAATATCACCTTTACGACATTTCCAAGGGATGCCACTACAAACACTGTCAGTACCACAGCGGATATAGTCTGTGATTATAATGAAGACTATTCACCAACAATACATGAGCAGGAATTTACCAGATTTGATCTTGACGAACCTTTTAATTTGCGTGCACCTAGTGTTTCAAGTCTAAATTACCGAAGTGGTGAAAGAAAAACGTTTCAAAGTGATACATTAAGAAGAACTACACCTGTTTGAAAATAATCGCGATTATATCTTGTTAAATTTTTGTGTTGTACCGAATATGTGGTGAAAAAGTTTTCTGTTTGTTCATATTGAATTTTATGTATCTATATATTGACGGTTATCCTGAAACTTATTATTAATAAAACGGTTTTAATATTCTACCTGTCTTTGCTATTAACTTGTGTCACTTTTTGAATTTAAAAATTTAATTCATAAGAAAATTCACAGCTCTTATGTACTTTAGATTTTATTGATAAAAAACATCTATTCTGTTACTGATGTTCATTAGAATTATGGTGAGTAGAGATATGATAGGATATGAGAATTCAGCAAAAAAGTGTCCGCTAGTAAAGAGCAATTTACAGTTCAAAATTCGACAGAAATGACGCTAATATCAAATGAGTGAATTAGAAAACGTAAAGTATGCAGAGTTTAAATAATTAAGTGAAGATAACTGTGAGATAACATTGACATTCAAATGCTCCAATTTTAAAGCAAAAGTGTTTACATTCTATATATATCTACTTCTCTTTATACTTTCATATTTAGTGCTTCATGACATTGTAATTCTGCCAACAGGAAAGTTTGAAATCACCCTATGCTACAGAATGCAAGTGCTGTCAAAAATAGTGTAAAGAGGAATCGCTGTCTATTACCCCCAAAAAGACAGAAATGATTCTCTTCACGAAGAAAAAACCTAAGGGCTTATAAGCCCCTATTCTTCTAAATATTATCTTTGCCATCCTGACGTGGAACTCTTACTAGTAAGCAGAGTTAAAAAAGCAATGCTGCAAACCAAAGGACAGACCTGGGGATTATCCCCCAAGGTCACCATGTGGATCTACATGGCAATCAGCTAGAATAATGTGGTCACTCTGAACTGGATCAAAGAACATGGGAACGGAATTGAACAATTAATGACAAAATTAGATCCCTCTTTGTCAAAATTAGAAAAGAAACAGGTAAGAGCTTTACCGTTATAAACCTGTATTTGGTTCTAAAAGTAAACTGGGAAGAACTGATGTTGTACAACATAGAATTGACACTGGTGATGCACGTCCGATTCGACAGGTACCTCGAAGGATGCCTCAAGTTAAGAAGGAAGAAGCAGACAGAGCCCTTCTCTGGATCTGTAAATTTGGGACGGGCAAGCTAGGGCTCAGCCAGCACTGAATCCACATATGACCCATTGGGCATCCTCCCGTATGTAGGGATATCCTCACCTCAGGATGTCACCAGGCCTATTGATTTAAAATATGTGATGAGGCTCCCGAGGGGGGTCTCCCTGACATCGGCTGGTGTAAGCCAATACTCGCCCAATACACGGATCTTTTGATTTCAGAAAAAGCAGAGCAGTCATACATAATGTGTTCTACTGTTTCCTCTTCTTGTTCGCAGCCTCTGCATAGCGGCGATTCTGTTAGTTTCATCCTAAAGTGATGGTGTCGCAATTGGCAGTGACCTGTCAGGATTCCCACAGCTGTTCGGAGATTTTGTCTGGTCAATGCCTTAAATTTTTTTGCTGTTTCCTCGCCAGGATGAGGTAATAACTCTCTGGCCAGTCTACAGTTTGTAGTTTCATCCCAGCACTGTATAAGTTTTTGGTGAGAGTTCTGTTTAATAAGGTCCACGACTGCGGACAATGTTAGCTTGGTGGATGGGCGAGGGCTAACATATTTGTAGCCCGCAGCCCTTTTTGCTAAATTGTTCGCAATGCGGTTGCCTTTAGAGTTCCCATGTCCTTTGATCCAGCTGAGAGTGACCACGTTATTCTGGCTGGCCTCAGTTAGAGATTGGTAACATTCTAGTACTCAACTTGAAGTGAAATGTGGTCTATTTAAGGTCAGTAGTGCTTGTCGGCAGTCTGTATATATATTTATATTCCTGCCTATGATGTTCCTATTGATTAATTCTTTTGCAGCTATGGTTATGCCTGTGAGTTCTGACTGAACCACACTTGACAAGCCATCGATAGCCTATTTTATTTTTAGGCTTAAGGATCTAGAGTAAATTCCACATCCCACACCTTGCTTTGTGTTTGATCCATCCGTATATACGCTCAGAGCGTTCACTACGTTGAGGTCTGCTGTCTTGTTTGTTAATATTTTGTAGGGTTTGTCAAAGACAAATCTTGGTGCGACGGCATCCGTGACTGCCTGTAAGAGTGGTATCACTTTTATCGATTCCCTCCACAGACTATCCCTATAGGTGCCAGTCCCTACAGTGGGTTCGATACCAACCGTGCGAAAGCGTACCATGGTCATCAATGCGACCTCCTTAACAAATATATCAAGGGGGTGAGACCGAGTATGACTTCCATTGCGCTGGTCGGTTTGCTTCGCATGGCTCCTGTTACGAGAAGGCATGCTGATCTTTGAATTTGGTTTAATTTTTTGATAGCTGTCGTTTGTTTCACTTTAGGCCACCACACGACAGCACCATATGTTAGCATAGGTCTTATGATTGCCGTGTAGATCCACATGGTGACCTTGGGGGATAATCCCCAGGTCTGTCCTATGGTTCGGCAGCATTGCTTATAAGATATAAATTCTTTTTTAACTCTGTGTGAGTTCCACGTCAGCTTGCTGTCAAGGATAACACCTAAGTATTTCACGTCTGTAGCAAAGCTTAATTTAACGTTGAAAAGACTGGGTGCGTTTAAGCCCCTAGGTGTTTCTTTTTCTTCGTGAAGAGAACCATTTCTGTCTGTGGATTATCCACAGACATCGCCAAATAAAATAAAAAAAAACAGTGATTTTCAATTATTTATTGCATTTGGCATTTGTTATAAAAAATTCGTAAACATCTCGATAATATAGTCTAAATTAAATAAATTGCATACTACAAACACATCCTTGTGAAAATATCATACTCTATACATATTTTTTAAGAAATAAAACACCTGGTTTAGGTACACAGTTCCACTGTTCTAACAAAAAGATTCACACAAGTTTATACAAATAAAAATAACTAAAAAATTATCACAAAAAAAATCATTTCACTTAATGTCAATGTAATTTTTAAACCTAATACAATTAAAAATAATAATGAAATGTTGCATCAATTGTTATTGCAAAATATAGTATTTCAGCAATTAATATAGGAAAGAACCGAAAAAAATAGTGATACTTATTCAAAATGAAGCACAATCAAAAACTAGGGGGTCAACTCATTTAAAATAGAAACAAGATGACTTATTAACAAAATAAACACAAAAAAATATAGAACAATCATAATGCAACAATTCATTTTTATGGGCTCACACAGTTGAAGAATTAAAATCATTCGATCATATCTAATTATTTAGACGACTGAAATCAATTAGGTATATTCAAATATTATAGATAAACAAACTAGACTCAGTCTACGTGGAAATCACGGAAACAATTATCCTAAAATAATAATCTGGAAAGTTAAATTTTTATTTTTTTTACTATTAAAACAACGAACTCTAATTTCCGAGATTTTATTTGGACTAAAAGTTGTCTAATTCGTATATCCGCCCGTATACAAATATCTTAATACTATATAGTTCCAATGTAGTTTTTCAAAATTTATAGGATAATTTAAATGTTATTTAAATATAAAACCTATTTCTAAGCTTTAATAATGTAATTTGTATTTTCAATTAAACAAATATCTAAAATATTTTGATCTAGCATTTATTAAGGCCATATCATGCTGCAAAGACAGAACATCTAAGGATTCTTTACTTTTTGCTCCATAGAAACAGTTAACGTATTTACAAACAAAAAAAGGTCTCGAATATTGAGGTAAATCATTCCAAGAATATAAATAAAGATTTTTGTAGAGGTTTTTTGTTTATTTAAAATTTTAGTGCAAGTAAAATGAAATGTGTTGTTGTACTAGGCAAGGAAGTGCAAGATCCAATACCAGTATTTTATACTACCCCATTATATAATGAATGTTGAAAAAAATTACTATTGTTAATTCACAAATGTTACAATAGCACCTTAGATCAAATAAAAATTAAATACAACAGGGTTAATTAGGTCTACCGCGTGTGAATTCGCCGTTAGAGGCGCTAGTGTTGCTGGAGGTTCCCGCGTCACTGTTTATGGGTAAGATGCACGGTATTATTTTTGTTAATTAGTCGATAATTAAAGATAATTATTTATTTATAATTAATTCTAAGTTAAAACATATTAAAGTAGGTATTGTTAGGGTAATAATTTCGCTTTGTACATTTAATCTTATTTTCAGTTGTAAATGCACTGTTGTCACATCCTCAATAGAATAATAGTGTTTGTGATAATAAATAAAGTAACAATTGTGTATTCCATTTCACTATTCTGCACGGTTACGTCATCAAAACTTTTTGCAAAAACAGAAAATCCCAATTCCAAAATATATATTGAGATATGATGAACGTATTTTCAAAATAATAATAAAGCAAACAATAAAAACATTTACAAAAAAGTTTTAATTTGCAATTTAGGAGAAATTTTCTATGTCTATATACAGGTATTAGGTATAGAATAACAAAGAAACATTAAAATATGACCAGCTAAAATATTCCATTTTGTAGATTTTGAGGATAACTATTACAGCAGCTATATATTAAAGCATTTTTCCTGGTCCTCCCCAGGTGGTGCGGATTTATGACTTATCAATTTGTTTCAGCTATTTTGATAAGTAAAATAAAGACAAAAATTCCCACAAAATGTTATGCTTTGTTTATCTAAGCTTTCAAATAATAAAAATCCATTTAAAATATATTCAATAGTTACAGTCCGATGATTTAGCAGAAAAGCAGATACAATGATAAAACAAATTACAAAAGAAAATAAAACATTAACAAAACTTGAACCTACAGATATGGTTAAAAATATTGCCACGTTAATCTGTTCGAAACTCTCCCGGTATAAGGAGTCAACTGCTACAAGGCCAACGGTTTTCGAAGCGGAAGAGCTGCGTAGAGAGGGCAATATCTTGTCCTGAAAATGATAAAAACATTCTCGAAGGCGGAAGAACTAAGAATTTCTTAGTCAACGGCAGGGGAATGCAGAAGGCACTATGGGTAACCACTGCATTAAAGGCTTTCAAAGCAACCCTAGTTTTCATTCACATGGCAATGTTCAGACTAAATGACAATTCCGGAGTAAGCTCCCTGATCGGATCTCCGGGGGGAGCAAGTATGAACAATGATGTGAAAACGCAGAATTTCTGCCAACAACGTACAAGGATAGGTACCTGGAATGTGAGAACCATGGCTCAAGTGGGAAAGATACAAAACGCTTTCCAAGAAATGGAAAGACTACAAATTAAAGTAATGGGAATAAGTGAGATGAGATGGCCAAATGCAGATTATTGTGATATTGAAGAACATAGAATATATTACTCAGGAGCCCCCAACAAATATGAAAACGGAGTTGGAATCATTATGCACAAAACTATCCCACAGAATGTCTCAAATTTTGTACCCGTTAACGAAAGAATAATGCTGATTCAAATAAAAGCAATTCCGGTAAAAGTAAACATCGTGCAAGTATATGCACCCACAAGTGAAAAGGAAGAAGACGTAATAAATGAGTTCTATGCTCAAGTAAACACCCTCATTAAGAATATCCCTAAAGAAGAAGTCCTTATAATACTGGGCGACTTCAATGCAAAAGTTGGCCGTGGGCGATCAGGGAACTCTGTTGGACCTCAAGGCCTTGGTGTAAGGAACGAGAGTGGAGAAAAACTCTGCTCATTCGCAGAAGAAAATGATCTGGTTTTGATGAATACCTTTTTCTAACTACCTCCTCGGAGATTGTACACCTGGAAATCTCCAAAAGACGGAAAAGATGATTTAATAATTCGTAACCAAATCGATTACATCGTGGTAAATAAGAGATATAAAAACAGCTGTAAAATGGCTAAAACATATCCAGGAGCGGATATAAACTCAGATCACAATCTATTGGTCGCGGATTTCAGAATAAAATGGAAAAAACTTAGAAGGAAACAAAACACAACAAAATATGATAGTAGAAAAATTAATGATTCAAATATATGTACACAAGTCAAGGATATGCTAAGGGCCGCCCTACTAGATGTGAAAGCCAGCTCAGAAACGGAAGAGAAAATAAACAAAATAGTCAAGATCACAAAAACTATAAAGAAAAAAATACTAACAACGGAAGCAGACAAAAAGAAGCCATGGATGACCGAAGAAATTTTGAGACTTATGGAGGAAAGAAGGAAGAAGAAAACGGAGAGAGACATTGACGGATATCGATATATTAACAACCGAATAAGGAGGAAAATCAGAGAAGCAAAAGAACAAGAACTCAAAGAAAAATGCACAGAGATTGAAATAGCACAGACAAAGCATGACACGTTTAAAGTATATAAAAGGGTCAAAGAAGTAACAGGAAAATTCAAAAGGAAATCAGTTGGAAAAATAGAAAATTCTGCTGGAGAAGTAATCGTGGACATAGAACAAATAAAACAAACATGGAAGAATTACGTGGAGGAACTTTTTTCAGATCAAAGAACAGATTATCAGATAGAAGACACTCTAACAGGCCCGAACATTCTTTTGGATGAAGTCGAAGCAGCCATTCTTTCCACCAAAGATGGTAAAGCTCCTGGTCCAGATGATGTTCAGTCAGAGATCATTAAGGTCTTCGATGATGAGTTCAAAAAAGAACTAACCACCATCTTCAACGAGATATACAACAATGGAAAAATACCCAGAGAATTGCTGAAATCGGAGTTTATAGTCCTTCCTAAAAAGCAAGGAGCCAAAAAGTGCAGTGACTATAGAACAATAAGCCTTATGAGCCACTTGTTAAAAATATTTTTAAAAATTATACATCGAAGACTATATAGGATTTGTGAAGAGCAAGTATCACCAACACAGTTTGGCTTTATGAAAGGTCTGGGAACAAGGGACGCCCTATTTAGTGTACAAGTTCTCTTCCAACGTTGTCGAGACATGAATTGTGATATATATGCTTGTTTCATAGATTACCAAAAAGCATTTGATAAAGTTCAGCACAACAAAATGATGGAAGTCCTGCGCGACAGTGGAATGGATGGCAAAGACCTACGCATAATTCAGAACTTGTACTGGAACCAATCAGCTGCTGTTAAAATCAACCATGAGCAAACAGAAGAAATAAAAATCCTCCGAGGAGTCAGGCAAGGATGTATTTTATCGCCTCTTATTTTTAATTTGTACTCGGAGTCAATATTCCAGAAAGCTTTAGAATACATGGAAGCAGGAATTCTATTAAATGGCGAACGGCTAAACAATTTTAGGTATGCCGATGACACCGTCATCTTTGCGGACAATGCACAAGGATTGCAACTCCTAATGAACAGGATAACGGAAGTTAGTAAAAAATATGGCTTAGAAATTAACACCAACAAAACCAAAGTGATGAGAATCAGCAAAGAAAGAAATGCAGGTACACAAATTACCATCAATGGAAAAGTAGTAGAACAAGTGTCAACATACACATATCTCGGCACAATATTAAATGAGCAGTGGGACCATTCTCAAGAAATAAAAGTTAGAATTGAAAAAGCAAGAACAGCGTTCATCCAAATGTCAAAACTTTTCAAAACACATAATTTAAGCTTGAAGTTAAAAATCAGACTCCTTCGTTGCTACATATTCTCCATCCTACTATACGGAGTGGAGTCTTGGACCTTGACTGAAGCGACAACAAAAAGACTAGAGGCTTTCGAGATGTGGACTTACAGACGAATCCTAAAAATATCATGGATAGACAAAATATCTAACGTCAGAGTACTCCAAAAACTTAATAAAGAAAACCAATAATATGCACAATAAAAAGAAGAAAATTGGAGTATTTAGGACACATCATAAGAAATGAAAATAAATACAAACTGCTGAAATGCATTCTACAAGGTAAGGTTCAAGGCAAGAGAGGCGTCGGAAGAAGAAGAATTTCCTGGCTACAGAACCTAAGGACCTGGTTTAAAACATCCACCACGGGACTTTTCAAAGCAGCAACCAATAAAATTATCATTGCCAGAATGATTGCCAACATTCGGTAACGGATAGGCACAAGAAGAAGAAGAAGAAGAAGAATCTGTTCGTTATGTATTTTCAATCTACGTCTATTATTTCATTGGATATATCAGATTCACTATCAAATCCAATATCAGAATTATCAAAAGAATGTTGTCATGTTAGAAGTTTTCTCTATTTCTAGTGGGTGAAGTATACACACTACGTAATGTTGATGTAACAAAGAAGTATTTTTCTCTCTCGCACTAAGAGAACTGACTCAAATCGGAACACAGTGTCTAGGTGTTATATATCTACCAGAATTAACAGGTTGTTAAAACAACAAAGTATAAAAAAATCAAAAAGATTTATTGAGGTTTAAATATAAAAATAACTATTTACTGTTGTTTATATCACAAAATACTGTCGATTTTTTAATAACTAACAATAAGAAATTTACATTAAGAATACACATATTGGCACACAAACAAAGGCACTATTACATTCCAGTGGTTATAAACTGGTTTATTTAAGAATATACAATAGAAAATACTTATCACTATTATGTTTTAATACTTATAATTTACAAGAAAAAACTCTGAAACGTCCAACTTCAAAAATTTGTAGACGAAATATATTGGCAGGAGTTCATAATTACTAACTATCGAATTTATTTTTACATCCTTAACATATCACTTTCCCGATTCTAACTCATTGTTTTTAAGCAATAAAACTTTTATTTCATTTCTTAGAAGCACAAGTTCGTCTTCTTTCTCTTCAAGACTTTTTAGAATAGATTCATAGTAGTGTCGAGTTTTTATAGATTGACGATCCTTTTCTTTTAGAATTGCTTTCAGTAGCTGCAAGATTAATAAATATTGAATCATATAGTTAACTTTGTAAAAAAATCAATAAATTAGGAAATTAAATATATGGTAGGATGCATATCGTCATTCCAGATGTGAAAAATAACAACTTTAAAAAACTAACAAAGCTAAAATTCCAGTATAATCTAAAAGAAAATCAATTGAACTATATACCGGGCGAGGAAAAAGTATGAAAACTCCGTTGTAACTCAAAAACGATTGATCACAGAAAAAAACTTGCAAAATTTAAAATTTATGGTTTTTCCCTGGCTATCAGATAGTTAAGATGAATTTGACCATAACCATCATGGTCAGGCGATGGTCAGGTAATTTTTTTAAATGGAACCATGTATTTTTGACAAGGGGAATCGAAAGTGCGTAAAATTTTAACATGATGGTCATGGTCAAGGTCAAACTAAAAATTCCTATACCATCGCAATAACTCGAATTGTACTAGTAGCAGAGAAAAACTTTCAAGACTTTTAAGTTTATAGTTTTTTCCTGGCTATCAGATGGTTAAAATGAATTTGACCATTTGATCATGGTCAGGCGATGGTCAGTCAATTTTTTAAATGAAACTTCATACGACCTATACAGGTCACGTTGACCTTAGACCTTAATGCATATCTGGTGATGATGAATGATGGTCATGGAAATGGTCAAATCCAGAATTACTATCTGATAGCCAGGGAAAAATCATAAATTTTATATTTTGCAATTTTTTTTTGTAATCCATGGTTTTTGAGTTACAACGGGGTTTCCATACTTTTTCCTCGCCCGGTATATGCAGAAAACTTTCTTTTATTAATTATTTATATGAAAAAATTTCACATTCCATATTTTTTTCTTTAAAAGTTTATAAACACTTGTTGATCATTTTTTAAATTGAAAATGTCACTCTTTCAGTGTAAAATGAAGTTTGTTCTCTGTTCAAATAAGGTTTCTTATACACGTTATGTCTTTCAAAATCTTTTAAAACCTTTGACTTTAAACATAACTTATAAATATACCAAAGATTTGGAAAAAATGATAAATTTATCTTTATTTTGAATAATTATACGTTATTATACGTTTTGACTAATAGGTGGTGTGTAGTAAATTGTTTCAATTGGACTTGTTTTTTTTTTTAAATTTTATTTGATAAAAATTAATGAAATTGTAGATCATTTTTTAAATTTATCAAAATGTTGATTTCAATATTCAATAATCAAGGGTAATATAACAAGACCTTGATTATAGTCGGCTATTTTTGTGGTATCGAGATTTCGAGAATATTTTAGTATCAATTTGTTGAGACATAATTTGACATCTTTGATTATTTATGTCAAATTATGTCGAAACAAATTGTAAAATTTTCGAGAAATTTAGCAACAACAAAAATAACAGACTATTAATCAAGGTCGTGTTATATTTAGGAAGATTATTTCCTAAGCCGTTGTTAAACTGACAAAGATTTGACATTTACATTCGACGTGACTATTTCCCTAGAGAAAGAGTCGCTGATATTTGATTCTGATTGGTTCAATTTCAAAAAATTATGACATTCTATTGGTTTATTTGAATCGAAGGAAATGATCAAGGGTAATATAACAAGATCTTGATTATAGTCGGCTATTTTTGTGGTATCTAGATTTCGAGAATATTTTAGTATCAATTTGTTGAGACATAATTTAATATTAATAATCTGATTAAAGCCCGAGAGCTTTAACTCGAGGGCTTTAATTTTTGATTATTAATGTCAAATTATGTCGAAACAAATTGTAAAGTTTTCGAGAAATCTAGCAACAACAAAAATAGCAGACTATTAATCAAGGTCGTGTTATATTTAGGAAGATTATTTCCTGAGAAGACAAATTTGTGACATTTATATTTGACGTGACTATTTCTCTAGTGCAATAGTCGCTGATATTTGATTCTGATTGGTCCGATTTCAAAAAATTATGACATTCTATTGGTTTATTTGAATCGAAGGAAATAATCAAAAATATTATTCTAAACATCTGATATCAAAAATCTTCTATTTAACCATACTTTCATTTCTCTCTTTACGTAAATATAAAATGGCAAATTATTTTAATATCTAAATTATCTTACATCCATGTTTTTTTCGAGTTCAACTGTATAGGTCTTGTACAACTCAAGGTCTTCCGTGGTTTCCGGTTTTGATCCGTCTAATGTTTTCTGAAAGATAAATAAATCAGTAAAATTTCAATTTTACTAAACAAACAGTATAAAACAAACAATTATAAAAATTCTAAACCGAAAATCAATTTGATACCCAAAAAATTGAATGATACAGTAATGTAAAAAAAAATAAGAATCTTTGTTCAAATTACGATGATTTATTACTATAGATCAATATTTACAATACCAAAAATAATCGAACGTTGTTAAATAAAAAACATTAAAAACTAAAAATACTTTTAACACAAGCAACAAAAATCACTACTAGAGAGACATATTCCTGGTGAGAAGTTGCGCTACAACTAAATTCTAATTTTATCCTTAGAGTATTCTTGGAACTTTGTTTTCTGTGCTCTGTTCTCTTTTTGTCGCCGAAGCAGGACTTTTGGGCTCCGCTGTTTGGGCGCCGCCGTTTGGGCGACGCCGTATGACCGCCGGGACTTTTGGGCTCCCGCCGATTGGGCGCTGGACTTATACTTATGTAGTATACATGCATACAGTTATATTATTTTACTTTACTCTTAATTCATTCCAAAGTTAATTAAATAATTAAACAATATTAATGTTTTAGTTTTCATAATATATATTTCCTACTAGCGCCCACACGTTCGGCGGTCAAAAATCCGGAGCCCAAACGGCGGCGGACAAACGGCAGCGGACAAACGGCGGCGCCTAAATGTCGCGTAAAATTCTTTCTTGAGCGATGCCTACGTCATAGTAGCTATATGCACAAAAAATCTCAGCCCGATCGGTTTAAAATTGACAAAGTTTCATACAAACTTTCATCCCCTATTTTATCGCCTTAGGGGTGGAATTAATTAAAATCCTTTATTCGGGGATGCCTACGCCATAGTAGCTATATGCATGCATAATCTTAGCCCGAATCGGTTTAAAAACAAACTTTCATACAAACTTTCATCGCGTATTGGATCCCCTTAGGGATGGAATTTATCAAAATCCCTTCTAAAGAATGCCTACGTCATAGTAGCTATATGCATGCAAAATCTCAGCCCGATCGGTTTAAAATTGACAAAGTTTCATACAAACTTTCATTCCCTATTTCATCCCCTTAGGGGTGGAATTTATCAAAATCCTTTCTTAGGAGATATCTACGTCATAGTAGCTACATGCATGCAAAATCTCAGCCCGATCGGTTTGAAATTAAAAAAATTTCAGACAAAATTTCATTCCCTATTTCATCCCCTTAGGGGTGGAATTTATCAAAATCCTATCTTAAGGGAAGTCTACGTCATAGTAGCTACATGCATGCAAAATCTTAGCCCGATCGGTTTGAAATTGAGAAACTTTTATACAAACTTTCATCGCTTATTTTATTCCCTTAGGGGTGGAATTTATTAAAACCCTTTCTTAGGGGATGCCTACGTCATAGTAGCTATATGCATGCAAAATCTCAACCTGATCGGTTTAAAATTGACAAAGTTTCATACAAACTTTCATCCCCTATTTTATCCCTTTGGGGGTGGAATTAATCAAAATCCTTTCTTAGCGGATGCCTACGTCATAACATCTACCTGCGTGCCAAATTTCAGCCCCACCCGTCCAGCGGTTTGAGCTGTGCGTTGATAGATCATACAAACTTTCATCCCCTATTTTATCCCCTTGGGGGTGGAATTAAACAAAATCCTTTCTTAGCGGATGCCTGCGTCATAATATCTACCTACATGCCAAATTTCAGCCCCATCTGTCCAGCGGTTTGGGCTCTGCGTTGATAGATCACTATGTCAGTCAGTCAATCAGTCAGTCAGTCACCTTTGAGTTTTATATATATAGATATATTATCGTAGCAGATATTGTTTTTTATTTAATGTGCTGAAAATAATGTTACGGGCATAAAAGAAATATACTAATGTTATAAAGAGTTTGTTTGAAATGAATAGGCTCCGAAACTACTGGACCGATTTCAAAATTTCTTCCACCGTTGGCAAGCTGCACTATTCCCGAGTGACATAGGCTATGTTTCATTTAAAAAAAATAGGGATCCTTACTAAAATGTCATTAATGTAATCAAAAATGACCTTTAAATCCTTACATCGCGTGCGCCTAGAATACTATTGATTATAGAATAAAATAATGTACTACGATTTTGAAGAATATATAAATATCTACAAAAAATGCCGCGACAGCATATGTCTAACTGTTATAGTTACGCCACAATAACTATTTTTTAATTTTTTTAAAGTGTTTATCTTTATCTTGGTAGATATTAACCCTTATCAAAATAACTTATTTCATAATCACGACAGATATCACAAATTTAGCATGTGCAATGGGACGAGGCTACTTATAAAGGAATTAAAGGACAATTAAGTTGTTGCAACCATTATAACTGAACCACCAGCTGGTCAACTAGCTCATACACTGAGGATACCGATGATCCCAACTGATCTACCAAATCCATTTAAACCGCTTTAATTTCCTATCAAAACATCTTTCGCTTTTACTAATAATAAGTTGCCACGTACTTTAATGAATTAAAAAAAAAAAAAACAAAAATCAAAAATCAAATTTAGAACAATAAAGAAATTGAACTAAAGCAATCTACAACTCCAGCTGAGTTCGGTAGTGGTCTCTCTACTGGCAAATTAGTGCCCAGCTCAGCCGTAGAGGTAAGTAACAAATACTAGTGAGTCGCGCCACCGATTTTGACGGTTGAAATCGGAAACCCCTGTTGTCCCAGGCACTACTTTACCCACTGGAGATAATCAAGTAAATTTAAATTTTTTTTTTTAACGGTTCTAATTGAATTTACACAACAACTAAAAATAACGTTAAGTGAGCTAAATAAAACTAAAATGTCAACTAGACTCTTCTTTAATGAACAAATTTAAGTAATTGAAAATTTTCACAATAGGATACAAATTGTCAAGCCTCGTGCCTGACACACAATTGATATTTATAAAATAAATTATATGAACAATAATAAAAAAAAAGATAAATTTATCAAAAAGGTGTGATCACACGCAACAAAAACAAGGAAAAATAGCTTTAACTAAAACTATGCCCGACTTAAAACTAATAGCTTATCTGTAGTTTAATGATTTGCCGCAGTCCTAGGCTTCACCAATACTTGGGTCAGTTCCAAAATTTAAGCCTTATCCAAAACCAAAAGGCTTGCTCCAAACACAATAACCAAAGCTCGTACCAAGTATTAGGTCAGCAACCAGAATTCTGCCTGACTCAGGGACTTATGCCCGTAACTAAAAATGTAGCCGGTAACTAAAAACCCTATTTAAAACAAAATAGGGTTCTTATTTTCGTGAGACGATATCCCAATTGATAGTTGGGTAAGAAAACAATTTCCTCGCTGCTAAATGCAATGTCGTACAATCTCCAACCACGATGGTTATCCAAAAAAAAGGAAAGGTTCCAAAAATACCAGACCCCGCTACTGTCAATAGAAAATCTCAATAAAAATCCGGACAAGCCGAAATCTCCAACAAATTCACCAAAATCCAGCAAAATACCTTCTACACAGTTTTCGATGGAGACAGATGGAACTTAATTACACAAATCCAACCTACGTCGCCCCCGATGTACAGAGATGCAATCAAGTTCCCAAAAATTTTCTAATTAACACGCGTTCACTACGAGAGACAGAAGTCAAAAGGCAAGAGCGTCCTCGGTTATCAAACTTCACTTTTTGACACACTTCAGTACGAAACATGATGGCCTCTACTACGATACTGACAATAACCATGGTTAATTCAGCCAGCCACTCATGAACAAACAGAGGTTATCTGATACATTTAATCTTATTATTTTAATTAACTAACAATAAATAACCCAACATTACTTAGTTTCCCTATTTATTTTTGATACTAACAATAAAGTTAAAAATGCGACTGATCATTGGCTGCAATACACTACCGTCGGACTATTGACAAAAGAACGAAGTTGCGCTTACAAGACAGATGTAAATGAAATGTCAATAATTCAAACCATAATAACAAATAAAATCGATTTTAGCAACTACTGAATATATTTATAAATTGATAACTAACTATAAACGACTTAAATCAACCGATTTCTTACTTGAATAAACACTACAATGATAACAAATTAAGGTAAGCAATTTCGTTAGTTACTATAGTACATTTTTGACCCGTGACAACATCCCCTCCCCTAAGAAAGGAGAAAATCTACCAAAGATTTTCGACGATAACGCAATAGTGCTAAATGAGCCAACAATCACGATAAAAAGGGACAACAAGCCTAACAATAAAACTAATAAAACGCCATATACCATTTCGTAAGAAAATACGAACTAACTACACCTCAAAACCCAAAGAAGGAAAAAAAAACAAAAATTTTGAGTAATACTCGGGAGCAACAGCACCCAGTGCAATAAAGCTGCACCAAACTGAAACGACATTGGTCCTTCCATTTCGTTGGACCGCATTCGAAGTCCACTTAGGTAAGCGGAAGCAATGCACACTTCCAGGGGCGACCTCGCGAAGGATGTTAAACGCGTCATGGTTACACACCCCTGGACCTCACACCATACAGTGTACAAAGCCCACTCACCCAGCAGCCAACGAACACAATCCACACCCACTTCTGGACCTCCGCCGGTGAATAGCAAAGAGACAAGTTAAAAAGGTATCAAAGATTCCGGTACTGCTGAGACTTCCACGGGAGGCCCCGCAAGGTCATCTGACTCTGACAGCAGTAGTGAACCCCCGCATAGTGACAGTTTTCCCTCGGGTCCCTGCCGGCGAGCAATCCACCTCCCACTGACGGAGCGTAACCAATGCGGTTCCACTTAAGGCGACACCCCGTGCAGCCCCAGCACCCACCGGAGCCTAAAGCCATAAAGCAAAGTAACACGGAGGGACATTTTGGGCCGAAGCCCGGGACCTGAAGGGACCCAGAGTGATAAAGTTCACCCCAGACTAAAAACCACAGAAAAAAAAACAGAAACCCCCCCCCCCCAACTAACGTAATTCCCTAACAACCTAGGGACTAACAAAATAACAAAATTAACAGTCCTAACGTACTCCTAGTACCAAATCGCAAAAAGGACACTAAACCAGACCAACATCCAAACTAAACTGGACTAATAACCACAACACAAACCCAACGACAACATTACCCCTAAACTATAAACTCATAGGGTACAAACTACAGGTACGGTATGCCTTATCCTCGCTCCAGACACAAATAGGGTAACGCAGTGATCAATAAACACAAAAAAAAATACTTGGGAGGAGGAAAGAGACGGTAGCATACTAGAAATGCTGATGGAAGCACACAATACAATTACTGATGGAAGTAACGTAAGATAATATGGATTCGGAGACTAGAACAAGATACGATGGAAAACAGATAACAGAAATTCCGAATCCTGTAGTGTTAAGGTTAGGGGACTCCTACCCACTCCGCCTGGAGTATCCTCGGGTGGTGAAATTCTAAGGCCTCCAGCCACAAGGCACAAAAGGGTCAACGATGGTCGTGTTGACAAGGTTTGAATCCAAATAACGAAAGATACCATAAGTTTACAAAACCTAAGTTCCTGCCAAACAGACTGAAAATTCCCTCAATAAATCCCAACAAATGGTTTTTCCACCGGGCACTCAACAACCAATGGCCCGGTCGGAAAATAAAAGGTTTGGCCTCGAAATCCACACAAAACGTGCCGTAGGACCACTACAAATAAAGCCAAAACCATAAGGTCATTTTAAAGCCAAACAAGCAGGAAACGATAGAAAATAATATAGGTAAGGTAAAGATAAGTTTACTAAGGCAGAACGAAATTTGAATCCAGAAAGTGTTAAGGTTGGTGATATAGCCCATCGCGGATTCCGATATTATGACGAAGCTCTATTTACTCAGTGTGAAATCTGAAATATGAATTTCCAAAGTGGATCTTTTAAATTCCAGAAGATGGAATTTTTAGTGTGAGTTCTTTATGCCCTTTCATAAAGGAAAGAATGTCTGTAAGAGAACCAATATACATAAAACAGCCACTTGAGGATGGTGTCGCCTTTTCTATTGATTCTGAAGATATAGCCAATGGATTTCCAAAGAGAATCTTTTAAATTCCAGAAGATGGAATTTTTAGTGTGAGTCTTTAGAACCGAAGATGGTAAGGAATAAAAGGAAAATTATTATTAGAATTCCCAGTATGTACTAGGTCAACCATTTGAAGTAATTTCGTCTAAAATGAAAAAGAAACAACGACCAAAAGAAGGGCAGCCGGTAAAAGAGAATACGGACAGAGATTACTGTCAAGTAAATAAGAACATCCGTAAAAGATCCTATAAATATCAAGGAACTTTTGGAGGATGGAGTTGTCTTTTCTGTTTACTCCGAGCTACGAAACAGAAGCAGGAAGGGTGACCAAGAACATGGTAACCAAAACAGAGGAGACAAGGTAACCGATATGCACTAGGGCTAGCTGTGTTAAGGTTAGGGGACTTTTACCCACTCCGCCTGGAATATCCTCGGGTGGTGAAATTCTTAGGCCTCCACTCACAAGGCACAACACAAAACACCAAACAGAAAAGTGAGAACAATAAAAGAAATAACGAATATCACAAAAGAGAAACAACCAAAGATTCAAACCTACTACAAGGAATTGTCGTCTGGAGCGAGTGATTCATAAAAAGGCTTCAAATCCTGTACATGCCAAATACCTTTCGAATTCCCTAATTCATCCTGGAGTTCATAGGACCAAGAACCACACCTACGCTTTACAACAAAAGGACCAAGATACGCTGGCGCTAATTTTGCCGAATAGAATTTCAGAGCATCAGACAGGACTTTATTCTTTCTCCAAACTTTATCCCCACAACTAAAAGATAGAGGTCTACGTCGCAGATTATACCGATTTGCATTTTGCTCTCTTGCGGACTCTATACGCTGTCGAACTTGCTGATATAACTTCGCGAAGCTCTCACGACGGTTTTTAGCATAATCATTGATTTCGATTGGGTCCGTCCGAAGTTTATCCTCGTAATCCGTTCCATAAAGTTTGTGTTCCCTACCAAAAAGAATAAAGTATGGACTATATTTAGTAGTTTCACTAGGCGTTGTCCTGATTGCGCAGCCGATTTCATTAAGATGTTCATCCCAGGTCCGGTGGTTGTCTTGCTTTACAAAGGTACGTAACATGGTCTTAATAACTCTATTGTGCCGTTCTGTGGGATTAGCGCGTGGATTGTAATGTGCGGTAAAGAACATTCTGATATTATATTTTTCACACAATCTCCGGAATTCGTTCGATTTCATTTGGACACCGTTATCGCAAGTTAAAGTCATGGGTGCACCATACAACAAAAAGAAACCTTCCATAATTTCTGTCAAGTTTTTGGCAGTAGCGGTTCGACACGGATATAAGAAGACTGCCTTACTGAAACTATCAGACACAACTAGGATATACTGGTAACCTTTTTTCGATCGAGGAAGGGGTCCAATGTAGTCTAGACTTATTGCCTGGAAGGGTTCGGATATTACAGGACGATCACCCATCAACCCGGCTGGTGCTTTTTGCTCAACCTTATTCTGCGCACAACTCTTGCAACAACGAACGTACCTAGACACGTCGACTTTCATTTTGGGCCAGTAAAAGTTCTGACAGATTTTCCCAAAGGTTTTGTATATGCCTACGTGTCCAGCAGATGGTAAATCATGACAGCGCTGTAGGATGGGAACGCGTTGGTCTTTAGGTACTACTAGTTTCCAATCGTCTGAGAGCGGAGACAAATCAAGAATATCAGGTTTCACGAATTTATACAGGGCACCGTTTTGTACGCGCCACAACGGATATTTCAAAGGATTACTCTGTACCTTAACTAACATACTCGCATACCATTTATCGTTGGTGGTTCCCGGTGTAACAAGACAGGAGTCTACCGTATTCAGCATGTCAACAGACTCCGGCACGGATCTAGAGAGAAAATCCGGAACTACGTGATCTTTACCTTTACGATGGATGAGTTCGAAATCAAATTGTTGAAGACGTAGTTGCCAACGAGCGAGACGACCTTGGGGATCTTTCAGCCGATGTAGCCACAATAAGGATGCATGGTCTGTGATGACGATAAAGTGGACATGATCTAGATAATGCCTTAATTTCTCGACTGCCCAAATAACTGCCAAACATTCCTTCTCGGTAACCGACAATTTCATCTCCTGCCTAGTCAAGGATCTAGATAGATAACAAATAACCTTTTCACCTTCCTGATATTGTTGTGTCAACACTGCACCGAGTCCATAATTTGACGCGTCAGTTTGTAAATAAAACGTCTTTTCGAAATCTGGGGCCGTTAATATTGGTGCCGTAACCAATCGCTCTTTAAGTTCGGTGAATGAGCGCTGACAATCTAGAGTCCAGTTCCAAGTTGCATTCTTTTTTGTTAATCTCAAAATGGGTGCTAACACAGAGGAGAAATTCGGGACAAACCGCCTATACCAAGATGCTGTACCTACAAACCTACGGACTTCACCTACATTCTTCGGGGGTGGAATATTGATGATTGCTTCCACCTTCTCTGGATCTGGGCGTAACCCTTTATCATCGACTACATAGCCTAAATACTGCAACTGAGGTTTACAGAAGTGACACTTTTCTTGAGAGACTATCAGACCAGCAAGGCGTAAACGATCAAAAACCTCTTCGAGTAGTCGCAAATGTTCGGAGAAGGAGTTGGTGATTACAATAATGTCGTCCAAGTAAACCATTACATTCGGCTCCAATTCGGGACCTAGGATGGCATCCACAATCCTCTGCCAAGTAGCTGGTGCATTCGATAATCCGAACGGCATTCGGCAAAATTGGAATAATCCCCTACCAGGTACTGTAAATGCAGTAAACTCACGTGACGACTCCTTAAGTGGTACCTGCCAAAACGCGGATTTTATATCGATGGAGCTGATAAATCGCGTATCTCGCAACCGGTCTAAAATGGTCGAAATATATGGGATCGGGTAAGCATCCTTCTTGGTGCATGAGTTCACCTTGCGATAATCTACACAAAACCTATACGATCCGTCCCTTTTCCTTACCAAGCATACGGGACTAGACCAAGGACTCTTTGACCTCTCTATCACTCCTAATTTCAACATTTCCTCTACCTCATCGTCGATGACTTTCTGTTTATGGGGAGACACCGGATAGTAACGTTGTTTGATGGGTCTCGTTCCAGGCTCTAACTCAATTTCATGCTCTCCTACCTTACAACAACCAAGACCTGTTCCCATAACTTCGAATTTCCGTTGTACTAATTCCGTTAGTGACTTCCTTTCCGTCGCGGTTAATTTGTCAATACTTTGAACACTGGCCAGTTCCAAATTTAGCGATTCCGAGAAATGCCAAACATCCTGATTCAGATCCGGAATAATCTCCATGGCCTTCCAAAAATCGATTCCCAAGATGATAGTGTGGGACAATGCGGGTAACACAAGGATGTTAATTATTCGCGTTTTCCCCATTAGCGTGAGAGGAGTTTGAACGTACCCACTACTCTGACAAACCTCGCCATTAGCCACTGTACAAGAGCTCGGATCTTTTATTAGCTTAAGGCCTAAACTGAGTAAAATTTCAAAACCAGGTAATCCTACTATTGTGCGACTGGCACCAGAATCTAGTAAACCTAACAAGGAATAGCCTAACACATTTATTTGAAGATAAGGCCGTTGATCTGCCTGTGCATGGGAAATAACATAGTCTAGAAGCATCTTATGAGAACTATCTAACGTATTGGTCGTGCTAATACTGCACTGGGAGAAAGGGTCACGACCTAACGATTCTCCCGAGATCCGTTTCCCTGCTGCCTACATTTCAAACAGTCCCTCTGGGTGACATTGGGAGTACCACAGCGATAACAATGGATCCTCCGGGGATTGGGACAATTCCTACTAACATGTCCAATATTACGACAATTCCAACAGGTTGGAGATCTAGAAGGACGACCTGAGCTACTAGGGTCTGTGTCAACTCTATTAATTCCCGACTGTGGGGTTGTGCCTCAACAAAAGCGAAATCTGGCTCAACGAATTGATTCCTCCTACGAGAAGGGGGCACGTAATTTTCTACCCGGTACTTCTTAGTCTCCAACTTCATACATTCCTCCTCCAGCTCTTCGATAGAACGTACGACCGGTAATTGAGTAGCATAAAAAGGGGACAGGTTCCTAACCAACAAATCCAACTGCACTTCAGGAGCAAGACTACCATGACGCCGAAACAACGCCTTCATGCACGATAAATAATCAATTATCCCTTCAGTTGTGTCTTGGGTCCTTTCTAAAATCTCCTTGAATAACCTGGCACGATAATCAGGTGGTTCAAAGTGCCTCAGCAACAACTCCGACAAACTCTGCCAATCCCTAAACCTATCGACGTTGGCTCTATACCAAGTTAATGCTTTGCCAGAAAAGAGGTCTATGGCACTAGAAAATAACTGATCCTCGGTGACATTACGAGCTATCCTAAGTTCTTGAACCCTATCTATAAAGTTGTGTACCGATGACTTGGCATCCCCAGCGAACTTCACGTTCCATTTCTCCAAATTCAATGGCTTCGATTGGGTATAATGTACCGTTCGAGTGATATTGGGGGAGTTCGACGGTGCAGAAACACGAGAACTGTTATGGACTGGTGGAGATTCCTCGTCGAGATCTTGAACAACATGACTGAGTTCCGGGTTTCGTTTAGCAGCAATATCAACTGAATCTAAGGCGGCTAATGCCTCCATCAACACTTTGCCCCTCTCCATCCTCTCTTCGGGTGTTAATCCGGCCTCTGGAATACGTTGGGCACGATGGTAAATATGGACTAGTTTCGACATAGAAGAGTTATATTTCCTCTCGATATTTTCACCCTCAAAATTAAGAACCGTTTCCTCCGTCAACAGCTTCCGTATCAACCCTATTTCCTCTTTAAAATCCGCTACAGTATAAGGGGGTAGCGTAAAGGTACCTGCTCTCTCCATCTTCAAAATTGGTCGCAGAGCTGTCCTCATCTGATCAACCGTTTGCCTCGCATCGACTAAGATTCCCCTAACTAAAAGTTCGTGGACCAACATGTCCTTTTTAAGGTATGAAATATCCATTTTATACTCCATGATATATGGTTAAAATAACAACAATTCAACAAAATTCAACAATAAACGAATAAATGACAACTACAACCTTTTCAACAAATAGTCAACAAATAGTGGTTCGGTAACAATTAGCAACGTTGGATAATGTTAAATAACTTACCAATGATATATATATACATAAAAATAAGAAAGTATGCAACTAAGTAAATCGTTTCACGTTTGGTGTGATCAGATGTTAATAACGCCAATAATTAAAATATATAAAAAAAAATTCTACTTAGCTCACTTATATACGCGATTAATAAACAATAAAAAAAAAACTATCAATTACTCGCCCAATTAAACAAATATGGCCCCACGTTGGGCGCCAAAAATTTGCCACGTACTTTAATGAATTAAAAAAAAAAAAAAACAAAAATCAAAAATCAAATTTAGAACAATAAAGAAATTGAACTAAAGCAATCTACAACTCCAGCTGAGTTCGGTAGTGGTCTCTCTACTGGCAAATTAGTGCCCAGCTCAGCCGTAGAGGTAAGTAACAAATACTAGTGAGTCGCGCCACCGATTTTGACGGTTGAAATCGGAAACCCCTGTTGTCCCAGGCACTACTTTACCCACTGGAGATAATCAAGTAAATTTAAATTTTTTTTTTTAACGGTTCTAATTGAATTTACACAACAACTAAAAATAACGTTAAGTGAGCTAAATAAAACTAAAATGTCAACTAGACTCTTCTTTAATGAACAAATTTAAGTAATTGAAAATTTTCACAATAGGATACAAATTGTCAAGCCTCGTGCCTGACACACAATTGATATTTATAAAATAAATTATATGAACAATAATAAAAAAAAAGATAAATTTATCAAAAAGGTGTGATCACACGCAACAAAAACAAGGAAAAATAGCTTTAACTAAAACTATGCCCGACTTAAAACTAATAGCTTATCTGTAGTTTAATGATTTGCCGCAGTCCTAGGCTTCACCAATACTTGGGTCAGTTCCAAAATTTAAGCCTTATCCAAAACCAAAAGGCTTGCTCCAAACACAATAACCAAAGCTCGTACCAAGTATTAGGTCAGCAACCAGAATTCTGCCTGACTCAGGGACTTATGCCCGTAACTAAAAATGTAGCCGGTAACTAAAAACCCTATTTAAAACAAAATAGGGTTCTTATTTTCGTGAGACGATATCCCAATTGATAGTTGGGTAAGAAAACAATTTCCTCGCTGCTAAATGCAATGTCGTACAATCTCCAACCACGATGGTTATCCAAAAAAAAGGAAAGGTTCCAAAAATACCAGACCCCGCTACTGTCAATAGAAAATCTCAATAAAAATCCGGACAAGCCGAAATCTCCAACAAATTCACCAAAATCCAGCAAAATACCTTCTACACAGTTTTCGATGGAGACAGATGGAACTTAATTACACAAATCCAACCTACGTCGCCCCCGATGTACAGAGATGCAATCAAGTTCCCAAAAATTTTCTAATTAACACGCGTTCACTACGAGAGACAGAAGTCAAAAGGCAAGAGCGTCCTCGGTTATCAAACTTCACTTTTTGACACACTTCAGTACGAAACATGATGGCCTCTACTACGATACTGACAATAACCATGGTTAATTCAGCCAGCCACTCATGAACAAACAGAGGTTATCTGATACATTTAATCTTATTATTTTAATTAACTAACAATAAATAACCCAACATTACTTAGTTTCCCTATTTATTTTTGATACTAACAATAAAGTTAAAAATGCGACTGATCATTGGCTGCAATACACTACCGTCGGACTATTGACAAAAGAACGAAGTTGCGCTTACAAGACAGATGTAAATGAAATGTCAATAATTCAAACCATAATAACAAATAAAATCGATTTTAGCAACTACTGAATATATTTATAAATTGATAACTAACTATAAACGACTTAAATCAACCGATTTCTTACTTGAATAAACACTACAATGATAACAAATTAAGGTAAGCAATTTCGTTAGTTACTATAGTACATTTTTGACCCGTGACAAAGTCTCAAGGTCAAACCTTCCAATTAGTAGGGATCGGTTTTCCTCATGGCCAACCGCCTAAGGCGGGTCGGAGCACCTGAAAATCAATTTATTTTGCTGCCAGAAAATAAAACAACATGTAATATCGTTTACAGGGAAGCGTTGACTCAATAAATTTAATGGCTTTTGTTATTTTACTTTAATCCCCGTGCAAAGCCGGGGCGGGCTGCTAGTAATTAATACAATGATACAAACATTTCGATGGAATGCAGGTTAGGTGGTAAACAGGTTCCAGTATCTTCTACATAAATATCTTGTGGTATTTAAAAATGTGGTGTAAAATTGTGAAAACTAAAGGTAATAATCAATAGTAGTAGTCACAAAGAAAGGTAGTGGCACGGAAAGGTAACAAGTTAAATATTTTTATTAATTAAAAAACTGAAACTGAAATCGGAAAACATTGCTGCTAAAGAAAAAATTATAAGAAGTTAAAAGTTAGTAAAAAAATCACAAATTTTCAAATTCATAATAGGCCGTAAATAACCCTCTCAGATAGTCACAAATTTATTTACATATAAAGGAAAGATCAAACTTTTAAACGCTTTTTGTAAAATTAAAATCGGTCCACTAGCACAGCCAAGAAATGTTTAAATATTTTTTAGGCTTATAAATTTACGAGCTATTTTCTATTTTTTTGAACTTAAATAACGAAACTTTTAACTTTTTACAATTTTTTCTCTAAGAGCAATATTTTCCAAATTATCCACGAAAATAGGAGCAAAACAATGAGAAATTTACAATTTTTTTCAGATTTTCTTAAATAAAAAATTTAGCACAGGGTTTGCGACTAGCGCATATCGTGATTATCGATATTGGGCACATCCTGAAGGAATCCCAGAAAAAAAAAGGAAAATGTCCATTATGCTCTGCATTTCGACAGATCCCGGCTGATTTAATACTTATATTTAATTATTAATAATTTGACATTATAAATATAAGGAGTGTTAAGAAATTACTTTCCATTCCCTTCCTGTAATTTAATTACATAGGTTTTTCGGGTCTTATCATTTAAAGCTTGTAAGCAATCCACACACCTTTAATATATACATCCAGGTGCTTTCTTTCATTGTGTTCACTTAACCAAAAAGTGTGTGTGGTGCTCGTGCCTCTTTCGAGCACACAAAGTTTCTTTATTTAAAGATTTTTAGTTATATGCAATCGTTGGCGATCATTTGGTCTCTTCTTTTCTTTTTCAGTGATTTAGAAATCACTGATTAAGATTTATTTTCTTTTTGAAGAGCTTTATGAGATTATTCGTATGGATAGCAAAATAATCTCAACCAGTACAGAAAATATGGAAGATCACCGTTGCCAAGACAGTAGATCGTCGTTGATATAAAAAAAGGCGAAACAAATTGTTTGATTAATTATTATTTTTAATATTTCAAAAAAATCAGATGTATTTCTTTTTGCTGCAGTAATACAAGTTGTTATATTTTCATTTTTATTTTATTTTATTTATTCAGCAATAAATTAAAATATTTAAGCAATCATTTAGTTAACCCTTTTGGCACTCCTTGCACTAATCGAAGAGACACACTTTAGTGCAATGGTCATTACACCAAATCCACCGTCCTATTTTTAAATTTAAAATTTAAATTAGCTCAGTAATCTCGAATGTATTACTCAATGACACTTTAAATGACCTTTAACCCCCACGATTCTTCCATACATATATTAATCTTGACTGACAACGTCGACTGTTGATATAGTTAAGAGTTTGACAATAGAGTTCAACTGTTGAAGTATAAAATCATAATGAACAAAACATTTTTGTTTATATAATTTTTAATATAATTTATTTATAGATATTTTATTCATCTGGAGATTGTTTCAGCGATTTTGTGTAAAATATTTAAAATTATTGTTCTAAAGAATTTAATAATATTTATTATATATAAATAGTTTATTACTGTATTTTATATCTCATCTAACAGATTTTATCAAAGGTAATACCACGAGTCCTTAAAATTTTATCGATAAATTTTTAGTTTCCACGAAAAGTTTTTTATTTGGCAAAAATACGAAAACAAACTGAAATGTGATAAAATCACGAGTCCGTAGGACGAGTGATTTTATCATATTCAGTTTGTTTGAGTAGTTTTGCCTAAAATAAAAAAGTTTGAGTCTGGAAAATAAAAATTTATCTAGTAAAATTTTACAGGACGAGTGGTATTTGAGAAGATTATTTTTTGAACCATTCTGTACAAAAACTAGGATACGTGTATTTTGTGTTGCCTACCTATGATCTAATTTATTAAAACATTAATAATCAAGAGAAAGAACGGAAGTGGGTTTACACAGAATAATATTTAATAAATATATTATTATTTTAAGAGAAAATACTTATAATCTTTTGATCTTTCAATAACTTTAATAAAAAATTTGACAAATTACCCTTCCCTATTATCTTATCCTGTACACTAGAATCTAGATAGTATTGACAGTTGTCAGTTGTCGTGAGCGTAGAGAAAACAGGGTTATAATTTGAATAAATATTTATTAGAAAGTTTTTTATATTTTCGCCGTGTTCTGTGTCTCTATGTCATTCCGTGGAATTTGTAATCGAATTTAAACCTATTTCCCGACTACCTAGAGGTAGAGGATAGCTAAGAACTGGATGACAATGCATGTTTCAAGTGTATTGAGGCATATACATAGATTTCGAAATTTATACCGAATTGATATTAAACATGATCTAAGTTGTGTATAGATAATATTATTTTGAAAGTTATTAAATAAATCGTTCGTAGCGTAGTTGGTTAAGCGGCGGATCAGTCCACTTGTGACAGTTCTGTTATGTTATCATAATGGGATCGATTACGCGACAGAGAAGTTTTTTTTCTTTTTTTTTGTATTATTTTAACTGGTAATAAAATAAACTGTTTTAGAAAGTTTTTAGATACAACTACCCTTGATTTTGTTAACAAGGAAACAATCTTCTCTATGATCAATCACAGCGTTGTATGACTTAATATTTTTACAATGTCAGGGATGCTGTGCATTGTTAAGATGACACAAAATATGACCTATAAATCAGTAAAAAACTTTCTATTATAAAAAGTTCTTTTTGTAAATTGTGCTTATTTTTATACCTATTTATACAATTATATTATTAAAGAGAAAATTACCAAAATAAAAATTATTAGGTATATCTATTTAAAGTTTACCTACAAGACCACATTTGGCTGTAGGCATATAAAAGTTTTAAATGCATGCAGAACCAGGAAGCAGGTTAGTTTTAAAGTACCTACATATTTGATTTTTCATTATCGTTTAGATGAATTGAATTGTGATAATAATAATAACAAAATATATTTCAGAATATTTAGATAATAATATAAATGAATGTTGATTTATAGTAAAGTACTTATAAACACGAAAATTGATTGTTCAATATTGTTATTGAATTTTTGACAGTTCTATAATTTTATCAATAGTAGTAAAACCACTAGTGGTTTTATCAATATAAACCGGAATGATTGGCTAGATTTAGCATAAAACATTGAAGATTAAGCGTTTTCATTGGACGAAATCACAAAATTGTGATATTTTGACAGGTGAAAAAAATAATCGCCGATATATTTTTTGCTAAACGTTAGCTTCCCAGTCCTACCAATTAACCCACAAACAAAATTGTATGCATAAACATTTTTAGACGATGGAAAAAAGCCAAGAAATTTACGTGCCAAAGGACATTCTTTCGTACAAAAATACGCGTAATTTTTCCACAATATCATTTCATGTACCAACACGGTGGTCTCGTATCTCACTCCTCTCTTTGCAGTTACTTTAGTTCATTTTTATGTATTCTAGAATATATCAACACCAAGAATTAACACGATAAGAGTAATTAATATTTAGAACTAAATTTAAGATTTATACCAGTGTTTACTACATCTGGCAATTTTACTTTTTAGTAACGATAGTTCAATTAGTAATGATGAAAATCTATGTCAATAAAAAATTATTAAATGTTCGATAAATAGTACTAAGATCGTTTTAATCCAAAAACTGTTTACTATAAATATAAATTACTATCAACTTACTTGAATATGTTTCATCTTGTTCAAGAGTTACTTCTTGTAACTGGCTCGGAATAGTACTGAAAAAAAAAGAAATGTTAAAATTTATATGAAATATACATCCAAAATACATCAAATTATGTTCAAAAATCCTTTTTTGATGTGAAACATCTATAGCCGCACGTGAATCAGATTTCTCGCGTGGCGACGGTGACGTATGATTCGTATGACGTAAAAAACCTAACGCATCGATAATATATAATAAAGAGATGTACTGATACCTTATATGAAATTGGTCTCATGTTTTGAGCGACGCCGACGGTGGCGCGCCAACAATAGGGGGAAGAAGCTCATCGATTCAAAAATTTGGCGGGACAGGGTATGAATTGTTTCATAAAAACCTAACTCGATTCCGCCTACTATCTATTCTATATATATAAAAATGTTTGTTTGTATAGGCAACATAATATACCTACATATTTTGCTGACCTGTAAAACTGACAGCTTGTTAATCAAAATAGATTGTTGGTGAATAGTCCCTGTAAAATAAGTGTTTGTTTTAAATATGAATAAACAAAGTGTTAATAAAGAAAGTGATGAAAAAATATTGAATAAAAATGAGTGAGTACCTACCTACTCTATATACATTAGGGTGTCCGTTATTTCCCAAATTTGGTTTTGTTCTCCAAACACCCATCAAATTTTTAGATTATGACCTAACAAAAATTATCAGACCCAAACCAGCCCTTAATATTCACATTAACCCGTGCCTAAATCATAATACATTTCTCATTTAAATACCGTTTAAAAGTTATTCAACGATAAAGTTGTATTCATAGTTAAATTCATCATTTTCCTATTTTTTATTTACTATCGCTTTTTGTTTGTACTAAAATTATGAAGTAACTACAATTATATTAATATAGTAACGTACTTCTATATAAATTTGTGTTTTAATAATTTCCTTTTTTAAGATTATTGAATTTAAGGCAATTAAATATAAAGCTAAACGAAATCACGTTTTAAATTTATTTTCGTTCTGTAATCTAACGACATCTGTGAGCAATCATAGAAAACGTCCAATAAATATTGTGATACCATTGTGATACTATTATTTATAAGCGATAATATACTTTATTTTGTATCCAAATTTTGTATTTGTTAATTTTATTACCTATATATATGTATTTAGTTTGATATAAATAGAAATTATGGTGAAAATTACAAAAAAAAAATCGTGAATTTAACTCTGATGACAAATTTATTGCAAATTTCCTACAAGAAATAGATATTTAATTATTTTTAGCTACATTTGTTTCAGTAAAAAAAATTAACGACAAAAAGTGCAAAAATGCCATGTTATTTAAATTGGAAATGTCTTATGATTTAGGCACGGGTTAATGTCGATGTTTCACATCTGCCAGGCGTCCCGTGACGGCTCACATTTTTTTTTTTAAGAGTGGACGATATGAGTTTATATCATCACTACTCAGCTACCTGGTTAACGACAGGTACATATATTTAGTAAAGTGAATATTTTTCAAACTAGTTGATATACATTAAAAAGGTTGCATACTTCCAACAATAAAAAGAATATTCAACAAAATTCAACACAACTTTAATAAAATAAATGAGGTGTAACGCAAAAAATGCGTTGGAATCTTAAAAGGCAATGTGTAGAAACCATATTCCATCCGTTTTATAAATTCATTGTATATTTACATTGCAATGTTGAAAAATATGGACAATTACACGAATTTATTAGTTTTGTAACATCCAAGACAGTGGAATGCGTTAAAAATTAACAGATCTTTGGAAACCCACGACCTTCTGGCCAAGAAGGGAGCGGATAGACGATTTATTGTTCCAGAATGTAAATTAAAAGGATGCAATTTTCATTTTAACAGTGTATATGGTGAAAAGTACAACAAATGGAAACCGTCACTGAATACAAAGAAGATGAAGAAATTAAAAGACATTCAAATGACGATAGCGTAATCCAATTTACCCGAAAATTATATTGAAGATGTTTGGCTTCACATTTTTGAAAATTTATTTATTTATTTATTTATTTATTTATTTATTTATTTATTTATTTATTTATTTATTTATTTATTTATTTATTTATTTATTTATTTATTTATTTATTTATTTATTTATTTATTTATTTATTTATTTATTTATTTATTTATTTATTTATTTATTTATTTATTTATTTATTTATTTATTTACAATACAATACTCTACAGGTTTTAAACCCAATTACAGAGCAGGAATTGACAGAGTTTACATGTATTTACATCATGACATTTAAACAGATACAAAATAATCTATAATTAACTAATTAATTAATTTATTAACCAATTTAAATAACTAAGATAAGAAATAAGATTTTATATTCGATAGCTTACAATAAAATATATCTAAATCCTGGCTAAAGTCCAGTCAATAACAGATATTTGATTATATAACTGTTGAAAGTTTGCTTTTTTAAAATTATAAAGCAGGATTGCAGTTGATTTTTTGAGTTAGTTCTTGTCTCAAGCATACAAGTAATATCTAAGGCAGGATGATGTTGATCTTCAGTAACGAATGGATCCATTGATTTCTCTACATGACAAGCTCCATTAAAAAGGACCAAGTCGAGAAGTCGATTAAAATTATTGAAGACAAAATTATTTTGAGACAAATTAAAAGTTTGTGAAAAATTATTAAGTGTGTTAATTTCCCTATTAGTTGCACCACAATTTAGATAGCTAGAATAGTTGCTAATGTTAAAATCTTCTATTACGAGAACTGCACTATTATAACGTAATATATGCAACAATGTCAAAGCATCAAAAAGTTGTTCAAATTCAGTTAGCGGAGTTTGAGGTGGTATGTAAATATTTAGTATATAATAGTATATTACACACCGAGGTGGAAAGTGTTTCATTACTGTCGAGAGATGAGATAACTGACTGAGGCGCGTAGCGCCGAAGTCAGTTACATCTCGAGACAGTAGGAAACTTTCTACTGAGGTTTGTATACTATTTTATTCACAATCAATTGTTTCAGAAAATAATTTAAAAATAACAATTTATAAACTATGTATATTTCTAAAATACCTAGTATTCTCGTATGTCCTAAATAATCAATAATTGTCTTCTTCTTATTATTTAATACTAGCTGTTGCCCGCGACGTCGTCTGCGTGTAATTCGAATAAAATCAAGGTCTTTATGTAAGCACACGCCTGAGTAGCTCGCAGATTGCAGAATTTTTTCAGACTTAAATGACATTTATCGTTATATTTTGGACAATTCACACAATATCTTTATAAATTATAGCCTATATGTTATTCTGATCTATAAGCTACATTACTGTAAAGTTTCATTAAAATCCGTTTAGTAGTTTTTGCGTGAAAGAGGAACAAACATCCATACATCCATCCAAACAAACTTTCGCCTATATAATATTAGTAGGATTTATTGGTATTAAGGTATTTTAACAAAATGAAATAAAAGGTAACTTAGACTAAGGTAGGTAGATATACCTTGTAATTAATTATTATTAATATTAATAGTAACATTGGCATTATCCCTAGCGTTGATAACAAGGGATAATCCAGACTGTTTTGAAGAATGACAGGTCGGGAAGTGGCCATTTCCCGACCTAGGTCGGGAAGTGCTACTGTATAAAAAAGTTTTACTTTCTAACTTTTGAAATGTCGATAATGGTTACATTACATATGTGATTGTGAATAAAAATATTTATATAAAAAGTTTATTTTAACAACTACGATATCAATCAACCGAAGGGGAGGAAAGTTATAATCAGATAGATTAATCTCATCAGAACGATAAGACTCATGTACTCCAATAAGCACACCTCCACCTCGCTTTAAGGAAGTTCGTTCAAAATTACGATCCATCCTGTATATGTTAAAATTATCCGGAAATAATTCCAAGTTGTCAACAGATAAGTCAAGACAAGTTTCGGTTAATGCAAAAACACAATAATTACTTTGAATAACAGAATTTAGAATCTGACCAGTTTTTGTCTTTAAACCTCTAGTATTTTGATAATAAATTGATAAGGTGTTCGTGTCTTTACCAAGACCTGGTGTCGAATCTACGAGGGGAATACGAAAGTTTCGTTTGCAGATAACATGAAACAAGTTTTTACAGCCTTCACAAGAAATGCCGGGTCTTGCTCTGCTTATCGCAGAATAACACGTAGCACAATTAACCATTATGAAAAACTCATATTACAGAACCATTCAATTTTTATTAATGATTCTTTGCATAGGGACAGATAATACACAAACTAAGCACTTCACAAATTTCCACAATTTTTGATGAACGTTATTCAGCAAAAAAAGCAATTTATTACAATTACTATGTCATGGAGCACTGGTTAGAAAATAGTTTCATTGGAAATATATAAGACGACTAACACATATTCCATGCATTACGATATTATGCAACAGAGAATAGAAATGAATATTTCCCCTAAAAAACGGGCTCATCGATATATACAGACAGACAAACCTGGTAAACGTTTAATATCTCACTACTTTAATATATTTGGATATGTAATTCTATAATAGTACAAAAAATATTTTTAAGAATACTTTATATAGTTAACAGTAAACGTTAGTTTTAATTATATGTTAGAAAAAATATTACATTGAGGGTTGTAACAAATCGACGATGATTACAACTCAGCTATTTAAATGGGAATATATCGAGAACTGAGTAATTTTTATCTAGAACAGTTAGCAATTTGATACCACCAGTTGATTAGATTCAAAGTGGCCATTTTAATTTAATGGAAGAACTATCGTTCATAACAAACAGTTAAAGATAAGAACAATCAATAGTGAATGAAACTTACATATCCGTTAAACTGATGGAAAAATCTGTGGATTTTGTATCTTCCATATCTTCAATTTTTTAAACACTTACTTAAAACGAACTTAAAACTTAAATGGACACTAATTAACGATCTATTTTGTATTTACGTATTTTGAGTGGAAAGGACTGACCAGTGTCGTAGAGTATATGATTAAAACATTAGTTACTTTAAATAAATAAATATATTAATATTCTTAAATTGTAAATTGTATTTTTATTTTAATACAATTTCTTTATTTTATTCAAAAATAAAAAGTTACTTGCAATTTGTAAAAGATACATTTATTTAATTAATACCTATTTTTAAATGATATAAACTATACGATTACTTACAAAACTATTCAAATTCAAAATAAACAGGATCATCTTCGGAATCCGAGTCGTCTTGCAGGTTAATAATGAGCGGTTGTGTCTCTACAGTCGCATCAATTTATTATATTGTCAAGATCCCACATTTTTTGTTCTTCTTCTATTACTTACATGTCTTACTGCATCTCGCCAATTTTGTTCTGTAATATGTTGTAAAGACTCATATAACAATTCACGTACAGCTTGTATTTTATATGACGTATTTTTTCTAGCCACATAGCTTTTCATTTGTACCCAAATGAGTTCAATTGGATTTAATTCGCAGTGGTAGGGTGGAAGTCTAAGGACTGTGATGTTTCGTCTTTCGGCCATTTTGTCAACTACGTATTTCTTGAACTTAGATTTGTGTTGCCGGGCAATTTTTAAAGTTCTGCTTTAACCATTCCATCTTCGTAAGGCAGGGACTTATTCCGCAGCCAGTCAATGATATCCTGTTTCTTCCACGCAGTCGTTGGAAGTCTTTCTACTAGTCGTGAATGATAAGGTGCATTATCTAATACTATAATTGAGTTTGGTGGTATATGTTCAATCATCTGCTCAAAATACTCTTCGAAAACATCAGCTGTCATCTCCTCGTGATAGTCTTTTGTGCTTTTGGATTGAAATTCCAACAAACCATGCTTAGCAAATCCTTTTTCACTGCCAATGTGAGAAACTATTAATCTACTGCCTTTACCAGAGGGTGGGGAAATACCAGTTGACCAACCTTCCATAAAGGCTTGCCTGGAGCTTGATATATTTTTATCTGACCAAATTTTTGTGAGAGTATGACCTGCGTTTACCCACGTTTCGTCCTGATACACATCATAACTTGTCAAGCAGGTCTTCTCACTCTTCTTGAATCACGCAGGACTCCATTCCCGTAAGTTCGAGTGCTCATGTTGTTTTATCCTGTGAGTCTACGATTTTCATAACGAAATATGGTATCCCCAAATGGACGTCTGACGTGAAATTCAACTTCATGTAGGTAATCTGCCCCTTAAAGTTTGGTCACATAAAGTAATGTTTTGGGTATTTGGTAAGATCCCACAGAACTCATATATGCAGTTATTGACTAATTTTACGGCTTATACCGGTAGAAAAGTAATTTCACATCTTTTAACAACAATACCATATCGCGAAATTACGCTTCAAAACATATTAAAAGACGTGCAACATCAGCTTGGGGAAAACCAGCCTCAATCATAATCACATCACCCATCATTTGAACATGTGTTGAAATTCTGTAGATTATCTTTTTGTACATATGTCTTAACATTCTCCTAGATACTTTTAATTTCATTGATAAGTTTCTGGTCTTCTTTGCAAGACTTTCTTAAATTGTTTTTTGTGCAACTTAGTCAAAATCTTTTTCTAGATCTAGGAAAGCCGTGTATATCTCTGATTGTTTGATTAAATTTTTTTCTATTTTAGTAGATTTATATCTACTATTCAGCTGGTTCGCAGGTCACGACTTTGGGAAAATTTCACTACAGTTTTTCGTTTTGGGCCCCCCTGACCTCAAAAACACCTTCCGTTCAAAAGTTTATATATATATATATGTATATATATATGTATGTATGTATAGTTCCGATATAACGAAATCTGTGGACACGATAGCGGTCGCATTTCTTAACGGATCGAAATGAAATTTGGTACAAAAATCAGTCGTCCCAAAATCTCGGTCGAGTTCGTTAATGGGCCAAATCGGTAAGGCCGTTTGGGCGTGACATCAAATCAAAATGGAAAAAAATTCGTAACTTTTTTACTTCACCCTGTATAAAAAAAATGTTTGGGGACTTTTTTGTTTGTCTTAATGAGACCTACAACTTTTATCTTAAACATTTTTTTCTAAAACGTATACTTTTAATATATTTAATTAATATAAATCTACTGATGCGCCTGGCTTACCAAGGGCCATTTTTTTGTTTAGTCCTGAACATATGGCTTTATGTACTTAGGCTTTTTCTAAGCCTGCTTTGTGCTTCTTTTAAACCATCTTTTATAGAATTTCTTAATCTTTTGTCATATGTCAGTAAAATAATTCCTCTATAATTTCTACATCTTCTGGGATCTCCTTTTTTTTAGTATAGGAACGATGATGATGTCTTCAGGTATCATCTCACAGAGCAACATTTATTTAAGAGTGCTCTTAACATTTTTCTCCGTGTCACCTAGGATTTTTAACATCTTTGCTGTTATCCTATCATGTCCGGTCGCCTTTCCTTTTTTTAAGCTTCTTGCCTTTTCCATTTCTTCTAAGGTTTTTTATCCCTACCTTTATTTCTTGTGTTGTATAGTTTATTATTTTCTTTTTCTGGTGTAAGTTCTTGGTCCTTATTAGATAGTAAGTAGTTCTTGGAAGTGCTGTTTCCTTCTTTTTATAATTTCAAAGCCATTGGTTAGCAACATCTCGGTTTTGTCTTTTACCTGTCTCATATTTTGTTTTTTATCCTTTTTTCATGTTTTTAGGTTTTATAGAACAGTTTTTAATTTGCTGTACTGTCAACTTCCATTTTATGGCCAAATTCTTCCCATGAGCTTTTCTACACTTGTTTTACCATTCGATTCACAAAGATTCTTTGTTTGCTTATAATTATAACTATAATCGGATATTGTTTACATTTTTCTTGTTTATTTTTCACTGATATGTTGTATAGTCATTCCACTACTGTTCTTATTTATCGTAATAGTTTTACCTGATTCCTTAGCACTTCAACAAATGATTTCTTTGAATCTGTGCCATGTATAATCCTTCATATTCAAGTTCAGTTATATGTCTTTGTAGTTTTTCCATTGCAATTTATGTTGCTCTACAGCTAGCTATATCTGTTTCGTTTAGTTTATGTCCTCGTCTCCTTTATTACATTTTTTGTATGTTTTTGCCTTTTGTGTTCTTCTGCTGTTACCATATAGTGATCATGGTGTACTTCTAGTCCTCCTGTAGATCTTTCATCTAATATCTCATATCTGTCTATAAGCGGGTAATCTATTATAAATCCCTTATTCCACTTTCTCCCGCTATATTCGTTACAGTTAATCGTTTTCTAATGTTATGTATTAACAAAAAAAGTTTGTATTAAGACAATTGGAATAATAGTGGTATTCCTTAAACATTTTTGATGTCAAAATAGAGCTGAATATTTCTTTACATATTAACCACTCTGTATTTAAAAACCATAAAATTCCTTCACCGAAACCTTTACAGCTCCTTAGTTAACCTTTCATATCTGAAACTTTCAACCGAATGCCAATGCTTAGCCTCGCGTTGTACCTAACCTGAAGTACAAGTCGTAAATTCAGAATTTTTTGCTTTCTTGGGTGCCAAAACAGAAGCAGGCTTTCCTTTCCTTCTTTCAAACCAATATGTAGAGCTTAAAAAGGTTTAGTTTTAAATATATGTTAAATCTTAAATATGTTTAGTGTGTAATGTATAAAGCAACCTTACGACTAATGTCTTGAAACAAATCTGAAAAATTCGAAAACTGGGCTTTTAAGTCAAAAAGGTTTTCTTATCCCACGAAATTTTGACTGCCACACAATGATTTACTCATGATTATTCAATCACCAATACAACAACAATATACAATAAAATACAAAACAAGGGTAGATTAACTTTTTAATCATATAAGAATCTTTTTTAATCTCGATAGTTAGCTACTTTGTTTTGCTAACTTGATGAATTATAGACAGCTACTAACTACTAAAATGTTTTTATCATTGATGCCGCTAAATTAAAGCTATTAATCAAATCTAAGTACATTAAGAAGCAAACCGGAAAGTTTTGTTGGAAATTGAATAAGTAAACAGGGCAATTATAGACCAGGGAAAATAACAAAATAAAAACCCTTTTCGAGATACTCGTAGATGAAGAAACCTAACGGATAAGCAAAATATAAACAATTAAAATTCAACTTTCTTGTTATACTTTGTATATGGAAATGTGTGAATTATATAAAGCAGTGGCAACATTATACTGAAAAAGCATACAAAATGAGAGATTTATAAAAAATAATACCTCAAGAACCGTAGACACGCTCATTTTAAAGGATTTTATATGCTTTTTTTAGTAAAATGTTTCTATAAAATTGTCGTATTTAATAAAGCGTGTTATCAATAGATATCAAAGAAATAATAAAATTATTCTAACGCTTTACAAGTTTTAAATAACATTTTCAAAGACAATGACCGTTCAACTAAGAACAAACAACTACTTTGTGGGCTATATGCCCTGACAGATATTGGATTACACTTCAAAGTCAAACGAGGTTGGCATATCTAATAGATAATTTAAACAAACCATTCTGGTTAAAAAAATGAGCGTGCGTTTGGCACGCCCAATAGAAATGATAACTAAAATAAATCTAACTTCAACTGTCCGAAATACGGTTGTCGGATAAGCTATGGTTTCCTAGGAAAGCGGTGCTGTAATATAACGGCCGCTATAAAACGTTGTTATTATTTTTACCACGGGTGGTTTTTAAGAAAACGGTGGGCAACACCGCTACACAATAAAGCGGCACCATATATTTTGGTGACGGCCGTCATAACGGTGGACGACACTGCGTGTGGAGTTTGTTTATTTTTATTCAATTGGGAATTGGGAACTGGTTCGTAGAATTATTTATCTTAGTTTGAATATTATTTTTTAAGATTTTGTTACTACTATTCCCCTCAGGTATTTTTCGTATATTATTGTATTCATATCATAAAAGTTTAGTCCTTAAGTTACCAAGAATTATAAATATTGTTCATGCTCAATACATTTCCATTTATAATGGGATTTACAACTTCCACCTTTCGTAAAAAATCTTAGTCTTCGTCAAGGGTTATTATTTTGTTTGAAAGAAACATCTGTAGCAATATAGTTAATTACCTTGGGAATTTTACAAAACTTAAGTATTTGCTTTTTACCAGCCCATTTTTCAATGAACAATCTCTATTGGTAAATTTCTGTAATATTTTTTCTTCTTCCGATGAACAATCGTCTTCCAAAAATATTCTCATTGCCAAGTCCAAATAATCAATTTTTTGCTTTTAATACAGAAACACCTTAATTATTGTCAAATAATGAAACTAAACACAAGATATAAAACAAAATATAAACACACAAAACGAAAGCAAATACAAAAATGGATTTAGGCGGTCAATAACGTTGAGCTCTTACTTTACATCTGTGCTCACCGATAGCGGCCGTCTTGAACGGCCGTTAAATTACGGCCGTCAAATAACGGCCGCTTTATTGCGGCACCGCTATCCTAGGAACCCAAAGCTTTACTTACTTGGCTCTACAACCCCGGGTGGGTCTTGAGCGACTGTACTATTTGCCTCCATCGTCGTCTATCTTCCATTATGGTTAGGTCATATTCGATCCCCATACTTCTTAGGTCTGCCTTATTCTAGGGCGTCCTAGGGGTCTTCGTCCAACTGGTACTCTTTCCCAAGCTCTCTTTAACATTCGTTTTTCCGGTTGTTTCTGTACATGACCCACCCATTGCAATCTCTTCGCTTTTATCTCCTTCACGATGACTGGATCTCCATATACTTAGTTCCGGTATTACTTGGTTGGTTCTTCTTCGGTACTTTTCTGTTAGTGGGATTCGTAGCGGTCCGAATATCTTCTCTTAAAGATTCTTAGTCTCCTTTCGTTTTCTATTGTAAGCGTCCAGGTATACATGACGGTAGGTCGTATGATAAATTGTGATTTTTGTTCTCCTTGAAATATTTTTGGATGCCATTGTAGTCTTTTAGTCTTTAGTGCATACAAGCACTTATTTCCATTCTCTAATAATATCACATTATAAAAAGAACTAGACGGTAGAAACAAATTGGTCTCCTCAGTTAACCCAAAAACACGCTAAGTCTATGGATTTGATCCCTTTTCCTACAACCTTTTACATTTATATTTTTAAACAATGAGTATAAATTATTATCTTTAATAGTTTTCTTTTTTTAGGTTTGGCGATGTTATGTGGTCTCATAATGTACATAGCGGTATTCAAATCTGAAGTAGGTAGTAAATTACGTCCAAGATCTCAGCTCCAATCAGCAGCATTTGACTACTACTACGGTTATTCCTTCATCATATGTGTCACTGGTGTGGTTTGTACAAAATTCACTGGACTATCTTGTGTGTTTTTCTTTATTAATAAGACTCAATATGATTGGAAAAAGAAAAGAATAATAGAAACTCTGCCAGTTGAGGATTATGTTAACTACAATGAAAGGAGAGCAACGCTACCTAGTAGAATGCATCCTGAAGCGTATTCAGATACAAATAGTGCAATTCTATATCCTGTTAGTAATCATAATCATATTGGTTATCCACCTGAACACGCTAATACGCTACCTGCAGGTAGAAGATCGCATTCTAATTCCTTGAAAGACGTTACTTACTTTCCCGACGTGTTTTCACCTTCAAGCATATCTTACAGATTCCCACATCACCTTAGTACAAATAATATCACCTTTACGACATTTCCAAGGGATGCCACTACAAACACTGTCAGTACCACAGCCGATATAGTCTGTGATTATAATGAAGACTATTCACCAACAATACATGAGCAGGAATTTACCAGATTTGATCTTGACGAACCTTTTAATTTGCGTGCACCCAGTGTTTCAAGTCTAAATTACCGAAGTGGTGAAAGAAAAAAGTTTCAAAGTGATACATTAAGAAGAACTACACCTGTTTGAAAATAATCGCGATTATATCTTGTTAAATTTTTGTGTTGTACCGAATATGTGGTAAAAAAGTACTTGTTTTCTCCACGACCATTAATGAATGTAATAATTCCGACTTCATTTTTAATAATAGAAAGTGTTCATTCTCACTCTTGAGATAGAATATTCATTCTGAAACACTTGCTTCTTATGTGTTTTGCATGTATTTCCATTCTATAACTAGTGACGGAATAACATTCTGTAATTGCTCAACAAAAAACATAGATTGCCCTGCGATTTTTAAAACTGTCACTCAGTTTGTCAGTGCGACGTTCTCATTGTTTTGCTACATATTTCAATTTAAATAAACAGAATTATTACATGGTCGTGGAGAAAATACAGTCTGTTACACGGTTAGAATGAAAATTCGATAACTCGTGGTACCTCTCGCTCGCTACGCTCGCGTTCGGAATTCTCCACTCGTATCGAATTTTCATTCTAACCTTGTTACAGAATATACTATTCTGTTTGTTCATATTGAATTTTATGTATCTAAATATTGACGGTTATCCTGAAACTTATTATTAATAAAACGGTTTTAATATTCTACCTGTCTTTGCTATCAACTTGTGTCACTTTTTGAATTTAAAAATTTAATTCATAAGAAAATTCAAAGCTCTTATGTACTTTAGATTTTATTGATAAAAAACATCTATTTTGTTACTAATGTTCATTAGAATTATGGTGAGTAGAGGTAAGGATATGAGAATTCAGCAAAAAAGTGTCCACTAGTAAAGAGCAATTTACAGTTTACAATTCGACCGAAATGACGCTAATATCAAATGAGTGAATAAGAAAACGTAAAGTATGCAGAGTTCGAATAATTAAGTGAAAATAAATGTGAGATAACATTTACAGTCAAATGCTCCAATTTTAAAACAAAAGTGTTACATTCTATATATATCCAGAATGCAAGTGCTCTCAAAAATAGTGTAAAGAGGAATCACTGTCTATTACCCCCAAAAAGACAGAAATGATTCTCTTCACGAAGATAAAAACCAAAGGGCTTATAAGCCCCTATTCTCCTAAACATTATCTATGCTATACTTGACAGCAAGCTGACGTGGAACTCTCACTAGTAAGCAGAGTTAAAAAAGCAATGCCGCAAACCATAGGAGAGACCTGGGGATTATGCCCCAAGTTCACCATGTATGGATCTACATGGCAATCAGCCAGAATAATGTGGTCACTCTGAACTGGATCAAAGAACATGGTAACTCTAAAGGTAACCGTATTGTGAACCATATAGCAAGGAGGGCTCCGAACAGGTGTGGGAATCTTAACAGGTCACTTCCAATTACGACAACATCTCTTTAGGATGACTTAAGCAGAATCGCCTCTATGCGGAGGTTGCGAACAAGAAGAAGTGTTCTGCTTTTCCTGAAATCAGAAGATCCGTGTTGTGCGAGTACCGGCTTACACCAGCCGATGTCACGGAGATCCCTCTCGGGAGTCTCATCACCTATTTTAAATTTTATAGTTCTAATGACAGCTTGTAGATGTGAATATCCCTACACACGGGAGGATGCACAATGGGTCAAATGTGGCCTCAGTGCCAGCAGAGCACTTGCTCGCTCCTCTCCAAATTTCCAAATCCACAGAAAATTACCCTCGTACTACATTGGTGCAATCTTAATTTTGGACACTTTCTAATACATTCAGATGGTTCTTTTTCCTTCTACCCTTCATAATTAGAATTAGATTAAGAAAGCTGATCTTTAGTAAGTAATCCATTATTGATGTGCAAACAACATAAAATTTATAACTTGAATTTTCATCCGCCAACCTCTTGCACTAGAGGATGAATTTTGTATGAGAGTTTCGTCAATTATAATGCTGGAGGAATGAAAATAGACTCCTTGTTATAAATAATAAAATATGCATATTACAGGATTTATAGTTAATCACACCATGCCCTTTAATTAAGGGGATGTAATTTTGTATGGGTTTCGTCATACATGCTTGTTTTACCAATTTACCAATTTCAAAAAGATTTATATGACCCAAGAGCTCTAGAGTTGCTTATAATTGTTTCAATTAATATTTGATAAAATGTACAAGTTGTTGAAAAAAATAGATTATAATATCAAATAGCTATTTTAAGATAAGTAAGAGTTATAAGTTTTTAAATCTTTTGTAAAAAAAACTTAATAAGTTTTTACTTCTACAAGAATAAGATTAGAAAATTTCGAATTATTGAATATATCATTGTCATCTAGGAACGAAAGCTTGGATTTTTATTTTTTCGATCCTTTATAAACGATTCAGTTTTCTTTCTTATACCTCTGAAGACTACTCATAGATGGCGTATGTTATGGTAGCGCCATCTACTAAATAGTTGCTAAATCATACTAAGGAGAGCTGTAGCATTGCACTATTAACCCATTTACAGTTTCTGATGTTTACTTATAGATGGTACTTATTCGATAATAAATATGTCAATACAAAATATTAAAAAAAAGATATAATCTAAAATGTAGCTTTATTAAATAGTAAATATTATAAAAACACAAGCAACAGTAAAAAAGTAAGTTTTTCTTTGCTGGTTATTTATTTTCTATTGAATTTTAGGCCGAGGTTTTGTGTGGTTCCCATCAATCCAGAAAAAACTTCTTATACAGGGGTAAAGTTGCCCGAGATAACTTTGGAAAATCAAAGAAGAGAAAAATTAATTTGTAGAAACAACTGTAGGTCTCGTATATGAAAATTAAAGATATTATAGATATAAAAGTTAATAAGGAATTGCTACTATTCTTTCGAGGAGTACACAAAAAATATTATTTTTTCTGCGACGAGAAAAAAGTTTGACATTTTATCTCTGTTAACGGGTCACAAAACGTCACTTTTTATGAAATTATTACTTTTTTACCATGGGAAAAAAGTGAGTACTTTTTTCCCGGATATATACACATAATGACAGATTGTTGATTGATAACGCAGGTCTAATTGTCACTAGAAGGACAAAAGCCTACTAGTTTTAAAATTCAAATTTTGCATCAGTAATTTTCCGATTTTAATATATTATTTATTTAAAATATTAAATCGTCGTCACAGAAAAAAATAGTGTATTATACACGGGAAAAATATTAGATTTTAGCTCTCGGTTTTTTGTCTCCCTCCGCTTCGCGTCGGGAGACAACACAACCTCGAGCTAAAATCTAATACTTTTTTCCCTTGTATAATAAATAACTATTTTTTTAAAATAAGTATTATAATTGGCAGCTGACTTTATTGTTTGGCTATTTTTACCTTAGAGATGCTCATTTGTTTTCACATTATGTTTTAGATTTTTTGACTGTTATTTAATTGTTTTTATTAGTCTCGTATACTAAGGATACGCATACTTTTATGACTTGCTGTAAATGTTTTTTACTGAACGTAAACAGTCAACAAATTTACTTTACTTTACTCTGTTAAGGTTTCTATCATATTCATCCAAAACTATACAACCACCTACACTTTCCAATTCTTATTCCCATTCCAAAGAACTAATTGACTATCACCAATGCAATACTCACGAAAATTCCGTTAGACGTGACAGCAGTGTGTTTCTAAGCGTGATATTACTATAAAAATATGATAATATGTGATGGCATATGAGCTCACGTGACATTATAGAAGTCTGTTTCCATCTTTAGTGTCACATGTGATATGAGTTGAATTTAACGATCGAAAAGCTAAATAATTACTAGGTATTACTAGGCATCTATAGCTTAAATGTAGAGCGTTACCGTGTATAGGAAAAAAAATGCAGGTTCGAGTGCTACTGAATGCGACATTTTTTATTTTCTCCTTAATATCATTTAATATATTCTTGTTCGTATACTTTATAAAACTTTAAAAATCCAATCAGAGTAATAATCTCAAAATAATAGGTTACTAAACACCTATTTAACTAGGCTGTCTTAATGGTGTTATGATAATATAATGACGTTGCTATGCACTTTCAGTTTTTCGTATTTATAACCCTATCAATTTCACCTTAAAAGCAAAGACAAAGACAAAAGTGAAACAATAAAAGTATTAGAGAGATGGAAAGACTATTTACAAGAGCTACTAAACAGCACTACAGAGTAAGAAATTCTTACATTATGTGAGATAGAAGGAAATGAACAAGAAATGGACACACGAACTAAACAAGAAGTTATAAAGATAATTAGTAATTTTAAAAATAATAATAGCCCAGGAGCGACAAAAATTACAGCCAAAATGCTAAAAGCAGGAGGAAACGAGTTACACGAGCAAATATTTAGGCTGGTTACTAATATATGGGAAGAGGAAAAGATGCCAAGAGATTGGACGATAGCAAGGATATGTCCAATACATAAAAAATGCGATAAACAAACTTGTGAAAATTATAGAAGAATAGCATTATTAGAGACAGGGTATAAGATACTTGCCCAATGCTTATATGGAAAAAACTATAGGGGAATACCAGGCAGGTTTCAGACAGAACCGTTCTGTGACAGATCAGATTTTCACGCTAAAATAAATACAAGCGAAATGCTATGAATACAAAGAGGGTCTACATGTACTTTTCGTAGATTTTAAGCAAGTATATGATCAGATAAATAGAAAATGAATGTACCAGGCTTTAAAAGAGTTGGAAATCCTTAACAAGTTAATCAACTTAGTTAAAATGACGTTAGATAATGCAAGAAGCGAAGTAGTTTGAAAAGGAGACTTTGAAAATCAACAAGGTCTCAGGCAAGGTGATCCGATGTCGATTACGTTGTTCAACTTTATATTGGAAGTAATAATTAGAAATATTTAGTTCTGTAAAAACTGTAGGAACAATAATGAAAAATAATGAACATCAATTCATAGCCTTTGCTGAGGACTTGACAATTATGGCGAGAACGAGAAAAGAGTTAAAAAGAATAATAAATGAAGAAAAGCTATTCGGTTTGAGAATGAATGAAAAGAAGACAAAGTACATGATAATGGGGGATATAGAGAAAGACAAAGAGCAGATTTTAAAGAAACTAGAGACAGAGGATTGCTTCGAAAGAGTCAGAGAATTTACTACCTAGAGGTCAAAGTAGCAGTAAAGGAACATGAAGATAAAGAAGTAGAAGCTAGAATTACAAAAGGAAATTAAAAATATGGAATGCTAAGGTCTCTAATGAAATCGAATTTTGTCTCAAGAAAAACAAATGAGAGAATTTATAAAACAGTAATTAGAGCCACAGTTATGTACGCGTCAGAAATTTGGGTTTTGAAAACAGCGGAAGAAGAAAAATTAGAGCGAAGGGAGAGAAAAATTTTAAGATCCATCTACGGGGGAAAACACACAGAGATGGGGTGGAGAAGTACTAACAAGGAATTAGAGACACTCTACAAAAAACTCAAAATTACAGCACTACTAAAAGCACAGCGAATAAGATGGCTAGGGCATGTGCAAATATTAGAAAACAGTCGAATGACTAAAATAATTTTAAATAGAAAGCCAATAGGAAAGAAAAGAAAAGGAAGACCAAGAAAGTGATGGTCTGAGTGTCCAAAATGATTTACAAGCAATAAATATCAGTGATTGGAGAAACAAGGCAGTTGACAGAACATTTTGGAGAGGAGTGGTAATGAGAGCCCAAGAACACTTATAAAAGCTTAGTGACAGACTTTGTAAAGAGTACATTATATTATATAATACCTTATTATGTTTTTCACCTAGGCAATTACAGACACACCAGTCTTGTTGTTAAGAAAATTCTAGGCTGCAATATCTTTGTTAGTGAAAACCAATTGTTAAAATAAAATGGTTCATCCTGTAAATAAATAACATACAGAGGGGCATTTAATATCAGGAAATTGGTATTGGCCACTTGTTACATGACACAATCTACATATCGAAGTACGAAGCGTTTTTTCCAACACGCCTTTCTTTATTCGTTACAGAATTTATTGTCTTGGCTGTTTCACACTGTAGAGTATTGTATTTCCACATCAAAATATTCGATACTTGGTAAAAAAAACAACAAATGTGTATATTAGATATTTACTAAAATATATATACAAATCAATTACAATTATACAAAACACAACATCAAACAAATAATTCAATATATAGTATTAACTATCCCATATTGCGCGAGATCAGTCTTAAGTAAAAAAATATTGTACTATACAAAAATGCCATCAAGAACTAATGTAAAAATCACTAAGTACTGGCTCCAATACAGACAATTACAGAATTTATTATATAAAAAGTGTGCACTTGACTAGTAACAACAAATGTAATATATACAAATTTTTACATAAACAAAGAAGACAATAAATTGCAAAATGGAGTAATGATAAATTTTATCATTTTCTACCTATAGAACTGCATTCTGCTTATTATTTGTAATGTCCATGTTCTATATTCGTACAGACTGACTTTATATCATTTTAATGAATGTTTAAAGACGGCTGGTTATCGCTTCCATTGGATTATATTACATGGTTTTGATATTTACAGGTTTGAGTTTCATATTTTTTATGGATTTACAAATTTTAACAATCTCCGAGCATTGTGTGGCAGCCGTGGCTTACACCACAAATTGAAAATCAGGACAATAATTTTTTGGATGCGATTGATAATGATCTAGTAGTGGAAGTTGATGACAGTGACGAAAGAGTTAAAAAAAAAACGTGTGCGTCTCGGAAAGCGCGACAGAAGTGATAACTTCAACTAATCAAAGTTGGAAATTATGAAAATTTTCACAAATTTGGAAAATGTTGGAAATTTTGAAAATTTTGCCTTCAAAAAATGACGAATTGTCATCAAAAACCGACGAATTGTCATCAATAAATGACGAATTACCATCAAAAATTGACGAATTGGATCAAAAATGGACGAATTTCCATCAAAAATGACGAATTGTTATCAGAAATTGCCGAATTACAATAAAAAAATGACGAATTACCATCGAAAATTAACGAATTAGAACGAAAAATGACGAGTTGTCATCAAAAATGACGAACAACCATCAAAAATTGACAAAATACCATCGAAAATTGTTGATCTGAAACAAAAATTGACGAATTCTTATAGAAAATTAACGAACTGTCATCAAAAATGACGAATTGCCATCAAGAAATGACGAAGTGTCATTGAAAAATGCCAAATTGCCATTGAAAAATTTCGGTTTGCCATTGAAAATTGACGAATTACCATAAAAAAAGGCGAATTGTCATCGAAAAATGAATTGTCATCGAATAATGACGAAATGTCATCAAATAATGACGAATTGTCATTTAAAATTGACGAATTACTATCGAAAATTGACGAATTGGATCAAAATTTTACAAATTGTCATCAAAAAATGACGAATTGTCATCAAAATTTGACAAATTGGCATAAAAATAATGAATTACAACAAAAATTGACGATTTGTCATCACGAAATGGCGAATTATGATCAAAAATTGATGAATTGTCATCAAATAATTACGAATTGCCATAAAAAATAATGAATTACAACAAAAATTTACGAATTACAACAAGAATTGACAAACTATCATAAACAAATGGCGAATTGTCATAAAAAAATGACGAATTACAACAAAACTTGACAAATTGTCATAAAAAAATGACGAATTGTCATCGAAAATTGACGAAGTGTTATTGAAAATTGACGAATTATCATAAAAAAATGACGAATTGCCATCAAAAATTGTCGAATTGTTATCGAAAAATGAGGAATTTTTGAAAATTTGTAAAATTTCAAAAATTTTGAAAAGACTGCCGTATGCGTGAGAGAAAGGGAAGCCAGACATAGTGGCAGCGTAACGCGTTACGTTACAAAGCAGTTTACCCTCCCATAAGAAGTTATCACTTTAAAAGTAGTCTTTTATTGGGTTTAAGAATAAAAAACATCTCTGCTTTCATTCCGCGGTTCAGTAAAATAATCGAAAAGAACTTGCTGGTATAATATAGATCCTATTACGGTCCTGAGCTTTAAACTTTCATCTAAGGTAGCTATTAAGGTTAGTCAGTCCGCACGAACTTCGAACGAATAATACTTACATATCATACAAAATTATAATACAAGAAAAATTAAGAAGAAAGAACAATAATACGATGATGAAAGAAATAAAGAATTACCATGGAATAGGTATAATACATTTTAAAGAAATGATACACAGCTACACAGTATCTCCATCATCTTATTTTTTTTCTTTCTATCCAATATGTTCACGAGCAATATTTACATAAAAATCGTTTCACTCACTCTATTTGTTCCAATTCATTGGTTGAATAGTTCTAGAACGGTTCAACTAGTGTGTTGGAACAAACTTATAATCGTGTCTTCTTTGTTAAAAATAACTGGTATGAGTCCGGTAAGTTTGCACTCTAACAGTGTCTCTTACAATCACTTGTTGTTACACCATTGTAACATTCCGTCGTTTCTTCTCACCTGAATTAACAGAACTTAAAGAGCCTTGTAAACTTTGGTTAAATGGCTCTCGCCGGGGCATACTTTGGTAAATGGGATGCACATGTTGCACTTGCGATGGATGTACATCATATACATCATAACCTACAGGATATCTACCATCTCCAAAAACTGGTAGTGGTGGTACAGGTGGTGGCATGTGTGTTTGAGGATAGTGTTCTTGTATTTGGTGACCATTTAAACTCATATGATCTACGTTTGAAATATGATCACCGTTTATCATTAACTCCTGGTGATTCATTAACTGGTCTGGATGATTACACATTATTGGTTCACCATTATGTTCCATTGGGCTGCGTCTTCTTTCGTGCTCGTGGAGTAACTGGGAAGCACTCCATGAATTGTACGGACTTAGTATTTGATTATTTCTATTAATTGTATTGTTAGAAATAACACTAACACCTTCGTAATTACTATCTCGCTGTTGTTGATGTTGTTTTAACTCTTCAATCAATTGTTGCTCTTGTTGATTCACCAATGAGTATCTTTTCTTTGTCTCATCTTCGTAACCGTAATTATTAACTGGTACACCAATCTGATGGGGATCAGGAATATCAGCTCCGATATAAGTCTGTGTTGAAGTATTAGAGTTATTTTTAGGTGAACTAGGAACTATCGTGATATTAGAATTAAGATTTTCTTTTTTATTGTTGCCTTTTAGAGATTTCGCATTAACTGGATGTTTTCTCTTAATAACACAAAAGTAACAATAAAGGATTAATAGAATTACAAGTAAAATCAATCCGATTACTACTGGTAGGATTAATTCTAATCCAACAGGCATATTCTTAGTTATACTCGGTCCAGCAGATTCTACATCTCCTGAGTGACCATTATTTGGCCAATAAGATTGTTCGTTTGGTGAATAGGTAGGTGGAACAGTTGGTGGCGGCGGTGGAGAAGGTACTACTACCCTGACTACATTTGACATTGGTCCAGACATATTATTAGTTGTTCTAGAAAACGATTTAACAGCAAAATACAAAGTTTTATCTAACAAATCTTTCTTCTGAGAAAAATCTAAAGTAAAACTAGTTTCTGATCCAGGTGATAACGGGAATGGTTGTCCAAAATCCCATGCAGTACCTTTCGTTTCAAATTTGTCAAGTATATCCAATACTGAATTAGCATAACGAATTTCGTAATGAGATACGGAATCTCCACCCATATCTGGTGAGGTCCACGATAATCGAGCCTTCAGCTCTTCAGGTAATACTTTGACTTTCATATCTCCAATTCGACCAACTACTATTTGATTAGCAACTGAAATGTCTTCTTGTGTAATTATGACTGTAGTTTTAGGTAGAGATCTTTGAAACGGCGCTAAGGGTTGAACTCCCTTTGAAGTTATTGAACTACCACAGCATGGTTCACCTAAAATAAAAAAGGAAGATTAGTAACTAAATAAATAGCATTTAAGAAAACAGAATTCGCATAAATTCCTAAACACTGTTATTAACATTTCTAATTGGCTTAATGTTATTGTTATTTTTAAAGGACTGATAACAAAATTTTGTAAATATCTCTTGACATAAGAAAATGCACCGTGGCGCCACCGTAAGGTGGCGCACTTGATAACTAATATATTTACTCAATAAATAACTAAACTTTATAAAATAAAAAAATATAACAGATTATTCAAACTGACAAATTGTAATTACCTTGTCTTTTTGAGCTGCTTGACCAAGTATAAGCAGTATTTCCATTATCAGTAGCTCTAACTTCAAAATTATATAGCCCAGGTCCCCATTCTGATGCACTAAAGTATTTAGTATATACTCCATCTCCTTTTGTAATATCAGGATCACCAGAACCAGTGTCTAGAAGTTCTATCTTTGTTCTTAAAGGTAGAGATCCATTTGATCCTGGTTTTGTAACAGTTACTTCTATTTTTGCTCCAAGAATTGGTAGGTCTCCATATTTAAGTTCAGTTAGAAGAAGTAGGGGTCCACCAGGGATATTACGATGGGTTCGGAACTTTGCCCGAACTACTGGTGCGAATATAGATTTTGGACTCGCCGTTACTTGAACGAAATGGGGTTGAGGGTTTCCAGGATAAGGTTCAACGACGTATGTCCATGTTCCACTCTAAAATAAAAAAATAAATGGTTAAAATGGTCATCTCCCACATACGAGAGCGTAAATTGGTAGAAATTACAAACAAAACATTTTGGATAAGATAGAACTGAATTCAAACTGGAAAATATCAGGTAACGAAATAAATTGGTATAAAAACAGAATGTTACTTCCTTCTGATTGGTCAAAGAAGGCTGTTTTTGGATGAGTGCTTCTTGTACTCGTTGAAGCTGCTCACAATTCAAGTAGGCAGTGATGGCTTGACCCCTTTTCAAAAACTTATAACGGACAATTTTAGTTGTTGTCCAACAAACACACAACAAAACCTTGTTTGGGTGCAAGGAAACCTTGGGTGGGTGTGGAATTTGAATACAAGATCCGTTTTTCGTCGTCAGGTTAATAATCGATTAAGAAATGGTTCATTATCGTTGTGTGAAATGTTTGCTGAACAAATGGTGATACGACTTAAAGGAGGCCCTAGAAGGTCAATCATTTTGATCAAAAGCTTGAGTCAATCGATTGACTCAAGCTTTTGATCAAAATTGACCGTTTAGGAACCCGTTTGTCGCTTAAAGCAAGGCTTGCTGGTGATTGATAGAAAATTTGAATGACTCAAGCGGTTGAAGAAGGGGATTGATCGTCTACGGCAATTTTCGTCAAGCATTGCGTCAGTCACAACGTGAAAACCATAGCGTCCACTGCTACTAAATGTTAATTTCCCGAAAACTCTGAGCGGGAATTCATTAGCTTATTCATAGAATTATATTGCGATTGTCCAAAATTATGGAAAGTGAAACGTAAGGATTATTTCAACAGGAATAAGAAAAGTGCAGCGTTAGAGAAAATCATAGGCGTAGAAAGTGCTAAAACTTGATTTTACATTGAAGTGAATCCGTATTTAAAATCTTTGATCACCAAAATCAACGCAGCAGGTCTAGCAACCACTAGCGAACGAACCACAAGTGTGCACTGATCTCATTTCTGATAAGAAGAAGGTTTTGATCCAAAGATTGAAGGCCTGATTGAGGTTGATTGAAGCGCGCGTCAATCGATTAACTCAATCGTTTGATCAAGCAGATTGATCGTTTAGAGCCTCCTTTATTATCATTTGTCAATTCATGTGGTACCCATTTGCTTAACTTCCACGTCGTTCTTAGCTAATGAAGATGCAAACGAATAGTTTCAGGACTCATACTGAACATTTCTTTAAGTTCTTGGCACGTTGTCCAGGAATTTGCGTACACAATCTGTCGAAGATCTTCGTATATGATTTTTGGACTTCCTGAGCGTGGTTCATCGATCAAACTGAGATCTAACGAAGAAAATTTTTGAACCACTTGTGTGTATTATCTTTGATGTTTTACGCGCCGCCGTTGCAACTTTTTTGCCTAGGTTGTACTATTTATGTGTGTGAGAAAAGAAGGATTCATACTAAAGTGTAAGTAGTTAAGAAACAATCGATATCGATCAACAACACAAACTTATTTGGTTACCTGATAAAAATTAAATAGAAAAATAGCTATAGAAATCACAACTAAAAAATATAGCAACACTTTACATAACTAATATAGTCAAGAGATAAAGTTTAAAATAATTATCAATGTTTAACACTTACCTCTGATATGTTAGCGTTGAGTGTGATCATTTTAAAATCGATGAGTTTATCGTTTCTGTCGGAGAATATTTGGTGACTGGGGCTGATTAATTTCAATCCTTTAATTAAAGGAGTGACAGTGTTGTGAGTGTAAAAAGTAAACTGTGCAGGGTTTCCCATACTGGGTTCTAACATAAAACTACCAGTAACAGAATTTCTACCATCGTTGGTGATAACCTTTCGGTGTATTTCCATAGGTACATCTATTTGACTTTTGGAGCTGAATTTCATTAGAATGTCATACAGAGCGTTATGAAGTTCAAAATAAGTTGTGAGTAGAGTTGTATCAACGTTAAGTTTTTCTTCAAATACGGTGTAATCAGCACCTCCTGTTTCTTCAGCTAGGGGGCCTAAATTATGTTTTCTTAATATATCTGGATAGTTAATTGTTGCTACTTTAATTTTAAACTTTTTTAACTCGCTTATTGTGGTTTTCATATGATTATCGAGATTCATTCCTGTCGCTATTACTACAATAACATTATTAGCTGGACCATCAGTTTTGGTTTTTTCTTTAAGCATAGTCATAGCTTCATTTATGGCACAATAAAGACATACTTCAAGCATACTTTCGTTTGGAGTGTAAGGAATAGCTGAATAAAATTTGTCTCTGTTATTAATTCCAAATCTATCATTCATATTAACGTTTGCTAAATTTAAAGCTCTGATTGATTGGGTGGCATCAGATAATACCAGACCAATGTCCGTATTATTGGGTAAAACACCATTAGCCCATTGTCTGATTGCTAATCTTAAATAACTCCATGATTCTCTTTGCATCATATCTTTCGAATTTTCAATCACAAATACATATCTAGTTACATTTTGTTTCTTATAAATTATTCTAGGAGTAGTATCTGTTATTTGGTTTCCGTTATACGAGTTTTGAGAATTTTTAGCAAAATCTTTGTGACTAATAATGACGTCTAGAACACTTCTTCGTTCACAGAAAAAATTGTGTTTAGTAGGAGCCAAACGGTTGTGGTTTCCTTCATCACAGAACATCGAAATTGATGGAATATCAGGTGTAAACATTATGCTTGAACGAGCTTTTTCATCCACCATTTTGGTAAGGTTGTATACTGCATTTTTATCGGAACAAACGCTAGAAAAAATAACGACAGTTAGATTAAGGACGACTGTTATATAAACAAAATAGTCATACGTGTACTGTGTTAAACTTGCTGTATCTTATGAAGTGAGTAAGAATTTTGGAGTGAGTCTGCGTATTTGGTCTTTGTCTTGCATAATCCATCTTGATATTGATATCGTTCTTGTTGATTCTGTCTTGGACTTACTAGTCCAAGGATAGTATTGGTCTTGGTCTTGCTTTTTTTGCAAGATTAAGACCAAGATTGCAAGACCAATTCTGCTCATCACTATTCTACTCTTGATGAAAAAATACGTTATAAGAACACCTTGTTATCATAATTGTGCTTTTTTATCGTAAGAGTAAATGTTTTTTTCTCTTAGATTTTACGTTTACTTTATCTGTATCAACTTCCCATAAGAGGCACAGTTTAAAACAGTACGTATTCGTCTTTTGAGAAGTTTTATTTCTTTGTAGTAATGAAATAATCCATTTTACACCAGATTGTAGACAAATAATTAATTTAATTTTCTTACCCATTGTCTTTAATTGGCAAATCGGAACAACCAGTAACTTTAACTTGTTGAGATTGGTCGTCGTGGTAACATATTGGATATATAGGGTCATTATAATAACCTTCCTCATCAAAGACACCAAAACGGTACTTGGCAAATTCTCGAACCAGTTCTCGGCCTAAAACAAAAAATAAATTAAATATACAACTCATTATTACTATGGTGTTTAGTCCAAAAAATTCATTTCAAATGAAAAAAAGAAATAAAGGTTACTAGGAAGAGGATACCCAGACCTAGAAGCAGAAGCAGTAAATGAACCATAACAATATTGGGCGCCAAACGTGGGGCTCGAATAAAGACATGACAACTAACCAAAAGGGATAGAACAGGGAGAAATTATACTCAATTTGAATTAAGGGAATACAAGAGACCACGATAATGTGAATATATAAAAAAATCAAAGCTACAATAAAAAATAAATCAAGAGAAGGGAAAATAAGTGATGAAAAGAATTTATATTTAGGAAATATATTAGAACAAATTTTAGAAATTATGCAAAATTTACAGAAAAATGCGAAAGAAGATGAAGAAAAACAAGAGCAAAATAGGAAGTACAACATAGATGGCTCTTGCATGAGTGAAAGTTTAAAAAGAGGCCGATAGAAAGTAAATAAGTACGTCCAAATATAATGAAAATACAGACAAATTAAATTGATTATGAAATGCTTGATATTGTATTTCTAAATTAAATCAGAGAACAACAGTTATTATCAAAAGTGGTAGCAACTGATTTCTATTATTATTTTGTAACTAAAATTGCAGAAAATTATTTTTTAAATCAAATTATTTTATAAAATTACAGAGAAAGTAAATTCTTTTTATTTTATCATTAATAAAAATTCTTTGTAAGAGTCAATTGTTTTGAATTAAAAAAATGACCGATAGTAAAGTAATCATTAAAAGTTAGGAAATCTGTGATTCTATTAGATTTCGTAAACTATTGACCTCAATGTTGTCGCAGGATATATCCTCTTAAAGATTATTATAGGATTCTATTGTGTTCTCTAATGATTACCAAACTTAATAGCAGATGCGCTGAAGGTTTTTAATGGTATATTAAACCATTATTCTGTTATTCGCAACAAACTATTAAAAAAAATAATAACAAATATTAAAGCAAAATCAATAATTATAGAGAAGAAAACGGCGAACGTGAAGATTCCAGTATCTAAACCCAGTATCTTTATTAGAACCCCACGTTGGGCGCCAAATATATTGTTTCTTTACTGCTCCGGCTTCTAGGTCTAGGTTTCTTATATATTCCTTTTTTGTATATATTTTGGAGTTTAAATCATATAACTTTTATAATACTAAATAAATCTACAAACCTAAATTATTGCTCTTTTTTAACAGTCGTTCAAAGCCAAGATAAATTTGATCTCCGGATTGACCGCAACCTAACGATTGCTGTGTCCAAACGCTGCCTCTGACGGGATCGCTTGGAAGTATAGTGACATCCGAAACGTCCCCGGAAGTTGATAAAATTGATGAGCCCACGCAAGAATCAGGCCATGTTGCAGGAAGTAAGACAGTTGCTGAACGTAAGAAAGCTCGACTATCCAAAGCGGAAAACAGGTATTGTGAAGCACTGGCAAGAGTTGTCTGAAAAAAAAAAGAAATAAATATATGTAAAAATGTTTAAAAATATATTTTTGTTTATGTTCCTAATAGTATTGTTAATACTGCAGTAAATGTCTCTCTTAGAGCATTTTTGATCTTTTATAGAATGGTAACCGAACTGAACTCCTCCTAAACCGCTAGTCCGATTGTGATGAAACTTTTTGTATGTGTTCAAATGGATTCGAGAATGGTTAGATTTACTATTTGGTCCACTATATATATTTTTTAGTATTTTTTTATTTATTTGTATATTTCAACGATAAAGTGACATTTATTGTTTAGTATTCCGAATTCATAATAGACAACGGTGTAGTTAATAGAATGGGTAGATACCCAGTAGATGGCGCTATGTTTTGATTTTTAGATAGCGTTGTATTTCGATTTCTAAATAAATAGAAAATACAAGAAACTGTAGAAAAATAAAAAATAGTTAAAAAACAACAAAAGAAATTGAGAAAAGCAAAAGTAAGAATATACTTATTGAGTTAAGTACTATGACGACAGGTGAGGTGGCGCAATTAATATCTCATATATTTAAACGAGCAATTCTTATTAAATTAAGTATCGACTATAACGCCACCGTAAAGTGGTGCAGTTGATATCTCATTTATTTGAACGAGCAAAATTAAGTACTATGACGCCACCGTAAGGTGGCGCAGTTAATATCTTAGTTAGTATCTGAGGGATACAGCATCTTTTCCTTAATTTGATTTCTTGTTTGTCCAATTTCCAAATTGCAAAAAAGAAATTGTGCATTATTTGAGTATGATTATATTCCAGTATATTAATTTAAACAAACTTTAATAGATGGGTATTTAAATAAATATTAACAAACAATTTTCTAACTTCATATATCATTAAATACAAGAAGCAGTCAACCGAAAAATAGAAAGGAAACGGTTTTTTATATGATTTTAGACAGAAACATTAATTATTGTAAACTCACCTTAAGTACATCTATTAGAATAAAAAATGGTTGTGTCGTTTTCGTTGCCCACACTTTTCGTTACTACCAACTTAAAAATTTTGTTATTGCCTTTTAAATATTTTAGATAGTGTTCGAGTTCAAGTATAATTTCGTTCAAAATTTATGATCCTCCTATAGTTTTTCCCAACAGAATATTCTTTTGTGTGGGTTGTAATGTAAACACTTATTGTAAAGCAGTAGCTTATAATAACGTTTGTTTATTTTCTGTTACTCACTGCTCCTAATTGTATTAATTCCATTTAAGTTAAAATATGTGTTCTCACAGTAATTTCGATTTAAAATATACAATGGATATTAATTTTAAAATTATATCTAATATATCTCGAGAATTTGGGGTTCATATCATCTATTAGATTTTGGTTTCTTTATGTATACGAAAGCACTTCATTTTACATCTTATTTAAGAATAGTATATTGTGTGGCAAGGGGTGAAACAAGACGATTTCTGACTAGGGCTGGCATCGCCCGGTCAGAAATCGTCTTTGTTTCATCCCGTGCCACACATTATATTTTTCATATCACATGCATTGAAACAGCGAGTTTTTATCTCTGTAGCCAGTCGAAGTAAGACTATTTCAGACCAATGCAACTGTCAGTCAGAAAAATTCTGACAGACTTGAAATAATGAGATTTGTTCCTGCCCTAGGGGTTTCTCCCCTAGGACAGAAATAACTGTCAGTTTCTGACTGACACTTGCAATGTTTTTTTTTAAAGAGGAGCAGAGATGTAGTAAAGGTTAATATGGGTGTTTACACACTTAAACTTAAAATTTCTTTTAATCACAACTGCTCTACCATAAATTACACTAATTTACAATAATATTAATAAAGCATATACATATCAATAATTTAAATGGCTTTAACATATATATTTCTAGGGAAATTTCCCGTTATAATCAGTAAAAATTCAAATATTTTGGCTCGTGCATAACATCTTAATATATTTATAATAAAGCGCAAAAGGTTAATTTCAACTAGGAGTGACAAATTCCTCTTCTGTATGGCACGTAGGTGAGGAGGTCATAGGATAGTACTATTAAAAAACTAGTTTTTGGTCTGGTCTTTGACCGTTAAACTGAATCTTGGTACATTACGAAATCACAATCTCTTTAATTGGTAATGATCCGGTCAGACGCCAATAGATTTAAATATTTGAGAATCAAAATTTACATAAAAATGGTTTTTAAAAAATGTCAAGTTGTTGACAATGAAATAAACACGTTTTGGTTTGTATGTTGGAATAAACATTCAGTGGGTGTAGCTATTAATATACAAATATGTAATTACGTAATGATTTTAAGTATTAATTTAAAGGAATTCAGAATTTGTAATGTTATAAATACAGAGTGTTTAAGCATCCAAAAACACGCAGGAAAAAAATAATTTTTCTTGATCCACTACCTGAAAATACGCACTTTTTGGCAACTTTTTGCTCCAGAAAGTCCAACTTTTATGGATTGCTTGAATTACAGATTTTCTTGATCCCCTACCCGAAAATATGCACTTTCTGGCAGCTCTTCGCTCGGCATCTATATTCCACGCGCCAGAAAATCTAACTTTCTAGCCTAGGGTCGTAATATACTATTGGTTTGTAATCACATTTTTAAATCACATTTTTATAAGGTTTATCTAATTTATCACAAAAAATTAAAATTATGTAATAATTAAACTACATTTTTTAAAGCTTTACTTCTTATGAGGCGGTTTGGCGGTATTAAAAATAGAGAGAGCGACATAAAAAAAAAAGTTAAATAAATATGAAAGAAAATTATAACGATTTATTAATAGATTACTTCCTAAATCGGTAGATCTTCCGAAAAATCGGTAGAGTTGGCATTACTGCTCATCAGTTCTCACAAAAAACGTCGGCAAACCGAAGCAAAATATGGATCAAAGAACATCAAAGGTTACTATTCTTGTGGGTGAGGACAGCTTCTTTTAGACAGTCCCACGAATACTAAAATTTTTTTCTCAAGAATGAAAAGATTATAAAATTAACCAAATTATGAAGCATACTTCAAGAAATTCAAATTAAAATTAATACTTGTGGGTTTTTACATAATGCTTTCTTGATTTATAAATTTGCTCTATTTATTAAAAGAAAAATATATTAAGATATCTTTTTCTTCTATCGTTATACAATCTCTAATTATGTCTAGCAATATTCTTTCTCATTTCTGAACGTGTATTGTTCGTCACAAAAGTCTTGTAATGATGAAGAATGTTACTATTAATCATCCTATATACATTTAATAAACTTTATTGTTAAAATGCTAATATAGTGATGTAAATGATACTAGGAATGAATAATTGGTTAGTACTTAAAGAAAATGATAAAAAAAATACAAAATGACGTAATATTTTACTGTGTAGGTTACAATAACGTCTCGTACTTAACTTGCAGTTAAAGATGAACAACAAATAGTTATTTGCAATTAGCATCGTTATTCAAGGTTTTAGGATTTCACAATCTAGCAGAGATTTTATTATTACAAGAATGTATTGATGATATCACTGATAGAAGTATATATCCTGCAATTTATAGAATGTATTCATCCATAAACAATCGTTATAAACAATAACAAAATTGATGTTTAATACAAGGCGTAAACTAGTAGTCAGTATGGCTCAATGATTTGAAGTCTGTTTTGAATACAAGGTTGTGTAACAATAATTAGACAATTTTAGTTTAACATTTCCTGGACAAAACAAACTATGTTGAAATTTGGTCAGAATCTAGACAAAAATTAAACATTTATTATAATAGTTGGATTTTTGATTTTGTTGTTTAAATTATAACAAAAAAGATACGAGGAAAATTGTATTGTATGTAACGGTTGGTTGAAAAGTATTAAAAGCGACACCTATTAACCAGTAGAGGAATCAAAATTTATACGCTATTTTAATATGTCATCTTCCATTTGAACACCAGACTTGGCTCCCGCAAACTATCACCTCTTCGGGCACTTGAAACACTTCGTTTTTTGTCGAATCAAGAAGCTTTTGCAGAGTTTCCCAAAAATCATTACAGAAATGGTATATCTTTATCTCTTTGTCCTTACTCAGTTCCTTTTCAGAGCATTCAAAAGTGCCTTTACTTAGTAAATGTTCCAAAAGTTGCACAGTTACCACAGCAACTATAAATAGGAGAAATTTTTGGTATAAATGACCATGACCACTTTTTATTACGTTCTGCATTGGGAAATCTTATAATAAACCTATTTGCTGAACTTTTACCATCTATTATTTGGTGTATCTCCTCTTATCTCATATCTTCTTTCTGTGTTCTTCATCATGCTGAATCTTTAGTTTTTTCACCTATTTTATTATAATGGCTTGCTTTTTTGGTTACATCGATCGGTTTAAAAGAATGTTGATTTTCAGAATAAACCTTTTGAGAGACGTAGGAATATTGTTATCAAATCTATGTTTAGATTAAAAAAACTATAATTTTAAATATAAAATATTAACTTATTGTTACGAATATTGATGTAACGCAACAACATGAACAAAGAAATTGAACTTTAGCAATCTTCGAATGAAGACGAGTTTGATATTTAGCGTTGATTCGTAAAAGATGCTAGAAATCGTGAGTGCTAGTCACGATTCGAACCTGTCCCAGGACTCGAATATAATGGCCCGATATATTTATAGGGCCGATTCCGGTACTCGATTTTTTTTATTATTTCAGTTTAAGTCACGAAACGCTTTTGCTTTGGCATAACTTATATTTATCGAAATATCTGTAATAGTTGTCAACTGAATTGGGACCACATCGTAAACTTGTCAAGAAATAAATCTGATTTTGCAACGGACTTTTAGTGTCATTTAAAAATATTTAATATTGAAGAATACAATAGGGCTATTTAGATTTTTTTCTTTGTTATATAGACAGTCACGACTGTAATAAAAATAAAGAGAGAAATTTTAAGAAAAAAATATTGTGCTTCAACTCAGTATTGTTAATTTGTTAAAAGTATGCGGTCATACGTGACGTTTTGGCCGATGGTTGGTATGATTATAATCGCACAGACCAAAAATGTATATTCGTTTTTAGGTTTTGGTAGCCAAATGGCAAAAAATGGAACCCTTACAGATTCTCATGTCTGCCTATCTGTTTGTCTGTCTGTCAGTATGTCACAGTCGCATTTTTCCTAAACTTTAAGAACTATACTGTTGGAACTTGGTTAGAAGATGTATTCTGTGAACCACCTTAAGATTTTACACAAAAATAGAAAAAAAATTGGGGGTTCTTCATACTTAAAACAGATACTCAACTTTTTTTTCATCAAACCCATATACGTGTGAGGTATCTATGGATAGGTCTTCAAAAATGAGATTTAGGTTGCTAATTTAGTAAGAGTGGCTTGCTTGAATGTATGACAAATAAACTGCGCCACCTAACGGTGGTGTTATAGTACTTAATTTAGTCTTTTCTTGACTTCCGTTTTTTCCAGAATTTGTGAAATTCCTGTAGGTACATATAAAATTATAAAGTGAATTGATTTAATAAAAATATTAAATAGGTACCGATCTTACGACCCACTTACAGAATTCCAATTATTATTTATAATGAAAACCAGCTTTCAAGTCTAATACGCCTAGCGGTCAAACAATCTAATATTTCAATACAGCCAACATTCAATTCGAGACATTATTAGCCGTTGCAATTTTGCGGCATACCCGTTTGAAATCTTTTACGTCTAGAGACTCTTTAGATAGTATATGGGAAAGTGGGTCAAACAAGCCGAACTTATCGATGATTTCTTTACGTGAATTTATCGATGATTCTTCTTCAGTTATTGCAGTTTAACCTTTAGAAAGTCTCTCCCATACTCTTGAGATTTAAAAATATAAACGCAGTTACTGAACATGCTTACTTGTTTAAGAAGATGAGATGTAGGATTGCCGTTAACTAATTTTTTACGTAGGTGAGTATACAGAAATTTGATTTATGGAAGGTAATGTCATACTAGTAATTTACAGTTTATATGCATTAAAATATATAGTCTTTAAATAAACTCGTATTGTTCAGCAAAAGCTAATAGCTTTTTTTTTAAACAAATAGATTATTTTTTTATTGTAACCCAAAAATCAATACATAAAGAAATAGATCCAACTTTCTCTAGTTTTTTCCACTCGTTTCTGTTTTGTGCATTCCGTTACCAGTGTTCTTCCTATCCTTTTTGATCTCATGCGGGGACATTTTCTTGCTCCCTTTTTCGCCCAAAGCTTGGTATTCCACCTGTTATCCTTTTGTCTGACATATAAAGTTCCATTTTAGCATAACATGTTGTTTTAAGTCATTAATTTGTGCTTTTTTTTCTTTTACTTTGCCCTTTACTTCGTCCAACTTTATCTACTTTTCTACACTCGTTTCTGTTTTGTGATTTCTGTTTGCAGTGTGCTTTAACTATCTTTTTAATCTTATCTGGTGTCATCCTCTTGCTACCTTTTTTGTCCATGGTCTCCAACGATGTAGCTTGGTATTCCATCTGTTATATGTTTGCCCGCCGACGTTTTATCTTAGGTCTTTAATTCTTGTGCTGTGTCTTATTCATTTCTTTCGTCTTTTCCTTTAAATTTTATTCCAAATAATCCCAACGCTGATACCTTTTATATTCACTAGGGTTACGTATTTTTTTTACAACCTTTGACCCATTCTGGTTTTAAGTTTCTGTTGCTGATGTTATTTTTTCAAGAAAATAAAACATTTATAGGTCAAAAAGTATTGAGCACAAAATTATTCTTCATATAACTATAAACATCCTGTCGATTTATGCGTATATGAAGGTTATTAAGATTGAACTAGTCTAGTCTAGACTATTACCGATAAAATTCAGCATAAATTAATTAACAGGTGCATTATATCAATAAATGGGAAAATAATATGTGATGATTCTCCATAGATAATTGGTAATTTTATATTGTATAGATTTAAGTTGGATCACCTAGAACAGATTGTGATTTTAATGGTTCGTTATGTCTATTCTATAAAAGGAATTTAATTATAAGAAGATATAAATCATACTGGTTAAAACAATATAAGACAAATAAATCAGTTGACAATACAATGTCTACGACTCGTGGCAACGTTTATAAAAATTGTACATCCCACACTTTTCCTGAGCTTGATTTCTTATTCTGAAACATAAAATTATAACATCTTTATTATGATTATACTAGTCAGTGTTATTTTATAAATATTTGTATGGGGGGGGGGGAGAAAAAACTCCCTTGAGACGAATAATCATTGTCAGAAGTTGTATGCTGTAATTTAAAATTTGATACTATGGAATTTTTCATATTTATGAAGATTGTGATTCGTTTTGATTCCATTGAAGTTTTAAGCTCTTTAGTCTACTTTACTACTATTTTCTGTGACAAAATCATTACTTAACAGTTTAGAATGTGGATTACTCATTACGTTATAATTGATTCACTAAAAAAGCGAGCAAGAGCGAACACGAGCGAGTGAGCTAGAGTCAAGACGAGCGAGTGAACAAGAGTCAAGAAAAGCGAGTGAGCAAGAGTCAAGACGAGCGAGTGGGCAAGAGTCAAGACGAGCGAGTGGGCAAGAGTCAAGACGAGCGGTTGAGCAAGAGTCAAGACTCTGTTATGGGGCAATTTGTAGCATTGTGATCCCCATTTCATATGGAATATGGAATGCTACTTTGTTGCAACTATTACAGGCTTTATAAACTTCGAGTATTGTTTTTGATATAAATTGTTTAATTATTTTAAAAACAAACATGAGAAAGCTCTACAAGTCACCCATTGCAAGAAACCGTTTTTTCTTCTTTTTCTTTTTGATAAACTTAATAGAACGAAAGCAGCATTTGCTTGCATTAATTTTTCATAGTCATATTTACTATGTTCGCACAAAAGATGGATCGACTGCGAACCGGAATATATTCGCTCTGGTACGCGAGCAAGTATAAGTACACAAACAAAAGCAAATGTTCGCTTTTGCTCGCTTTTTTGGTGAATAGACTGATATAGAGGAGGCGAGTCATTAATTATACACTCAATTAAATAGAATCCTCATGTAAAAAGCAATTACCACAAATTTTATTTTGACCACGATTGTCGCTAGACGTATAACCCGAATTTTACTTAAGTAAAACTTTTAGTGTAAAACTGGCTTTTAATCAGAATAGAAATGGCACAGTTTTGTAAACGTTTAATGATAAGGAAAACTCGAGTTACAATCAACATAAGATAAATATCCCTGGGAACATTTAGATATCCTCAATATAATCAATGCAGCAAGTTCAAGAATGCTTTCTCTAATTTTGTTGATAATGCTATCATATTTAACATTAATTGGATACAATTACGGATAAAGACATGAACGATAATCTAAAGGAAGTCATAAATTGGTTTAAGGAATTTAATCAGTCACATATTATTTAGAACACAAACATGTATTGATTCTCAGAAATTATACAAAGCATAAACAAAAAATATATTGTGTAAAAGTTAGGATCTTTCTTTTAATAATTTCTGTGATTAATTACGAAGTTAACATTTTTATACACCCGTCGAAATAACAACACAAGGAATCCTGTCAAGACCAATGATGATATTTTTGATATCTTTGAACAATACAAAGAAAACTTTATCTAAAAGTACAGATGTCGAAGCTTTAAAGGTATTGGTATCTCTTAAATAGAAATCAGTTTCTATTGAAATAAATTAGACGTTTTGTTAAAGATGATTGACGTTTTGATAGTATAAAAAAATTAACCTTTAACCTTAATCGTGAGTCACTGTTATAGATGAACAAGAAAATTTATACAGTGCTTTTTAAGTAAATTGTCGTCAATTTTTTTTTAACTTTCTAAATAGAAGAGGTAGACATATCTTCAAAACATAGCAGTTTCATAATCGTCATTTCGAAATGGTTGTATTCTCATAAAATATTTTTGAACCTAAAACAATCATTTAAGAATAAAGATAAGATTCATTGCACATCGTTCTCTTATCAGCTTTTTTAAAAACATCTTATTCATAAGTGCTTGTAGTGGAGCTTTTAGAATTCTAAAGTGATTTGATAAGAACCGCCTCTCTTTTAAAATATTATCTTTCTCGTTTTTAAATTCTTGGTGCTTCCTCGAAACAACAGCAATCTTAAGTTTATACACACACAATAATTTTTTAATGCCTTGGTCGGCATTTATCGCATATCTGGCGAGCTTTTGGAATACCGTGATTTCCGTCCTTTTCTATTTTGTTGAAGAAGAATTTCAAACATATTTTAACAAACAAACAAAGAGAAATGTAGAATGTGAAAATTGTTTTCCAATTTTTTTGATGTGAAACATCTATAGCGGCACGTAAATTAGATTTCTGGCGTGGTGACGGTGACGTCATGACGTAAAAAACCTAACGCATCGATAATAATCGATAAGAGATGTACTGATATCTTATATGAAATTGGTGTCATGTTTTGAGCGACGCGACGGTGGCGCGCCAACAATAGGGGGAAGAAGCTCATCGATTCAAAAATTTGGCGGGACAGGGTATGAATTGTTTCATAAAAACCTAACTCGATTCCGCCTACTGTCTATTCTATATATATATAAAAATGATTGTTTGTATAGGCAACATAATATACCTACATATTTTGCTGACCTGTAAAATTGACAGCTAGTCAATCAAAATAGATTGTTGGTGAATAGTTGTCATATAGTTGTCCGCGTAAAATTTGTGTATTTAGTTTTAAATATGAATAAACAAAGTGTTAATAAAGAAAGTGATGAAAAAATATGAATAAAAATGAGTGAGTACCTACCTACTCTATATACATTGGGGTGTCCGTTATTTCCCAGATTTGATTTTGTTCTCCAAACACCCATCAAATTTTTAGATTATGACCTAACAAAAATTATCAGACCTTAACCAGCCCTTAATATTCACATTAACCCGTGCCTAAATCATAATACATTTCCCATTTAAATATCGTTTATAAGTTATTCAACGATAAAGTTGTATTCATAGTTAAATTCATCATTTTCCTATTTTTTATTTAGTATCGCTTTTTGTTTGTACTAAAATTATGAAGTAACCACAATTATATTAATATAGTAACGTACTTCTATATAAATTTGTGTTTTAATAATTTCCTTTTTTAAGATTATTGAATTTAAGGCAATTAAATAAAAAGCTAAACGAAATCACTTTTTAAATTTATTCAATAAATAGTCATCGTTATCTGGAAAAAATCGTAATATTTTATTTTATCATTATGACATATTTAGTTCCTATCACAATCTGTTCTTTTCTGCATATTACTTTTACACAATAATGTCGATGTTTCACATCTGCCTGGCGTCCCGTTTTTTTAATATAAATATTTATTTAAATTAATATGAGGAATGTATGTTGACAAATGTTTTGATTTATCTTCTAATATGGGTCATAATTTAATTGAGTTAAGCATTGTGCATGCTCTTTAAATATAATCGTCTCAATTGATGTTGTCTAACATCGTTAAAATCCCATTAACTTTTTATGTGTTAACAATGATTTGGATGAGATTTTAAACATTTAATTATAAAAGAATAAGTTTCTTCTACGAAATATTGTTGGTAACATGAGAATTTATTCTCATGTACATATAATGATGTTTGTTATGTTTCTGAAAAATCTGACAAGTTATCAGTTGTATAAATTTTCGCTGACAAGAAACTAATAACAACTAACATTTATATTAAACCTATTTGTGTGATTAATTTCTAACTGTTTGGCTCGTGACTTTTCGAATATAAAAAGATATTACTAAATTTTAGATTTCAAACAAGTTTCAAGTTTCAACGGTACATTAATTTAAAGTTACATAAAAAATTGCCTTGTTTAGAGAAGTGTCTCTTCAATTTATCATACCTACAAAAATTAATTAAAAATTTGTTATAAATAGATACACTTTAGATATTATATAATAAATTTTAAGCTAAAAAATCAATTTATGATATAACTTTTGTGAAACGCAAAAAATTTCAAGCAAAACTAGCACACATATTGGTACCTTTTTACAGATATTTGCTCTGCAAAAATTGATCATTTTTTCCATTCTATGGCCACTCATATTATTATTGAAGCTAAGAAATAAATTTTTCATATCACATGGATTGAAATAGCTAGTTTTTATCCCTGTTTTGCCAGTCGAAACAAGACAATTTCAGACCAATGCAACTGTTAGTCAAAAACTGACAGTTGTTTCTGCCCTAGGGTGTTACATACTATTTTTTATAATGAACTTTAAAAAGTATAAAAAAAATAAAATGAGAGTTTTTCGAAATATTTATTTATGTTGGCAATCTTGACAGTTGTGACACTTGTCAGTTTTAATGATTTTAGATTAGAATGTTTGTCAAATTTGTATAAAATATTGCGAATTTAGCAATAACGCTGATAATGTAGTTAATAATTTACTACAACATACTTCTTGATTTACTACCTGAACTCTTTCGTTGAAAATCAGTGCAGTGCAACCAATTGTGTAAAACAAAAAGTTACCAAAAACAGTGTTACAATGAATCTATTTCGATACTGTTTTTAGTGTCGAAATAGAAACTTTGTGAACGTGAATTATAAAAAATATAGTGTGTGGCACGGGATGAAACAAAGACGATTTCTGACCGGGCGATGACAGCCCCCGGTTCGCTCGGGCAGTCAACTCTAGCCTTAGGAATAGTCTTGTTTCACCCCTTGCCACACAATATACTTCGTGCGATTCAAAAGTTTAAATTTTCGATGATAAATTGTGGTGTAGATTTGAAAGTGATTCTTTGTTTGTCAATTGACTAGAAAGACGGGTTGCGACTTAATTTTTCTATTAATAAGTGTATAAGCAAATTTTATAACAATGTTTACCTACTCTATGTGAAAGGATTTTGCAGTCTGTTTCGTTTTACTGAAATTTGGAAAAAAGCTACAGCAATTGAATGTGTTTTTAGCCGAACTATAATAAAAAAACAGTTATAACAGTTGAACAATTTTTCGAAAGAAAAAACGAGATGTGTCATTCTGGGAATGACTGAGATGGGTAAGCATAGCTTCCTTAAAGCTATGAAGTATTATTTGACCGAACATACGTATAAAAAAAATGTGGCATTCTGGGAATGACCGAGATGGGTAAGTATAGCTTTTTTAAAGTTCTGAAGTATTATTTGACCAAACTTACGTATAAAAAACATGCCATAACTAGTGAACACTTGCAGTAACATGCGTTCACTTGAATTCACTAAACTTGCAATCACTTATAATCATTTGCAGTTACTCGTAATCACTTGTATTCACTTCAAATCAGATGTAATCAATTGCGATCAGTAACAATCACTTGTGACCACATCTAGTCACTTGTGAACACGTGAAATCAACACTGCAGTATTACGTGACCAAACTTTCTTCACATTTTCGGAAATTGCACAGCTTTCTTATAGCTGTGTACACCGCTATAAGAAAGCTAATATTTAGAAAAAATGTCAAAAAATATTGACTAAAATCAAACAATTTTGCATTTAAAAATAGCAACAAGCCAACTGTTTTGATTTTTTTTTAATCAAGATTTATTTTACTAAAAATGGTACTGAAACGACAATTTTGAAGGTAAACAATCGACTGTATCTTTGTAATTGACTTATTTAACGATTTTCAGTTCAACCAGTACGTTTTTTCATCCAAAAGAATTTTTTTACTAACCAAACTGTTAAACTTAACGGTTTTAGGGAAGTTGATGGAGCACTTACTATGCCAAAGTTTAACTTACTTTTAAAAGCCTCAATAACTGTACAGTTTTTGTTATTTATTTGGTAATTTGTGAAACAAAGAAATCTTTAAAAACAAGTACCTTGCGTTAATTACAACATTTCTTTTGTCCATTGAATGTAGCGCTAACTAGTAGTTTTAACAAACAATTTTACTTTGTTTTGAGAAATTTTCTTGTTTGCTTAAAAATTGTTTTTTTTTTTATTTTTTTAACAATATTTTCATTAAATTTTTATAGTTCAGTTTATGTGCAATACTAAAATTAAACAATTAAAAATTTAATTATGATTTCATATACATCTCAGAAGGTGACAAAAATTTGTATAGATTTTTTAAATTCTCACGAATTAATAACTCTTCTAGATGATCTGACGTGAAGTAATAAACACATTGAAAATTAAATTACTATAAAAAAAAATATTAATAGATTTTCTTACAGGTTAGTTTAATCTTTAAATAAATTATTGAGAAATCGAGTGTTTATCTCTGACATTAATTTTAATGATATGTTTTTAGAATAGAGTGGTGTAATTTAAAAAATTATAAAATAATGTTGGTCAATACCGCAAGTTACTCATCAGTTAACGACTTCTTCATTCCTGAGTAAAGATCACATCAAGGACAAGCAATACTTAACTAATGTAATCAACTTAGATATTAAGTGTAAAAGATCTTTATAATTTTTAAATTATACGAAAAAAAAAACAATCTGCTTAATCGTGTTTTTTACATTAGGTATTTATGAAGTTGCACATCATTTTTAAAGTGAAACTTTTATTACATCGTTTTTTGCTCTGTGTTAGTGCATGTCGCATGTCGGTCGACCGACAAATAGGTATAAAGTATAAAGTAGGCGGTTGTCAGTGTTTAGTTGTTAGAACTTTTTGCTGGTGCATGTTGTTATTTATGGATTTATTTCAATTTTGATTACTTGAATTTATTATTTAACTTATTTTGTATGAATATTAAATTAATTATTTTTAACTTCCCGCTAAAAAAATTAATTTTTTTTAAATCGGGAAGTTATTGGTTTTATCCCGTTTTTCTAAAATCGAGTTTTTATCGGATCTCAACGTTTTGAGGTCTTTGGATTTCGATTTTGATTTTGATTTCGACGCCTACAGTTTGCAGCAGCTGACAGTGTAGTGTGCTCCACGCTATATTATTTGTGTTTAATTTTATTTATATTCGGTCCATTCCAATTTTCCAAGTATAAAATTAAGATTGATAAAGCGATTTTTATACCCTTAATGGAATATTATTCGAAAAATTTTTAGTTAAATGTCTATAGTGTGAAAAAAAGTTTCACTTTTCCCGTGGTTTCATAAAACCACACAATGCTTTTTTTAAAGTTTATTCACAAGTGACCCTTTATGGTAATTCTCTTTGCAAATATACTGCCTAGAGATAGTCATCAATTCTCTTTTTCGATGTTTAAACAATAAAATAAAAAATAAACTTTGCTTCAAAATACAGTTTTGCTGACAAAATTTTTGTGCATTCAGCAGTCAGCATTTTTATCGTAATAATATTAACATTAGGATTGATTTGTTTGCATCTGTGTTTTTAAAAGTAAATTAACTATTAAAAAGTATGTGATTTATATTTTTTTAGAAGATTATAGTCTTATATTATAGTAGGGTCGGAAAAATCTTGGAAAATGCAATTTTTTTATTTTTATTTTAGAGAGAAAATAACATCGATAGAACTATTGCTTGAATAAAAAACCCACAAAAAGATGTTTTGTAAAACACTCTAGCTGGATTTTCCGCAAAGAAATTTAGGGAAAACCATTAAAATTTTACTTTATTAAAAAAAAATCGTTTCTATTCAACTGAAAAATTAGTCTTCACAGAAATGTCATCTTTAAAAGAGGATAAAGATAAATTCTGTGCGATAATTTGATCTCTTAAATTTTTTGAAATTTTTTTCATGTTTTTTGTCGGCTCAATGTATCAACTATGGTCATCGGAAATTAATTTTCTTTAAGGCATTTTAAATTTAATATTTTAGTCATTAACTTGTCTATCTTCGATTTTCATATAACTTGGTAGAAACGCCGAAAAACCGTTATGAATGTCGCTCCGAACGCGCGAATTATATTTTTCAATAAGATGCTAAGGGAAGCCCAAAAATATGAACAATCCGCGTAGCGGCGGGTGTGTAAAACATATTACCACCCGAGTTATATACTATTGTTTATGTATATGTACGAACTTTACTATAAATTCAAACGTGGCTGTTTCTTTCCCCAGCTCACAAAACATCCATTTATGGTAAAGACGGACGCAATAAAGTGTAAAGAAGGACTGGAAAACGTTTAGCTGGTTGCACTAGGGCGCCATGGGTTGCTTTTGGTGGTGGTTTAGTAATGTTTAGGCATGGAATTCTTTTTAACGGAAATCTTACAACATCATGGGATGCCTTATGCTGGATTTACTGGCAAAGAATTCCTCCTAATGCATAATAATGCGAAACCCTTTAAGGATAGTAACGGAGTATCTTAAAAAGGTTGGGTTATCCAAAAATAGGCTGGCCTGCTAAAAACCCCGATTTAAATCCTATTGAGGATATATGGATCCTGCTCCAACAACACTTGGGAAGCTTCAGATTGCACTTAAAACCTTATGTGTGGGTCACTTCTTTTTAATTGATTTTAAAATGTATTCACAATATTCAAGCAATAAGATAAATGCCAGCATTGCATTAACACATCTAACACTGTCGATCGTTCCTACAATTTTTTAACATTTCTTAATTTATATTTAATAAACCCAATTAATGCTCATAACCTTAAGTTTACCAAAATTATGCATTAAGATATACATTAAACTTACATTAACATATTTTCTATTTACCATCACAAACTATAAGATTGAGAGTCAAAAACGTAGGTAGTACAAGATATTGCTATGAATTAACCACTTGTGATAGAAATATTCTTAAGTTAATTAATTTCAAAAAGTCATTGACATTTTGACAAAAACAATAACAATCATCTTTAAATGATTTAATTGAGAGGCAATATGGACAAAATCAGTCAGCAAGTGTTTGAAGAGCAGTGACCCTGTTTATGTTAACTATTCAGCTATTTATTAAGTTAAACAAAGCTTAATTCAAATTTGGTAGTAGAAGTATAACATACAAAGCAGTTTGTAGAGATTAGTTTATCATTTGAATGTATTAATGAATTTTAAAAGGGGTGCTATCAACCAGAGCTTCACAGACATGAAACCTACAGACCGTAGCAATCTAATATTACGTAAACCATTAACGTCCAATATATTTTTTAAATATAAATCTAAAGAGAACTTAATCTAAGAATAAAATTTTAAATATTCCGTATAAAAAACAACCTAGATTGTGTTTTAACTGTTTTTGAAATTAATTAAATAACAAATATCGTGCTATTCTAGATATTAATTGAAAAACAAAAGATTCGTGACATTTATTTACTCACGAATTCATTTTGTTTTGCTAATTAATGATGTTAGATATTTCAACAATAAATAGATTTAATTTTTAAGTACTATTTCTGATTTCTCAAAGCTTATCCTAAATAAAAACAACTGCATTCCCATCGTTCTTTTTGTAATTTTAATTGTTCACATACAAAAATGTTTTTAAAGATATGCTTTTTATAAAAGATTTTAACGAACCAAGTAAACAACAGAAAAAGCCGTTACAAGAATATATCTCATTATACGTATACCTATAAATTTATAAAATCATTTTTTCAACTACATACGCTTCTTATGAGACATTTTAGCAATCGTACTGTGTATTAAAAAAAAATGATTACATTATTTCAGTATTACTTAATTGAAAAGAAAATCATGAAAAAGCATTAAAAAATCAGAAAATTCCAAACCGAAAAATGGAAATGTTCAATGAGAGCTATTACAACACACCAATTTTTAAGCGCAGAGTCCCACGACAGACTTCTATGCTTCAACATATTTCTATTATTCTTTTTATTTTAAGAAAAATGATTGTGTTATAAAATACGGAAAATTGAATAAGATATAGACTACTAAAGTTTTGAGATCTTTGCTCAAGTTTACCGTTCTGGTTTAAAAGTTTTTTATATTTAATATTATCGGGGGTTGTTTATCTATCTTAATGTTCATCTTTTTATCATAAACTTAGCTAAGATAAATTAATTAACTGATGTTTCTTGAAACTTATCGGATTCTCTGTTAACAGGATTTTATAAGATATAATATAATATGACACTTTCAAAGTTTTGCTTTAATAACAAAAGTAAGAAAATATATAATTTCAAGTTTACGAATTTAATAAAAGTATGTTTTGCCATCTACCACACTTTCATTTTAGTGAATTCAATCCTCAAATCTTTGTAAAATTAAAATCCTAGCCGTTTAATTTTTTTTACAATTTTTTTAATCAGAATGTTTTCAATTAAAATGCTACGCTACTGGAATTGTTCCGGTTGGTAAACCCCTTTTAAAACTTATCGAATAACTGAACAGTACATAATTCTGCTTTCGGAACCATATATATCTACCTAGTAGAAAAAATTAACCGTACAGTAGGTAGATATTAAATTGCCTTGAAAAAATAATTACTGACTAATTGACAGAATATATATTTGTCTTCATAGAAAATTTTGAAAATTAAAAATGCGTCATGAGAGAGTAGTAAATTCATTATAAATCATTAAAAGAAAAAAATACACTTGACAAGAGCATTCACGGTTCATATGCATTTTTTATTTTATTTTAAAACTAAGAGCGGAACAAGATCCTTTGAATATGACAGGAAGCGTACCTCATTTACTAACGTCTCGTATTTTACAATGAAAGTCTGGAAGTTGATGTTTCGACATATGTTTGCATTTCTAAAAATATACTACTAATTAATTACATTTGTACAATTCTCAAAGAAACAAGAATACAAACTTTTTATGGTCTACACTTCCATGTAGGTAAGGATAATAATTTGTTATAACAGATGATCTTTATAGAAGCTGTAAGACTGTATCAAATTTTAAAATCTAAACTACGATACTATGAGATTAAACTTCTGAAAAATATACAAGTTCTCCCTTGAAATTATTAAACACAAAATTTGTAGTAGCCACTGATATTTATTAACGTTTGGTTTTATGATTTAGAAACAGAAAGGATCCACAATTGGACTACTGAGTTCCAAATGTTTGCAGATGTAAGAAAGATGAGTAGGTGGTTACTTGACCGTTATTAAAAAATAGTAGTTTACGTAACAAGTCCCGAAAGTGGTCTTTTACTGGACGAGTGGGCAATTGCAGGGCGAGCCGCAGGCGAGTCCTGCAAGCCTGCGAGTCCAGTAAAAGCACTTTTGGGACTTATTACGTACAATATTTTTTTTAAACCGGCCAGAATTGAGTAATTTCCAGTTTATTTTTGGGTCAGAAAATCTCATTTTGTCGGACCGGGCCAGAAAATTATTGTGATAGTCCGGTAAAAGCTTTTACCGGACTCATTTTTATTTTATGGCCTTGTCCGACATAATAGGATTTTCTGACCTAAAAATAAACCGGAATGTACTAATTTCCGGCCGGTTTTAAAAAAATAGATTTAATTTAACTAACCGTGCATGCTAATATTTTTACTACGAATTGATCATTTTCACATCTCGTGTATTTTGAAAAGATTCCATAAAAAAGGACCTAAAGCTTACAGTACATGTCAAGGACAAACGTAAGTACACCTATTCAGATTTTTTTTTGGAAGCCGCCTGCATATAATCACTGGTCACACTGCAGCTTAATTAGGCTTCTTATACACGAGACAATCCTAGGGAGTACAGGTGTCCCTTTAGCAGTGAAAGGCTCGTAACGATTCCTATAATAATTCTTAACTGAGTTCTGTTTAGCACTTCTAGCACATATCTCTTAAATAAACAATTTATTCAATATTGGAATGTTACACTTTTCGTTCCTTGACAACATTTTCTAACTAAAACATCTTCCTTCCATTACCTGCAGAACATCGCAGGGAAAGACTACTTTTATGAGAGAAGAGGATACAGTTTTAGAGGCTGACGAAGAGTAAGTACAGATGAGTGTAGATTTTGGTTGAACACAAATGCAGTATGCACAATACATTTCCTTTTAAATATAATAAGTTAGCATCATAGCATGACCAGTTTATAGCCCAGATTTAAATCCTATAGACAATTTTTGGTCCTTTTTTGATCACAAAATCGAATTAAGCAAACAATATGCAGAAAATGAGAGAGAGAATAATATAAGAAACCACAGGGAAATTGGAAATTAAATTTGTATACAAACTATGTGAGCCTGTCCTTTTTTGATATATTTTTTATGTAATTATCTTTAATAAAAATAATATTAAAATCATCATACACTGATAAAGTGTTTATTAGTTGTTGACTGATAACTCGTTTGTAGTAAAGTTTTAAAAAATGTAGATCTGTATTTTGTAAATTAAACAATATATAAAAAAACAATCATGTAATCATCAATATGACAAAGTACTAATCTGTTTAAATATTCACACAAAAAAATTATCTGAGAAAGTGAATCAAATAAGAATGCAAGTGAACGTGCAACATATTATCATTCAACGAACTTTAGGACCTAATGACTAAAAGAAAATTAACCGTTTTTCAAAAGCCCTGCCAAAGAGCCGTGAGAACTACTTAGATCTTCTCGTGACTTCTTGGAGAAGCCTCTTCAGGGCTTAGCTCTAGGTGAACGTGAATGTAAATAAATATACACTTATAAGCGCATCTTTTCCACTTTTAGCTCAGACCAATTACCGTACATCCAGTGCAGGACTTAATTGATTTAAATTTATTGAAAAGTAGAGGAAGTGTAGATAGTAAAATATTGAATAAATTGTATGACACGAAATTTTAGTAAACCAATCATCTATTCAAAACCAAGTTATTTAAATTTTACAGTCTATGTTTTTAGCTTTAGGAATTACATATGATGAGTAAATTTCAAAAATCTGTATTGTCCAGAAATTAAAGCGAAGTCAGAGTCGATCAAAAGGGATACGAATTTCGTATGTATTTAGAAAAATAAAATCTTAGGGAGTTTGAGTTATGTTTTTGGATAAGATAATTAAGGATTCTTTAACATTGCTGGTTTTTCCTAATTTTCTCAACAAAAAAATTAAGCTAGAGAGTTTTACAAAACGTCATTTGTAGCTTTTTTGTTTCGAGCAAAAGTTCTATTGCGATCGGATTAATACTTCTTTCTCTATGAAAAAATAAATAAAAAAAGCCGCATTTTCCGAGGTTTTTCCGACCCTACGAAGTCGGAAAAGCTAACTTTTCGATAAGTTTAGGTTATTCATAACTTATTTACCACCTTTTAAAAGATAACACTGGTGGCTATTGATTATGTACTATTGAAAGGAACTTCAGCGTTAAAGGGATTTTATGATTGAATATGTTCAATTGACTCCAAAATATGAAAAAGTGCATAGTTATCGAGCAATTTTAAAAAATTTCCACAAAGCTCTTAAAAACGCAAGGTTAAAATGGTAGCACTCTCCGATTTTTTATACTTTGGGTTCAATTGAACATAGTCAAACAAAAAACCCCTTTAACGCTGTAGTTCCTTCCAATCCTGTTATTTTTGACATAATCAATAGCCTAAATGACTAGAGTATAAATGTAACAGTTTATCGTCATTAAAAATCATTGATTCCGTCCCTGCATGCACTTAAGAAACCTGTCGTAATGTTAACCTTTCGCCCGTTATTAATTTTTTAAACCCAAAGGTTGAACCTTACCATCTTACTTTCGTGTTTAATGGCATAATAACTTGAAGAGAGAATTGTGGCCTTGAATGTAGTGATGCTATCGCTGAAGACTAATCGAAGAACTTGAAAATTGTTGACATACGAATAAATTTTCCTTTTTTACGTTTCTGTGGAGGAAATCGGATACTTTTAGTGTATGTTGAATGTTTTGTCTTGGTGTTGGTGTCTGTAACCGTTTTGTTCTCGGTATTCAAATTTTTTTATTGCTTCGTGACATTTTAACAATTTTGGTTAAGAATTATAGGTTGTGACAGTCAGGTTTTGTTATCTGATATTTTTTAACGTACCTACAAGATGTTTGTACCGATTGGGAAATATTTACAACATAATAGATTGTATTTGGTGTGTTAATATTATTGTTATGTAAAATACTAGCAAATAATTATAGCTATATATTATGGTAAACTAATTAATATTTAAAATAATTAGTTTACCATTTGAAATGTATTATTACTTTTAATTAAGGGCAACATCCATTGGTTATTAAAAATATGCAGAAGATTATAGAATGTAATAATCAAACCAAAAAAAGATATGAAATCTGAACGTTCCGATGAGAGGGTAAATTTAGGCTTCAATAATTTTTTACGCTCTAAAGGTTATGATTGTCATAGACCGGTAATTGCGTTAAGGGTTCGAAATAATTGGTTCTACTCTTTTATATTCCGTGATTGAGAACGTCCTCTCTGATATTAGATAGCAATAATTATTTTTTCCCCTTGCTAAAGTGCCTAAATAATTGTTACTAAATTCTATAGGGTGTAACAAAACGGTAGGTACGTGTTTTGACTTTATATTAGGTTTATTGTAAAGAATCCTTCCTTCTAAGAACTGTATCGGGTATTCTATCTTTAAGGAGGTCTCTTTTACCACACATCGAGTAACAATATTGTGAGTCATTTAGCAGTATACCTACCACGTAATTTGACAATAAATGTACACCACATACTGTTTTGGAATGTTGCACAAAGGAGTGACAGAAGAATTTCAAACGCTATTTATCGGTTAGTTAAAGAATAGTGACCTCTTTTATTAGATATATCAATAGGTATAATACAAATGTCAGCAAACACTTTTGCAGAAAATAAAAACCAAGAAATAAGTCTGTTTCTTGGCAACGAATATTCAATAACATGCTTAAATAGTACAAAAAATTGTATAGATGTATGAAGCAAAAAAATATTAACAAAACGTTACATTTTTTGCCTAATCATGATAACCAATTATCTTTACAAGCTTTTATTTAACTGAACTTGTACGTGAAGATGGAATTTCGCAAGTTAAATTTGACCCACTTCCCGATGTTCGATTGAGTTGAAATTTTGCATACTTAACAAGGATCGATGAGAATGCAATAATATAAAAAAGAAAACACATTTTTTAAAAAATTAGAAGATATTGTATCGGCTAATGACTGCACGAACACATATCTACTTCTTTTAAACAAAATCCAGCAAGGCGACTAGAATGGGCAGGCCACATAATGGGAAGAACACCTACAGAAATGATAAAAAGATTCACGAACTGGATACCACTAGGACCAAGAAGAAGAGGAAGACCCAGGTTAAGATGGCTGAACCAGATAGAGCAAGACGTAAAAGTAATGAAAATAAAAGATTGGAAGATGAAATGCAAAAACAGAAAAGATTGGAAAAGATAATTACCGCCGCAAAAACACATGCAAAAACTATAAAGAAATAAACTAAACAGGAATAATCCACCTGGAAAATCGGATTACGATATGCCTAGAGGCATTGCCATAATGCACTAGGATTGAACGGCAGTGATGATGATGATGTTTTTTTCGATAAAATTGCTCACTAAGAGTTTTAGAGAACCTAATGAATCAATTATTAGTCTCTCCCTTAAAAATTACTTAGATTTTAATAGAACCCACAAAACTAACTATCTCATCAAAATTTTCAAAAAAATTCATGATTATGTCAAAATCTTAAAAAGGTACTGTTAACGGTAACACCCACAGTCTTTCCTTTAAATTTTTAATATTCCTGCTGTATCTATGCAAATATTTTTAAAAAAATACTTACTAAGATCATTACAAAACCCAAGGAAGCAATTATTTCATTAAAATTCATTTAATTTTCAAACAAATTGGTAATTATGTCAAAATCTTAGATTTTTAATAACTCGGTTTGAATCCTGCTGGATGTCACATATTTTCGATTTCCTTAATGTTATTTTTTGTAGGACTAATTTTGTAATCATAAAAATCTCATCTAGATATTAAGAAAATCCTTTTTTTGTTGTAACAAGTTTGCACCACAAACCATGGATCACTTTTATGTAAGTCTAAATTACTGATCAGATCTAGTTATGAGATATACTGTAACTATTATTAAGATTTAAAAAATCTCGTAAAAAAATGAAAGATTATAAAATAAGCAATCATGTCCTTATAACTTCAAGATCTTCTCAAGATTTTTTTCGATTACAAATAATGTTAGTTGCATTAAGTTAAGTGGTTTAGTCACATTCTTGTTTATAATAAGTTACGTTTTAATATTGCACCTCGATATTAGTTCCTTGATCAATATTGCTTTTAAATCATAAGGCAGTTAATGTGAAATTACCGTTTTAAAGTTTGATAAATTAAACATTATCTAGTGCTGTATAATTTGTGTATAATCAAAAATTTTTCTATTTATTAAACCAGTTTAGAAAACTAGTATAATTTCTAAACTGTAATTTTCCTCTTATTTTAAATTCTATAAGCAATTTCTAAATCAACTAACTCACGCAACGCATAATATACAAAAATATGCAGTAATAAACGAAATACTAATAAATCTAATAATACCCATAACATATTAAAATATCGTTAGTAAATATAAATTTCCATAACAAACAGATGTATATTTATCCCAAAGGGATATTTAATCCCTTACTGACGAGTAAACACTGCCAAGATCAAAGGAAACGATTCTTTAATAAGACCCCTCAAAGTATCTTATGCATACCCCTATAATTGATATCCTTTGTTCCTTAAATTGTTTGAAAGTTTACGAGCGACATCTATTTATTTTCTTTTGTAATGCTAAGCTGAGTGAATTGAAACCCGGCTTAAATGTGCAAAAATATGCTAATAAATCTAATGCCATTTGCAGTTCACCGTAAACTATCTGTACTATTTTAGAATAAATTTCCATGGATTTAATTAATGGGGAATTTCTTATCGCTGAGTTTGAAAAGTGAATGGTTGTAGTATGAAACTGAATGTAAAATATTTTCCAATAATTTATAGCAATACGTTAAGTTTCTTTTTAGAAGTACAATACCTTACTTAAAACACACACAAGTGTTCGTCTTTTTTTGATGCGATCTTTATAAAACATAATTTATAATTTGGATAACCGATTTAGTTTTATATGATTTTTGGTAGTGTAAATTTTGAGGAAATTATAAAAATAATAAGATAATAAATAATATCCCAAAATAGCTGAATACGAATACTATGTCGAAAAAATTCCTCGATGCATTTGGGAATTTTGGCAACCTAGTTTTCTAGGATTCCCAGAAGAATTCATGATTAAAAAAATATTTAATCTTGTCTTGGGGACTCAGAGAGTTTGTTTCTCCCAAGACCCCAAACTGGTCTCCTAGAGGATTTTTGGTTATTGAGAAAAATAATAAACAGTCAAAAATATAAACACATTAATACAACTTGCTTTACAATTAATCAATAAAAAGCCTGAATTTACACGTCTCTAAATGCTTTAAGAATTTTTTCTGAAGCATGTTATTGACGGAAGAACAAAAGAAGTTTTTGGCAGCGGAGACACGAGTTCTGGAGCAGGAACTACAGGAATATCTAGACGAAACCGAATCAAAATAAAAGACATAATGCAGTTTAGAAGCGCCAATACCAGAGTGGTAAAAAAGGAAGATCGAAACTAACCTGGAAAACAATGAGGAATATTAGATTAGAATTTATTATCGGAGGACTGAGAGGATCGTAGGTTATATTTTGGATTAATACACAATTCTATTAGTTTTAGTAAAAATGAAAATAAATGCTCTGTAAACTAGTTCCACAATCATAACCAACATGAAGGTGTTGTTTTATATGACTGTTTTTAAATTGTTTCGATTAATATTGACTTAACCGTAAATTTAATTTGAACATTTTAGCTAATAAAAACATATTTTTTTGTGTTTAGTTAGGTTACCATTTAAATCATAGGTAACAATACTTTTCTGAACGATATTTGAATGAATCCATTAGCGATTAGCGCATCAATATTTCATGTCAGCATTTTTATGTGCTAGTATGTCGTCAGAACCTATTGTTAAATGTAAAAGTATCTCCATCAAAGAGGTTGCGGTTTTGTGGCTATAAAAATAAAAATGCCAATCTAATTTTTTTAGAATCCATTAAAGAAATTTATGAGAGCGATATTTGTATGCTTGTATTCTAGTTATCATTAATAATAATAAGATATTTTATATAGTTATATGAACAAATACAACAACAATTAGCGATGTTAAATTAGAGTCTAATGTCTTTACAATAATTAGCAACGAACCGCAAAAAAATATTTCTTTTACTACTTTCTCTTCGTAGTTAAACAAAATTGTAACTATTCATTTATTTTTATGGATAGATGTCAAATATGCCTCGCCTGTGCTGAAGAAATAACGGGAAAATCAGTGAAAGTAGTCAACCGTTTTGTCATTAAAGTAGGTATCTACTTTCATTACTATAAAAACAAATAGTTTTAATTAGCTTTTTAATACAAAAAAACTATTAATATTAGTTTCCTTTTTTACAGCTGTTAATTATCTTCTATAGATGGCTAAAATCTTAAAATTATTAAATTGTTTGTTTGGTTTTGAAATATTTCGTTTATCTGAGCACGATCATAGGCACCTTTCGTATAAATACGATCTAAACCCGATCGGTTCCAAACTTGTCAGCAGGTGGTATTTTTTCGAAGTTAATGGCTTGTTTCTAGTAATTTCCCACGAGGGTGGTCGATGGTTAGTGTTAATATAAGCAGGGATTTATTGATATCGATATCAGTACTTGACCGTATTGATAATTTCATAACTCAAGTACTTATTCTAATTCACCATAATACTATATTTTTTGTCTGTTTTTTGTAATTACGAATTTTTACTAACTTTTTCTAATTACTAATTAGTTGTTTTTGCAATCCGTAAAACTCAACAAAATCTACGAGAAGACCTCGATATAGTTATTATCCTAACAAGTGCGGAAAGTTATACTTTCCCGCACGCGAACTGCTGATGCCCAAACGACGCGAAGCGGAGTTCGGGCAAGCAGTTAAGTGCGGGAAAGTTAATTTTCGCAAGAGTTAGGATCAATATTTTTTCTACAAGCAAAATCACCTCGAAAATTATTTAGATATTTGAAAAGATGCGATTGTGACAATTAAATCTTTCATAGTGTCAATAAATACACGACTGTAGCTATAGCAACCCTACTTAAACAGGTGAATTTGTTGTTGCTTTGAGTAAGGTTTACAGGGGTGATTTAATAAATTATGATTTTTTTTTAAAAACAAACATTTTAAAAATCCATATTTTCATGTAAAATAATCTTAATTTTTTTTACTATTTGTATGTAGTCCAACAAGATAAAGATAATAATACAATAATTTGTCAAAAAGGTTATCGGAAAACATCTCTAATTAATAAAAACAAAATGCGTGCGGGAAAGATATATTTTCTGAATTAAAATGCGTGCGGAAAGTGTTGTATTACGCATGCTTGTAGAAAAAATACTTTTTTGCACGATAGAACGATTTTGCTTAGTTACCGCGTTTATTGCCTGATCAGTATGTTGTGTTTACTGAAACAGAACGGTAAGTAATTTACTTACTGTTCTAGAACGGTAAGTAAATAATTGCAGATGTGATGTATACAAAGCACCTTTGACATTTTAACGTTATTAAAATTTCAAAAGTGCTCTGTCTAATGTCTAATATGAAAAATATTTCTATCGTGCAAAAAACGTTATAAGCATCACGAACGTTAAGGACTACCGATCTCAGACAAAAATTGGAGACGTTGCTCCACTACGCTCCAAACAATTGTCTTCGATCGGTAAAATGTCCTTACCGTTCTTGATACTTAATATACTATTTTGCACGATAGAACGATTTTGCTTAGTTACCGCGTTTGTTGCCTGATCAGTATGAAACAGAACGGTAAGTAATTCACTTAGATACCGTTCTAGAACGGTAAGTAAATAATTGCATATGTATTGTATACAGAGCACTTTTGACATTTTAACGTTATTAAAATGTCAAAAGTGCTCTGTCTAATGTCTAATACGGAAAAATATTTCTATCGTGCAAAAAACAGCATCACGAACGTTAAGGACTACCGATCTCAGACAAAAATTGGAGTCGTCGCTCCGCTCCTCTCCAAACAATTGTCTTCGATCGGTAAAATGTCCTTAGCGTTCTTGATACTTAATATACTATATCGAACCCAGATTTTCAATTGCAACATGAATGAAGTGTAAAATTTATTGAATTTTTATACGAGAGTTGTCTTTTTAGTTTCGCATATAGCAGCTTAGAAAGCGCCACCAATAGAATCCCTAGACACAAATCTAATCCAAGGCATTTCAAACATCTCTTTTTCTTTTATTGATGCAATTTTCTATGCAACAAATTAGAATATCTACTGTACCAACTATATGTACTATTCTCAATTTTCTTCTTAAAAAAAGCTTACCATGTATGCTTCTATATAAAGATGCTTACCTGTAACAAAAAAAAATAAATATAGTTATTGCAACACTGAAAATATATATCGTAGACAGCTTATTTTGTTCATGTGAAAAGACCAACTGCTAATACTGTTAATATAATGTGTCAAAATAGATATAAAGACCTGTCAGCAACATAATACTTGATAGACGTAGAAATAAAAAATGATCCTATAAAAGTGATTTTATATCCAGGATAATTTTTTATAGAAAACATGTTGAAACTAGGGGGAAATTTTTCAGAGAGAAAATAAATTTATAAATGTTTTTATAGTCTTGTTCTTAAATTACATATCTCTGCAATTTATTAAACAGAAGCTTTTTGAATAAATCTAATCTATAGTTTTAGTAATATATATCACTAAAATTAATAAATTGAAGTATTGAATAATAAATTTGGTGGCGAAACCGAATAAGCTTAATCTATATCTCTTGGTTTTTATCGAAAAAACAAAAAATGTTAATACAGTTTAATTGTAGCTCCAATGGTGTTTACCAAAAAAGTAATATTTTGGTCAAAGATCTTTAGTAGAATCCAATTGATGAAAAGTAAAAAATAATTTATTTGAAACGATTTTTCGCTTGAATGAACAACATTGTGTAGCTCCGGATTAAAAGTATATCTAATAATAACTTTTATATGAAGCGTAAAATTTCTTTGGTTGTATTGGTCTATAGTTTCATTTAGGATAAAAAACATGATTAATTAAAACGAAAAATTATCAAAATATTTGAGATTGAAACAGGGCAAGACAGCTTTATGATCAGTTTTCTCTAAAAATTCACAGAAAAATCTTAACAAAGGTATTTACATTTTAGTGGTAACATTTCATAATCTCAACTGTATTCCTATAAGTAGCAAAACAATTACCTAAACAAAAATATTACATAAAAAGCAACATCAAAACCCATAACTTCCAGCTTGTTGATTGTATTAAACACAAGCAACAGTTGGTTAACATAGACCGCTAACAAACACTTCAAAAAACATGTCAGTTTATATCAAACGCATCAATGATGCGAGATAATTAAAATATTTAAATCTTTTGTAAGAGTATAGAAAATGCCATAAACATCCATGTCAAAATAATTATTTCTCGCTACCGGACGACGCCAAAGATATCATAACTTGTGTATGCCCGAAGCACGAGCAGCAAAAAGAAGAATAAGAAACTGTCGGTTCTTCCGAAAAGGAAAATAAATTGAATAACTCCAGGTTGTGGTTAGTGCTGCCTTCCTAATAACGGTTGTTGAAATGATTGTTCTCGATTTTTGTTTTGTTACATTTGGTTCTCTGCTGGAAATATATCTTCAATATCGACGAACTGGCCCGTCAAATAATTGATTCTCTCGATCGTTAATTCTTGTTTATAGTTAAAAAGAAAGAATAGGTAGCGACTTATCATAATCATAATGTATTCACCGTAAGGTGGTATTTAATAACATACTAAAATTTCACAATGTCATCCCAATTTTTTTGAAAGTTATACTTAGAACTTGAAAGTCGAAAGAAACTTTTTTTTATCGAACTTTCAAAACTTTGTCAGTGGCATATTTATGGAAAAAATGGTTTTTCCCATTCATATGACCAAACTTAATGTCTAGACGTAAAAATTACCACAAAATTTAGTGCAGGAAAAATTTTCATTTTTTCCATTTTCGCTCTATCACTCCTCCAGAATCGATCGTATCTTGCACTGACATCTACATCGATTAGCTGCCATAAAAAAATATTCGCAGGACATATACTTTTCAAACTTAACATCTCTATTTAAAAATAGTTATTTAATAACATACTGAAATTTTACATCGGTACCCCAATTTTTCAGAAAGTTGCAGAACTTTAAACTTGAAACTATACATTTTCGAGCAAAATTGTGACATGTCCTTTTTGATCCTTCATAAAAAAAATCCTTATGACTTATAGGCTTAAAAGTTCATATATTCATTCAAAAAGAGCTATTTAATAACATACTAAAATTTCAGGATGTCAACCCAATTATTTAGAAAGTAATAGAACTTGAAAGTCGAATGAAACTTTTTTATCGAACTTATAAAAATTTACGAACATTTTCAACACGATGTCACCCCAATTTTTTATCGATCAGATCTTGCACTGACATCTACGTCGATTAGCTGTCATAAAAAAATATTCTCAGGACATATACTTTTCAAACTTAACACCTCTATTTAAAAATAGTTATTTAATAACATACTGAAATTTCACATCGGTACCACAATTTTTCAGCAAGTTACAGAACTTTAAACTTGCAACTATACATTTTCGAACAAAATTGTGACATGTCCTTTTTGATCCTTCATAAAAAACATTCTTATGACTTATACGCTTCAAAGTATACATATTCATTCAAAAAGAGTTATTTAATAACATACTAAAATTTTACGATGTCACCCCAATTTTTGTAAGAGTTATAGAACTTGAAAGTCGAAAGTTACTTTTTTTATCGAACTTGTAAAGATTTACGAAAATTTTCTTATATATTTAAACGATGTACTAAGTCAATTACTATGACGCCACCGTAAGGGGGCGCAGTTGATACCAATAAATCACAAAACACAACAACAAAAAAATAGTAAAAACCATGAAAAGAAGAGAAAATATGAGAAAAACGACAAAATAGAAAAAGGACAACAAAAAAAATAGTAAAAAAAGGAAAAATATATCACTTGCGATTGACATATTATAAACAGTTGTAATGACTAATTATTATAAAAAAGTATTCAGGTTGTTTTTAACCTTCTATAACTGAATTGATAACAGAGCTGCGTGTGAAAATTTTTAGGTTAATTCAACAATAGAAAAGTAATGGTCGTCAAGAGTTTCGACCATTGTAAGCAAACATCGAGTAACGTTTGTTCATCGTTTATCACCTGCATGTAAATTTTGGGCTTGGCTGAGCAAGGTTAAAATGTTTGGTAATGTATAGTCCCACGATTTCACGTTTTTTAATCAACGTTTTGCTTATTCTGCTCACAACCAGGCAAACGCCAAAGCTAAGCCAAACCATCCTCTCTTGCATTAATAAACGCGTGTTAATAATGTGGTTCGAAGAAACGCTGTTACTAAACTATTGTTTGTTGAATTTCAATATGATCTTAGTCATTCATTATAAATGAATAATGCTTTGCAATATTTTTCCTGTAAATCTGAGTATGAAGTTTGTTACGTATATCCGGTTTTTGAATCTTGTAATTGATTAAAATTATTGTATCTACAATACTGTTATGGTTTTCCTTCGTGGATTCGGGATAAGCGATAAACAGCAGGCAAACTCAACAATTTATTGGTAAACACGAATAATAACAACTTCTTAAACTAATTTACACAAATTTTATACAGTCGCAGTTACTGAATAAAGTCTTTAAAATATCTCGTACAACAATCCGCTCTTTATCGCCAGCTATTACAACTACAATTATGTTTCCCGTCCAAAGCGGTTCCTTATATATAAAATTGAATCCTTCTAGAAATATCTCCAAAGTTACAACGAAAAACAACCTTTCTAGAATGGAACGTTCTAGCAGCCACTCGAATTCTAAGACTAACAAAAGTAGATACAAAAACACACTTCTCCACCAATAGCTAGGAAGTGACTACTGTTTAATTTGGAACCCTTTTTTACCGATATTTTTAATTAGTTTTAAATCTAATAAACAAACATTAAGTTTTTATAATTAAACACTGGAACATAGTAATTCGATTTACTTAATTACTGTATGTCTTTTACAAGCGTAACATATTTTTTGTAACAATTTATATATCGCTCAACCAATAAAATGCCTTTAACGGTTTTAAGAAATTAGGCAAAAAATGACAGTGATAAATTGATTTACATTTCCCTGCATTATTGTGGGTAGAATAAGTATTTTGTAAACATGCGGGTATATAAATATAGTTTCCTTCGATCAATTATTATGTATTGTACTATATTTAAATTTTTTGCTTCGATTTCATATTGTAATCTATTCTCGGTAAAACCTTCGAAAAGTAGAACATTTTGCTACACCAAAAATATCATATTTCATATGTATAAGCTTTTTCTTTCGAACCCTGAACTCGTTTGGAATCCGAAAGGGTACCTTTTGATAAACTAAAAAAAAAGTATTTCAACAAATAAAGTTGACAATAGGGAAAGGAACAGACCCTATCCATGGCCTTTATGAGAAGAAACCCACTTGTGGGAACCGAGAGTTGCTCTGTTTACTTTTTATTGTATAGTCTGCACCTGATTTCGACGCAACAGGTAATAAATAGTTTTGTATGCAATGAGAAAAATATTTCGAACATAATAAAATTCAGGATTAAAATTTTATAGTCAAAGCAAAAATTTATGCAATTCGGTTAATTCCTAAGAGGATTAAAAGTTGGCTGCGAATTATCAAATTTTTAATATTTTATCAATGATATCAACAAAACACGTAATTTTTGTAATATGTAGTAAAAATGATAAATGATGACTACGATTTATGCAAATGAATTTTTCAACAAATTAGTTCGTTATATCTCATGTAAAAAACACGTAAGTTGAAGATTACCAGACTGATTTCAAACCATTGAAAATTGTAGTTATTTGGTTCTGGTTTGTATTTAATTGCAACAGAAAATTAAAACTTCACTTATTGGTTTGTCGATTTGTCAGGGTAAAGTACTCATACACGAGAAAATGATCAGTTTGTCAACGAATAGTTATTGTATTTTATATTTTATATACCTTTATTGAAAGGTGCATTTGTATTTTTTCTTTTATATCGTTTAAAATTTAAAAATTTTAACCCAAAAGGAGTAGGTATACCTTCTTACTAACCACTAATGTATGGTCGATACAATTTCTTTCACTGGCCATGACTTGGTCCGGTGGCTTTAAGTACACACACACAATTTTTTTTTTATTAATCGCACAAATGTCAGCATTTGAGTGTTTAGTACATATCTTGGTTAAAGAAAAAAACAACCTCATGAGAAGTCCAAGTAACAATTGGGATAAATCAGTTTAATTAACATAAATCGAGTTGCACTGGGCCAGAATGCCTCCAGAGAAAAGTTTGGGAGCAAAAAATTATGCTATTATACCAACCAGTCGAAATCGTTACAGAGAGAAAAAAAATAGAAGCAACGTTAGTTTCTTTTTCTAATATTCTTATATTTAAATCCATTAGAAAGAGAAGGAAACACTGCTTTGATTTATTTTCTCTCTCGCACTGATGGACGAACTTTTTTCGGGACGCGCAGATGTTATAATTGGAATACAGGTTTAACAGAAACTCTATGCTAAATGATCTACAAAAGTGCAAAATATTAAAAGAAAGCTGAAGATTTCTTAACGTACATTAGCGTTAAAAATGCCAAGCCTAACCAAATCTGACATTGATATTATCAATGAAATTTCGATACCTTTTCTGATCCTACAAAATCCATCGTCATTAAAAGAATTGGATATAAAACTTTTATGTATTTCATATTGCTTTGTTTTGTCTACCACTGGACCTTAAGACATACTTCTAAGGTGTTGAAAATAGATTTATTTAAAAATCTACCTTGCGGCTTCCATGTAAGGAACAAAGTAGGTATAGATAAAATCTCTACAAATATTCACACCGTTACAACAACCTATTAATATGTTAACAGTAACTAGTTTACCTAAATATTTTTCCCCAAATCAGGAAATGAAAGAGTTTAGATTCTTAGTGAATTTTGTTATTTAATTCGTTGTTTTCGAAGGAAATTTCAATTAGCCTTTTAACTTCCTTTCACGATTGTGAAAAATTACTCAAGCAAATAATCAAATAATTTGAATACACCTGCTCAGTCGACATTAGAAGAATGAGAACATTATTAGTAAGTGATAAAATATACATATACTTATGTAATAGAAGTGCAGCTCAAGGCCACGTATACAGCCATGCAATTTTAAAAAATCGTGACTGATCAAAATTGATATGCCACGATTTACCACATAATATATGTGAAAGGAATGCTTCTATATAAACAGGATGAATAAGTCAAGTTTCAAGATAAAAGCCTTTTAAAAATATCAGTTTACCTGTCGACACATTGATCCTTAAAATGTCATTAAGAGTAATATGTTTACAAACAATTGTTTTATCGGCCAAATAAATCAGTATGGACCATTGTTTAAAAATATCTTAAATGACAATACTGTCAACTGTTGTTCATTTATTCATTAACTATAGCATTTTTTTCATTTTACCACACGTAATCCAAATTTAATATTAGTAGTTTATTTATTTGAGATATTTATTTATATAGAATTTCTCATCTCAAACTTCTTTCAAACAATAAACATTTATGGGTTGTGGATCTTCTGATTAATACTTTTTTTATTTTTCTTTTTATCTACTCCTAGATAGAATCAGGGACTTTCTAGAAACTAACTCCATAATCCCCCCTTTTCAACATGGATTCAGACCAAACCACTCTACCCAAAACCCGATTCTAGAACTACAATCTTTCTCTTCCTCTGCCCTAAATCAGAGAAAAGTCGTCTTTGCCGTATTTATAAATGTCCAAAAGGCCTTCGACAAGGTTTGACACGCTGGCCTTATTAGAAGGCAAACAGTTTTGTTATTTAATAGGGAGAGCTCGTATTTTGTACATATTAAATATATTAGAATATTGGATCTATACTATAATATAATACATTTCTATATAAAATATTTTGGTTACTACATGTATATTTTAGAAAATATAACCTTCGCCAATATATTATTATTAAAATTAGTTACACCCATAATTTGAAGGTTCTTTTATTATATTATTCCAAATGGATACATAGATATAATAATAAAGAATAAAATGAATGAATCATCCTTGTATACTATTTTTTAACAATTCAAAGTCATATATAAACATAGAGATTCAACTAAATAGGTATTAGTTTCAATAGAAATTCTGGGAATGTATTTTTAACAATTATACGCACTAAAAAGTAATAATTAAGATTCTATTTTACTTTCTTGTATATGATGTTAATCAAAATTTTTATGATTGTTTTTCTTAATTAACTTCACAAGAATTTTGATGGTATCTATTTTTTCAGATCTTTTACATATAAGGAAATAGGACAACATTTATAGAAACTAATGTGTTGTTTAACATTTTAATTGGAGCGTATTTTCGATAGCTTATTCAAACACTGTCGCAACAAGGAACATTTCCGATTGAGACGAAGTGTAATTATCCTGTCAATTGCAGAAAATTTAATTTAAAAGTGTCAACTACATAGCTAGTCTGCAAACACTTTCGAGAATGTACCTATATACAGGATCATATTTTTTGTATATTATTATGTATGGAAATAATAATTAAAAAAATATTATTAATGGTAAAAGAAATGTTAAAAATGGTAAAAATAATGCAAAATGTTAATACATTTTTGCGAGATCGTCAATTTGTCTTTTATTTATTTATCAGATTCTGAAAACATGTGTAAAAAGATAATTTTTTGAAGCTAATTTAAAAAGCTCCATGAATAACCAGTGTATATACAATAATATATGCACATACATATTCAAGCAATTTGTGAATTTATAATGTTAAATAAAATTTTAAAAACCAATTTTGGGTTGACCATATATGAAAAGTATCTAAACAAAATATTAAAAACTTCTTATTTGATTAATAATGTAATTTTTAGAGACCCAACCAAGCAATGTTTGCAAACACTCACCCGCGCCGAACAAGGTTCGCGAACCCTGTTCTAGAACGCTCTACACTACTCTATAGCGTTTTGCTACTTTTCGGTGAACTGACGAATCATCAAAGGGGTTTAATATTCGTCTTGTATACAGTGTAAACTTGTAAACATTATAGGACAAGAGCTCGAGCAGCTATCGTTGAGTGAACTAACTTTTCGGTGTTGTTTTCGTTTAAACTTATTATTATCTTATTCCGTTGTTATCGTTTAGTTTTTAGTCTCCAATTGGAGAAAGATAAGTAAAACGTGCTTAGGCTGTGTGAACGTTAGCCCTTCTTGCATGTTTGCCAATGATTTCCAACGTTCTCAAGCAATGTTCGGTTGTTATAAATGAGCCTTAAGACCTTTAATCAACTTTTTGAAATGTCTACAAAAACAATAACCGACTCTGTTACTATAAGGTAAATCTTTCAAGAACTCATTAATAAATAACTAAATTACAATATTCTATTCCTAGGTTCACCCATTTATTTAGCAGTCTAATTACGAAGACGTGAATGGCTAATCAAATTACCTTTGCTACAAAAAATAGCTATGCTATAACTATATTATACGTCTGGTTATTTTTGAACCCATTATTAAATTAATGTTTGCTTTTTTACCGAATCTATCATTATGTTGTTTTTTCAATCTATCTATAGACAGGACAGGCGCGTTTGAAATATAATACCCTTCATCCTCTAAACGGTTTCCCCACAAAACTTGCACTTTTGCTACTTCATTAATTTCCTCGTACTTACCAGATGGTTTCGTCAGCGTATTTTTTTGTATCTAGATAAAGTTACCTGAACGTGTAAATTCTAGCTAGTAAGTTAATACGCACCTTACTCAGAGGCGCAGCATCAAAATATCACAATCAAGGATGTGATTTTACACCATCAGAATTAGAAATATAGTACGATACGTGCAACCGTTGACAAAAGTTAATACGCACCTTACTCAGAGGCGCAGCATCAAAATATCTCAATAAAATATAACTATACGCTATCTAGAATGTGATATTACACTATAAGAATTAAAAATATAGTACGATACGTGCAACCATTGACAAAAGTTAATACGCACCTTACTCAGAAGCGCAGCATCAAAATATCTCAATAAAATATAACTATACGCTATCTAGAATTACACTATCAGAATTAGATATATAGTACGATACGTGCAACCATTGACAAAAGTCTATGAACAAAACTTCATTTTCTATGATGCCAGTAGGTAAAGGGTAGGTACGAAAGATAGGGAAACTAGGAGAAAATTCGCTACTCATTTTTGTCACGTTTTTTTGTCCTAACACCTCTTCCAAACATCATTAAAAGTTTGGCTTTAATAAAACTATTTTAATAGAACAAATGGTTAAAAGTGTTAAAGTTGCTTTAAGAAGAAGGTATTTTTTTAAAAGATACCAGTGCCCTTTAAATTGTGTTATCTTTAAGTTATTTACAAATATATAAAAAAAATGCATCTCTTCTATGCAACTACCTATTTGTAAGGTCTGTTGCACAGGGGATACCAGTTATTGTAAGAAGTAAAAGTTATACCGGGTTTTAAATAAAAAAAGTTGTATAGAATGCTAATTGTTGATACTACGTGTCAAATTGTTTACAAATATTACGTATTACTTGTATCAAGTTTGCGTCCTGACTGACTTTATTTCAATCTCGAATTCTAAAGCTATAAATTTAATGCAATAGTAAAAGAAGAAAGTTGTTAGTGTTGACTGGAAACAGTTAACAATAACTTAGGAATCTCAAATATTTAAAAGAAGGTTATCAAAATCATTGCCTCAAGGATATTACCAAACAACTATGGTTGTAATAAAATTTATAACCCCTCTTCTCTTGGCGCCTCTGTCTTTTGATATCTAGCTGCCTGTTTACCTTTTTAAGGAAGACATGACATACGTTAAACGATTGTAAATGTTGATTAGGAAAAAAGTTTTGTAAGATTGTTAACTATGGTGACGACTAGTATTTTTATTTTATAATAGCTGTGTCAAACGATGAGTTTGATTTATAATTACAAAAGTTTTTTCAAGATTTTAAATGATTATGGAAGATAAATGTTGGTGTTAAACATATTAATGTTTTTTGGTATTTGAAATAAGTAGAAATATTCTAAGAATATAAAGTCATAACTGATAATACATCTGTTTGATTGGAATATAATTTTTTAGAATGAAGAGGATCTATTTTAAAAGTTATCATTTATTCCTTAATGTTTTGATATTCCTTTTTTTTAATAATTACATAAAAAGTAAGTCGCTGGATGGACTAAAAAAACATATATGTATTTTTAAACCATTCTTATATAGGGTTTTCCAACTCTCTAAAGGAGGAAAATTGTTCATGATGCATGGATTAAGGACCTCTGTGCGCAGGGTGCAGGATAACAACTAAGTTACAAGATTTATTTGTGAGAAAAGTGGGAAAAATATTAATGACTCAAAGATTTACGTTTTTAATGATCGGCTAGCTCAAGAATGATTTTCAAAAAAGGATAAGCGAAGTGCCATCTGTCGCAAAAAGAACCAAAGTTGACTTAATGATCTGATTTTCATGTAAACTTTAGATTCTTACTTAATAAACTAACTAAAGATGTTAAAACAGTAGTCAGTCAACTGGCAAAATATGTTGTAAGCTTTTTAACTGTACGTGGATTATGTTTGCTTTAATATATTACGAGAATCATGTATGAAAGATATTCAATGGAATAAAAGAGTGTATGGTACCTTCTTTGATCTGATAGACAAATCTCCACATGTTTTAATTAGATTTTGAACTTCATTTATAGTTGAATAAGTTTTTTTTGTATGATAAATAAACTTTAAATAATTCAAATTTTAATCGTAATTATATCAAATTAAACCAGTAGGTTTTCTATCACATCTAATGCGTTGAAGATAATTTCAACTATATTATTTAATGAAAAAGATTATCCATCCTCAAATGTGGTGGTTTATGACATAAACAAAAACTCAAAATCAATCCACATACGATATATATTTGTTGTTCAAAGAAATACAAAAGGTTGGCAACTAGTTTCGGGATATGATTCCCATCTTCAGGCCTTAATGATTAAAGATATTAATGTTCAAAAATTATTGGATAACATCAGAAACATGGATAGAGTCTTCCTAAACTTCAATGACGTTGTGTAATAAGTTGTTCAAGAGAATTAGATTTATGTGGATTAAAAACAGAACAAAAACATTGTAATCAAGGATTACTTAACAAAGTAAAGTTTTTATTAAAAGACAAAACAATTGTAAGCTGGCCAGCTAACGAAACAGAAAGTAATAAATTCTAAAAAAGCTCACATAAGAGCAAAGAAATTGGCTTCATAACAATGAAGCCAATGAAGCCAATTTCTTTGCTCTTATGTGAGCTTTTTTAGAATTTATTACTTTCTGTTTCGTTAGCTGGCCAGCTTACAATTGTTTTGTCTTTTAATAAAAACTTTACTTTGTTAAGTAATCCTTGATTACAATGTTTTTGTTCTGTTTTTAATCCACATAAATCTAATTCTCTTGAACAACTTATTACACAACGTCATTGAAGTTTAGGAAGACTCTATCCATGTTTCTGATGTTATCCAATAATTTTTGAACATTAATATCTTTAATCATTAAGGCCTGAAGATGGGAATCATATCCCGAAACTAGTTGCCAACCTTTTGTATTTCTTTGAACAACAAATATATATCGTATGTGGATTGATTTTGAGTTTTTGTTTATGTGATATTATTTAATGTTTTGGTACTTTGATTAGAATTAAAAATTACTTTAAACTTTGGTTATGAATGTGATTCGAGAAGCTTTAAATAATACAAATCTATTCATATGAAAGACCACCTGTGAAGTAAGTCGTATACATGAAAATTTACTTGCTGGTAACAAAATTATCAATTCTTCACACCCAAATAGAAAAGATTTGGTAAAGACCAATTTGGTGAAATCAATTTAATGAGATGCCAGTAAGACTTATTACTTAAATTTGTTTCTTAGATTCATCAAAGTAATCTCTCTACACGCATACATTCCAAAATTTCATTAGGATTAAAACGGAATTGCCATGAAATCTTCTTATCCTTTCTAACTAAACGAGTTTTTAGTAGCATATACAAAATATAAAAGGTTTTTGATTAAAAATGTATGATTGTTCCGTGGTTCCAATTTTTTACGTCCAAAATGTTCAGACATAATTTCACGGTCTTTATAAGTGGCTTATCATGCACTGAAGAAAAAGTATATTAAATTTCCTTTTTAACGAACTAGAAAGAATTCAGGAACTCAACTGATTTTACGCTAGGCTTATATATATTGCCTACCTGTGTGTATCTAAAATGATTAAAAATATGTTTTTGTTCCCCAAAATTTTGTAACAAAACAAAATTGATTTGTGATAGTGTCAAAACTAAACGTAAAGGAGTCTGCTATGAATTGAAACCTTAGTAATGAAATTAAACTTAAAAAAATACTTAAATTGGTGGGTTAGTAAATTTTTATCCTTCTTATACTCTGCTATAGGACTTACTGCCCTAAGATGTCTTATTTTAAAATGAAGACAAGTCAATCTTGGGTATACAAACTGCACCACCTTACGGTAGAGTCATAGTACTTAAGTAGTTAAATATATGACATATCAACTGCGCCACCTGACGGTGGCGTCAAAGTATTTACTTTAATAAGTATTTTCTTTTCACAAGTTTTTCTGCCTTTTTTGAATATTTACTGTCAACAGATACACGGTGTGCAAATTTCACTAAAATCAATTTAGTAGTTTAGGAGTCTATTGTGGACAAACAACGTGAGGTTTTTCAATCGGTAATTAGCTTGACCACTCATGCACGAATTGGTTAAGGATATATTTTGTCACAAACTTATAACCGATCAATAAACGATAATAATAATTGATATGGCTCGATATTCATGAACAGAAGTATAAGCTGCCTATTATCTGTTTTCCACGGGGGGTCGGTCCGTTTTTCCTTTGCTTTTGTTCTATCCTCACAGGTCGCTGTGTGATTTCGCTCGGTTTAATATTGAATTCCATTCTCTTCTGTTTATGTCCATGGTCCTCTAGTCATGAATGCCAATCTTGGTAATATCTTTTCTTACTTGGTCTTCCTATCTACACCTTGGTCTTCTTGATGGTCTCGTATTTACTGGTTTTCACCTTTGTATTTTCTTTATTAATTTATCTTCCTCCCGTCTTGTACATATAAACAAATGAACTTTTGAGCCTTTGTGTGTCGCAAAATATCTTCTCCTTTCATTTGCCCTGTTATTTTATAATTAAAAAGTTTTCTTAACTATCTTCCATGGATCTTCTTTGGTCCGAGACCAGAATATTCATAAAAAATATTTACTGGACAAACACATTTTAAAGAGATAGAGTGGGTACCCCATTATTTTATATCTTTTCAATCAAGTGACCATTAAAAGGTAAGATTTTTGTCTATTTTCTATCAAATCACATAAAATGTGAACTGTATTTATGTTCATGCGCACGTAGTACATATCAATCAAAAAAAGGATCATCTAGGAACAGGCGTTGTAGTGCAATTTCGTTAAGACAAAAATCTGGTAACGCAGAAATAAGCTTTTTCTACTCTACCTCACATTATGTATCAATTTTTAGTTCGTGAAAACTGTCATTATAGACAGCAGTGCGTGAAGGATTGAAAGGGTGCGTGAAGTAACAATGTATTTTAAATGGGATTTACTTTTTCGCACTGTTTTTGACACACCTTCATATAATCAAATATCCTTAGCATTCGCGTTGCCATGGTGTTGCTATGAGAGCATTAGTTTTGTTAGTATCTTGTAAATGAATTGAAAATAAATTGCTGTCTTGTAATTATTTTTTATTTGATTATCGTAGATAAAATATTGTATGAAACTGTGCGTGAAGTGCTTTTTGCGCACTTACGCGACATATAGTACTCGCTTCGCTCGTGCTCTAAACATCGCGTGCGTGCGCAAAAAGCATACTTCACGAACTGTTTCATAAATAACTATTTCCTTTTTCTATAACAACTTATTTTATTCTATTATATTGTGAGTTGTAAACATTTGGAACCAGATACTATCGGAATAGAATCTAATTCTGACCCAAGAGAAACCCTCATTAAATGTCTAAATTTCTAATAATTTGCCCTTCGTATTAAGCTTGTTAGGTTGTCGAAAATCTAACGATTTATATTCAGTACTAAATTTCCCAAAAGAATACTCTCGTTAAAGTAAGAAGGGTCGATTGATTGAATTTAAGAAGATTTATTGAATTTCCGCTTTTTTTGTGCCCTTGCAACTGTAAGTTTGTTTGAAACTGTGACTCATACTATCATATCATTTATAGAATTTAACAGAATTGGTATTATTAAATAGACACATATATTTCAATTATTACCTTTTATAATTCTATAAAAATTCCTTTAAAAGGTGATGTCGGTTTATTTATACGTAAAAACGGTACGCTACAGGAATATCTAAGTACATCTACCTATAAAATTTTAAGGAAACACCACACCTTTTTGCATATGTAAGTACTTAGTCAGTATTTGAACGGTTTAATATATGCTTCATTGTTTCTTCTTCTTCTATTGATATCTTTCCGATGATTTAAATGACGAATAATGACCGTGCCTAAAATATTTGTTAGTAGTAAAAGGTGTTTATATCCACATAAGGATTTTATGTAACTATGAATATGATATATGTTATATGACATTAAGAAGAAATTGAAAAAATGTCGCATCTAGCAAAAATCGAGCCCGCAACTTTTGCCTCAACGCGGGAACGCTCTAACCTCTAAACTGTGAATGCTTAAAAAGTATGTAGCTTTTTTGGTCGTTAAATTCGACTCATGCCACATGTGACACTTTCTCACTCTTCCTTAAGCACATATAGCATGACGTTAATGAGAAAGAGATTATGTCACATCGACAATTGAAACATCAAACTCAAAGTCACTTTTTTGTGCCCTGTCATAAATTTTTATTCGGTTAGGAGACCGGAAGCATTGGTTTACGATAAATTTTCTTCCAAAATACTAAACTTATTAACATTTATATAGCTTATAGGTAAATCGTTATTATTTAGTTGACCTACAAATACCGACGAGCCAATGAAGACTGCACCATCGTTGTTTGAACTCAATACTACTTATCTCTTGAAAGGTTAAGCCTTAGAAGTACACTTTCACACGTTTGTTTAAAACAAACACGTTTTAACGTTAAGCAATTCTCCTTTTAAAGGATATTGAAGGTTTAGAATGGAATCTTTAATTTTTTGACAAGTGGATTTGGATTATAGGAGATGGGTTGCTGTTACTACGTTGAATCTAATTTCCATTAATATTTAGTTATGAGTTCTTATAATAACAAAACATTTTTTTTACTTTCAATGAGTCATTATTTAAGTGAATCATACAAAATCATCTATTGAAATTCATATTTAGTAATATTCAGGAAGAACATGAACCATCCAAGCAGATGGTTTATATTTTGTCAATGATGCATTTTATATACCACATAGTGCTTCTGAAATCAATTTTAGTTAATATGAAATAAAATACACTTACGACGCAACTATTTTACGAGCAAGTATGTTATAAAAGTCGTTAAAATTTTTATGCATTTTCCTTTACGATCTTACGTTCAAATAAGCAATTTCATTTACTTACTGTTCGATTGAAACAATGTTAAAAATTGGTATACAATAATTATTAGGTAGATCAAAGGAATGTTTTATTTGATTCATGTATTTTTTCTTCCTTTATTATAAACAATTTCGAATTGTGGCCTCTTACTCTTTAAAGTTTAAGTGGAAAACATGAAATAATTTAAAATGACAAACTTTTTCTAGTACTAAAGTTGTTACTTTTTAATTTACCTAAAACCAACCATACTTTTATCTACCTTAAAGTAGCGAAGAATATAAAGGTAAATTCGAAATCAAATCGCTATTAATTTCGGACTTTCTGGCCCTTCTAAGATCAACTACAGTGTTACCAACTTATTTTCATTGTCTTCTGCCAGTCTATCATTCTTATAACAACCATCTGTCCCTCATAAAAATCGGCAACCTGTTTTGGATATAGTATAATTCTAATGCCTAATCATGTTGACAAATCGTGATGACAGACTGACAGTCGACGTTGACAAAAGACATTAAAAATAAGTTGGTAACATTGTAGAGTTGGCAACATAGGGACATAACAGCAGTTGTCACGTAAGATCATGTGAAATGTGAAGAAGAACCTTCTGATCCCAAATTGTCTTAGCTCTTTAACAAGGAGCGTGGAAAAGTCCTATAATATAGATTAACAAAGTTTCCTCTCATTAGAAAAATGAATTCGAGTAATCTTAACATCATTTGCTGGCATAGGCACTAGATTGTAAGACATTAAGTAAAGAAGAACTTTTAAAAGGGGATTTTGATCCTAAACTGTCTTATCTCTTTTACTGAAGGAGTGCAGAAAAGTCCCATAATATAGAATAACAAAGTTTTCTCACTTTAAAAAAACATTAATTATACTATATTTACCCTTAAAGACAACATAATTTTTGTTGATGTATATTTAGTAATAAATTGTAACCATCTAATTACACCCATACCAAAACCTGACTTACTAATAATCCATCTCGTGTCTGACATCTGTTTCCACCCTTCCAAAGGGGTTGGAAAACGAATTTCTTATAAACCCTGTGATTAAAGCAATATCTTATTCTTAAATTTTTAAATACAGGCTAAAATTCAACCTGTCAGAATTAAGAAAGAAATGATTTATAACGCGATACGTTAAAGTCTTTAATTTTTAAACGTATATAATCTCCAAATTATTGCCTAAGAAATTTTAAGCTGTTATTATAAATGTGCACAGGTAGGTCGGTTGGTGTAGATGTATCTACTAATATAATTAACAACGCTGTAAATGTTATTTACCTGGTATACCACCTAGACTGATAAGGAGTTACTGAACCCGCATGTATGGTAATTATTTATTATAGGTACTGAAGAGAGTTCTGAATAATTGAGGTCAGCTGTTATACATACCTTTACCAAATTAAATTAAGCCATCATAGTATATTTTAAAAGCTATTACCTATATTTATCTGTTAACTGTTTTTTGATAATTTTTATTTTTAAAAGCCACCAGGCAATGGTAATGCATTCTTTAAAGAGAGTTTTATAAGTATGTTCGTTGAGTTAGTAAAACACAATTATGTCAAAGTTAAGCAGTTAAAACTCGTGAGTTTGGTAATAAAAAATTGAGAAAGATACTTTTACTATCGATTGACATGTTTGAGCACCTCTTGTGTATGTTTGAACGATCATTATGAAGAATTTTCCATTCGAATGAACGATAAAGAAGTGATAACGAAATTGAGTAGTTAGGTGTCGTGAATTTGGGAATTAAAAATGGAGAAAGATACTTTTGCTATCGATTGACATGTTTGAGCACCACCTGTGTATGTTTGAACTAACATTGTGAAGAATTTTCCATTCGAACCAAAATAAAATAGTGATGACGAAGTTGAGCAGTTAAGAATTGTGAATTTGGGAATTAAAAATGGAGAAAGAGACTTTTGCTATCTTTGAGCATCTCTTACGTATGTTTGAACTAAAATTGTGAAGAATATTCTATTCAAATCAACGATAAAATAGTGATGAAGAAGTTGAGAATCGTGAATTTGGGAATAACAAATCGAGAAAGATACTTTTGCTATAGATTGACATGTTTGAGCACATCTTGTGTACGTGTGAACGATCATTGTAAAGAATTTTCCATTCGAACCAAAATAAAATAGTGATGGCGAAGTTGAGCAGTTAAGAATCGTGAATTTGGGAATTAAAAATGGAGAAAGAAACTTTTGCTATCTTTGAGCATCTCTTACGTACGTTTGAACTAAAATTGTGAAGAATTTTCTATTCGAATCACCGATAAAATAGTGATAAAGAAGTTGAGAATCGTGAATTTGGGAATAACAAATCGAGAAAGATACTTTTGCTATCGATTAACATGTTTGAGCACATCTTGTGTATGTTTGAACGATCATTGCAAAGAATTTTCCATTCGAATCAAAATAAAATAGTGATGACGAAGTTGAGCAGTTAAGAATCGTGAATTTGGGAATTAAATATGGAGAAAGAGACTTTTGCTATCTTTGAGCACCTATGTATGTTTGAACTAACATTGTGAAAAATTTTCTATTCAAATCAACAATAAAATAGTGATGACGAAGTTAAGAAGAATCGGGAATTTGGGAATAACAAATCGAGAAATATACTTTTGCTATCGATTGACATGTTTGAGCACATCTTGTGTATGTTTGAACGATCATTGTAAAGAATTTTACATTCATATCAACGGTAAAATAGTTATGACGAAGTTGAGCAGTTGAGAATCGTGAATTTGGGAATTAAAAATAGAGAAAGAGACTTTTGCTATCTTTGAGCACCTCTTATGTCATTCAAACTGATTATTTATATTCATGACTTCCATTCTGTCTAATTAAAATTGTGTTTAATATATTTTCATGTTCTATCAAAGATTTTATATCAGAGCTGTCAATATAGGTTTTCAATTAAATATTGATTACCATTTCTAGACTCTGCAGAAAGCAAATAATATAAAACCATCAAAGCATTTCATTTTCAGGTAACTTTTTGTTCTACCAACAGCCGACAGCAGGAATCATGTCTGCAATAATGGAAATACAAAATTTCTACGCTTTCCTATTTTGTTTAAGTAAGATTACGTTATAGATGCTAAATTTTTTAGATAATGAACTTAAAATAGTATCACTAGTGAAAGCATTGATAATTTAAAATCTATAAAAAAATAAAGCAAACCACAAACTATTTTGTAACTGTTAAACTGATATTTTACAGAAATAATCAAATGAACCGTAAAAGAATAAAGAAAAGTAATAAATCCGTTCATTGGTACAAATAAACGATAATATTAACAGTAAATATAATTTTAAATTCCAGATTTATACTTATTATTTTATATATATCTAACTATTAATTTGTCGAGAAATCTGTCAATGTTCTGTATTTAAAAATTTCTGCTTTCCTCTATCATGACCTTTTAAGTTTGATATTCATTCGTTTCATTCTTATTTTTATAAATAATGACTAATAAAATTTGTATCCTTATATCGTTACATACATCCTTTTTAAAATTGTTTTAATTCTAGGTGTCCCTACAAGATATTTCTTATGCACCCTTATCCAAAGGGTGTAACATACGTCAGATCAGATCCAATATGTATAATTATAATTTCAGGTTGTAGAGGTCTATAATATTAAAGATTGATAAAGTAATTATAGTAGAATCGACACAGTTGTAATAAGTTACTTGATAATTAGGTATTGTTGCATATTTTGTTGAACATATGTTTATACTTGTAGTTATGCTGTAAATTAGTAAGAGAACACGTTTTATGTTGTTATTTATAAACAAAAACTGGTTATGTGTGTTTAAATACGTGAATTACAAAACATTTTTGAATAGTTTTATTGTTGAAACCTTAACTTTCGGCGCCAGTAACAATTCTAAAACGAGGCAGTAAAATTATTACTAAATTAGTCGATTTTATGGATTATAGTCATTAAATTGACAATTTCTAGAAACATCATTGTCGATAGGGGTATTTGTAACACTATGTACAAATTAACTACATCTTAGCCGCTTTATCTAAGATTATTTAAATTACTAACTAAAAGTTGCAAGCTAACCTCAGACTGCGCTAAAATTAAAAAGATTGACGAATATAGAACCGTTTTCACATTTGGGTAAATGAGCAATTAGGTGCACTTATAAGATCTATTTTTTAAGTTTAAAGCACCAAATAGTGGACAAACTGCTATAATTTAAAGCTGCTGTAAAGTTCTAAAAGCTTTCTGCTCTGTATCGTGTATGGCAAGAAGTTGACGACAGATTAGAAGAGTATCCATTTCTGTTAAAATGGTCTAAAACATTTGTAAAATTGAAGGAGGTAAATTATGAAATGGTTTTCCATTTTTCTAGAAGTGTGGTTCTAAAGATTAAGTACAATATAAAATGTTTTTCTAAGTTCTAACAGGATCCTTTGGAAAAACCAAGTAGTGTACAAACTGCTAAGATTTAAAGCTGCTCTAAAGTTCAAAAAGCTTTCTGCTCTATTGCGTGTATTGCAAGAGGTTGACATCAAAACAGTTTCCACCTCTGTAAAAACTATATAAAACATCTGTAAAGTTCGAGTAGGTATATTATAAAATAGATTTTCAATGTTTTAGAAGGGTACTTTTAAAGATTAAGTACAATATAAACTGTTTTTTTTAAGTTCTAACAAGATACTTTTAACAAACCAAAAGGTGAACAAACTGCTAAATTTAAAGCTGCACTAGAGCTTAAAAAGCTTTCTAGTCTATATCGTGAATAGAGGAGGTTGACGACAAATTAAAACAGTTTCCACCTCTGTAAAAAATATCTAAAATACCTGCATATAGAGTAAGGAAATTATGAAATGGTTTTCCAATGTTTCAAAGATTCAACCTTCTCTCAGTTTTATCCTGATCCAAAATTAAAAAAGCTTTTAATTATATCGCATGTGGCGAGAGATTGACAAACGATTTGAAATGTTTTAATCTCTGGATAAACAAATTAAGGTTATGCACCATATTAATTTTGTCAAAAAATTCATACACAATAAGTTCTCGACGGTATACTCATTATTCCTGAAACCGATACAGGTGGAAATACTTAAAAACGCACGTGACGGACAGGATGAGGGTGTTACTAAGTAACCACAAATCAGGCACACGTTATGTATCATAGAAACCAGACAGTATAAAATTAAATAAAATTCTTGTTCTCCTTCAATAGTAGTACTAATTAAATGTACTTTGCAATTAGCATAGCTTCATATTTTATGGATGGTTACATAAGTAAAACTTCATATTACTTAGAAGAGAAAAATTATTTTTCTTTCTTAATTCCAAACACGTAATATACAAAGTCAATATAAGAAATAAGGAAGTACCATCAAATTTATACATATGCATTATATACACGAGTTTCGAAAACTCATTAAAGCTTCACCGTTAAGGTTATCCAATCCATAATCAATTAAGATATTCTTCATGGCATGAGGATTCTATATACCAAATTTCATGACCCTGTGAGCGTCTGTGTAAGAGTTATAGCGCAAGCAGACGAAGGAATACACAAACCGATCTTATAGAGTACCTCAAAGGTACATAATAAAAGATAGCAAAAAATATATCTTATTAGTATATCAATTGGTTCCCAAAATTCTATTAAACACTTATCTATACAAAAAGTTTGATCCTATTGATCCTGTTTTGAGCTAGTAAAAATTTGTCATTAAAGATATACCAAATTTCTTGACCCTGTGAGCTTCTGTTCAAGAGTTATAGCGCAAGCAAACGAAGGGATACACTAGCCGATCTTATAGAGTACCTCGATCGTATTTAATGAAAGATTGCAATAAATACATCTTATTGGTATATAAATTAGTTCCCAAAATTCTATTAAACATACTTATCTATCTATAAAGTTTGATCCTATTGAATACGCAGTTTATGAGAGCTTGTAAAAATTGTTCATAAAAGTAATATTGTTTTGAATAGTTATCGCTTTTAAAAGATCCATTCAGGATTTTATTTGGATGCCGGTTTGCATTTATGAATATGGAACAATAAAAATTAGTTATAGTAGTTGAAAAATAGATGCCAATGCTTTTTGGATTAATTTTTAGAATTCCAATCAAGCTAAAAAATGCCAAAAAAGTACAAAGATATTCAAATTATTTAACCGAACAGACAATAGATATCAGAAGAATCCTTTTTTTGTTGATTCTCGTTGGGCTAAAAATTCAGCGGAATTTACAAGCACTACACATGCCAGTCAATCTTTTCTCAAATATTGTTTTTTTACATCACAAATCCAAAGCGTTTCTTTTTACTATACATGGTTATTATCGTATTTATATAAGAATCTAGTTTAGTAACTAAAATTTTTTACTTCGTAAAATTAGATGTAAATAATTTGAATGTTTTAAGTAATTTAATTATTTAAAACATCTCTTATGAGATTTTTGAAACTTACAAACGAAGACAAAGAAAGAAATGTCACATTCGACGGGACTCGAACCTGCGATCTCTGTGTATAGCCAATAAGCACCTTAAACGTTTTGGGACAGATGATCTTAGTGGTTAATCGGTGATACTGATCATATCTCATATCATCTTGTTCTTAAGTAAATATATGACACAAATGAGCGAAAGATCATCAAATTCTACCGAAACTAAACGGTATGAGGCTCTACCGGCTGTAGATAAAGACCGTTGGTTCAAGTCCTGCTGAATGTGAATTTTTAAATTTCCTGTTTCTCTAATTTCCAAAATATAAAATAAATAGTACAAAGACAAAGTTCCTTTTTTTTTATTATTAACGCTAATTTTCTAGGCAATCAGTTTAAATATTACGTTGTGGGAAACTTAGAAGTAATGTCAATTATATAAATGTTAATAAAATCATAGATGATAGATAAAATTATATAAGATTTGTAAACTCTTACGCAAAAATAATCTTTTTTCATCACGAAGTATCACGTTTTTTGTAATTTCTTTAAATTAAATCATTAAACCAGTTAAATATGTTAACACGTGAATAATTTTTTTTTATTTATCGTGATTTACCAATTTGCTGCAATGAAATAGCAGATTATTTAACACTTCCAAGCGAACAGGTTTTTAGAAAGCTTTTCACACAATTAATTTTTAATGTACTGATAATTTTAACGATTTAAATAGATTTTTTGCACTATTGTGTTACAAATAAGGTACGAGATGGTGTATACAGTATTTTATTATATTAAAGAATCTGTTTTTAAATATCAAAAAATATTTGTACAAAAATAAAACAAGATTTTACACACAAATGATACTAAAACCGTTTTTATTATCCTCAATTCTTTACTATTCACATTTATGGCCTTTTACTGTTGTTGTATCTATTCAGCGGCGAAACTGACAATTAGGGTAGAATTTTTAAAAACAAGTGGAAATCTAATTCATAATTATAGTATTATAAACGAAAAAAAAACACTTAAGTGTTGACTAGCTAATTTCATGGTGTCGGTTTTTTGTGACGGTATTCGCGAGCATCATTAAAATTTCCCTCATAATTTTTCTTTAACGCGTCAAAAGTATAACTTTAATAATACTTCCCCATGTTAAGATCGTTTAACTAGAGCCAACACATTTTTTGCTTAATTCTGCAGACAATTCCGTCATCAACTACCAAATCATACCGCAATCTGTAAGTAAATTGATTAATAGAATCTTGCAAGTTAACTTAAAAGTGCTAAAGGTAGGAAAGATACCTAATTCAAGTTTCATTTAAAGAAAGATCAACCATTAAGCGTGTAAAAATAGACTTCAACCACAAAATTCTTTATGTTCAGATACCGACAACTTTTCGGGAAACGGAAATTTAATTTTGTAATTTTATTATTCGAAGCAGAATCTTGCTATCGTATTTTTTTATTAAAAATTTATATAAATATTTTAAATATATATATTTAAGTTCTTCACATGAGGTGGATAATAATGTTCTTCAATATTCTGCTAAAATCTTTGCATTCTTACAAGAGTTGTTTAAAGAACAAGAGGAACGACAAAGTAACAAGTTTTATCACCAGAAAATATCTGTAAATCATCAATTGTCAAAAATAAAATGCATCTTGATGATGATATTCTTCATTTATCTGCTAAAAACTTTGCAGCCTTACAAGAGTTGTCTAAAAAGGAAGAGTATCGAAAAGTCAAGTTTGTTCTGCAGCAGGAAATGAAAAGGAAATTGGCAAATTTACTAATGATAGATATCTTCGTAAATATATTTGTAAAAACAATTGAAAAGAATAGAAAAAGCTTGTTAATAATGATATTTTCCATTTATTTGCTAAAACTTTTGTAGAAAGCAAGAGGAGCAAGAATGTCAAAGTAGTTCTGTAGCAGGAAATCAAAATTTAAATTTCATCAAAAAGTGTCACCTTTACTAATAATAATATAATAATAATAATAATAATAATAACGTTTATTTGTAACTATACAATAGATTGATACATAATGACATAAAAGATAAAATAGTAAAAATATCTGTAAACCAATGTATAACAATAAACAAAGCGTGTTAAGTCAACTTAATTCTGTAGCAGGAAATGAAAATATAGTGGCAATATCTGTAAAAGCCATTACAAAGAATACAAAAAGCATGTTAATAATCATATTTTCCGTTTAAATTTTGATGCCTTACAAGAGTTTTGTAGAGAATGGAAAAACTGGAAAAAGCGTTTTAAGTTTTAACATCGTTTCCAAATCTGTATAAGAAGCAGGAGCTTGGAAGATTAAGCTATACTTTTGCAGCTTGAGACAAAGTTTATTCTTTTGATTATAAATCACGTTTAATATATAGCAGATCCATTTCTATCAGAAAAATGTTTTACAAAATAAAATATCATGGATAAATTTAGCTAAGTACTTCAAACTTCATATAAGAAGCAGCTTGTAACCAAAACCTTGAATAAATACGCTCATCTTGCGAATAAGTAGGACTTTTTTGAGTGACAAGAAAGTGTTAATATTTAAACAATAATTGGTCAACGTGTCCTGTTAAAATTTTGTGTTAAAAAATATTAATTAAATCTTACCTCAATATTGGTTAAAATTGTGGTGCACTCTTCTTGTGGAACATTATCAGCAACTTTTATAACAAAATCTTCATAAGCACCATTTTTGAGTTCTAATCCTTGGCAAATTGTCAAAATGATGGACAAAACAACCACTTTGAAAGCCATTGTTTTAATATTTTTTCTTCAATAGTCAAAAATTCATGTCACAAAATTCACTTGACACCGGTATAGATTACACAAATATCACTCAGTATCTACTATTGATTGGTCCGTAACCAATGACAACAACAAATAACAATAACAACAGTGTCGGCAAGTTCGTACTAACTCGGTTCAAACAACGGAAACCAACGGCTTCTTCGGTGATCCGGTGTCTCGACTGGACTGAGTGTTGTTGCGTGGATTTTACACCGCTACGGTCTTCTACTCCCACTACAACAAAGATGTGGATGCACTTTTAATGCATTGGCAGTAAAGCACCGAGAAGTTCTTTCGTGTAAAGCTGGTAGCAGTCGCCTGGAGGGATTCTTCGTTCCTCACCATAAGACGCACTTAATGGTTGCATAAGAACTTGAAGCCTATTCTCACGAGTGTTAGGATTTTATTAAAAGAACTTGAGCGATGAGTGAACACATTTGAAACATGATGATAATGTTAAATGTTAATTTTTTTATAATAATAAGATTTTAATAATTAAGCCATATCGTATTGTATAAAACCAGTTATTTTATTTAATTCATACAATAAAATTGAGGTGAAGCAGATAAATGGAAAATATGATTATTAACATTCTTTTTCCATTCTTAACTATTTTCACTAAAATATCCATCGTTTTAACATTAGTGAAGTTGGCATTTTCATTTATTGCTCAACAACTAAGTTACTTTCTTGCTCTTTATAAAACTCTTGTCAGTCTGCAAAGGTTTCAACAGATGATGAATGAAACATATCATCATCAACACTTGCTCTTTATAAAACTTTTGTAACACGCTTTGTTTATTCATGACATTTGATTATTACAGAATATCAAGTTGCCACTTTTTTTGAAATTTACATTTTGATTTCCTGCTACAGAACCAAGTTGACTTCTTGCTCTTTATAAAACTCTTGTCAAGCTGCAAAGGTTTCAACAGATGATGAATGGAAAATATCATTATCACTTTTTCGATCCTCTTACTCTATATTCTATATAATACTTTTGTAACACGCTTTATATTTATTCATGACAATTGATAACAGAATATCAAGTTGCCACTTTTTTTGAAATTAACATTTTGATTTCCTGCTACAGAACTTATTTGACTTTCTTGTTTCTCTTGCTCTCTACAAAAAATGTTTTAAAGCTGCAGAAGCTTCATCATATAAATGAAAAATATCACTACTAGTACGGTTCTTCCATTCTTTCCAATTGCTTTTAGAGATATTTTTACTAATATAGGTATCTTTCGTTTTAACATTAGTTAATCTGTCATTTATTTTTAAATTTAGATTTTTATTTCCTGCTACATAACTAAGTTGACTTCTTGTTCTTTATAAAGCTCTTGCCAGGCTGCAAATGTTTATTCTTGAAAATTAATCAAGTTGCGACTTTTCCTAAAAATTTACGTTTGGATTTCCTGCTATACAACTAAATTAATTTTCTTATTCCTCTTTGTCTCCACAAAACTCTTGTAAGGCTGCAAAAGTTTGAGCAGGTAAATGGAAATATGCTTTTTTCATTCTTACCCATTGCTTTTCATTTCCTGCTACTTTATAAGACTTTTACACAATATTTTTGGGCCCTTTAAGTTTACAAAAATGTTTATTTCAATATTTTTTTATTGTGGGCGCCAAAGACAAGTACCAGTAAAAGATATGTTCACTGGCCGCAAGATACGATTAAAACCGACAAGTGTGGGATAAAAAATTTAAACCTGGTTGTAAAAATGAAGGTTTATTACGTGACAATTCATCGAAAAATACGAACAAACATTAAGAGTGTTAAAAAAATGAAAATTGCATTTTTTGTTTGCCTTATTTTTTCTGCAATTTTTATAGTAAAACTTACTGATTTGTCATATCTTCTTCTTCTAGTGCTGGTTTGGATATGGGCTAGCATAATGGTTTTTCTGAATAATGAGTTTTTTAACCATAAAATTCTTCTTCTGGGTACTCTTTGTACTTCTTTATCCTTGTTTTTCATTTAAAGAATTTCTAAGTTAATAAGTTTTCCTTTTCATGACACACGTAACATTTTTACATTAAGCCACATTTTAAAAGCTTCAAGCATCTTGGCTAAAGTCTCCGTTAGTGTACAAGTTTCTACTTCGTAGAATAGTACTGAAAATAGATAACAACGAAGTAAACGTACTTTGATATCAAGTATAAGGTCATGGGTTTTGAAGATCTTATTGAAGAATATTCTGGCTTTTTCCATGCATATCTTCATTTCCCTCGAGTGGTTCCAATTCTCATTTATATTGGTACCTAAGTACGTATATTGTGTTATTTTGCTAGTGGTATTTTGTAAGAAATAGATGATAAAAAAGGTGTGTGGAACTCGGAAAGTTTCAATGAAAGCGAAGCTTTCATTGCTATCATTCGAGAGAGGGGATAGGTAACAAAGTCTTTTCGCTACGTACGCGGACACTTTTTCTCGATTTACGGTACTCGCCTAGTCGCCGTAGCTTCGCTGTAAAGTAAATACTAAAAGCTAACTTAGTGTAGGTACTTGATTTGTTATATAATGTACTTTAGAACGAATAGACCAAAAAATGGAAGCAGAAAATGAATATAAAAGGATTTTTTGGAATAAAACTAAGTAAATAAACTCAAAGCTTTTATACATTCTCTAAAAGTGTGTAGGTTAAATTAATTCATAAAATTAAATGAAGAATTTTGAATGCACAAACCACAACAAAAATATTGCGAAGTAGTCTCATTAAAATTTAAGAGCAAATATCCGATTTTCCAAATCCAATGTAAATATTAGTCACCAAAGTTCTTATTTCCTGTGCACAAAAAGCACATCTTCTCATATTTCCCTAAAAGATAAAAGGACACGTAGCCGTAGTGGAACGCCCATCAAAACCATCAATGCTTGTATCCCGACATTACTAACAATATATTATTATATACATATAAATCTGTGTACTTACCTACATAATATTAAATAGAGGCTCGACAATATTTCCGGTGTTTCTACAGAGTCGGTTTTAAAATTTTATTTTGCAATAGAAACGGTCACACTCTGGTGTGAATATTTTTCTAATCAGAATCTTTTCCTACCAACATTTACAGGAAAGTATGATAATTCTACTGGTTTTTTCTGACTCTACAACAGAAAGATATTTATAAATCATTACAGCTTAGGTATACATTTAAACTTGATACGTAAACTAGAATATGAAAAAATTGCTTTGTATTATGTAATTTCATAATTTCACACACTGTAAGTTGGTGCAGTTAATATATCACATATTTAAACGAATAATTTTAAGTTAATTAAGTACCATAATGCCACCATAAGAGAGTGAAGGTAAGTACTGTGACGCCACAAGATGCCGCAGTTGATATCTAATATATTTAATCGAAAAATTACAAAACGAAAAAGTAATAAAAATCGGAAAACTAACGAGAAAATATAATTTAAAAAAGTTTAAAATGAAAGAAATTGTCAATATTGACACAGGATGTATGTATGTATGTATGTATGTATGTAATGCAGTTAGGGGTCACAGAAACACCTGCGACCTATAAGATCTATTTCTTGCTATATTTCTGATTGTTCCTCAGACTTATAGCAGCTCTTCTAGTCCCATCTTCCTTAGAAAGTTTAGGATATCATTGGGTTTTAAATTAGGTGATTCTTCCCTTTCTATTCCGTATGACCCTAGGTATTTGACCCTAGAGGTACTTAATGCTATGCATTCTGAAAGTATGTGTATTGAGGTTTCATCCTCTACCTCACAGAATCTGCAGTTTGCTTCATCTACTAATCCTAGTTTCTTCATGTGTCCTCTTAATCGACAGTGACCGGTTAGTATTCCTGTTATAATTCGGAGGTTTTTCTTACTCAGGTTAAGACAGCTGTGAGATCTCTTCTGGTTATAGTTTCCCAGGAGCGTCTTCGATTGTCTTAATCCTTCTAGATCATTCCAGTACTTGGATTTTTCGCTATCCATTTTTTTCTTTAGTTTTTCTAAGATTGTACTACTGCTGATTCCACAGGATGGTTCTGGTCCCAGGTATCGGGTTTCTGCTCCTTTTTTTGCCAGCTTGTCTGCTGTTTCATTTCCTTCTATTCCTACGTGTCCTGGAACCCATAGGAGGGTAACAGTGTTATTCTGTCCTAGTTCATTTAATTTGCCTAGGCATTCCCAGACCATCTTTGAACTGATTGTATCTGAGTTCAGAGCTTTGATGGCTGCTTGACTATCTGACATGATTACAAGCTTCTGTCTACGATAGTTCTTTTCAATGTTAAATTCTATACATCTTTCGATGGCACGAATTTCCGCTTGAAAGATGCTTGGGTACGTACCCAAGCTTTCTGAGTATTTGGTTCTAGGTCCAAACACCCCTGCTCCTGTTCCTTTATCCGTCTTGGACCCGTACGTATACCATTTTATGGCGTTTTGGCTTAGCCCCAATATGGTGTTTTCGTCCCATTCAGATTTACTTCCCAGTTTAGTGGTAAATTTCCTTACAAAAGTTAAATTTCTTTGGCATGTCATCTTGGGGCATTTCCCAAGTTTGATCAAGTTGGGACAAAGGATGCTGCGACATAGATATAAATATTGACCAGTCTATACAATGGGATTTTTCTTCATTAGTGACCTATACTGTACTGATGAGCTCTAAGAAGAGCGAAACACATGTCTACAGTTTGGTTTCGCCCTAATTTATTATTTTTCTTGTCTTGTAGTGACAACTGACAACTGATTTTTAAAATTTAATATTCTATATGTATGAATTAGAGATTATGTTTAACATATTTTAAATATTAATATAGTAACGTAATTTTTATTGTTAAAACAAATTACTGATTCTTGGTATAGTGTTGTTTACTTTAACTGTATTATACTAAAATATAAACAAAAATTAATTATTGACTAAATGTTTTCATTTACGACATGGGCAAAGTTATTAAAATAAATAATGACGTTATAAATATCTTGCAAAGGCAGTATATTGTAAAAATGCAGGTCAATATTACCCATTCATTTATATAAAAAAATATAGATGGTATAAACATTAAATAAATATAAATAGAGGCAAATATTTTAGTTTGGATCTCAACCATATGTTCTTGGACCATTAGGTTTAATAGTTCAGAGTGTTTAGACTATTAAATATATTTTGGAGCCTACCAAGTCGTGTAACTGTAATAAATGGTTAAATATGTATGCAATTTTATTATATTTAAATTTGTTTATAAAAATTATGATAGTTTCACAACATTTTACTTTAAAATAAAATTAATGATTTGACCTTGTTTTTGCAGTCACAGCCTTTAAAAAATCCTACTTTCACGAAAAAAACAGTAACAGTCGCTACATCTCATTAACCTCTTGCATAGGTTAAAAGTATAAGAGTTGTGTTATTGACAAAAAAAAACTAATTTTTTTATCAGATATAAGTGGGACGTAATTAGATACATTTTTAAGTGCAATGCGTGTAGAACACAGATACTTATTGTAGGTACCTAATTGTTTTTTAAACTCTTGTTAATGGAAACAATTTATTTTAATAAACAAGAACTAAGAATGTTTTTTAAAGGATGTTAATGGAAAGCACGAATAATACAAAGAAGTTAAGAAGAAACATTTAACAGTGAATTTGTTCGTGGTTAATTGGAAATTGTTGTATGATTATGATTGTTAATTAATATTAGCTGATTTCAAAACATACATTTTCCTATCCTAATTGCAAAAGTTACCTTCAATTTTTTACATAATAAAATACATCATCATTAAGGCATCTCATTCCCTAGTAGTAGGATGTTTGCCGCTGTTTTACATAAAGCTATTTGATTCGTGTAACGCGGTGAATTAGTCTTCAATCTTCATGTTCTTTGCAACTTGACTTTCTCTACGATTTTCTTCCGGTTTTGTCTATTGGTGCATATTTTCCTCCAGTTTCTCACTTTCATGGCTTTAATATATCTCTATCGACCTGGTCCTCCCATCTTTCTTTTAGTCTTCCTCTCGGTATTTCTTTCTCTGGTTTTCATTTAATGTTTTTTTGATGAGGAGTTCGTTTTTTCTCCTTTCTATATGTCCTCTATATCTCAGTGTTTGCGCTTTAATAAATCTGACAATATCTTCTCCTATTATTGTATCTCTATTTCATGATTCATTCTACTTATCATTTCCCCGTTTTCCATTTTTATTGGGCCTGCGATACTCTTTATGATCTTTCTCTCAAATATTCTTAGTCTTTCGTCGTCTTTAATTGTGAGGCACATTGTCTTAGCTCCTTATGTAGTTACAGCTCTGATTGCCTTTTTGTATATTTTTAGCCACCGGAAGGTGACAGATTTAATATCTTATATATTTGAAAAGGCAATTCTTACTTAATTAAGTACTATGACGCCACCGTAAGGTAGCGCAATTGATCTTATATATTTAAACGAGCAATTCATACTAAATTAGTACTATGACGCCACCGTTAGGTGACGCAGTTGATACGTAATACATTTTAATAGATAAATTACAAAATACAACGAAAAAAATAGTAAACCCCTGAAAACTAACGAGAAACTATGATAAAAATGAATAAACTAAAAAACACATTAAAAACGACACAAAATCGTAAAAAAATAAATGAAAAAACAAATAAAATATAAATATTAGTAGGTACCTATATTTGCATTATACCTTAGAAATAATGTAGTAGTGTACTATTCTCAGACCCTTCTATATTTGCGGAAGCAATTCACGTTGATTTTAGGGCTCCCTACAAATAAAAACTTTCATTTTAACCAAAAGTAAATATTTGAAATAACTGTGATTTCTCTAAAGCTACTGCCGCCCCTACAGGTATATTATTGTTCTCCGAATACGCATAAATCTCTAAGGATCTGACGATAGCAAAATTTGCAAATTCTAAAGGGAAATCATAGTGTTCTATAATAAATATAGTTATTATGGGTTGTAGATCTTAGTAATTAAATAATTTAGACAAATAAAAAATGCAAAAGAGCTTAGTAGATGAAGAATATAAAAGTTGCCTAATTTAAATCCGAGATAATTTAAAAAAAGCACCTGTTTTCGCTCTATTTCATTAATTGCTGATAAGTTTTTTTGTGCCAAACAACATGTAAAATAACTACTTTTAATTCAATTTGTTTATTAACTTTTTTTTTTGAGAGCCAATGTTTAAACAACTGTGCTTGCTTCTACAGAAATAATGATAACTGTGGTATTTTCGACTCCCAGAAAAGTCGAAAAATACATTTGATATATAATAATAATTCTACATAAGGTTTTATTATTTAAATGACTTAATAATTTTTTATTTACTGTATTGTATTGTTTTGTCTTTAACAAAATCAATATTTTTAAGATCTTTAATTTTTTTTTTGAACTATTTTTCCCAATATCTTCTATTTTGTCGTTTTCAGCGTTTTATATCGATACATCAAAACAAATGTATCGACATCCATTTTCATCGTTGCCAGAAACTAACAAAAAAAGAAAAAAGATATGGTTACTGAATGCAAAGTGCGAATCCAAAAGACAGTAGTAAGACCTGCTCTAACGTATGAGGTAAAAACAATGATATAAACAGCAAAAAAAATAGTATAATTTGAACAAGGAAACAGTATTAAGGGGGATTAACTTAGAAAATAGATAAGAAACGAGACTATAAGAAAAAAACCATACCGTTTGGGCAGTTCTGCAGATTTAGACGACGCTATTGAAGGACCATGTAGACAGAATATAAAGAGTAGATGATGTAGGTGGGCTAAAGATTAAAAAGAACGATAAAAAGAGTTAATTGTCAAATAGATAGTACGAGAGCTGGACTCTCGCCTCACAATGAATAAACCCCTAAAAGCAGTTATTAACAAAACAAGAAAAAAGTTAGAGAAAGAAGAAGAAGAATTAGTAAGTGGCTGATTACAGACCAAAATAGATAATATATAAACTAATTTAATTTCTGCTTAAATTAACTACTAGTTTTACCTATTAACGATTCAACGTTTAAATATATCCAGCAGGCTATCTTTTTATTTATTTACGTTGGTATTGGTTTTTGTCATGTTGGTGTTTGAAAGTTACCAAGTCATTTGCAAGTCACAAACTGACAAGCTTGACAACAAATCTCATAAATATAATGGTTAAATGCATTAAAAAAATTAATATGCCGAAAAAAAAATTGTGTAGAGATAAAAAAATGAATACAAAGATGATATTACATGTTTAGAAAAGACCAGCAGATGAATTTATATAAGATCTCTTAGGTTTTTAATGTAAGTACTAATTCTGTTTCTATACAAGATTATTTCCAATGTTTTTATCAGCAAATAGTTCCAAACATTTTTAATTTCATTAGTAGTTGTAAGTATATGAAGTTATTTGTTACATTAAATACACTTTTACATTCTTATTACATTCAAATTACTTATAATTTATTAAGCATACCTAACCTCACATTTCTTCTGTCAGTCATTATTTTACAATGTTGCCAGATTACACACTATAGTAAAAGTTAAAAATGTTTAAGAATAAAATATTTTCATTAATTTCTTTAATAACAATGATCCATAATAATAATTAAAATGTAATTTGATAGGACATGGACGAATCGATGTTTCATTCATTAATCTATGACCAATCAAATATCATTTAAATTTTAATTTATTACATTTTTTAAATATTTCGTGTTTTTTTAGGTTAGTGTTAAATGTAAACGAAAAATCTTAAAAAAAGATTCAGTTAATGATAAAGAAGCGGCAAATAAGAGGAAGAAAGATGAAGCAGATACATTTAAGAACTTCATTTAAAAAAAATTGCAGAGGCAGATTTGGACGTACAATTACAAAAACGAATATTTTACTTCAGATAAACTTTTGACTAACGCAAAACAAAACAGATTTAAACGGTGAACAAACTTATTTATACAAAATTAATGATATATAAACTTAAAAACGTGAACTGACGACAAATTTTAAGTGAGCGAAGACATAGCAAAATCTTTTTCCTTCAGAAATTTATGGAATTAAAAAAGAGCAATGTAATTATCAGATTCGTGTACCTAGACATGGATATAAAACAATGGTACTCCAACGCGTCGATGGGTACAGTAATCTTATTTCAAACGTAATCCATTGCATGTGTAATCCGAAGAAAAGCGATTTACAATTTTACTCGCAGGAGCAAATGGTGGGTCAATAGGGATGTGATTTGTTATTAGATTCTTCAAATACTGACATTGACTATCACAAAACTATAAATGGTGATATGTTCAAAAACTGGATTGTTAATTAACTTATTCCTGCTTTATTCAATTTTCCAAAGAAATGTGTAGTAAACATGGATAATGCTTCAGTTCATTCTGTACAACAAAACAGACCACCTACATTTTCAGCAAAAAAAATAGTATAACAGGGATGGCTAAGCAGCAATAATATCGAATTTGATGAAAAAATTAAAAAAAAAAGACAATTATACTTGCACAATACAGAAGCAACGATAAGACATGTAACAGATAAAATATTAAACCAACATAGACATGATTTACTTCGCTTACCTCCATTTTGCATTTTTATATTTGGACAAAACTTGGACAGAAGCGTTAAGACAATGTACACCAGACATGTGGAAAAAATTTTGTAGACATACAGAAGATATTATTTTGACGGATTGGACTTATTACATGAATAATTGTTCACTTGACAACATTTTACCTTTGATACTGGAGGTGAATTGAAAATGCATAACGAATAGATGAACGTGACAATAGTTTTAACCAAATCTGTTACTTCAATTTTTGTTTATGTTTTTTTAATATTGTATGTTTATTTTTTTTTACTTTGCTTATTTTACTATTATACTAGTGTACTTATCTGCTGAATTATTGCACTGTAACTATTGAACGCATATTAAACGGATTTCCATTATTTGAAGCATAAAATTTTGTGGGAATTTTTATCTTTGTTTTACTTATCAAAATAGCTGAAACCAATTGGTATGTCATAATGCCGCACTACCTAGAAAGCTCCACGAAAAATTCTTCAATATATAGCTGCTGTAATACTTATCGACAAATGAAATATTTTGTATTTTCTCATTTATAGCTGGTCCAATTTAAATGTTTTATAATATCGTTATATAGACATAGAAAATTTGTTCTAAATTGCAATTGAAGACGTTTTTGTAAATATTTTTATTGTTTGCTTTCATTTAATTACTATTATTCTGTAAATGCGTTCATTATATCTAAATATATATTTTTAAATTGACGATTTCCTTTTTTTTTGTGAAAGTACTAAGTTTTAATGATTTGATGGTTTTTTTATTTATTGTCACTAACATTATGATTTTATTGAGGACGTGACAACAGCGCATTTACAACTAAAAATAAGATTAAATATACAGGGCGAAATTCATCACCCTAACAAGGCCTACTTTAATAAAAGTAAGCTTTGAATGATGTATACCTAGATGTTCAATATTATTTATTATGTTATAATTTTCTTGTACCATTTACAAACCAGTTGATATATTTTATAAATGCCCCACTAAAATTTATTTGAATATACATTAAAAGATTTAAAGAAAAAACTAGTTGCATTCGATGTATTGTCTAGTTTTATTTCCTGTGTCAACCTGAAAGAAAAGCTTATGAATAGTCCTTTATATCTAACTTGTTTGATATTTACATATTCAGTGTTAAAGTCGTTTGATGAGAATAAATTCAAAATTTTTGAAACGTGACATCAGGCGAAGTGTAGGGATGAACAAGGAACAGTTCGCTTTTGAATCCAACACGTTTTCGATGGTTGGCGGGCTATAAAAATACCTTTAGGAAGGTTCTACCAGGTAATGAATTATTATGTCACTAAAATGATTAACAATCTGAGACGTGAAATGTGTAAAAGTCATGTATAAGCAGGTTCTGATGGTGCGAATTGCTTATTCGTGATCGTTGGCCGTTTCTTATTATTTTCATTTTGTTTAACCATTGTGTTCTGCACCCAATTTACAACTCTATAAAGGTGCAGGACGATAGGCATGAAGGACATTGTATTTTGATGAACGTTAAAAATTTTACGTCCTTTTGTCTAAGGTTAAAGTCAAAATTAACAAGATTTGTTAGCTGAAAGCTCAACTCAATGATGATACTTGACGACGCATATAAATTAAAGAATTAATTGTACACATAACTACATTTTAGTGTTTCCATGAAATGATAGAAAGTAAATAACAAAAATATATATATAACTCACAACATTGTTACTAAGATAACGTATCAACGGAAAAGATACAGAAATAACAATGTAAAGTCTATAAGACTATTCTTCTATCGATAGTTAAGTAAGGAAAATAAAAGAATATGTAATTTTTAATGAAATTAATTTTTTTATTCAATATAATCTTCCTAAGCTTATTTCAATGATTTTCCAATAATTTTAAACCATCACTGGAAAATATCGCTCCAATCTTCGTATTGAGACTGAAGATTTAAAAACTGCGATTTCTCAGTTTCGTTTAGCACATTATTATCAAATTTAATTTTTGCAATATTTGAAGATGAAACTGATTTTATTTTATTTATCCTAAATGTTTAACCAACACTCGAGGTGTAAACCTGATTATACATTCTAAAAACACATCCCTCAGAAATTTACATAACCACATTTCTTCTTCCTGATACCTAGTCTTATCTATTATTTACGATTCAATCGCAGTTATGTTTGTTTCAATCTATATTTAATAGTTTCATCTCGAACTTGGAAGGGTGACTCCCCTGTCCCAAACCCTTGTTTGAAGATGGGAGTAGCAGTTAGGGGAAAAATCACCTGTTAAAATTGCCAAAATGAGAAATGGGGTGAAGAAAAATCATGCGCAAGGGAATGTCTTTAATCAGTGTTTGATAAGATTGAATTTTTCATTTTAACACTCAAGTTTGCCTGTTAAACACATAAGTTATTTTCAATCTGAATCCAACAAAAAAATACTTTTGTACACGACTGTTCATTCATCATTTACTATATGACTTCACAGCAGAAAATGTGTCTCAACTTAAATGCAAATATTATTTACACACTACAAAAATTGTAATTATGTCAGCCATCAAAGCACTAAACTAACACACAATCAGTTCAAAGATGGTCTGAGAATGCCTAGCAAACTAAATGAGCTAGGACAAAATAACACTGTTACCCTCTTATGGGTTCCAGGACACATAGGAATAGAAGGAAACAAAGCAGCAGATAAGCTGGCAAAACAAGAGCTGAAACCTCATCTTTAGGATCAGAACCATCTACAGTCTTAGAAATACTAAGGAAAGAAGTGAATAGAGAAACATCCAAGTACTAGAACAATCTAGAAGGCCTAAGACAACCGAAGATGCTCCTGGGAAACCATAACCAGAAGAAATCTTTCAGCTGTCTAAACCACAGTTAAAACAACATCCGTATTATAACGGGAATATTAACCGGGTTAAGAGGACATATCAATAAACTCGGATTGGTAGATGAAGCAAACTGCAGTTCTGTAAGGAAGAGGACGAAACCTCAATACACACACTCTTAGAATACATTACATTACCTAATTCTAGGGTCAGATACCTAGGATCGTACGAACTATAAGAGAAAGATTTACCTAACTTGAAGAGTTGCTATAAGTTAAAGGACTCATCAGAATTATAGCAAGCAAAGGGGCACACAACACACAATAGATTTTATAGGTCGCAAGTGTATCGTCAAACCTGAAAAAGATTATACTTTCTGAATGGTGATAAATTGAACTGTCTACTTCTCAACCATAAAAAGTTATTTTCTGCGCTAACTTTAAAAAAATTAACTGTAAATATTAAAAATTAAACCTTTAATGGTTCATAAAACTATACTTACGTCAAGTGGAACAAATGTAAAAACAAAATATATTAAACTTATTTGTTAGATGTAAAAACAGTTATATTTAATTTCTGATTCAAAGTTTTTAGTCCACTGTCACGCTATTGCCATTAACGATTGACATAAAAATTGATCAAAGTATATTACAGTGTTTTGTTTAATGAGTATATAAAGAGACATCTGTTTAAATCACTTTTGAAGTAATTGTTAAACTACATGTTAGTGTTAAAGTAAGTAGTAAAGATTTCTATTAAAAATCACACCACTCAAGAAAGAGAAGTTCATCTGTGAACACACATTTTTTCATCGTCTCGGGAAAAGTATTTCTAAAAATATGTTCTTAGTACTACTACAGTTATTTTTAGATGCAGTTTATAATTACATACCACTAATGTATCAACTTGTATGCAATGTCTGGTCTCTTTCCCTGTTCCTTTCAATAACGTTTTTATAGAAAAATTTGTTGAGTGTTTGTCCTGAAAACACAAATTCTTCTCTGTTAATTTCATCTAGATTTCCTTATCTGAGCTTTTTTTGGTCCACAACTTACTGTGTACAACTCCTTATTTTGCCTTAGGATCGTATTTAAAAATTCATAACTTATTTTCTGTGATCACACGATTAAAGAAATCTTGCTCATTGGTGATTCTGTCCAGAATATCCAAACACTTGTTATCTTTCCGGTCATTTGTGAGGTTTTAGCACATACCGTTCAAATTTTCAACTAAAATTTAACAAACAGTAAATCTGGTGCTGCATATATGAGAACCGACGCGATTAATCCATACATCTTCTCTGTTATGGTAGCGAGTTATGCATGAGCATGATCCTGGTAAGGGCCGCAACCAGTCTATTGCCTTTTCAAAGATCTTTTTTATATGTCCCCCAAAGGTCACTTTATAACCAAGTGAACTCCTAGCTACTTCACTGATCTTTTTGGGATTATCTTGGTTCCTGCTAAGGAGAAAATCTTTTTTTTTAGCCCACTTCTTATAAGGGCTTTCGTTACCTCCAAAGCCAGTTCCAGGCCCCTACTCTCCATCTAAGTTTTAGTCCTTCACAGAGCCACATCCGCCAGATACATCAACTCGTCCTTGTTGTTGGCGTTGATAATGATCATCAACATATCCTACTTGATTGCAATTCTTTCCTAGGTTCATCTCTTGCACCTCGTGTTAGAGGACGTTTCACAGTAGCAATGCATTTCCATTGGCCTACCTACTAAACTTCCATAAACTTCTCCGTAAATGTATGTACAGAAAACTCATAAAAACTCATTTTTACTCAATTTTATGCATTTTTTCCTTTTTACTTAACACTTAAAAGTGCACCACCAAGCCTTATCTTACCGACGATGTAACTTTTAGGTGATATTTTCTTTGTAAATTTATACTAACAACAACATGTACGTACTCTCAATACTAAAATATTTAAATATGTATAAAGAAAAAATAAATTACGGTTTAACATACATAGATTGAAAGACCGGGTCTCAGTGACGCCAATGCAATGTTAAAATACCTGTATTTAAACACAGGTACAGGGTCTCGGTGACATACCGATTTGATGTTTGTCAATTAGTTAAACAGGTAGAGCGGAAATGTGAAAAGCATACGGAAGTTGACCAAAAATAAACGTTGATTCTTTCCGATGCGGCACGACATTGACACTGACAATTAGTCGACTCCATTATCTTTAGAAACGGACCGATAAGATTGTCTGGTGAGGATTTTCGTGTTAACGGAGGTTGGACTTTATTCACAAGAACATGACTTTCGACTTAGAACTTTGATGGAATGTCAGATACGATTTTCGGAAACAGTTTTATTTAGTTTGTGGTAAAATACTGTCGCCATCAAACTTTTCGATCACTTGGAATGGCGTACAGATGCTTGATAGTTTCAAAATAAAATTCTTTTATTTTATGCTACCAGAAAAAATATTTATTATAAAAACAGATTGTTATATAGAAGTTATTGTCAATTTAGAGAGACAGTTGTTAATTTTATATTAAATTAAATATTGTAATGTTGCTTTTAGTAGATTTAGGTATATCTACTATTCAGCTGGTTCGCAGGTCACGACTTCGGGAAAATTTCACTACAGTTTTTCGTTTTGGGCCCCCCTGACCTCAAAAACACCTTCCTTTCAAAAGTTTATATATATATATATATAGATTGTAATTCTTGGAGATGCAGTCAAGTTATAGGCTCTTATAAGAAAACTCTTTGAAGTGTTTTTTTCGTCTAGCTTTCGAACTTTATTCAATTCTTTATCAAGACGTTCTATAAGTTAAAGAAATATTGTTAAATACAAATATTTCTTTAACTTATAGAACGTCTTGATAAAGAATTGAATAAAGTTCGAAAGCTAGACGAAAAAAACACTTTAAAGAGTTTTCTTATAAGAGCCTATAACTTGACTGCATCTCCAAGAATTACAATCTTTAGATTTAAACAGTCACTAATACCTTCACGTATATATATATATATATATATATATATATATATATATATATATATATATATATGTATATATATATATGTATGTATGTATGTATGTATGTATGTATGTATGTATGTATGTATGTATGTATGTATGTATGTATGTATGTATGTATGTATGTATAGTTCCGATATAACGAAATCTGTGAACACGATAGCGGTCGCATTTCTTAACGGATCGAAATGAAATTTGGTACAAAAATCAATCGTCCCAAAATCTCGGTCGAGTTCGTTAATGGGCCAAATCGGTAAGGCCGTTTGGGCGTGAAATCAAATCAAAATGGAAAAAAATTCGTAACTTTTTTACTTCACCCTGTACAAAAAAATGTTAGGGGACTTTTTTGTTTGTCTTAAAGAGACCTACAACTTTTATCTAAAACATTTTTTTCTAAAACGTATACTTTTAATATATTTAATTAATATAAATCTACTGATGCGCCTGGCTTACCAAGGGCCATTTTTTTAAGTATGTATGTACCATTTAGGTATATCGTTTAAAACCAATCAACTTTAGAAACATTCAAATTGCGTGTATGGTATCAAATAGTATTAAATCATGCGTTTCTTTCATCTTAATTTATTACTCGAGACTAACTACCTAAAAGGAATTATCCTGTGACATGCAAATAGTGAAATATATTAAAATGAAGCCTTGTTTTATTAGTTCGCAGTTAGTTAAAAATTTACTACCTGACTATAAATGTAAACTATTTACTAGCTGAACTGCAACATGTTTAGTTTTATTATTATCACTATTATCATGACCACGGTTAGCTATCACTAGTGCAGTTTTTCAAGACAAATATAAGAAGATGATGAACAAAGTAAAAAGAAACACAGAAAGCATGAACATATAAAATGACTAAAATAACATATAGAAAAAAGAAAATGTCATGGTTATCTAAAGAAAGTGAAAATAATAATAATAATAATAATAATAATAATAAGAATACTATAAAGGAAAATAAATAAAAATAAATGATAATGAATTTAGACAAAGAACGAACAATGGGATAATTAACCAAATTAAGGAAGATATAGTGACAAAAATAAAGCAACGAAGAACAAAATGGTTAGGGCATATATGGAGGTCAGGACCAAGTACGTCAAATATACTCAATATTGGAGAGGACACTAGCTGGAAAAAGGAGACAAGGAAGGCCAAGATCGACATGGTTACAAGAAGTAACAGAAGATCTGATCAGGGCGAATGTATGGAAATAGCAATAAAAAATAAGAGGGATGAAATTGTGAAGGGGAAATACCAGAAAAACTAAAGATAGAAAACGAGGACTGATCTACCTCACAAAACAGATTTAGAGATCTTAATTGCGGCGTAACCTCTGAGGAGATGTTTAGCCACTCTATATACCAAAGTAACATGACGCCACCGTAAGGTGGCGTAGTTTATATCCTATATATTTAAAGGAGCAATGAAGCTGAAGCTCGAAAGCCAAAGGTGAACATAGAAAATATAAAATCATCACTACTTAGTCAATTTGTACTTTTTCAAATAAATAAATGTTTTTGCTTTATTATTCCAGCACAATTAATATTCAGAAAAGAAGAACAAAACACAAATTTTTCATAATCATGAGAGCAATAATTTCATACAAATTTTGAAGAGATATCAAAAACCTAGAATAACAATTTAAGTAATTTGACTTTATTTTAATCCGAAATTCTTATGCTTATAAAATTAGCAGCTAAAATATCTATATACAATTCCCAGGATATTAGTATTTAGTAAATATTTTGACAAATCAGAACAAATGCTTTCCTGTTCTAAATTGCGAGGGAGAATGAAAATAAGCCCTTAAGTCTAATCCAATTCGACATATCTGCAATATTTCAGGTACTTCGTGCAAGTAAAAAACACAAACAATGCTGCAAGGAAGTTACATTCTAAAGGCCTAAGCGGTTAGGGATTCCATACTATAATGAACGCAGATAATAGGCCCATAATAGATTTCTTAATCCGAGTATTCTTTCTCATTTCACGCAATTTAGAGCCCTTTTAAAAGAAGCCCAAGCTGCGTCGTAGAAGGATTTAAGATTTATGTTTCAGACATTTTTATCAAAAGATGTTCGTTCGTTAATAATCCCGATAAAAGTAGATATAAGACGTATATAAAGGAAGCATTGATCCGTTGGAAGTTGGATTTCGGATTAAGAACGAATCGGCTGTTAAATTCGGTCTAAAATTCTTACATATAATATGTGAGATTAAAAAAAAAGTTTAATTTAAAAAGCTATACTTCATAAAGAAAAGAGTTATTAAACTCATAAATATAAATTGGTACAAGTCTATTTTATTCTTATCTAAATTTGTTGAATGACATCAGTTTAATCTATTTTCAATCAGTCCTTGATGTGTAATTACACCGGCACACAAAAAAGTTGACTGTACACAGGACGCAACTATTATACACTGTGGGCCGAAATAAAGGAGTACAATTTGTAGTTGAAAATAACATTTTTGTTTTTAGGGAGGTTTAATTTTTTGCAGAGCCTATAGCCTAACATGTTCTCAACATGACTGCCAATTTGGAAGCAAAAATAACGTACAGTGTCGGACTTATAAAAAATAATATGTAACGGTGCATTTGAGCACGTTGCAAATGAAAATTCCTGTCCAACATACAAATTTTGTTCCCCAAATTAAATATTGCGCCATCTACCGCGTTTCTAGATTTTAAACGATGTTATAGACCTTTTTTTTGATAAATTAACTTACACTACCATCTATTATTATTCCTTAATTTAAGTTAGAATTTGTTATCGGCTACCAGGATCAGTCCTTTTAATAATTCGTCAAGAGCAGTACTTATTCTTAGTTTTAATCTTTGCTGGCGCCATTTTCTAAAAATAGGTCCCATAACCTTCTGGTTTTACAACGCTATTCGAGGTACTACATGGAATAATCTTAAAAGTCATGCAGGTATTCGTTAATTGAATGAGTTATTGTGTCTGCAACTTATCTGATCAACAAAAGCCACTTGACGGTTTATTAACAACTTAGACTGTAAATCAAAAGTTAACAGAATTTGACGGCGTGAATCGCCAAATACTTGTAACTTTTAACGAAGGGTTAAACAGGATCGGCCTTTAGCAATACAGTAGTTAAAGGATTTTTTTTTTGTTAAAAAACAATTCGTACACATTTTCCTCTTTTTTCAACTTTCCAATACAATGCCGTGTATTCTATGAAAGTAAAGAAAGAAAATCGAATGTATAAAATTTTTGCCCAAAGGTAATTTGCTAACTCCATAACGCTGCTTTTTCACAGTTCCACCTAACAATTTATAATTCATAATCAGACTTTACGAACCTAAACAAAGACAAGAACGACCCTTCAGAATGAATAACAGTTCTCCCCTATAGAATCCGGTAAATATTTAATGCACTTTTTTTATTCTTCATGGCAGGTATAACTTAGAGAATAATTATTGATCTCGACTACAACATTGCCAAAAATTCCCGCTAGTGGAAGAAGATCAAACAACCGCTCTTCTCTTCGCAACGGTTGATTTCCCTCGTTTCCTCGTTTACGATAATTTACGCGTCCTTTTGATGTAGTGAGGGTCCTTCACTTGTTATCCTGTTGGAACTGGCGAATTTTCTGGCCCCTATTATGGTTTACATTCGAGAGATTAGTGACTATAAGGGCGCGTGCACGACAGACTTCTATGTACATACATGATTGCTGTCGAATGGGATGTAATAGCTTAAAGGAAATTGTATCTTGTGCTTGTTCCGTTCCCACTTTCCCAACTGGTATTAAATCTATTTCAAGGGATTATTCCCAAAATAATGTGGATGAGACAGACATGTACACCGATGAGTGGGTACATGAACGATCTAGTGTGACATACGCGAGGGCAACGTCCCTTTTATTTTTAAAGGGTCTTGTAACGCCCCTTTAGGATTATAAACCAATTTATATTAGATGGTGATTGTGATTTATTATGTTTTTTATAATTGGACACAAGTGTTACCGATATAAAAAAGTAATTCTACGGCATTTGAGACTTGGAGTGTATGCATGATATAGTATAGTATAGAGGAAGTTAGGGATCATAAGACAAGCTAAAACATTAGAGTATAGTCACATATGAGCGGTATAGAAGATTATATGTTTATAAAAAACATCTACAATTAATAGCTCGTTTAAAGAAATGAAACAGGAAGAAGTTTTATGAGAAAATGATGTGTATTGGCTTAATCAGTTTTTTTTATGAAATATACCGTGGGTTGGTTATTTAACTAATAACAAGTACATAGCCGTTTAAAATTAAATTAACAAATATAACTTGAAAGGAAGTTTTTGATACAAATTTGATACGGAAGATGAACATATTAAGGTAAAAACAGAACATTACGACACTTTTTTACTAAACACCCTCGTCCCTAATATCCATTAACGAGTTGATTTAGAAGAACTTTTCAAGGGAAAAGAACGTTAACTTATTTTTCTCCAAACATCCCAAAACAACAATATAACTTTTTTGTGTTGAAAATATAGTGGTTCTTGTGGCGAGTTACGCGACTAAATCGCTTAGATATATGAAATTCGAAAAACTGTAAGAGCCATTCAACCAGTCGAACGAAAAACCAACCGAAGAATTCAACGGGCCAAAGGATTCAACGAGTCGAAGGATCAACGTGCCAAACGCCTAAAAGAGACAAACGTACAAATTGAAGCGAAGCTTTACTCCAGAGCTTTCAGAACACTGTCAAAAAATAGTGTAAAAAAAGAAAGGGAAGTTAGGGAAAGACGGAACGTATTAATCTAAAATTTAATTGAAAAAGCCTCTGACTGGGTGCTAAAAATTGTTGCAAGAAGCCTCTGGGGACAATTCTCTATTTTGTGGGCGTATTTTTGAGTGGTAGAAGCGCTTGACTGAGTGCCGAGAGAGCTCTAAGGCATCCAGGTCACTCTGTTACTATTTTAACTTCAGAAATAGTAACCAAAATCAACCAAATTGTGCGTGAAAATCATCGAATGAGCATCCGGATGATTGCTGAGGCTGTAAAGGCCGATAAAGAAACGATTAGAAAAAGTTTACACGTGGCATTACACATGCAAAGTTGGTGCCAAAAAACCTGACTCCTGACCAAAAGCTGGTGCGTTAAGAGACGGCTCAGATTTTCTTGAAAAGTTAAAAAGAAAATTCCAGACAAATAAAAAACATTATTACTTGTGACGAAACGTGGATTTTCCAATACGATGATAAAACAAAGCGGTAATCGATGCGTTGGAAGACGCCTGAATCAAACAAGCAAGGATGTTCAAATCCAAATTTAAAGCAATATTGATCGTTTTTTTCGTGATGACTGAATGGGTTCCAGAGGGTCAGACTGTCAACCAGACTTAACGTCTTTATAAACGAAATATGGAAGACAACTCGTGGTATTTACACCAGGACAATGCCCCTACCAATAATGCGTTATCTGTAAAGTAGTATCTGGCCAATAAACGCATGCCCGTGCTCGAAAACGCCAGATTTGGCAAGGTGCGACTTTTTTTTGTTTCCAAAGATTAAATCTGCGTTGAAAGGAAGCTGATTTGAGTCGATGGCAGCGGTAAAGCAAAAAACGGAAGAGCTCCTAAAAAACCTCATCAAAGAAGGCTAAAGCACTGCTTCCATCAATGAAAAAAAAACGGATGGGAAGGAAAAACGTATGGAAAGGAGTTTGGCGAGGGTAGGGAAATATATGGAAGGCGAGCTTTGTCAAATAATTTTTATAATAATACCCTTTTTCGTAACCAGTCTCGTTATTTAATAGCCAGACCTAGTATCAAAAGCACATTTTAAAATCTGTAAACTTTCTATCTCCTTCTCTTCGCTTTTCCACTTTCCCGCTCTGGCCTCTTCTTCTATTTGCTTATGTGTTTTAGATATTTCTTGTGTGTTATGCTTCTTATTATTTCTTTATCTTTTTATTTTAATTCAAACTTCATAACCTTTTTATTAATTTATATTTTTACAATTCCATTTTTATGACTAAAAAATAATAAACTCCTACGACACAAAACAAAAAGTAACAAAAATCTATCTTTTACAAATCTCAAAACTAAAACTGCAACAGATTTCCTTAAGGGCGACTTCCAAAAAGCTCTTGAAAGAAATGTGTTGCTGAGGAATATATTTTGATAAAATAATCAAGTTGCCATCAATTTAGGTAAAGAAAGTACTTTTTATTTTCTAACTTCCGTTAAAAAAAGATTTTAAATTATCGACAAATTTCGTGATGACTTTAAGCATATTTTTTGATGACTCTTTTCCTATTTATTATAAAATGTACACAATAAAAATAGTGATAATACCAGAACAACATTTAAATGTTATTTAAAATTGTCCTGCACAGACTAAAAGGTATACGACCTGTTTTTCCGTAAATCTAATATATCACCGAAACCAGCAGTGCATTGCAAGAAGATTTTTATTTTCATTAGCATGCCATCATGCACCATTTCCGCTTTTTAACAAAGGCTACTTGTACTGACCGGATGTATGCTTACAAAACTGTCACATATCAAAATGAAAAACAGAAGGGTCTTATACAACGGAAGTCAATCAAACGAAAATTCATTTTTAACATAATTTTTGTTACATTAATTTTAAACTTTATACAATATTTACAAAAACATATATGAAAATTTAGTAACTAGAAATTTAACACATATTATAGTAAGCATACAATCTAATTTGATGAAATAAACAATCGCACAGTTGAAGAGCGCGAGATTTTATTGGTCTAAGTTGGTATTCATGTGAGTTTCTGGTAAGAGTGGTACATACCTTATTAATAAACCGGAACTAGTTTCCCTTTTACACCAATCGATGAGAATAAAATTGTTTCGATTTCTAATCCGTTTGGACCCAACGAAAGCAATAGAATTACTTTGATCTTCTTTTTTCAACCTGAACTGAAGTTTATTGTCATAGGAGTTGAAAATCTCAGCTATTGTTGTTAAGCCTCCCGCAGGAAGCACTATAATTATGTTGTCGACGTATTTTTAGTAAAAAATAGAGGAAAAGGTAAATGCTCAATGATATTGTCAAATAGATTATTCGTAAACATCCTTAAATAGGGCTTATTTTAGCTTCCATAGGAGAACCAAAGATTTGTTAATAAATGACATTGTTGAAAGAAAAGAGTGTAGTAATAAAGAGAAACCGAATGAGTTTTAAGAAACTGTTTTTTCTGATGTTGCATTCCTCCCAATAAACTTCAGCAATGTACAAATTTACACTCCTCCTCCTGCAATATATTTAAAAATGATTTTGCAAAGGATGATTTGAGACTTTAGATACATACTTATTCTGGGTGAAATGTATGTTCAATAAATATTGTTTTTTATTTTTTAATATTTCAATATATATTGTTCATAATTTCCATTTTAATTAATTCCATCAATACGTGTATACTTACTGGTTTTACTGGAAATAAAGATGTTTTTATATTGATAATTATGTTTACAGTCCATTTAGTTTAAATTATAGGCACTCTACAGATGAATATGAATAATTTAATGAAATTTTGTTAGTGTAAATACCAAGAAGGCATTTATTTATCTAATTGTGTTGTAACCAATTAAAGAAAATAAAGTGTTTTAGTTTATATTAGCAACAGTACAAAGTTGATTTCATCTCTTTGCACTAATTCGCGTTTACCAAGATTTTTTGAGTAACACAACCAGTAAATTTTGATGATAAAGAATCAATTGCGTATTCAAATTAGTCATTGTTTACTAAGTAATTCATGTATGTTAACAGTTAAGAAAAACACGGTTTTTACCGGGTTCATTATCGCATTTAAAGCAGATGAATAAGTGAACCGAATATGAATGCTAAAATTAAGCTCTTTTCTTTTATTTACTTTGCAATAAGATCACGTATTAACTACTTGGGTCGTAAGATATTGAGTACGGATAATTGGGTTACCTACTAGCATTTTGTTTTTCTATGTATAGGTTGTCAGTTAAAATGTTAACGATTCTACATACCTCTGCTTTTACTTTTTCTTATATAGCAATAAACTCTAAGGATTTATTAAATTCTGTATATTTTTAAGGTTTACCGAATCTTCATAACCGATTTCCTCAAGGGCGATCAAAACAGCCAGAGAGTTACCGAAAGGGTACGCCTTCGAGAAAAATCCATAGAAATATATAAAATGATACAAACGTATCTAGTGCCATGCTGTTAATATATTCCAGATACACAACCTGGATTTGTGCCTGGTTAGAATTCCTAACTCTAGGACACAGGATGCTGTAATATAGATATGCATAAAAATTGATCAGTCTATACAAGGGCAAAACCAAACTGTAGACACGTGTTTAAAATTACTCTAGTTCATTATTTTCACTAAATCCCCAAGTTCGTGCAAACACATGCACTTGTCACATTGAATAGATATTTTAAAGCGAAAAGCATTATCGAAAACGTGATTTATTTCGAATATATGGCACTGCACGCTACGTTTCTAATTAGTCTTTCGACTACGATGCCGTTCTTCTTTGGAAAGAAGAAACAAAATTTAACAAATTGCCTCTTAAATGTTTTATATCCCGCTGGGTCTTTATATGAAATCGAATCTTAAAGCCGTTTTGGTCACCACATGTTTTTCTGGTTAGCCGCTGTGCTAGTATCTTGGTAATGCCTTCTATTACAATAACCACATGTTGGAATATTGGTCAGTAAGGTACTCGCCCAAAATAAGCTTGTCTTAATATATGTAAATTACGCTTCATGTTTTTTTTTCTCGCGATGGACTCCTAAACTTGCTAATCAAATTTGCACATCGTGTGCAGTTTGATCCAACCTGAAAGATAGGTTAGCTTACATCTCAATTCATAGTCGCAATAATATTTTATAGCAAACTATTTGTTTGTTATCTGACAGTCACAATTATCTGTTAGCTTTAAAGGATTTGTTGATTGTATTTAGTAATTAGTCAATGGATGGCGCTTTGTTAAAAGTACAACCAGGTAGATGGCGTTGTATTTAAATAAGAAACTTACTAAAATGAAAAATAGTTAAACAGACAGGACAAAAAAAAACTTATAAAATACTTTTATAAGAATAGTAAAATAGGTATTTTTTTATTTTTAAAGCATGCGCTGACCATATCAATGTTTTTAAATTATTTTAGCAATTATGGAAAGTAAGAGTCCAATCCTGGTAACAGGAACAGGAATTTTAAGAAAAATGTCAGGTATAATCCTCAAATATGAAAATAGAATCTAAGATTTCCTGAACATGTGGTACATCTTAATTTGTGTTAACCATAACTTTATACTTGATATCTATACCACTTAAGCTCTCGGAAACACGAGGACTTAAAAAGGGAATAAAAGGAATGGTTTTTCTTCGAAACTTTTACCCTCCGTTAAATCAACCAATTAAAAATTAATATAAACAATATATAGCCTAATATAGATATGTCAGAATAGAAGTTTTAGTACCCCACAAATTTTCCAACAAAAATGCTATAAGCGTGTTAATATAAGTGAGTTTTTTAACACACTTAAATAAATTGTGCCCGATACATTAAAGAAGATGATAGATATATTTTTGTAAACTAATTATTTTAGGCATCTGTAATTAGACAAACAAGAAGTAACATAAAGTAGATGGAATGGGACAATTCGACTCGGCCGATTCAACGCTGCCTATTCGACGCGGCCGATTCGACGCGAAGTAGAAGGCAAAATACTTGTATATTCGGAGATAGTGGAAACACGGAGGTGTTTCGTAAAACGAATTTATTTTTCATTGAAATGTTCGAGATAAAGCTCGTAATAAATCGATAATATTACGATTTGCATATTCTCTTAGGTCTCAATTCTTTCGTCGCATTCTCGGTGCTTCTTTAATTTAACTGGTGGTTATGGTCCGGAAAGTAATTGCCCGTAATACAAATCCCTACCAGACTGTACTCGTTTCAAGGCATCAATAAACTTCTAAATTGTTGGATGGTCCATGGAAAGTTCATTTTGCAATCATCTGTGGGCTGCTTCAGCGTGATTATTTGTTCTGTCTATATTATTTATGACACGGTTGTAGACGGACCAAAATGATGTGAGAAATAAAGGCTGACGTCTTCCATTGCCTCGTCTTTGAGGGCGCCCTAGGTAGGAATCTTCAAACCATTCCAGAAGAGGCTGTAATGACCATTACCGCTAAGGGTAATTAACTGTATTTGCTATTTTAAACAAAAAGTGACACACTGAGATTAGCCATATTATGACCATAAGTGTAATGACAACTTCGCGTCGAATCGGCCCTGCGTCGAAAGGGCCAGCGTTGAATTATCTCCGCGTCGAATGGCCGACGTTAAATCGGCCGCGTCGAATTGTCCTAGACCGTAAAGTAGATATTGTATAAAAGTTACATCCGACAGGAATCAAACCTGTGGTCTCTACCAATAGTTGGTAGCGCCTTAACCATTAAGCCACAGATGTATTAGTGATCGTATAAGACACTTACTCAGTTTCTGCTTAAGTACGTATACGACTCTAATAAGAGAGACATTTTATTTTTTAAACACTAAACTTTAGCCACTTTTTATATGCTTTATTAAACTAATGATTTGAGACTTTTCTTCAGGAAAAGTGTCTTCGAAGTGACAATTATTGTTTAGTTTTACGAATTCTTAATAGACGACTGTGTAAGTTTATTGATATAACTCTCTATAAACTTTTCACATCTGGGTCAAGAAGTCACCTGCTGCATTTTGATTCCTAGATTATTCAATATAGGTTGCGAAGAAACTAGATGTTGTGGTATTTTGATTTATAAATAAATAGAAAAACAAGAAAGTAAAATGAAAAATAGTCTCAAAAAACAGAAAAAAATGCAGAAAAAATAAAACTAAGAACATAATAACTAAATTAAGCACTTACTATGAAGTGGCGTAGTTAATAACTCATATATTTAAAAGAGCAATTCTTGCCCGATTAAGCACTATGACGCCACCGTATGATGGTACAATTATATATTTAAACGAGCGATTCTTACTTATCTGAGTACAATGACGCCACCGTAAGGTGGCGCAGTTGATATATAATATATTTAATCGATAAATTACACAATATGAAAAAAAATAGAAAGTATCGAAAAAAATATGATGAAAACGACAAAACCAAATACAATTTAACTTCCTTTTAATTCTAAGACTTTATATGTTTTTATAATTAAAATTATAAAAATTTAAAACAGAAATTAATAATAGTGTCTATTTCAAAGTTCGTTCACATTTGATGATAACCTTTGTCAACTATTTATGGAATAATAGATCCCACCCTAGATGAAACAATTCAATTAAATATGATTTTTTATCAAATCGAACATTTAAGATATCAATAAAACGATTAAACTGTATTGCTTGGGTCAAAGAATATTTATCTAAATTGGAATTTTGTTGATACTAATTATATTTATTTACAAATATAATAACCTGTCATATCAACATTGAAAAATTCATCGGAAGACGAACTAATTTAGAAATAAAAATAATTACGTCATTAATATTTTCAAGAGAACAAAATTCATTATTTTTTTACAAAACAATTGTAAGTATTGTTTTAATCAATAAATGTTTACGATACACAAGGAAAATCCATATCAATACATTGACGAAACTATCGAAAACTGCACCATCTGTTTGGGGCATTTTTGGAACGAAGTTCCCTTTCGGGCGTTACGACCAGTTACGACTGAGGCTAGGAGCTAGCCAAAAAAAATTCAGACCAAAAATTGTCACGATACGACACGTCACCCGCATGTTTCTCTCTCTCACAGACCAAAAACTAAATAACTCTCTCTCATAGATAGATATATTACAATTAAAAAGACACTATTTTAAATTAAAAGAAAATGTACATTAAAAAGAAAATACTGTAGAAAAAATAATAATTAACTATAATAGTATTATATTTTATTATTAACAACTTACTCCGTACAAAACAGATGAAGATGTACAAATAAATAACTTCAAATCAAACCTCTCATTTTTACACTTTTTTACTTTGTACAAAAATAAAAAATGTAGATAAACATTTCAACCTCCTGATATTATTCGATGAGTTTCTTTGCCTTAAAATAGGTTCTTAAGTATAGAACCTGCCAAGTGGCCAATCCCAGCAAGCAGCACATAGAAAATATTAAAAAATATAGCACTCGACTGTTTGTTGATTCATTCGTATCTCTCATTTCTTCTTCTTGTTTCCGCATAACAGCAAAATCTTGGACTATAGCATCAGATAAATCCTCTAACCGTTTTAATTCTTTTTCTATTGGTTTTAATTGGGAAGCTTCACCATACGTGTCATAATTTTTGGTTTCAACTCCATGTTTGGTTATCAAGGAAACTTCTTGAGCTATTCCTTTTACATTTGGTGGTACTTGTGATATAAAACAAGTTTCAAAGGTATCAAAACTTTCGGTATTGAATGAGAACTTTCCTTTTAAAATACTTTGCCTTGTCGCCAACGTATGACGCTTAGAATCAGTTACAATATAATCAACTGTTTGACCTGGAGCTTCTGAAACTTCAAATTCGCCAATCACTGGTATATTTTGTTGTAATTCTTCCCGTAAACACTTTCTGGAGTTGGGTTCTAAGTTCCAGATTATACAGTTCGCAGACACTAATAAAGTCACAAAAACGAAAAAAATATAAGATAGATCCATTTTTAAATATTCACTAATATTGTTCGTATATATTAATTTATAATTCTAAACTAATTCACTATTAGAAATTTACGATGAGGTGGCCATCCTCTTTCTTCCTGTTTTTATAAATTAATAAATTCATAAACATTTTAAAAATATTTCTTAACTTGACTAGTTAGGTACCTACGTCAAAGTACCTTAACTGTCAGTTACTGTCAAATATTTTAATTTTAAAATTTTGTATTAAATTGTTAATTCCTGTTTTAAATTATAAAAAGTAATTCTAGATAGATGTGTTATCTAAACCTCTGGTATTGTATAAATGGACACTTTTGTTAAAAGAAACGAACTGTTGAAAATATTCAGGTGAAAATGGTGATAATCTATTTTGCTTTGAACAGTGTAGTGTCGCGACTTTGTTAAATTTATACAGGTTTTTTGTAGATAATAAATATTAAAATAATAGAAAATAATAACAATAATGTATCCTGACAGTGTTTCTGCACAAGTTCCGGATATTGCTGATAGAGTTAGGTAAGTATAGATTTTATACAGACAATAATAAATGCTTATGTATGTATAAACACTCTGTTGTGTTTACAAATTACTAATTCCTTCACTAATTAATCGACAGGAACTTCGTTCCATCCGGGTGTCCCTTGACACCTCACACTTTTTTATTTTCTTTTTGAAAAGACAAGTAGAAAATAATAATTTAAGCATTTTAAGATAAAAATTGTCTTTAATGAGCAGTTCCTTCAAGCCAAAAAGCATCTTTATTTATTTTGAAATGGATATTTGCTTCGGAATAGAGGAAATCTGGAAGGATGTTATAGTTTTTGGATGTTGGTTTTACCTTAAACATTCATTTATATCCATTATAAAACATACTTATATAAATTGTACAAACAATGAGTAAATTCATACTACAGTAAGATTTGTGATTAAGGTACGGTTCTTCCCCATGACAAGGGGATTCTATATACCAAATTTTATGACCTTCCGTTCAAGATTTATAGGGCACACGGAGAGTGATGAAGGGATACAGAAGCCAATTTTATAAAGTATAAAAATTGTTCCAAAAAAAAACGCCAAGATAAAATATTTCATCTACTATTTGTGATTTAACACATTTTTATTATAAGCAATATGAAAATTGTGCTTTGCTACTACAAATATTTAATTACATTCTTGCAACTTAAACTGAATCACTATAACTAAATAAGATGTGATACTTCCGATTAAGCTTGGTATTAGCTGCTTATTTATTTCAAAAAATCCTGCAATTGAAAAACGTATTGGTAATGTTTCTAACAATGTTAATAAGTCTTTTAGTTGCTCTTTGACTGTTAAATCTTGAACATCTAAATACAAAATTTTACATAGTACCACAAGTTTCTTTCCACTGTTTTGAACTTTTTCACAGCATATAATCCAGCTTATTAAGAACCACTAAAAAATAATTAATTGGTACTATTAGTCTCTAACGTTATGAGTTTTCATAAAATGTTTAAAGATTAAAAAAACTAAATAAAGATAAAAAACCTTAAAAATGAGGATAACCAAAAAGAGATGATAAAACAATAAAAAATGAAAAAAGAAAGAAAATTTAAAGTAACGTTAGGAAAACAAACAAAATAATAAATGAATGACAAAAATAGTATTGTTAGTGGCGATGAATCTTGGATTTACTTCTACAAATCGAAAAATAAATGCCAATGCGCTGTGTGGGTGTTTCACGTTGAGGAAAAACCAACAAAAGTGATCCGTTCTCGAAGTGCTCACCCTTCCCGATAGACAATTGAAGCTTCAAGACCTCAAATTTTTAGACCATCCACCATATGGTTCCGAACAACTTCTGCACGTTCCCAAAAATCAAGAATTTAATGGGTGGGATTCCAGTCACCAGAAGAAGCCATCGATGTCTTTAAAACAGCGATTTGCAGGTGTCAACTGAAGACTGGAATAACTGTTTTACCGATTGGTTTAATGTTTAAACGTATGCAAAAGTGTGCCGATTTTGGTGGGACGTATTGCGAAAAGAAATAAAGTTCTTTAAGTCTATCTATTTTTTGTCTTTATGACTATAAGCAGAACTAAAATGACAACCCTCGTATATTGAATCTATGGCATTATTAAGTATATTGTGGTCAATACAAGTTGGATGAATGGTTTTTATTGATACAAACATTAACTTCTACTGGAATTGAGAAAAAAAGGTATTTTGACTCAAATTCCGACAAAAATGGAATACACACTTTAATTTTGAGTATACTAACAAAAAGAAAAATACTTATTTTAATTAATCAATGGACTAGAGAACTTTTAGAAAGCAGGCACTTGGATGAGAAATGGGTAAAATAAAAAACCGATTGACATAAAAAAAAGAGGTTTTCGTATAACTATAAAGAATGACCTTTTCACTATAATATCACTTATCGTTATCACATAACAATCCATCTATAAAAATTTTAAAAAATGAATACGAAATTTGAGTCATTGGATTTTTTGCTAAAATTTTACTTAAAATACATATTTTGAGCACCATATATAGACAAGAATCGTAGGATCACTCTGCTCGACGACTTTAATGTTCTTTGATCACTATTAAGCTTTGGTTTGCCTACGTTTTTTGTGGAAATTGGTGAGGAGCGATGCTGACTCTACCGATTTTTCGGTAGATCTACCGATTTTGTGTATCTTAATTTAAACTTTACTTTTTTTATTAAATAAACACTCTTTTAAATTTCTACTTAATTTTTTGCATCAATCTACCGATGTCAGAACTCTTAGGTTGGCAACGCTGCTGGTGAGAGACAAAGATCCAGACCGATATGCAGACCAATAGCTTCGGCGGTATGGAACTAGTTTTAGCGAAACTATTCTTGTCTATATATGATATGAGTTTTTACTGTACCTATATTACCTACCATTTGTAAAATCATATAGATTGCAAATCTTGTTACTCCTATCATCATAAAACTGGTAATTATGCCATTTTCCAAAATGAATTGGCATACGTACAAAATTTGAATAAAATTCAAGAAAAGTTTAGATAGCAATATATAACCAAAGACAGCATTGCAATTATATGTTGCGTTAAAGGTTGCTTTGTATATATCTATTATGACATTTACATCAGAACTGGTTAAAACTTGATCCTCAGTTGGTTTTATTTTGTTTACTAAACAATTTAATCTATTCAGGATTACTTTAAGAATAAAATTGAATAAATTATCTACCATAAGCGCTCTGTTTGCAATTAAAATATTGTTAAATGAATTGCTATCAATAATTTGGTATCCCGGTAGTTTGATTATGAAATATAATGGTAATACTATACAAGAAGCAATGAAAAATATAAAATCGCAAAAAATAACAGCAGTCGACATTTGTTTTACTATACAAAATATTTTGTCGGTTTGAAACAAATTTATGAAAAGAGTATCCCATAACTTTTTGTTTAAAACAAAACCATAGATACTTGCAAAATTAAAACAGAATACTGCTATTTCACAAATTTTATGAAAAGCATTTGTGTCATTTTGGTTTATGAAAACATTGTAGCTCAGATAAATTCGGTGTAAAGTACAAAAACTGAGAAATGCTAACCCCCATGTAAATTGTATATAATGTATAACCATATTTTTGGAGAAACTCCAAGATAATTATTAAAAAGAAAATAAACTTTTAATACGAAACAATGCATGTTTTGAACTTACTTAACTTATGTATTGAAAACTACTGTTTTCAGAAATGTTATGTTTGTTATTAGTTTCAATATAATACAATTAAAGTAAGTGCCTCAATATGAGTTTGCTACATGTAATAAATTAATGCTAGACAATTAATTTACGTTAGTGGTTTAAAGTGTTATATTAATCAATAAGAAAGACATACTTTAAAAACATAATAGCTTGTATTTATAAAAAAAAAGTGTGAGGTGTCAAGGGACACCCGGATGGAACGAAGTTCCTTTCGATTAATTAGTGAAGGAATTAGTAATTTGTAAACACAACAGAGTGTTTATACATACATAAGCATTTATTATTTTCTGTATAAAATCTCTACTTAGGTACCTAACGGAACTTGTGCAGAAACACTGTCAGGATACATTATTGTTATTATTTTCTATTATTTTAATATTTATTATCTACAAAAAACGTGTATAAACTTAACAAAGTCGCGACACTACACTGTTCAAAGCAAAATAGATTATCACCATTTTCACCTGAATATCTTCAACAGTTCGTTTCTTTTAACAAAAGTATCCATTTATACAATACCAGAGCTTTAGATAACACATCTTTTTAGAATTACTTTTTATAATTTAAAACAGGAATTAACAATTCAATACAAAATTTTAAAATTAAAATATTTGACAGTAACTGACAGTTAAGGTAATTTGACGTAGGTACCTACGAACTATTTTTAAAATGTTTATGAATTTATTAATTTATAAAAACAGGATGAAATAAAATATAATACTATTATAGGTAATTTTTTTTCTACATTATTTTCTTTTTAATGTACATTTTCTTTTAATTTAAAATAGTGTCTTTTTAATTGTAATATATCTATCTATGAGAGAGAGGGAGAGAGAGTTATTTATTTTTTGGTCTGTGAGAGAGAGAAACAAGCGTGTGTCGTGTCGTGTCGTGACAACTTTTGGTATCAATTTTTTTTGGCTAGCTCCTAGCGTCAGTCGTAACTGTTCGTAACGCCCGAAAAGTTTTACCTTTTGCTTTTAAAAAATGAAGCATTTGCTTCAAGGTGTATGCATAAAAAACGTGAAGAAAAAGGTTTTACTTCTTGAAAGTAAACAGTTTTACGTTTTTCTTATTGATAAAAAGAAGCCTTTCCTTAAAATCCAAAGGATTTGCTTCTTACAAAGGAAATTTCTTATTTTTCATTAGTTGTTTTGGCATCTCAGATCCTGCATCTTAAAATCTTGTGGGTTGCTTAGTCACAGTATTGTATTAGCAAAGGTTAATGTTGTCCATTTACGTACAAAGAAATATTACCAACCAAGACGAACACTTCGTGAGTCAGATTTCAAGACGCTGTTTAGATTTGAGGAAAAAAATGTGGCGTGGTTAGCAATTAGCAAACCACTTTCTTGGTATCGATTTTGAAACTCGAGTGGCAGCCCTGTTAGAAAATGAAAATGTTCCTGCGATATTGTGGGAACTCTGGATTTTAGGCGGATTTGCTTAAGAATTGTTATGTACTCAGCTCACAGTGTCTCGAATATTTCATGAAGTGCTTGAGCGAATTCGGTGAATGGATCAGGTTCCCAAATACAGAAAATCAAATTATGCAGGCGAAAGAGAAATGATTGATCAAGTTTCGTTTCCCTACAGCTTTTGGTGTTATTGACTGCACGCATCTTCGTATTGATGGAAAGCCAGCCAAATTTGGAGACGAATATGTAAATCGAAAGGATTTTACTAATATTAACGTACATGTAACATGCGACAAGAATTCTGTGATAACTAGTATAAATGGAAAAATTCTTCTTGGGGACAGTGGGCATGGTATAATGTTTTATAATTCTTTAAACCAACCCCCACTAAAAATGTCAGAGGGTCTTTAACAGACTGCTTAAATCAGAGCGGGTTGTGATTGAGCATACATTGGGGCAACTAAAGCGACGATTTCCTATCCTGAAGTATGGATTCAAAATTAAACTGACTAGCATTCCAAAAGTTATAACTGCGTGTGCTGTGTTAAACAATAACTATAGCTAAGCAATTAGGAGATGCACATTTTCTAGAAAACGGCGAAGAAGAAGAATAACAGGATTCGCCAGATATAGAGAATAAAAATGTGAATGCCATTTGTCCAACAACAACATACTCTTGGAAATCTTTTTCGTTTGGTGTCTAGTTTAATTTTTGTAGCTTGGCGGAGTACATAACACGAAATGTAAGTAGCGGTTAACACACGAGCGAAAAATTTTGCTAGAGCCACTAGGCGGCGAGTGTGTAAAACAACATTGAGTAATGTACCTACTATCGTTTATCTACACTCACTACTATAAATTGAAAAAGATAAAATAGTATAGTATAATTTTTATTAATACAATAATAACACATTACTTAAAACTAATTTTTATTCTAATAGTTTTTAATAGTTAAAGTTAATAAATAAACAACAGAAAACAAAGAAAGAATTAAAAAAGTGTGTTTATTGACAAATTTGAACCCTCTATCATACCTTACTCGGTTAAATCGGCATCCCTCATTGGGTCTGTTCAGTCAGCGATGAGTTGTGATGAGTGTTGATAAACATCGCTTACTAAAAATGGCATCTCGGACACGATTAGTTAAGTTGCGATGACTTGTGATGGATTTTGAAGGCGTACATTTTAAAAACATTGTTATTGTTTAAATAAATGTCATTAATGCGATAGTATGATATAGTAAATATAAAATTAAAAAATTCAGGTTTTGCAAAATGCAGTCTGTTATTTATAGCTACGAAGGCTGTCAATATCGTGTGACAGATACTCCCGATGTCCATACCTAATTCTCCTGGCAAGTTAATAATTACATTCGCAACAATTTCATCAACTACTGCAGCATTTTCTATTTCATCGGCAAGCAAATATATTTTCAACAATTACTTTATAATAAATATCCAAAAACACTATTTTATTTATATTACACAAAAAAGTAAGGTTATGTAGTAAATTGCATGCAATAAGTAATTGTGTCCGAGGGCAAATAGTCAGCGCTTACTAGTGATGCTCATCACAACTCAGCGCTGCTCATCGCTGACTTATAACTCTTGCGGAAATTAACTTTCCGCACTTGTTAGGATAATAACTATTTATTAAATTCTGAACAGACCCAATGATATTTATTATATTAATATTTGTTGGCCCTAAGCTATCGATACTATTTAAATTTTTTGAAGTATTTACAACAAATTTGACTTATTTGAAACTTCTAATTATTACAATTATTGTAGTCAACTTGTAAAATCGTTGGGAAATTTTTAGAGAAGCAATTTCACGGATCAAATATTCTTACCAATAACAAAATTCTTTTTCTACCTTCAAGTCTTGATAAAACCCCTTCAAAACAATTTTTCCACTTTTTTAGAAGATGTTTTTTACCCATTTTTAAAGAAATTGTGCTTCGTGGATGTAACTATTTTATTGTCATTGTTCAAAGAACCTCCAGTTACACTTTCGTGATATTTCATTCACCCCCGTTATCTTAAAAAAAAAATGGATTTCTTAACCATTTATTTACTAAATTGGATGAAATTTTAAAGAAAGGTGGTAATATTATTTTCACCAGCTCAGACAATGGGATGGTTTCTCCGCAAATCAATTTTATGAAATTTTATTTTATTTTGTTCCTGATTGTAGCTTCTAGCAACGATTTTCGGTGCATACTCTGCATACACAATTCTCATCATCATAAACGAAGAGGGTTTAAAGTGTAGAATATTTTCATTTTTTTTAACAATAGGCAACAAACTCGGTAGAATTGCTCCTCTAAGAGTATTCCAACGAGGTCAAAATTAGCTACAGATGTAGGTACTCCATTAAAAAGTACCTATTATAATTACTATACGAACATATACTTATTAAAGACATTAAGACAGTTATTCTTTTGGTGCTATAAATTGTAAAGTACATAACACTTAAATGTAAAGTACGGCTTGCTACAGTTGAAATAAGAAATTTAACCACAACTTTCTTGTGCCTTAAACTGAATCATTATAATTAAATAAGATGTAATACCACCCAGCAAGCTTGGTATTAGCTGCTTATTAATTTTGAAGAAACCTGCAACTGAAAATCGTAGTGGTAAGGCAGTAATCAAAGACGAAAGATCTTTAAGCTGCTCCTTCAAACGTGGATCTTTTACATCGGAATATAAAATCTTACACAACATTCCTAGTTTTATACCAGCATTTTCAACATTTTCACAACAGACAATCCAGCGAGTTACAAACAGCTGAAAATAAGATAAATAGTATTAACAATGATTAAATTTATTTATCATTTCATCACTATTTTTGTTGATATTAGATTAATGAGCCAATGATTCCTTTTTTGAATCATTAAAGATCTCTAGAGGATTTAGAAAATTCCATATACAAGATAAGACAATTTATTTATAAAGGTTCTATTGGTGGCGCCTTTTAAGCGGCTATATGCATAACTAAAAAGACAACCCTTTTATTCAAATAAATTTTCAATAACTCCAACATATATTTTTTAATATTTTCTTTTTGGATAAGAGCTCGATATATCTTAATTCTTTACAAAAAGAAATTAAATGTGAACGGCAATAGTTTAAAACTTAGAGCAGAGGTTTCTTAAGCGGTCTAGGTGGTCCTGCAGGGAAACTAGACATAGTTCTATGTTGGCAAAAATGAAGGTAAGCAGAGGTTTACGAAAATTTATCTGGCTTCGGTAGTGAAGATCTAAATTTTAGATACTAAAATGTTGATTTAGTCCTGTAAAAAAAACAAATCGAAGATTCGCGAATAGAAATTGCGAGAAGGAAATAATATACTTATTAAGAAAATTAGTTTGTAACACCGTAAGGTGGCGCTGTTAATATCTCATATTATATTAAAACGAGTAAATCTTACTTAATTAATTACTATGACGCCGCCGTAAGGTGGCGCAGTTGATATTTTATATATTTAATCAAGCAAATTTTACTTAACTATGTACTACGACGCCATCGTAAGATGGCGCAATTAATGTCTAATATAATTAATAAAAAATTGAAAATACCCCGAACAAAAAAACCTGGAAACTAAGGAGAAAATATGATAAAAACAAAAAAAAAACATTTAAAACAACAAAAAAAGAGATAAAATCGTAAAAATTTGAAAAAACGGACAATGAGAAAGAGAAATCATTGTTAAACGGTACGAAGTTCGCTGGATCAGCTAATTAATACATATATGTATAATAACATCCATTAAATAGTGGAGAAATAGTGTTATTTTTGAGGTTTCTAATGTGATGTCGTTAATTATCAATTTTTTTCCGCTTACATTGCAAACGCAGGCTGAACCCTACGAGATTTATCAAAATAATGTACTAATTATTTGTACACATTGAAAAGGTCTACAGAAAACTCCGCGATGGTATATATCTAATATCTATCTCTTATGGATATCCCACAATAATATTTTTTTGTCATTTACTTTTTACGACAAATAATGGCTAATTTTCGAAGCGATTTTAACCAATACAGCATTAATCCTTATTCAATTAAATAGCTTAAATACATTGTTGATTTAATATAGATCTATATGGTCCTTTACAGCACAAGATTTAAATGAATATTTTCGAAGATATTACAGATTTAAAATTGCGGGACGTAGCGCTTGCGGTGGTACTGGCCGGCCGGGGCGGCGGTAGCGTGCCTATAAATAGCGCGTCGGGGGCCGCGATTTTTCCTATAGCACTTTGAATTTTGCAGCGATCGGACGCGTTTATTACGAAATTAATCATTATGACGCTACCCTAAGGTGGCGCAGTTGAGATGTTATAAATTTACACCTGTAATTCTTACATAACTAAGTACTATGACGCCACCGTAAGGTGGCGCAGTTGATATCTCATATATTTAAAAGAGCAAAACTTACTTACCTATGAACTATGACGCCACCGTTAGGTGGCGCAGTTAATATATAATATACCTAACCGATAAATTACAAAGTACTATAAATAATAGTAAAAACTGGTAACTAACGAGAAAATATGATAAAAAATACAAGAAATTAATCTTAAAAATAAAAAAAAAAATGGAAAAAACATTAGTGTTAGGCGGTGCGAAGTTCGCCGGGTCCGCTAGTTTTATAATAAAGAGAACATTTATTGCTTATTAAATAATATCATTCTCTCAACGTTTTTTGAAATTTGCATCACTTTAAACAGGCTCTAATAATCTGATCACTTACTTATAAAAGATTAAAGAAAAAAACGTATTACTTACTATGTTTAAAGTCACATATATAGCATATCTGGTAACTTTGTTTAACTCAAAAATTATTGAGAAACCATGTGTTATAATCATATTGCATACATACAAAATTTCAACGAAATGTAATAAGAATTTAGACAACAGTAAATTACCGAATACAGTATTTGAAATATCTATTGCGGTAAAAGTTGTCCTATATATGTTTTTTATACAATTTATATCTGAAGAGTTAACAATTTTATTTTTATCATTATTTGTATTTTCAATTTTTTTCAATAAATAGTTTAATCTATTCCAATTTACTTTTAGAATACAAATAAATAAAACATCTACCATAAGTATCCTGTTGGCTGTTAATATACTGTTCACTATAAAAGTAAAATTAAGATGGTTTAGATACGATTTAATTATAATATATGTTGGTACTGTATATATGGCGAGAAAAGTTATTATCTCTCGTATAATTACAAAAATCGAAGAAGAATTTTCCATTCCAAATTTTTCATCGGACTTATATAAATTGTAGAACAGAGTTTCCCACAATTTTCTGTGTGCAATGAAACCATAAATACAACTAAAATTAAAAATTATCACAATAATATCCACCATCCGGTTAAAAGTATTGTTTTCAAAAAAATAAATATCCTTACTTGACATATGATAAATTCTATAGAGTATATTAATAATCACTAATATTACCACACATATAAATGCAGTATTTCGAACTAGAGTATTTTTTGTAATAAACACTGGAGAAATCCCCAAAAAAGTACTGACTATAAAATAAACTTTTAGCAAGTTTCCATCTAAATTTTTTAATACCGGAAAATTCATTGTAGCAAATATCGAAAGTAGTGTTCTTGTCTACACGAATGTATTTTGTTTTCAAATAAGTATGTCACTTTCATCGAACAGCAATTAATTTATGTTATTCAATGTAAACAAAAATTATTGACTGTTTGTAATAAATTAAATTTTTGTTCTTAAGTTTAGTTGACAGTATGTTGTCCATAACAACATTCTAAAGGGTGTCTCTTTATTCAATACATGAAAACAACTGAAAATTTTATACTTTTCTTTGGTAGAATCACACTTGATTTATAGAATTATCGGTTGGGGTGGTGCAGGAAATCTAAACACGTTTCAAAAATTGTTTATAAAAATTATGTTTAAAAAAATAACCCACTCTAGCGACGCTCTTTTTAGGAAAAGCAAACTGTTTGACATGAGACAACTGTACTGTCAAATTATTTTATTAAATATTTTTTAAAATAAAATAATTCTAAATTTCCCGGAACATCAATATAGTAGATACCAGTGGGAAAATGCTTATTTGGTTAATAAGAGTCTTTAAAGTCACCCCTTACCTAGCAATAGCTGGCTGTCCATAAATCCGAACCTTTTCTCGACACTCAAAGCAGGTGGGTATATGCACCCATGATTTTCCAATCTATTGTTTAAATTTAAAAAATTGGATCGTTTTAGTTAAAAAATTTACCAGACTATTGTTTCCAGGCCTATATTCGGTGAGATTTATTTTAATTATAAATTGTACCGCTAGTGGTGTTACTGTATAACTGTCCTTTCTTTCTCGCTGCGATTAGAATTTTGAATTCATTTTACTATCCGATTGTTTGGTGGTACCTTCTCTTCAAATACAAGTAAGCCGATTTTATTGTTTCATTTAATTATTTTATTTAGTAGAAGTGTCTTAAATTGGGGTGATATTTTATTATTACTAACAACTAATTTTCAATTAGTTTCACTTTTGCGAAACATCAGTTTTTGTGATCTTGTATAAATTTTAGACCAGCTTTTACACGTGTTTTAAGAATTAATTTACTCTGAATAAATTGAAAAAATCCGATTTGGCTGGAAACTGATTCTACTTGATTTTAATTTCGTTAAGGGATCAATTTCTGATTATTTATTTCATCATTAGGGTCAATCTATATCTGTGAAGAGGGCCACGTAGGAGATATATATATTTTTTTTGAAGCGACACTAAATTTTGTGGTGAAAACAGCACAGATTGTGAAACCCTGGTTCCTGACTACTAAAGAAATTGAAGAAAATTCTCTCCAGTAGAACTACTACGACATAAGCTGGGTTCATCTAAATGCGAATTGCGAATTGCGAATGGCGAAGACAGCTCCTATTGGTTAATATCAAAATTACGTCAGCCGAGAAATTTTGACAAATGTCAATTTTAATTTCTTGCGAATTCGCATTATTTAAAATCTGAAGGGCGGGAATCTTTTTATATTTTAGCGAATTTCGCAGTTTTTCTTGTTACCGCATGTGCAGTTCCTATCAATGTTTTGTTTTGAATTTTGTTTGTTAGGTTAGGTCTCCAAAACAAGTGTAGATTTAAGATGTATGAAAGTGAAGTGGTAAAATACATAAGTAACTATATTACTTTACTCAGTAGAAAACTAATATAACAGACTATTATATGGATATACTTATTTTTCTATAAAATATGGGTGGATTCATGCAGCTTGTTTTATTCATTATTAACATAATGTAAGGGTTTATCGGACTTAAAAATACTAATGTTTATGTAGTTCTATATGTTCAACTACATTGATATATCGCCAACAAAACAAATCAGTTTCTTTATCGTATTCGTAGTTCATACTTATAATCGTATTAACTTTGATATTAAATTTATTGATCATACATTTGTATCATTAAGGACGTTCAGTATAAAAATCCCCAGAATACTGTCAAAACATTCGCTGATACATGAATTGAGATAAAAACGCGATATTTTTTTTGCGAAGATCGCATTCGCAAATCGCAATTCGCATTTACATGAACCCGCCTTTAGTGAGCTAGCTAGGGAATTTCCGCCCTTTTGGGATGTGTTACAAAATATATGTGACTAATTTTTTATAAATCAAAATAACTAAATATCAGAAACGTAAAGATAATTTTTTTTCAAAAGCAATTGTTTTACACACGAAATACATCATCCTATTGATTGTTCGGTAGTGTTTGGCAGTTTTCATTGGCAATTATTTGTGTTTTATTTTACACACGATATAAGTACATGATTATAATCTTATGATGGAGTTTCTTCGCAGTCTACAGCTTCAAAGAATCACATAAAGGAATTGGGTTTGGTAAATTGTTTGATGGTACATGGATTTGTTTCACGTTTCAAGACATGTGGGTGTGGCAATAGAATCCAACATGGCCTACAAAAAGACCAAGTTAGCGGCGTCTCAGACTGTCTCAGAAACGTCCTGCAGGGCAAATTCGTTTCTGGATTTTTCGTCTCTTCCTATAAATCAGTTGGTCATTATTTTAGTAATGTGGATAAAGGAATATCCATTCACAGTAATAGTAGTGGAAACAGTAATAGTAGGTAGTGGAAGGTTGTGGGCCGATGCCTGCAACATTTCAGACACCTTCTATTTCATGGATGCTGAAAATCCAAATAGGCGGTCCTAAACACATAGTGGAGATTGATGAAAGTGCTTACGGAAAACGAAAGTATCATTGAGGACGTCTGCAAAGGACACGGTGGGTCGTTGGAGGAATAGACCGACAAACAAAGAGATTTTTTTCTTACGTTTGTTCCTTACATTAGAGCGTGTTATCCAGGAAAGTGTTTTCTCCGGATCCAGTGTATTGACTAACTGATGTAGAGGACTTACTAGTTTAAATCACCTTGGTTACCATCACTACCAAGTCAATCACAAACGACACTTTGTGGCTACAAACAATCGACGCATTCACACTCAAAATATCAAAGGGAAATGGTCTGTGATTAAGAGGAATCTTCGTCGACGATGTCCATTATTCGATTTAAAACATATTTGGTGGAGTATGTTTGGTGTAGTCGATGCACCACACATGAAGAGCAATGGACAGATATCAGAGTGTAAATGGCATTCAATTGTTTATAAAGGATTGTAGCTTATGGATGCTTGCGGAGACTTGCAAAGAGTGTAATCCTACTATAAGAACTCCTCCAAAAAGGCATCTATTACCTCAGCAGGCCATCCATATGTATATAATTTTAATTCTAATGTAAACTTTTATTTGTATACTGTTATACTATTAATATAAAATTAAATACAGGCTTAGTCTATTTTATAAATGTTAGTTAAAATATTTTTTAAATACTTACGTATTGTATTAATAAAGCTAATAGGAGGATGTAACTTGTTTTTTCAGCCAATAACGTTTCATTGTGAAGTATTCGATTAAAGACACACAAAACTTGAGAGTACTTAACCATTAATTTTATTAACAATATATGTCCAAAAACTTTATTAGTATGTATGGCAATCTTGAACATACGTTTATATATATTCTTAACAAAATCGATTTCCAGATTAAATTTAAGTGTATTCTCTGTGTCTTTGATATCCAAAATTTGATAAATTTGGTGAAATCTCGATTCAAGGATACTCAATATGAGGTTAAATAATAAATCAACCAATATCATTCTAATTGTCCCTAACAGAATATTAATTTGAGGGATGCTTCTGTTTGTTCCGAATAATAGCAAAAAAACAACTGCTGTAACAACACCAACAACATCTAATGCTATTCTTAATATAAAATTCTTGCTTAACGGAACTACCAAACCAAGCTTTTTATCAATATAACTCAAATTTGCATAGATAGATTGGCATATTTTTTTACTTGCAAACATATGATACATGCAAATTAAATTAAAAATGATTGTTAAAATATTCACTAAATTCATTAAATAAATGTCTAATCCTGTAAAAACATTTAGTGCATTGTATAACCCATAAGTACGTATCATTATACAATATATGGAAAATGTCAACCCCATCATAAAAAAAGTATAATTTTTTTTTGTAGATGTAGGTGAAAATAAAGGAAATACTCCCATCAAAGTAACGATAAAACTTAGAAATTTAAGTAAATCAACATCTCTATTTTTAAACCTTTTTTCCACACGTGGCATCATTTTAGAAAACCGTTTTTCAAATGAATAATGAGGTAAAAGCTCACCTGGACATAAAAGTAATATCTAAATGTTCATAAATATTAAATTATTAATTGCTAGTTTGGTGAAATTAATGATTATTTGTTATTACATTATATAATGAAAAAGAATAAAAAGCACTTTAAATAATTCATAAAGTAATTAATCGAAAAGGGCTTATTAATTTATTATTGAACACAAAATGATGATAATGTTGTTGAAGCAATATTAACAAAATTCATCAATATATTAAACTTTACTATAAGAGAGAGAAAATATATGATATACACTTTCTTAATCTTAACCAGCAGCAAGAAACTGAATAGAAATTATCAGACAAAACATAGAAACACATCGAAAACAACATTAGGTTTGTTCTAACTCGTGTTTTATAACGATCCCATAATCGATTTAGAATCATTACACAATCAATTAATGCGCAAGTATCGTTCTAGGTACCAGCCTAAAAGTAAACAGGACAAAGAAAAAAGATTAATAATTTTTTTTTTTTGACAAATGGAATTTATTTTATTTAAAATAGTCCCATTCACCGATTTGCTCGGTCCAAAAAAATTTCGAATGAGGATTTCAGTTCATTGACTGGGATGTTTTTCAAAATGGCCGTCGACGCCTTTTGGATGGTCTCTACGTCGGCATACCACTGTCTCTTCATGGGCAAATGTAGTCTACCGAATAGAAAAAAGTCACACGGTGCCATATCCGGAGAATATAGGTAGTGCTTGATCGCTAAATTGCAATTTTTTTGTCAAAAATCAGACACTCTTGTCGATGAATGTGATAGTGCATTATCGTGCAAAAAGCGCCAGCTTCTTTCTTTGTTCTATTGAATACGCGAGAACAAACTTCTCAGAAGACCAAAATAATACACAGCATTAACCGTTTGGTTGCTGGAACGAATTTTTGTTAATAATTCCTTCGAATCATAGAAACAAATCAACATTATCTTTACTTTTGACTTTTTCGGCTTTTTTTCGGATTTTGCCTGCTTGGGTGTTTCCATGCAGAACTTATGGAATATCTATTTGGTCCGACGCGCTTGAGACTCAAGAATCACAAAGAAAGGCTGGACCAGTATACCTCCTGAGTGCTTTAATAATAGCTAGCGCCTTTCGCACAATATCTGAAGAAGCAGTGTGTGTCATTTACGTCATCTTAGAGTCCTAGCCGAGGAAAAGCGGAATCTTTTTCATCCAAAGAGGTCAAACACACTAAGCACAGAGAAGCTTCGAATAGAAGACCGACAGAAGAGTATCTGCCGATGGCAGCTCCATTGGGACGCTGCAGCTATCGTCTTATACCAAAGATTGATGTTTGGCTGAACCGAAACTACGGCAAGGTCAACTATAACCTGACGCAAAGGTTGTCAGGACATAGCTGCTTTCGAGATTACCTATACCGCTAAGCACGATAATTTTCCGGAGTGCCCATCCTGCCCTGGAGTTACTGAAAATGCTGAGCCCGTTTTCTTTGAGTACCGTCGATTTAACCAACAGCGTAGTGTAGAAAGTTCTCAACAAGAAAATTCAACCAGGGATAATAGTAGAAGCAATGTTGCCTGGAACGCTACAAGTACCTTCACCACAAAAGTTCTCAACAAGCTTCGTTCCAGTGAGAGAAATAGATCAAAAGACAGAACCTAGAAGAAAGGTAGAAATAATACCTTAGCCACCAGAATGAAGAGTAGCAGCTAATTCCTTCCCCTGCTAAGTAATGCCTAAAGGGCGGTTTTCGTGGGCGATGAAATGATAGAAGAAACGGGGTTTAGGGTTTAGTGAGTTTGGGTGTCAGCGTTGACTTTGTGTGATGCTGCGTCGAGTCTCACATATCCAGGCGAAACACCTATGCCTGGAATCCGTAAAAAGGATTTCCCCTCTTAATAAAAAAAAAACACACACACACAAATGTAAGAAATACTTACTAAATGAAGAATGGTATGTGGCACCGTAAGAAAAAGTGTTCCGTCAATATTAGGATTCATGTAGATCTTATTAATTATAAGTTGGAATATAGCAAGTGTTTGAACAAAAATCATACCCAATCTAAATAAAATCAACGTTCCAAAATATCCATTTATATTTTCTACAACTAAATATATAGTTTTGAAACTTGTTAGGATTACATCAACATTACAAGTAATTTGATTGATGTATATTTGTTTTCCCAAATAATCTATTCTAATCATTTGTCCCACAGTATCCAACCGTTTATTTAAAAACTGTGTTATCTCCAATATTAATTTATCCAGAAGTGCTATCATAGTAGTAGTAAGTGTTCCGAAAAAGAAATATACAGGATTATTATCAACAATCCAACTTATACAATAGAGCATTGTCGCAGTAAAGAAAATCATACACCCAAAGTATATATTATTTAATGTTGTCCACATTTTCGAAGTTTTAATTTTTCCTAATTGTTTATCGATTGCAAACAACTTGTCCATAATATCTTTGAATATATTCTTCTTCATTGTAATTCCGTGGAAACAACTACAGAGTAAACCTATTAATAATGTTCCCATTAATCCGCTTATAATTGATAAAGATAAATCTTCAGAAACAGTTTCAAGACCATTATAAAAACAGAATGCTAAAACAGGTAAAAATACCAAAACTAATATTATTTGCAATTTATTATTTCCATATTTCCATGGTGTCACACCAAACCAACTACTTAAGTTGTAGAAAAATATTACAGAATTTAAGTCACTATTGTAAATTTGCTGACCCGTTGCTTTCATGTTGAATGAATTCTGGGTGTTTTTTTTACATACTGGAATCAATAATATCATTATTTAAATTATTACATACCATTTATTAATATTTAGTTAATTGCTCAAATTGACGGTAAGTCATTTATTCAATTATTTTAGAAAGAGACTTATATCAACAGTAGAATAATATAATCATAAATAAATAACATACTCAATATTCTAAATTCCTTACTAATTCTACCCCTAACTTAACTCCCGATATCATAGGATAATTTCATAACATTTTGTATATTTAGATATAAGCGAGATTATAATTTATATATATGTATATATATAAATATATATATTGAGATGAAATATGATTCTATGATATATATAATATGTAAAATTAAATATAAAATGATTAAAAAGAATATTCTTGATCCCAGGAAAGAGTTCAAAGCTTTGATATTTGCATAATTTAGTTTCATTTTTTAAGTATATTAAAAATTATTCTCTTCATTCCTGAAAAAAAAGGAAAAATAAAATAAGAAAAATGAATTAAAACTTATATATTAAAATACATGCGTTAGTTTAAAATAATTTAATTAATCGAATAAATAATGGAATACTTACTTTTAATAGATTGTGTATAAATTTTCACATACATAATTTCCATATTTTCATAATATTCATATTTGTCATTTATAAAATTAATAAGAAATTAAGAAATTCTAAAAAAATTAAATTTATATTAAAACATAATAGAAAATAAAATTTATAATTTTTGTCAGAAATCTAGTATGTAAGGTTATAATACAAATTTGCAAAATAATGTTATAAATCTAGTATGTATGATGATAGAAACTGTTAAAGAAATTAAGATAGGTAAGTAATCTAGTAGGGCTGATTTGTTTTATTTGAATAGAATCAAGTTTGTTTTGGAAAAATTTATATAGGATATAGATTGTTAGTGATAGGCTTTTGTTAGTTTGTTGATTTTGGAGATTGTTTCTCTTTCCCTTGATCTTTTGAAGAGAATGGTTGTAATAAATGTTTTGCAGTATTAAAATTGAGTTTTTTGATAAAATAATAAGTTAAAAGAGATTTGAATAATATAATATTGGTACTAAAGTTGAATAGAAGGAGTTTGTACGAGTTTGGTAAGAAGAAAGATTATTTAAAGTTATTTTGAAAGATTGAAAAAGTCGACGAGAAGAGATATTGTACTAGAAATATTTATCATTGATAAGAAGATTAAATCATCAGGTTAAGAAGAGAAGTATTGAAATAGATACTTACGAGTCCTAAATATAGCAGTTTTTCTCAAGAATTAAAGAAAATTTTTTATTTATATGGTTTGAGCAGTTCTTATATGGTAGAATACTTGGAGAATTGAATTAGCAGCAGTTATACGGTATTTTAATATAAAAAATAAATAATTGTGTATTTAATTTCTTGTTGTATAAACTATATCCATTTTCACTGTCATTTAAAAAATAATTTTGCACATCACTAGACTTAAGAACATTTAGAATTTCTTATTTTCACTTTAAAATTTGATTAAAACAATTACTTTGCACATTCACAGTCACAAAATATTAATTTAGAAATTTTTAAGGTTAAGTTCAGTTATAAATCGATAATCCACGCAACCACGCGTCTGTTCTTACCATTGGCGTTCCAAATAAGGTATTACAATTAAATTAAAATTCTGTTTATAATAAAATTAACAGTTAAATTTCAATAATTAATTTTTCTAAATTTTGAACTTTGCTCTGAAGGTTAGAGTAGCACGGGCAGTATAAAATATATATTTTGAATCATATATAAAAGTCATTTACCTTAATTAAAATATCTTATAAAAAGTTTAAATTTAATTAAAAAGGAAAAATTTTAAATTATACCATATACAAACACAACTTTGGTCTGCCACTCTTATTTGGAACATCCTGTATAGTGGAAAATATTTTAAGAAGATGGAACATGTGATTATGAACAACTTTAGTCTTTGTAACTTTCTTCTATCTCTAATAATAACAGCGCTATCTTCCGAGAACACAGTGGTGGGACACCCTGTATACTTATAAATTAAATACTTAGCAAGTTATATATGTTATAATATATATACATATATATACATATATATATATATTATATATATATATATATATATATATATATATATATATATATATATATATATATATATATATATATAGAAATATATATATATATATATAACGTGAAGTCAATAGTGGAGTTGCAGTCAATTTTATGGCCAATGTAAATGAAGAAAACTCTTTTATTTTTGTCAAGCTTTCGAATTTATTTAATTCTTTTTCAAGACATCTATAGTGAAGAAAAAAATTTTTTATATAATAAAAATTTTTTTATAATGTTTTATATGTGATAACTTACTAATACGTGAGGTTATGAAAAAAGCTGCGAATTCTGTTTGATAAAATTAAAGTAAATCATATTATTAAAATACATGACCGTGTTATCCTTGCAAAATTTAAGTAATCGCCAATAATATGATTTACTTTAATTTTATCAAACAGAATTCGCAGCTTTTTTCATAACCTCACGTATTAGTAAGTTATCACATATAAAACATTATAAAAAAATTTTTATTATATAAAAAATTTTTTTCTTCACTATAGATGTCTTGAAAAAGAATTAAATAAATTCGAAAGCTTGACAAAAATAAAAGAGTTTTCTTCATTTACATTGGCCATAAAATTGACTGCAACTCCACTATTGACTTCACGTTATATTGAACCAGTCACTATACCATTATTCATATATATATATATATATATATATATATATATATATATATATACCTATATAAAGATGAAAAATGATACAGGTATCTTGCGTAATGCTGGCAATCTCCAGGTAGATACCTAGATTTGTGCATGGTTAGAATTTCCTAACTTAAATGCACATGATGCTGCGACGTATATATAAATATCAACCAGTCTATACCAGGGCAAAACCAACTGCAGACATGTTTCTGTCTTGTTAGACCTCATCAGTACAGTATAGGTTTGTCTCTTCAGTCACTAATAAAGAGACATCCCTGGTATAGAATGGCAGGTACTTGATGTCAGAAGTCGCGAAAGTAAGTAAAAGTTACTAAAATTCGCAAGTGCGTAACTTTTACTTGCTTTCGCGACTACTGTCCAAACAAGAGATTTTATATACTATGCACGATTTTTCATCTTCATTCAGCGGTTATTTTAAAACCCTATAGAGGGAACTGGCTGTGAGTTCATTGTATGTTGCAATTTTAACGTTTGTAGCACCCTTCAATAATTTAATCATTTTAGGGATATGGGGTAGTGAACCAAACATCACGGTGTTTAAAGTCCTAGTAGGACTATCCCACATTCCATGACCGTGTTATCCTTGCAAAATTTAAGTAATCGCCAATAAACTCCGAAATGGCTAAAGTATGCAACGTTAATGTTAGGATACATCTAAATGAAGTTGGATGGTAGCAGAAGCACCTAAACTCTAGGCAGCTCATCGTGTGGCCAGTTATTTGCCTGGGTACAACGAGTAAAGTCGTGTTTTACTCACCGTTGAGAGCTATTTTTGCGTAAACTTCATAAATGAGAGGATAAGGATGTCGAGGTATCAACGTGAACAGTACAACTTCACAGAATTGGTGTGATATCGAGATATCGTGGATAGTTATTGATCGAATCGGGAGGATTATATTTAGGATTACACACAGAGTTAGTGATGATTGTAAACGGATCTCTTACTGCACACGGGTACGTAACGGAGACCCTAGAGCCACATATTATGCCATTCAACCCATTCAAATACCACAATTTTTTTACACGATAATTCTACTGTTTATTTTACTGGAACTATTTTGTTTTCAAATTTTTATTTTATTAACATTTTATACTCTTTTGCATTTTATACAATTCAATTTCATGTTAATCATGTTTCTAAATAACTACTGACAATCAAATCAACAATAAACTACAAAAAACAACTCTGCACAAAACCTAAATTCAAAAAACCTAATCCTAGCAACCGATTCTCTTAAGGACAATTTGCACTCCCGAAAAATCACCGTTAGACTGCGCCCCCGCGGATTATCCATATTTACAAAAATGTGATACCTACCTACTTATTAAAATTTATTAAAACTAACTGAAATTTTTTAACTAAATTGACTTTTTAACAGTGTAAATCCAAAAATAACACTTGATTCTTGTAAAAAATGTAAGAAATACTTACGCTATGAAGAATCGTATGTGGTATCGAAAGAAAAAGTGCTTGATCAATATTTCGATGGCTGTAGATCATATTAATTACAAGTTGGAATAAAGCAAGTATTTGAACAAAAATAAAAGTCAATCTTAATAATATCAATGTTCCAAAATATGCATTTATATTTTGTACAACGAAATAAATAGTTTTAAAACTTGTTATGATTATATCAACATTACAAGTAATTTGATTGATGTATATTTGTTTTCCCAAATAATCTAATCTAATCATTTGTTCCATAGTATCCAATCTTTTATATAAGAACTGTGTTATCTCGAAGATTAATTCATCCAGAGCTGTTATAATAGTATAAGTTAGTGCTGCGAAGCATAAATATATAGGATTATTACTCACAGTTGAACCTAGAAAATAGAGCATTGCCGCAGAAAAAAAAACAATACACCCAAAGTATATATTATTTAATGTTGTCCACATTTTGGAAGTTTTAATAATTCCTAGTTGTTTATCGATTGCAAACAAATTGTCCATAATATCTTTGAATATATGCTTCTTCATTGTAATTGCGTGAAAACAACTACAATATAAACTTATTGTTAATATTCCCATTAATGTGTTTATAACTATTACTGATACGTCGTCTTTAAATCTAATTTCAAGACATGTATTATAACAACAGACTATTGCAACAGGTAAAAATACAAAAGATAATATTATTTGCAATTTTTTATTTTCATATTTCCATGGGGTCACACCAAACCAACTACTTAAATTGTAGTAAAAAAATACAGAATTTAAATCACTATTGTAAGTTTGCTTACTCGTTCCTTTCATGTTGAAAGAATTATGGTTTCATAAAATACGAGAACTATCTAATTTCTATATACCGAAATCAATAATTTAATTATTTAAATTATTACATACTATCTATTGCTATTTACTTAATTGCTCATATTAAAGTTAATGCATTTATTCAATTATTATTATAGAAAGAGACCGATATCCCCAGTAGAAATATAAACATAAATGAGTAACACTCTTAATATGTATTCTAATTTCCTTACTAATTTTACACCTAAGCTGTGTCTATTTTAAAACAGCCTCATTTGGGTAAATCGTATTTGATCTTTTTTTTTTGCTTTAATTGCTTCGAAATATCATTAAAAATGACTTAGTGATGAAGGAGGTTAAGAAACTTGAAGTGATACCTCTGGGACCACTTGAATAGACAACCATGGGAGGGATACCCATGTAAACGTAGGATTTATAAAATAGTAGTTAAACCAATAGTCACATATACGTCTTGGGTATGGTGGCCAACGATACAACGAAAAAATGCCATCATGAAGCTAAGTAACGTTCAAATTCTTGCTTGCCTTGGCATAACTGGAGCTCTTAGAGACACTCCAACAGAAGCAAAGATCAACATATGTACAGACATCTAAGTGGCTATTGGGGCCTTAAGACCCCTAAAGTGGTCTTCAGACTAGTACACGAATTCCAAGTAGAACTTGATATCCTCGCGGAACATAACTGTGTCAAACTAGTTTGAATACAAAGCAACAGACAAGCTGATAATCTAACAATAAAAGTATCAGTAACAATATTTAACTATATATAACCAGCTCTAGGAGCACCAAAAAGTAAGGTTCGGAGCCGAAGATAAGCCTGGTTCCTAAAGAATACAGTCAGCACTTGGCCAACACATCTCTGTCCAAGCATACAGCAGAATGTGAATTGAACAGACGTGTACAAGAAGAAGTAAAACACAGCGCAAAACCAGCAGCATCAGATACGAGTCATTACAGAATCCTTACAGGCTGTGTAGGTAGGTACCTGTCAAGAGATACGTCCAAACCATGGGAATGTTTACTAGAGACCCAACCTGCAGCTTATGCGATAGGGAACCTGAAAGAGTTAAACATATATACTGTACTATTGCGAGACCCTGGATTGTAGTCCATTTTTTAAAGACTTTACAAACGTATGTCAGCCTTCCTGTCAAGAGATACCTGCAAACCATGGGAACGTTTACTGTAGACCCAACCTGCAGATTAGGTATGCGGCAGGGTACCTGAAAGAGTTAAACACATACTGTACCATTGCGAGACCCTGGATTGTAGTCAATTTTTAAAGACTTTACAAACATATGTCAGCCATCCTGTCAAGAGATACCTGCAAACCATGGGAACGTTTACTGTAGACCCAACCTGCAGATTAGGTATGCGGCAGGAAACCTGAAAGAGTTAAACACATACTGTACTATTGCGAGGCCCTGGATCGTAGTCAACTTTTGATGACTTTACAAGCATATGTCAGCCATCCTGTACAACTGTACAAACTAGTAGAGGTACCAAGTGCGTGAAGTGGATGATATAAACTAATAAAATAAATACAATAAGTCTCTATATACTGGTGACTTAATGTCAGACCACTTTTATCTAAAACCATAATCAACTAACAGAAGTAATTAAGCTAGGCTACTCGTAGGCTATATTTTAAATGTACAATGTAACTTAATCGGAGTTTAAAATACTACAGTAATGGTTTGCTTTAAACTGTATTAAAATAATCAGATACGTAGTAATTCCACCAGTCAAACTTGGAATTAGTTGTTTATTTATTTTGAAAAAACCAGAGACTGTAAAAGTTAACGGTAGTGCTGAAATCAAATTAGCAAGTTCGTTCAGTTGTTGCTTAAGGTGAGGCTCCTTTACTTCTGTTTGCAAAATTCTACAAACATTTCCTAATCTTACTCCAGCATTTTCTACATTGTCACAGGATAAAATGCATCGAACCACAAAACACTGAAATAAAATAATATTGATTAATAAAACAAAAACTTGTTTTGAATACTTTTCATTAAAAAGTATAGAACGCAGATTCTCAATGAAAATTATTCATTCAGTTACTGACATTTCTTTAACGTTGATTAGTTCCTATAGTAAACTTTCGAGCATTTACTAGACTAGCATCGGAGCAGGTACAGATCTTTGTAAGATTTCAGATTCTAATCTATCAAAGACGACATTCTGCCTCTGCGAAACTGGTGTGTGAGTAAAAATAAAAATAGGAGGATAAACTATCTATTTCGCGTTGTTTCCTCGACCGACTGATGAGTACTCCTCACCATTCCCTTGGGACACAAAAGGACAGGAGCTTTTTCTGATTGATGCAAAGCGTTCAAATGTTCACTCATCTGAAGCTGTTAGGAATCTTAAACATTCTGGGCTGAGTTGGGTCAAGTCTGACTTCGAGCAAAATTTATAGAGGTAGTGCCTCAGTGTAAAGTGCTCTGTGAGAATTCCTGTGAGTACTCTAAATTCAGGTTTCTGAAGCTCTAAAATCAATTTAGAGTAGCGCAGTGAAGGCCTAAACTTTTTTTCTTGTCTTTCGCATGTTTTTTCAGTCGGCTGCATTTAGTTCTTTTTCCCAATTACGAACTTTATCCATAATGCGGTATTTTAATATGCCACAGAAAGGTTCAGGTTGGTAGAAAAATTACTAGCTCCATATTTTGCAGGATTTTCAGCAATCTCGTTTTTGACAAACCCGTTATGCACTGTTGCCCACAGTAAAGTTATTTTGTTGAGTTTAGTCAGTTTCCTTAGAAACTGTTTGCAATTTCATGTGTTTTTATTAATCGATCGTGGTGGAATGTAGAGACTTCAAAGCAGCTTGGCTGTCAGATGCAATAAATATTTTGGCTAAATTTAGACGTTTTTTTAATGCACAGAGGATGCATGTAGGTTTAGAGGAGTGCATTCCACGTAATTTTTCTGTTTGGTAGTTGTTCCATACCCACTAGAATGGAGGACTCCTAAGAAGATCCAGAATACCGAAAAACAAAATTCCCATTCCCAATCTGAGACTCCTTCAAACAGTAGACAGGGACCTTCATGAAGACCTGGAAACCCTCCTAGATGAATAAGGGCTCCACGACGGAGGAGACACGCCACAGCGTCAATCCCCTAATCCCACATTGCACCACGTGGGTTACACCTCCACATACACTCACATTCACCCAAAAAAAAGATGCAATAACAACAGACGAAGCTATCCAACCTGCTGCAAATGGAGAAGTTTGTAAGAGCGGAGCCGACGACCGATACTAACACCATCCAAACACTCCTATCCACTTCCTGAAAAGAACATTATTGATTTCCTTCTATTGGTAAATGCATTCGTTAGGATTGGCTGGAAGTATCTTCTTCGAAAACCCTGTAGTTATGAGGTTTAAGCCATTTTGCTAACGGTCAGCAATAATACGTTTATGTTTATCTCTTACCGCAATAACTAACAGCATAGCCAAGAGCACGAGACTCTTCTTATTAAAGCTTTGCTATAAGATCTTCCATTGAGCACATTATTCACTTCCATACTGACTAAAATGGCTATAAGAAAGCTTTGCTTAACAAAAATGTCTTGGAAAGGTTCCTCCACACAAGAATAAACCCACCGCTCTCTTTAACTGCACTTTTATTCGCATTTTTAGCTCAGGAATGTATTTTGCAACAAATTATCAATAATTTATATCAATGACGAATAAATGTCATATTAGAGTCAATTGATTTTGATTGAGCTTTTGGCACTATTTTTTTAACACATTCTTGTGACATTATAAATAGATTTTTAATTAAAAGAGTGTAAAGAAAGGGTTGGTAGAGTCAGAGAGAAGATCGTAGTAACTAATTTCTACTTGATATAGATTTTATTGCAATCTTTAGATCTTAAATTTAAGATTATAGTATTAGATGTCAAGATTTTTTTATTTTATAAATTATTGTGTTCTTTACTAAAGTTTTACAACTATATACTTTCAAATGTTATTAATCCAATATAAAAAATAGGTACTTACAGAGTCGACAACAATATATAAGCAAAACAAAAGACCATACTTATCATATTCAGTATAATTATTGATGTCAATGAAATACTCTAGTATGATAATAATTCCTGATACGAGAATAATTATTCTAACAAGTATCAATATTCCAAAAAATGCATTGAAACTTTTTATTAAAAAATAGATGTTTTTATAAATAATAATTATATTTTCAGTGTTATTTTTTATGATATCTCTGTATAAAGGTTCTTTTGTTGTTAATGAATCTGTTATAATAGAACATAGAAAAATAAGAAATCTGGTACAAATACTAGCCATTTCGGATACCAATATATCAATTAAAATTATTTTTCCTACAGTGTATGCCACGTACAGGGCCTTCAAAAACGTAAAAACATTTTGTTCTACTGAACCCATCAGAACAACAACAGTAAATATTAACTTTAACATATAACAACCATATTTAAATATAATGAACAATTTAGATAACTCGCTCTTGCCAATATTTTTATCCAGTATGCTTAAGGTATCTATCAATCTCTTCCAATATTTCCTTGTAGCTATAAGTCCAAAGATTGAGTAATAATTTAATGCAGTACCAAGAGCTGTTGTTAATTGATAATGTACTGTATTCATTGAAACATCTAATCTCACAGAAAGCAAAACGTTTAAGACGAATATGAAAATTGTTTGTAATAATGTTATACTAGCTTTATGACTCCATGGAACAATACCGAAAATACCACCAAGAAAACCACAATTTTTTATGTATTTTACATCGTAATTTTGAGTATCTTTATTTTTTAACAAAGATATCATTGTTGTAATAAGTTGACAGGTAATACTCGCTTGAATGCTAGATGATCACATAGTCCAAATCGATTAAGAAAATATTGTTTGTAACATAAAATAAACAAATTGTAATTAAATTGACTTTGACTATAAATAATCTATAACCATATGCCTAATTAATCCTAAACATTAAATTATTTATCAATGTGAATGATTATATGATGCATAATATACCTTGTTGTAAGAGAACAGTAGAACCATTTAAAATGTGGATATCGGATCAATTTTTCGGTATCCTTGGTTAAATATTCAAGACACGGGAGAAACAAAAACGTATAGACCTATAAGCATCAGCTCCTTTCTACTAAAAATAATTGACCCACACATAAGAAGTGAATATCTATCAAAGATACCACTTCACAAGACACCATTGACGTATCATGCATTATCTCATAAAAAAACTTTAGAATACACAAAGAAAGCGGCTTTATATGCGTTTCTAGATCTAGAGAAAGCATTTGATAACACCTCATATGATTCTATTAACGCTGTCGCAACAAAGATTCACAAAGAAATCACTATGATTGATGCTCACATTCAACAAGAGAAGGAAATAAGTGATGCTACTTCCTGTTTTGAATGGAGTAATACTTTCAATCTCAGAAAAGTACCTCGGAGTTCCTCTACAAGAAACTTACGTGGAATCCGCACCTCGCAAATATAACCTCTAAACCTACGACGGCTATGTTGGAAAACATGCATGGGATCTTAAATCATCGATTGGTTATATCTAAGGTTGTCACCTTTGCTGCGTTGGTTTGGTGGTAAAAACAACGTAACAAAAGGCAATAAAGTCGTGTGCTAGTGCAACCTTTCTCCCCTTGCATTCACATGTAGAAAGGATTGCTCTGGTATGTCCCTATAGGTTAACAAGTACTAAGTCTCTGAAACATAGTAATCTTTTAGGACATCTTGGGGTACTAAGGGACGGAGCAACCTAATCTATCCAGTTGCCTACAGATATTATGTCTCCAAAACGAGATTTTGAACTCACACTTAGTATTTATCGGTGTGAGTTAACATAAAACGAAATTGCTGAACTTACAAAAGAAGCTCTCGCTTATTATACTAATGGGTCTAAAATACTCTAAAACACCTAAAGGCGTAGGTATAAGGGTGCTAATATTAGGCTGTCATTAGGTCTAAAGAACACTTATAGGATCTTCCAAGCAGAGTTATTAACAATAGATTTCTGCTCTCAAGAGTCAATTAAAAACACCTCAATTTAACCAGAAAATTTATAGCCACCGATAGCCAAGCTTCTTTGAAGGCTTTAGAATTTACCACGTTCGACTATAAACAGTCTGGAACTACAAAGCAAATGACCAAAAACCCAACAAAATAACTTTGCTCTGGGCCCAAGAGCATAAAGGGATCGTCGCAAAAGAAGGAGCTAGTACTCCTTTTATCGAAGCTCAACGATTTTGTGGCATCTTAAAATGTCGTATTTTGAAAGAAGCTCACTAAACTAATATATAGTTTTGAATCTTACACCTTTCCAACAATTCTCAAGATGCCGTAGTACGTCCAATATTTAAGAAGGGTAAAATGGATTCTCCGAAAAATTATAGGCCAATTTCCCTCCTTCCCATTATTTTCTAGCCTACAATGTTTGATCACGTAATGGGATGGTGTAAAAATGACAAAATGACTAGAATGGATTTTGCACTTTATTATGGAGATTAACTTGTAAAAAGTGCCAATTTTGTGCTAGAACTGTTGTAGCCCTTTTACTCTAGGACTAAAAAAAAAAACAACAACCGAAAGAAACATGATATAGAATTACCTAATAGAGACTACAGAGTAAAATCACCCTACATAGACAAGAATAGTAAGGCCACTTTAGGCGCGTCTTTGATGTACTTTGTACTACATTTTGCTCCGGTTTGCTGACGTTTTACGTGCAGTTTTGTGAGAACTGGTGAGCAGCGATACATTTTTTTATTAAATAAACTCTTTTTTTAATTTGCCACCATTTTTTTAAATCTACCGATTTCTACTTTTTTTGTATCCATCTACCAACTCCAGAAATTATAGGTTGACAACGCTGCTGGTGAGCGACAACGATGCATACCCAAATGCGGATCGAGAGCTTCGGCTGCATGGAATAGTTTTTGCGAGAGGGATTTTAATATTCTTGTCTAAATATATTCTTTTTTATTTTGAGTAGTGTATTTATTATTTTTTCGCATCTCTGAAAGGACTATACGGAATATTATTCGCAATAAGTAAATGATAAATAGTTACTTACCAAATGTGATATAAAATACACAATACTGAAATAATCAACAAGTAATTCCTTTACACTTTTAGGTTGTAAGTTTTTAGTTGCAAAAATTGCACTAGAAAAGCATAACAAAAATTCCAAAAATTGTATACATAATCTTGCCAATAGTAGATTACCAAATATTAAGTTAAAAGTTTGAACAACAGAGTGAATTTGTTGATAGATAATTATAATTTCATCAGTTGCCCATAAATTGTTTATTTTTTCTGAAGGCAAACACTTTAATTTGTGGCAAAGCATATTTAGGCGTACATTTAGAAAGTTTGTTATTTTTACGACTAAAATGTCAATGAATATTATTTTAGTTCCTGTTATTGTAAAGTAGAATATTAAACTAATCGAAGTGGTCCAGACTAAGTATGCAAATATCCATGTGAAAATTAACAGAACAGTATAAAATGTTACTTTTAATGAAAACATAAAAAGAGAATAATTTTTAAATTTTAATTTTTGTTGAATTTTATATAAATCTTTTAACAACTTTTTCCAAACACCGGTAGATGTGACCATTCCATGAAAATTGATCCAATTTAGTAACCAGTAACTTATAAAATCAATAAAAAATGCAGTGTTGGTTAAAACATCCATATTATAAATTATCCGTAAATAATAATTATAAAATTCTACAATAATTGTTAAGTTGACCAGAAGTGTAACTAGAATTATGATCATTTTTACAAGTTTTCTGTAGCTCCATGCAGATATACCCATCAAATCTGCTAAGATGAAAAATATATGAATTACATAAATATCATCATTTACAAGCCTTTTAATTGCTTTGATCATATTGAATTTTTCTTCTACCAAAGCAAGTTCAGTACAAACTGATTACTGATGGATATCCAAAAATGAATAAATTATCATTATCTACTATTGTTAGAAATATGTAATATTTTATTTGTAATTTATTGTGATTATAATATATTTTTCTAAGTGATTTATTGTGATTATGTTAGTATATAATGAACCAATATTATAATGTTGTCTAAACAAAAAAATGTATACAGCTTAATGATAATCCGGCAATCAACATAAAAGTCACAATTTTATTTAACTACTTTGAGTAAGGATTCTTTGGTAATCAAACATTTTTTTTGGTCCTCCGTCCAGAAACAATACTATTAATTACTTGAAAATCGTCCGGAAAATGTCATTTTCCGGCCTAGGCCGGCAAAGTAGCTTTAAGATTATCTAAAGAGATGGCGCTATGAGTCATCAAAAATACATACTGAATAATACAAATTTTAATTAAATTTATTTAAAAATAGCGTATAATATACTAAACTAATAACTTTTTCTAAAGGTAAACAGGATTCTAATTTACATTTAATTTCTCTCACAACTTTTATTTTAAATTTGACATTTATGTCAATTTACAACTACTTGTCAATCGATTATGAAAATACATATCTCGATTTTATTTTTGCTCATTGAACTAAAATAGTTCATTGTCTCTGTTATTTTTATATAAAATTATTAGATATTAATGTTAATATTTTCAATATAACAATTTTTACTGTGTTGCTTATTAGAAAAGTATTCGTATGTATAAAAATTAAGGATCTTGAAATCGATTATCAGAAAATCATTCCTTATTACTAATTCTTTTAATCGTGCAATAGATGTCAATAAACATCTAATCTTGTATCTTGTATGTCATAAAGTAAAAAGTTTTTGAACTTTTGAAAATATTAAAAATTAGTCGGACCAAAAAATAGTGTGTGTTACACGTCCGGGAAATGTTTTGCAAGTGCTCGTATGGTTTCGCCTCAGTGCTGCGCACCTCGGCTACACAACTTTACTCGCTCTTGCAAATTGTCATTTTCCGTCCTTGTATCACAAATAACTATTTTTGAAGATAGATATCTCTGTTTTTTTATTTTTTCAGAGAGTTTTAAACCACAGTTTAAAAAAAGCTGTGTTCGTTGTTTATTAAAATATTTACAGAATTCACGAAGATAGGAGAAGAATTTTGCTTCCTGGCAGAAAAAGAGGGAAAACAGAACAAATGGTGCATGGACGAGGAAACTGATTCAAGATAAGACGTCCTGGAGTAGATGTCAGCACAGGAAAGGGAACTACTTCCTCAGTCAACTTCTTAGTGGAAATAGATCGTTTTGACTGTATACTGCACCGTATAGGAAAACATAAGAACGAGCTATATATTTATTGTGGAACTTTCTTCGTATACCCAGAAATGGCACAGAGAAAGTCCGAAAGAAGAAGCCAAGATTGGTGTAATGGAAGCGGAAACGGTTATTGGAAATATGATTATTACTAAAACAGCATGAAAAGGAACTTTGCGAGGACGGTCCTGACTGCTAAACGGAAGAAAAAAGATAACAGGACAGGGGTACGCTCTAAGGGGGTAAAGGTAATGATAAAAAAAGGAAATATCAGGAGACGGGTGGTCCATAGGGGGTACGGAGCAAGATAAACAGACCCATAAGCCATGAAACATCCCTCTCTTGAAGAATCTCTTCAAAATGCTGTAGTAGCAACTGTTAAAAATCGTTAAGTTTTGATGAAAATCCTGAAAAAAACGTTAGAAATTGTGAAAAAAGCAATAAAAATCGTGTGAATATTTAATGACTTAAAAAAATGGTTAATAACAATGCAAACTTTTTAAAAATATTAATAAATGTTAAAAATCGTGAAAAAATATGTTGAAAATCCTAGAAATACGTTAAAAATCGTAAAAACTTGTTGAAAATCGTAAGAAATTGTTAACTTTCTTGAAAAATTGTTGAAAATCTTGACAAATTTTGTTGAAAATTTCAAAAAAACTTTGAAAATCTTAAAGAACTGTTGAAAATGGAGAGAAAAATGTTTGAAGTCGAAAAAAATTGTTAACCATTGTTAAAATCTTTTGAAAATCCTGAAAAAATGTGTAAAATCGTTGAATATTGTTAAATGTCCTGAAAAAATATTGAAAATCGTAAAAATTTTGGAGAATCAAAGAAAGAATAAATAAGAAAGGGTGAATAAAAAAAAACGAGTATCGAAAAAATGAAAACAAATTTTAAAAAATGAAAAGGAGGGAAAACCAGAGAAAGTTCAAAAACTAATAAAATAAGAAAATAGACAAAGAAACACAAACACACGTAAAAAATTGATTATACACAAAAAATTGGAAAAGAGAAGAGGAAAATCCTAATAGATAAGATAAAATATATAAAATAAAAGGAACAAAAAAATATGTTTATCTTAGAAAAACGTTAAAAATCGTAAAAACATTTTGAAAATCGTGAAAAATTGTTAAAAATCGTGAAAAATTGTTGACTATTTTGAAAAATTGTTGAAAATCGTGACAAATTTTGTTGAAAATTTAAAAAAAATATTGAAAATTTTTAAGAACTGTTGAAAATGGAGAAAAAATTGTTAACAGTTGTTGAAAATCCTGAAAAATTATGTAAAATCGTAAAATATTCTCAAATGTGCTGAAAAAAAATATTGAAAATGATAAAAAAAATATTGAAAAAATCGAAAAAAAAAAAATTAAAAAAAATTAAAAGACGGGAAAACCAGAGAAAGTTCAAATACTAGCAAAATAAGAAAAAAAGACAAAGAAACAAAAAAAAACACGATAAAAATTGATTATACACAAAAAATAGGAAAAGAGAAGAGAAAAATCCTAATAAATAAGATAAAATATATGGAATAAAAGAAACAAAAAAAGGAATAATCCCAAAATTTAGAAAATATGAAAAATTGGAAAAAAGGAAAAATGGTTATAACCGAAAAACTATAGTAAAATGAAAAATAACCAAAAACCTACAAAAAAACCTAGAAAAACAAAGAAATCCAAAAAATTTAAAAAAATGGTAACAATTGGAAAAAATGGCAGATAAGAAAAAAACAATTTATTAATAAGCATTACAAAGTTAGCTATTGTAAAATATAATATACTAGCTGTACCCGGCGCGCATTGCTACGCCAACAACTAAAATAAATTTAATAAAAGATAAGAAGAGATAGAGAAGGAAAGAAAGTTTATACTTTTGTTTTACTTATCACTTTATCGCTCCAAAAACATATTTTTCGAACTTATATTTATACGAATTCGTATAGATATCTAGTAATCAGTATTGAATTTGATACATGCAAGCGCTATCTGGTGCTAACTTCCATTAATACGATTATCATATTCATCTTACCCATTAAAAATACATCATCATACTGATTTTCATGACAATCGGTTGAACGGGTCAGAAGTTGCTACTCTGAAGCGCCACATGGTGGCGAGTAGCATCAATGAGCATATCATACAAACCTTCTCCGTGGAAAAATACATATACATACCAATTTTCATGACAACCGGTTGAACGGGACAGAAGTTGCTACTCTGCAGCGCCACCTGGTGGCGAGTGGCATCAATGAGCATATCATACAAACTTTCTCCGTGGAAAAATACATATACGCACAAATTTTCATGACAATCGGTTGAACGGGACAGAAGTTGCTACTCTGCAGCGCCACCATGAGCATATCATACAAACTTTCTCCGTGGAAAAATACATATTACATACCAATTTTCATGACAATCGGTTGAACGGGACAGAAGTTGCTACTCTGCAGCGCCACCTGGTGGCCAGTGGCATCAATGAGCATATCATACAAACCTTCTCCATAGAAAAATACATACACATACCAATTTTCATGGCAATCGGTTGAACGGTACAGAAGTTGCTACTTTGCAGCGCCACCTAGTGGCGAGTGGCATCAATGAGCATATCATACAAACCTTCTCCGTGGAAAAATACATATACATACCAATTTTCATAATAATCGGTCCAGTAGTTTTTGAGTTCATTGAGTACATACAGACATACAGACAAACATTCATTTTTATATACATATACAGGGTGTCCCAGAATTAACTACGGAAACTTCGTATACGTATTCCTTGATGACAAATAAGTAGGGTCTTTCCTATAAAAAAAATTTTTTTAGAGACTCCTGTCAGAGTTATAACCCTTTAAAGAGGGGTGGGAAAATACTGTTTTAATTTAATATCTTCTGATTGGTCCAAGATAAAAAATTAAAAATTTGGGTGAACATCATTTTTATAAAGACGCATTTCTCCTGCCACTTTTCACCTGCCCTACCCCATTCTAAGGGTGCAAATCAAGAATCCCCTCTTAATATTTTTTTTGTAACTTTCTTAACAATTAATATTTGCAATAACAAAAAATTATTTTAGAAAGTTTTGATTATTTAGAAACTTTTTTGTTCCTTGTCGTTTTTTGCGAAATCGTTTCGGTTTGGAGTAAAAAAATAAAATGTAGGACCATGTCAATTGAGTATTGTGTATCGCGATCAAGTAGCGCACATTTTACCATTTAAAGAGTTAAAGGGTTATAACTCTGACAGGAGTCTCTAAAAAATTTTTTTTTTATAGGAAAGACCCTACTTATTTGTCATCAAGGAATACGTATACGAAGTTTCCGTAGTTAATTCTGGGACACCCTGTATAGACTAGCTGTACCCGGCGCGCGTTGCTACGCCATCAACTAATAAAATAAATTTAAGAAAAATAAAAGAGAAGAAGAGATAGGGAAGAAAAGAAAGTTGATAGTTTTGTTTTATTTATCGCACCAACAATATATTTTAAGAACTTTTATTTGTACGATTTCGTATAGATATCTATTAAAATCAGTATTGAACTTGATACATGGAAGCGCCATCTGGTGGTAACTTCCATAAATACGAATATCATATTCATATTAACCATTAAAAATACATCATCATACTGATTTTCGTGACAATCGGTTGAACGGAGTAGAAGTTGCTACTCTGCAGCGCCACCTGATGGCGAGTGGCATCAATGAGCATATCATCCAAATTTTCTCCGTGGAAAAATACATATACATACCAATTTTCATGACAATCGGTTGAACGGGACTAAACTTGCTACTCTGCAGCGCCACCTGGTGGTGAGTGGCATCAATGAGCATATCATACAAACCTTCTCCGTGGAAAAATACACATGCATACCAATTTTCATGACAATCGGTTGAACAGGGCAAAAGTTGCTACTCTGCAGCGCCACCTGGTGGCGAGTGGCATCAATGAGCATATCATACAAATCTTCTCCGTGGAAAAATACATATACATACCAATTTTCATGACAACCGGTTGAACGGGACAGAAGTTGCTACTCTGCAGCGCCACCTGGTGGCGAGTGGCATCAATGAGCATATCATACAAACCTTCTCCATGGAAAAATACATATACGCACAAATTTTCATGACAATCGGTTGAACGGGACAGAAGTTGCTACTCTGCAGCGCCACCATGAGCATATCATACAAACTTTCTCCGTGGAAAAATACATATTACATACCAATTTTCATGACAATCGGTTGAACGGGACAGAAGTTGCTACTCTGCAGCGCCACCTGGTGGCCAGTGGCATCAATGAGCATATCATACAAACCTTCTCCATAGAAAAATACATACACATACCAATTTTCATGGCAATCGGTTGAACGGTACAGAAGTTGCTACTTTGCAGCGCCACCTAGTGGCGAGTGGCATCAATGAGCATATCATACAAACCTTCTCCGTGGAAAAATACATATACATACCAATTTTCATAATAATCGGTCCAGTAGTTTTTGAGTTCATTGAGTACATACAGACATACAGACAAACATTCATTTTTATATACATATACAGGGTGTCCCAGAATTAACTACGGAAACTTCGTATACGTATTCCTTGATGACAAATAAGTAGGGTCTTTCCTATAAAAAAAATTTTTTTAGAGACTCCTGTCAGAGTTATAACCCTTTAAAGAGGGGTGGTAAAATACTGTTTTAATTTAATATCTTCTGATTGGTCCAAGATAAAAAATTAAAAATTTGGGTGAACATCATTTTTATAAAGACGCATTTCTCCTGCCACTTTTCACCTGCCCTACCCCATTCTAAGGGTGCAAATCAAGAATCCCCTCTTAATATTTTTTTTGTAACTTTCTTAGCAATTAATATTTGCAATAACAAAAAATTATTTTAGAAAGTTTTGATTATTTAGAAACTTTTTTGTTCCTTGTCGTTTTTTGCGAAATCGTTTCGGTTTGGAGTAAAAAAATAAAATGTAGGACCATGTCAATTGAGTATTGTGTATCGCGATCAAGTAGCGCACATTTTACCATTTAAAGAGTTAAAGGGTTATAACTCTGACAGGAGTCTCTAAAAAATTTTTTTTTTATAGGAAAGACCCTACTTATTTGTCATCAAGGAATACGTATACGAAGTTTCCGTAGTTAATTCTGGGACACCCTGTATAGACTAGCTGTACCCGGCGCGCGTTGCTACGCCATCAACTAATAAAATAAATTTAAGAAAAATAAAAGAGAAGAAGAGATAGGGAAGAAAAGAAAGTTGATAGTTTTGTTTTATTTATCGCACCAACAATATATTTTAAGAACTTTTATTTGTACGATTTCGTATAGATATCTATTAAAATCAGTATTGAACTTGATACATGGAAGCGCCATCTGGTGGTAACTTCCATAAATACGAATATCATATTCATATTAACCATTAAAAATACATCATCATACTGATTTTCGTGACAATCGGTTGAACGGAGTAGAAGTTGCTACTCTGCAGCGCCACCTGATGGCGAGTGGCATCAATGAGCATATCATCCAAATTTTCTCCGTGGAAAAATACATATACATACCAATTTTCATGACAATCGGTTGAACGGGACTAAACTTGCTACTCTGCAGCGCCACCTGGTGGTGAGTGGCATCAATGAGCATATCATACAAACCTTCTCCGTGGAAAAATACACATGCATACCAATTTTCATGACAATCGGTTGAACAGGGCAAAAGTTGCTACTCTGCAGCGCCACCTGGTGGCGAGTGGCATCAATGAGCATATCATACAAATCTTCTCCGTGGAAAAATACATATACATACCAATTTTTATGACAATCGGTTGAACGGGACTGAAGTTGCTACTCAGCAGCGCCACCTGGTGGTGAGTGGCATCAATGAGCATATCATACAAACCTTCTCCATGGAAAAATACATATACATACCAATTTTCATAATAATCGGTCCAGTAGTTTTTGAGTTCATTGAGTACATACAGACATACAGACATACAGACAAACATATATTTTTATATATATAGATATGTAAAATGTAATATTTGTAATCTAGATATATCACTATTTATTTCTATTCCAAAACACTTTTTATACTGACCAAACATGTTTTTACTGTATCGTATAGATGCGTAAATTTACATTTAACGGCTTTCAAATGGGAGGGTTAATGTACGTATACAGATGCAACATAATACAAAATATATTCTTTCTTATTGAGATCGAAAAGAAATGTTCCTCTCTAAAAGCCACAAATCACTGTAAATTGACCATATATGAGGAAAAAGATTCTTTTGATGACCCCGTATCACAATAGGCAAAATGCTGAAGCTCTCTCATCAATCAGAAATTTTTGGAATAGAGGCGTAACCTCCCTTTTCAAGTGATGGAATAATAGCCGGTATAGAAGTCAAGATGTGGATAGTATGCCCGTTCATAAAGGTTGATGGCAATTTGTTAAAGATTTGTTGAGTTCTGTTTAATGTCCCTTAACGAAATATTTGTAGGAAACGATATAAATTATGAAAAAAAGTTAAATAATTCAGAAAGAAATATGTTAAAAAAACAGTTTAAAGTTTATTAAAATATAGTATATAGAAGATGATTCATTCAGACAATCTCTGAATTGTACATTCCAGATTGGTAATTTTATGTCTTTTTCTATAAGGATTGCTTAACTGGACTCCTTAGCATTCATAATAGACGCTTCAAACTGCCTTCTGTAGATGTTCCAGGGAGTTTTACCATTAAACGTAGGGGGCTTAATTATACCCTGGTGAGATACGGTCACAATCATAGATGAAGTCACAATCGTAGATGGAGTCACAATCATAAATGGAGCAGAGTTCCTCACATTCTGTCCCTAGAGTCGAAGAATAGCTCGTTTAGTTTCTTGGATTTGCTGTAGAAGTTCTTTCTTGGTTTTCTGTACGTAGTCTTAAAGCTTTTCTTCTGATTATTTCTGTTTATTCGCTTTGTTTTCTTTCAGATCAAGAAATATCTTCATGAACATTTCTTGGTCTCCCTTTCTGCGCTGTTCTTCAACCTCTCGTTCTTCCTTTTTGCGCTGTTCTCAAGCCTCACGTTCTTTCTTCCTGCGTTGTTCTTCAACCTCTAGTTCTTCTTTGCTGCTCTGTTTTAGACGCAGTTCCATAGCTGCCAACAATTTCCCAATTTCTTCCATCTCGTCGTAATTAGTAGTTCTTGTGTTTACCATATACTTCGACGTCGTCTTTCACTTATTATACTTTCAATACAAATTTAAAAACGTTGTTTTTAATATACATTGACAAAATAAAATCACTCACTAAATGTTTTGTACCTACCTGATTCATGAACATCACATGTGACTATTGAATAATTTCTAACAATTTAAAATAATACAAGAGCACCTTCCCTACAGTTATTCACATAAAACCACCCTCGTCTAAAAAGAAACCCGACCGGGAAGCAAAGCTGGAGCATTTTTTTACCTACGAGACACATATTTTTTTGCATCCACCCACGGTCCCGAATGGATCTTAAAATCTAGGTTACCAAGAACTTCCTGTATTTTTTTATGTAAAAAAAGAATTAGATATAGAAAACAAACATCTGCAAGTAATATAGTATATTTCCTGTTTGATTTCAAGAGGAAAAATTAGTCTCGAGAGAAATGTAAATAAAAAATTAAAATCTTTGAGAAATTGGATAAATTATGAATAGGGTGGAAGAAATCGAATATCATTTAAAATATGATTTAGTGGGGTTTTTACTAGACTGAACATTTAAAGTTCAGTTATTCATTGTTATGTATTTAACTGTATTTATAAACAAATAGAAGAAGAAAATTGCTATTTTCAAACTAAATTGTTTAATAAATCTGAGATTTTGAAGGATATTTTCAACATGCCAAGTGTATGTCTTCTTCAGAAAGTGTAGTTAGAAATAAACTGTCCTCTCGAGGACACATTCTGTCTTAAAAGAAGACATCCGGTAAAATATCTTCTTTTCTGAGTAAATTGTTTAATGAAACTGAGATTTTTAAACATGCTAAGCGTATGTCTTCTTCAGAAATCGCAGTGGGAAATAAATTGTTCTTCCGAGGACGTGTTTTCTGAAAAGAAGACATCCGGTAAAATACCTCTTTTCAGAGTAAATTATATATTGAAACTGAGGTTTCGGAAGGTAATTTAAACATGAAAAGTGTATGTCTTCTTCAGAGAGTGGAGTTAGAAATAACTGTCATCTCAAGGACGAATTTTGCCTGAAAAGTAGATATGCAGTAAAATGTGTTCTTCTCAGAGTAAACTGTTTAATGACGCTGAGGTTTCGAAACGTATTTTAAACATGCCAAGTGTATGCCTTCTTCAAAAAATGGAATTAGAAATAAAATATCCATCCAAGGACGGGTTTTGCCTGAGAAGAAGAGATCCAGTAGAATGTCTTCTTTTCAGAGTAAATTTTTTAATGAATCTTATGTTTCAAAGAGTATTTTAAATATGAAAATTGGTTCGCTTCTTCAGAAATAAATTGTCCTCCCACGGACGAATTTTGGCTGAAAAGGAGACACCCAGTAAAATGTCTTCTTTTCAGAGTAAATTGCTTAATGAACCTGAGGTTTTGAACGGTATTTTAAACATGCCAAGTGTATGTCTTCTTCAGAAAGTGTAGTTGGAAATAAAATGTCCTCCGGACGACTCATTTTGTCTGAAAAGGAGACATCCAGTAAAATGTCTTTATTTCAGAGCTAATATATAAAAAAATACGATAAAACTAACATTTCTCAAAATAACCAACATTAAAAAAGACTTATTCTCTCATAAAACTATTTTAATAATGCATAATGAATAAAAATTTCTTCTCCGTTAATTCTTTTATACAAATTTAAATCATAATATAAAATCCTGCTCTTTATAATGATAATTGATGAATATCTACAGAGATTTGCAAAGAATGTCATCTTCTATTCAATGTAGGATTCTATTCAGTATTTAACATGGGTCTGTCATTTTGTAGTCAGTCTAACAATTATTTGATCTCGTAAACTAACCAGATAGTGAACTCGAAAAAGGATCACTTTATGATTATTCATTGAAACAGAAATGCTAGAAAGTCAAGTTGGTAACCGTGAGAGAGCTAGTTCATTAAATAGTTAAACTTTAAAAATGAATTTTACTTTACTTTACTGAATCAAAGGCCCATTCATACCTTTCGGTGTTGGGATACAATTCTTAAAATATAATTTTTTACACTACATTTTTATTTAGACCTTATCCTTCCTCTTCTAAAGTGTCCAGTGTATCATCTGGCTCTTAATGAACTTTATCCATTATTTCCTATTGAATGCCATTTTTGTTGTTTCTTGCCAAGATTTGCCCTTACTTTCTAGTATCTGCGAGATGTCTTTATTCTATTCTTTGATGGGTCGTCCTCTTCTGTTTTCCCTATTGTCTTTGCTTTTCACTCTTTTCACTTGTCTATTATAGTTCATCCGAGTTAGATGTCCGAACTATGCTAAATTTCCTTCTTAATTGAGTCGAGAAAGGTTTGATTTTAAGTTTTTTCTTATTTCCTCATTTCTTATTCTATATGTGTTTCTTACTCCAATCATTGTTTTGAGGTATTTCATCTCTGCTGCCTTATTTCTGCTCTGATGTCGTTTGTTTAAGATCCAGGTTTTTCTACATATGTCACCGTAGAACTTCATTTTACTTTGAATAATGTCATATTGTTGATATTTCTTTGTTATTGAGGAATCCTGTGCTTAATACTTCGAATAATGTGTTTTTAACTTTGTTGTTTAGATTACCTCTATATCTTCTTTGATAGTTTGTTTGTATATTTTTTTTGTTGGTCCATCATCACTTCTTTTAATTCTTCCGTTTTTTTTCTTGTTATTTTCATCATCCAAATATTCTCTTTCTTTACATTTAAATTGTCTTCTATGTTCCATTTAGCTAAGTTGAACTTCAGTTTTTCTGATGTATCTTCTGCAAATATTCTTCTTATATTTTTTCACTATCTCCCTTGTCTAACTTGTTGTTTCAAATGATTTCGATTGCATACTCAGCAGTCTTTATTACGTAGGTACTTCTTCTTTCCCAGTCGAATACTTTTTTTAGATCTATAAAGCTAAGATATAATTCTCTATGTTTGTTACAGACTCTTTCTATTCCTTGTTGCATGTTGAATATATGGTTTGGTGTATTATGTCCTTTCATAAATTGTGTTGTCTGATCTGATTTCCTTTCTTCTTTGTTTTCGTTATTGGTATTGGTTACCTCTCTGTATCTATATCTTTGTCTACTATGACGATACGTTCGTTGTAATATATCCAATTCTTTACTTTATTAATACTGTCGTTCTTTATCAAGCACGCCACTCCTGCTTAAGCTCTTTTTTTCTTCTACTCCACCTGATATTAGCAACATTACGTTTTCTAATATTATTGATCCTCTTTGTATTTTTTTGTTTCTGTTATAGCTACTATTTTAATATTCTTATCTTTGCTTCTTTTACTTCGGGGACACCTTCTCTCAGCAGAATTCTGGGAATGTGATCTTGCATTTAGATATTGTTTGTCTAGATTAAGTTATTTTTTTGTATAGAGAAAATCAAAAATTCTTATTTTAATGACAGAAAATATTTGAAAAATGTAAATGAAGCCCATATATAAAAAAAATTCTTCTGAGATATATTTGTTAAATCTGATTAATGTGAAATAGCTATATAGAGTATTGAAACATATCTTAATCTAAATGTGCCTATTCACTCTAAAAAACCAATTTAGGTTGTAGTTCAAACTCGAACATGATTTCGTTTTTGTATTATCAGCACTCCTTTTAAATAGTTCGATTTAGTCCATTTCACGGCGATGATTGTATATTTTTTAATTCGTGTTTTTTCCTTGACAAGGCACTTGACTGATTAGGTCCAATAATGGTTAACAATGAACGAGACTTTGACTCCAACTGCGCTAGCACGTTTCCAATAATTGTGAACCGAAACAACTCTCTGTGGTACCGAAAGAATTTAAATTTTAATCAACTCGAATCGTCTTTTATTTGGAGTATCAATGATAGAATAACCGTTTGTTAACTGTGGGAGTGGAAATGATTTTTCTACAACTAATTGTAAAATAACATATTTTTGTTGCGATATTATCAAAATTTGCACTATTGCATTTAAATTGTTTATTTTATCAAAAACAGATTTATAGTAACTTCAGATTTTATATATTTTAAGAAAAAACTGATAATAAAAAATTCGAGATATTTATAACAACATATTTTAAGAATTTAGCTCAGTAGTGAGTCTGCAGATGTTAGTAAAGTTAATGACAACGAAACTAAATCCAAAATTATGACCCTAAAGACATTTTTAACGCACATAAACTGGACTTTATTATCTTGCAATGTGGACCAAAACCTTTGCTTTAAATGAGAGGAAGAAAAATCTGCTATGCAGCAAGTGATAATTCTCTTTTGTTGCAGTATGAATGGTGAAACAGAAAACCCACTTGTTATAGAAAAAAGTGAAAATCCAGGCTATTTTAAAGGGGCGTACATAGAAGAGTTACCAATAGAATGGGAATCTAATAAATGTACATGGATTACTACAAATATAATGATTTCTTGATTAAAACATTTCTACTTTGCACCCAAAACTAAAGTTGTATAATCTATATATATATATATAAATAAGCACAATTTACAAAAAGAACTTTTTATAATAGAAAGTTTTTTACTGATTTATAGGTCATATTTTGTGTCATCTCAACAATGCACAGCATCCCTGATTTTGCAAAAATATTAAGTCATACAACGCTGTGATTGATCATAGAGAAGATTGTTTCCTTGTTAACAAAATCATGGGTAGTTGTATCTAAAAACTTTCTAAAACAGTTTATTTTATTACCAGTTAAAATAATAATTACTGTTTTCACATGTAAGAACAAAAAAAAAGAAAAAAAAACTTCTCTGTCGCGTAATCGATCCCATTATGATAACATAACAGAACTGTCACAAGTGGACTGATCCGCCGCCTAACCAACTACGCTACGAACGATTTATTTAATAACTTTCAAAATAATATTATCTATATACACAACTATGTTTAATATCAATTCGGTATAAATTTCGAAATCTATGTATATGCCTAAACACACTTGAAACATGCATTGTCATCCAGTTCTTAGCTATCCTGAAAATTTCAGAGCTCTAGGTAGTCGGGAAATAGGTTTAAATTCGATTACAAATTCCACGGAATGACACAGACACACAGAACACGGCGAAAATATAAAAAACTTTCTAAAAAAAGGATGTGTTTTTATGTTTGAAATCAATGAACTCAAAAACTACTGGACCGATTATTATGAAAATTGGTATATATATGTAATTTTCCCCGGAGAAGGTTTATATGATATGCTCATTGATGCCACTCGCCACCAGGTGGCGCTGCAGAGTAGCAACTTCTGCCCCGTTCAACCGATTGTCATGAAAATTGGTAAGTATATGTATTTTTTCACGGAGAAGGTTTGTATGATATGCTCATTGATGCCACTCGCCACCAGGTGGCGCTGTAGAGTAGCAACTTCTGCTCCGTTCAACCGATTGTCATGAAAATTGGTATGCATATGTATTTTTACACGGAGAAGGTTTGTATAATATGCTTATTGATGCCACTCACCACCAGGTGGCGCTGCAGAGTAACAACTTCTGCCCTGTTCAACCGATTGTCATGAAAATCAGTAGGATGCTGTATTTTGAATGGTTAATATGATTATGATATTCGTATTAATGGAAGTTACCACCAGATGGTGCTTCCATTAAACGAGCAACCACTACTTATTTGATTACTTTATATCACGCCACCGTAAGGTGGCGCAGTTAATATCACATATATTTAAACGAGCAATCTTTATTTATCTATATATATATATATATATATATATAAAAGGATGTTTGTATGTATGAAATCGATAGACTCAGAAACTATTTGACCGATCATTATGAAAATTGGTATGTACATGTATTTTTCCATGGAGAAGCTTTATATGCTATGCCCATTGATGTAACTCGCTACCAGGCGGCGCTGTAAAGTATCGATTTCCGCCCCGTTCAACCGATTGTCATGAAAATCAGTATGATGATGTATTTTTCATGGGTAAGATGAATATGATATTCGTATTAATGGAAGTTACCACCAGGTGGCGCTTCCATTAAACGAGCAACCACTACTTATTTGATTACTTTATATCATGCCACCGTAAGGTGGCGCAGTTAATATCACATATATTTAAACGAGCAATCCTTACTTAAGTATTGTGACGCCACCGAAAGGTGGCGCAGTTAATATCACTTATATTTAAACGAGAAATTCTTACTAAATTAAGTATTGTTGTGCTTCTAATATATTTTATCCATAAACTACAAAATATAACGAAAAAAAAAAATAGTATAAACCAAGAAAATATGATGAAAACGATAAAATCAAAATAAATTCAAAAAACGGAAAATGGAAGAATGACATAAATGATTTGCGGTACGAAGTCCGCTGGGTCAGCTAGTGTAAATATAAATGTAAATATAAATATAGCCAGGCGTTGGACCAAGGATTATACAAAATTTTAAAATGAAGTACCAAAAATGTTTAATAAACAGACTTTCAAGTTTTACTACCCTGATTCAAACTTATACCTGACCTAATTTCTTCTTTTGGTGAATTCCTGAGATACACTACACGATTTCCTGGAAAGTGTCTTCTTTTCAACGAAGGATTTCATTGCCTAGGTTTTGTAGATGATTTGTTTACAATCGTCCAGGGTATGCAGACCGCAATGAACTTGGTTTATAAGTGGTGCAAGGATGAAGGCCTAACAGTAAATCCAAAAAAGCTTCGGGTGTCCCATTCACAAATAAAAGGGCGTTGCTAGGTACCAATTGCCACAGAAGACAAATGCGATCAGAGGCTATCATGGAAGCAGCACATCTAAAAGGTCATACGCAAAGCTACAATAGCCTTTGCTAATTGTAGACAATTCTGTGGCAAGAACTGGGACCTGAACTCCAAAATGAACCTCTGATTGTACACACATGTCATTAGGCCAATGTTAACCTATATTTCAGTGATGTGGTGGAGCAGAACGCATTGAAAGGCAGGCATACCTAAATGTCACAGGTAATGTGAGAAATGGAGGCTTCAAAAGGCCCAGGAGTGGTGGAAAAACTCAACGAGCAAAAGGATACTCGGCAAAATTTACTAGAGAGTTGTTATCACAAAGGCGTAACGATGTCAGAATGATGTCTCTTGACAGGACATTGTTGGCTCAGAAAACACATTAGTCAGACGAACTTAGCAGATCTGTTGATAGGGCACTATCAAGAGGAGGAGGAAAACGCATTTCATATCCTATTCTAATGTAAAGGACTTGCGAAGAGGTGGTATCTGGTATTGGGAAATGAGAAAGCGGCTATTCCAAGTTATGTAACGAGGCCACTGTCATGGCTATTAAGTGTTCTAATCATATTTTTGAAATTATGGGTGTTCACAATAGATCGCAGTGATTCAGGCTAACAGCAAACTCAATGATGAAAATTTCATTTAGGAAGCTTGGATGTTTTATTCTTTTCAATCTTTTTGGTATGTTCACTTAATTGAGCTCTTTGGTTGAAGTTAAATATGCCATACCTATAGATAACATAAGTAACACCTCTGAATTTCTTTGAATGTCTCGATAACATCTCCTCGCAATCTTCTTTCTCTTACTTTGTCAAGTTCATATATCGTGGCCGTACATAATATGCATACTGTAAAAGTCCAGAAAGTATTCTGGTCAACCTTCTTGGTACCCTTTCTAATATCTATTTATCTTAGTAAGGGCTCCAAACAGCATGCACATACTCTAACTTATGTCTAACTAGTTGTACTCGCAACGTCACTCGCGTGGCGTGTGATTGTTGTATAAAAATTTCTTACCCCACCCCATTTAAGGAATGGGAGAGAAATTTTTATACACCAGATGTTAAGCTGAAAGAAGACAAATACATCTGTGAAAACCGCATTCGAATCGGATCAGTAGTTTTCATGTGATGCGCGCACAAACATCCAGACAGACAGACAAAAAAATCTAACCACATTTTTGGGTTCTATTTCGATGTACCCGCGACGTCGTTCGCGTGGCGTGTTGGTTTTTGTATAAAAATTTCTTTTCTGGGGGGAAGAAAGTTTTATACACCAGATGTTAAGTTGAAAAAAGACAAATACGTCTTTGAAAACCGCATTCGAATAGGATCAGTAGTTTTCATGTGATGCGCGCACAAACATATACATTTCTGCAGTTTTATTATATGTATAGATATAGATATAGATGAGTGATCTGTAGAGTTTAAGAACCATCTCAAAAGATTTACTTTTAAAAGCGTTTCCGGGCAGGTAAATGAAAGAGTTTGCCTTCTTTGCTACTAAATTTACTTCCATCATCTCCAACAGTAATACCAAGATTTGTTTAGCTTTTTCAAATGTTGTAATGTTTTCTTGTTCAAATTACAAGGTAATTGTTTGGTCCAATATTTAAAACTGTAAAACTATATTAAACGGAAATATAAATAGACAATTATTATATCAAATACTTGGTTACAGAAATAGAATTTTTATGCATTTATATCGTTGTTCTTAATAGATGTAAAAGATATTCATCAATTTCTGAGAATCGTCAACAGAGCAGTTCTTTTCAAGTTACCAAAGTTGCAGTATGTAATTTGGGTCCATTTCAATCCGCCCCTCCGCCCATTTTTTCTTTATTGCAAGGGTTTTTTGTTTCATCGTGGGCGTGTAAGAACTCTTTTATGACGTTTCCTGTTCGGAATCTCATTGAATTACTACACACGTGTTCACTATTTGTAAGATTTTCTAATCGACACCAGCTATGGATTAGCCCAACTTAGAATTTTATAAATATTTATTACTTGTACTTTTATGTGCCCAAATGTATTCCAGTTATTAACTGATTAATTTCTTAGAAATCTAGTAAAAAGTTAATTAATATATATTTGTTAACAAAGTATTTATTTTTCGTATAAAACTTGTTAAAAGTTAAAAAAATCTTGAAAGAAAACTTTGAATGCTTATATCATTCGTTAGTTTCAAAGCGTGTTTACAATTCCTATTGAACAGTCAATCAGAATCAAGGTAAATGATAGTTGCGTGTGCATTCTTCACAGATCCCATCTCTATAAATTCAACGATTTCATTGTTTTCTTTGGTCAAGATTCGTTGCGATTTGCATTTCCACTTGTGAGAAAAAAACTATTGAATTTCTGCTTGAATGCCGCCTCTACTGGTTTGTTGATAATTTTCTGGAGAAACGAAAATAAATCTCGTTTTAGAGTGACAACCAAACTCTTAAAATCGTTTGTACCTATTTTTGTATCGCAAAATCACTAATAGAAGATATAGAAGTGTTTACCATTGTGAACCCGAAAACGTAGACTTATCTATCAATACAAATATACCAGTCTATCATTTTTTTAATAAATTTTAATTGATAGGTACTTTTGAAATTAAAAATTCTTTCTTAAGAAGAAAAATTAAAATTAGATTATACCAGTTCTGTCCGACTTTTCTTCAAACACAAAAACCTAGTTTGAAAAATATTTAAATGATGCAAATAACCTTTTGTTTTTATCTGTCTCTGTTTAATGCATACTCTCGTCTTGATTTATTTCTCTTTCAGGTCCTCATTTGTTTTATCCATTCGTCTGAGCTTTGGTCTTCCTCTCTTCCTCGTATCCACATTTTCACATTCATGTATTCTTTTACTCAGATAATTCTTATCCCTCCTCTACATGACCAAACCATCTCAACCTATTTTCCTGGATTTTCTTACTCAGCTTTTTCATTTTCAACGCACCTCTTACTCTCTCATGTCTTACTCTATCTCTCCTCGTTAATCCATACATCCATACATCCGTCACTCTTGCTCTTTCGTTATAGACCAGATTTTTGAGTTACATTAACCTTTCATTTTTGCACTCACATGCCTGTCACACAGAAACTTAATTCATTTTTCTCTTGTTCATCCATCCACTCTTAGATCTATGATTGATCTTACTCTTTAATCCTCCATTATTTTTCAGTAAATACTTATTTAAAGTTTTTGACATCTGGTAGCATTTGGTTCTGAGGATTAATTTTAATACTCAGTCTTTGTCCTACTCACTCTCAGACTATTTCTACTATTGACATACTATCATCATCATCATCATCATCATTACGTAGCGCTACAACCCTGGGTGGGTCTTGGCTGACTGTACAACTTTTTTCCAATTTGTTCGGTCTTCCATCAACCTAGGAATGTTCATTTTCCGGAGATCTGCTTGGATGTTATCTCTCCATCGCATTCTTGGACGTCCGAGTGGTCTTTTGCCTGTGGGAATCTCCTCCCATACCAGTTTTACAAGTCTTTCGTTATGCAGTCTGTGCACGTGTCCTGCCCATCTTAGTCGCTGTGATTTAATTTCTTGGACAATAGGCGTCGTTGTAGAGTGCTTTTAATTCGATATTGGTTCTGATCTTATACTGGTTTGTGGTGATGTCATGGTGAGGTCATACTATGCCTTTTAAAAATTCTTTTTTTCTTTTTGCTTACAAAACTATTTTTGTGTTTGTTGAAATTTGCTATTGTCAAAAAATACTAAAATCTCAGATCAACGAATTGGTATAAATCTTTGCTTTAAACACAAAAAACTAGTTTGGAAACTATTTAAGTGATGTACAAAGCCTATGGTGAAGTGAAGAGTATATGGGAAAAAACATCTAGAAGAGTGTAATAATCGTTTATTAATCTTAATCCTTATTTTGGTAACCCCACTATTAATTCAGGTAAAAAACGAGCTGGAGATGAACTATTTGTATAGGGTATATTTGCATCTTTATCTGAATCTTTTTTTCGTCTTCTTCTTCTTCTTTCTCTTAACTTATTCCAAGTCTAGTTGGGGCAGGCAATAGCTTTTTGTATAATTCCTTAAAACTTGTCTCAATTTAAGACATCTCTGTTCCATTTTTCTCTTTTAGCTCCTCATTTATATTATCCATCCATCTTACCTTTGGTCTCCCGTTGATCCTCTTACCCACAATACCAATCGACACTTTTACTTGACCAAACCATCTCAACCTATTTTCCTGGATTTGCTTGCTTAGATGTCCTACTTTCACTGTACTTCTTACTCACTTATTTCTGACTCTATTTCTACTTTAAGATTTACTCATATGCATCACAGATAGTAAAATTTCTCAAAATAAACAGTAGTTGATTTAAAAACACAACTTTTAACGTGTTTTCTCCGTTCTTTAAACTAATTAAAACTAATAGGTAATTAACCATGATTATATAAATGTCATAAACTAAGTTAAGTAGAAATGTGGCTCGAAGATTGCCTATTAAAATGTTCCTCATGACAACTTCAATTTTATTTAATCTTTCTTTCAACATAACATTGCTTGGTTTTTCTTTAATCCTATAGCGAGTCGGTCGAAGAGCCGTTGGTTGTAGCGATTAAAATTAAGTAAACATCACGGCAATGATTGAAATGTAAATTGGTCGATGAGATCTATAAGAAGCTATGTATATAAAAGTCAAATTGGAGAAAAGTTAAAATGTGTTATTATATAGGTCGTAAAAATTCACTTATTTATATACAGGTACTAAACTAGAAATTTTATTCATCATAAACATTAAAATCAGTTAAAAGTGAGTATACTAAGCAGTATTAGGTTTATAGGTTTGTTATTTTATAATAAATAAAAGAGTGGTATATAGCATTAATAAATTATTAACAAAGTAAATGATTTAAAAATTGATTGGCTATACTTAACATTCTTGATAAGGGAGAGTAAAATCCATAATTAGTACTATGAAATGGAGTAGTAAAAAATCTCAGTTGAACGTGTGCTTCTACTTGTGTTAAAGAAATATTTTGAAGAAGTAAGGAGCAATCCAGAAGAAGTCTAGAAAGAAATTATCAACAATTACATACATGTTTTCAATAGTTTGACGATTAAATTCACATTGAATATCACTGTAATCATAGTCGCTTATCAACAATTCCATCCTAAAAGCCAAAAAACGAAGAAACTTGTTCTGGACACTTTCAATGTGAGTATTATAGTAGGAACACCAAACAAATGAGAATTTTTCCAAAATTGACCAGGCTAAAGAGCAATATTAGGATTTTGTTTTATTAGAAGAAAAGTTTGATGAAGATCGACAAATCATTTAAAACACCTTTATTGATATGAGTTCCTTTATTGAATGGTAACCGCAGACATGCATGTTTCTGGCTCATTAGCCGTCATCAGTGCGGCATAACCAAGTAGGGTATTGCACTTGGCTAGCAAAAGTGTTAGGTACTTGGGAGCAAAGGATGTTGGGGAAACATGTGCCAGATCGGTTAAAAATTGACAAAGTTTCATACAAACTTTCATTCCCTTGTTTATCCCCTTAGGGGTAGAAATTATCAAAATTCTTTCTTAAGGGATGCCTACGTCATAGTTGCTATATGCATGCAAAATCCCAGCCTGATCGGTTTAAAATTGACAAAGTTTTATACAAACTTTCATCCCCTATTTTATCCCCTTAGGGGTAGAATTAATCAAAACCCTTTCTTAGGGAATGCCTAAGTCATAGTAGCTATATGCATGCAAAATCTCAGCCCGATCGGTTTAAAATTGACAAAGTTTGATACAAACTTTCATCCCCTATTTTATCCCCTTAGGGGTGGAATTAATCAAAATCCTTTCTTAGGGGATGCCTTCGTCATGGTAACTATATGCATGCAAAGTTTCAGCCCGAACGGTTTAAAATGGACAAAGTTTTATACAAACTTTCATCCCCTATTTTATGCTCTTGGGGGTGGAATTAATCAAAATCCTTTCTTAGCGTATGCCTACGTCATAACATCTACCTCCATGCCAAATTTCAGCCCCATCCGTCCAGCGGTTTGAGCTGTGCGTTGATAGATCATACAAACTTTCATCCCCTATTTTATCCCGTTGGGGGTGGAATTAATCAAAATCCTTTCTTAGCGGATGCCTACGTTATAACATCTACCTGCATGCTAAATTTCAGCACCATCCATCCAGCGGTTTGGGCTCTGCGTTGATAGATCACTATATCAGTCAGTCAGTCAATCAGTCAGTCAGTCAGTCACCTTTGAGTTTTATATATATAGATATATAGATAGATAGATATATTGTTTTTTTTTGCATTAAGAAGTATAATTTAGAATTTTTTATCTTTGAAAACGCAACCGATCTGGTTGTCGAAAGCTTAGAATCATTAAAAAAATTATTTTTATTTTTGTTAGGCATTTTCAGTTTTAAAAAACAACCCCCGACAAATTTGACATATCTATCAAAATTAATAAGCAAGGGTGATTTTCAAAATATTGATTTATATTTTTATTAGTTTTGTTTTTAGTGGCAAAAGTTCTTGAAGTAAATAATATGAATTTTTTTATAATTGGCAGGAATTTATAAAAAAAATAGCAAAAGGAAGGCAATAGCGCCACTATAGGTGGAAACAAGGTTTTTATTTCTTATTTCATTATTTTAAATTAATTCACGCTTTACAACATAACTTTAATCAAGTTTATCCTCAGAGGCTCACACCTTCCCGTGAAATGTAGTTTATAAACTGCTATTTATAACGAGTACGAGTAAGTTTATATCTACGACATACAACGATTGATATTCGAGAAACTTAAAAAAGTGAGGCCTCAAATGAAAACGTTAAATCATACCAGACAAAACATTTGCAGCATTAGAAATAGAATTATCAACCCTTACAAACTGATATATGTTAGACAAATAGCTACCCATTAGGCAATGGAGCACTAAAAAGCCCAAAACCTATATACCAATTTTCCGCAGGCATACCAATTAACATGCACCTTTTTGCATTCGATTTGGAAAAGCGTCAGAAAAGTTTCTGAACTTAATCGGTTAGGTACGGTACAAACGACAATTGCATTTTGTGCATAAGGAAAATGCATTTTCAAAGTGCATCTCAAAGCTATGGGAAATGTACTATTTGTAACTCGGGAAATATCGATGGAAAATGTGTTCAAATTTTCTACTCGGGGGCTTTTTGAGGTCGCCGAACACGAATTTCTTGCCGGTGATGGTCTCCGATATTTCTGGTGACCAGGGCGGGCCTCGCCCCCTGGAGTTTTAGTATAAGTTGATTCAAATTCAGTCGAAAATCATTACTCGGGGGTTTTTGGGGTCGCTGAACACGAATTTTATGACAGCGATCCTCTCCGATGTACCTGGTGCCCAGGGTGAACCTAAGTTGTGAATTCACAAAGTGAAGTAGACCATTGGTCAGCTTTTTTCTGCTATAATGAACAATTACATAATATACGTTTAAAATAATTATGCAAAAAAACTGTACCATAATTTTTGATGGTTATGAAAGCCTAACCCCTAAATCTACTGAAAGAAGTCGACGGTCAAAAGGGAATGCCTCAACTGACGTGCATTTTAATGAAAGTATGCCATTAAAAATCAGCCAATTTATCTTAAAACTCCAGTTGATGAGGTCCACGGTCCACCCTGGGCATCAGGTACATCGCAGACGATCGCCGGCATGAAATACTTGGTCAGGGACTTTAAAAACCCCCGAGTAATGATTTTCGACTGATTTTGAATGAATTTATCGTAAAAATCCAGGCGACGAGGTTTACCCTGGGCACCAGGTTTATGGGAGACTATCGCCGGCATGAAGTTCGTGTTCAGCGACTTCAAAAAACCCCAAGTAAAACAATTGAACACGTTTTCCATCGATATTTCCCGAGTTACAAATAGTTCATTTTCCATAGCTTTGAGATGAACTTTGAAAATGCATTTTCCTTATGCACAAAATGCAATTTGCTTATGCACAAAATGCAATTTCCTTATGCACAAAATGCAATTATCGTTTGTACCTAACCGATTAAGTTCACAAACTTTTCTGACGCTTTCCCAAATCGAATGCAAAAAGATGCATGTTGATTGGTTTGCCTGCGGTAAATTGTTAGATTTATGGCTTTATTGCCTCGCCTACCATGTACAGCAGCAATGAAGCCATTAAAAATCAGCCAATTTATCTTAAAACTCCAGATGATGAGGTCCACCCTGGGCATCAGGTACATCGGAGACCATCGCCGGCGTGAAATTCGTGTTTGAGGACCTCAAAAACTCCCGAGTATAACAATTGAACACGTTTTCCATCGATATTTCCAGAGTTACAAATAGCACATTTTCCATAGCTTTGAGATGCACTTTGAAAATGCATTTTTCTTATGCACAAAATGCAATTATCGTTTCTACCTAACCGATTAAGTTCACAAACTTTTCTAACGCTTTCCCAAATCGAAGGCAAAAAGATGCATGTTGATTGGTTTGCTTGCGGTAAATAAAAAATAAAAGGGGGTTTAGTTTTTTGCAAATATCTCAAAAACTACTACATATTTTTCAAATTAAAAACCCGATTCAAAAAGAGGAGAAAATTTCCTACAAAAAAGCTCTTGGAAATGTAGATCTAATATTTATAATTTTCCTATAGGTATGAAAATACGGCCGAAAACAGGTGCTCTCGCTTGCGTAAGCTTTGTAGATACGATAAAAATACTTAGAATTTATTTATTCTCCATTAGTTTATAAATTATAATAATTGTAAAGATGAAAAACCAGATAAGAATGACGAAATTACATAGACCGTAGGTATATTAAAAAAAATTAAAAAATATATTAAAAAAATTTAAAAAAAAACAAAGTCTGTTTTTGATACGGTAAGTAGAATAGGAAAAAAATTATAAGGTAAAAATTTATTTGTTTATTACATAAACAATGAAAAATTAAATAAAACGATTTTTTTTATATTAAAAAGAAAAACAAATAATGGTTTAAAAAAAAGTTTTTAATTTTGCAACAACGATAATTATTAATAAAATACTGAAAAATATATTTTGTTAATTTTTCTGAGGGGGATCTATTCTGAAGCCTTTCAAGAATTGCTCCAAGAGAGGAAATAAATCTCAATCAACAATTATCACACTTGCAATGTTCATGTTCAAGCGGAAAAAAAATAATTAACACTAATGCATAACTAATTAAAAAACTGTGATAAATGGTTTTTTCAGACGGATTATTATTCATTTATCTATCCAGTAAGCCCCTGAATTTTTTCATTTCTTAAATTTGTTATTTAATATGTTAAAATAATTTGTATTAATAAAGTATCTAAAGCCAGAGCACCCGTTTTCGTCTGTATTTTTATCCCCCTGGGAAAATTATAAATATTAGAACTACATTTCCGGGAGTCAGGGCTTTTTTGTAGGAAATTTCCTCCTCTATTTGAATCGTTTTTTTAATTTGTTATTCGTTTTTAAAATATTTCCAAAAAATTAAACCTCCTTTTATTTTTGCTGAAAAAAGTTGACCAAAAAAGTTAACTAGACTACGTAGGCAAAAAAAAAGTAATTTCATAAAAAGTAACAATTTGTTACTTATCTGCCGTTACAGACAAAACATTATTTTTATTATTATTATTAATAGTATAATATAATTAAAATAATAATATTAAAAAAATTGCGACGATTTTATGATTTCACAATATGAAATTTTGGTTATTGAGAAAAAGATTAAAAAGATAGTTAACAAACAAATTGGCAGCGAAAAAGTATTCTTAAAATATATTTAAAAAAATCTGGTTGCAATTTATAAAAAAATAGCAAAAGGAAGGCAATAGCGCCACTATAGGTGGAAACAAGGTTTTTATTTCTTATTTCATCAGTTTAAATTAGTTCACGTTTTACAACATAACTTTGATCAGTTTATCCTCAGAGGCTCACACCTTCCCGTAAATTGTAGTCTACAAACTGCTATTTATACCGACTGCGACTAAGTTTATATCTACGGCATACAACGAATAATGCTTGGAACGACATGCGCTGTTTTTAAAACATAAAAAATTGAATAGTATTTACTTATTACATGAATAGATTACGCGATTCTCAATAGCATTTCGCATGCAGGATTTTTTTTTGTTAAACAGTGGCTACGAACATAAAAAAGATTTGGTTGGTTGATTACAGTCACACATCCCAATAATATACATATGTATAGTATTGACCGTCCTTGTAAATTAAAAAATAACTAAACTAAATGAATCATTCGTTTCGTAGACATGATTGCAGATTGTTAAACCGTTTTAGAATGGGTTAAGTTCTGATAATAATAATGAGCATAATTTGAATGTAATATTATTTATAAAGTAGGTAGGAACATACATAAATTAAATTATTATTATATGATAATATACGTTTGGGCAGAGTGAGTGCGTTTGTTTCAAATTATACTAGTCGTATAAAACTAATAAAAATAAGCTTTTTAAGAACTGAGGAATATTTTTAGATATTCTGATATTTATGTATTAAGTGTGTTACTACGCCAGGCAATAATGACACTTAATCACATAATATAATAATAGTGTTGTATTTTTCCTTCTTGGATTCGGGATAAGGGATAAACAGCAGACAAACACAAATAGATAACAATTTCTGAAACTATAATTTACACAATTTTGATACAGTCACAATTACTGAAGAACGTCTTTAAAATATCTCGTACAAAAAAATTCGCACTTTATCGCCAGCTATTACAATCATCATTTTTATCATCCGTCCGAAGCGGTCCCTTATATATTAAATTAAATCCTTCTAGAAGCGTCTTTACCGTTACAGCGAAAAACAACCTTTCTGGAGTCGAACGCTCTCAAATTATCCGATCCATCGAAAAGCAACTGGAATCTTCAAAAATTCTAGGAACTGGTTACTTTCTGGGCGACAAGTCCGGACCTGCTCGTAACAATAGTTATTTATTTATTAAGAGCGAAAAGTGATACAATATTGCGCTCGAAAGCATGGTTTTAGCCTTAATTGCTTAATTGTCACTTTTTGCTCGTAATACATACCTACAATATTTTTTCTACAATCACGTAAATAAATATAAATGATAAAATAATTTATAAATTTATATATTTCATGTAATTATCAAAAACTGTCAAGTAAAATGTTTGTAGTGACCTTAGTTAATAGACCATAGAGGACCATTTTATTATTAAAATTATGTTAAACAATTTAAGCAATATATAAATTTTTCATTAATTATTTGAAACTAACTGAACCGGCAAACTTCGTTCTTTTACCATTTTCTTAAATTTTTTGTACTTTTTATTGTTTTAAAATTTTGTCATTTTTATCATATTTTATCGTTAGTTACCAGTTTTTACTATGTTTTTCGCAGTACTTTCTAATTTATCGATCAGATATATTATATATTAACTGCGCCATCTTACGGTGGCGTCATAGTACTTAGTTAAGTGAGATAATAACAGCGACCCCATATGGTGGCGACATAGTATTTAATTACGTAAGAATTAATGATAAAAATTTATAGGATATCAACTGCATCACCTGCATCAGCATACTTAATTTGGTAAAAATTTACCGTTTAAATATATGAATTATTAACTACTGCGCTACCTTTCGGTTGCTTCAAAGTATTTAATTAACTAAGAATGCTTATTTAAATATATGAGATATAACTGCCCCACCACGGTGGCGTCGTGGTACTTTATTAAGTAAGATTGCTGGATTAAATATATTAAATATTAACTGCTCCACCTTACGGTGGCGTTGTTGTACTTTATACTTAGTAAGTATTTTCTCAGTTTTTTTTTCCGCAATTTTTTGTTTTTTTACCATTTTTAATTTTACTTTAGTTTATCGTTTTTCTATTTATTATTCAAGAAACAACACAATCTTACCTAGATATCCAAATAAAATGTGTATGTCCGTCTCCTGGTTCTAATCTATCTCTTCCTTAATTTTCAACGAAATCGATTTTGCAGTTCTTGAGTTATAAATAGTGTAACTAACATAATAGAAAAAAATTTAAAAAAAGAAGAAAAAAATATGATAAATGTGGAAGAAACGACAAATCCGAAATACCGAAAAAATGATACAAAAAAATCGTACAAATTAAAAAAAAACATAGAATAATTAAAAAATGGGTAAGAAACAAGCGAAAAATAGGATTAAACTGAAGTAACAGAAAAGAAACAAAATATAATGGCACAAATTTAAAAAATAAGACAAAAATAAGAAAAATAGAAAGTAATGAAAAACATTATAGTCGGGGCAAACTAACATAATTTTAATCGAAATTCGGAAAAATTAATACCTGGACTAGCCCAACGGGAAATGGTTAAGGGGGTTACTAACATCGAAAAAAAAATAAATGAGCCCACGGCCCATGGGGACTAACTTAGGGGGGGGGGGTAGGTTAAGTGAAAAAAATCTGCGGGCAACAGTTTGGACGCGTTTTCTGAGAAAATTTGATGTCGGAGACAAAAATGTTCAACAGCAGAGTTGTAGGTAATAAAAAGATCTTCAATTTTTGTTAAGTGTACTTTTTGACATAACCTCAAAATTATCGAGAAATTTGCAAATTTTCCAATCAATAGCCAAATTTTCGTTTTTCATTTTTAATTTTTGTAAAAATGAATGAATTAATATGAAACTTAGTGAAAGGATACCTTTATATATTATAAATAACCAAAAAAAAAATTCAAAAGCAAATACTAAAAAATGTTTGAGTTTGAACTTTTTCAAAAAAAAAAGAACCCATTTTTCAGACGAAAATTCTCCGGTGAAAAATCATCGTAAATGGATTTTTCAAAGCTCGTTTTGTTTGTTTTTACGTTTACTTTGTGATAAAATAGAGAACCAATATAGCTTATATTTAAGAATATGCTAAAAATGCAATATACGCAAAAACTCATTTTGAAATTTTTTCAGTAATTGTTGATAATTTTATTTAAATTTTAATAAATTGTTATAAATAACTTCACCAATAAATTCTATGGAACAAAATACTAAAGAAATCGTATTTTGTTGTTAATATTTGCTTCAAAATTTAGGGGTACTAAAGGGTTGTTTTTGGAGGGTGAATAAAGTAATGATTGTTTTTATGCACTTTTCGGCTAAAATTGACGTTAAACGAAAATCGGTATTAAATAAAAGTTGTAGATTTTAAAAAATTATACAAGATTTGTATGGGTCATTTTTACCATAAACTCAAAATTTTCCAAGAAAATGCAAAAAATCGAATTTTCTTAAATTTTTCAGTTTCAGTTTTTCAGATTTTTTTCACTTAACCTCCCCCCCCCTAAGTTAGTCCCCATGGGCCGTGGGTTCATTTATTTTTTTTTCGATGTTAGTAACCCCCTTAACCATTTCCCGTTGGGCTAGTCCAGGTATTAATTTTTCCGTGCTCAAAGTTAGTTTGCCCGGTCTATAATAAAAACGAATAATAATAATAAAAAAAAAAGAAAGGTTGCGGGAACACCAACCCGTACATGGCGTTGGATTTCGATTGCTAAATGATAAAATTAAAAACCTTATTTCGATTTGTCTTCACCCGGAATGTACGAAAATAAAAAAAAATGAAAAAGTATCAACAAACTGGCGAACAAAGAGGAAAATTTAGCAAAACTGGGGAAAAACGATAGATATATTAAAATAAATAAATATAAAAAATAGACTACACGAAAAAATATAGAAAACTTGAATAAAAACAATAAAATTAACAAAAACATGAGAAAAAATAGAAAACTCGAAAGAAAAATCGTAAAAATTAACAAAAAAAAAACAGGAAAAAGAAATCAGTGATAAAGGACGGTACGAAGTTCGCTAGGTCAGCTAGTAATCTATAATTTCTTAGAAAAATTCAAATATCTGATTTTATCTATAAGTTTTGTGTTGTTTCATTTTTAAAAATAGGATGAAAGTGTTCTCTTCGTATATTTGTATCTAAGAAATTTTTATCATTATAAGGCATAAACGTTTTGAACTTGTTTTTCAATATCGGCTATTCTCGATAATTTAGAAAATCGATTGATTGAAGGGAAGTGTAAGCCTGTGGTTAACAATCTCAATTGTTTTGACCACAATTTATTGGTTCTCACACAATTTTTTTTGTTTCATCTCGTGTTCGTTCAGTGAGAAAAGTGACATTAAGTGTTTTATTTCAAGGTGTTTTTTGATGATGTAAAATTTTCATGATCATATTAACTCCTACACCTTTTTTATAATTCTAGCATGTTCAAATTTATATTATTATTGAATATCAAATGGTAATAACTGCCTACTAGTTATTAGTTTGTTTTAGTTTATGGCTACTTAAAGGAATAAAATTATATGTTTTATAACTATGGATATAGCAAGTTATTTTTAAAATTATCGAAATTTTAAAAATTCTCACGGCATTTAGATAAGTAAGTGTATTTGCAAAAGTAGCATCTGCAGTTTACCTACTTTTGTATCACGTTTCACCTATTTTATTAATATTTGTGAATAACCTTTCAATGGTCAATTTGTGTTGCTTACAATAACACCATCCAACAACCCTTTTTCCTTCATGAATAGTCAGGATTGCTAACCCTTCCGTGTCTGATTTGGTTCTCATGCACAAATCTTCGTGTGAATCTAATTTAGGTTTATCAAATAAGTCTTTTCACTATAAAAATGTAAGATAAACGTTAAGTATAACCTAGAAACAAAGAAGTATTTAATTAAATTTATATGTTACACAAGTACAGTTTCCTTGTTTATTTTTAGAACTCGTTAGGCGTATACAAAATAAAAAGTTAAATAGTAGTTATTAGCATAAGATAACAGTGCAGTAAAGTAACAATTTGTCATATGACCATTGCTTTCTTTGCTCTGTTTACTTTTAGGTAATTATGTAATTCCTATTTTGTAGATAATAGGTGCGTATAAATACTTATATATATATATATATATTTTATAAAACAAATGTTCTATAAAAACGGTAAAATTTAGGTTTGACTAGCTGACCCGGAGAACTTCGTGCCCCCTAATTTATATACCAATCGGAAGTAAAGGTGCTTCAAGTTGCCAAAAAAAAACAGATTTTCACACAAAAACAATCTTTTCTTTGACGCACTTCGAGAACGGATCACTTTTGTTGGTTTTTCCTTATAGTGAAACATCCATATTGCGGATTGGCGTTTATTTTCTGATTCGTAGGATTATATTCAAGATTTATCGCGACTAATAATATCATAAACGTTTGTTGAGCTTCCTTTGTTGAACCGTTTCGATGTTTTTGGACACCAATTGACCCGAAACGCTTTTTGATCTTCTGTGTGAGCAAATGAGGTATCCAACGGGAAACCAACTTCGTAACATCCAGTTCTCTATGTAAATTTTTTGGATCGAGGTCTTTAAAATGCCAAAAGATGCCTCAATCTCCTGGTGTATTACAAAGTGGTCATCTGACGAACCGCATCAATGTTTTGCTGTGTAACTGCTGTTTTGGGTGTATTCGTCACTGAGGCTGGAGGGACCTCGTTGAAATTCGCATTACCAGTGGGAAATAGTTGACTGGTGTGGTGCTTCATTCCCAAACACAGAAACCATTTAAGCGAGACATTGCTGTTGGGATACTCCTCTCCGAAAATTATAAAACATTATTGCTCGAAAATGTTATCTGCTAAGATCCATTTTTTGACTGAGTTGCTAATTTCAGAATTCACTGTACCTACAGGACTTGTATCGCAATGAGTCTCTGGATCTCGGTTTGAAGGTATAATAATATAGATATATGTAACAATAAAGGAACGCTCACATAATAGTCCAAGATATTAGTAGGAAACCTTGCAATTCTTTTATATGCATCGATTTGAATGAAAATTTGTAGGTAAGCTCAATATACCCTCCACTTCAAAATCTACCCTGTGCCAATATGTGCGAACTATTTGTAAAATTATTATTTATATGATTGGCGAGAGTCCAAAAGGACCGGCTTCTATTAGAGTTTGACATTACCTTCTCTCCTATTCGACCGACAAAGAGACTTTTGGAATTAAAAATAGTGGTGTTGTATCCGTTTCTAGCGTTTATATTTTCTGGTTTGTAGAAATAATTTGTGGGACTTGATCTTAGCTTCCCGAGCTACATCGCAATCTTTATTAAACAATGGCTTCTATTTGGCTTTCAAGCGTTTGGTATAGTGAGGAATGTAAGCTTTCATGGCACACTGATTGATTTCAGTTATACTGTTGCAAACTGCCGATGGATCTTCGTTGATAAAGCAGACTGGGTTCCAGGGAAAAGTTGCAAAGTAGTCTTCCCAATCTGCTTTTTTTTAAGTTCCAAAAAGTTCTCTTGGGTGGTGCCTCGATTGGTAGAGGTTCGATTGGAAATTTGACTTCTACTACAGCATGATCATAATTACCTAGGGGAGACAGAACATTGTATTGCCCAGGGTAAGTGGTCAGAAAAAGATTAGTTGGAACATCCCATGGCTGATTGCAAACTCTTCAGTTAGCCTGCCTTCTGTGTCCGTTTTGTTGAACTTAAGCCACTTTTCGTGGTGAACATTGAGGTCCCCAAGCACAATTATCTTAGCAGAAGAGTACCCATTAAGGTAGTCGATCTTTTGTGATAAATAGTCTAGTAGTTCGTCGCAATTCGATGAATAAACGTGTATTTTCGAATAGTCATAGCTTTGTTAATATTAATTTTGCGATAATTATAAAAAAACCGGTCTAGGACGTTCTGGCGCGACCGATCTGGCGCGACCGATTTGGCGCGGCCGTACTGGCGCAGGTCCGTTGGGGCGCAGACCGCTTCGGGCGCAAGGCCCATCTGGCGCAGGTACGTTCTGGCGCGAGGACTTTATGGCGCACATTAATATTTTTATTTATATTTCGCACATTAGGCAATAAATTAGTTATATTTCATTCAAAAATTGTATTTTATTTAAACATGTTTCGAGAGTTTATATATCATTATTGGTTAAATAATAATAATCATGATAATTTAAACTATGCCAAACATTTAATAGAAGAAAAACAAATTTTTAATGATAAACCTGATATTTCACATATTTCACGAGTTGCTAGAATACTAAAATCACAATTGAATGTGAAAATTGCTAACAGAACAGCCCTAAAAATAAATTCCATATATAGTAATGTTAAAGATAAAACACCAAAGGAATCCGCATGTAATATCATTTACCCACGACTCATAAGTAAATTGCGTATTTTTTAACCTATAACTCTGTCAGTAAGTGTCAAATTATTGAGGAGTTGTGTTATAGTTTTATTTACTAAACTAGTGGAGTAAGTAAATAGAAACCTGTATTATTATGTTGGTTACGTACAGTTTTCATTAAATTAAACTAACATTTGACACTTCTCAGACAACACTGACTGCGAAATCGAATATTTTTGACAACTTATGCCAAAATTTAAATTTTATATTTGTTATTTTTAGTTTTATATAAAACCATTTGGTAAGTCGTGGGTAAAGCATAGTACTTCACTCGAGGAACAAATTGCATATTTAGCTCGTTTCTTTAGCCCCTTCGCTCGCAAGCTCGCTTATGGGCCAAACACACTCGCTGTAATATGCAATTTACTCCACTCGTAAAGTAATATACTATTATAGAATTCCATGCAATGATTGCAATCTAGTTTACTTAGGTGAGACTTCTAGACCACTGAAGGGTAGAATAACTTCGCATAAAAGCGATGCCAGGTTATATCCAGAGAGATGCGCGTTAGCAGAACATATTAATAAAACACAACATCAGATGGACTACGATTCTACTAGAATTTTAGATATTGAACCCAACTACACTAAGAGACTTTTCCTAGAAATGGCTTGGTACACTTCCAGATTTTATTTTATTTTTTACCGCGAGACTATTTTTTCCCGGTGCTTTTTTCCGCGGGACCGTTTTTTCTGCATTCAATAGTGGTATAGGTCATAAAAATGTTTTATCAATTATTTTTGTATCTATGACATAATGTATTGTTATGTGTTATTATTTTTCCAGATTTTACGTGAATCTCAACAGTGGTTCATCGCGATGGAACCTTTCGTTCTACTCCTCCACTATTCTACCAAGTGTACGTCATTCTAGCAGAGAAATTAGGTGGGGTTCATCCAATAATATATGCCTTACTGGCAAATAAACAAAGTGGAACATACAGACGTCTCTTGGATCTGTTGCTTGAACTATAGGTAAGTACGCTTACATCCACAGCGAGTTTCTTGTGATTTTAAATTGGCTGCAATAAATGCTTTCCAAGAAAAATTTCAAGACGTTCAAATTCAAGGCTGTTTTTTTCACTCGGTCAAGAATTTTAAAAAACCTCTTGCTGAACTAAATCTTTTGGGTAGATACATGAACGAACCAAATTTTGCCAACATGGCAAAAATGATAACTTCGTAGGCCTTTGTACCTATCGAAAATCGCGATGAGGCGCTAGAGAGACTCACAAAAAAAATTCAGCCAGAATTGTTGCCAATGCTCGATTGGTTCGAAGATTTTTATGTGGGGCGACCAAACAGACGTGGAGGTGAGCGAAGACCACCTATGTTTCCACCAACTTTGTGGTCTGTTTATGGAAGGGTTACCAACGATATTCACAGAACCAACAATTTTGCTGAAGCTTCTCACAGGAGGCTTTAAACGAAGTTATTGATGGATCATCCATCAATTTGGTCATTTATTGATCTACTAAAGAAGGTGCAGGTCTCAAGAGATATGTATTTTGAACAATGGGGACACGCTCCCCCTAAAAAACTTAGAAAATACGTTGAATGTGATAAAAGAATTAAAAATATTGTAGAGAATTTCAATAATATAGGGGTGATAGAATATTTAAGAGGATTATCTTATAATTATAATATGGATGCCTAAATCATTATTATTAATTTTTTTTTAAGTTTGATTTGTGATATTGTAAAAAAAATATTTTTTTTACGCCCGTACTATAATAATACACTTATATGCCCATAATCCGTTTCATAATGATATTCATTATAACGCAAGTGTTATAATGGTTTTCATTAAGATACTGAACAATTGTAAATGTAAATATTCCTTTCACTTCCAGATCAGTGGGATCTGGAATAAACTTTTCAAACTGCACAATAAATAATCTTAATATTTTCAAGAAATCAGATTAATTACAATTATTATTATGTTGAGTATAAATATAAATAGAATGTTTATAGTTTTCCTACATCTATGGTAATATACCTCAGGTAATACCATTAATTACAATTTTGTAGAATTTTTTATAGAAATATGTGTACTTACTATTATTGTGTTCATTACAAATATAAATATAATATTTTTAGTTCTTGATTATTTATATCGGTCGTAGAAAAAATAGCGTATGCAACTCTCATGTAATGGTTATTAATACACTCTCATTAACCATACGAAACTCGCCTTCGGCTCGTTTCGTATCCCAGTTAATGCTCGTGTATTAATAACCATCATGACATGATCGTTGCATAATATACTATTATTAAATTTCTATAATCTAGTTTACTTATTTCACTTATGCCATTTTCAATATTGGCAATAACATTGGCATTTTAACTTCTTCATATGCATTTTTTTCTAACTAAAATGTATCAGATCAGGTTTTTAAAATGTACTGAACGTTCCGATTTTTAAATGGTTTTGTTTGTTGACGTTTTAGTATTTTTAACTTTATTAAATTAACACCTTCCAAAAATAAAAGAAATTTAAGTGCCTTGCATCTAACTTATGTTTTCAATTATTTGCGCCATACAGTCCTCGCGCCAGAACGTACCTGCGCCAGATAGGTCTTGCGCCCGAAGCGGTCTGCGCCCCAACGGACCTGCGCCAGTACGGCCGCGCCAAATCGGTCGCGCCAGATCGGTCGCGCCAGAACGGGCCTTTTCGTAAAAAAACGAATCTCTGTTTTTTTATAAGCTTTATTTTATATTATGACAGTTTTCCCAATAAAATTTAAATTTTCTGGGTTATTCCCAAAAAATCGTTTAAAAACATGCTTGTTTGCAGTTTCATTTGTGAACTTTCAGTTACCAATAACTCCAAAAGTATTGACTCTAATACTCTAGTCAACATCTTCAAAAACGTGAAAAATTAAAATAAAGGTCCTAAAAATATGAGCGATAGCTCATTGGATTCGGAATCACCTGTAGCAAAATGTTTTTAAAGGAAAGTGTGCAAGCAAAAAATTGCAATTGTTATTAACAAAATAAGATGAAAAAAAAAACAGATGTTTATGTTTTTGTTAATAACTCGAAAAATATTAATATTTAAGCAATTTTGAAAAAAGCTCGTTAAAGAGGAGGAAATTTCCGAAAAAAAAGTCCGTCCTCCCGGAACTCTATCTCTATTATTTATAACTTTAATTTGACGTTGAAAATGGGGCTTTGACGGCTTTTACGGCATACGCGCGCTACCGCTAAATTGTGCTATCGCTCATATTTTTAGGACCTTTATTTTAATTTTTTACGTTTTTGAAGATGTTGACTAGAGTATAAAGAATATTATTCACCCTCGAGTTGGGGTCATACCCCCAGAGAAAAAGTACATAGTAGCATAGGGTAAATTTTGACTTTTAAGCTATTTTCTACCTACTGTCAAAATTTTAAACAAATCCATGCATATAAAAAGAATTGCTAGCAGAAAACAGTCATATCCTGGACTAAAAGAAATATTATTATTTATGATACTTTGTATTCTTGCATTACAAAAGATTATTAAAAGATATATATATATATATATATATATATATATATATATATATATATAACAAACAAAAAAAATATATAACACAAATATATCAAAAATTTCGCACGGTTTTAAAATGTCTTTCATTATAGATAATAATAAAAACTCTTTTGAAATTGCTGAAAAAAATATAACAATACCTTACCAGCAAACATCTTTCTTTTACTATCAAAAAATTTTTATTCATCTTTGTCACGTCTATTAGAGACCTTCATAAAAAATGATTCTTTTATTTTTTTCCTCACCTCTTTCAAGAGACCTTTTAAGATAAAATCGTGGACCGGAGATTTGACTGAGACAGACAGCAGCAGCGTTCTTAAAATCAGGTAGGCAGCTTTGATAATCCGATTAAGAAAAGAAGATTTTGTCGCTAGAAATGCTGATGTATGAGTATTTAGAAAAACAACTCTGGACCTTTTAGTCTTTTCGTCTACTATTTTTACTGATTATGATAATGACTTTAGTGGTTTTATCGCTTTTCACCGGCCATTGTTTCCTTTTAAGCTTCCTTGATTTTCGAGATTATAAGATACAGGTCGAATTACTGTTTGTATTTGAATAATAAACGTGTTGATTAAATTTATTTTTATCTGCAGTATCATTTATTATTTTATTAAGGTTTTAAATTAATGAAACTGATTTCGTCATTAATACACCTTTTATAAAAGTATGTTTCCAGTTTTCAACTGGTCTGTATGTTCGCAACACCTAAATCCTTTCGAACAGTTTTGGAACCAAATCAATAGTTATAGTTATAGAAATTATAGGAAATATTTAAATAGAAATCAATACTTATTTGTGACACAAGGGCGGGTAATGACACTTTGTAATTGCAGAAAATGGTGCAGTTAATAGGTATGTGTAAAATTTAAACGAGCAGTCACTACCTAATTAAGTACTATGACGACACCGTAAGGTGATGCAGTTAACTTCACATATATTTAACAAGCAATTCCTACTAAAGTATTATGACACCACCAGAAGGTGGCGCAGTTAATATTTCATATATTTAAACGAGAAATTCTTAATAAATAAGTACTATGACGCCACCGTACGGTGGCGCAATTAATATCTAATAAATTTAATCGATAAATTAGAAAATACAACCAAAAATATAGTATAAGCTTAATATCTAAAAAAAATTTAAACAAAAAAATTATCTTCTTCTTTCTTCTTTATCCTTTGACTAAAATTACTCCTGTTTGTCTGCCTCTATTCCGTTTCTGTGGTTGTCTGCCAGCTTTCTTTCCATCTGTTGGGTGGTCTTCTTTGAGGTCTTTTGCTATATGGTTTGTTGTCTCTGGAAAATTTCGGTAGTCTCTCCTGTTCCATTCTGTCCACGTGTTGATCGCATTGCTTTCGTCAGTTTTTTATAAATCTAGTGATGCTTTGTATCCCACATGGTTCTCGTATAGTTTTATTTCTTTGTCTGTCCCTTAGTGAAACTCCTTTTATTGATCTTTCATTTCAATGTTATTTATTTTTTGTTTTGTTCTTTTTGTGTCAGCTCTTGTTTTCGCTGCATAGGCTAGAATAGGTCTCACCACTGTTTTGTATATCTTTACTTTACTTCCTGTGGTCATATGCTTGTTCTTCCATATTATTCCATGAAGACATCCGCTTAACTTTGCTGCTCTGTTGGTTTGTGCTAATACTTCTTTAATTGTTTTCCTACGCCTTGTTACTCTAACCCCCAAGTAATTAAATGTTCATAACCTGTTCTATTATTCTGTTGTCTAGTTCTAGTTGGCATCTTTTTGGTTCTTTGCTTATTATTACCATCCATTTCGATTTTACAGATGATATCATTATCATATATCTTAAAAATTGTAGACAATTACGTAGGTATGGGTTTTGTTGTGTGTATGTGTATGTGGGTTCAACTTTTGCTTAGCTGGTTTTATTAAATCCCTGCATTGCTTTCTGTATGAAGCCCAATTTTTTGTAATCAATAAATTATGTTATGGTATATATTAATACAAGTTAATATAATTTCGTATATTTGTGGTAATAGTAATAGTTCATGTTGGTATTTAACGACATATATATATATAGTTTTTTTGTTACACTACCTGTGATTTTAAATTCTTTAGAGACTAAAGCACACATTCTGGAACTAGTCCATTATTTACTACTTTGAGATTAAGATATACATTTTTAACGATTAAGTCCTTTCATGAAAGTTATGAAAGACTTTTGAAATTATTCTAGTATGCAACGAGTAAACTGACCCTGTTTCAAGTCTTCTACTCTTTAAGGATGTGTATATATCTTAATCCATACTTACACTTATATCGTCATTAAAAAACGGATTTTTTTTAGAGAATATAGCCTGTTATATAATTTTACTTAATACGTTTCGCTCAACACGATACGATTTTGTGTAAATGTATGGATAAAGACAACCTATACCTCTTTTTAAAATATCTACTTCAACATCGGCTACCGAATGAACCGCAACAATAGAATTAAGTAAATAATATCCTTAAATCCTTAACCTCAAGTAGTTCCCTTAATAGTTCGTTTACAATGACCTTCCGTACTTAAGTGAATTTTACTTTATACTCCTTAGAAGGTTTTGAAATATCCTCAAGAGATCTTAACTATAATCCCATTATTCTACTTTTTCTTCTTCCTTAAATAAGGTAGCCAGTAATGTTTTCTTTAACGAAATCGCCGTTTGGTTTAGAAGTTTTTTTTATATTTGAAACAAACTAATTCCATATCAATATATAAATATGGAATTCTTCCTGGGACACCTTCTAATCAATAAATCAACCTGGGATGTGGATTCTGCACTTAAGGAAATTTGGTGCTATTACAAAAAAATAATACACAAACAAAAAAATATAATTTTCTTTTTCTTCCTGTCGCTGCTCTTCTTTCTACTCCTCTACTTGCTAGTTCCTACTTTCTGCCTCTTTACTTGATATCTTCTGTGTTTTACTTATATCTTTTGATTAATTTTGAAACTAGCAAACGATTTCCTTAAGTAAGGATGATTCACGCTAAGACCTATTTTGACGTTGTTTGTTTACTCAACCGAAGACAAAATACAAATCCGATAGGTATTGATAATCACTGGTTGGTATAACGATCTCCCAGGACTTACTATGGAACGAACATATTGCATCCATAGCAACTGCAGCAGAAAAGAAATTAGGCTTTCTGTTTAGAGCACGGAAATATTTTTCTCCATCCAACTTAGCTACTCTTTACAAAGCCTAAATACGACCTAATCTTGAATACTTACTGCTCGCATGTATGGGGTTCGGCGGCTCCGTCAAGGCTAGGAGTTCTTGATGCAGTACACAAAAGAGCAGTTCGACTAATAGACGACACCAGTATCACCAAAAACCTAGCCCCATTATCCCACCGAAGAGCAGTGGCCAGAGCAACGCGACGTGCCAACTCCATGCACCCTTATACTGTTCGATACCCGACATCGAGAACGGATCGATTCGATCGTTCCTTCATCCCCAGGGTCTCCAAATTGTGGAACTCCTTACCTTCCCACGTCTTCCCCACTCGTCCCAACTCGCAGGCCTTTAAATGCCAAATTAATTGATTGTCTCTTTTGTCCCAATAGATGTTCTCGGTACATTTGTATTTAGGTCTATACCTACGAGGACATCCTTAATAAAAAAAAATGATAACAAATTCCATCTTGTAGCAACAACAACGTTATAAGTAACAGTTATGTTCCAAATGATATATAACTCAAAGTACTTTACAGATTTATTTACTGGTACTTCTATCGTCATTCATTTTAGTAACTTTATTATCCCTTACATAACGTACTTGGGTTTATTTAAATCGGATCATACGCTTCATGAAATTTATATAAATAAACATGGTAAAGAAAGCGAGATGTACTGACAGATGCCGATAGGTGCAAATAAGAATGAAAATACCAATAGACTACCTATTAATACCTAAAATTGAAAGAATCTCAAACATATATTCATTTTAAGCCATGTGACATATGGCCATTTTCAATAGTAACTATATCTATTAGTACCACAAAGAATCACAACATGAGCTTTCATATGCAATTTTTTGGTATTGGTTTTCTTTTACTCGTCGTTAGGTGGATTCAGGTTTTGTTTACAGTAACAAATCGTCGCAAATAGTCTTCTGCATTTGATCCGTAGAGAGCCTAAAATTCTTCCAAAATACAGAATGCAAATTGCTGGTAGTTTTACAACTTCAAGATTTTTCTTTAGATATGCCAGCAATATCAATATACGATCATTTATCATGACTTTTTAAAGTCTTAGAATATAACTTAAGTCTATTTTGGTCCATGTTTGAAGTTCGCTATCACGTTTTAACTGTTATAAATGAAGAAGCGGATTATTTTAAAATCTAAAACTAAGTATATTCTTTAGTGCCTTGTATAAGTATTTTTATTCTATTTTTTCACTGGCTGGTTTCAACCATTTTACCTTCTTCAATTTTTTGTTTTACTTTTAATCGTAAAAACGCACTACCGTAAAAATATCTGGTGGGAATTACAACTGAAGACTTGATTTAATTACCCCCAAAACGAAGTTAATAACAGTTTTTACAAAATATTCTCAGTAACATTAAATTATACATGTTCTACATCATGTTTTGGCGTTTGTTTTAGACATTTTCTAGTATATTTATTATCGGCTTTGCCCGAAATTCACATTCATCTTCCATGATCTCGACAACATAATGATACAATTTCGCTGTCAGCATTCCTTTGTTTCGAGAGTTTAGACAGGGCGGGCATTGCCGAGCTCACTATGATCTTTGATTACAGTTATTAAGTTTCTTCGGATGATTCAACTATTCTAGTACGACTAGATGTAATATATATTGCTCGATTTTAAAATTATTTAATCTTAGGTACCTGTGAATATCAGTTTTTATAGTAATCCTCATCAGTCAACTGGTAGATAGGAGTCTGTAAACTGGGCAACTTGCTAGGCGTTAAATATACATCTAGGTATTATTATACTGCAAAGGAACCAAAAATATTTACATTACTTTGGGATATAGAATAGAATAGATATAGACGAGGAGTGTGGTGTTGGTGGGAGTGTTGGATATAAGGACCCTGTTATAGGACTTATGTCCTTTTCAGGGAGTGGATGGGAAGGTTTGGATGGTCGGTCGCCGGCCCCGCACTCTCAAACTTCCCCATTTGTAATTGATGTTATTTCTTCTGCAGCTCCTGTGATTTCTTTTGGTTCCAAAGTTCCTCGAACGTGCCTAAACCGTCAATCCTTTTTTGGTGTTAGTGTAGGTGTGTGTAGAAGTGTGACCCACGTGGTGCAATGTGGGGTTGGGAGATTGACACTGTGGCGTGTCTCCTCTGTCGTGAGGCCTCCCATTTGGCGAGGACGAAGGGAACCACAGAAAACTTCGCCAAGGGCGTATCCAGTCCTTCATCATGTTCATCATCAAATATCTACCTGTAAGAGAGTGGGGATTCGTCAAGGAGGGCTTCTAGGTCTTCAGGAAGGTCTACTTGACGAATCTCCATTCTCTTGCAGGTAGCTCTTTGACGGTGCCAACATGATGGAGGACTGGATACAAAAAAAAACACATATATAAACTTAGTGAGCTCCATTACTACTTCCCACGTTCTTCTTTCTTATCTTACAAATGAAAATCTACCATAGTTTCTTTATTTCACCTGTATCATTGGCCAAGCTTCGCAACACAATTAATGACATTAAAAAAAATCATCAGCTGGAACGGATAGGCTTACTCTGAAAATGTTTTCATATCTACCAGTAAACACCCTAAGCCATCTGAATAACGTGATTAACAAGTCACTTCAAATTGGAGTTTTTCCAAGCTGCCTTAAGACGGCGATAAGTATTCCCTTTTACAAAGGAGGTGATAAAATCAAGCTTCGAACTATCGCCCAACAGCACTCCCCCCACGTTGTCGAAGATTATTGAAAGACTGCAAATATAAAATACTAACTCCCCAACAGTTTGGTTTCTTGAGCAATAAATCCACCAATGATGCTAGGTTCTCGCTCTTTGACAATCTATAATCCAGTCTTAATAATTAGTACTCTACAGCAACAATTTTCTGCGACTTTTCTAAGGCCTTCGATTGTGTAAACCACAACATCTAATTTAACAAATTGCAACACTATTGGATTAGAGGAATATCACTCGAGTGGTTTAAATCTTATCTTACCTACAGAAGTCAGCTGGTAAGGGTTGATATGAGAACGTCCTCGTGTAAGCCAATTGACTGTGGCGTACCTCAAGGTTCAGTTCTAGGTCCTATTTTATTTCTGCTCTTTATTAATGATATTGCTTATTTAGATATAAGTGGTAAAATCTGCATCTGCAACCCGGATAGTACAGCCCTTCATAGTACCGTATCTTGTGACTTAGTCACCATTAAATCGTGGTGCAATTCTAATCGTGTGTGCCTCAACCTTTGAAAGACTAAAACCTTATCACATTACAACCTTTTTTACTTAAAACTAATTTGGAAATCGTTGATTCAGTGAAGTTCCTGGGTCTCATTGTTGACATTTTCTACTATTTTGAAAAATTATAAACGATCTTAACTCCTACTAAAATATTAAAATAAGCCAACGAAAATTAAGGCACACTAAAACTGACATATTCCGTACTACTAACCATTCTCACAGTTTCATTTTTTAACAGACATTGGTGGCCAGGTCACGATCAAGTAAAAAGTTCAGTTAAGCGTGAAAACGTTTTCAATAATCTGGTGTGAAATCTAAAAAACGATATCCACCTGTTAAGAAATAGTTTTAACGTATTTTTAACACAAAGCAAATGGAACAATTTGGTTTTACTCTGAAGAATTAAATATATTTGTGAGTATCACAATGTTTCTGATTTTACTACAACCTCAAATCGTGTCTATTTAAATTCTTTATTCTAATTTTGTATTAGAGAAATTATATGGCTATTATATTGTATGCAAATAAAGCAGTAGGTATACGAGGGTTATCTGAAAACTTTCTTATAGCTAAACATGCAGATGAAACAACTAAAATTGGGAAATTTGTTGGCACATGTAAAGAAAAACACTTATCAACTTTTCTTTACAATCACCTGTAAAGGTTTTCACAAAAACTGAAAAAAATTGGGAACTCAGCAATCATTGAGTATTTGTTTTTGAAAATCAACACGCTCACGACCATGTCGAATTAAATTTAAAAATCGATTAGACGCGTTTGTAATAAATTGTCCGAAGAATTGGGCAATAAGCTCATTGTGTGCAATCTACAAGGGATGATAAAAAATAAGGTGACTTTTATCAAAAAATATTTATTTATTCATTATTATTTAAGTTCTCCCCATCAAAGTAATCCCCCTCTAATATAATACACTTATTCCAACGCTTTTTTTTAATCCACGGAGCTTTAAAAAACATTTTTGTGATCTTGTTCAGCTCCTCCTTCGATGCCGTCTTTATGTCCTTAATCGCTGTCCTTTCATGGGCCTCTTCAGTTTCGAGAATAAGAAAAAGTTACAAAGGAACAGATCTGGAGAATACAGTGCCTACAGTCCGTTGGTTTTAGCCCAAAATTCACGCACTATCATAGTGCAAAAGCCAATTTTTTTCTTCCACAAATCAGGGCGTTTCTGCTGGATTGCTTCACGCAAATTGCACATAATTTGCAGGTAATATTCCTTATTGACCGTTTTACTCTGTGGCAAGAACTCATGACGCACCAAGCGCCTAAATCAAGCAAAAACTTGGTGATCCAGAATGTCTCCACTGTGGCAATAAAGTCTTACTTTCAACATCATAATCTTATACCTATTTTTCGTCACCTCTGTTTTGGCTCTTTTAAGAATATCTGGGTCGTGGTTGACGTTATTTAATAGCTCTAGAGCGAAGCTTATACGAAGGTTCTTTTGTTCGAAATTGAGCAATCAAGAAGCTGACACTGGTCTCATGCCCAAAACACCCATTAAAATTGGTTGCGATTTCTCTAATGGCAATTAATAAAATAAAGTGTTAGTACATATTGAAAATAATGTAATCAGTAGAAAGTTGGTTTTGTTGAGTTTTTAAAAGAGACACTGTAACGGTTTTCCTAAATTATTGTTTTAGACTACGTACAATACATAAATAAACCAATGTAATTATTAACTTACTTCAATATAGCATTATTTCCGAGTGTAATAAATATTTACTTTATAAAAGATCCTACGTTTCCGGAAATTGTACATTAATGCGACTATCAACACTTCTCATTTTAATGATAAATTTCCTTTTCTCACATTTCACTGCAATCTGTAGGCATTTGGTACGAGGACTAATGTATTTTTAAAACAATGACTTTGTAGTGTATTAAAATTCAAGAAGTGACTACAGGATGTATCTAAAGGTAAATGCACCAATGCTTATGTAAAAAATTATTTAATTAAAAATTATTATTATTTCAGGTATATAATCATGATTTCTTTAAGGTGCTAAATCCATATCCCACAGATTTTATTGATTGGAAGGTGTTCCATCGGAAGTTCCATATTGAGATTGATTCAAACCAAAACAAATTAAAACCGTCCCAATTCAACCAGTAAATTTAGAACCAACAACGGAAGACCGAGGACCCGTACAGCATTTGGACACGCGTGGCCATCTAAATTCACTTTTTGCAAAGTAAGTCGTATATTACTTTGTCAAATGCTTTTTTAAGGTCTAGAAGCATAGAAATAGTTCTTTCTGCTGATGGAAGATTTTTGTAGCAAGTAAGCTGAACAGTAATCGTTCCTATGCCAGCTCGGAATCTTATTTACTCATAACTTTTTGATAACATTCGAAGTCTGCTTTAAGAATTTTTGGCACCCTATTATTAATTATTAAGCTTCCTGGTTCCACTCATATTACGATGAAGTTGCAATTTTTCTATCTTTTCATTTTGTCTTCAATCAAGTAAATTGAGCTACCCTCTAGAATCAAAATGGTGAGTTCGGTTATTCTATTGGTGGTCGATGTGAATATTCATTTCTGCTTTGCCTTGGTTATTCATTATTTAGTTTTCCGTATCCTTTGTCTGTGATTATTTCTTTGGATTCTCCTTGTCTATCTTCCAGTTGTTATCCACTACTATTTGTTCTTTGTGGATCTTGCGTTTTAAGGTTTTTTCAGTTACATCATTAATCAAATCTTTAATGGTTTTCCACAGGACTTTTACATCTTCGGCATTGGTGACTATGTGTTGGTCAATATTTTTTCGATTTTTATTAATTTTTTTTCAACTATAAGTTATTAATATCTATTCCTTAACTGGATTAGTTCTTTAAAAATTGTCCAAATAATAGAATTCGCAATTTAAAATGTTCGTTAATAAATCCCCATCATGCGTGGTCAAAAGAGATGAAGATAATCTCTATATACCGTTTAATTTTCATTATGACATCCAAATATACAAACCTACACACAAGAAACATTCTTCAAATATAGCCCGAAGAGATCAAACGTACTTATAACCAATCTTTCTTCATAAACCTCATAAATTTTAACTTTGATGTATGATGAACGATCCACTAATTTGAGCCTACCTTAATCGGATGCATTATATAGTAAATCTCGTCCAGAAACAACTCAAGCTCGTACTTAGGTACGTATGTATACTTTAAAATTCTTATAATGCAAGTTTGCAAAAAATTACATGTTTGTGCTGAAATGAGCGCGAATCAAAATTTAGAAAAAAAAATATTCAACAATCATCTCAGTTTAGAATTAAGACAAAGAATCGCTAATCTGATTGGGGTCACTAAAAGTTTCAATGAATCGTTTTTTTTTTGATACTATAAACAACAAGCAAAAGATTGGCTTTTTGAAAACAATTTTGTAATATTATTCAAGTATAGATTCTGTATTTTGATCTATATTTACCTAGAAGAGGACATAGACTTTGACGAAGAAAATGAAGAAGTACCATAGGATATCAAAAACGACGATAAAGATGAAATACTGGTCCACGCAAGTCCAAAAGAAGGACCATAATAAGGAATATAAAGGATATGACAGGATTCGTAACACGAATTTAAAGAATCTGGCACCAAAGGTAGTGGTCTATGTTACTTCAATCATCAATGGAATCCTAAAATTGAGACACTTTCCAATCAAATGAAAAAAATCAGATGTTAATAATAAGGAAGTCTGGAAAGGATCAAACTTTTTCCCAAAACTACCGTTCTATCAGCATTATACCAGCACTTACCAAAGTAGCAGAAAGTCGAACAACAAAGCATCTTGCCAGAAGAACAATTTGGGTTTAAAAACAGAGCACTCAACAGAACTTCGAGTCTTAAGGCTAGTGAAATACATCAGTGAAGGATTTAACAGGAAACAATCCACAGGAGCAGTTTTTTTAGAAGTCAGCAAAGCATATTACAGATTATGACATGATGGATTACTATACAAAATGACAGATATTGGTTCCTTAAGAGCAATGCCAAAGCTGGTAGTGTCATTCTTGGAAAACAAGGAATTTAAGATTAGAATGGGCCCAGTAATATCAAGATATGTAAGACCAGAAGCAGAAGTTTCACAAGAAGAAGTGCTATCCCACACAATATATACAGCAGGCGTGCCTATGATACCACATCCTGTTCTCTTTATACGCTGACGACACAGCAATAACAGCAAGGAGTACACAACCAAGGGTGATTACGAGATACCTACCAAAAGCAATGTAGGAAATGGAAGAATGGTGCTTAAAATAGAAAATAGCGATTAATCGGGAAAGAACAAGGCAATTTTGTTTAAAAAAAAGACTGCCCCAACCATATGAAGATACAACGATAGGAGAAGACAACATAGAATCGATAAGATTAGTAAAATACCTAGTCCAAGGATAATGCTTCAAAAAAACACGTCGATAGCGTAGTGAAGAAAGCCAAAATACACAAGAAGCAAGCTTGAAGGATTAGTAGAAGGAGAAGCCAGTTAAACTTACGGATAAAATTAGTACTGATGAAAACAATAATAACGCCCATCACGAGGTATGCATGCAAAACTACGATGACAAAAGTACATGTCTACCAAACCAGATGGAAATCAGTAAATTCACATGTTGTACCAAGATTTGTAGATAAGAAAAATTACAGATACCATCAAAGAAAAAGTTAATTAGATGTACGAACGCACGAGGCACCATGTAAATCGTGATCTGAGGGAATTAACAGAGTACAACAAAGACGACTTGCCCTGGAAACACAAGAGGACAAAGATGCAGCTCTGGCAGCAGTAAAGGACCAGAAGACTAAAGAGTCACCTACAGAGAGAACGCTACTGATACAGAAGAGAGACCAAGAAGAAAAGCTCGTAACATGAGCCAGAATAAAGAAATATAGTGCAAGAGCACTGTCTTGCTAGAAGCAAAGAGGACTGTTATTTCTCCTCAAAGCCCATTGTGAGGTCATAAACTGCTGAGGTCTTCTCGAAAGTGAGAAACGGTGGTGAAAGGAGTGCCGTTCAGACAACTAAGTGGTTGCCAAATGACAGACTCTCCATCTTGGGATCAGTAATCTACGTACGTGCTTGTGGATCTCTATCTCAGTAATTCGTGTTACTTTTTTATATTCTTTGCCTGTTCACTTACTTATTGCTATTATGGCTTAAATATGTATATTTCTTAATTTGATCGCATTTGTTATATATAAATACCTATTCCAATTTTTTAAATTTACGACGGTTGTAGATCTGACTACTTCGAGGTCTTTATGTTGTTCAGTCTCGTCGGGTCGCTTCTATCAGACTTTGTATCTTTTATGTGCTTTAAATTCTTCAAAGGATTTCTTTACCCTTTTGGTTTTTTTAGATGTATGTGTGTATTTTTAAAAAATAGCCTCATAAAACCATAAGCTACCATCTGCTTAAAATGTGTTAGCATTTTAAAAGATTATCTACTTTTATTTCTGGAGGTAGCGACTTGAAAATGTGTAAAAAAAATGTGAGGATTAATTTTTTTATTAGGATCACTAATTCTTAGTATAATTCAACAGGTTTATATTTTTATTAAAAAAAAAAAATTATTGTTATTTCTTATAAAAGATGCATTTGCAAATTTTTTAATAAGTGGGTATCTGTTTTTATCGTTTGGAAGTTATTGTATCAAAGTTATTAAGTCCTTTCGATGTGCTTTTCAATGAGACACTTTGATCCCTAAGGAGTATAATTCTCAACATCAGATTTTTTTCTAGTAAAAAGAATTAACGTTTATAAATAACTCATCAAATATTCTAATTTGTATAATATCAGAAAAATTTTGCTGAAGCAATTAATTTAGGACACTTAGTCCTAGATCTACTTTTAAAACTTTTTGTCATAGAGTTTAAATACAGATCTGGCAATTAAGTTCCGAGACTGATTTTTTTAAAAACAAGCATAACAAAAAGAATGAAAGGTGCGGCGTTTTATACTAAATATATCCAGGTAAAAATTCCGGGCAAATGCATCAGACAGTCTTGTTGTAATTGGCAAATAAAGAGGGTGTAAAAATCGGTCGCGCCGAAGAAATGTTGGATGAGCAAAAAGCGCGTCGGGCACCCTGTGACTTCAAAAGCGACGTTAATGTTTAAAAAGTGACCGATAGGGTTAAAAAGATCGTCGAATAAGTATCAGGGTTATCGCTGAAGATGTAAATATTAACAAAGAAACGGTAAGACAAATTTTGCATGAGTAATGTGTGAAATGTGTGTTTTAATCTTATACCAAGACTCCCAAGGGCAGAATAGAAGATGCATCGTACGGATTGTTCTGACAGTCTAAATTGCATCGAAGGGGACTCAAACTTCTTATCAAGGGTTATAAGTTGCGACGAAACTTGGATTTTTCAATATGAGCATGAAACCAAGAGGCAATCTATGCTCTGGAAGTCTCTAAACTCTTAACTAAATATAAGGAATGTGTGTTTTTAGCTTATACCAAGACTCCTAAGGGCAGAATAGAAGATGCATCGTACAGATTGTTCTGACATTCTAAATTGCATCGAAGGGGACTCAAACTCTTAATCAGGGGTTATAAGTTGAGAAGAAACTTGGATTTTTCAATATGAGCATGAAACCAAGAGGCAATCTATGCTCTGGAAGTCTCTAAACTCTTAACTTAATATGAGGAATGTGTGTTTTAAGTATTACCAAGACTCCTAAGGGCAGAATAGAAGATGCATCTTACAGATTGTTCTGATATTCTAAATTGCATCGAAGGGGACTCAAACATCTAATCAGGGGTTATAAGTTGCGAAGAAACTTGGTATTTTCAATATGAGCATGAAACCAAGAGGCAATCTATGCTCTGGAAGTCTCTAAACTCTCTGTGAGTCAAAGCAAAGGATGAGCAAATGAAGATTTAAAACGATGTTTATTTTTCTCCCCATGGAATGGGTACCTACCACAAGATCAAACCGTGAATCAATATAGACGTCTTAGGAAGACTCCGAGAAAAAAAATCGCAAAAAAGGCACAAAATGTGGAAAGAATTGCTAGATCCTACATAAAAACAACTGTCAACTAACATTTTTTTGGTTACTTAATGTCATGGAAACTTTGAAAAATACTGTCAACCCTTACCTATATATCCATACTTTTAGGGACATCCTGAAAGTGTTTTGTAATGACGTAATGACTAATGGCATCTCCTTATTTACGTTGAAAAAAACAGGGTGTGGCAGTCAGTGGGACTGCCGGCAGAAGTTATACTTCTATGCACTGTCAGCTAATACAACTTAATAACTACAAACACAGGCAAGTAGAAATATTTTTTTTTAAAATTAACTGTATTTAATTAAATAAATACTTGGAAAAATAAGACCAGTTGATGTGTGTCCTTACTTCAAACACGAAAACCAAACAGTAAAACGATCAATGTACAAAAAAAGTGTTTACAAAACCCGATTTGCTTACTGTGGGCTATTACAGATTTTAAAACACTAGAAAACAATGCAAAACATTTTCTAACAACATATAGGTACACACTTTTACAAAAGTTTAACGCACTTTGAACTGCACTTTTCAGTAACTTTGCAGGAACAGGTTTTAACTCACACGCATGTCTTCGACTCAAAAGCATAGTGAAGGATATAATGCAACCATGTGACGGTATTTTAGACTACAATACAATACTCATTACTGAATATTATTATTAATATAAAATACTAAACTTAATATGTATACTTACTGGACAGGATTATAAAATAATATGTCAAACATAATGCGATACGTCAATGTAATACAATAACAATAGCTCAGACTGTTTGTTGTATATCTATCTCTTTTCAATGCAATGAATGTTTAAACGGTATTCAAAGGACTTATAGTGATGACTAATAACATGTATCAAATATTTCATCTTTGTTTTTACCGAACAATATACCTTATATGTGATTCTGTCTCTCTCTTACTCACACCATTACATATGTAATGATTTTTCCCATTTAGCTACACACTAATTCATTCCACAGAGTGTCCGAATAGAAGTATAACTTCAAAAATAAAAATAAATTAATATAATTAATAATATTATAGATATGTTTTAAAATAAGTAAGTATAATATAATCACAGTTTTTCCAACTCTTAATTAGTATATTTACTTTAGCTAAAATTCCCGATCTTTATTTATCGTTGCGTTGATATATAGTCTGCCATTACTTTAATTAAAGTACACCTGTATCTATTTACTGTCAGGAAATTTGCGATTCTTTTTTGAGCGATTCTGATGTCATTAGATACTATGTTTTTATAAAATATTTTAAAAAATCCACGAGTTTCTAACAAGTATGAAATGATTCACGTACAGTTCTCTACGCGATTTAATCAATTAGAGCGTATTACAAGCTCTAGTATAATAATAACAATGTAATAAAGAAGACAGAAGATAGAAAGATGGTAAACGATTTTATAGTCTGGGATATAAGAAGAAATAACGTACTTACAAGAATGTTAATATTAGTGTAATCTATATATACAAAAAATTGTTTCGATTTGTATTCTTGTAATGAGTATTAAAATGTGAATTTCGAAAAGTTGTTCAAAGTGTTGAAAAACTGTTAAAATTCGTGAAAAATGGATGGAAATCATATAAAAATGTTTAAAATCCAAAAAGCTCGTTGGTAATGGTGAATAGAAGTAGTAAAATAAAATTGTTAAATATGATGAAAATTTTTAAATAATCCTAATAAAATGTTTATAAATTGGTGACAATCCTGAAAAATTGTTGATATAATGCCAAAATATTGTCAAAAGTCATTAAGAAAACGTTGTTAAGAATAGTAAGAATTCTTAAAAATCTTAAAAAATTGTTAAAATTGGTTAAAAAATGTTGTCAATCGTGAAAAATTGTTGACCATCGTAAAAATTGTTGGAAATCTTAAAAAAATTGTTAAAAATGGTTAAAAAAATGTTGTTAATCGTAAAAAATGGTTGACGATCGTAAGAATTGTTGGATACCCAAAAAAAAAATAAGTAAAATCGTAAAATTTTATTAAATATCATAAAAAAAATCAAAATGTTAAAAGGAGTATTAAAAATCGTAAAAAAACTGTTGGAAATCCTGAAAAATTGTTAAAAATCCTAAAAAATTTGGTTAAGAGTTGTTAAGAATCCTAAAATAATCTTAAATATCTTAAAAAATTGTTAAAAAATGTTGCTAATCGTAAAAAATTGTTCACCATCGTAAAAATTGTTGGCAATTCTACAAAAATCGTAAAAAATTGTTGAAAATCCTGAAAAATTGTTAAAATTTTAAACAATTCTAAAAAATAATAAAAATCGTAAATTTTTTTTGTAAATCCTGAAAAAATGTTAAGAATCGTTAAAAATCGTAAAAAAAATGTTGTAAATCCTGAAAAAAATGGTAAAAATCGTAAAAATTTGTTGTAAATCTTGAAAAAATGTTAAGAATCGTAAAAATATGAAAAATCGTAATTTTTTTTTAAATCCTGAAAAAATGCTAAGAATCGTAAAAAAATGTTAAGAATCGTAAAAAAATGTTGTAAATCCTGAATAAATGTTAAAAATCGTAAAAATTTGTTGTAAATCCTGAAAAAATATTAAGAATCGTAAAACATATTAAAAATCGTAAATTTTTTTTTGTAAATCCTGAAAAAATGTTAAGAATCGTAAAAAATCGTTAAGAATCGTAAAAAATGTTGGAAATCCTAAGAAATTGTTAAAAATCGTAAAAAATTTTGTTAAAAATTTTAAAAAATTGTTAGAATTTCTGGCAATCTTAAAAAATTGTTGATTACAAAATATGTTAATAGAAAAAGATTGTTGACCATCGTAAAAATGGTTGAAATCCTAAAAAAATAGAAAAATCGTAAAATATTGTTGAATATCCTAAAAAAGAATTAAAATAATAAAATAAGTTTTGAAAACCGTAAAAAATTGCTGTAAATCCTGAAATAATGTTAAAAATCGTACAAAATAGTTGTGAATACTGAAAAAATGTTAAAAATCGTTGAAAATTGTAAAAAGTTGTTAAAATTCGTAAAAAATTCTTGACAACCTAAAAAAATTGTTGAAATCCAAAAAGCTCGTTGGTAATGGTGAATAGAAGTAGTAAAATAAAATTGTTAAATATGATCAAAATTTTTAAATAATCCTAATAAAATGTTTATAAATTGGTGACAATCCTGAAAAATTGTTGATAATGCCAAAATATTGTCAAAAGTCATTAAGAAAACGTTATTAAGAATAGTAAGAATTCTTAAAAATCTTAAAAAATTGTTGAAAATGGTTAAAAAATGTTGTCAATCGTGAAAAATTGTTGACCATCGTAAAAATTGTTGGAAATCTTAAAGAAATTGTTAAAAATGGTTAAAAAAATGTTGTTAATCGTAAAAAATGGTTGACGATCGCAAGAATTGTTGGAAACGCTAAAAAAATAAGTAAAATCGTAAAATTTTATTAAATATCATAAAAAAAAACAAAATGTTAAAAGGAGTATTAAAAATCGTAAAAAAATTGTTGGAAATCCTGAAAAATTGTTCACCATCGTAAAAATTGTGGCAATACTACAAAAATCGTAAAATATGTTTTAAATCCTGAAAAAATGTTAAAAATCGTAAAAATTTTTGATAGTTTTAAAAAAATTGTTAGAAATGGTTAAAAAAATGTTAATCGTGAATAATTGTTGATCATCGTAAAAAAATATTGTTGAATATCCTAAAAAAATCAAAATGATAAAGAAGTATTGAAAATTCTAAAATTAATGTTAAAAATCGTAAAAAAATGTTGTAAATACTGAAAAAATGTTAAAAATCGTAAAAATTTGTTGTAAATCCTGAAAAAACTTTAATAACCGTAAAAGATTGTTAAGAATCGTAAAAAAATGTTGTAAATCCTGAAAACATGTTAAAAGTCATAAAAATTGGTTGTAAATCCTGAAAAAATGTTAAGAATCGTAAAAAATGTTGTAAATCCTGAAAAAATGTTAAGAATCGTAAAAAATGTTTCTAAATCCTGAAAAAATCTTAGAAATCGTAAAAGTTTGTTGTTAATCCTGAAAAAATGTTAAGAATCGTAAAAAATTGTTGAGAATCGTAAAAAATGTTGTAAATCCTGAAAAAATGTTAAAAATCGTAGGTAAATAGTTTTTAAGAACCGTAAAAAATTTCTGACAATCTTAAAAAATTGTTGATTACAAAATATGTTAATAGAGAAAGATTGTTGACAACCGTAAAAATTGTTGAAAATCCTATAAAAAGGAAAATCATAAAATATTGTTAAATATCCTGAAAAAAAATATAATACCAAAATAATTATTAAAAATCGTAAAAAATTGTTAATAATCGTAAAATTTTTTTGTAAATCCTGAAGGAATATTAAAAATCGTAAAAATTGTTAAAACTCGTAAGAAATTATTCTGAATCCCTAAAAAATGTTAAAAATCTTAAAAATTTTGAAAAATTATTGAAAATCTTAAAAAATTCTAAAAATGGTTAAAAAAAATGTTGAACATCGTAAAAATTGTTGTGAATCCCAAAAAAATTAGGAGAATTGTAAAATATTGTTGCATATCCTAAAAAAAAAAAAATAAGATGCTAAAATAAATATTGAAAATCGTTAAAAAATTGTTAAAAATCGTAAAAAATTTTCACAAGAATACCCATTATGTTATATATCAAGTTCTATTTCACATATATTTATTTTAACTAAAAAAGAACCTAGACTATATCACGAACTGCTCTAACTCACGTACAACTTGCAGGTGTAAGCATTACATCTCAGTAACATTAAAATTCCCGCGTTGGTCAGAAGAAATGGTAATATTTCACGATGACGGTTATGCGAGGCATAACCGTAACAAATATTTGAAAGATGTCGTTCAACGATTAGAAGCTTTAGAACTCGAATATAAATCAGATTATTCTACGTTTTTGAAACTCTTTTTTACACCGCTGATTTCTTTATGATACGTTTTCTTTGCGGAATAGATAAAATGCTTTGAGGAAACGTAGACGATTATAGTTTTCCGCCACGAGAAGATGAATTAAACATTTTATACTTTTTATTCAGAGAGTTATTTGTTATTCAGATATTTCATTTATATAACTTTTTTGTTGTTAATTATAGGTATATTATCTCAAATAACATTAAAAATTCTAAACCTAGATAGAATCTTTCATCAGTAAGATAAAACATAACTAAAACAAATATTTAAAAACTAAATATATGTGCACACGGAGACAAAAAAAAAAACGATCTAGCTGGGTACCACGTCTGGAAAATTTCGTTTGTTTCCATTTTTTTTACACAAAATTATTTTCCCACATAAGGTGGTTGTTAAATAATACGATAATATGAAATATGTAGTACCTGGGCAGAGCTCGGTCGCCCAGATACTATTAGTGACCGACCGAAAGATCGGTTTCGGCTAAAAAACCTGTTTTGGTCAGAAACTAAAGAATCTCACCCATTCGAGGCACCACCCAAAAGAACTTTTTGGAACTTAAAAAAAGCAGATTGGGAAGGAAACTTTTCCCTTGAACCCAGTCTGCTTTATCAACCAAGATCCATCGGCAGATTGCAACAGTATAACTGAAATCATTTAGTGTGCCATGGAAGCTTACATTCCTCACTTTACCAAACGCTTGAAAGCCAAACGGAAGCCATGGTTTAATAAAGATTGCGATGTAGCTCGGAAAGATAAGATCAAGTCCCACAAATTATTTATACAAAATCAACAATTTCACAACTAGTTCGTTCCCTCCACTCACATCAGATGACGGCTCAATAGTTACATTCTCCACAGAAAAGGCAAAACTCTTTGCCAAAATATTCTCTTCGAACTCGACACTTAACCCACCGGGAAACATGGAACTACCTTTTATTCCACACAATGTAAAATATCATATTTAGGGTTAAGCGTGCGCAGAGAGTCCTTGCTACTCTAAATACCAAGCGGCCTTGATGAAATACCTGCTTTACTCTTAAAAGCTTGTGCTCCTAAACTAGAGCCAGTTTTCAACTATCATATGATACTGGTATTTTTCCAGAATCCTGGAAAACTGCTCGAGTACAACCAGTCCCCAAGAAAGGTTGTAAAACCCAGCCTTTTAACTACAGACCCATAGCTCTTCTATCTGTTATTAGCAAAACTATGGAGAAATATGTCCATCACGAGATCCTGAGCTACCTTGAGACACACAACCTTTTAAGTAACAGGCAATATGGTTTTCGCCAACAAAGGTTAACAGCCGATCTACTAGCATATGTCTGGAGTGATGCCAACCACCGCTATGGGGAGACTCAAATAGTATCACTAGTCACTAGACATCTCAAAAGCATTTGATCAAGTGTGGCATGCAGCTTTTTTGAACAAACTGTGTTCATACGGCCTCTTGCCAAACCTTTGTAGATGGATATCCAATTCTATTTCCAACAGGCACATCCAAGTTGCCGTAGGTGGATCGACTCTAACTCCTACTTTATTCCTATTATACATTAAAGATCTACTTGAAGCCACTAATAACCCGATACACGGTTTTGCAGATGATGGCAACCTACACTGTAGCAAAGCGCACAACCGTCCCATACCTCTAGATATTCTGAAAGAGGACAGAAGATCCACAACGGCTTCTCTCAATCAAGATTTGAGAATTGTAGACGAGTGGGAAAGAAAGAATATTGTTAATTTCAACGCTTCCAAGACAAAGACATGTTGCTTATCCAACAAGAGGCAAACATCCAACTTAGCTTCTCTTTACAAAGCCCAAATACGACCTAATCTTCTTTTTTCTTTTTTTCTTGCTGCTGGTTTTCTTTCTGCTGTTAGCTCCTTCTTTTTGATGCTCTATTGGCTACTGGATTCCTCTATTGTCTCGTATCTATTTATTATGTTTTTCTTTTATAATTAACTTTTCTTATTGTCTAATTTTCTTTTTTTTATTTTAATTTAAATTTCTATGCCATTTTTTTCAAATTCAATTTATTCATCATAATTTCTTGACAACACAAACAATACAAACAAATTAACAAAAACCTATCCTTACAAAACTCAAAACTTAAACTAGCAACCAATTTCCTTAAGGGCGACTCATACTCTCTGAAAGAATGTGTTCTCGAAAAAAATTCCAAATCAATATGTATATGGAACTCCTCCTCGAGGAGATCATCCAATCAATAAAATTCTCCAGCTTGTGGATTCTGCATTTAGGAAAATCGATCACTATTACAACAAAATCTTTAATAGTTGAATTTTTCGTCCGTTGGCTGGTCTTCTTTTTGCTCCTCTACTTATTAGCCCCTTCTTTCTGCTACTCTACTTGCTGTCTCCTTCTCTCTGCTCCTCTACTTTCTAGCTCTGGCTTCTTCTATTTGCTCCTGCTTTTCTATACTAATATTATAAAGAGTAAAGGTTTGATTTTTTGTTTGTTTGTTTGTTTGAAATAAATAGGCTCCGAAACTACTGGACCGATTTCAAAAATTCTTTCACCGTTGGCAAGCTACACTATTCCCGAAGGACATAGGCTATGTTTCATTAAAAAAAAATACGGATCCTTACTAAAATGCCATTAATGTCACAAAAAATGACCTTAAAATGCGTGCGCTGAGAATACTATTGATTATAGAATAAAATAATGTACTACGATTTTGAAGAATATATAAATATCTACAAAAAATGCCGCGACAGCATATGTCTAACTGTTATAGTTACGTCACAATAACTAATTTTTAATTTTTTAAAAGTTTTTATCTTGGTATTAATCCTTATCAAAGTAACTTATTTCATAATCACGACAGATATTACAAATTTAGCATGTGCAATGGGACGAGGCTACTTATAAAGGAATTAAAGGACAATTAAGTTGTAGCAACCAATATAACTGAACCACCAGCTGGTCAACTAGCTCATACACTGAGGATACCGATGATCCCAACTGATCTACCAAATCCATTTAAACCGCTTCAATTTCCAATCAAAATATCTTTCGCTTTTACTAATAATAAGTCTTAAGGTCAAACCTTCCAAATAGTAGGGATCGGTTTTCCTCATGGCCAACCGCCTAAGGCGGGTCGGAGCACCTGAAAATCAATTTATTTTGCTGCAAGAAAATAAAACAACATGTAATATTGTTTACAGGGAAGCGTTGACCCAATAAATTTAATGGCTTTTGTTATTTTTCTTTAATCCCCGTGCAAAGCCGGGGCGGGCTGCTAGTTTTAAATAAGTTTAGTTATTTCTTTTGATTTATTCTTCGTCTACTTTTTTTAACGTAGAGTTACTGAGAGTTACAGCCCTCTAGAGGCCTCAGTGCCCTAGATAGGGTCTGTCAAGGACCCAAAAAGGCGATTTTTACCATAAATTTGGAGCCTAGTTAACTGATTTTAACTCAACAAACGTCCTTTTTTTATAATGTTTAATAAGTTTTTCAGGAAAAATTTCTTTCTCTCTACTTTCCAGTTTTGCTTTTTCTGCTACTAGTTTCATTTCTGCCTTTAATTTTAATAATGAAAAATAAAACAAGCAACCGATTTCCTTAAGGGCGAATCATTTTACCAGAAATCCATTGAAAGAAATGTGTAGAAAATCCGTATCAATATAAATATAGAACTGTATTCAATATAGTGTTTCAAAAAGTCATAAACACCATTATCAGTAAATTAAATTATTACTTAATTAACTTAAATTTACCGGAATTTTTGATTTGACATTTTCCCTCGTTTCGTCTTCTTGACTGGATATCAACTGTGATTTAAATTAATTGATATAATTATTGTGGTATCTTTTATTCTATTTGTACCACACACACTAATTACATTCTTTGTCTATCAGAAAGGACCCACTGTATTCGGTTCAACTACTTATTAGAACTCTTTGACATACCGAAATACCCACTTCATTCATTCATAATTATAATTAACTGAAGTTTATTAACTAATCTATTTTAGATATTAATTTTGAAATAAACCACTCTTTGTTCATTAATTTATGTTGTATTCAGTTTGTAAAGAAGACATTGTTAGGGTGGTAATTGAAGTTGACGTTTTTAAGTGTGTACCACCAGGGAGTAATCGTTTTTGATTTTGATAAGTATCTTAATTTCTGGCAGACAAATCAGGCGTTGTAAGGGTATAGAAGTAAATGGTTAATAGTCAAGTTAAAGAACTTATTATTTTATTAACATAAAGTTTATTTTCAAGCCTGTGCATGTCTTCTTTCACATTTTCTTTAGTATTGAGAGCATAAAATGCGCAGGAAATAATAATTTTGTATAATTCAAGACATTATACGACATAACATTTTCCCAATGGTAAACGAAAATTTATAACAAGAACAACGTAAAGATATATTCGAATGAAGATAATTAATATGGAAAACGATTTATTGATACAAATTCTTATGGAACAAGGAACAAAGTAGCTAATAGAAAATCGATAATGGATATAGTGGTAATAATTATTGCAAAAAGAAATAGGACATAATATAACATAAAACAGAAGAAATAGAGAAGATATGAATTACGAAAATAGGATTAAACAACCAAGGGCCAATTAAATTATAATAAAAAAAATGGTTTATAAAAAATTCTTTTAACTAAATTTTGGGTAATGTCATTACATCATCAGTGTTTCTGGTATTTTTCTTTCGGTCTTCCTCTCGGTCTTTCTTTCTCTAGTTTCTATCTGATGAGTTTTTAATAAAGAGGTCGTTTTTTCTTCTCTCTGAATCCTCTCTATCTCAGAGTTGGTGCTTGAATAAATCTTCTCATATTATTGTATCTCTAATTCATTCTACTTCTTATTTCCTCGTTTTTAATTTTTATTAGGCCCACGATTCTCCTTATGTTCTTTAAAAAGGGCACGGACCGACATTCAGCTGAAGAAAATGTGCAATAAATTTAAAAAATTTATTCACTGTTAGCTGGAAGATCAACAGCTTCAACAAATGACAAAGAGTCTGCAGAATTGTGTTTTTTTACTAACTAGGTTGGACTTTCAGTTATTGGTAAAGCAAGTTCTTGATGCACAAGGTAAAAGAATTAAGATTTTTATAACAACATGCCTGTCGTAGATTGGTTTCATAGTTTTTCAAAAAGAAATGCATTTTTAAGTGAATCCCAATATTATTCGCTTCTATTTTAGAGAAGTCTGCAGGGTGTACCAGAAAATAACATAAATCCGAAGGTAGGCAGCCAAAAATACATTCACGTTAGAGTTTTGTAATTTCTTAATTTCAAAAATCCCATGGGAGATATTTCAATATAATTAGTTTACTAAAAATCTTAAAATTTGTGATTAATTTAACTTTTTCACCGTATTTAAATTAAGTTCTAACAATTTTACTTTTTAAATCTAGTCATATTAATAGTGAGATATTCCTTATATTTTATTCAATCACATATTTGAACTAGTGAATGATCAAAATAATAATTAAATTACTTACAGATAAATATCTTTTCAATTTTATTCATTTTATCCCTGTTTATTTTCCCTTAATCTAATTTGACTTCAAACTTCGTAGATCTTTAAATTAAAGAAATAAAACTTCGTTCAGGAATTAGTTTCTACCTTTTCAAATAGTAACGCACATTTTAACATTTCTAAAATTGATTATTACTTAGCTTTAAAAGCACAAAAACTTGTATTTTTACAATTATTTTCAATTTCAAATAATATGAATATTAAGAAAACTATTACTTTATAATAATTTAATATTTATGTTACTTACATCGCAATCTAAGCACTAAACACATAGACAATGTATCCTTTGCTGTCCCAATCGCAGATTTCTGTAGTATTACATGTATCTGTTCGGAGATGGCAGCACAATACGTTAATATTTTAATTATTTTCTTCGAAAATATAAAAATAAAGAAACTTTTAATTTACAAATTAAAATTGCTGTTAAATTATCACTATTTATCAATATGTTTTAGTAGTTTAACAATTATATAAACTTTAAGTTTATATAAGTGTCAAATGAATAATCTAACTACCTGTCAAGTGTCAACGTCAATAGTCAACTTCACTTTCACTGGAATATAAAAGTTTGTTTTGTTTCCACTTGTTTGATCGTAGATAATATTTTAAGCTTAATATTGACTGGTATGTTATTAAAAATTATTATTTAAATAATTTACACAAATTTAAAACATATATTTACATTTCTATTATTAATAAACCACAGTAACATAGAAAATTCCATTCATTCTTCCATAGTCTTATGACTAATCATAAAACTTTTTTTTAGATTATTAAACCATAAAACAATAGTCAATAAACTAATAACAACAACATGCCGACGCAATCTGTTGATGCAAATTCTAATGAAATCAGAGCCAAAATAGCCTACAATGGAGAAGTTCTAGTAACTTACATAGATCAAACAATAAGTTTAGAACAATTATGCCAGGAAATGAGAGAAATTTGTAGATTTCCGTTTGATCAAGTTTTCACTATGAAATGGGTGGATGAGGAAGGTGATCCCTGCACAATATCTTCACAAATGGAACTTGATGAAGCTGTTCGTCTTTATGAACTTAATAGAGATTCTGAATTGACTATTCATGGTAAGTTTTTCTGTCTATAATCAGCCTTTTAAACAGTTATAATATAAAATACTGACACTTGTTTACCTGGTATAAATAACTTAAGATTTTACTAGATTTGTGGTATTAACAGTATTAGGATTATCGTAAAATATTACTTCTTTTTTTATTAACTTTATTAAATTAGGTGAATAAATTTTGACTGATAGGTTAGATTCGTTTAAGCTCTTCCTGAGTTTACAATAACTAAAACATCGATATTTAAAACACTATTTTAGACATTGTAAACATTCTGTTTTAAGTAGGGATTCTCAACTCGAAAATAACGTAAAAATAAATGTTTATAATTGAATGTAAAAAAAATACTACTCACATAACAATTTCATATTCTAAGTACGTTCATTTCTTTTGTTCGCGTCCATTTACTGAAGTTGGCAGGTTTGAAAGAGATAATAAGCACTAATTTCCATGAAAAATTTATACAATGTTTTTATTATAGAGTATAAGGTTAACTTTTAGTTTTTTCGAAACATCGTGTTATTTTTTTTAATAGACAAACTTCAGAATTAATCCAAATTGCGTCCAACAGTGGACCGTTTGGCGTTCATCACCTTAGAAAAGAAATGTAGGTGTGATATTTTTAAGATTAGTTGGCTGTAAAATCTAGGTGGTTGATGTAGGGCTAAAGGGTATAGGAAATAATTTGCATTTGTTCACATATCTGATTTATGCCCAGCAAAAGCACTGGTTTTTTATGGTATTTTCCACTACCCAGTATCTTGCTTATTATTTTTATCACTGATTCAAGTAGAACTGATAAGACCCTGCAATTATAGTTTAAAATACCTGTAAAAATATGTAAATAGTCTCATTAAGTAAAAAAGTGTATTATAAATTATTAATATGTTTTTTTTTACAATTTTACTATTGGGAATATTCAGTTGAATCAAATCAGCATTGTAAGTTATTTATCTAAATTTAAAAAAATCCTCTTTTTTATTGAACCAGGCCAACATTGGGATTAGTTAAATTATTACATAGAAAAATAGTATTCTAAACACAAAGTAACAACAATTCTAATTAAGTTTGTTAACGAAGCACCGAATTTGTGGTTTTCAATGCACGTTGAAGACATTTTTTAAGCTCGAATCAAGGCTCTGAATGCTACCATAGGCCAATAAGGTAAGGAAAAAATCATCCGTTGGAAAGTTGAAATGTGTATCATGATGTATTACAAAAACCCTTTCATCTAGCGATTTATCGTTTTTTTAGTGGAAAGCTTTAAAATTAAAAATACAAAATCGTCAAAATCAATATTTTTCTCTCAACTTTCTATTTAGCGATTTGGATTTCACAAAAAATAAGATTTTCTAATGTAAAGAAAGATTGACAAAATGGGTCATAACTATATTGGGCTCATTTTCATCGTTAAGACTTAAACTAACAACCTTTAAAAAAATACTCCTCCTTGGGACACCCTCTACCCTCTTCGTGATGTGGATTTTGCAAATTAAAGAAATCGACTCCTATTACAAAAATATACCAACAAAATTTTAATATCCAAGCCCTAAATACAAAAAAAAAATAACTTTTTTGTCTTCCTCTTGCTATAGCAGGTCTTTTTTTCGCTCCTCTACGTCATAGATACGGTTTTCTCTGCTATTTGCTTCTGCTATTTATTTTATTTATTTTTTGGGAAGAGACAAGGGAAGTCTGGGAAAAAATCTAGCAAAGGAAGCAAGCAGTTAAGGTAAAGCAAAATATCTTATATGTACTAGAAAAGATAATATAACAAAATAAAAGAAATCAAAATAGGAAATTACACTTTTGAAAAGGTTCAATAATTTAACTACTTGGGAGTAATAGTAAATGGAAAAAAATGAGAGAAGTGACGAAATAACGGAACGAATAATAGACTCACGCGTAAAGACGAAGAGAGACTAAGAATATTTGAGAAGAAGATCATAAGGAGAATCGCGGGCCCAATAAAAATGGAAATGAGAAGTAGAATGAATCATGAAAGAGAGATACAATAGTAGGAGAAGATATTGTCAGATTTATTAAAGCGCAAAGACTGAGATGGAGAAGACACAGAGAAGAGAAAAAAAGACTTCGTGATCAAAAAAGTCACTAGAGAAAGAAAGACCGAGAGGAAAACTGAAAGAAAGATGGAAGGACCAGGTCGACATAGATATTGAAGTCATGAAAGTGAGAAACTGGAGGAAAATATGCACAAATAGAAAAAATGGAAGAAAATCTTCTTAACAATCTAACAAAAACTAAACTCCTAGAAAAAAATCAAATCTTAGCAACTGATTTCCTTAAGGATGACTTATACTCACGGATTGTCACCGACAGAGTGCGCCCCTATAGAAAATAAAAGGTTCTTTTTAAGCTTATAAACATTTTAAATATCTCCGTAGCATTTAGTAATAAATAAATGACAATGATATATTTAAAAAATTGTTTAAAATCCTACTACCATTAGGAGCCAAGATAACCATTTTTTTGTTTCAAAGAGTTACTTTTACATCATATTTGAAAATCATAAGTGAAAGCTTATTTATGAAAAAAAAAATTTTTAAATGATTTTCACAACTACATATCGCCGTTCCGGTGGAACAATGACGTAACTGCAAATTTATAACAATTTGACTTAACAACTGTATTAGGTTCTTAATAAACTCCTCTATTAGGAAAAATAATGACGTAAATGTACTACGTCTCCCGGCCGCTAGATAGCAGTTACGTCGATATTCGAATATTGGCACCTGTCACGCTTCTTTCGGAAAAACATTGACGCACAATTCAGTTGTGTGTAAACCACAGTGTTGAACGTTACTGTTTCAGTTGAAGAATGACGCAATTGTAAAATTCGGCATCGTTGTGGATTTTTGTGTGTGCAAATTTGGAAGAATAACGACGTAAGTGTACATTATGTCATTTTAATTTCAAATTTTAACATTTTTGATGTCACAACTGTTCTTTATGACAGTATTCTCCAAAATTTCTCTTCCTTATTGTCAGGTAAGTGTTCTTTGTGACATTGTTAACCGAAATTTTATACGTTATTGTAGGTATTTTTTGACGTTATTAATAATCTTATGTCAAATAATATCTTAACAATTTTGTTACAGAAACAGTGCATCTAATATGGGTTCAAGAGGTGAGAAATTAGTTAATCTTGCTCTTTCTTTAAATAAAAATCAAGATGATATTTATGAAATGCCTGGATGTTCGAACGTAAATCCTGATTCTGGAGTAAGGAGTAATACTTCCGATTCTTATGTTATACAAAATAAGAACGCAACTAAACTTAGAATAAGAAAAGTTGGTACAAACTCGTACGGTGCGATGAGTTCACAAAGCTCTGAGGACTTTTCTTCCGGTTCGAGTGATAATTATGAGCCTTCCGTTGTTGACGACGCCTCAAGTTGCTCGTCAAAATCTTCAGATTCAGGCACAAATAGAAATGTTCTGCAAGAGTTAGTTAACACTTCAAACATTACAGATGTCGTAGAATGTGAAGATAATTCGGCAAATGTTAAAAAAGGCAAAAAAGGGTACGAAACACTGAAAATTGGACAAGCGTAAAAGCTAAAAAATTAAAGAATAGTGGAAAGAGCTATGTATCTAGATCAGGAAAAGTGATGCAGGCAAAAAAGATGGGACCACCTTGTCCGGAGAAGTGTACACTTGGATGTTCAAATAAGGTGTCTGAGGAGTATAGATCTCGGTTTTTCAAGGACTATTGGGAGATGGCTTCATTGCAGAGGCAACGTGATTTCTTGGGTTCCTGTATTCAACCACTTCAACTTAAATATAGACGAATCACCACTGGAGTACCTCGGAAACCAAACTGTGCTTTTTATCTTATACTTAATGGAGAAAAAACCCGAGTATGCAAAACCTTTCTAATTAATACTCTTGGAATAACAGAAAGAAATATCCGAACAGTTATCGAGTCGAGAGTATCAGGTAATGGAATTGTGGTGGAAGATAAAAGAGGAAAGCACGACAAACATAGAAAGGTGGATGAAGAAGTAGTACAATCAGTACGGAATCACATTAATTCAATTGCTAGAATTGAGAGTCATTATGTCCGAAAGGAGACTAGCAGGGAATTTATAGATGGCGGTTTGTCTATTTCTGAATTACATCGGAATTATTCAAGCGAAAGACTTTCAGCTCAAAAAATAGCCGCTACCTATGATACGTATGCGCGAATATTCAATACGGAATACAATATAGGATTTTTTATTCCGAAAAAGGATCAATGCGATCTCTGCGAGACCTACCGAAATTCAGTGGATATGGAAAAGCAAACCTTAGAGACTCGATATCGGGAACATCTAGATGAAAAAGAATTAAGCAGAGAAGAAAAGGAGAAAGATAAAGAAAGAGCCAGAATTAAAGAAATTGTGTTAGCTGTATACGATCTACAGGCTGTGTTACCTGTTCCAACAGGACAAACATCGGCGTTTTTTTATAAAAGTCGACTCAACTGTTACAACTTTACGGTAAGTAAACTACAATTGGTCTGAAAAGATGATAATTTTTTTATTACATTTTGTGAAGGGTATAATAGCACCTCGAAAACTTTTTCTTTCAAAATTAAGGATTCATCTTCGGTCATGTTATAACATCTATTTTAAGATGCCCAAATATGAATCCTTAATTTTGAAAGAAAAAGTTTTCGATATTTTTTGAGGTGGTTTATGTATGCTCCTAAATATGTTTTTCTTTTGTGGTAACAGGTAACTGAAATTGGAAATGACAAGTCCAACTGCTTTTTTTGGCATGAAGGGTTAGGCCACAGAGGGGTAACAGAAATTGGATCCTGTGTATTAATGTACCTTGAAGAACTCGCCAAATTGAAACCTGGTCTTGACGTGGTGTTTTACTCAGACAATTGTGGCGGACAACAAAAAAATAGGTATGTCCTGGAATGTACGAGTAGTCAACTTCATTTAGAAAGTAAGGCAAACATATTTAATATGTTTTTTTTTTCAGATACATGATCACAGCCTATTTGTATGCAGTGGAAGTGTACAATATTAACTCTATAACCCATAAATATTTAGTTCGCGGTCACACCCAAAACGAGGGCGATGCTGTCCACAGCATAATAGAAAAAGCTGTAAAAAAAGCTAAAAATTCGGGACCAATTTATGTACCCGACCAGTATATTTCTTTAATAAGATATGCCAAAAAGAAAGGAAATCCACTGGTTGTTAAGGAAATGAATTTTACTGATTTTCTAGATTTGAAGGCTTTACATGGAGAAGTGGCTCCTAGTTTAGTTAAGAATGTTAACGGACAAGAATTTAAAATCAGCGATGTAAAACTACTTCAGTTTACAAAAGGATGCGAAGTATTCCGTTACAAATTAAGTTTTAAACAACAGGAATGGGACAGCGTAGAATTTAAACCTAAGAAGAGGCGTTTTCCTGAAGTAAAATCTTTTAAGGAAATTACGACAAAACCTGTTTACACCAAGAAGATTCCCTTAACAGATAACAAAAAAAAGGACTTAAAAAGTTTAGTGGACAGTCGAATTATTCCCGAATTTTATAAATATTTTTATGATTCAGTTATTGATTAACTTTTATTTTTATTTGTTTACAGTTTTTTGTGGGTTTTCTTGTTTAGTTACGATTTTAATTTTTATAAATTTACAAAATGGTTTAAGTATATCATTTTGATCTCACTAGTGTTAATATTTTTTATTTATAATAGTTTATTTGTACCATGTATAACGTTTAAACTTTCTGTGAATGTACATTTCATAAGTTACTTATAAAAGTATTGACAGAAATGCTGCGTTTTAATTATACATTTTTGGAAAAACAATGACCTAATTACAAAATCAATGTATTCTACATACACTACCTAATTTGGATTTATATCAATCAAAACGCTTCATATTTAACTTGTCATCCCAAAGAAATCATTACAAATAATATTTATTTACTTCTCTAAAAAAAAAATTGCAAAAAAATATCATTTTCATTCGTCTCTCCTGAAAAATTTATAATTTGACAGTTACGTCATTGTTCCACTGGAACGGCGATATAAAGTGCCACTCTGTATTAATCTCTCATCTTTTTTTGTCTTAATTTTTGGCTCTAGAGTGAAAAAGACCATGACACGAATTTTCACCGAATTACTTTTTAGTTGGCTTCTGCTCTTCTGCAATCCCGTATTTTTTTGCCATTCCTTTAGATTTTCGGGGCACTATATCGATTGAGGGCGCCACAAACGGTAACCCGGCCTTTGTAGCGCTATTGTCAAATCTTCCTTTATGTTCTAAATTCAACGATTTTAAACGCACCAGCGAACACTTAATCATACTATTTCTTCTATTGACAAAATATATAGTTTTAAATCAAGGACACGATTTTTTTTTGGTTACCTGATGGGTAGAGTCGCCCTTGGGAAAAAATGTGATAGATACTCTCTTCAAACTTCTTGTAGTGCTTCCTTAGGCCGAGTCTGACGCCGTTTTCTTCTACGACTTTTATTGGTTTTGGTGCGTTTTTCCGCAAAATTTTCCGGAACATTTTAATTATCTGACATGTCGAAAAAACGCCCCATAACCCAAAAAAGTCGTCGAAGAAAACGACATCATACGTGGTCTAATGAAGCCATACAAGAAGTTTGGTGAGAGTATCTATCAAAACTTTTTTTCCGGCGAGCACGCTACCTATGATATTTTTTATTTTAATGGCAAAAAGTTTTCCAACTAATGCCCTAGTGCCCTTCGGAAAAAAAATTGTGATAGATACTCTCTTCAAACTTCTTGTAGTGCTTCATTAGACTGAGTCTGGCACCGTTTTCTTCTACGACTTTTATTGGTTTTGGTGCGTTTTCTGTAAAATTTTCCGGAACATTTTAATTATCTGACATGTCGAAAAAACGCCCCATAACCAAAAAAAGTGGTCGAAGAAAACGACGTCAGACGTAGTCTAATGAAGGCATACAAGAAGTTTGGTGAGAGTATCTATCAAAACTTTTTTGAAGTTATACTTCTATTGGGACACTCTGTGGAATGAATTAGTGTGTAGCTAAATGGGTAAAATCATTACATATGTAATGGTGTGAGTAAGAGAGAGACAGAATCACATATAAGGCATATTGTTCGGTAAAAACAAAGATGAAATATTTACTACAAGTTATTAGTCATCACTATAAGTCCTTTGAATACCCTTTAAACATTCATTGCATTGAAAAGAGATAGATATACAACAAACAGTCTGAGCTATTGTTATTGTATTACATTGACGTATCGCATTATGTTTGACATATTATTTTATAATTCTGTCCAGTAAGTATACATATTAAGTTTAGTATTTTATATTAATAATAATATTCAGTAATGAATATTGTATTGTAGTCTAAAATACTGTCACATGGTTGCATTATATCCTTCACTATGCTTTTGAGTCGAAGACATGCGTGTGAGTTGAAACCTGTTCCTGCAAAGTTACTGAAAAGTGCAGTTCAAAGTGCGTTAAAATTTTGTAAAAGTGTGTACCTATATGTTGTTAGAAAATGTTTTGCATTGTTTTCCAGTGTTTTAAAATCTGTAATAGCCCACGGTAAGCAAATCGGGTTTTGTAAACACTTTTTTTGTACATTGATCGTTTTACTGTTTGGTTTTCGTGTTTGAAGTAAGGACACACATCAACTGGTCTTATTTTTCTAAGTATTTATTTAATTGAATACAGTTAATTTAAAAAAAAAATATTTCTACTTGCCTGTGTTTGTAGTTATTAAGTTTTATTAGTTAACAGTGCATAGAAGTATAACTTCTGTCGGCAGTTCCATTGACTGCCACACCCTTTTTTTTACCGACGGCGACGGGCACTCTACCTATGATATTTTTTATTTTAATGACAAAAAGTTCCCCAACTAGGGCTTTATCCCTTGTAACGCTTCTTTCTGTCGCTCTTTTTAGGATCACTTTGTGCGCCAAAAGCATAGCTTCAAAGCTACATAAAGAACTATAGCTTCTTCGAACATAAAATCATCTAAAATTAACATAATTTATACTCTTTTTTTATATATTTATTATAAATTTATTGTATTCTTCTAATCTGGCAATGTTCGTTGATGAAGTTTTTGACGCCCACGACTTTTGACCATGACTTCTGGCAACACTGCTTATCCCACTGTCAGTTCATATTCATTTTCACAACCTGTAAGTTGTAACCATCCTGATTGTAGTTATTTTTGATTTGATACCCCAAAAAATTTAACCCTGGATCACATATTGTGAATAAGTGTTTAGTGACTGCTTATATGGTGTGTATACCGGGTGTAATTGAAAAAAATCTCATCCTACTTACTCCTGGTAAATCGCATGTGGTACATATTTCTGTTTAGTATTATTCCGTGTTGAAGTTATTTAATTCAAGTTGTAGATTTGTGATAAGCACTTGATAGTTTGATAAATTGAAGCTAGAATTATATAATTTATTTACAATTGTAATCTAAGTGTAAAAACAGAGTTGTTGAATCTATTCATCTGTTCTAACATTAATATTTTTATTAAAAAAAAAATATAAAAATAATTAGAAATTTGTAAGCTACCTGTTTTTTTTTCTACGCTGAAAGATTTTAATATTTTTATTTTTTTTAGTATTAACAAAATTTTCGACTTTTCTATCTTAATTATAAATCTAACTACATTTTACCCTTGATATACAATTAGATTAAATTTTAACCAAAAATCAATTCCTTCTTTTTTATTTGTATGGTCACACTATTTGTCGATTCATAAATTATTCACAATGTTCTAAATTTTTATGCCATAAAATTGCCATTCTGAACTTTAGAGTGAAATAAAATATGCTGGTAATATAGTTCGTAACACATTGACCGTTTATGGATTATTAAATAAATTGTGATATAAAATGTTGACATTGTATATTACTTGTTCTGCTATATCATCGCAATTTTAAATAAATAAATTTCATTTTGATTTTGTACTTATTTAAGATATTCACTTCTGGCTTTTTCAATTCATGGTTTTCTTTATTAATTTGTTACTTAAAACAGTTAATTAATATTAATTAAAATCATGTAATAACCAACAGTAATTAATATAAATTTAACTAAGTGTGAGTGGGCGCAAAACGCGCGAGCGGGCTATTGCTAAAAGGTTTTCCCAACGAGTTTATTTAAAAATTGATTTCCAGCACTTATATGATACTTCTACAAACGCGCACAAAATCGCGGGTACAACAAAAATAATGAAAAATTGTAAAAAACGGAAAGAACCGCGTTTACAAAAACCTAAAAATATCAGTAAAAGCCTAAACAAAACATAAAGTGAAAAAACGAGTAAGCATCAAAAAAATTGGAAAATATAAATAATTAAAAAAAAAAAAGAAAAAAATTGTAAATAAAATCGAAGACGAAAATCAAAAAAAAAAAAATAGTAAAAAAATAAAGAAAATATAAGGAAAAATAGGGTGAAATATAGTAAAAAAACGAAAAAAGAGGAATCGAACGAAAAAAAGTTACAAAAATGGGTAAAATTAAGAAACGAAAGGAAAATGGAACATAATCTAAAACCAAAAAAAAAAAGAAAAACCAAGAAAACATTACTCAAATTAAAAATAAACGAGAAATGTAAAAAATCTACTGAAGGACAAATACTGAAAAATAAAATAGATCAAACATAAAAAACAATCAGAAAAATGAAAAAATTCGAAAAATTGGAAAAAAAGAAAATTGTTTTTTTTTGAAAATTATTATTTGTGATCAGGAATACTTTAAACGGTAAAAAGCAAATAAAAACTAAAAACAACAATTTAATTTTTCAATACAAACTGCGTATTTATTAGTTAGTTCTATGACTTGCTAATAGATGGCAATTTAGTTAATGAATCGAAAAATTTGTCATCTAGGTTGCGTAGTCATCTGGTAGATGGCGGTACATTTCGATTTCTAATTAATATAGTTAGAAAGATTATTTGGATTTGTCGTTGTCCGGAATAAAATATGAAATATTAGGAAAAAAAAACGAAAAATGTGGAAAAAACCAAAAAATAATAAAAAAGTCTAAAATGTGGAAAATCTAAAAAGAATGAAACCGAAAAAACGGAACCGATTAAAAATGGCAAACTACCTGTTAACGAACGAAAAAATATCGACCAGATGGCGTTGTATTTTGCTTACTAAATAATATAATTAAAAAGCTTATTTGGATTTGTCTTTGTCCGGAATGTACAAAATCAAAAAATTGTAAGCGTACAAAAAATGGGTACAAAAAAAAAGTAAAAAAAAACAGGAAAAATGAGAAAAAACGATAGAAAGAAATCGAAAAACAAAAACAAAGTATGGAAAAATAGATTATGCGCATAAATAGGAAAAAAAGAAACAATCGCAAAATTTAGAAAAAATAAACGAAAAATGATTAAAAAGAATTGTGTCAATATAGCGTCAAATGTCAATCTTGTCACTTTACACACTAAAATACTGTCAATATATCGTCAAATGTCAATCTTGTCACTTTTCACACTCAAATGCCAAACTCTGTCAATATATCGTCAAATGTCAATCGTGTCACTTTTCACAATAAAATGTCGAACTCTAACTATCAATATAACGTCAATTTTCAATCTTGTCAGTTTTCACACTCAAATGTCAAACTCTAACTGTCAATATTAAGTTAAATGTCAATCTTGTCACTTTTCACACTAAAATGTCAAACTCTAACTGTCAATATAACGTCAATTTTCAATCTTGTCAGTTTTCACACTCAAATGTCAAAGTCTAACTGTCAATATATCGTCAAATGTTAATCTTGTCTTTTTTTACACTAAAATGTCAAACTCTAACTGTCAATATATCGTCAAATGTCAATCTTGTCACTTTTCACACTCAAATGTCAAACTCCAACTGTCAATATATCGTCAAATGTCAATCTTGTCACTTTTTATACTAAAAAAACAAACTCTAACTGTCAATATATCGTCAAATATCAATCTTGTCACATTTTACACTAAAATGTCAAAGAATATTTGGATTTGTCTTTGTCCGGAATAAAATATTAAATATTAGAAAAAGAAAACGAAAAATGTGGAAAATCGAAAAAGAATGAAACCGAAAAAACGGAAAAGATTAAAAATGACCAAAAACCTGTTAACGAACGAAAAAATACCGAACAGATCGCGTTGTATTTTGTTTGCTAAATAATATAATTAAAAAGCTTATTTGGATTTGTCTTTGTCCGGAATGTACAAAATCAAAAAATTGTGAGCGTATAAAAAAATAACAGGAAAAATGAGAAAAACGATAGAAAGAAATCGAAAAACAAAAACAAAGTATGGAAAAATAGATTATGCGGATAAATAGGAAAAAAAGAAACAATCGCAAAATTTAGAAAAAATAAACGAAAAATGATTAAAAAGAATTGTGTCAATATATCGTCAAATGTCAATCTTGTCACTTTTCACACTCAAATGTCAAACTCCAACTGTCAATATATCGTCAAATGTCAATCTTGTCACTTTTTATACTAAAAAAACAAACTCTAACTGTCAATATATCGTCAAATATCAATCTTGTCACATTTTACACTAAAATGTCAAAGAATATTTGGATTTGTCTTTGTCCGGAATAAAATATTAAATATTAGAAAAAGAAAACGAAAAATGTGGAAAATCGAAAAAGAATGAAACCGAAAAAACGGAAAAGATTAAAAATGACCAAAAACCTGTTAACGAACGAAAAAATACCGAACAGATCGCGTTGTATTTTGTTTGCTAAATAATATAATTAAAAAGCTTATTTGGATTTGTCTTTGTCCGGAATGTACAAAATCAAAAAATTGTGAGCGTATAAAAAAATAACAGGAAAAATGAGAAAAACGATAGAAAGAAATCGAAAAACAAAAACAAAGTATGGAAAAATAGATTATGCGGATAAATAGGAAAAAAAGAAACAATCGCAAAATTTAGAAAAAATAAACGAAAAATGATTAAAAAGAATTGTGTCAATATAGCGTCAAATGTCAATCTTGTCACTTTACACACTAAAATACTGTCAATATATCGACAAATGTCAATCTTGTCACTTTTCAAACTCAAATGCCAAACTCTGTCAATATATCGTCAAATGTCAATCTTGTCACTTTTCACAATAAAATGTCAAACTCTTAACTATCAATATAACGTCAATTTTCAATCTTGTCAGTTTTCACACTCAAATGTCAAACTCTAACTGTCAATATTAAGTTAAATGTCAATCTTGTCATTTTTCACACTAAAATGTCAAACTCTAACTGTTAATATAACGTAAATTTTCAATCTTGTCAGTTTTCACACCCAAATGTCAAAGTCTAACTGTCAATATATCGTCAAATGTTAATCTTGTCTTTTTTTACACTAAAATGTCAAACTCTTACTGTCAATATATCGTCAAATGTCAATCTTGTCACATTTTACACTAAAATGTCAAAAATTATTTGGATTTGTCTTTGTCCGGAATAAAATATTAAATATTAGAAAAGAAAACGAAAAATGTGGAAAATCGAAAAAGAATGAAACCGAAAAAACGGAAAAGATTAAAAATGACCAAAAACCTGTTAACGAACGAAAAAATACCGAACAGATGGCGTTGTATTTTGTTTGCTAAATAATATAATTAAAAAGCTTATTTGGATTTGTCTTTGTCCGGAATGTACAAAATCAAAAAATTGTGAGCGTATAAAAAATGGGTACAAAAAAAGTAAAAAAAAAAAACAGGAAAAATGAGAAAAAACGATAGAAAGAAATCGAAAAACAAAAACAAATTATGGAAAAATAGATTATGCGGATAAATAGGAAAAAAAGAAACAATCGCAAAATTTAAAAAAAATAAACGAAAAATGATACAAAAGAATTGTGTCAATATAGCGTCAAATGTCAATCTTGTCACTTTTCACACTAAAATACTGTCAATATATCGTCAAATGTCAATCTTGTCACTTTTCACAATAAAATGTCAAACTCTAACTACTTATCAATATAACGTCAATTTTCAATCTTGTCAGTTTTCACACTCAAATGCCAAACTCTAACTGTCAATATATCGTCAAATGTTAATCTTGTCTTTTTTTACACTAAAATGTCAAACTCCAACTGTCAATATATCGTCAAATGTTAATCTTTTCACTTTTCACACTCAAATGTCAAACTCCAACTGTCAATATATCGTCAAATGTCAATCTTGTCACTTTTTATACTAAAGAAACAAACTCTAACTGTCAATATATCGTCAAATATCAATCTTGTCACTTTTTACACTAAAATGTCAAACTCTAACTGTCAATATATCGTCAAATGTCAATCTTGTCACTTTTCACACTTAAATGTTAAACTCTAACTGTTCTATAATTAAAAAAAAATGGTTACAAATGAGTCAAAAATTGCAACAAACGAGAAACTAAAGTAAAATGGAAAGTAGTAAAAAAACTAAAGAAAAAATCGAAGAAAGTAGTAAAAAAAACTAAAAAAATAAAGAAGAAAAAACCGAGGAAATATCACTACAATTAAAAAAGACACCAAAGCTTGGAAATCGAAAACAACTGAATACAAAAACGAAAACAAAACTGGAAAAAATACAAAATACAACGAAAAATAAAAATAGTGAAAAATTAAAAGCAACCAATAAAATAAGGTAAAAGCAACAAAACAGAAAAAAAAACAAGAAAAAATCGTAATAATTAAAAAATTAAATAAATACCAGTAAAAAGAAACCGTTGATTAATAGTAGCCACGAAGTTCGCCGGGCTAGCTAGTAAAATTATACATTCCAGAAATATATAAAATATTACAATAATTCCACATCAAATTCCATAACTCGATTCGCTTCAATGGAATTTAACACATTTAATCTTTATCACAGAAAAAAATAAGCGAATGTAAATTTTTGATCCAAATCGTGTATAAAATTTCCACAAAATCAGGCACTCCGTTAAATTTGATTTTAGCACGACTTTGCTATGGAATGAGCAAAAAAATCTAAAAAATACATTTTCGCTACAGAATTTCCTGCTGAAAACACGTTGGTTCTTGCAGGATTTTGAAATTTCTCCATTATCTTTTTTTGGCACAAAAGGCATCACCATCAACACCATATTTTTATGTTACCAATCTTTTCCAAATATATTACATGTAAAATCTAATATACTGATGATGGCCCAAAGAGTTTGAGTACTTAAAATCAACATTCATAAATGGTGCATGATTTTTACACAGTGAAGACTTGATAAAAGAAAATCTTTACTTTTGCGCTATATGTTCTACTAAGCAAAATTCATGTAAGTTAAATAATTCATATCACGTATAGGCATCTTTGACAATTCCTGAAATGCAATTACATTAAGATTTCGTAGTAGTTTAAACTCCTAGACGAAATTCTATTCACACTATTAATTTATCAGATCTGATCTAATTTTGAAATGAAATTTCCGGGCGTTGATCCTTTTAATTCAATTCCTAATTTGTCTGGATTTGGAAGAGTTTATCTCGGTTTCGTTAACGATTTTCTCCACGTACTAATGACGGATCTGATGAAATTTTAATAAATTTATACCTGCAATGTCGAGGAAATTGCGAGTAGTGATATGTGATAAAATATCATTAAATTTTGTACCGTACGAAACAGTGATGAAAGTGAAACAGAATGTCACGTCTAAAATTAATTATAAAGCATATTATGCCAACATTAAACTTAAACTGAGAGTGATAGTTTATGGAACTGTAAATTGTTATATTAATACATTAACTTAAAATCTGAACCAGTTGGATTAGTTAGAGAGGAAAATTGTTGAAAATGGGATTAAACAGAAAATAAAGCGAGACAAGCCGAACAGTATTTATTACATCAAGTCACCAAACAAATTCGTGCGGTATTTATTTATTGAGAAACAAGAACGAGTTTTTGTATGCAGGTATTGAAAAACTTCCTGGATTGCATTTATTACACCATCTCCAGTTGTAAACTGTCTGTGACTCAAACATTTGTCAAGATTCAAAAACTGGCGAAATGTAGGGAAAATATGGCGAAAAACGATCCTAACGAGCTAAACGGGCTTCCAGTTATCTATATCCCACCATATAATAAAACTATAGAGGTGTCATGTCTGTCGGTCTGTCCACTTATGCGCGATAGATTCAAAAAGTACTGTACGGATTTTCTTAGTTTTTAACAGGTAGAATAATTCCTGAGGAAGGTTTGCTTTACCGAATTACACCCATTTTTGAAAGCATAGCGTTTGTATAGCGGGCTTATGGCAGGAAAAAATTTGGGGATGTTATCCAAGTACACTGCAGTGGGTGTACCCGTCAATAGTGAGACCAGTCATCACTTACGGGAAGGAGCATTGGCTCGAGGGCTAATCTGACTACTTCGAGAACAAACCTTCTCGAGATTAGCCTGTGCAATGGGATCATGGGTTGTCTTAAATCTGATGCTACTGCACATTCAGTTAGAAAGGGTAAAGAAGTAAACATTATATAGAACGGTCAAAGTAGCAATAATCCAAGAAAATCCTCGATCACTTCAATTTAATCAGAAGATGACATATCTAAGAAATTCAAATTTGTAAGAAAATTCATCACAAAGCTGGGTAGTAAATGCGAATGGTACACAGAGAGCATATTGGGAATAAACCAGATCAAGGAACTTGAGCCAAATACTCAGAAATCCGGAAATCCGCGCCTTGTAAAGGTGTGCAAAAGTTATTATTATTATTATATGCCCGAGATAGATATGGAAGAACTGGAGAAAGGACTATCCCAGATGAAAAATGGCAAAGCGGCAGGGGAAGACAACATCCTGCCGGAAATGCTTAAGGAAAGTGACATCAAGACCAGACAATAACTAGTGAAACTATGCAACAAATGCCTAACAGAAGAACAAATACCCAAGAACTGGAAGAACGCTGTAGTTGTTCTGATCTAATAGAATGGTGTCCCGACTGATCTCGAAAACTACCGGCCGATAAGCGTACTATCACAGATATATAAATTATTCAGCAGAATAAACACAAACAGATTAGAGTGAAAACTTAAAGTTTACCAACCAAAGGAACAAGCTGGGTTCCGAAGCCATTATAGTACGACAGAACATCTAGACACAGTAAGGCAGATGATCGAGAAAGCTACAGAATAAAAGATAAGCCTATGGATGGCTTTTGACGATTTCCGAAAAAATGAACTACGCAAAGACCCAGTTTTTTACAAATACACCAGATGCAGACAAAACAATACCGATTCACGATGGCACAATAAAAAAGACAAAAACATACATATACCTTGGTCAAGTTATAACACTGGGCAAACAGAATCAAGAAATAGATATTGATAGGAGAATTCGACTAGGATAGGCCGCTTACAACAAATTAAAGTACATCTTCAGCCTGAGTATCCAATGACTTTAAAATCAAAAGTCTATAACGAGTGTATACTTCCTGTAGTCATGTATGGTTGCGAGACCTGGGTAATAACCAGAAAGATCAAAAATAAATTGAAAATACATCAGAGAGCCGTGGAAAGATAAAGATAAATAAAAAGAATTGGTTCTCTAAAATGGCGATGGGCAGGACACGTGGCCAGACATACAGAAAACTGGAGCGGGGGTATCACCAGATGGAGACCTTGGGAAGAGAGGAGAAGTGTTGGAAGACCCCAGCAAAGATGGTACAACGAGCTAAAGAAGGTCGCAGACTTAAATTGGTATCTAGTTGCCCAAAACCGAAGCCAAGGATAGAAAACGGCTAAAATAGGAAATAGGAAAAGTTATTATTGGAAGGAACTTTCATAGACAAGAGATTATTATCATGTCAAATAGTCAGGCACACAATCAGTTCAAGGATGGTCTGGAAATGTCTAGACAAACTAAATGAACTACGCCAAAAGAATATTGTTACCCTCCTATGGAGTTTGGGACACAGAAATAGAAGGCAACAAAACACCAGATAAGTTGACCAAAAATGAGCTGAAACCCCATAGTTGGGACTAGAACCATCTTGTGAAATCAGCAGTAGTATTATCTTAGAAAAACTAATGAAAGAAGTGGATGGAACGATCTAGAAGGACTAAAACAAGCGAAGACACTTCCAGGAAACTATAAACAGAAAATATCTTTCCGCTGTGTTAACCTCAATAAAAACAGCCTCTTTATTATAACAGGAGTATAAATCGGACACTGTCGGTTAAGATGATAAATGAAGAAACTAGGATTGATAGATGAAGCTAAGTGCAGATTCTGTGAGGAAAAGGACGAAACCTCAATACAGTTACTCTCAGATTGGATCATAAAAATAGAAAAGGAGGATATACCTAACTTGAAGCCCTAAGAAAGATAGGACTGGGACTATAAAGCTGCTATAAATCTGAGGAAACATCAGAATTACAGCAAGAAAGGGGGACACAATTGTACCTGCCTCACCCCTAATTGCACATTGTTGGGTATGAAATTCACGAAAGTACTACATTTTCTAATTTTACTATATATCCGTACCATAACTCAGTGTCCAACCAAGCTTGTCTATCTCATTATAACAGTATTGGTGATTTCTTTTTATTATTCTGATATATACACTCAGAGAAATACCTATTTGATTGACTGATTTCTAACAAAAATCTTGTTATATTGTAAGCCTAATCTTTCCACCAAAGTGTAGATAAATCTTTATCAAAATAATTCCTGGTTTCGTCCCTGATCTTTTACCACCCTTTAACCATTATTTATGCATCTACAGTTTCGTTTCCAAGGTTGTTTAACTAGAGAACACCCAAAGTTCAGCACACTAATTCATCCTTTGTCGTGGTAACAAATTTTCTCGTTTACGATTTTACTCGCGAAAACACATTTGTATTCTGGTCCCATTTCTTTGTGTTTAACTAACGCCAGGAACGCATTAGTTCTAACCTCAGGTATTTTTGTTCAGGCTCACATTTAAACTTTATATAATCAAGATTCATAGTTAATATTACTTTCTTTGCAATTTTCGTATTTATCTACTAAAAGTTGGATAAGCGAGTACAACATACTTGGTGCCCTAAGTAAATTTAAACTTTATTTTATAAAGTGTATTTTAAAATTGCGGGTTTCTGCTTAAGAGAATTCAGCTTGTCCAATCACTATTATTTTGATTTCATTTATGGTTATGAAATATACGAGGTGTGATCAGAAAATTTATAAAAAAAATATATACTTATTTATATTGTCCCCTTCAAAGTAATCAGTAATCACCCTCGAATATAATACACTTTTACCATTTCTGGAAGCATTTCAAAAAATCATTTTGGTGATCATCTTCAGCTCATCTTTCAGTACCGTCTTTATCTACTCAAACGTTGCAAAATGCTGTATTTTTATGGGCCTCTTCAGTTTCGGGAACAAAAAAATGTCAAAGAGGACATGTCTGGAGAATACGGTGCCTGCGGACCATTAGTGTGTTTGTTTTAGCCAAAAATTCGAGCACACATTGTGTAAGCAGGGACAAAAACCAATTTATTGTTTTTTTGCCAATCCGTGTGTATCTGGCGGACTGTTTCGCGCAAATTGCGCATAACTTGCAAGAAATATTCCTTATTAACCGTTCTACTATGTGGCAAGAACTCATGATCAGTTATTCAAGAACATTACAAAAATGGTGGAAAACCATTGGTCTTTGCCTACGTAGGCAAATTCGAGCAAACTGGCTCTGTTGGAAACCTTTCAAAGACTGTAAGGCCAAAAAGTTTCGTAAACCCGAAAATATTGCTGCTGTGAAGGAAAGTGTGAGAGATAACGAAACTCTAAGTGAGTCATCGATCACAAGAATTAGGCATTTCATCAACCTAGTTTATGGCGTATTATGCACAAAGACTTGAAGCTTTATGCCTGCAAGATACAATTGAAGAACTGAAGCCTATTATTGATCATTTTAACCGCCGTATTTTCTCCGTTTCGCTGTTTGAAAACAGAAGAAATCAGGTCGATTTTTTATCAAACCTTGTGTACTGGAACGGCCAATAAACAAAATTTTCGCATTTGGGTCGAAGAAAATCCGAAAGAATATCAAGAACAACCAATACACCCTTAAAAAGCCACTGTTGGGTACGCTTTGTGGTTCAAAGGAATCATTGGACCTTAATTATTTGCGAATGATACTAGAAATGCGGTTACCATCAATTCCGAACTATATCGTGAAATGTTAAATAGTTATTTCTTTCCCAAAATTGATCGAATCGATACGAAATATGTTTATTTTCAACAAGATGGCGCAACTTGCCCCACTACACACGCAAACATTCAATTGTTGCCGTCGAAATTCAATAACCACTCAATTTTAAGGCATAGAAATCTGAATTGGCCATCACGTTCGTGTGTTTTAACACCATTAGATTTTTTAATGGGTATTTGACAAGCAAAGTTTACGTCAATAATCCAGTGACTATTCAAGGTCTGAAATAGAACATTATCAATGAGATTCGGGCGATAAAAATCACAATGTTGGAAAATATTAGAACTGTAATAATCGATGAATAGATTCAACATATATCTACTGTTATTGTAATTAAAACAATAATTTCTTATTTCCAGATTAGTTTTGGAATCCCAAAATAATAATAATATGCACTTGCAATCATTATAAACCTATAAATTATTATAAAACCCTTTATATACTCCCCAATCTAATAACCGCCTTCCAAAATGGCTTGGGGTTACTGGAGCGCTACAACGGTATCAGACAGAGGTCGTAGTCCCCGTCGTAATCAAAACAATACCTCTAATCACTCCCAAAATATACCAGTCACTATCGAAGACCGACCTTCCATGTCCCAAACATATAACGTAAATTCAAACAACAACGCTGTTACTACGCAATCATCTACCTCTTCGGTGGAATTTGAGGAAATAACTCCAATCCACCATCAACTTTCGAGAAGGCCGTCTCTGGATCTTGGGCCCCAGGGTACGCTAGCTGGGATTATCTGCTCTGCTCATGGCAGTCGACCTGGTGGCGGGACCCTTTCAGCCGGAAATACATTGACTAGGTAATGACAAACAGTGAATTTGTAATCAAAATGAATAAAAGACAACGTGTATTTCGTTGTACGTTGTTCGTATTTGCAAATTTAAAAGGGGGTAATCTCTAAACCTCGCATTTGTATACTAGATTTTTTTAATGCAAATGACTTTTCTAGTCTATAATAAACTACTCTGTTTCCATTATAAATTATATATCAGTTGGTCTACTAGATGATAAATCAGAATCTTATTGATAGTAGGGAGAGTCGTTTTCGAAAAAAAATCTGATGTTCTCTTTTGTAAAAAACATGGATCAAAAAAGGCTTGTTGCCTGTGGTCTCCTGAGTGATAACTCTTTGTTTCTTTTCCAAAACCGTCTTATCCAGTTATCACCTGCATTATTTAACTCTTATAAGGAGTAGAGGTTGGAAAATAGACTTTTTGACGCCACTATCAGATGCGTTGTAGCACATGAAGGACATATATAAAAGGTCTATTTATTAATTGTCATATCCACAAAGAATAATTTGTTTTCATTGTGTGCACGTTAGTTTTTTTTTCACCATGGATAAATTCGAAAATTGGTGAAAAAACAGCATTTGCGGGAAGTTTTGTTGGGATATTTTTTGCAAAGATAAATGCTGCCAAAAGTCATAGTTTGCTGGTAGAAGTTTATGGTGATGATGTTTTATCCTGACCACGGTCTTTTGAGTGGTTTAAAGTGGCGATTTAGACATCATGGACAAACAGACCCCAGGTCAGTCGAAAAAATTTTTGAATGAAGATCCATGTCCGACCCAAGAAGAGCTTGCAGAATTATTGGGATTAGCCCAACAAACGATTTTAAAGCAAGGAAATTGGATTTTTGCTTTCCATTGTCACTGACGATAATCCCATGGGTATCCTGACGCATCCACATCGATGCTAAAGCCAAATATTAATGGCAATAAGCTGATGCTGTGTATATGATAGTACCAGCTGAGTATGGTGCATTATGAGCTGTTGAAAGCGAATAAAAAGATTACAGGGAAGTATATCGATGTCATTTGATGCGTTTGAGCCAAGCATTGAAAGATAAACTTCGCAATTCTACGACAGACATGACAATGCTCGACCACATGTTGCTGCGGTGGTCAAAACATACTTAGAAGGTTAGAAATGGGACATCTTACCCACCCTCTGTATTCACTAGATATTGCTTCTTCCACTTGCTTCAATCGATGTCACATGGACGTGTGTAATACGTACATTTTCTTAAATATAAAACTGAAGAATTGTTCAAACACAACGACTCCCTATTCCACCAACTCTCAAATTCAGCTGCTGAAGACGTACGTTGTTGGATATTATTTTTCCTCTTGCTTCTTCCTTGTTTCAATCGATGGCACATGGCCTTGCTGAATGTGTGTAATACGTACATATTCTTAAATATAAAACTAAAGAATTATTCAAACAAAACGTTTTACCTTTTCCACCAACTATCAAATTCAGCTGCTGAAGACGTACGTTGTTGGATATTATTTTTCCTCTTTTTTCTTTAAACTTACGTTCGATGGACCAACTGAAATACTAGATTAAAAATCTATTCGTCGCATTTTAAATACGTAATAACTTACAACTAACAAAATTAATGAACTTGTCTCTAGTTTTTATCTGAAACAATGCACGTTGTTTCTTATTTTATATTTAGAGTGGGCAGTCGCCATACGGCTGTGGAGTATGCGGTGCCTCATCATTACTACCATCATCACGCTTGCGTCGAATATCATCAAACTCAGCAACTTAGTTTTTCTGATGACGATTCCAGTTCCGAACCCGGATACGCAACAGGTAGAAATTTCATGGCGTTATTGCTTGATGTTTGAATTTTCATTTTTTTTTTATTTATTATATTTTATTTTGGTCTTTTTTTATGCACGTGACGTGTAAAGAACGGGAAAAAACTGAAATTTTTTTAAATTTGTTTTTGTTGATGTATCTACAATAACTGTTTTGTAAATTTCAGTTTTATGTTTTACAAGTGTTTAGCATGTAAATGTGTTTTATATTGTGGATGTTTGCTGCATGTTCTACAATGTTCCACAATAACCAAATATTTTCTTACTAAAGTTTTACTGCAGGATGTTGCTTACAATCTTATGTTTAGGACTGGCTAACACTGTAAATTTGACGATAAAAATATAAACTCTATTTCAAGAAGTATTAGATGTAAAAGATATACATTGTGGTTTCCCATTTGATTCTAGTCAAATACGAGTGCCTTTTAATAAGTACAACGTTATGTTATCAATGACTTTCCATTAAAAAGTATGATACGAGGCTTGTTCAATTGAAACCCATCTTTGGTCCAAAAAAAATTTATTAGCAAATATATTTACAAATAATTACCACTACAATTAAGGCACATATCCCATTGTTTTACCAACCGATGTATACCCTGTTTAAAGAATTCTTGTGGCTGCTGCCTGAAGAATTCTTTCACGGCATTTTTTACTTCTTCGTCCGACTGAAAACGATTACCTTTTAACGCTTTTTTCAGTGGACCAAATATGTGAAAATCGCATGGCGATAAATCAGGACTATAGGGTGGATGCTCTAATACCCTCCATTTCTTTCGTTGTAGATTTTCTTTTACTACTTCACTTCGGCAACATGAGGCCGAGCATTGTCGTGCAGCAGAATGACACCGCGTGAGAGCTTTCCTGGCCGTTTTCGTCTTATTGCTTGGTGGAGCTTGTTCAAAGTTTCATTATACAGGTTTGCGTTGATATGCACTCTAGGTTCTGTAAACTCTGTGAGCTAGGGTCCTTCATGGTCAAAGAAAAATGTTAATGACCGCACGCTGATTATATTTGGACGGATTGTTAACAACAAACGCCATTTTAAAGTCGCAATACTTAAAATAGCTCTGACATACAAATGCTAGGCACTGATCAGTGTGACGTTTACAAATACAACTAATATTATAAAATGTCACTTGAATGATTACAATTGTTTCCAAGGCTAACCTGACCAAAGATGGATTTCAATTGAACAAGCCTCGTACTTTATTGCGTGACCAACTGCCGCGAGACATGTTATAAAAACTTACCCTTCTTGATCGTTTCAACTATGGCTCAAAATCAGTTAAGAAGTTTGCAAATATAAGTCTTTGGCTTTCTTGCACTTAATTACAAGAATGTTAAACTGTCCGAGTTTCTAGTAAAAAGTATAGTCCCAGGTTGTTTGGGACAGATAACATGACGGTTACAATTAAGTTTTTCTCAACTTACTCCTTCTTATTAGATGCTTTTGACACTTGGGCTTTGCAAGGGATGAATACATTACGGTTTTATCGTAGAGTTTTATTATTAACCATACTAATTAACCATCTTTACCTTTAATTTCTGATGGAAATTCAGTTGATGGTCTATTTTCATTCTATATCCAAAATATACAAAAAAACTTTGATCCATGATCCATCGTCAGTTCAAAAATTGTACGCCTTCTAGTTGGGTGTTTTTTACACTTTGTTTTTGCAATGGGTCAAGATGTTATGGTGTTTCCATAGAGTTTTTATATTGGAGATACGAAGAATATTAAATATACACACAACTTAACTAGCTTATCTTTGATTTCTGATGGGGGTTCAGTTGATTCATTCGATATCAAAACTGAAAAAAAAAATTGATTCGTGACGCGTCGTCAGTTTAAAAATTTTCTTTTTTGGGCTTATTACTGAGTGCTGAGGAAAAATATTTTTTCCTCATACCCAAAGAGGACGCTCAAGTTGACCATTATAAAGAAGTCTGGCAGGATGAAGGCGGTGGCCAACAGTGTCTCGTTTAATGCTGTCATTGTTTATACGTTGCAAGAAATCAAATTTTTATATGGTTGCCCATCGAAAATTGGAGAGTTTGGTATGATGCCGCCATTTTACGTTACCCCTAAGTCCCACCAGATGCGCTTTCGCGATTACTACTCTTAATGGCAAACTGTGTTATTAATAACAAGTGGTGGAATGATTTTAATGAGAAATTGAACAAATTGAACCTAAGAGTTTTATGTATACGTCTCGCTGGTTTAAACCACTCCACTCAGGTACTTAACAGTTAGCAGGCGATTTGATTAACTCTGGCTTTTCAACATCACGAACTGTCAGAAACTGCCACGAATTGTCAAAAAAACCGTCACGAAGTGTCAGTAACCATCTAAAAGTGTCAGAAATAGTCACGAAGTGTCAGAGACCGTCAAAAAGTGTCAGAAATAGTCACAAACTGTCAGATTCAGTCACGAACTGTCAGAAACAGTTACAACCTGTCAGAAACTGTCACGAACTGTCAGAAACTGTCACGAACTGTCAGAAACAGTTACGAATTGTCACAAACAGTCACGAAGCGTCAGAAACAATCTCTAACTATCAGGAGTAGTCACGGACTATCAGAAATCGTCCTGGACAATTGAGAGTAATCCTGTACGGTCAAAGATAGCCACGAATTGTCAGAAACAATCAAGGTTTTTTAAAATCTATCTCGAATAAAGCCCAATTTTGTATTCACATACATTACTACCTCAATATTTCTGTCATATATTAACTTTTCCAGTGAGTTTCCTGGTAAATGTGTCATAATATTTCTCTTATCACCGGTTTTAGTTAACTACGTAGGTGCCAACGATGGATCATATGTTCTCTGTTTAGTGTTACCATGACGGTTTGTTAACCTTAATTGATTTTAATTATTTGAAAACTTTGGACAAATTAGTATTATTCGGTATGTACTAGACGATGCTAATGCTCTTGGTGTACGATGTGTTATTTAAAGATACATGTTTTGCTTGCTCTTCAGGTAATTCAATTCATATAAAAAAAGCTCCAGTTTTATAAATATTTATTAGAATGTTTAGATTTAGGTGCTTGATTAGATAAAAAACGTGGATGTTTATGCTTTCTTTTCAGGTCATTCAATTCATGTAAAAAAAGCTATATAAATATTTATTACAATCTTTATAGTAAGCATTGTTAAGGCACAAGCATAGTTATTTTTATTTATATAAAAAAATAGTTTTATTTTATAAGTAGCAGATGATGGATATCAAATATGAGGTTGATATTTAACATAATACATCTTCAAAATCGCACGCACTATGTCTTTTATTTTAATTGTTTAACTTTTTACCACAATCAAGTGACATAGAAATCCGAACATCTAGTAACCATTTTTATTTTAGCAATAGTTTAAATAATTATTTAGTAAGCCCTACTTAGCAAATGATTAAATTTTCAGATCCAATCTAGTTAAAATTAAACTGAGTTTAATAATAGGTTGATTCACCACCGTGTGTTACACATTCATTAATGCGTCTGGGCATGGATCTAATAAGGTGAATAATATCCTCCTGAGATACCTTATTCCAGGTTACGTCTAACTCATACCGAAGTGTTGACAAAGTTTGAGGAGTTTTGTAGTTTCCTACCGATAATTCACATTCGTGATCTATCGGGGGTAAGTCAGGAGATCTTAGGGGCCAGAGCAACACATCAATTTCAGCATGGTCAAAATAGTCTAAAGTTTTTTCTTCCAAGAATTGATAAACTACGAATTGTCAAGTACACTGTACTTTTGGCTCATGGAAATGAACAAACTTTATTCTAAAGCATTGAAATCTCTTGTGCTTCTTTGTGTAACTGATAAAATCCAGGAAGGTCAAAAGCTCTCATAATGGTATCACAAGGTTACAGTGAAACATCTGCTGGAAAACCCAGTTTAAAGTTCAAAATCGGAAAGCGTTTGATAACAAAGTTCGAACAAACCTAAAGGTATTCTTTTGGAAAAACCCAAGGCTTATTTCGACTTCAGTTCTTTATCTTCAGTCAGGAAAAGTACCCTCAGGCAAGGCATAACTGTAATTGAGTAAAATTTTAAAGAATTCCATCAGAGGTTTTACCCCAACCTTATGTTAGTTTGTGACCCCATTATGAAAGCTTTTGACCTTCCTGGGTCTCTTCGTTGGGCAAAGAAGCCTAAGAGCTTTCCATTTTGATGATCATTCATAATGTTAGTCTTGCTATATGAGGCCATTGGTTATCTTGTAGAAAAGTTGGGTTTTGGAGTGTTCTGATATATGACCCGAGATGAGGCTCCACAATTCCTTGGAAGTAACGTTGTTCAGTCATGTTAGTTCAGAGTAATACTAAATGCTGGAGGTGATCTATATCCATAAGAGATTGCCATGTAAGCAAAAAACTGAGGATCACTCCGTTTACCACGCCTCCTCCTTACCTTTGCCCGTCCATCGTTACTAAAAACTATTTACCGTTCTGGGTCCCATAATAATCGTTCTCTACACCACTCAAGTCGATTTTGTAACCTGGTAGAGGAAAAGCGATCTTTTAAAGACAACAATCTTAGTCAGCGATCTTCCCCTCTTTTTGTTTTGCGCCTTTATTCGGTACCTCTAGCTCTTTGTGTTTAGCCTTCTTAATCCATGTCTGAAAACATTTGACCACCGTGATTAAACTTTTGTGCACTATATCTCTTAATTTCCCGGAATAAAAGACGATCATTTCGTTGTCCGACAGTCTGAACCCCTATTAAAATCGGTTAGTTGCCAAACGTAAGCATTTCTTCGTATTCTGGGCATGTTCGGGTGCGTCCAAAAATTACGTAAGGTGCTTTTTAAATTTTCAATCAGAAAAAAAAATGCGTGATATTTGCCAACGTAAGATTAGATGAGATTTTACTCGATCTCATGTAATTTATGGACGCCCCCTTAAATGGTTTTAAAGAATATATACAAACGCACTAAAGTTAATGACTCACAGCAGTTTTAAATTTTATTAATATCTTAATCCCGCAAATAAAAATTGGCATAAAAACAAGAACGTTAAACTGATAAGAAAATATTGCTAAAATAAATTATTATTTACTAGGTGTTCGGATTTCTATATCACTTAGTACATCTTGTCTTGATATTCCTTCTATCTGTGTCAGAATAAATCTTTTGTAAATTTTTTAAATATTTTTAATCAGATCCATAAAAATCACCGTTCCAAAATAACTGTGAAATTATAATAATTTATTTCCAACTCGCATGTATCCCTACGGAAGTTTAGTACCTACTTAAGGTAAAATTGGAGTAAAGTACAATTCAGTTGGGCCTCGGTAATATGTGTATATGTGTGCAAATGTGTAATTATGTCAAAAGCAGTTCGAAAATTATTTTTCTTTACAAATAGATTATTTTCAAAGAAACGTATGTATCTTGTTTACTTTTTTATACATTTTACTATAGAATGTCTTATACAAATGTTTATAAAAAGTAGTCCTGACAGCGCATGATGTTTGTTTATATTCTTTTTATTAAAGAAATTCGCTTAAAAGTATGCTTCTTTTAAATAACGTGGAAAATTAACGCGCTTATTTTGCAAATTTTTATTGTTTTTTCATTCTTTATAATATAGTTTTTATCACTTGTATTTTTGATTTTTCATGGTTTTAAATATTTTCGAGATGTTAATACTACTGCAACTACGATAAAATAACAAATTTTATACATACATGATTGTATTTTTAGACTATTTAGGTAACGTAAACAATAAAAAAATTAATAATTATTATTTGTGTAAATAAAAGAAATATTTATTATAACCTATAGAAATATTTATTGCGTCAGTAACTGACGAATAAATTAAAAAAAAATTGTTTTTGGAGCGCTGGTTTCATGAAAAGTCAGGATATTTTGTGACCCTATACAATCGTGTTATTTTGGGACACTGTATTTGCCCATACGAACAAAAAATTTAGAACTCGTTAATTATTCACGGAAATTAGTTAAATTTTGTTACCCGGGAATTTTTGAGATCGCTGAAAACGAATATGATATCTTAGTCTAGTAGTCTAGTCCAGTGTTTTTCAATCTTTTTGGTTTCGCGACCCCTTTACAAGTTGAAAAATTCTGGCGCCCCCCTTGTGTAAAGTATAGAAAGACAAAGATAATAAAATTTAATTAAAACATTAGGTACGTTAATTATTTTTTTCTATTTTGGTACATTTATCTATTATTACGACTCGTTGCGAAATTAAAATCGATAATGCCAAACTTATCCTGGACACACTGTTTTCTTCATCGACAGGCTCTAGCTGCTAAGGTAGTACCTTCTGATATAAATGACGTGCTCAAGGACGTAATAAAAATTGTGAATTCTATAAAAGGCAAAGACTTGGGAACCTAAAAATGTCGAGCGCAAACCTATTTTCAGCGTTAAATTAAAATTATAAATAATGGAGATAGAGTTCCGGGAGTTGGGAGTTCTTTATTGGAAATTTCCTCCTCTTTCAGAATCTTTTTTTTGAAATTTCTTAAATATTAATGTTTTATTAAATATCGGCAAAAAACGAAATGCCATTTTTTTTCAGCTTTAATTGTTTATAACTTTTGCAATTTTGTATGTGCTAATACACGCTTTTGGCACATTTTCTAGACGTCATTCCGGATCCAATGAGCTATCGCACATAATTTTAAGAGTAGTATCTCTATTTTGTACCATTTTCAACTTGTCGATTAGACTATCTAAAGTGATCTTCGGAGTACCTTCTGCTCAGGATACCGACTATTTAACTCGTCTTCTGGATTTTTCGGTAAGATCATTACACAAATAGTCAAAACTCAATACTAGCGGATTTTTGAGGTCGCTGAAGACAAATAAGACATCTCCGGAGTACCTGGTGCAAAGGATAACTACTGTTTACTTCATCTCCTGAAGTTTTTGCTAAATCCATTTCACAGTTAATCAAAACTTAATACTCGGGGGTTTTGAGGCTCGCTGAGAATAAATATGACATTTTACAGTTTAAAAATAAATTTATTTAAAAAAAAAGGGTGTGGCAGTCAGTAGGACTGCCGGCAGAAGTTATACTTCTATGCACTGTTAACTAATAAAGCTTAATAACTACAAACACAGGCAAGTAGAAATATTTTTTTTTTTTAAATTAACTGTATTCGATTAAATAAATACTAAGAAGAATAAGACCAGTTGATGTGTGTCCTTACTTCAAACACGAAAACTAAACAGTAAAAAGATCAATGTACAAAAAAAGTGTTTATAAAACCTCATAGTGCAAAATATAATGCAACCATGTGACGGTAGTATGGACTACAATACAATACTCATTACTGAATATTATGATTAATATTATTAATATAAAATACTAAACTTTATATGTTTACTTACGTGACAGAATTATAAAGTAATCTGTCAAACACAATGTAATACGTTACTATGATATTCCAAAACATTAGCTCAGATTGTTTTTTGTATATCTATCTCTTTTCAATACCTTATATATGTTTCTGTCTCTCTCTTACTCACACCATTACATATGTAATGATTTTTCCCATTTAACCCCACACAAATCAAGTCCATGATAAGAAGTATAACTTCAAAACAATACTTAATTTAGGAGATTAGTAATACTATTATTTAATTTCATTATTTTTACCTTCCGAACAGCAACGCTGTTAGAGGAAGGTATTGTGATCGCGAAAAATTTCGATCTCGGGTTTTTAGCGGAAATACGCGTTTTAGGGTTCCTTGAGCCTAAAAAACCCAAAAATAAAAAATGTCTGTCTGTCTGTCTGTGTGTGTGTCTGTGAACACATTTGCGGCTAAACGGCAAATCGGATCGGAACGAAACTATAAAACCTTACTTATAATCACCATCGGAGGAATCTGATAGAATTTGAGTAAAATATTGGGTTTTCATATAGTTATTGGCAAAATATTTATACTTTGTGGAAAGAACATGTAATTTCCGACATTTTTGAAAGAATACATTTTTTTGATATTTTCATTAGTTTTCGAGATATTGACACTTTTATCAAAAACTGGAAATATGTGAAATAAAAATTGTGGATTCGCTCTTTCACTACTTGTTATTATACATGCTACTGTTCGGAAGGTCGTGTGATGCCAACACCAGATTTTCTTCTTTATCCGCGTTTTCCAAAGAATTAATATTGCTGTCTGTATTTGTACAATTCACGTCTGCAAAATTTCGGCATGCAATGGAGCAGTTAAGTTCATGGGAATTAATGGTTTCTCTATTAATAAACATTCCTCAATGCTACCAAATGAATTTGAAGCACCAAAATTTGGTTATTTTTCAAAAAATATTTAATAAAACTCTAGGAGATGATCACGTACTCCGTAGATCACTTTCGTTAATGTATAACTTGGATAGGAATTATTTTTAAGATTTTACCAGGGGAAACTCAAAAGAACGTCATTATATGAACGAACCTAGTAAAATATCTATTAAATGTTGCTTTTAACTTCCCGACTCACACCTGTACGCCCATGAAGAGAATTCTTGAAAATTCGAAAAGAGCGTTGACCACGCCTATTCAAGTGGTTTTGGATAAACATTACACATTACCAGAAGTTCTCAGCGAGCCCAAAAACCCCCGAATATTCTTGTCTATATGAAGTGTTAAGATCACTCTGCGCTCACCGCCTTTGTTGTTTTTTGGTCTAAACTTACTGCGTATGCCGACTTTTTTATGAGAATAGGTGAGTAGCAATGCTAACTCTACCGATTTTTCGGTAGATCTAACGATTTAGGAAGTACTCTACTGATATAGTTACCTTTTTTTTATTAAATAAATACTTTTTTTAAATCTATCGATTTCAACTTTTTTTTTGTATCAATCTACCGATTTTAGAAATATTGGCAACGCTTCTGGTGATTAATAAAGATACATACCGAAATGCTCTAGCGCCGTTATTTCAATATTTACAAAAAAAAATGGGCTTTCTAAGGGTCGAAAACATAAAAATGTCCTTTTCCCGTTTACGCTCTCTAAAATTTTTTAAGAGTTGTCAATTTTGGTAAACTGGACTATATTTAATATAAATATAATAATTTATTTTTTTCCTGAATTTCTGAAAATGACTCATTTTTAAAAATATTGTTGTAATTATTATTTAGATAAAATCGTAGATTGCGATTTATTAACATCAAACGTCGCACAATCAATTTAATTATTTATAAATAGTTTTGCAGTGGCGCAACTTCTTAGTATAAATGTAGATACCGTTTGTATCAATGAAAATATATTCAGAGGCGGAGAAATAAATTTATTTTTTTAATTGTATTGTTATAATTTTTCTTTCGTAGGTTCGGGATAAGTGATAAAAGCAGACAAACTTAACAATTTATTGTAAACACAACTAAATAACAATTTTCTTTAACTAATTTACACAACTTTAATACAATTACAGTTACTAAATAGCGTCGTTAAAATATCTCGTATAACAATTCGCAGTTTATCGCCAGCTACTACAAATACAATTAATTCTTTTTATCGCCAACTAATACCGCTATTATTTATCGCCGACTATCGCTATAACAACTACTGTACTGTCCTCCGTCCAACCGGTCCTTATATATAAAATAAATCCTTCTAGAACCATCTACACAAATCCCACAGTACAATAATTCTTCTAGAAAGTCGCTACGTTCCGTTTCGAGAACGTAGAAGGTTCTCGGCTTCTAATCGAATAATATCAGGTTCCAAGAACTGCCCCGTCTGTCTCGTTTCTTCCTGGGCAGCAGGTCCGGCTCGAGTCGTAACAGTATTTATATTCCGACAATAAATTTTAGGGGGTTATATATAGCATGCAAACCCAATTCAATACAAATTCATTCAATTTTATAGAATTTATTATTTCCCTTTGTATTATATTTTGTTTGGCAAATAAATTGCAGTTATTTTTAATGATTAAATCAAAATCTTAATTAAAACCAGAAAACAAACACTGTTTCATTATAATTCTTTACAATTCTAAATTGTTTTCTTTTTACTAGATTTAAAAAAACTACAATAAATTAAAATGTATGTATTTCACATGTAAACACATTATTCACATTATTTCGTGTCGTGTATCGTGTATAGCAAATGATTCAGTTACATTAAAAGAAAGAATTTATTTAAAGTATGAAAACAGTAAAAGCACCTGGGTTTTGTGAAAGGAAAAAGATTTACTCGATAAGAAACAAAAAAACTGATTTTCGCCATAAAATGCGTGTTGGCAATTTGCAGGTTATATATAAATTAAAATAGCTGTTTGTGGATTACGAGCAGAAAGTGCTACTTTGTCGCTTGAGATAAAAAGTTTATTAAAAGCAAATGATTAAATTTTCAATCTAATCTAATTAAAATCAAGCCGAGTTTAATTGTTTTTACCTCTAATAGTGGGTTGATGCACCACGATGTGTATACACATTCATTAATACACGGATCTAATGAGGTGATTTATATCTTCCTGGGGTACCTGATTCTAGGCTACCTTTACCTCATCCCCAAGTGTCGCCAAAGTTTAAGGAGATTGTTTTAAATTAAGTAATCTTCTACCGATAATGTCCTATACCGTTCTATCGGAGATAAGTCAGGAAATCTTAGGGGCCAGGGTCACACATCAATAATTTCAGCATGGTCAGAGTAGTCTAATGGTACTCTTGCTACATGAGACAGGTGGTTATCCTCTTGGAGTGTCCTGAAATATGGCACAAGATGATGATTAACAATTTCTAGGACGTAACGTTGTGCAGTCATGTTACCTCTGCTGAATACTAAAGGTGATCTAGAACCGTGAGATTGCACCTCCGTCCAACAGTGTGATGATAACTTGGAGCAGCCAGTTTCTTCTCTCCCAGTACTAGATACCGCGTCTATGCAAATCCTTCACATTGGCATAGGACATGAAATGCGGTTTCCTCCTCCTCTTGGCAGTATCGACAGATCTCTTCACTAAGTTCAGCTGACTCGTGTGTTTTCTGAGCCTACAATGTCCTGACAATCATTCTGACATCCTTTCGCCTTTGTGATAGCAGCTCTGCAGTAAAATTCGCAGAGTGTCTCTTTATGAAGACTTTGGATAGTCGCTTGCCCGGTGATTTTTCCCATCACTCATGGGCCATTTTTAGCCTTCATTTCTCAATGGCACACACAGTGTGAACATGCCTCTCAAGAAAAAACTGAGGATCACTGCGTTCACCACGTCGCCTTCTAACCCTTGTCCATCCATGCATCTATCATGCGTGCCTAGACTTGTCACTAATGACTATTGTGTTCTATTCGTGGTCCCACAATAACCGTTCTCTATTGCACTCAAGTCGATTTCGTCGATGTCCTGGAATCAGAAGTAGCACGGTGAAAAAAGTCCAAAACTTCTAATACGACGATAAACAGTTCAAATTCCAGTTGGACTTTTATGTTCTCCAAACCACTGATTTGCAATTTACCGAGTAGAGGTTACGTAAGAAATTTACGAAATTCCTCCCATTTGCGGTGGCGTTAACAATAAAAAATTCCCGATTACATGCTACAAATTAGGTAGGAATCTTCTGTATGTAATATAGAAGTAATCTATTAATGCATTTTATTCCCAATAAGGAATGCAGGGGTGGATGTTAAATTTTGGAGCCATATTTTATAAATTCCTTATATGTGTTAATTTGTTGAAAAAAATATCTATGTCATCGTTTAACATAATAATTTGCGTAGAAACCCTGGAGATGGCATACGTAAGGGAGCGCAGTGTGTATCTCAATTAAACGAGTAATTCTTACTTAATTAAGTACTATGATGCCACTGTAAGGGGGCGCAGTGAATATCGTATATATTTACACAGAAATTCTTAATTAATTAAGTACTTGGAGCCACCGTAAGGTGGCGCAGTTGATATTATATATTTACTTAGCGTTTTTACTAAATTAAGTATTATGACGCACCGTAAGTACAACAAAAGAAATAGTAAATCTAGAAACTAGCGAGAAAATTCATAAAAACGACAAAACCTAAAAACATGAACAAAATCGTAAAAATTTGAAAAATCGGAAAATGAGAAAAAGACATCAGTGTTAGGCGGTACAAAGTTCGTTGGGTTATCTAGTTAAATATAATAGATCCAGCACTCTGTATTCTTCATATTAAATTATAAAGCTTTTTTTGCTTTATTGTTTTAAGTGATCTACTGAAATTTCAAGAACTTGTAAGCTAATAACTTATTTTTTTACTTTACCAATATAAGCTGCGAAGTGTTCGTATAAGTTCAAACACTTACTGAACTAAGCCCTCGTAGACGTTAAAGCTTTTCAAAGGAATTTCGTTCGTGTGGAACTTTTTTAGATCAAGATAACTAATGGCTAGACTTTCTTATGTTTTTACTCGGCGTAGAGCCACTTAAAATTTTCAGTCGTCGATCAGTTCAATTAGAACCATACATATCAGCACACTTTTAAACTATTAGACCACGAAAACACTCAGGCAATATACGTAAATAGTGAATTTATTTCTAGTAAGTTTGTTTGAACACTATTTAAAATCCTTAATTTTGATATACCACTCTATAAGTTTGGTATATATATTGATATGGATTCCGGCACTTTAAATATTGATTGCTATTAACGAAAAATTTATAAAAAAATGCTTTTTTTATCCATTTCTGTCCAATTCTTTCTTCCTGCTACTGAACGTTCTATCTCTTGTTTTTTATTCCTTCTACCACTTTCCAACTCTGGCCTCTCTTCTTTTCATTGCGCTTTCCTTTTTATTTAATGTTGTGCATTTTTCTTTATTAATTGTTTTTTTTTTAATTTTTGTTTTTATAAATTCAAATTCATGTAATCAGTTCAATATTTTTTATTACTCTCTTTTAATGACAACTGAAAATCTTGTTATGACAATCTATCAATAATAATCTCCTAACAATAAAACAAAACTGAATAAAAACTTATCCATACAAAAAAAAAACAGGTGTGGCAGTCAGTGGAACTTCTATGCACGTGTCCTGGTTTAGAAATTTGTATCGGAATGATTTAGCAAAATCATTATATGATTGAAGCATGGACCTACTATACTAAATCAGAACTTCTGTGTCCATTTTATAGGTTAAAATGCAATGTAAATACAAAATTACATCATATAATAAAACTCTTCATCTTTCCAATAGAATGTTACAAAATATCGCTTATCGATCAAATTGTAAAAATATTTATTGTAAAAATATATATATCGTGTGTATATAATATCAACTAAAAAACTGTATAAGGTTAATCAGTGCCGCCAACATGTGCAGTATCAAATATTTTGACTAGCGTATAGGTTGGCAACAAGGTGAGCCTCTATAATAGAGAAAGATCGAAAAAAGACAGTGATATTAAAACTAGCATTAAATAGCAAAACTTCAAGAAGAAGTGAAGTAGGTAGCGTTTTTGCACCAGGTATTCATGCCAAGTTATAAAAAGTTCAACTCAAAAATTCCCAAAGAAGTAAAAGTAACCTATACGTATATATAATGCGATGAATGAATGAATATTTATAATAATTTTGTGGAAATAATGAAAGAATATTTATAAAATATATTAAAATTTCCCAAAAATTGACTAAACTACATTTCTTAAAGATTCTGTTTATGTAGTTAACCACCACAAAAGCATAGTACAGGATATAATATAAGCTATATTGCAACCATGGGATGGTACTATAGACTACAATACAATACTGAATATTGTTATTAATATAAAATACCAAACTTAATATCTATACTTATCTGACAGAATAATAAAATTATCTGTCAAACACAATGTGATACGTCACTATGATACTAAAACATTAACTTAGACTGTTTTCTGTTCTCTTTTCAATGTACTGAATGTTTAAACGGTATTCAAAGGACTTTGAGTTATGACTAAAAATAAATATTTCATCTTTGTTTTTTCCAAACAATATATGTTTCTGTCTCTCTCTTACGCCATTACATATGTAATGTTTTTGCCGATTTAATCCCATCAAATTTTCACCGTCGAGTGCAAGAATAGAAGTATAACTTCAAAAATAACTTATTCTAGACAACTAATATGTAAATGGCGGATCACATTCCCTATTATGTCTCGGTAGACGATGTATTATACGGAACGCGTCGTTGTAGCACACTTGTAGTTTTTGCCACCATGCTTGAGTGTGCGAGCACCACAGCTCAATTGTATATAGGGGCATACAAAATGTTTTAAAAAGTAGCGTTTTCACTTCCGAGCTGCATTTATTAAAACGTCTGGCTAACATATTTGCACGAACACAAAGTTGATTGTATTGCCTTTGAACGTCTCTATTATCTGAAAGGTTTTCGTCAATATAGTGACCCAGGTATTTAAATTCGGTAACTCTTTCTAGGGATTGCAAGTTGAGTTTTACTGTTGGCACGTGCAAACCTTTATATCTTGGTGGTGTGAGCACCATGAACTTTGTTTTGCTGGTATTATATTGAAGGTGATGTTTTTCAGCAAATGTTTCACACACCGATATAAGTGTTCTTAGTGCGTGTAGAGACGGGGCCAAGAGAACCATATCATCAGCGTACGACAGAGAATTTATTAGAGATTTTCCAAGAAAACAACCAATTTTAGTGTTTTTTAGAAGTTCATGGAGTCCGTTTATGTACATGTTAAATAATAGAGGTGATAACAAGCTTCCTTGCCTCACACCGTTTCTAATCGGGTAAGGGTCCGACATAGAGTTACCCCATCGGACTCTGGCTTTAACACTATTATTCCACTGGGCCAGTGTTCTAATAAGATATCGTGGAACACCTTTGCGTGTCATTATACACCAGAGCGTCGGATAATGGACTCTGTCAAACGCCTTACTTAGATCCAGAAAAGCTGCATACACTGGAGTGTTGCGTTTGAGGTAGTGCCTGGTCGTTTCCTTGAGTACAAGTATGGCCTGACTTGTTCCAGAATTCTTAGTAAAACAATATTGATTAGGGCTAAGTGGCAGCAGGGGTTCGAGTCTATCTAATAGAATGCTTTCGAGTAGCTTGGACATCGGTGTCGTAAGAGCTATCGGCCGATAGTTAGATGAGTCTGATACATTACCAGATCTATTTTTTAGTATAGGAACAACAAGCGTCCTACTCATGGAAGGTGGTATATAAGAATGAGTCATAATCGACGTCAGAAAAATGCTTATTATATGATAGAGCCTCATGCTTCCGTATTTAATATGTTTAGGGCTAATATGATCCCAGCCGGCTGCTTTATTTGACTTGAGCTCTTTAGCAGCTTTTTGTACCTCGGTTAAGTCTATTAAACACTCTTGAGTAGTAGTTATTGCTGCATTTAGATTTTGTGGTCGGTCGTCGGGATATAAGTTTCCTAAGTTTCTATAGAGTCCTTTCCAGTGTTCAGCAATCTGTTTTTCTCCAGTTACATTATCTATATCTAGGGTGGCTTTTGAGTTAATCGTTTTGCTAGTATATTTCCAGAAAGTCTGAAAGTCTTTTTGAAGGTAGTTTTCAACAAGTTTGTCGGCCTGTTGCTTTTCATTATTTATTCGTTTTCTTCTTAATAGGGATTTAAAACGACTACGGGAAAGCCGCCTTCTCTCATTCAGAGGCCCGGTGTTGGGTTTTCCACCCCTAACCCATGCTAGAAAATCGATTCTAGATCTGTTGTATTCGAGTGACACTTCCTCAGACCAACCAGGCGTGTTGCGTTGCCGATTATGTCGTAGAGAAGTATGAAAGGTTTTTTTTGTGTGCTTCCTTTATGGCTGCCCCGATGTTAGTGAAAAAAGCTCTAGGTGATTGAAATGGTCTTTGCTGTTACAGTTAACATTTGAGCAGTTTATGCATTGCGGTAGTTTTAAAAGGTCTAGACACTTGTCAAGGTGGTTTTGATAAGTTGTTATAAAGTTTCTATAAAAGTGTTTCCATTTGAATGGGTTCTCTAGAGTCTCTGACTGGAAAGTCATTTTAGGTAGATCCTGAAGTTTGACAACTAGGGTAATTGGTTGGTGATCAGAAGGTACTGTAGTCAGCACAACCTCGGAGTTAGCTATAACGTTAACCAAGGATTTAGATGTGACTATATGGTCCAACCATGAGGTCGTGCTATGTGCTGCACTGATGAAGGTAAAAGACGTAGGGTCCCAGCTTTCGATGTCATGAATGATAAAATTTTGCTCTTGACAAAACATTGTCAGTTCTGGAAAAAATATATGTATATTTTTTTAGTATCTCAATATAGCGTCAAAAATCCACAATTTTGTTTTTTTATTTTTTTATGTACCCAGTTTCACTCGCGTTATCAATACGAATCCAACGATTCCTCATACAATAAAATCCGACAAGCCGTTTAGGCTGTAGCAAGGAACATAAAAATCGACATACATAAATACACTCCAAAAACATAACCCTGTTATGTCGCAATCGGGTAAAAAAGAACCTAATTTTTAAGAAGAGAAAATGCGAATTTCCAATTTTAATTCATAAAACTGCGCCACTGCACAATTCGAATTGAAATTGAATTAAACTCGTTATCACTGAATTATCAGTCGTTATCTCCCGTTTACTTGCCTATTGTTTTCTCAGTAGGTATACATAACTCGCACCTAAATTAAAAAGCTGTTACAAATTATTTTTAAAAGTCGATTAATTTTTTGCAATTTTTTTTTGACGTTATTGTTTTGTGGTGTCGTTGATTTGTTTTCCAAAATGACACGGTTCAAGTGAAAAGCGAGTGTTTTTGTGCGCGAAAATGACTAATAGATCTTGGGCCAGAGAGTTATTCGGTAATTTATCGGAGGCCGCAGTTTTATGGGCCTATCATCCCCTCTACACCTACGAACCATCCTCATTGGTAGTCAATCACACGGCTGGTTAGTAAAACTGTTTTTTATCTGAATATTACATGTATTCAAGTTTAAGTAAACATATCAATTGCATGCAATATATGATAATTGGAATATAAATATCTATAATAGTTTAGTGTGTAGCATACATTGACGTATATTGATTGTTATTGAATACCTAAAAGATATATTTATATGAACAAAATTTAAAAAATTAAAAAATACCTCGTTGGTCAGAAAAAAAAACGAGAATTTTTGAATAACTCATAAAATCTTTATTTATTTTGTCCCCTTCAAAGTAATCCCCCTTAGATATAATACACTTGTGCCTTGTGCCAGCGCTTCTACAAATCTTCGAAGCACTTCTGGAACTCGATTTTGGATATATCCATCAGCTCTTTTTTCGATGCGGCTTTTATCTCCTCAAACGTCGTCCTTTCATCCGTCTCTTTAGTTTTGGGAATAGAAACAGTCGCAGCCGGCCAAGTCCGAAGGATACGGTGGTTGAGGCATGATAATGGTGTTGTTTTTCGCCAAAAACTTACGAATAACAGTGATGAATGTGCTGGTGCATTATCATAATCCAAAATCCATGACTAATTTCCCACAAATCCTTGCGTTTAAGTCGTATTGCTTCGCGCAAACATCTCATAACTTCCAGGTAATAGTCCTTGTGGACCGTACGACCTTATGGCAAGAACTCATGATGCACTACGCCATTGTAATCGAAGAAAACAGTGAACAAAAGCTTCACATTCGACCAATTTGGCAGGGTTTACTCAAAAAAAAACTATAGTAAGTTTTATAATATGTGTGAGGTTATCAATTGGAATGAAATCACCAACTTCGTTGACTTTCTCAAAAAGTTAATTGAATTATTTCATACTTCTTTTATACTTGTAAAGTTAAAATTTAAATCGAGAAAACCATGGATAACAAAAGGAATAAAAAATTCCTCAAAAAACTTAAGGTCCTTAAAATACATCAAGAAATACATTAAAAATGAGCAATTCAATGCTTATGTTACTCTTTATCACAAAACCTATAAAAAAATTATAAAAAATGCAAAATCTAGATATTACGATCAGAGATTGGCTAACTCGCATAACAAAAATAAAGAAAGCTGGAGAACAGTAAATGACGTCACTGGAAGAACTAAAAAGAAAAATTGTAATGAATCTAGCATACATCCAAACCAATTAAATTCTTATTTTTGTTCTATAGCTGGCCAACTAACTAGTCATCTTAAGTGTAGCAAAAGTCCGCTGGTATATTTACCCTCTAGAGTAAGTAACAGCCTGTTTCTTAGTCCTACTGATACTACTGAAATTGGAGAAATAATAAGTAGCATGAAAAACAAAAGCTCGGCTGGAGTAGATAGCATCAGCTTAAAGCTGATTAGAAATCTACCAGTTGTGGTCATAAGTGCAATGGCCCATCTAATAAATAATTCATTTGAGGAAGGTCAGTTTCCCTCATCTCTAAAAACTGCTATAATCGTTCCCATACATAAAGGAGGAAGTACAGCTGATGCTGCTAATTATCGCCCAATAGCTCTCCTCTCTACATTTTCTAAAATAATAGAAAAAATAGTAAAAAAACGATTAATGTCATTCCTTAGCTCCAATAAGATAATCAGTAATGCTCAATTTGGTTTCCAGCAAAATAAGAACACGAGTGATGCGGTCTATAAGTTTCTGGAGAATATCTACACTGGCTTAAATAACGGTTCTCCGGTAGCTGCCGTTTTTTGCGATTTTTCCAAAGCTTTCGACTGTGTTGATCACCACATACTTTTGCAAAAGTTAGAGCGATATGGCATCAGAGGATTGACTTTAAACTGGTTTAGCTCATACTTAACAGGTAGAGAACAAATTGTAAGGAATCTAGGAGTAGATTCTATAAAGATGGCTCTCAATAGTGGTGTGCCTCAAGGTTCTATTCTTGGCCCAATTTTATTTCTGCTTTACATAAATGATATCGCTAAGTTACCCACAAAAAGCAGTTTTACACTATTTGCTGACGATGCTACTTTATGTTGGTCGAATGTGCCCTCCTCTTCATTGGGTGAAACAATATCTTCTGACCTCGGCCTGCTGCTAGATTGGTGCTCAACAAACAAAATCGTGTTAAATATTAATAAAACAAATTTGGTGTCCTTTAGAGGCACGGTAAATAGCATTAGTATAAACGACCTTACACTTGAGGTAAAAAGTGTCACTAAATACTTAGGTATCAACATTGACTCCCAAATTAAATGGGACTCTCACATAAACAATTTGTGTCATAAAGTTTCATCTGGATGTTTTGCAGTGCGCAATATATCCTACTATTGTGACGTACGCATAGCAAAGCAGGTGTATTTTGCGTTGGTTGAGTCACATTTAAGATACGGAATAGCTTTTTGGGGTTCATGTCATGGCTATCTTTTTGAATCTGTTTTTACTCTTCAAAAGAGAGCAATCCGTTATCTATGTAAGAAAGGTTACCGTGAACATTGCAAGCCGTTATTCATCAAACACGGAATTTTAACGCTAATGTCTATTTATATCTTAGAAACTGCGTCCTTAATTTATAAACATAAGGGTAATCTCACCGAAGTTGGCGATTTCCACAATTACAGCACGAGACAGGACTCTCATAATATTAGACTGCCCATTCCTAAATATTCATTATTTCAAAATTCTTTCGTATATAAAGGGGTGCAAATATATAATCATCTTCCTAATGCCCTGAAAACCCTTCCAAATCTAAATCTGTTCAGGAGACAACTTAAAAACATGCTGGTTAAAAAAGCATATTATTTGTTAGATGATTTTTTTAATGATGTTCTTTAATGTGTGTTTTATTTTTTTTATTTTGACCAACTTCTCTCTGAAGTTATAAATTTTTTAGTTCATATAAGGTCCTCTACCTTATCTTTTTTGTTTTTGTTTGTAATTTGCAAAATGTAATGTGTTTATACCCTGTTTATACTTTTTACTACTTTTTATACTTTGTTTACAAAATTCTTGTAATTTTAAAAAACAATAAAGTACTATTCATTCAAACTTGACGAGCTTTTGTCGGTCTTGGCTCCTATTCGACTATTTCCATTTTAAATCCTTGCGTTTAAGTGGTATTGCTTCGCACAAACATCTCATAACTTCCAGGTAATATTCCTTGTGAACCGTACGACCTTATGGCAAGAACTCATGATGCACTACACCATTGTAATCGAAGAAACCAGTGAGCAAATCCTTCACAATCGACCAAACTTGACGAGCTTTTTTCGGTCTCCTATTCGACTATTTCCATTTTATAATGAAAAAAAAAATCTTTAAAGCACGTGGACCAACTGGTCCTGATGGACCTTTAATAAATAGACTACAAAAAACGGATGTTTAGCAGAATTGAATCTACTTGATTTTTGTTAATATCTAAAATAGGCACTCACATTTAATAATAATCAAAAGAACAATAACTTGTATTACGAAGAGGCTTGCGTAAATTCACGATAAATGTTAAAAGTTCGGAAGTTTAGATCGGAAAGAGTGAGCAGTCTGGTGTCGCGAATTACAATGAATAAAATGTTGGTTTTCTTATCTGCGCAACTATCGTAGAAGATTACAAAACATTTTTTTTTATAAACAATTCTCTCCGTTATAGTCATGGAGAGCAAATTCAGCAAGTCAACAAATTTTAATACCTGGGATGTTGGATTACTAACGATCTTGAACCCGAAATGGAGATTAGATCAAGAATAGAACAGACCCGATCCACTTTTTAAAAACTCAGGCGTCTACTGTGCAATCCGAGCCTCAATATTGCATACATTCTGGTTTGTTATATGGGATGGAGGCATGGACACTTAAACTAACAGCCTTAAGACAACTAGAGGCATTTGAAATGTGGATTTTCCGGCGAATGCTCCGAATCTGTTGGACATCCGAACTACCAATGAGCACGTTTTGAACCGGATGAATAAAAACCGTACATTGTTTATGTGCATAAAAAAGCGCAAAGCAGCCTATCTGGGACTAAGGAACGCTCATTATTAAAGGCAAAATTGAGGGAAAGCGTAGACCAGGCACAAGACAGATATCATGGATGAGTAATATATGGGAATGGACCGGTATGGACTTATAAACTTTGATACGAACAACTGAAAACAGAAACTCATACGACATAGTTATCACTAATGAAAGGAGCTGCACTCGAAGAAGAAGAAGATAAATTCTTTCAAGAAGTCCTAGAAGACACCAATGAACTTCGCTTTGGACGCCCTAGAACGTCAAAAACTGATGAAAACATTGAAGAAGAAAATGGTGTTGGGGAAACCTCGAATTTACCATCAGACAAATTGCTGATAATATTGGCAACACCAATGATTCGTGCCAAGCAATTTTAACGGTTTTTTTGGGCTTGAGACGTGTACCAGCTAAGTTTGTTCCGAAATTACTCCATTTCGACCAAAAGAACCATCGCATTTGCATTGCTCAACAGCTATTGAATAACTTCAACGACTACCCAATTTACTAAAAAGGGTAATGAATGGTGATGAAATAGGGGTATACGGTTATGATGTCGAAACTAACAATACATCGTCCTAGTGTAGGCATTCTGGTTCGCCAAGACCAAAAATAGGCACGCCAAGTTCGATCAAATATGAAGGTTTTGCCTACAGTTTCTTCGAGTTCTTGCCCCAGAGTAGAAGGGTCAATACGGGATATTATCTGCAAGTTATACGCAAGCAATCCGCTAAAAACGCCCAGATTTGTAGAAGAACAAAAATTAGCCATTGCACCATGATAACGTCCCTTCTCACACATTGTTACTTGAGCACAAATTTTTGGTTAAACCCAACACACTAACGATGAAGCAGTCACCGTATTCTCCAGTCCTATATATTTGTGACTTTTTCTTGTTACCGAAACTGAAGAGGACCATGAAAGAATGGCGTTTTGCAACGAATGAGGAGATACAGATTGCATCATAGGAGGAGCTGAACAAGATCCCAAAAAAAAGATTTTTTATATCACATGCATTGAAACAGCTAGTTTTGATCCCTGTTTTTTCAGTCGAAACAAGACAATTTCAGACCAATGCAACTGTCAGTTAGAAACAATTGCCATTATTTCAAGTCTGTCAGAATGTTTCTGACTGACAGTTGCGTTGGTCTGAAATAGTCTTACTTCGACTGGTTACAGAGATCAAAACTCGCTGTTTTAATGCATGTGATATGAAAAATATAGTGTGTGGCAGAGGATGAAACAAAGACGATTTCTGACCGGGCGATGACAACCCTCGCTTCGCTCGGGCAGTTAACTTTCGCCTTAGTCTGAAATCGCCTTATTTCACCCCTTGCCACACAATATACTATTTTTAAATACTTCGAAGATTGGAAAAAGTTTTGGTGTAAGTTTTATTATATCCGAAGAGCACTATGATGAACGGGACAGTATAAATATTGATGAGTAATGTAACCCTAATAATCCCTTAAAAATTAAATTGGCATTGGGCGCCAAATTGTAGCTTATTAATTTCCCTTATGAAAGGATTACAACCCTAGGCTCGTGGGTTCGTGGCTTCTTTCCTGAGTTTTATCAATTCTTTCCAAACACAAATTACAGGGCGCCAGAGTACAGACAAAGCAAATAACACGCACACATCAGTTAAAAATGATTTATTAAAAAAAAACATTCAGTAATGAATAGTTAATGTAAATACGATAAATTAATTAAATCGCTTATTTGTCCAGGAATCCAAAATGAATCGTCTACTCGGGATGTGGTTTGAAATACTCTTTGGGATTTCAATACTTATATTCCATTCCAGGGATGGTATGATTTCTCTTCGATAAATTTTCAATATTCCTTTCCAGGGAAGGTATGAGTTCTTTTCGATAAATTATCAAATATCGGCTAACAAAATGGCTGACGGCTTGTCACGTTCTCCAAAATTATATTGTCTCTCTCTAATAGGGCCCTTCTGGATGTGGCAAAAACCCTAATAATGAAATCATAATCAAAACTCTATCCCTTAATGAATTACAATAAAGTAGAATCGCTATCTGGTTTCTCCATATTATCGAGAAATAACTAATTTAAATACACGTGTTTTATACACTTTATGATCACAAAAACTGATGTTTGCGATAGCGATTGTACTTGAAATTAAGTGTTAGTAATATTTTACAATAACAAAATTCACCACAATTTGGACAATTTAATAAAAATAAAATTTATAACTGAAGCTAAAGAATTACTTACTATCTCGAAGAGCACCTATCTGGAATATAAACAGTGATGAAATGAACGAGCAGTTATAATCTACTGACAAGGAAACCGACGGGAAACCGTCTCGTCTCCCACTTAATAATCGTGGCACAAAACAATAAAATAAATATCTACCCATAGTCAGGTGGATTTCGGCACAAAAACGGTTTTTGATCGTTGCACTAAACCAATACTTTGTGAAAAAAAAAATTGATTACACCTCGTATAAAATATCGCTGTCAACTTCGAACACAAACAGAATAAGTAATTCGTATTTACGAAATGTAGTCGCTGTCACACCTCCGTCATTTGTTTACAGTTAGGAATTTAAGTTGTGCATTGAAAAAACATTTCTATAAATTTATATTTGAACCACGTATTAACTTAGATCACCTATTGCTAAAATTATTACATTAATTTATTGATTTCATATCGATAATCCATTTATTACCTATTATAAGTACCTTATTATGTCTTTTTTTTCTGTTCACTCTTTATCGTTATCTTATCACTCTGATAATTATTACGAGAAACGATTATAATTCTATTTCGATCTGGTGTCAAATGTGTCACAAGAAATTATACCTATTTTTCGTAAATAAAACAGTTTTGTTGTATTGCATGTTCGTTGTAAAAAAATGTTTAAACTAGTTCGCGAAAACTTGTCACCAGACAAAAATGGGTTAATCTATCTTGTTTTGTCCACAGTTTTCCCGAATGTACCGTCACAGCCTGGAATGCCCTGTCAGGGCGAGGACAGTAAGTTATTATTTTTTTATTATTATTTTTATCTTTCCATATAGGTGTCAGCAGCTCCGGTTTAATAAAATTATTATTGGTCGGAAATATTGCTGTAGAAATAAGTTAGGTGTATAAACAGACACATAAAACTTTTATAACAAATTTAAGAGGGTGTTTCATTGATTAAGAATTCCTAACTTTATATTTGGTAATAACAATCAGTTGCTTATGTAATATTTTCTTTGGACATTTTTACAGTTATTGTATTATTTGATAGAAATCTGTAAGATTCTAAGTTTATTCATTTCGTTATAACTGAAAATGTGTTGCACCATTTACAAAAAAAATCGTAAATAAATGATTCGTTATGTTCGTTGTGCTAAATTATTCACAATTGTAATGTTTGTGTGCTTCTGATACAGTTATATGTAAATTTGTAAGAATAATAGCAATAAAACATATGAAAATATATCTGGTGCATTTTATAAGTACGTTTTAATGTGTATGCTGCTAAGGAATGCTCTCTATACCATTTTTATATTCTTTACATTTCTAGGTAAAAAATGTTTAATTGTTAATAAACTCACAACTCAAAATTGACTGCAAAAAAATGGGTTTATGCGATAAGCAGCTAATTGTTGCCATAAAATAGGCCAAGGTTCACCATCATCATTATATTATATTATCTCTCCATCCAACTTGGCTACTCTTTACAAAGCCCAAATACGGCCTAATCTTGAATACTGCTCGCATGTATGGGGTTCGGCGGCTCCGTCAAGGCTCGGAGTTCTGGATGCCATACAGAGAAGGGCAGTTCGACTAATAAACGACACCAGTATCACCAAAAACCTAGCCCCATTATCCCACCGAAGAGCAGTGGCTGATCTTTCCTTGTTTTACCGATACATAAACGGATTTTGCTCAGAAGAACTCCGCTCTATAATGCCTCCACTTGCCAGACCAGCCAGAGCAACGCGACGTGCCAACTCCATGCACCCTTATACTGTTCAATGCCCGACATCGAGAACGGATCGATTCGATCGTTCCTTCATCCCCAGGGTCTCCAGATTGTGGAACTCCTTACCTCCCCACGTCTTCCCCACTCGTCCTAACTTGCAGGCCTTTAAATCCCAAATTAATAAATTACCTCTTCTGCCCCAATAGATGTTCTCGGTACATTTGTATTTAGGTCTATACCTACGAGGACATCCTTAATAAAAAATAAAAAAATCTAAGATTATGACTAATCCCTGAGCGTTCAACAATCCTTTTTTTAACGTGTATTATTTCTCTGTCTTCGTTGTGTCTTTTTGCTGGTGTTGTGATTTTCTTCTATTTTTCCGGTTTCAACATTGTGCTTTCCAATCTGTAACGTCATCTTTTTCTTGGTGAAATTAATCGTGGTTGCAAAGAAGTTAATTAAAAATTCAAATAAAACAGTTATAAATAGAACTATTGTTTGGACCCACGATTTTGTGGAACTCCAGCGAGCGCAGGTGTACATATGATCAATACACTTCACACATGAGATACAAGAGAGTATTTGTGTGTTGGAACATAACAAAAAACGGTGAATACATATTAGACTTATGATTATTGTTTTATATCATAAACAAAATAAAAAATAATAGTCTAAATTTTAATAGTACAACATTCCTGATTTAAGAAATATTGAAGAAAGTTAAAAAGAAAGCAAATTATTTGGACATGACTTTACATACTCTGTTCAAAAATTAAACAATAAATTTCCTAGCAAAATGCGACAATAGAGAAATTAAATTACTGTACGGAACGATTATCCTTGACAGAAACAATATGTCAACTTCATATTTTAAGTCGACAGGGAAATATTTATAAAATATGTTTTTTGTGAAAACCAAATATTTTTTATAATTATAATCACTCTTAATGAATAAAGTTAACCGCAATTGGTTCCTTATCTTCCAATACTAAATCCGCGTCCTTGCAAGGCCTTCACATTGGCATAGGACATGAAAAGCGGTATCCTCCTCCTCCTCTTGGCAGTATCGACAGATGTCTTCATCTGCTAAGTTCAGATGATATGTGTTTTCTGAGCCGACAATGTCCTGTAAAGAGACTGACAATCATTCTGACATTGTTTCGCCGAGTGTCCTTTTATGAAGACTTTGGCTTGTCGCTTGCCCGGTGATTTTTCCCACCACTCCTGGGCCTTCTCTAGCCTCCACTTCTCAACGGCTGTCTTTCTGAATGTGTTAGCAACTCCACCGAATGGATCCGGGCCAATCATTGGGATATTACCTCCCGCACGGGCCAGTTCATCAACCTTCTCATTGCCTCGAAACCCTGAGTGTCTTGATATCCATGCACACCAGCTGTGAGCCTATCTGTGCCGAGACTATCGCCTTTAGAGCTGCATGGATGTCTGAATATATGACTGCGGTTTTACCCGTTATACCCTGACTTACGATCACCGTTGCACGGTGTTGTATGGCCATTATTCAGCCTGAAACACTGTGGCATACGCACCTAGTGGGACTTTTATCTTGTGTCCTCTACTGTATATACCCTGTGCCTTTCTCAGTCTTTGAGCCATCGGTATACCTGATTGACTCCCCTTGGATTGGGGAGCCATTGTTCCATGAGTCTCTTTCCAATATTTCTACTCGAAAGTTTCTCGCAAAGTGCCTGGGGACTATCCTGTCCTGAGGCATGCTGATTATTTAATCCGCCTTAACTCTATCAATATAGCACTGCTTGCGTTTTCCCTTTTAATAAGGTAATGGGAGGTTGGTCTTGTAGCAGCCTGTGAGCAGTTGCCATAGCCTCGCCCTGTATCTAGATGTGCAATGGTGGTAGGTTGAGCAGAACCTCTAGTGCGTCCGTTGAGGTGGTCCCCATGGCCCCTGTAAGATTCAGCCTTTGAATGCTGCCCGATCGCCTCGGACTGCTGCGTTCTACTCCACCACACCAACGAACCATAGGTTAACATTGGCGTAATGACTTGTGTATACAACCAAAGGTTCATTTTGGGGTTCAGGCCCTAGTTTTTGCTACACAATTGTCTACACCTACCAAGTGCTATTGTAGCTTTGTGTGTCACCTTTTGAATGTGTTCTTCCATGGTAGCCTCTGGTCAAACACCACACCCAGGTATTTGGCTTCTGTGGCCATTGGTAACAGCACGTTCTTCAGCGTTATTGGTTTTAAGCCTTGCAACGCCCTTTTATAAGGTTATAAGTTGATAGTTAAAATTTTAAAGGAAAAATTTTATTTTCTTCTCATTAGAAGAAGAAGAAGAAGAGAAATTTATTTGTCAAACATATAGTTTTTACATTCGTCAGTGCTTCTTAATCTACTTAAATCACAATAAGCAAAAAACACAAATAAAAAGGTCAATTATTACAACATACAACAATAAGAAAACAACACTATTTTGTACTACAATATTTAAAAATCCGTCTCAGTTATATCGCAATTTAAAAACTCATTAAAATTATAGAATACCTTATCTAATAAAAATTTCTTTATAACAATCTTATATATTTTTATAGGCAATTCTCTGACAATAACAGGCAGCTTATTATAAAAAGCAGGTGCATAACGTAAGGTAGCATTCCAAGACCTTCCGAGCCTAAGAAACCTTATGCAGAGATCACTCCGCGATCTTGTGTCATAGTTATGTTGTTCCTGCATAGTACCATATTTATCCAAATTTTCATACGCATAGATCAAAGACTCATATATATATATATATATATATATATATATATATATATATATATATATATATATATATATATATATATATATATATATATATATATATATATATATATATATATATATATATATATATATATATATATATATAATGACAGGGTAGTGTTAGAATATTAAGGTTCTTAAAATGTGGTCTCGCGTCATCACGATATCCAATTCGAGCCAAAACTCTGATTGCTCTTCGCTGTAGACCAAACACTCTCAAGGGATGAGCTGAGTGCCCCCAGGCCAGCAGTCCATAAACACATATCGAATAAATACGCTCAGATCAGCGATCCCAGACAAACTTCGGAGTACAAAAATTCCAGCAGTCACCCTCCTTGACAAGTTGTTGACATGACATTTAAAAGTGAGTTTGGGATCCAAAGTGATTCCCAAAAACTTGACCGCTTCATGCGGTCTTAGTGAGAAAATAACCTGTTTTGTTTTTGATAAATTCAGGCTAAGTCGATTGGCCCTAAACCAGTCAGTAACACTTTCAGTACCATGTTGCATCCGTTCTTTCAGCAGAACACACTCTTTAGATCGCCACAGAAAACTTGTATCATCCGCGTACAATGTCACCTCACTTTGTTGTAATGATGATGTTAAATCATTAACATACACAAGAAAAAGCAGGGGTCGCAGGACTGAACCCTGGGGAACTCCATGTCTCATAGTTCTTTCTTCTGAGACCATTCCCTGAAATGAGGTTACCTGTCGCCTATCTGTGAGGTAACTCCGAATCAGACAACAGCTAGATGAGGACAATCCATAATGCAATTAGAATATCATGTGAGACACAATCGAAGGCCTTGGAGAGGTCGCAGAAGGTAACACCCTCCTCAAAGCCCTCGAAGATGCCATCACACAACCTACTCACAGCCATGTGTAGCGTAAAAATACCCTTGGCTAGCTCCAGGGTTCGTGGCTTCCTTCTGGCTTTCTTTTTTAACTTTCCCCAAACAAATAAATAAGGGCGCCAAATACAGACATACAAATAAAAAAGAGAATCAGTGTTAAATTGTTTATTCAAAGAAACTTTAAGATATTAGTAAAAAAAGTGATTATCTAATTTCTTATCTTTTCTGATGTTATCTTCGGAATCGATGTGGTGGACGGAATACTGAGACCTCCGGTAGTTGATAAGCACCGGTTAATGTTGCCGATGGTAAAATGTTTTCTCCCAATTGAAAATTTTTGAAGGAGTGACTCTAGTAGTGAACAACAATCTGTCTTTGGTGTCTACTGTCCAGATGGAAAATTTCGGCTCAAAAAGCCCTCACTATGGACCCTTCACAAATTGGCAATGGCCCTATGAATTAAAATAATAACAGTCAAAATTCCGTCCCACTAGACCTTAATTTCGATTACAATCATCCAAGGTTTCTCCAAAGTTCGAGAGAGAAAAAAGTTAATCACTTGATAAGTTTATATATTTTTAACTCAATAAAAAACTGATTCTTAACAAATGATTGTAATCGAAAGATTTAAATGTTAGTAAAAATATCCAATAAAACTACTAAAAATAAATTCACCAAATTTTGATTAATACTTAAAATTATAACAAATTAAAATTACTCACCGAAGGGAGAAGATAATGAGAAGAAACTGATTGCTTTAAAAGCACAAAATGAAAAGGATTAAAATAGCAACACTTCTCATGTACGAACTAAATATTCCCCTTCTCAAAACAGATAAAGTCTACACGTCGACTCCAATAACCCACAAATTATAAAAATTTAATAGTCCATATGCCAGGCCACAAATAACGTTGTAAACGTTACACATTTACGTGGCCTTTTTATCTCTAAAGCCAAACTGCTCATCAATAAAAATGTCACTGGATTCAAAATACTCACACAGTTGATTTTTAAGTAAGACCTCAAATATTTTTGATATGATGGGAATCAATGATATGGGCCTATGGGCCATTCTTAAAGATAGGAACAGCTTTGCTTATTTTAAAAGCATGGGGATACAATACAATACAATAGTTTTGTTAAGGGGACAACCAAGACATCCCTCAATGATTTGACCATAATTATATTAAAGTCATAAAAGTCTTTACTATGCTTATTCTTTATACCATCTATTGCAGCTCCAACATCATTAACGGTAACTTCACGAAATGAAGAGCGTTTAAATTAAATCTTTTTTCATAAAAATATAAAATACCTAACCCTTATGTACTAAAAGACTTTTAAGAAGCTTTTCAAAACGTTCTGAATCGTATTATTTCGATATTGTACGATTTTAATTAAATAATAATGGCTTTTACCTAAAGTGAGTTTGTTATTTAAAACAATAACCTACCTTTCAATATTGTATCGAGTCAGTAACAACGCTGTATTCATTTAAAATTAATTAAAAACTTCACCGCTAACTGGTAACTTTTGAAATTCTCTATAAAATAATTAAAAACTATTTCGTAACATCAAAATAGGTTAGGGACTGGAAAATATATTAAACTTTTACAAGTATGTACAAGAAAAATAAATCTTTGAAAAAGTATTATGTCATGGCCGTACATATATCGACGAATTTTCTATAATTAGAAAATCTCTATTAATATATTCAAGCGGTAGTTTTAAACAATAGACATTATGTTTTCGTAAATGTATATTTAATGCAATTGTGGCCTGATTATTTTAAATGTTCGATGTAGTATCTTCTAATGAATACTTTATACATAAGTAAGATTTTTAATTACCTTAAATTCTAATTCGTTTATTTTCTTTATCTTTATTTAGGAAGTATTTATAGGAGAGGAGCAAGGAGATGGAGAAAACTTTATAGGGTAAATGGTCATATATTCCAAGCTAAGAGATTTAATAGGGTAAGTATCTATTTTTTCTGTAGCTACTTCTGTAATATTGTGAAAATAGTTTAAAACTGTAAGTTTAGAGACATCAGACTCGATTAATATTTTTTAAAATTCGAACTGAAGGTGAAGCAGGCTTCAAAACGAACTATCGTAGACAAAAGATTGTAATCATGTCAGATAGTCAAGCAGTCATTAAAGCACTGAACTAACACACAATTAGTTCAAAGACTGTAGCTTAATAATTTCCCTTTTATGGAATTATAACCCTTGACTAGCTCAATTGGGTTCGTGGCTTCTTTCTGAGTTTTATCATTTTTTTCCAAACACAAATTACAGGACGCCAGAGTACAGACAAAGCAATTAACACGCAAACATCAGTTTTAAATGATTTATTAAAAAAAAATCGTCAATAATGAATAATTAATGAAAATACGATAAATTAATTAAATCTCTTATCTTTTTTATTTGTCCAGGAATCCAAAATGAATCGTCTACTCGGGATGTGTTTTAAAATAGTCTTCGGGATTTCAATACTTATATTCCATTCCAGGGAAGGTATGATTTCTCTTCGATAAATTATCAAATATCGGCTAACAAAATGGCTGACGGCTTGTCACGTTCTCCAAAATTATATTGTCTTTCTCTAATAGGGCCCCTTTTGGATGTGACAAAAACCCTAATAATGAAATCATAATCAAAACTCCATCCCTTAATGAATTACAATCAAGTAGAATCGCTATCTGGTTATTATCGAGAAATAATTAATTTAAATACACGTGTATTATACTCTCTATGATCACAAAAAACTGATGTTTGCGATAGCGATTGTACTTGAAATTAAGTGTTAGTAATATTTTACAACAACAAAATTCACCACAAATTGGACAATTTAATACAAATAAAATTTATAACTGCAACTAAAGAAATACTTGTATTGAGGAGCACCTATCAGGAATACAAATGAAGTTGAAATGAACGCGCAGTTAAAATCGTAGTACAAGGAAAACGACGGATAACAGAAAGTCTCGTTCCCCACTTAATAATCGTGGCGCAAAACAATAAAATAAATATCTACCAATAGTCCGGTGGATTTCGTAACTAAAACAATGTCTGATTGTTACAAGACGATCTGGAGATCTCTAGGCAAACTAATGAACTAGGACAAAATAACATTGTTACCCTCTTATGGGTTTCATGACAAAGGAATAGAAGGAAACGAAACAGCAGATGAGTTAAAAAGAAGCTGAAACTCCATATTTGGTACCAGAACCATTTTGTGGAATCAGCAGTAGTACAGTCTTAGAAAAACTAAGGAAAGAAGAGGATGGAGATAAATCTAAGTACTGGAACGATCTAGAAGGACTAAGACAACCGAAGAAGTTCCTGGGAAACTATAACCAAAAGAGATCTTTCAGCTGTCTTAACCTTAGTAAGAAGAACCTCCGTATTATAACAGGAATATTAACCGGGTACTGCCGTTTAAGATGACACATTAAGAAACTAGATTTGGTTGCTGAAACAAAGTGCAATTTCTGTGAGGAGGAGGACGAAAGCTCAGTACACATTGCGTAATGGTAGGGTCAGATACCAAGATCATAGAAGAGAAAGATTGAACTAGAAGAGCTGCTGTAAGTCTGAAGAAACATCAGAACTATAGCATGAAAAGGGGGACACAATACGATAGCTAACAATGTCCGCGGTCGTGAAACTTATCAAACAGCACTCTCACCAAAACTATTACTATCTTGGCGAGGAAACAGCAAGCAAATTTAAGGCATTGACCTGATAAAATTTCCGAACAGCGGTGGGAATCTTAACAGGTCACTGCCTAATTCGAGTGTAACATATATCATTCAAAGAATTGCTTCCATAAGACTTTACAGAGTTTTTGTTATATTTTCAGAGAGCCTTTTGTGCGTTTTGTAATGACAGAATCTGGGGATTAGGACGACAGGGTTTTAAATGTATACAGTGTAAATTATTAGTTCACAAAAAATGTCACAAAGCAGTGAATAAACCTTGCACTAGCGAACATCAAGAGCCTATAATTCGAGAAGAGCACAATGGAGAAACTCAAGTTATTAATACTCCAGCAACAGAAATTAAACCAGAAGTCCGAAGAGATTTTCCTCAACCAGCGCCTGATGTAACAGGTAACAATTTTATTTATTTCCCTTATTCCTTGATTCTTTATCATTTCCATAAATCTTTAATCCAATTATTTTGTGGATTTTCTTGTTTAGACAGCTTTAACCTCGCTTCATTTTGTATGGATATTTTTAGTACCACTTAAACCATGGTCAATCTCTATTTTTTTAACCAATCCACGATTTTCTGAAATTGCCACCGTTTTATGATTTGCCTAACGACTTTTAGTAGACCAAGGATACAAGGAGTAATTGATTTACAAGAGTGTAATGTGGGTGGTTTAAGCACTCTATTATAGAACTTGGTGTCCTTTTCAGGGATGGATGGTGGGGTTTGAGATGGAGTCAGTATCAGTCATTCGGAGCCTTTTGGTGCTCGCTTCCTGTTTACTGGATCCTGGAACGTGCCCAAACTGAATCAGAATATTTTGGTGTTGTGTAAGTGTGTGTGGCTTTGTAATCCCACGTTGTGCAATGTGGTTTTACGACATTGACGCGGTGGCATGTCTCCTCCGACCATTAGGCAAAGAAGAAGGGAACCACAGTAACCTTCGTCAAGGACTTATTTTTTCACTGTTTCTACCTGTAGGAGGTCAAGAAGGTCGTCGATATCTGTAGGAAGCTATCTATCTACGGTTTGAAGGAGTCTTAAGGAGGGGAGAGAGATCTTACTCTTCGGAATTCTTGAGGTTTCTAGAGTCGTACATTCCAGTGCCTATGGGTGGTCCTCTGAACTGTGATGTTGGTTCCCTGTAGAGTTCGAGTAACATATCGTTGTTTTAGCGTCTGAAGTTGAGAAGGAAGGGGAAGAATTTTTGTATTTTGGTAGTCAAGGCGGCTTGGGTAAAGGTGGAGTAGGTGTTTTGCTTTGCGGATAATTGCTATCCCTGTAGGAGTCTCTGAGGAATGGCAGAGTATGGCACGGCCTTTTAATAGACAAGAGTTCAAATAAAAGTTTTGTAATTATGAAGTAGGGTTTTGGAGTGGTATCTTCTAAATCTACTACCCAGAGCACCTAGGAGGGACACTTGCAATCTCATTTTATTGACAGTGAGTTCGACGTCGGTGTCTCACCTGAGTGTTCGAGTGAATCGCATTATCTTGGAATGAGCTGATCCCCCAGAGTGATTCTCTGATATTGTCGGCTAAGGTTTGGATGTAGACCAACAATCCGGCATATTTTATACCTTTTTTCTTGGAAACACCTGTTTCATATACATTCCATATAAATCTGTAAATTTTCCAAAACAGATTGCATTTGTTTTATTGAAATTGCCATTTTTAGGTGAATCGGTCCCAGTGGAAGATCCTAATAAACCAGTGGATGAACTAGAACCAGGTTCTCAACGGCAGTATTCTCTAAATGACTTCGAATTAATCCGAGTGATCGGTCGCGGTTCTTACGCTAAAGTTTTGATGGTTGAATTAAAGAAAACGAAACGGATTTATGCTATGAAAGTAATTAAGAAAGCTTTAGTAACTGATGATGAAGATATTGATTGGGTTCAAACAGAAAAACATGTTTTTGAAACTGCTTCGAATCATCCGTTTTTAGTTGGTTTACACTCGTGCTTCCAAACGCCATCTAGGCTATTTTTTGTGATCGAATTTGTTCGCGGAGGGGATTTGATGTTCCATATGCAGAGGCAGAGAAGATTACCGGAGGAACACGCAAGGTAAATAGATTTCCACATATTTTTATATATTTCTTTACATTTCAATACATTTTAAAATCATAAAAACACTTAAAAACAGTTTTGAATATCTAAAAATCTTCAAAGGAAGTAAGGCATATTCACTTGTTTAAAATTTTCTAAAATTTAAAATTAAATATCTCAAATACCATCATGTCAAAATATAGATTTTTATACATTTTAGTAGTTACTCAAAGAGAGTTTTGCTTCATTTATTGATCTGACAAGGGCCTTTGGATCATTTAGTTCTAATCCGGCCTGACGGATTTCAGTGTGTGACGTATCGTTGTTAAGGGGATAAACAATAGGGTGAGATGAAAAGTTAAAAAGACCGTAACTGTCAAAACGATACGTCACATGTCGAAATCAGTTCAGCCATTTACGAGATACAGTCGTAATGTCCTTTTGGCATTGACGGTCTTTTTGAAACTTTATCTTACTCTATCTTTTATCTCCTTTACGACGATACGTCACACGCCGAAATCTGCTCAGCCATTTTAGAATTAACCGATTCAAATGCACTGGCCAGATCAGTAAATGAGCCAGAACTCTCTTTAAATAACTACTCAGGGTCTAAAAACATTTCAATCTTAAAATACAGGTTTAGAAAATCATATTTAAAACATATTTCGTATCCCAGAAGACAGTCCAAAGTTTTAATTTTACTATATTTGAAATAGCATATCTCAAAAACTAAAACTGGTCTTAAAAATCTCTAGATTAGGTCTGTTCCAACAAACTAAAAAACCGTTCCAAAACCGTTACGAAACAACTCAGTACATCAAAGGTATCGAGATTTCGTCTACTGTGCAGTTCCAGGACGGTTCTAGAATGGTTCTTTGGTCTGTTGGAACAAACCTTCTGATTCATAAATCTGTACTGCTAAGAAGATAATAAACCAATACAAATTTAAATATTTTTAGATTTTATGCTGCGGAAATTTCGCTGGCTCTAAATTTCCTACATTGTAAAGGCATTATCTACAGGGATCTGAAATTGGACAATGTACTTTTAGATCACGAAGGTCATATTAAGTTAACTGATTATGGAATGTGTAAAGAAGGCATAAGGCCTGGTGATACTACATCTACTTTCTGTGGAACACCTAATTATATTGCTCCAGAAATTTTGAGAGGTGAAGATTACGGTTTCTCCGTTGATTGGTGGGCATTAGGTAAGTTGGTCCGAGAATTATTTTATTTTGCTACGTTCATGTTGTTCCTAGATCGATTTTATAGTTCCAAACCAATTTAGACAAATGATGTATTATTTGTAAAGAAAAATATAAGACTTTCGGACAAAAAAGCAGTTATAAAAATCGGAATTGCTTTTTTTCGAAAAATCCACTTTTTTTGCGAATGTACGAGAGTAAATATCCACTATAGGATGTCTGGTTATGAACTTTACGTAAATGCGTTTGACCACCATTAAAGTGGTAATCACCCTCTTAGTTTTGTATTCAAGATAGTAATTCCAGCTAAGCTAACCGTGTAAAACGTCAACAAACTAAGTAAATTTTTATAAAACTGTGTCAAATGTTAAAAAATTCAATAGGAACATCAAAAAGCTAAGTCAAATGTCAAAAAACAGTATAAAACGTTAAAAAACTGAGTAAAACGTCAACTAATTGTTTCAAAGGATTAAAAAATTAACAGAAATGTCAAAAAGCTAAGTCAAATGTCAAAAAGCAGTATAAAACGTCTAAAAACTAAGTAAAACTTTAAATAATTTTGTCAGATGTCCAAAAATTTAATAGGAACGTCAAAATGCTAAGTCAAATGTCAAAAAACAGTATAAAACGTGAAAAAACTGAGTAAATCGTCAAATAATTGTGTGAAATGTTAAAAAATTCAATAGGAACGACAAAATGCTAAGTCAAACGTCAAAAAGCAAAATAAAACTTCAAATGATTTTGTCACATGTCAAAAAGCTAAGTCAAATGTGAAAAAACAAATAAAACTTCAAAAAACTGAGGGAAATGTCAAATAATTGTGTCAGATGACAAAAAATTTAATGGAAACGTCAAAAAGCTAAGACAAATGTCAAAAAAAACGTGTAAAACGTCAACAAACTAAGTGAATTTTTAAATAATTGTGTTAAATGTTAAGAAATTCAATAGGAACATTAAAATAATTGTGTCAAAGGATTAAAAAAGTCAACAGAAATGTAAAAAAGCTAAGTCAAATGTAAAAAAGCAGTATAAAACGTCTAAAAACTAGATAAAACTTTAAATAATTTTGTCAGATGTCCACAAATTTAATAAGAACGTCAAAATGCTAAGTCAAATGTCAAAAAACAGTATAAAACGTCAAAAAACTGAGTGAAACGTCAAATAATTGTGTCAAAGGATTAAAAAATTAACAAAAATGTCAAAAAGCTAAGTCAAATGCCAAAAAGTAGAATGAAAAATCAAAAAACTAAGTAAAACTTTAAATAATTTTGTCAGATGTCCAAAAATTTAATAGGAACGTGAAAGTCACATGTCAAAAAACAGTTTAAAACGCAAAAAACTAAGTAAATTGTCAAATAATTGTGTCAAATGTTAAAAAATCTAAAATTAACGTCAAAAAGCCAAGTCACATGTCAAAAAACAGTATAAAACGTCAAAAAACTGAGTAAAACGTCAAACAATTGAGTTAAATGTCAACAAAATCGAAATGTTAAAAAGCTAAGTAAAATGTCAAGAACATTTTAAAACGTCAAAAAACTAAGTGAAACGTTAAATAATTGTGTAATTGTCAAAAAGTTTAATAGGAACGTAAAAAGCTAAGTCAAATGTCAAAAACAGTATAAAACGTCAAAAAACTTTAAGTAATTGTGTCAAATGTCAAAAACAATATAAAATGAGTAAAATGTCAAATAATTGTGTCAGATTTCAAAAAATTTAATAGGAACGTCTAAAAGCTAAGTCAAATGTTAAAAAACCGTATAAAACGTCAAAAAGCTTAGTTAAACTTCAAATGTCAAAAAATTCGACAGGAATGTCAAAAAGCTAAGGCAAATGTCAAAAAATAGTATAAACCGTGAAAAAACTGAGTAAATCGTCAAATAGTTGTGTGCAATGTTAAAAACTTCCATAGGAACGTCAAAATGCTAAGTCAAACGTTAAAAAGCAAAATAAAACTTCAAATAAGTTTGTTAAATGTCAAAAAGCTAAGTCAAATGTCAAAAACAATATAAAACTTCAAAAAACTGAGGAAAATTTCAAATAATTGAGTCAGATGACAAAGAATTTAATGGAAACGTCAAAAAGCTATGTCAAATGTCAAAAAAAACTGTGTAAAACGTCAACAAACTAAGTGAATTTTTAAATAATTCTGTTAAATGTTAAAAAATCCAATAGGAACATTAAAAAGTTAAGTCAAATGTCAAAAAACAGTATAAAACGTCAAAAAACTGAGTGAAACGTCAAATAGTTGTGTCAAAGGATAAAAAATTAACAGAAATGTCAAAAAGCTAAGTCAAATGTCAAAAAGCAGTATAAAACGTTAAAAAACGGAGGAAAACTTTAAATAATTTTGTCAGATGTCCAAAAATTTAATAGGAACGTCAAAAAGCTAAGTCAAATGTCAAAAAACAGTATAAATCGCAAAAAAAAACTGAGTGAATAGCCAAGTAATTGTGCAATTGTTAAAAAATTAAAAATTAACGTCAAAAAGCTAAGTCTAATGACAAAAAACAGTATAAAACGTCAAAAAACTGAGTAAAACGTCAAATAAATGTGTTAAATGTCAACAAAATCGACAGAAATGTTAAAAAGCTGAGGAAAAAGTCAAGAACATTTTAAAACGTCAAAAAACTAAGTGAAACGTTAAATAATTGTGTAACTGTCAAAAACTTTAATAGGAACGTCAAAAACTAAGTCAAATGTCATAAAACAGTATAAAACGTCAAAAACTTTAAGTTATTGTGTCAAATGTCAAAAAACAATATAAAACGTCAAAAAATGAGTGAAATGTCAAATAATTGTGTCAGATGTCAAAAAATTTAATAGAAACGTCTAAAAGTTAAGTCAAATGTCAAAAAACAGTATAAAACGTTAAAAAGCTTAGTTAAGCTTCAAATGTCAAAAAAATCGAAAGGAATGGCAAAAAGCTAAGTCAAATTTCACTAAACAGTATAAAACGTGAAAAAACTGAGTAAATCGTCAAATAATTGTGTGAAATTGAATAGGAACGTAAAAATGCTAAGTCAAACGTTAAAAAGCAAAATAAAACTTTAAATGATTTTGTCAAATGTCAAAAAACAATATAAAACTTCAAAAAACTGAGGGAAATGTCAAATAATTGTGTCAGATGACAAAAAATTTAATGGAAACGTCAAAAAGCTAAGTCAAATGTCAAAAAAAAACCGTGTAAAAGGTCAACAAACTAAATGAATTTTTAAATAATTGTGTTAAATGTTAAAAAATTCAGTAGGAACATTAAAAAACTAAGTCAAATGTTAAAAAAAGTATAAAACGTCAAAAAACTGAGTGAAACGTCAAATAATTGTGTCAAAGGATAAAAAATTAACAGAAATGTCAAAAAGTTAAATTAAATGTCAAAAAGCAGTATAAAACGTCAAAATATGAATGAAATGTCAAATAATTGTGTCAGATGTCAAAAAATTTACTAGGAACGTCAAAAAGCTAAGTCAAACATCAAAAAAACAGTATAAAACGCCACAAAACTGAGTAAATTGTCAAATAATTGTGTCAAATGTAAAAAAATTAAAAATTTACGTCAAAAAGCCAAGTCAAATGTTAAAAAATTGTATAAAACGTGAAAAAACTGGGTGAAACGTTAAAAAAGTGAGTGAAACGTCAAATAATTGCGACAAAGGATAAAAAAATCAAAAGAAATGTCAAAAAGCAGTATAAAACGTCTAAAAACTAAGTAAAACTTTAAATAATTTTGTCAGATGTCCAAAAATTTAAATCAAATGCCAAAAAAAAAACAGTATAAACGCCAAATAATTGTGTCAAATGTTAAAAAATTAAAAATTAACGTCAAAAAGCGAAATTATATAAAACGTCAAAAAACTGGGTGAAACGTCAAATAATTGTGTTAAATGTCAACAAAATCGACAGAAATGTTAAAAAGCTAAGTCAAATGACAAGAACATTTTAAAACGTCAAAAAACTAAGTCATAAATAAAAAAAATGTATAAAACGTGAAAAATTTTCTTGAATCGTCAAATAATTGTGTCAAATGTCAAAAAACATTATAAAACGTTAAAAAACTGATTAAAACGTCAAATAATTGTGTCAAAGGATAAAAAAATTGACAGAAATGTCAAAAAGCTAAGACAAATGTCAAAACGTAGTGCAAAACGTCAAAAAACTGAGTCATTGTCAAATAATTATAGGAAAGTTAAAGCTGGGGTCTAAAATCACTCCCAAAAACCTTGTTTATTTCATATAAATAACTTTTTCTTTTTATAGGCGTTTTGTTATATGAAATGTTGGCCGGTCGATCCCCATTCGATATAGCTGGTGCTTCGGAGAATCCAGATCAAAACACGGAAGATTACTTATTCCAAGTGATATTGGAAAAAACAATTCGTATTCCCAGGTCACTTAGTGTAAAAGCAGCTAACGTTCTAAAAGGTTTCTTGAATAAAAATCCAGCTGATAGATTAGGATGTCATAGTCCTGAAGCATTTGTTGAAATAACCAGTCATCAATTCTTTAAAAGTATTGATTGGGATATGGTGAGTGCTTATTTTTTAAATTTTTTGGTTGTTTATATTTAAAATTATGTTATTTTAGTTGGAACAAAAACAAGTTGCTCCTCCTTATAAACCTCGTTTGGATTCCGAAAGAGATTTGGCTAATTTCCCACCAGAATTTACAGATGAACCAGTACACCTGACACCAGATGATCCGTAAGTATATAAATAAATACATAATTTAGAATATTTGATTATTTTCTTTACTTTTACATAGTATTCGTCTAGTGAGTCAATTTTGTGACAACTGAGTTAAAATGACGGAACAGACATTAATGCTTTACTTGTTTTTTTCAATTTTGACGCATTTTCTGGTATTTAATTATTCATTTTTTTACAGTCGAGTAATAGAGAAGATTGACCAATCAGAATTCGAAGGTTTTGAATACGTAAACCCGCTACTCATGTCATTAGAAGACTGCGTGTGACATAACGTCCAGTGTGCTTTGCATCCCGCCAACCTGCCGCCACCACCTCCTCCGGCACATCGATATCCTCCGCCATTATTGCCACCACCGCCACCTCCTGGCATCGTGGAGTACGACGTGCCTGAAGGAAATGGTTATTTGCAGGTGGACATGCGCCCACCGGCCAAATCTATTCTTCAAAATATCTTCTGCCTTCCTCTAAACTAGTGCTTTAGTGTCTACTTGGAAATAATTATACGTATTTATTATTATTTTTTTTATTTAGGTTCTAAATATTGTTGTTGGGGTTTTTTCGTTTTAAAATTTGTGATGGGTGCTCATTCTTATTGGTAATCTATTAAATTAGAGAATTTGTTAATCTTCTCTAAGATTGAAGATGTATTTCCTTTAGGTTTAAAATTTAATTTTTCTTTATCTCTATTCCCTATACTAGAATCTTTGAAGTGAACTTTGACAGTTCATATTAAAATTATTTCTTCATTGTTACTTTTCTACATCTTAAATTTTCTACTTATTACAAATTAGCAACGTTTTCTTTATTGTTAATTATTAAAAACTGTACTTAAGTATTATTTGCTGCGTTTATACTCAAAATATAGTAATTTCTCTCTTTAACATAGTAAACAAATGTGAATCTATTGCTTCGTTGATTAATCTTGCTTGGGAACTATTATATAGACCATTCACTCTTGTTAGAGTATAGGTCGCTCATGTACTATGAGCTCTTTTAATCCATTTCACGCGGTGGATTGTTCCGCATTTTCCTTTAGGTCGTCGTTTATATGTTGTGATGTTTTTTTGCCTTCTCTACTATCTTCTTCCACTCTTTCCGGTCCTGAATCTTTTCTCTCCAGTTTGCAATTTCCATCTTTGATATATCATCTACCAGTTGATCTTTCCATCTTATTTTTGTTCTTCCTCTTGGTCTATTTTTTACTGGTTTTCAGTTCATTATCTTTCTAATCAGTTCTTCTACCCCTCTTCTTTGTGTGTGCCCAAACAATCTGAGCCTTTGTGCTTTCTTCGAAATTTAATTTCTACATTGTCGGTTAGTGCATAGAGATTAAAAGGAACTAACTGAGAATCAGATAAGTAAGTTCCATTAGTAGAATTTATATCACTCACATACTGTTGATTTTTATCGATTATAATAATAATTGCTTGATTCTGATTAAAATTTAAATTTATATATTGACTATGGCACATAAATTCCTTCCTACTGTATTTATTACATCAAATATTGGATCATTTGACATTAATTTTTAACATTTGTCAGTGGATTTTGACAGTTGACACTAGATTTTGACATTTAACACGAAATTTTGACATTTGACACGATATTTTAACATTTGACACTAGATTTTGACAATTGAAACGAAATTTTGACATTTGTGACGTAATTTTGACAGTTGACACTATATTTTGACATTTGACAAGAGATTTTGATATTTGACACGATATTTCAACATTTGACACAAGATTTTTGATAGGTTTTGTGAAACATCCAGCAATTACAATGATAGTCAAGTTACAGAAGAAATTGTTGAGAATAATAGTTTCCAAGCAACATTAATCAACGAAGCAAGAGATTCACATCTGTGTATTCTATTTTATTTAGAGAAAAAAAGAAAAAAAGCTAAGTCAAATGTCAAAAAACAGTATAAAACGTCAAAAACTTTAAGTTATTGTGTCAAATGTCAAAAAACAGTATAAAACGTCAAAAAAATGAGTGAAATGTCAAATAATTGTGTCAGATGTCAAAAAATTTAATAGGAACGTCTAAAAGCTAAGTCAAATGTCAAAAAAAAACCGTGTAAAACGTCAACAAACTAAGTGAATTTTTAAATAATTGTGTTAAATGTTAAAAAATTCAATAGGAACATTAAAAAGCTAAGTCAAATGTCAAAAAACAGTATAAAACGTCAAAAAAACTGAGTGACACGTCAAATAATTGTGTTAAAGGATTAAAAAATTAACAGAAATGTCAAAAAGCTAAGTCAAATGTCCAAAAGCAGTATAAAACGTTAAAAAATTGAGTAAAACTTTAAACAATTTTGTCAGATGTCAAAAAATTTAATAGGAACGTCAAAAAGCTAAGTCAAATGTCAAAAAAAAACAGTATAAAACGCCAAAAAAATGAGTGAATTGTCAAATAATTGTGTCAAATGTTAAAAAATTAAAAATTTACGTCAAAAACCCAACTCAAATGTCAAAAAACAGTATAGAACGTTAAAAACTGAGTGAAACGTCAAATAATTGTGTTAAATGTCAACAAAATTGACAGGAATGTTAAAAAGCTAAGTCAAATGTCAAGAACATTTTAAAACGTCAAAAAATTAAGTCAAAAATCAAAAAACCGTATAAAACGTTAAAAATTTTATTGAACTGTTAAATAATGTGTCAAATGTCAAAAAAACGTTATAAAACGTTAAAAAACTGATTAAAACGTCAAATAATTGTGTCAAAGGATAGTATGTGAGTGATATAAATTCTACTAATGGAACTTACTTATCTGATTCTCAGTTAGTTCCTTTTAATCTCTATGCACTAACTGACAATGCAGAAATTAAATTCTGAAGAAAGTAGAAAGGCTCAGACGGTTTGGGCACACACAAAGAAGAGGGGTAAAAGAACTGATTAGGAAGATAATGAACTGGAAACCAGTAAAAAATAGACCAAGAGGAAGACCAAAAATAAGATTGGAATATCAACTGGTAGACGATATATCAAAGATGGAAATTGCAAACTGGAGAGAAAAGATTCAGGACCAGAGAGAGTCGAAGAAGATAGTAGAGAAAGCAAAAAAACATCACAACATATAAACGACGACCTAAAGGAAAATGCGGACTAATCCACCGCGTGAAATGGATTAAAAGAGCTCATAGCATTTGAGCGACCTATACTCTAACAAGAGTGAACGGTCCATAATATATATAATAGTTCCCAAGCAACATAACTGGAAATAATACAAGTATGAATTTGGAAACCCCCTTAAATGGTAGTGTAATGACACAAAGTATGACCCAAAAGTTTTATAACAATAATACCTAATTAATAGTTGACAAGATCAGTCATAATGTCGCTTTGGATATTCATGAGGAAGCCACACAAGTAGTGAATTGTCTTTTTAATATTCATGAAGTTCAAACACAGGTCGCTGTGAAACATCCAGCAATTAAGAAGAACAATGATAGCCAACCTACAGAAGAAATTGTTGAGTGTAATAGTTCCCAAGCAGAATACACAAATCACGCGAGTAAATAAAACAAGGCAACAGTGTAGAAGTAGAGATATGATCACAGCATAAAGTCTACCATACACATGGTTTTAACTGTACGCCTACCATAACTCCACTTTCAAATTTTTTACGGCGCATCTTCACCTTATTTCACGAGATACTTGTCGGGATGTACATAGGGATTGATGTCTTAACTCATTTTTGGTATAACTGGGGTGGTTCTCACACCTACAAAGCGTATTTCTCCCAAGCAGAATACACAAATGACACGAGTAAATGAAACAAGGCAACAGTGTAGATGTAGAGAGATGATCACAGCATAAAGTCTAACATACAAAAGGTTTTTAGTGTTCGTCCACCATACCCTCACTTTCAAATTTGTTACGGCGCATTTTCACCTTATTTCACGAGATACTTGTCGGGATGTACTCAGAGATTAACCTGTTTTTGGTATAACTCGGTGGTCTCACACCTACAAAGCGTATTTCTCCCAAGCAGAATACACAAATGACGCGAGTAAATGAAACAAGGCAACAGTGTAGATGCAGAGAGATGATCACAGCATAAAGTCTACCATACAAATGGTTTTTAGTGTATGCCTACCATACCCTCACTATCAAATTTGTTACAGCGGATCTTCACCTTATTTCACGAGATACTTGTCGGGATGTACTCACGCATTGATGTCTTAATCTGATTTTGGTATAACTGGGTGGTTCTCACCTACAAAGCGTATTTCTCCTAAGCAGAATACACAAATGACGCGAGTAAATGAAACAAGACAACAGTGTAAATTTAGAGAGATGATCACAGAATAAAGTCTACCATACAAATGGTTTTTAGTGAACGCCTACCATACCCTCACTTTCAAATTTGTTACGGTGCATCTTCACCTTATTTCACGAGATACTTATCGGGATGTACTCAGGGATTGATGTCTTAACCTGTTTTTGGTATAACTGGGGTGGTTTTCACCTCTACAAAGCGTATTTCTCCACAAAAAAAACAGGGTTCAAATATTGTTTAATGTTCTATCGATGTGCAAAGTTTCATTCAGATTGGTGAGTGACACTTGGGTAGTGTTACTTGTAAGTAGGTAATTAATTTGTTCTTTCCAAACTATTACAAAAACTGAATCTTTGCTATCGTGTTAACTACAATAGAAGTGTCAAAGTAATTTAAATATAGCTTCTTCTTCTTCTTTGCTTATAGACATTACTCTGCCTGTTTCTTAATGTGCCTCCAGTATGTTATCGTTTTCGTAGCCTTCCCACTGATCTCCTCCCTATTGGGGAGCCGTCTCTCGCCGTCCTTACCACTTTGCTGTCATTCTACTTATGTGGTCATTCCATTCTCCTCTCCTCTTCCTTGTCCATTCATTGATGTTCTCCACTTTGCACCTCCGTCGTATATCTATGCTTCTGGCTCTATCCCAGAGGGTCTTGTCGTCGGTCCTTCTAAGGGTTTTCATCTCTGCTGTTTCTAGCATTCTTTTTGTTCTCTCTGTGTCGGGTCGCGTTTCTGCCGCGTATGTAATTATTGGTCTTATGACTGTTTTGTAATTTCTAGCCTTCACTTCTTTCCCTATATTCTTGTTCCTTCATATTATGTCATTTAGGCATCCTGCGGCTCTGTTTGCTCTATTCACTTGGCCTTCTACTTCTGTTTCGAGCTTTCTGTAGCTGGATAGTGTGATGCCCAAATATTTAAACTCCGTGACTTATTCAATTATTTGTCCCTCCTACTTTTCTTATATAGTCTAATTGTATTTCATAATTTACTTTTATTATGAATATTCTCTTCATCCATTATGAACATTATTCACATATCTCTATACAGATATTGTAGTTAACGCTATGGCCTGCAGTACACATTGGCGCTGTTTTCAATGAAACTAATATAAAATGTATTATCTAAAGAATGAGCTCCTGGTGTATAAATATTTTTTACGTTTATTCAGGTTTAGGTTCCGGGAGAAAATTATAATACAGTTTCTCCTATTTCAGTATTGGTATAGAGACCGATAATAATATTCTAAAACATTATTGAACACCAAAATTGTTTTAACGTTAAATACGTTATTAAGTTTTTAAAGTTGTATTGAGGCTACACAGCTAGAATGATACAAAAAATATTTAAATATCCTAAAAAAATTTTGGAACGTAGTTCCTTATCGCGCGTTGCGAAGGAGACTAGACGGAAAGAATTCAGACCAAAAGTTGTCACGACACGACACTCTCTCTATCTCTCTGTTCAAAATTAATACAGAATGTAATAAAAATTTTCAAAATGATTGAATTTTTTATATATCGTTTACTCCAAACATTTATTACAATTCCTTTACTAATTAATCGAAAGGAACTTCGTTCCATCCGGGTGTCCCTTGACACCTCTCACTTTTTTTTTAATTCAATTTAATTGTCTTTAGAATTAAATGTGTCGAATAATATTTGTACAAAAAAATATTGAATGTTTAATGTAGGTTCCTCAAATAATCCAGCAATACTACTTCACTTTATTATACCAATAGTGATCTACAAAGATTCTAAATATGCTTATTAAAATTGTGACTGGTTGAATTAAATTAGTATAAAATGAAATATTGATCTGATACTTATCATTAGAAAATTAAATATTTGAATATGTAATAGCTAAAGAATTCTTTGTAAATCGCTAAATATTAATAAATAAACAAAATCTGGGAAACTGAAAGGCCTTAGATTACTGATTTGTAGCATTTTGTAATAGGTAATAGCGTATATAAATATTGTAAAGACTGAAATTTTAATGATAAATGATGTTTTTGAATTGAATTGGTATATATCTAATTGTTTTAATTTGTTCTAATATTTCACGTATTTTCTACTAATTAAAAAATATTGGAAAACTTTTATGTATAGAATATTGTATGTAAAATATTATAGACCGGGAGATGGTGACACAAAATATTAGGTCATTTGTACCAGTATGGCGGTTCTTCAGGGGTCTAATTACGTAAAGGCAAAAAGGAATATGATGGTCATAGCGCTTGCACCGGCGGCCCAATTGCGTGGGCGTTAATCAAACGCGTTGGATAAATAACGAGTGTCGAACGATTTGTTCCACAAAAATGCTTGTATTTTCAGATAGTCGAAAAAAAAAATAAGTACCTACGCGGTAGCGTAATGTCATACTTTTCGGGTGTGACTTACAGCCCGCCATACCGACGCGAATACATTAATTTAAATAAAACAATTCAACCATTTGTACCAGGCTAATTTTTGCATAGCTAATCATCGTCGAGTAGCCATTCACGAAAATCACCTTGCCATACTTTTCCAACAGTTCCCAATGGCCGCCATACCACTGCAAAGGAGTAATTTTTTTTGCCAATCCATTTGTACCAGTATTGCATTTGAATTTTTGGAAATTATTTGACAAAATGTGACCGTTATTATTTTTCCCATACTTCTAGTAGGGGAAAAAGTGCTGCCATACTAAACTGAACGGCGTCACATCTCCACGCTTACGGGCACTGCTTCTATTGCTATGTAGTTGTGAGTCGCCTGACAAACAGCTGCCGTATACCTGCGTTCCCATACATTATGTCTTACTAACACGATGAGCCAAGACCTCTACAATTCGAGAAATCTTTCGAGCGGTGGGAGCTGCAGAATATTATACAACATAACATCTGCTTATAAGACAAGATTGCCGCCACCTAGGTGTTTGAAACTTTGTATTTATATTCGTTAAACCTCAAACTTACAGGAAAAATTAGTGCCATACTGGTACAAATCGTTCGAATTACGAATAAAATCTTAGGATTTTGAAAAAATATTGTTCACATTCGCCACCTCCCACAGGTACTGCATTATCAGACTTCTATTATGATCATACAGGTAACTGTTAAAAAAAGTTTTAGGGTGGTACAAATCGTTTGGCAAAAAAAAATTACTCCTTTACAGTGGTATGGCGGCCATTGGGAACTGTCGGAAACGTATGGCTACTCGACGATGATTAGCTATGCAAAAATTAGCCTGGTACAAATGGTTGAATTGTTTTATTTAAATTAATGTGTTCGCGTCGGTATGGTGGGCTGTAAGTCACACCCGAGAAGTATGGCATTACGCTACCGCATACTTCTTTTTTTTTCGACTATCTGAAAATATTAAAGCATTTTTGTGGAACAAATCGTTCGACACTCGTTATTTATCCGACGCGTTCGATTAACGCCCACGCGATTGGGCCGCCGGTGCGAGCGTTATGACCATCATTTTCCTTTTTGTCTTTACGTAATTAGACCCCTGAAGAACCGCCATACTGGTACAAATGACCTAATATTTTGTGTTACCATCTCCCGGTCTATTAGGTGTACGTTAATGTTTTATATTCTATAAATTGATTTCGTAAACAAAGATATGAGTGTGAATTGAAATTTATATATTAACATTTTTTTGATATATTCATATATAATATTCCAAAAGAAGTATTTTTTTTTTTTATTATATTTAAGATTACTTTGATTTCATTAAATTCTTGAATACATACAATCTTTTCCAGTCAATTTTTAAATCGTGTTGTCACCGTATATAGACGAGAATAGTAGAACCACTCGGTAAAACTGGTTGTCGCTCACCAGCACATTGCCAACCTTAAATTTCTGAAATTGCTGGATTTATACAAAAAAGTAGAAATTGATAAATTTAAAAAAATGGTGACAAATTTAAAAATAAAAATAATACAAATTACAAGAAGTTATTGTCTCCTTCTTTCTGCTTCTCAATTTACTGTCTCTTTTTCGTTGCTTTTTTATTTTCTAGCTTCTTCTACTTGCTCCAGTTTATTTTGGTGTTTAATTACTTCTTATGATTAATTATTTGTATACTTTTATTAAATGTCATTTTTAAAATATTTTTACTCATTCAGTTACATCTTGACTGATATGTAAAACCTGGAGACAACCAAGGAAATCAATCACTATTACAACAAAAATTTTCAATATCCTTCTTTCTTCCTGTGGTCAGTCTTCTTTCTGCTCTTCTATTTCTTTCCTCATTTTCTCTGCTTCTCAACTTATTTTCTCTTTCACTCTGCTCCTCTACTTTCTATCTCTAGCTTCTGCTTCTATTTGCTCCTGCTTTTTTGTTTCTCTAATTATTTCTTTTTGATTAATTCTTTGTATACTTTTCTTTTTGTTTAATTTTAAAATATTTATAATTTCAGTTCATTTCGTATATTTCAATCCCATTGTATTTTCCTTCCATGAGCAGTCTTAAGGGTTGGTATTTTGTTCCTCTGTATATGTGACCCAGATAACTTGTTTTTCGGCGTTTCACTTGTTGCAAGAGTTCCCTATCTGTTCCCATCATTCTGATAACATTCTCATTTGTCATCCGTCTTGTCCATGGGATTTTCAGAAGTCTACGGAAGACCCACATTTCGAATGCCTCTATTCGTTGTATTATTCGTTTTCCCATTGTCCACGATTCTACTCCATATAGAAGAATAGAGTATATATATGTTTTCACAAAACGGTATCGAGTATCAAGTGATAAGGTAGTATTTGTAAGTAGTTTCTTCATTCTTATAAATGTGGCTCTTGCGTTTTCGATTCTTGCTCGAATTTCGATTTCTGGATCCAAGTTTTGGGTTATCCATTCCCCGATTACTTTGATTTCATTAAATTCTTGAATACATACAATCTTTTTCAGTCAATTTTTAAATCGTGTTGTCACCGTATATAGACGAGAATAGTAGGACCACTCAGTAAAACTGGTTGTCGCTCACCAGCAACGTTGCCAACCTTAAATTTCTGATATCGCTGGATTGATACAAAAAAGTAGAAATTGATAAATTAAAAAAAATGGCGACAAATTTAAAAATAAAAACAATATAAATTACAAGAAGTTATTGTCTCCATCTTTCTGCTTTTCAATTTACTGTCTCTTTTTCGTTGCTTTTTTTATTTTCTAGCTTCTTCTACTTGCTCCAGTTTATTTTGGTGTTTAATTACTTCTTATGATTAATTCTTTGTATACTTTTATTAAATGTCATTTTTAAAATATTTTTACTCATTCAGTTACATCTTGACTGATATGTAAAACCTGGAGACAACCAAGGAAATCAATCACTATTACAACAAAATTTTTCAATATCCTTCTTTCTTCCTGTGGTCAGTCTTCTTTCTGCTCTTCTATTTCTTTCCTCATTTTCTCTGCTTCTCAACTTATTTTCTCTTTCACTCTGCTCCTCTACTTTCTATCTCTAGCTTCTGCTTCTATTTGCTCCTGCTTTTTTGTTTCTCTAATTATTTCTTTTTGATTAATTCTTTGTATACTTTTCTTTTTGTTTAATTTTAAAATATTTATAATTTCAGTTCATTTCAATCCCATTGTATTTTTTACATTCATCTGACGTCGTATTCAATTAATTAATGATAATCCAATAATAAACCTTCTTATAATAATACTAACAAAAAACTATCTAACAAAATATAGCAAACGATTTCATTAAGGGGGTTCACACTCTTGGAAAATTACCAAAGAAAAATCCGTATATATGAACTAACCTTGTATTAAATGGAGCGGGTCCGGTATTTTATTTGGCCGCCAAAATCTATTTGGCCGAATCCATTCGGCGAAATCCATTTGGCTGAAATGAACACATTCGCCGCACGAATTCTGTTACTATTTTAGAGATGGCACTACTTATGCCTGTGTGTTCTATGTTCAACTAAATCTAACAAGTATCTTATCAACTTCAGATTTAATTACTCTGGTTTCTATTCAAGGCGAATAAATCTTTCGACATTTACTAAAAACTTCTGTGTGGAAGAACAGGTCTAATAAGTCTGTAATAATTCATAAACGTCTTTCAGTTGTCCAAATTCAGTATTATTTATTCATTTAGGTGCTCTTTTCGGTCAAATGGATTAGATCAAATGGTCTTTTAGGGCAAATGTTCTTTTCAGCCAAAAGTCCTTTTCCGTAAAATGAATTTCGGCCAATAGATTCGACCAAATGGATTTTGGCTAAATGCTCTTTTCGGTCAAATGGATTAGACCAAATGTTCTTTTCGGTGAAATGGATTTCGGGCTAATGTCCTTTTCAGCCAAGAGCCCTTTTTCAGTAAAATGAATTTCGGCCAATAGGTTCCATCCAATGGGTTTTGGCTAAATGCTCTTTTCGGTCAAATGAATTTCAGTCAAATGGATTAGACCAAATATTCTTTTCGGTCAAATGGGTTTCGGGCAAATGTCCTTTTCCGTAAAATGAATTTGGACCAATAGATTCGACCAAATAGATTTTGGCTAAATGCTCTTTTCGGTCAAATGAATTTCAGTCAAATGGATTAGACCAAATGTTCTTTTCGGTGAAATGGATTTCAAGCAAATGTCCTTTTCCGTAAAATGAATTTCGGCCAATAGATTCGACCAAATGGATTTTGGCTAAATGCTCTTTTCGGTCAAATGGATTAGACCAAATGTTCTTTTCGGTCAAATGGATTTTGGACAAATGTTCTTTTCAGCCAAAAGTCCTTTTCCGTAAAATGAATTTCGGCCAATAGATTCGACCAAATGGATTTTGGCTAAATGCTCTTTTCGGTCAAATGAATTTCAGTCAAATGGATTAGACCAAATGTTCTTTTCGGTGAAATGGATTTCAAGCAAATGGCCTTTTCAGCCAAAAGTCCTTTTCCGTAAAATGAATTTCAGTCAATAGATTCGACCAAATGGATTTTGGCTAAATGCTCTTTTCGGTCAAATGAATTTCAGTCAAATGGATTAGACCAAATGTTCTTTTCGGTCAAATGTATTTTGGACAAATGTTCTTTGCAGCCAAAAGTTCTTTTCCGTAAAATGAATTTCGGCCAATAGATTCGACCAAATGAATTTTGGCTAAATGCTCGTTTCGGTCAAATGAATTTCAGTCAAATGGATTAGACCAAATGTTCTTTTCGGTGAAATGGATTTCAAGCAAATGTCCTTTTCAGCCAAAAGTCCTTTTTCGTAAAATGAATTTCGGCCAATAGATTCGACCAAATGGATTTTGGCTAAATGCTCTTTTCGGTCAAATGATTTTCAGTCATATGGATTAGACCAAATGTTCTTTCCGGTGAAATGGATTTCAAGCAAATGTCCTTTTCAGCCAAAAGTCCTTTTCCGTAAAATGAATTTCGGCCAATAGATTCGACCAAATGGATTTTGGCTAAATGCTCTTTTCGGTCAAATGAATTTCAGTCAAATGGATTAGACCAAATGTTCTTTTCGGTCAAATGGATTTTGGACAAATGTTCTTTTCACCCAAAAGTCCTTTTGGGTAAAATGAATTGCGTCCAAATGGATTTCGGCTAAGTATTGCATCTAGCGGAGATGGTTTGTGATCTTTTTGATCCTATTGGTGTATGGTACTACTACTTTTTTTGGAATGTGTATACCTCTAAAAAAAACCTACAAAATTGAACAACGATTAAAGTAATTTCGTCTTTTTATAAAATATCCACTCTTTAAATATAATATCTTCGTATGGTATATTTTTATAAAACTTGTACTTAGTTAACTTTTATAGAATAATAATTGGTTTGCTTTTAAGTATTTAATGTTCACCCGGAACTATGCTTATCAATTTGTTCAAAATAGTTCCCAAACTTAAAAATGTTCAATTTCAATACAAATTAGTGGAAAAAGTTATTTAGGAAATTAAACAAAGCTTTATATTAAATTTATTAAAATAGCGAATTTTAACAGAAATTTTCTGAGAGTAAATATTACTTTTAGAACTCTGTTGATAATTAAAACCTTAATACAAATTGCACTATATCGCTAGTTAAAAAAAAAATTGATAATAAATTATACTCAGCATTTTAAGTACTTTATCAAATATCAACTTGGTTATATTTAAATTAAACATCTGTTCAATTTATTAATTTAATATTTTTTTAACTAATTATTTAAAAATACCTTCTTGTTGATATCTGTAAAGTGCTATTGTTTCCAATAAAATACGAGCTGTATTTTAGGGATGTAATATATTCAACATCCAAATTAATAGTTGATTCAATGAAGCACTGAATCTCTGAAATTTACACTGCGAGACGGATTTTTATATTTTTGGAACGAAGTTCCTTATCGCGCGTTGCGACGGTGACTAGACATAAAAAATTCAGACGAAAAGTTGTCACAACACGACACACGCATCTGTCTGTCTCATTACAATTCCTTCACTAATTAATCGAAAGGAACTTCGTTCCATCCGGGTGTCCCTTGCCACCTCTCACTTTTTTTCATTCGATTCGTGAGAGCATCAGGAAACTTTGTGACCTTATGCGATCATGTAATATAGGAAAACTGTGTTTGTGCACACAAAAAAACGTATTTTTAAATGCATTTCAAACATAACTCGTTATTTATTGGCGGGAATGTGTTCAATTTTGTTATTTTGGGGTCGCTGTAAGCGAATTGACATTAAAAGTGGTCTCCGGAGTACCTTGTGTCCAGGATATCTACTGTTTACCTCGTCCTCCGGAGTTTTCAGTAATATCGTTATAGAATGAGTCAAAATTGTATACTTGGAGGTTTTTGGGCTTGCTAAAAAGGAACTTGAGATTATAAGTGATCTAAGAGTATCTGTTTACCAGGATACTTTTTGGTTACCTTGTCTCCTGGAGTTTTTGGAAATATCGTTATACAGTAAGTCAGAACTTATAATGAATTTACCGAATACTCCTGGAGACGAGGTAAATAGTAAGCATCCTGGGCACCAGGTACTCCAGATATCACTTCCAATGTCAGCGAGCCCTAAAATAACCAAGTATTGAGTTTTGACCAATTTTATAACGATACTACTGAAAACTCCAGGAGGCGATATTAATGTATGTGTATACAAAAAATGCATCCCAAACAGAACTCGTTATGCATTGGCTGAAATGAGTTTAATTTTGTAAATAAGGGTTTCTGGGGTCGCTAAAAAAGTCATTGAAAGTGATCTCCGCAGTACTTGGTGCCCAGTATACCTTTTGTTTATATCGCCTCCTGGAGTTTTTGATAACATCGTTATAAAATTAGTCAAAACTCAATACTCGGTTATTTTTGGGCTCGCTGACATTGCCTTCTGGAGATTTCGGTAATATTGTTAAAAAAACTATTCAGAACTAAACACCCAGTGGTTTTGGGCTCTCCAAAAACAAATATAACCTCGTCTTCAAGAGTTTTCGGTAAATTCATTAAACAATTGGTAAAAACTTAATACCGGAGCACTTGGGGCTCGCTGAGAACGTATATATTATCGAAAGCGATCTTCGGAGTATCTAGTGCACTGCAGAGCAACCTTTACTTCATCTTTTAGTTTCGTTGAATATATTGAAAATCCCATTTTTTTTTTTAATTTAGTGCAAAAAGTTTTAACTAACTCCAAGAGACAAGGTAAACAGTAAGTATCCTGATAACCAGATACTCCTTAGATCACTTTTAATGTCATATCCGCTTTCAGCAATCCCAATAACCTGCAAGTTTGAAATTTTGACTCATTTTATAACAACATTACCGAAAACTCCAGTAGACGATGTAAACAGTAGATATCCTGGACACCAGGTACTCTGGAGATCACTTTTAATGTCAATTTGGTTTCAACGACCCCAAAAATTTCTGAATTACAAAATTGAACTGTTTTTTGTATTCACAAATGCAGTTTTCCAATATTACATGGTCATATAATTTCCTGATGCTCTTACGAATTGAATGCAAAAAAATGTTGTTTAAGGCCGATTTTAGTGCTTTATTGCTTCGACACTAACAACAAATCTTTGTTCTTCTATAAAAGAAGATTATAAATTTTAGACTATAACTGCACTAAAAAGCTGTAAGAATTGTTAAAGAAATATTAATCAATATTCAAGAGTTATATGTTTAAATATGAACATGTTTTGCATTTTAGCAGAGATATTAATGACTTTAGAATAGGAGAGTATATTTTTTTGTTAATTAATCTCTGTAAGTATCATTTAGAATTTGATATTTAGTATTATTTATGAATTTGTATTATTTTATATATATATATTGGAAATTTGGAAAGTATTGTTTTATACGTTTATTAAGTTTACTAAGTAATCTTTATAATAAAGACTTATTTGAAATTTGTTTATAATTATTGAAACCGCAAAATAGGGGCTTTTAGCCAACGGCCTGGTATCAAAAATAGTTTTTAAGTCGAAAAATACGGCATATTTTTGAAAAAAAATGATATGCCAAAGAAATTCATTTTTGTGAACAAAAACACCGTATTGGGGTTAAACCAATATGTCATAATGCGATATACGGATGGCTCCAAAACAGATGAAGAAACTGGAGCAGGATTTTTTGGACCTAGAGTCAAAGACTCAGAAAGTCTGTAGCATTTTTCAAGTGGAAAACCGTGCCATTGAAAAATGTATAAAATTTAATATTGGAAAAAAAGACATTGTAATAATGTCAGATAGCCAAGCAGCCACCAAAGAACTGAGCTCAAACACAATCAGTTCAAAAATGGTCTGGGAATGCCTAAGCAAACTTCATGAACTAGGCAAAAAAAACACTGTTACCTTCCTATGGGTTCCAGGACACATAGGAATTGTCACGGGTTAAATTCTCGCAAGTAATAAATATTTAATTTGTAAACATAAGCGTCTTCCTACCTTGAAATTTCCCATTATTAAAGATTTACTTGGGTCGGGAACCGGTTGATCTGGTTCGGTATAGATAATCGCCAGCTATTATTTATTATTCTGGCCATAAATTATCCCTGATATCGCTGGAATTATTTTTAGAAGTATATTTATTAAAATTCCGTTTATGAATCCTTGGGGTTATGTTTTATTTTCACCTGGCCGAGGTACTATTTCTCTTCTTTTGTCGATAACTCGACGTATAGTGTTCTACAGTCAGTGTTCTGTTATATTTCTATCTTGCTTAATAAAATTGAAAATGAACGAGGAATTAGGTAATGTTGAGATTTTTATTGATATCTTGATAAATTATAAGATTAGTCGTATCTAACGACCACTGTTTGTTCGTAAATTGGTAGCTGAAGATCCTACGGTTATTGTCCCTATAGTAGTAGAGGCCACCTCTTATTTCGACGTGTGTCAAATTCCGTGAGCGTGATATGGAAGAATCGGCTCTTTCTTTTACCAGCCTTTGTCTTGAAAACGTGGCAGTGAGAAGATTTTCTGGGTTTAAGTTGTAATCTCTGTTCATCAGAGACAATTAATTTTGGATTTACGAAATTAAACCTCAGTTTTTCATAACGAATAGTATTGGAGTGAGATTTTCCGTTATTTTGGTGGATTCGTTGGAAAAATTCCTCGTGAAGGGATATTTAGGAAATCTTCTGTGGTAGCCCATAGAGCAGACAGTAGGGAAATTTTGGTAATTTAAAACCGTTCAGACGGTAAATTGTGGTAGAATTCCGATTGGTGCAATTAGCAACGAGAATACTGTTCCACCCGTTTACCAGCCAGGGGTGTCATGAGTTTAAAGAAATAAAACAACCCTATCTTAATAGGGTTCTAGTTACGGACTTAAGTCCTAGTTATAGGCTGAAATCCTAGATACAGGTATAAATCCTAGTTAAGGGTTTAAGTCCTAGTTTTTGGTTGAGTTATGATTGCTGACCTGATACTTAGTCGAGCTTAAGTTAGTTGTGATTGGTGCTAGCCTATTGGTTCTGGGAACAGGCTTGAATTTGGTACCGGCCTAAGTATTGGAGAAGCCTAGGACGACGAGGAATTGTATCTAGATTATCAGATAAGCTAATTAGATTTAAGGCGCAACTATAGTTTTAGTTAAGATCTATTTTTCTTGTTTATATTTTTTTTTATATTGGGTGTGATCACACATTTTGGGATAAAATTCTCTTTTAATATTATTCATATATTCTTTTTTTTATATAAATATCAATAGCGTTGTCAAGCACGAGGCTTGACAGTTTTGTAATATACAGGGTGTTTCTAAATTGATGCGAAATATTTCACAGGGTGGTTTTTCAGCAAAAATTAAGGGGGGTCTTTCATATAAATTTTTGTTCAAAATCGCTCTCCCTCCAAGTTACAGCCCCTTAAAGTTGGGGGAAAACAATTGTTTTTATTTAATATCTCCACTATGGAAGAATTTAGAAGAATAAAATTTGGCAGATAATTGATGCTAATAAAATGGCATTTTTTTACAATTTTTGTAACCCTGCAATGTTTATACAAGGGGGTGAAAAAATCAACCCTTATGATATTTTGCCTCAGAACTTTTTAATTCGTCTACATTTTCATACTTAAAAAATTGATTTAAGAAGACGAACTTAAACTGCAACTTTTTTATGTCTTGACTATTTCTCGTAAAATTGTTAGTTTGATCACAAAAAAATAAAATAGGTTACAATTCGATATTCCTTATTCCTTTTTCACATAAATCCAGAAGCGTTATTGTTTGTTAAAAACAGAGTAAGCAGGTGTCAAATAATGTCATAATTGGCAGATAATTATTGCTAATAAATTGACATTTTTTGACGGTTTTTGTAGCCCCGCAATGATTATACGAGGGGGTTAAAAAAGACTAGCCTACTTTATTTTTTTTAACAAACGATAACCCCTCTGGATGTATGTACACAAGGAATGAGTAATATGTTATTTTTTTATAGTCAAAGAAACAACTTACTGAGAAATAGTTAAGACGTAAAAAAGTTGCAGTTTAAGTCCGCCTTCTTAAATCAATTTTTTAACTAGGAAAATCTGAGGCAAAATATTATAAGGGATGATTTTTTCACCTCCTCGTATAAACATTGCGGGGCTACAAAAACCGTCAAAAAATGTCATTTTATTAGCAATAATTATCTGCCAATTATGACATTATTTGACATCTGCTTACTCTGTTTTTAACAAACAATAACGCTTCTGGATTTATGTGAAAAAGGAATAAGTAATATCGAATTGTATCCTATTTTATTTTTTTGTGATCAAACTAACAATTTTACGAGAAATAGTCGAAACATAAAAAAGTTGCAGTTTAAGTCCGTCTTCTTGAATCAATTTTTTAAGCAGGAAAATGTGGACGCATTAAAAAGTTCTGTGGCAAAATATCATAAGGGTTGATTTTTTCACCCCATTGTATAAACAATGCAGGGTTACAAAATTTGTCAAAAGATGCGATTTTATTAGCATCAATTATCTGCCAAATTTCATTCTTCTAAATTCTTCCATAGTGGAGATATTAAATAAAAACAATTGTTTTCTCCCAACTTTAAGGGGCTGCAACTTGGAGGGAGAGCGATTTTGAACAAAAATTTATATCAAAGACACCCCTTAATTTTCCCTAAAAAATCACCCTGTGAAATATTTCGCATCAATTTAGAAACACCCTGTATAATATTTCTATTAAAGAAGGGTCTAGTTGAGATTTTGTTTTATTTAGCTCACTTTATCGTCGCTTTCTTTTATTGTGTAATTCAATTAGAGCTGTTTAATATTCAAAATTTATTTAATTATCTCCAGTGGGTGAAGTAGTGCCTGGAACATCAGGGGTTTCCGATTTTAACCGTACAAATCGGTGGCGCACTCACTTTATTTTGGTACTTACCCTCTACGGCTGAGCTGGGCACAATTTGCCAGTAGAGAAACCACTACCGATCTCAGCTGGAGTTGGATAAATTGGAATAAATTGATTAACCTTTTTATTAATTTTTCAAAATTTGATTTTGTTTTTAATTTCATTAAAATACGTGGCAGAATAGAAGACAACTAAACAACAGATAAGCTGACAAAAATCAAACTATATTTGGACCAGAACCATCTTGTGAAATTAGTAATGGTTTAAAAAAAAATTAAGGAAAGAAGTGGATAGAGAAAAATCCTAGTACGAGAACGATCTAGAAGGACCAAGACAAGCGAAGACACTCCTGGAAATCTATTCAGAAGAGATCTTTCAGTTGTTCTAATCTCAGTAAAACAACATCCGTGTTATAACGGGAGAGTGTAGATTCTATGAGGAAGAGGACGAAACCTCAATACACTTACTAATTACTCTCAGAAATCATTGCCTTGCGTAATTCTAGGGTTATATACCTTTTTTTTATTTAAGAGAGGAAAATGCGAGAGAAAAAGTGCCAAACAAGCATTTTCCTCTCTTAAATAAAAAAAAGGTATATAACCCTTTTTTTATTTAAGAGAGGAAAATGCTTGTTTGGCACACCCACAGGAGCTCGTGCTCCCGTGGGTAGTGTTGGGCTCGGCTGTTAGGCCCCTACCAACTAAAACCTTCCTCTTTCCGACCCCCATCCTTCCTTTCGGAAGTTTCTTCATCGGTATGTTTTCACGTACCGTTCTCCTCATGTTTTCACTTTCCTTTCACTGTTTTCACGTTTACTTTCAGTCTTTCTTCTGTCTGCTGTTGTCTTTCTATTTCTTCTTTTCTTGCCATATTTTTCCTAATCGTATCATGTATTATATTCCATTTTTCTTTATTTATCGTCATTATTATTATGTTGCCCGACGTGAGCCTTTCCCCGAGGGTTTCCTCCGTTCTTCGCCTTACTTTTTCGAAGTAGCTACATTTCAGGACTGTGTGCTCGGACGTGTCTCTCTTTTGTCCACATGCTCTGCACGCCGTGTCTTCGCTTTTTCAGATTTTGTAGGTGTAGCTCCCAAAAGAGCCGTGACCTGACAGGAACTGGGTCAAATAGTAATACGCGGTGCGGTGTTTACAAACGACCCTGGCAGTGGTTGCCTCCATTTAGCTTGCCATTCTTTCACAGTATGGTCCCTCGTCTTCTTTTCTAGCTCGTGGCGTGTTGCCATCTTCCCGGGCAAATAGTCTCACCCTTTCTCTGGCCAGCGCGTCTGCTGTCACTTGAACTACTTCGGTACTTACCGTTCTGTATCCACTTATTTAGTAGCGCTTTCTTTTGTGCCTTGTTCAGCCTATGCTTATACTTTGCTACCGAGGCAGCTGTATGCCATATCGGAGCTCCATATAGTAGAATAGACTGAACTACTCCATATAGCACCATCCTTTTCTTATATTTGGGCCCCCTGAAGTTTGGCAGTAATCTCTTCAGGGTGGACATCCTTTCCTTCGTCTTCTTTGCGCAGTATTCGACGTGTCTACCAAACCTTAGTTTTTCGTCGATTATCCCGAGGTATCTCATCTCTTTTTGATGCTCTATGTCCTTTCCTCTCACCCTGAACTGGATGTTTCTTGGCCCTTTCAGAATTATCGTTTCTGTCTTTTCGGCTGCTATTTCAATTTATGGTCATCCATCCATTGCGCACACTGCTCTATTGCATCGTTAGCTCTTTCCATCAGTTGTTTCTCATCCATCCCTTCGACTAGTAGGATGAGGTCGTCTGCGAAGGTGATCGCTGTTATGCCTCTTCCCCATTCTTCTTCCAGCAAGCTATCCTACATTATATTCCACAGTAGGGCGCCTAATACCGATCCCTGTGGTACACCCAGGCTCAGTCCTTGCCTGAGTCCCTTCTCTATCGTGATTTCTGTATCTGTAAGGCTACGATGTTCCGCAGACCTCCCCCTATTCATGATAGCCTTCCACGACGCAGTGTTGAAAGCGTTCTTGACGTCGATTGCTACTGCCGCTGTCTACTTGGCCTCGCTTGGTTTGGCTCTATTTACTAACTCTTTGGTTGCTTTAGGGTTAGATACCTATAGGATCATACGAAGAGGAGAATCTACCTAACGAAAGAGTAGAAGATTTGCCAGTTCAAATAAAGTTAGATAGCGATTTTTCAAACATTAAGATACTAAAAATCGATCATCTTATTCAGTTTTTGTTGTGTTAAAGTTTAAACTTTAGTGATGAGGCAAGAGTAACAACAAAAAGTTTAAATGAAAGTAGATAATATTTCTCTTTAAGAAAGCGCCTGCACCAACTAACGGCCAATCAGAGCGATATGCAAGAGATATAGCGTATACTTGCATTTATCTATGTATCTCATTGGGTATGTTCTGACTAAGTCAACGATTACAATCGCCTGCAAGCGATTGTAAACTGATCGCAGAATATGGCTCTCGCCACGATTAGATTATTAAAACTGTTGACAAATTTTTTTGGCCTCCATTTTCGTTTGTATTGTTTACAAAAGATATAGCGTGCAATGTAAAAATTATTGTTATTTTGATATAAAAAATTAATTAATGTGATGAAAAAAATGTAAATATATTATATTTTCTCTGTATAGGTACTTGTAAACACACTTGATCACAATCACAATACATGAATCGTGTCCGAGAACAAATGGTAAACGATTACAACCGTTTGCAGGCGATTGTAATCGTTGACTTAGTTAGAACATACCCTTTGAAGTCCGCCTCTAGTTAGTATATGCTCGAAGGTATAAACAGTTTGATAAAAAATACAGAAGTCCATCAATAAATAAAATTTAATAATTTAAAAATAATAATTACAAGAAATGATAATTGGCAATTCATTTATTATGGTGAATATCACGTAACATGTTGTGTATTTGCGGATATGTTATATCTTTAGAATTTGTGGTTATAATATATTAAATATGCTCAATTAATAGTTTTTCTACTAATTAGCCAATTAATGTTTAAATACGTCAATCACATGATTATCAGGTCGTTTACTTTTCTCTGAGAATAAAAGTGAAGGTAAAGATGTTTTATTAAATTTGTGTATTACAAGGTTAACTAATTTAATTCATTGTGTGAAATCTTTTTTATTCAACCTTGGGTTTCATATTCGCAATTACATCTTGAACAAATTTAGTCTTAAAAATAAATACAGATAAAACAGAACCAAAAATGGCACCAAACCAATAGACTATCACATGTTCCAAGAATGTATGTCCATCACATCCCAATTTCAAAGAAGTCGCTAATGCTGGGTTAAAATAGCCCCCAGAAAAGTTAAATGCTAAAAAAACATATTTATTTATTTATTTATTTGTACAAATATATTGTCACATACGATGATAGGGTAGTTTTACTCTACTTAATAATTTAATAGTTTTATATTTTATTATATTATTTTGTATTGTAATCATCCATGTCAAAGTCAGTACGTTAGATCTTAATGCGAGCTTAAAAAGTTTAATTTTTATTCTCACATAGAATATGAATTGGCTATAAAAGAGCATTGTTGAGGTCGCACTCGAGGAGTCCGGAATCTTAGGTTCTCTGTAAGAGTCACCCTGAGAGGTGTCTCTAAAACAGACCCTTGAGCTGGCCGTTGTGAGTCTTGGCGTATTTTCTTGAGTAAATGTAAATGTGACTACCATTTAGTTTTAAAACAATTCCGGGTTAGTTTCAAGCTGATCTGGGAGTGCATACAAAACCTCAATGAACTGGCTAGACACAACAAGGTCTTCTTGGAGTGGGTGCCAGTGCATAGGGGTTTTGAGGGCAATGAAATCGCGGATCTTCTGGCCAAGAAGGGAGCGAATACACGATTCATTGGTCCATAACCTGTACCGGGAATGCCTAGAGCCTGGGTAAGGACCAAAGTCAGGAACTGGGTCTGGCAAGAGTCGACCAAACACTGGAGGGCTGAGGCAATGGAAGCTGGCGCTCAAAGGCTACTCCAAAAAACTGACGTCTGACCTACTTAACCTTGGCAGGAGTCAGATAAGAGTACTGGTGGGCCTGCTCACTGGGCATGGACCATTCAGACTACACCTTCGAAGGATGGGGATTCTGACACAGGAGCCCACCTTGTGCCGACTGTGCGTCATAGAAAATGAGACGGCAAGTCACATTCTATTTGAGTGTGAGGCCTTGGACCATAAACAGTTCCTCATCTTCGGTGACGCGAACCCTGAATTCTATCATCACCTTGAGGAATTATTCACAGGACTCATATCTCTTATAAAGGGAACTGCCCTGTGGCAACAGTAACTCAAGGGTAGTCATCCAAATCCTCAAGAACTTGGGACACCTGGATTTAAGCCTACCTGAAGATCAGCGGTGGTGATGATCTTCAGCTGATCAAACTAAAGTCCTGCACGCATGGGGTGCATGCAAGGACTCTTGGTGCCGAAACTGGTCACAATATTCCCATAGGAAGCAGTGTTTAAAACATACAGCTCCACAGGAGAGACCATGCTAGGTTTATTTAGATTAGATTAGTTTTATTTGGTAAGATTGGTTATTGTATTCAGTTATTCACATTTTAATTATTTATTGGTATTGCTTTGTTAATATATTTGTTGCTTGTTTCCTATTGTTTACTTCATCTTCCATTTGGTTAGGTCTCTGCTTTCAGCAGGATACCTACCAGGTGGTTAAATAAACACGACTTGGGTAGGAAGTACCTCCAGTAAAGCTACCCCTCATCCCAAAATACTAAAACACATCTATCCCCAGGGGTTACAATAGCTATTGACCAAGTTAAGAAAAGAAAAATAATCAATCTATTTGTCTTATAATCAAGATTGTTTTACCTGCAACTACCATCATCGTTCCAAAGAAGGCATCAAAATAATTTCCCAGTTTAGCTTCGGTTTCAGAAAGAAATTTTGAAACTAATCTACAAAGACAAGTTGCAGCAGCTTCAATAAGTACTCCTAAACTCATATCCACTTGCAAATCTGCTGTACAGTCTTCATAGGCTTTATCCAAATGCGTTTCAACAAGCTCAAACGACCATAACACTTGAATGTATCTACAATTGTGTATGTTTAGAATCAGTAAGTAATTTGTAAATATTTGTTTACCTGAATGTAAGAAGAGCCCCCATAAGTTGGGATGCAATTATCATAGTGGCTGTTTTAAAATTTTTACCTCCTTCGATTACCTCTTCAATTGGATTATACGGACAAGCAGATGCTTCATCCCATTGTGTACTCCAGTAAATTGTTAACAGGAAGAGGTAGATTGCATATGCTGATATTCCCCAATTATCGGCAACTATAATCGCAAAAAAAATAAATCCATATATTTGTTAAATTTAAACAACAGATTGTAAAATCGTGAGTGCATACAACCACATGCTGTAAGGTTTGGGGAAAAAGTCTCTTTTATTGGCTTTCCACTGGGCCCAGGTAAGGGGTGACGTGAAAGACTCTTTAACCTAATGTTGTATTAATGGGATTTCTCTAGTCTGCAAAACGTACCGCAAGGTAATCATACGGCTGTTTTTTCTTTAGCAGCTTAGGAAGGCGTATTAATAATGACTATAGTATATTTTTAATTAAGCTGATATAATAAATCATTCTCGTCGAATTTTAATCCCTTAAATGGCTTAAAGTGAACAAATATTTCTACCTGCATGTGGACTGGTTGTTTTAGTCTTTTTCATTCCAAATAAAACCCACTGAAATGGTTTTAGTGTCACTCTTGTCGACCCACATTTTATGTAATATATTACCTTGGTTGATCCAAGCCTCATCTATGTAGAAAATACGATGATTTTTGCTACGAAAATCTATGATACTCCTAAAATAATCTCTTCTCCAGAACACAATTTCATTACTTGCAGTTAATAAAGAATTTTTACCCCGGTTTTCAAATCCATTGTACTCCATAATTTACTTCTATTCATATTTGGTATATCTTCATCCTCTTCGACGACCTTTAGCACTTTACCCAAAGTTGGTAATTCTTTCTTAAAATAAAATTGGTGCACTTTCCTTTTTAAAATATACAAAACACTTTCGTCCAGCTTATTTTTAGTCTTTCCTAAAAACTGGAACAAAGTTCGAGGATGCACTTGAAGAAGACATATTTTCATTAACAATCTTCTTGTAAACTACTGTCAATATATCTAGATGAATAACCTGGATATGTATAAGGTTAGAATTCCTTACTTAAAAGCACATGATGCTGCGACGTAAATATAAATAATAATCAGTTTATACAAGGGCAAAACCGAAGTTTAGACAATGTGTTTCGCTCTATTAGAGCTCATCAGTACAGTACTAATGAAGAGACATCCCCGGTATAGACTGGCTGATATTTGTTGTTAAAAATTTTTGAAAGTTAGACACAATTACATCCACTCTTATACATCAGACTATAGTTATTAGAAAGGATAAAAAAATCGCAATTTCCTATTGTCTTTTTCTTTTATATTAAACAATTTTGTAACTGAATACCTAAAACGTAGGTGTCTATTAAGAACTACATTTTAAATATTTAAAAATTTTGAAATCCAAGAAATTTATATTCCAACATTTTATTCGCACGCCTATGAACCTTCACTAATGAAGGACACCGTGAGAGTTTTATTATACCAGCTTAATAAAAATAGTCTATAATAGTATATTACACTACAAGGGCAGAAAGTTTGAGATTCCTGCACTGCGCGCCATGATGCCCGAGGCGAAACCGTGGGCATCATGGCGTGCAGTGTAGGACTCTCAACTTTCTGCCCATGTAGTGTATACTATTTTTCTTTGTACTATGCCGAAAGTGTGTTAAAAGATATTGATGCCTGCCCCGACATTTGCAGTGACAGTGACATCAGTGCACGAATAATTTCTTTCAGCCCGCTGTCTGCGCGACATTAACGCGGCATAAAAGTTAGGCGTTCTGCCGTAATATTAAAGCCGGAACGACGTACTTTCGGCATGGGGCAAAGAAAAAATATATCTTTTAACACAGAAGGTAATTTCCTTCGTACAAAGAAAAATAGTATACACTACATGGGCAGAAAGTTAAAAGCCCTGCATTGCGCGCCATATTGCACGAGGCGAAGCCCTTGTAGTCTAATATACTATTTTTGTAGATTGGGCGTATTAATTTAACTTACCAATTATCAGTTCATAACAGGCAGCACATAATTCTACAGTAGCTATGAATTCTAATATTAAATGTTTCGAGAGTCTATCACTATCCCCAAATATTAATTTCACTATTTTTCTTGATAACGATGCTAATACTAATGTCAAGATTATATATAATGTTGATATAATCAATGGATTTATACCAAAAATATTTTCGTTTTTGCTAAAACATTAATGTACTTATTCTAACAATAAATTGTTAGTTAATGATTTTTGAAATAATATTATTTTAGGTTAGTTGCGAAAATATATTTTTACTTACCTATATCCTAAAATACCCAAATTTTTTAATGTTTTCCTGGTCACGCGCCAAAATGTTTTCTTTGTTTTTTTAACCATTGTTTTTCGTTATAGTTTGATTTCTTTGTTTAATTTTTAATATATATCCATAATTTTAGTGTCTTTGATCTGATAATAAAATTAAAATGCTTGACGATTCTGTTCAATTTAAACCAGACTAAATACAAACTAGTGATGCGCTTGCAAAAGACTAATTATGTGTTCTCTGAAGCCAAGTTTCTAGGATCGTTCTAATTATAGATACTCAGAGAGAAATTTTTCAAAATTAAAAGTATTTAAAAGTAGTAGCAGTGGTTACATCTATGAACTTTTGTTTAATATCAAAAATACCTAAACATATTCTGCTCTGAATTAATGCAGGATATGGCAGAACGAAAGGGGAATTATTAAATGGATAATACTCGTTGATAGTATCGAAATAAATCTTGTATAACCACGTGTGTGGTTTATAATTACTATTCCCTTCTCCGTCCAAAGCGGTCCCTTATATATGAAATTAATTCCTTCTAGAAGCATATCCACAATTACATCTAAAACAGAACACTCTCGAATTATCTGATCGATCGAAAAGCCACTAGAATATTCGAAGATTTTAAGAACGCGACTCACTCACACCGCTGTCTGGGCGACAGGTCCGAACCGACTCGAATCAGTATTTATATATGCATGTATAAGAAGTTATACAGGAAAAAAACAAAATATAATCGAAATATTAGAAAAAAAAATCGTACACCTTGTTAAAAAAATGAGGAAATAATGAGAATAACCGAAAAAACGAATAAAGAAATTAGAAAAAATCTTTGTCCGGAATGTAGTAAAATCAGAAAAAGAAGAAAATATCAACAGCAAAACTAGTAAAAATGTAAATAAATAGATTTGGAATACAATCGAAAAATTTAGAAAAAATAAAAACGAAAAAATAGAATATATGAAAAACTAAAAACCAAATTTTGTAAAATCGATGAGGAAAAATGGGAAAATGAAATTCTTGTTTAATAAACGGTACGAAGTTCGCCGGTACAACTAGTTGTTAATAATTTATTGGTACATAATTAAAAAACACAAATTACATTTAAACCGATTTTTATTATCCTTAATCCTTTACTATTTACATTTATGGCCTGTTACTGTTGTTGTATCTATTCAACGGCGAAACTATCAGTTAAATTAGAATGGTCAGAATAAATATCAAGCAAATGTTAAAATGAAAATATATAGGTAGGTATTAAACAAGTTGAAATTTCACTATCAGAACCGCATAAAAAAAACTAAAATGTTGAATAGCCAATTTCATGGTGTCGGTTTTTCGTGACGGTGTGCGCTCGGTTTTTCGATCGATAACATCTTCTATTATTTGGGGATCTTTTTGCAAATAAATAAAAATTATTTAACATGTTTGAAAATCCCCTTGCTTATGTTGTTACTCTTGATACAGAATATCAAATTTGTCATAGGCCGTCTTAAAAATCTGAAAATGTTGAATAAATTTTATAATCAGTTTTTTTTCGATTAATGAGAATCGACAGCTTCATCGCTGCGCGATAACAACACATTGTCTTTGTAGATATTCCGTTACTTAAAAATAATAATCTTTAAGGAATTTTAATTTAGAAGCCCTATAAACTTCCTTCAGAAACCGCTACGAACTTTTACCAAAATCACCCTCATCTAATAGCGGATTTTGAATAATTAATCAACAATCAACCACGTAAATATTTAACGAACTCTCTAAAAATTGCAAGAAAGTTTGAGTTTTACGGTTTGAAAGTTTCCATCTGGTCCATTACGCCCGAAGCGGTGCTTTATGCCATTACCAAAACCCAGTCATTAGTTTAATGTATGAGAGAAACGATAAAGACCACGTTTACATAGCGACCCGACAAAATTATTGCATTATCTACAAAAAGGGAGGGCAAGCACCAATTTTCATATAAATAGTGAAGAGAGTGAAAATGTTGATGTAGGATAATCAATCTTTAATCCTTTACGGTTAATATCCTTCATAGACAATAGCAATTTGTTTCTCTTTAGTACGTGCCAAAATAATTGTTTCATTTTAACAATTTTCAAATTTCCTTTATGTTTTATCATCTGTAACGGTATCTATTCTATAGGAATTCCATAATTCGGGACGATATGTCTTAAAATTCTTTTTCCTTTTCCTCCAATCTAGACTTGGATGGACCTCTTCCAATACATTCTGAAGCACCTAGTTTTCCAAGAGGTTAAACACAAAGGAATCAGATTGTTTGACGTACCAACTGGTAAAGGGACGAAAATTACTAATAACGACTAGAAAATGCAGATAATTTTACTGCAATATGGCTCACTACTACTAATTCTCACCGATACTTGAAGAAGTAGATCAATTTGTCTATTTGGGAGCAACATTCACAAGAAAACCGGATACAAAGGAAGAAATCAAAGCAAGACTGGGAAAGGGAAATAAATGTTTATATGGTCTAAACCATCTCCTAAAAAGTAAATTAATAACTAATAAGCTAAAAATTAGATTGTACAAAACGGTAATAAGACAAACAGTTAGGTACATTTGCTTGTAAAACTTGGATATTAAGAAAAGCAGTTATAAGTGTATAGAGGACCTCAACTGAAATCTATCAAAAACGGAGAGAACAAAGTTTAAAACAAAGATAAGGTTCACGAGAAAGTATCGGATTTAATTTAACTTTGAAAAGGTAAATAGGGAAATGGGCCAAACAAAGTTTTAAAATGCTACTGAATTACTGAAAAGAGTAATTTGTAAATCTACAGAATGGGTATTTTAGTTTGAAATAATTGTATTCCAAAATGTATTAAATATGTTATTTCCAGTATCAGTATAGTTTATAATATTTTAATCCGTTTCTAATGCATTCATTATGAAGGATTTAATACGCTATAATAAATTCTGTCGAAAACTGCATCAATCTATTTGAAAAACTCTACAATTGCATGACCAACACCAACGATCGTTCGAATTGAAGTATAGCGAAGTAGATACTTAAAAAGTTTCGGAATAAAATGAGGAAGTTCCCAAAGTGGCTTAGTTTGCTGGACCATCGGTGCATTATCAAGTCTAAACTTCCAGCTAAGTCCATCACAATGCCCTGTAGAGTTATTTACCTCTCGACTTTGGGGATTAAGTTGACGGAAAGACTTTGTAAAAAGTGTCCATCATTTGAGAGTTAACTTCCAAGTGTAGGATATCAAGTTTTTTTACAGTGACGGCGGATACAAAAGACATAGAATATTTATTCATGAGTTATTACTGTATATATAAATATCAATAAAAACTGACACTGTGTTAAGTGTTTTCTTGTGTACAATATGTGATAGATTTTATAGAATTTCGTAATTGATAACCCGTCTCGATGTTTATTACCAAAACCCTGATTAGTTTAAAACGTGCATATGCTAAAATAAGTTTACCTAACCTTATGACTGGTAGAGCACCATTCCTTTGTTTTCGAACTAATTAGGTTAAAACAGGGTTTAAGAAAAACAAATCGTAAAGAGGTTGAGTCTGCAACTCCCTTGTAACTTTTCGCTAATTTCAAACACAAAAAATGTATGTTTTTAGCTATTTTGAGCCCCTCGAGCTCAAAAAAGTAGTTTTTGTGCTGTTTCAATCTTATGAGCTAAAAAAATGGAAAGTTTTAAAAAGCTATAACTTATTTACAAATTGAGGAATTTTGATGTTCGAGTCAGCAATCGAAGCAGTTTTTTTATTGCTAAAAATGTTATCCTTAATACAAAATTAGTCAGAAAATCTCAAAGTTATTGGACGAATCAACCAATTTTGATTTGATTTGATTGATTAGCGATATCATCATCTTGAAATTGTAAAACATTTAAATTTACTGCAGTTAGTATTACAGAGTGTGTTTTAGGTATATTAATCATAAGACCACTAAGGCATAAATTAAGCTACCATCGTCATCAAATGTTAAACCAAAGAAGTCAATTCTACACAAGATGGTCATCAAGCCTTATCGTGCAACAAATAACAAACAGTGATTCGCAGTTATTCCGTTTTAAACAAAATGCGAATTTAATTATTTGAAAAAGTAAGTCAGAAATATAGTGATTAGCAAAACTGTCTTGGTCTTGCGAAAAAGCAAGACTAAGACCAAGACCAATACTTCCTTGTATTTTCATGAATTGCTCCCTTTCCATTCCCCACTTAGTCTTTTAGGTATTGTTCTTTACTAATCTGAGCATTATAAGCGGCAATAACTTCTTTAGGTTCTAATTGTTTCAGTAAGACACACTTTTTAAGAGGCAATAATGATTATATGACTATCACATTTTCTTATATAGTTAGCAATTATTTTTTATATTTTATTGTTCATTGCAAATTCTCTGCATATCGTAAGAAAACACAAAGGATAAGTACTTTCGAAATTACTGCCGGTTATACTTCTCTCTTGAAATTGTCATGACGAATCGCACCCTCAAAGGTGTTTAAATAAAATTAGAACTTTTGTAATAAAAAGTTTTATCACCAAATGGAAAATATTAAAATTCCTTGAAATTCGTAAAGTGTAGAAGCATATACAACCCTCTGGAGTGCACTTTTGCCTTCTGGTGTTGATATCTAAAGCTTCCGCCCAAACACGGTTGCCATATCGTATGAAAGAAGTTGTTTTTAAAAGTTTATAAGTTACGGCAAGAGTTATAATATTTGTCACTAACTAAGAACTTTTTTTACGGTTCTTTTGTGTCAGCTAAGTCAGCTTATTCCTAATTGGATTTGTTGAGTCGAACTAAAAGTGAATTACACGTCGGTTAATTAAGACAAAAGCAAACTGTGAATACAAACTTGTAAACAATATAAAATTTTATTAAGGTTAATATAGGCAAAAATTAATAAAATATAACTTAGGTTCCATTCTTGTTACTAATATTTAGCCATAAAATATTCCAAAGTAACAAAAAACATTTTAGCAAACGTTCAATATTTAGTAAACATCTTAACAGATTTTCTGCTTTGTTTAGGTTGTCTATTTCTAATTCTATTCAATGAGCCACAATTCTGTTAAAATACGAGGTTAAATCAAATATTAACGAAACGTTATGTTTTTGGGTACAGTAAATTAAATTGTGAGTACACCTTATTATTCTAAATAATCTTCTTTTCTATTGACACATTTTACCCTTCCGAATTTCTACGCCTCAATCGTCGTTGGTTCTTCTTTAAGTGGCCAAGTGGTCCCACAGCGACACATCAGGACTGTAGGGTGGATGCTATAGTGTCGCCAATAATTTTTTTCTTATTTTTCTCGGGTCAATGCAGTCAATAGCACTTCTTATAGATATGTCTCGCCTTTCTCGTCACTAGACCAGTTTCACTTTATCAAGCAATTTACAGTAGTGCTCAGAATTAATTGTACGACGTTTATAGATAAAATCGATCAGCAATATGCCTCTGCAATTTCAAAAAATCGTTGCAAAAACTTTACAATCAGAGAGACGAGTTTTGGCTTCGGCAGTGCTGCTTTTTCAGGTTTTCCCCACTTCTTGCTTGCCTGTTAAGACTCTGGGGTATAATAGATGACAAATCCCCCCTCTCAGTTCTATATCGTGCCAGAAATCTATCACACACTGCAAAACGGTTTGCCTTTTGATCTTCTGCCAAAAGGCGAGAAACCCACCTTAACCAAACTTTTCTGAAATGATGGATTGGACACTCCCAATCGATATTTTGACATATTATGCAGCAATTACCGAGATTCTAAGGCGGCGGTCTTCTTCAAACAACTCAGGGATCGCATTACTGTTTCTCTCAGTGATGCTTTGCCGTGGTTGGCGTACAAGGGTCTTATTTTTCACTGACTTTAGGCTATCGAAAATTTGTTGGTGTAAACTCGGGTCCTTAAAAGTGTTTTTTCAGCAAACTGTTTGGTTAATTTTCGTCAAAATTTATCTGCTTTTACGCTCTCTTGTGACAAGAATTTCATAATGATGCGTTGCTTAATAGACGTATGAACTTTTTGCTTTGAAATGTTTCTAGTGACAGCTGATCTGTTTGATGAGTTAAACGAACTAACTACCTTTCACTTTAAATTTCCACTCACTATAGATCACCATGTCACATTGCTTTCTTCACGTCAAAAGTGTTGGAAAGGATAGTCCTGTTAATACTTGATTTACCCTCATATAAGATATTGACTTATACCTACTCTCATATTTTTTTAAATAACATTTGTGTCTTATTCCTATTTGTACCGATACTTTTATACTTGTTGGTCAAAATAGGCTTCTATTCTGTCAAAATGCAGGTCAGAAAGCCTCGAAAAGCTCACTTATTTTTTAGTTGTTTCTAGTATTCTAGTGCCTGGATATATAACCTCCTCTTCTACTGAAATTTCATGTCATATATTAGTACGTTAGACTTTTACCTACTCTTTAATTTAACGACTACAATAATGGAACATTAAATATTGATAATATTACAAAGACAAATACGAAACTTTTAACTAAGGAAGTAAGAAAGTTATGAACGATTATTTAGATTTGTGTGAACTGTTTGTATCCTCTAATTTTTAATTGAATTTTGTAGAATTTATTGTTGAAACACTATAAACAATCTAAAAAATTTTTGATTATTTTTAGAAGTAGGAAAAGACGCTAGATGAGTACATATTTCCACATAAAGTTTGGAAAGAAAATATAAGTTTTAATGCTATAGTTTAAAATTTAAAAGAACTAATTGTTCGAAATTTTCACTGAACAGCTGGAAAGAAAGTAAAAACTCTCTGAATTTGTTTTTTTCATTCTTCATCAAATCTAATTATAAAAAAAGAATTTCCATATTTCATATTTATAATTAACTTCTTGTGTACATCTAAAAATTATCCTTATTACCATTTGAACTGTAAACATTGATATCTGCGCTTAATGACATCCTTTACTTTGTGCGGCATTTGGTCATCCGGTGTAGCGTGAGGGGTTGCTGGCAAAATCGAAAATAATGATCTAGTTGCGTTTGCTTTTGATATCAGACGTCAACTTCATTTTAGACTGTTCATTTATTCTGATATCAAAAGGATAACGGATATAAACATCAGGAAATTGGTATTGAACCGAAACCATCACTGGAAAGATGTTTTTGTTTCCTAATAAAGTCATGGGCGGGTTATATCCAAGTAATTTTATTATACAAAGTTTATTAAAGAAAAATTTGAAAGAAAACACAATGGCTATACCTATCCACTATAGCGGCTCCCAAAACCTCCGAGTAATGACCACAGACCACCCGCCACTGTTACTCTCCTTTTAATTCATAAATAAAAATAAAACCTCATCGCCTTTAAAATGGTTTAGCAATTTTAAGTAGCGCATCAAATTTTCAAACCTTTTTATGGGCCCTTGGCGAAGGTTTCTGTGGTTCCCTTCGTCCTTGCCAAATGGAAGGTCTCCACGACGAAGGAGACACGCCACAGCGTCAATATCCCGACCCCACATTGCACCACGTGAGTTACACCTCCACACAAGACTCACACACACACACACACACACACCAAAAGAAAAAAACTATTTAGGTACGTTTAAGCTCCATGGATGGCAAGAAGATGCAATAACAACCGAAGAGGCTATCCAACGTGCTACGAATAAAGAAATTTGTGAGAGCGGGGCCGAGGACCGATACTAACACCATCCACATACTCCTATCCACTCCCTGAAAAGGACATAGGGTCCCCAAATACAACATTCCTATAAACTTTCTTTCATCTCCCCAACAACTTCTTGTCTTGTCTTGTCTGTCTTGTCTTCAACTTTAACAATCGCGCATAATAATATAATTACCTATTAGGGGGGGGGGGGGGGGGGTACGAAGCATTAAACCTTGTGCAGCAAGATGAATTGCCATGCAACTTTTTTGCATTCGATTCAAAAAAGTGTGAGGAGATGAAAATTGCACTTTTTGTGCATAAGAAAAATTTATTTTCAAAGTGCATCTCAAAGCGATAATTGGAACTCGGGAAATATCGACGAAAATAAAATCAATTTTTATACTTAGGGGTTTTGGGGGTCGTTGAACACGAATTTTATGACGGCGATGGTCTGCGAGGTACCTGGTGCCCAAGGTGGAACTCGTAGCCTGCACTTTTAAGATACATATATTCATTCAAAATCAGTCGATAATCATTACTCGGAGGTTTTGGGGGCCGCTGAGCATGAATTTCATAGTGGCGATGGTCTCAGAGGTACCTGGTGCCGGGGGTGGAACTTGTCGCCCGGAGTTTTATATTATAATCATTCAAAATCACTTAAAAAGATATCTCAACATCATATATACTAATTTCGCAATAACAGATTTCTTTAACTTAATTTTAAATTAGTGTAATCAAAATAAAATATTTAAATAAATTACCAGATTTAAATTTCAAACTTTTAATATTATTATCAAACTAAACAATCTTTTATGTTGTTTTTTAGACCACTAATTTTATCTCTGGTGCATTCTGAATGCTGTTGAAAACTTTTCGTAAACATTAAACTTGTATAACAAGATTTATTTACATGTTTTACATGTAACTATTAGGAGCCCTTTATCCACATGTTCCGGGCTTAAAGAGGTATTGGGTTACAATTCTTGCCCAGCAACCACCTATATGGTAATATGATCCCTATTAGTTAGACACATTAGTTTGGCGGTTGGAGAGCAGTTAATTGGTGTCGGTATCACAATTGAGTTTTATTTTACAAAATGTTTCAAAGGGAAACTGTATTCTTTTCGTTCCTTTTTTTAGTAAAGTAAATAAGATAACCAGTATAAAAATGTTTTACCAAATAGAAAAAGGGACCACACGACCAGAAAATTATTTTTTATAATTCACGTTCACAAAGTTTCTATTTCGACACTAAAAACAGTATCAAAATAGATTCATTGTAACACTGTTTTTGGTAACTTTTTGTTTTACACAATTGGTTGCACTGCACTGATTTTCAACGAAAGAGTTCAGGTAGTAAATCAAAAAGTATGTTGTAGTAAATTATTAACTACATTATCAGCGTTATTGCTAAATTCGGAATATTTTATACAAATTTGACAAACATTCTAATTTAAAATCATTAAAACTGACAAGTGTCAAAACTGTCAAGATTCCCAACATAAATAAATATCTCGAAAATCTCTCATTTTATTTTTTTTATACTTTTAAAAGTTCATTATAAAAAATAGTATGTAACACTCGAATTACAATGACGGTTTGTAGTACTCGTTCTTTGCGAAACTCACCGCTTCGCGATTCGTTTCACAAACTGAACTCGTACTACGAAACCTCTGTCATTGTAACACTTGTATTACAATATACTATTGAAATTGTTCTTAATAATAAAAAACTATGTTGGAAGTAACACTCGTTTCTTTTTTTACGTATTATCATGTTCGGTTCATGATCTTTTACAAGGTCTGTCGCAAAGTATACAACCAGAAAAAAAATTAAGAAATTTTATTTCGGCAAATGTATCTTTTTTTCAAAGTAGTCCTCTTTAAAGTTAATACAGTGAATTGCATTGTCCACAAGTTTTTCGAAAGAAGATTTTAGCGCATCGGGATATTCTTTAAAATATTCTTCGACGCTCTTTTGGATAGCCTCTACGTCGGCATACGTCTATCCCTTCATGGGCAAATGTAATCTACCTAACAACAAAGTCGCACGGTGCCATATCCGGAGAATATGAAGAGTGGTTGATGGTTAACAGAACTTAATATAGGCTCTTTCTTCGATGCTCATTTTTTGACCGAAGTTAAAAAGGTACTGTCACTTTGAGCGCGATAATTTGGCATGAAGTGGATCGATGGTCATGAAATTTTGACAGAACATCAATGTATGTATGTATGTATTATGTATGTATGTATGTTGGAAAAACCGAGGTCATGTTTGTTAACTGCCCGTCCACACCAATCACAATCAACGACAGAACTCTTAAAGAAGCTGATACTTTCAAATATCTAGGAAGCCAGATTACCAAAAATGGAGACATAACCTGTGAAATTAATACCCGTGTAAGCGCTGCAAACCAAGCATTTGCTAGACTGTACCATCGAGTGTGGAAACCTCACAATCTAAACATCCAAACCAAAGTCCAGATCTACAGTACTATTGTCCTTAGCACCCTCCTGTACTCATCTGAATGCTGGACCGTGAAAGCAAAACACATACAAGCATTGAACTCTTTTCACATGCGATGCCTTAGAACTATAGCAGGAGTAAGCTGGAGAGACATGGTTCCAAATGAGGAGATTCTAAAACAAACAAGTATGATGAAAATGGAAGAAATCATCCGGATTCGACGCCTCCGATGGGCAGGCCACCTCAGCCGAATGAAAACTGACCGTATTCCACACCAAATTGCCTTCTCTCAACTTAGAGAAGGGACCCGAGCGCAGCAAAAACCCAAGAAGCGCTGGACAGACCTCGTCAAAAATGATCTGAAGCTGTTGAAAATCGATGAAAGGGAATGGAGAACAACAGCATCGGACAGAAACCTCTGGCGTTCGAAAATCCACGAGAATATTCAGCAGAAACATGAAGAAAATCTAGAACAAGCTGTCCAGAAAAGACAAGAGCAGCATGAGGATCAAAATCAGTGGGACTGGAAGTGTCCACTTTGTGATTTTAAAAGACTAGGTAGCAGAGGCCACCAATATGTAAATTCACACATTTCACAAGCTCACAAAGATAGAATTCCCATAACACAAAACAATAATGCTCTGATTGGTGAATTTTGTGGCCATATATCAAAATCCAAAGCTGGGGTCACCAGCCATATAAGACATCGCCACCCTGAAAGTAAACCAAACCTATTAAAACCAATCAAGCTATCCCGAGGCGAAAACACAACAACCCATCCCGCGAGTACGCAACAAACATCATCACAACCAACAACAGCCATTGATGACTATCCTGTCCTGCATGCAACCGGCAGTTTAAATCAAAGGCAGGACTCAAAAGCCATCAACGGGGAGCATCTTGCAGAGGAACAGTTCAAAGCCAGACAACATCGGATCAATGAACGTCTAATATCATGTATGTATGTATGTATGTATGTATGTATGAACAGGTTAGGGGTAACAGAAACACCTGCGACCTCTAAGATCTATTGTCTCTCCCTTTTTTGCTATATTTCTGATCATTTCCTCAGACTTATAACAGCTCTTCTAGTCCTATTTTCCTTAGAAAGTTAAGGATATCGTTGGGTTTTAAGTTAGGTAGGTAGATCTTCCTTTTTCTATTTCGTATGACCCTAGGTATTTGACCCTAGAATTACGTAATGCAATGCATTCTGAGAGTATGTGTATTGAGGTTTCATCCTCTACCTCACAGAATCTGCAGTTTGCTTCATCTACCAATCTTAGTTTCTTCATGTGTCCTCTTAATCGGCAGTGCCCGTCTAGTATTCCTGTTATAATATGAAGGTTATAATACTAAGATTAGAGATCTCTTCTGGTTGTAGTTTCACAGGAGCGTCTTTGATTGTCTTAGTCCTTCTAGATCTTTCCAGTACTTGGATTTTTCGCTATCCACTTTTTTCCTTAGTTTTTCTAAGATTGTAGGTACTACTGCTGATTCCACTGGATGGTTCTGGTCCCAGGTATGGGGTTTTAGCTCCTTCTTTTTCCAGCTTATTTGTTGTTTCCTTTCTTCTTCACTGGAACCCATAGAAGGGTAACAGTGTTATTCTGTCGTAGTTCATTTAATTTGCCTAGGCCTTTCCAGACCATCTTTGAACTGATTGAATGTGAGTTCAGAGCTTTGATGGCTGCTTGACTATGTGACACAGAACATCATTCAAAGATGTACCTATCGAACTATACCCCCATTAACATATGACGCTACTAGTATCAGATCTTTCTTTATTTAAACCCCTATTCACTTTGCAATAGACCTCCTACTGTTGTTTTTACCTTTTATAGTTTTATGTAAAGTTGCATTTTTAACACGAAAAAGTATGTCATTTTATCGCTCTAACTAAAGAAAGTAAAAAAAAGCTGAAATTCCAGCTCCTTAGTTGTCGAATACACTTTATGTTATTATACCTAAATGATTTTATATAGACGTTTCCGCATAAAATTATATGAAGTTTAAGATTTAAATTGAAAGCCAGAATCACTAATTCAGTAATAATAAAAAAATAAAAGCTCCAGTTTTTCGTCATTTCTTTTTGAATTTATTCTATTTTACCAATGACTAATTCAGCGACCTACTGAAAATTGAATTGGATGTTTCCGTCTCCGTTGATGACAAGGGTATATTGCAATCGTTTTTTTAGAGATCTGCTTTGCAATCTCCAATTCCTTTTTTTCTTCACGTAATTATTTTACTGTGACTTTCTTAAACTTCATTTTTATTTATTTGCGATGATTAAATACTGATAGCTTTTTTATCTACTTAAAAATTAATATTTATAACTTAAAGTTAACAGTTTACTATTTCTTAATTATTTACAAAATTTCAAATAAATAAGATATTATATATTTAGAGTATTAATTAATATTTGTATTTAATTGCATTATTGAAATGTTTTAAGCAGCAACTTTATTTTAAAAAATATTTGCTTTTAAGTGTGTTTAAATGGTTTTAAGGGTTAAATAGTTAATTTTAATATTAAAAAACTGATTACAATATTTACCTTATACAAATAAACATTTAACCGCATAAAATAATTTCCAATTTCTTTAATAAGGGTTAGTTTTCACCCCTTCAAAAAAAAAGGTCACCTATAACTTTTAAAGTTGATAGTAACATGAAATTAGTTTGAAATCAGAAAAATTGATGCAATTTTAAAGTGGTCAGAGGTATTACCATATTTTTAGCCTCAATAAATGGACTGAAGGTTCTTCTGTAGTTCCTGTTGAATAATTTTTCGGTCTCTGGTCTAACGGTTTCTTTTTGCAAGGAATGACTAATTATTTTAGTTCTTGATATTATTTTTTGTGAATAAATTCTTAAAAGTAGTAAAAAAGTTTAATTTGTGCAGTTTTTACTCGGTGCCCTTTTCCTTGATACAGAGAATTTTGTCATATTACACTCGATTAAAATTTGAACCTAAATTAACATGTGTAGTTTTTTGTTTGTAATTTGAAAACAAAAATTTAATGTAAAGTGATTTAACTAACAAATTTGGGAATTTTATTTAAAATAGTTATTTATGATATAAGTGCTAAAAGTGAGATTTTATTTTGTGAGAAGGGAAGTTTGAGGCACGACGCCGTAGGCGGAGTGCCTCATCCCTTCGAACAAAATAAAATCCCTTTTAACACGTATATCATACAATATTTTTTCTACGAACGCTAGTAATAGTCCAAATTAACGCTTATTATTATTTTTAATAAATAAATTGATAAAATGTATCTAATTTCATCTAACTTACCTACGAAATACGTTGCTAGGACGAAGAAAAAATCGATTTTTGATTTGTTTTTAACAGCTTGCGTCAAACAAATGTTATAAATTCTTATTCGATGATGGAAAGTGATCAAGAAAATGAATTTCTCCCGGTGGAAATTGAAGAAGCTGCTAATAAAGCTACCTTTGAATTATTGCCTAATAAGTCAAAGCGACAGTATGAGTTTTCATACGATCGTTTTCTGAAGTGGTGTGATCAAAAAAATGTTAGAGGTAGGGAAACCAGTGAAAAAGTGCTGCTCGCTTACTTTGAAGAAAAGTCTAAAATATGGAAATCATCGACACTTTGGTCCAATTATTCTATGTTGAAAGCGATGATGAATATAAATAACCAGGAGATAAGCAGGTATTACAAGCTTTTCTTAGCAGTGCTAAAAGTAAATCACTTTTAGCACTGGTGCTAAAAGTAAATGACATTTAACACCAGTGTCGTAAAAAGACATTTTAGACACTGACAGCACGCGTTAAAAATTCCACTTTTAGTGACGTTTGTAGAAAAAAATTATTATTGTATTTGTAGAAGTTCAATAAAATCATTTTAAATTTGTAACCCCAAGTTCACCCCTTGCTCGCCTTTTATCTACCGACTGCTTGTTAGCATGGATTGCCAAATAAATTTCCGTCTGTGACATGAGAAATTTTTACAATATAGAAGCCATATACACTTAGTCCAGTTATCAACGGTAAAAAACTGTAAAACTGTGAAGTTTTGAAAATTAAGACCGATTTTTAAGGAAATTTATACTGACCCTCGTTTTTAAAAACTATTTTTTTCCAAAACGGGCTTTAGCAGTGAAAACTATCCCTTACTACAAAAAAATTAAAAGCTTAGAAGACACTTTGTTAGGTATTTTCAGATTTTAAAGAAACTTGACGAATTTAACATAGGTATCCATCATGATTATTCAAATAAGCAAGGACCATTTTTAAACATAGTCATTTAATTTTACATTATACATACGGTTGGTTCAGAAAAAAACAAGAATTTTGAATTTCACGGGCTCAAATTTTTTTTCCTTATGTTGGGACACATGTCCCTAATAGTAGACAAAATCAGCCATCTTTTATTGTTATTAGTTTGTGTTTGACGGACAAAAAGGTTAGACGTGTTTTGGTATACTTTTCTACTATCAAACAAAATGGATCAAAGAATCTGTTTTAAATTTTGCGTTAAAAATAAAATGAAGGATGCCAATGTATTTAAAATGCTGACTGTGGCATTTGGTGAATCTACTTTGAGTAAATCAAAAGTGTATAAATGGTATAAACGCTTAAAAGAAGGCCGATAAGACTTTGATGACGATAACCGCTCTGGACGCCCGAGCACTTCAACAACTGATGAAAACGTCAAATCAGTGAAGCAAATGGTTTTGGAAAATCGTCGAATTACTATTGGAGAAGCTGCTGAAGATGTTGGCATATCAACTGGATCATGACATGCAAATGTATTGGATGTTTTGGGCATGAAACGTGGTGCAGCGAAGATTGTTCAAAAATTGCTCAACTGTGACCAAAACCAACGTCGCATGAATATCGCTCAGGAGCTGTTTAATTCCGCCAACTACTATCCAGATTTCCTCAAAAGGATTATAACTGTTGATGAAACATGTGTATAATGCTATGACATTAAAATCAAAGCCCAATCATCCCAATGGAAACGGCCAGAGGAGCCAAAACTGAAAAAAGGACGTCAAGTGAGGGCGAATGTGAAGGTTTTACTTACTGTTTTCTTTAATTACAAAAGCGTAGTGCATCATGAATTGTTGCCACAAGGTCAACAAGGAATATTACTTGGAAATTATGAGACGTTTGCGTGAAGCAATGCGACTTAAACACAAGGATTTGTGGGAAAACCAGCCATGGATTTTGCACCGGCATATTCACCACTACAAGTTCGTGAGTTTTTGGCAAAAAAAAACACCGTTATCATGCCTCAACCACCGTATTCTCTGAACTTGGAAGTTTAAGTTAATTGATGTAACTCTATAAACCTTTGACATACAGGTTGGATAGATACCCCATAGATGGCACTATATTTTGATCTCTAGATTATTCAATATATAGGTTGTGGGTAAACACAGAAGGTGGTGTTGCATTTCGATTTATAAATAAATGTATAAATGACAAAATAAAATATAAATAGTATAAAAAATTGCAAAAAAAAGAAACCAAGAAAATAACATTCTAAATCTAAATTAACCAAAATCATATCTTATATATTTCAACAAGCAATTCCTACCTAATTAAGTACTATGACGCCACCGTAAGGTGGCGCAGTTTATATCAGATATATTTAAACGAGCAATTTTTACTTAAGTACCAGGACGTCACCGGAAGGTGGCGCAGTTAATATCTCATATATTTAAACAAGGAATTTAGAAAATATGATAAAAATGATAAAATAAGAGAATCACTTATATCAATTTTGAAAAAATGAAAAATAAGAAAAAGTCGTCATTGTTAGGTGGTACGAAATCATTTTTTTGATAAAATTATTTTTTACGTTATGCATGAAATAATGTTTAAAACACGTGTTTTTTTTCAATGAAAAATGCACCGTTTCAATCACTGATAACACGAAAAGTATAAATTTTAAAAAAAGCTTAGAATTGTTCAATCTATCGACTTCTAATGTTATTTTGATTGAAAAAATGTTTTATTTCCTAGTTGGGATTGTTTTTATCTTCAGAGCAAAACCTGTTTTTACCTAGTGTAGATTTTGAGTACGTTTATAATTTTTTACCGAAATCCAAATTTTCAAGAAAATCGACCTTGATTCTCAAACTTCCACGGGAAAATGGTTGTTGACTGGACTAATTTTCCAAACAAACATTTGATTTTCACAGGGTACCTTCTGTATTATTTGTACCAACTGCTAAACTAGTTGTGTCGTCAGCGAAAGTAGCTACTTTCACATCAGACTGCTGGGGTATGTCACATAAATATATATAACAGGTAGAGCACGGGTCCTAGCACACTGCCCTGTGGGACTCCAGCTTTAATTTCCTTCATATCTGAATATGCATCTTCCTGTTTTACTCTAAACATTCTTCTCATTATATAAGACTGGATAAGGTCGACATACTATTTCGGGAGTATTTTTCTTATTTTATTGATCAAGCCGGCATGACACATCTTGTCGAACGCCTGAGCTACACCAAGAAATATTGCTGAACAAGTCAGTTTTTCTTCATATGCTCTCTCGATAAAATCAGTTATCCGATGGATCTGGTCTATAGTAGAGTGGTTATTTCTAAAACCAAACTGATGTGACGGAAAAAGTTTTTATCTTTCTATTAATGGCTTTAGTCTTTTTAGAAGCAGTTTCTCAAAAAGTTTGGACATTATTGGCAGTAGTGATAAGGGCCTATAAGACGAGTCCACATTTGGGGATTTTTCTGGTTTAGGAATAAGGGATCTTTATGACAAAGACAATTTTAGAATCTAATTGGTAAGCTTGAAGATCAATTATGTTAATGTATTGGTCTAGAAAGGCAGCCATTGAGAAATGAAGGCTAGAAAAGGCCCAGGAGTGGTGGGAAACATCACCGGGCAAGCGACAAGCCAAACTCTTCATAAAGGGATACTCGGCGAAGTTTATTGCAGTGCTGCTATCACAAAGGCGAAATGATGTCAGAATGATTGTCAGTCTCTTGACTCTTGATTGTAGGCTCAGAAAACACATGAGTCAGCTAAACTTGGCAGATGAAGCCATTTGTCGATACTGCCAAGAGGAAGAGGAAACTGCATTTCATGTCCTATGCCAATGTGAAGGCCTTGCAAGGACGCGGTATCTAGTACTGGGAGAGGAAAAACCGGCTGCTCCAAGTTATGTGGAGTGGCCACTGTCAAGGCTATTAAGTCTCATTAAGCTGGACAAGGTGCTCTAATCCTATTCCACAGATAATGGGTGTTCACAATAGATCTGCAAAGGTCGCAGTGATATAGGCTAACAGCCAACCCCAAAAATATCTATCTATCTATCTATTGGTCTATATTAGGCTAAAATAATGGCAAAGATGTATTATTTTTCTGTAATGATTGCGAAATTTCTTTTAAAAAATTATTCAAAACATAATTTTTCATTAATGACTCACATAAATTTAGGATGTATAAGTGTGAATGATAAAATCAGTATTATCTGAAATATTCGTGATTGATCTTTGAATAGATTTTATAACATTATTAAAAGTTTGTTTGTCCATTTGAAACTTTTTATAACGGATGTTTTAACTGAAATTTGCTTTATCAATAAGAATTCAAATTGGTGCTTATCCCGAATTATTTTCTTTATACAATCATTAAAATATTCGTCATTAGAGTCCCAATATCGTTGAATAATTCGCGTTTATGTCGGGAATTAAAATCTTGCTTGTTCGTCATCATATCTTTGTACTTGAGGTTAATGGAGCTAGATATTTGTTTTAAAAGACTACCGTGAGTTTGGGATTCGCTTCGAACAAAAATCATTCTTCGAGTGTCATTATTATCGAAAAAGGTGTCCAGTATTCATTCCAGTATTAAGTCGTTGTTTTTTATGGTAATTTGTATTGTATGGGAATCCTATTGACTGCGCCAAATGTTAGATCTCAAATTTAAAAACAAACACAATATAACCTGTTTACATTTATTTACATCAAAGTAACTCAAATTCATCGCTATAACCTATTCCTCGTCTTTTATAATAAACGTATACATTAAATAAAATTACAAATATTATTATAACAGCAATTAATAAAGTAATAACAAGAATAAAATTTGTATTGTTTATTTTATTTTCACAGGGTATTCCTCCAATATTAATTTCATTAATTGATAAATTCAATTTATTGCTGTATTGAAAACCTTTTTGTCTTAAAAAATTAATTAATTTCAATAAATCTTGACATGAAAAATCGTTAGAGAAAATATCAAATAATTTTATCGAAGGCAATTTTAATGATAAAGAATTATAATCCAACAAAATGTAAATAATTTGAATTTAAATCTTTTATTGAGATTCTAGATACATTTAATATTTGTAATTCAAATAATTCATCAATATTTTCTAAAATACTGATTATTTTTGATTATGTTTCTGTAATGATCGCGAAATTTCTTTTAAAAATTTAATCAAATCTATTGGTGAAATAATCGAGTTTTTAAGCGTGAAAACGAGATTGCATCTAAACTATTATCCAGAAAGTTTTAAAGGAAAACATAATTTTTCATTAATAAATTTAGGATGTGTAAGTGTGAATGATAAAATTTAATATCATCTGAAATATTCGTGATTGATCTTTGAATAGATTTTATAACATTATTAAAAGTTTGTCCATTTAAATCTATTTATAACGGATGTTGTGACTAAAATTCAATATGATTTTAAATTGGTGCTTATCCCGATTAATTTTTTTTATACAACCATTAAAATATTCGCCATTAGAGTCCCAATATCGTTTATGTCCGGAATTAAAATCTTGTGTGTCCATCATTATTTCTTTGTACTTGAGTTTATTGGAGCTAGATAAAGACTAAAGTGAGTTTGGTCTTCGTTTTTAACAAAAATCAATCTTTGAGTGTCATTATTATCGAAAAATGTATCCAGTATTCATTCCAGTATCTTGTCGTTGTTTTTTATAGTAGTTTGTATTGTATGAAGATCTTTGTTAAAAAGTAATGTCTATTTGTCCTTTGATGTTCTAATTCTTCATAATAGAAAATTTCAATTGTACTATTTATAGAAATTATCTCAGATTGGAACTGAGAAGAGTTCACTAGCATTAGAGATGTCTGGTACTTGACAGTTCTTTCTACCAGGGGTTCACTGGGTGTTCCTTTCGTAGATTGCTATCGAGTGAGGACTTCTTGTAAAGGTTCTTTGATAGGTATTCGCCGCTACCAGTTAGTTTCCGTGTTCTGATAACGTTGACGAATCCTACTGACTGCGCCAAATGTTAGATCTCAAATTTAAAAACAAACACAATATAACCTGTTTACATTTATTTACATCAAAGTAACTCAAAATCATCGCTATAACCTATTCCTCGTCTTTTATAATAAACGTATACATTAAATAAAATTACAAATATTATTATAACAGCAATTAATAAAGTAATAATAAAGTAATAACAAGAATAAAATTTGTATTGTTTATTTGATTTTCACAGGGTATTCCTCCAATATTAATTTCATTAATTATTGATAAATTCAATTTATTGCTGTATTAAAAACCTTTTCGTCTTAAAAAAGTAATTAATTTCAATAAATCTTGACATGAAAAATCGTTCGAGAAAATATCAAATAATTTTATCGAAGGCAATTTTAATGATAAAGAATTATAATCCAAAAATTGTAAATAATTATAAGACAAGTCTAAATTTTCTAGTTTTTTTAAATTAATAAATACATCTAAATTTAATTCTTTTATTGAGTTTCTAGATACATTTAGGTAATGTTTGTAATTGAAATAATTTATCAATATTTTCTAAAATACTGATTTTATTAGAAGATAAATCTAATATAGATAATTTATTCATATCTTTAAATATATTTATAGGTAAGTTATCAATATTGTTATTAGAAAGATAAAGTTATGTTGAAGTATATAAACCATTCAAAGAAAAGTCCCTTTTCTAGAAAAAGTTGGTGCATACAGCAGCAACTTTTAACGTTGAATTTCAAATGTTTCTTCTGTAGGAACTGGGTTAACACTACCTCTTTGTCAGGGTAGCATCCTCTGGAATTGTTTTTGAATTGATTCTCTTGGTGGCGGTGACGGTGGAAAGTTATGATAAGGTATACTTATTGATTTACGATTATGTCTTCTTTTATGAGGTTTACAAAGAATATAATATTAAAATTAAAAATATTTATGTAGGGATAAGTAAAAGAGGGTGTAAGGATCTTTATTTTTTTTTTGTGAAAGATTATTGTTATTGTCAATAATGATTAACCTACAATTTTTATCTGTAAATCTTAAATCTAGAAACTTATCTAAAATATCATCAGTAGTACATCGTAGTTTTCTTTCTTCAAGTATAATCACTATTTGGTGTGATGTTGAACTAAATCGGTTTTAAAACTAGCACTTGGACTTTCACACAAGCTCGAATGGATTGTTTCTCTTTAGCCTTCTATGTACATTTGAATTGTCATGGAGCTGCAAGGCTTCATCATTAACGTGGAAGTGGAGTCTGTCTACCCTCATGTTTCTCTGCGAACCTCTTGATCTCTTCCTGGATTTTCGATTGTCGGCATCGGTAGGTCTCGATGGAGATCGTGGTTACAGAAGAACCATGGAGTATCAACAATGCTTCGCAGGACTTTGTTTTGAAATCTCTGGATTACATCTATGTTACGTTTTGCTACACACCCCTAGAGCTGTCTGCCATATATCCATAGTGGCTTCAAGATCTGCTTGTAAATCATGAGATTATTGTACTTTGACAGGTTAGATTTACTTCCAAACAATCAATACATTTTTTTAAATTTAATATCCAGCTCTGCTCGTTTCTTCTTGATGTGTTCCTTCCATCTGATTCATTCCTAGATATTGGCTGAATTGTGATGTGGTATAATATTATCAATTAGGATTATTTGTGCGTGTTGACTTTGGAGGTAAGTGAAGTCTACATGAATTGACTTAGATTTATTTATTTTTATCTTCCACTTTTTGGTCCATATGTTTATTTTATTACAAAATGTTTGGAGTTTTTCTTTAGCTTCTGTATTATTTATACCAAATGCTAAACTAGCTGTGTCGTCAGCGAAAGTGGCTACTTTCACATCAGACTGCTCGGGTATGGTATGTCACATATATATAACAGGTAGAGCACGGGTCCTAGCACACTGCCCTGTGGGACTCCAGCTTTAATTTCCTTCATATCTGAATATGCATCTTCCTGTTTTACTCCAAACATTCTTCCCATTATATAAGACTGGATAAGGTCGACATACTGTTTCGGTAGTATTTTTCTTATTTTATTGATCAAGCCGGCATGCCACATCTTGTCGAATGCCTGAGCTACATCAAGAAATATTGCTGAACAAGTCAGTTTTTCTTCATATGCTCTCTCGATAAAATCAGTTATCCGATGGATCGGCTCTATAGTAGAGTGGTTATTTCTGAAACCAAACTGATGTGACGGAATAAGTTTTTATCTTTCTATTAATGGCTTTAGTCTTTTTAGAAGCAGTTTCTCAAAAAGTTTGGACATTATTGGCAGTAGTGATAAGGGTCTATAAGACGAGACCACATTTGGGGATTTTTCTGGTTTAGAAATAAGGGATCTTTATGACAAAGACAATTTTAGAATCTAATTGGTAAGCTTGAAGATCAATTATGTCAATGTTATGGGTTATATTAGGCGAAAATAATGGCAAAGATGTATTATTTTTGTGTAATAATTAATAATTAAAAAATTATTCAAAACATAATTTTTCATTATAATGAATTTAGGATGTACCTATAAGTGTGAATGATAAAATCAGTATTATCTGAAATATTCGTGATTGTTTTTTGAATAGATTTTATAACATTATTAAAAGTTTGTTTGTCCATTTGAAACTTTTTATAACGGATGTTGTGACTGAAATTTGCTTTTTCAATAGGATTTCAAATTGGTGCTTATCCCGATTTCTTTTCTTTATACAATCATTAAAATATTCGCCATTAGAGTCCCAATATCGTTTAGTAATTCGCGTTTATGTCGGGAATTAAAATCTTGCTTGTCCTTCATCATATCTTTGTACTTGAGGTTAATATTTGTTTTAAAAGACTACCGTGAGTTTGGGATTCGCTTCGAACAAAAATTATTCTTCGAGTGTCATTATTATCGAAAAAGGTGTCCAGTAATCATTCCAGTATTAAGTCGTTGTTTATTATGGTAATTTGTATTGTATGGGAATCCTACTGACTGCGCCAAATTTAAATACAAACACAATATAACCTGTTTACATTTATTTACATCAAAGTAACTCAAATTCATCGCTATAACCTATTCCTCGTCTTTTATAATAAACGTATACATTAAATAAAATTACAAATATTATTATAACAGCAATTAGTAAAGTAATAACAAGAATAAAATTTGTATTGTTTATTTGATTGTCACAGGGTATTCCTCCAATATTAATTTCATTAATTGATAAATTCAATTTATTGTTGTATTGAAAACCTTTTTGTCTTAAAAAATTAATTAATTTCAATAAATCTTGACATGAAAAATCGTTAGAGAAAATATCAAATAATTTTATCGAAGGCAATTTTAATGATAAAGAATTATAATCCAAAAATTGTAAATAATTATAAGACAAGTCTAAATTTTCTAGTTTTTTTAAATTAATAAATACATCTAAATTTAAATCTTTTATTGAGTTTCTAGATACATTTAATGTTTGTAATTGAAATAATTTATCAATATTTTCTAAAATACTGATTTTATTAGAAATATAGATAATTTATTCATATCTTTAAATATATTTATAGGTAAGTTATCAATATTGTTATTAGAAAGATAAAGTTCTGTTGAAGTATATAAACCATTCAAAGAAAAGTCCCTTTTCTAGAAAAAGTTGGTGCATACAGCAGCAACTTTTAACGTTGAATTTCAAATGTTATTTTTGTAGGAACTGGGCTAACACTACCTCTTTGTCGAGGTAGTATCCTCTGGAATTGTTTTTGAATTGATCTTGGTGGCGGTGACGGTGGAAAGTTATTATAAGGTATACTTATTGCTTTACGATTGTGTCTTCTTTTATGAGTTTTACAAAGAATAAAAATTAAAATTAAAAATATTTATGTAGGGATAAGTAAAAGAGGGTGTAAGGATCTTTATTTTTTTTTTGTGAAAGATTATTGTTATTGTCAATAATGATTAACCTACAATTTTTATCTGTAAATCTTAAATCTAGAAACTTATCTAAAATATCATCAGTAGTACATCGTAGTTTTCTTTCTTCAAGTATAATCACTATTTGGTGTGATGTTGAACTAAATCGGTTTTAAAACTAGCACTTGGACTTTCACATAAGCTCGAATGGATTCTTTCTCTTCAGCCTTCTATGTACATGTGAATTGTCATGGAGCTGCAAGGCTTCATCATTAACGTGGAAGTGGAGTCTGTCTACCCTCATGTTTCTCTGCGAACCTCTTGATCTCTTCCTGGATTGTCGATTGTCGGCATCGGTAGGTCTCGATGGAGATCGTGGTTACAGAAGAACCATGGAGTATCAATAATGCTTCGCAGGACTTTGTTTTGAAATCTCTGGATTACATCTATGTTACCCCTAGAGCTGTCTGCCATATATCCATACTGGTTTCAAGATCTGCTTGTAAATCATGAGCTTATTGTACTTTGACAGGTTAGATTTACTTCTAAACAAGCAATACATTTTTTTAAATTTAATATCCAGCTCTGCTCGTTTCTTCTTGATGTGTTCCTTCCATCTGAGTCGCACATCTAGATTCATTCCTAGATATTGGCTGAATTGTGATATGGTTTATCATTTAGGATTATTTGTGCGTGTTGACTTTGGAGGTAAGTGAAGTCTACATGAATTGACTTAGATTTATTTATTTTTATCTTCCACTTCCATATGTTTATTTTATTACAAAATGTTTGGAGTTTTTCTGTTGCTTCTGTATTATTTGTACCAACTGCTAAACTAGCTGTGTCGTCAGCGAAAGTGGCTACTTTCACATCAGACTGCTGGGGTATGTCATATATAACAGGTAGAGCACGGGTCCTAGCACACTGCCCTGTGGGACTCCAGCTTTAATTTCCTTCATATCTGAATATGCATCTTCCTGTTTTACTCTAAACATTCTTCCCATTATATAAGACTGGATAAGGTCGACATACTGTTTCGGGATTATTTTTCTTATTTTATTGATCAAGCCGGCATGACACATCTTTTCGAACGCCTGAGCTACATCAAGAAATATTGCTGAACAAGTCAGTTTTTCTTCATATGCTCTCTCGATAAAATCAGTTATCCGATGGATCTGGTCTATAGTAGAGTGGTTATTTCTGAAACCAAACTGATGTGACGGAATAAGTTTTTATCTTTCTATTAATGGCTTTAGTCTTTTTAGAAGCAGTTTCTCAAAAAGTTTGGACATTATTGGCAGTAGTGATAAGGGTCTATAAGACGAGACCACATTTGGGGATTTTTCTGGTTTAGGAATAAGGGATCTTTATGACAAAGACAATTTTAGAATCTAATTGGTAAGCTTGAAGATCAATTATGTTAATGTATTGGTCTAGAAAGGCAGCCATTGAGAAATGGAGGCTAGAAAAGGCCCAGGAGTGGTGGGAAACATCACCGGGCAAGCGACAAGCCAAACTCTTAATAAAGGGATACTCGGCGAAGTTTACTGCAGAGCTGCTATCACAAAGGCGAAATGATGTCAGAATGATTGTCAGTCTCTTGACAGGACATTGTAGGCTCAGAAAACACATGAGTCAGCTAAACTTGGCAGATGAAGCCATTTGTCGATACTGCCAAGAGGAAGAGGAAACTGCATTTCATGTCCTATGCCAATGTGAAGGCCTTGCAAGGACGCGGTATCTAGTACTGGGAGAGGAAAAACCGGCTGCTCCAAGTTATGTGGAGTGGCCACTGTCAAGGCTATTAAGTCTCATTAAGAGGGCAGAGCTGGACAAGGTGCTCTAATCCTATTCCACAGATAATGGGTGTTCACAATAGATCTGCAAAGGTCGCAGTGATATAGGCTAACAGCCAACCCCAAAAATATCTATCTATCTATCTATTGGTCTATATTAGGCTAAAATAATGGCAAAGATGTATTATTTTTCTGTAATGATTGCGAAATTTCTTTTAAAAAATTATTCAAAACATAATTTTTCATTAATGACTCACATAAATTTAGGATGTATAAGTGTGAATGATAAAATCAGTATTATCTGAAATATTCGTGATTGATCTTTGAATAGATTTTATAACATTATTAAAAGTTTATTTATCCATTTAAAACTTTTTATAACGGATGTTGTGACTGAAATTTGCTTTTTCAATAGGATTTCAAATTGGTGCTTGTCTCGATTTATTTTCTTTATACAATCATTAAAATATTCGCCATTAGAGTCCCAATATCGTTGAATAATTCGCGTTTATGTCGGTAATTAAAACCTTGCTTGTCCGTCATCATATCTTTGTACTTGAGGTTAATGGAGCTAGATATTTGTTTTAAAAGACTACCGTGAGTTTGGGATTCGCTTCGAACAAAAATCATTTTTCGAGTGTCATTATTATCGAAAAAGGTGTCCAGTATTCATTCCAGTATTAGGTCGTTGTTTTTTATGGTAATTTGTATTGTATGGGAATCCTACTGACTGCGCCAAATGTTAGATCTCAAATTTAAAAACAAACACAATATAACCTGTTTACATTTATTTACATCAAAGTAACTCAAATTCATCGTTATAACCTATTCCTCGTCTTTTATAATAAACGTATACATTAAATAAAATTACAAATATTATTATAACAGCAATTAATAAAGTAATAACAAGTATAAAATTTGTATTGTTTATTTGATTTTCACAGGGTATTCCTCCAATATTAATTTCATTAATTGATAAATTCAATTTATTGCTGTATTGAAAACCTTTTTGTCTTAAAAAAGTAATTAATTTCAATAAATCTTGACATGAAAAATCGTTAGAGAAAATATCAAATAATTTTATCGAAGGCAATTTTAATGATAAAGAATTATAATCCAAAAATTGTAAATAATTATAAGACAAGTCTAAATTTTCTAGTTTTTTTAAATTAATAAATACATCTAAATTCAAATATTTTATTGAATTTCTAGATACATTTAATGTTTGTAATTGAAATAATTTATCAATATTTTCTAAAATACTAATTTTATTAGAAGATAAATCTAATATAGATAATTTATTCATATCTTTAAATATATTTATAGATAACACATCAATATTATTATTAGAAAAATAAAGTTCTGTTAAATTATAAAAACCATTTAATGAAAATTCTATCAGTCTTATACGATTATTACTTAAATTTAATTTTTTTAATGAAGAATATTTAACAAAACAATCAGGTTTAAGATAATTAATATTATTATTATTTAATAACAATATTTCTAATTTATTATTCTCACTAATAGTTAATACAGGTTCAATATTTAGCTTATTATATGCTAGATTTAAATGTGTTACGTTTATTAAATATTTCAGATTTATATCATTTATATTATTATTAGATAAATTAATATTTTTTAAGTATTTTTTATTATTAAATACATTATCTTCTACAACTTTTATATTATTTTTACTAATATCTAAAACTTCAAGCGAGTTTAAGTAACGAAAATAGTTATATTTCAATATATACAGTTTATTTCCCTGTAAATTTATTGTTTTTAAAGATTTTAAATAAGAAAATGATTCATCTAAATCTACAATATAGTTAAAACTGAGATCAATATGTTTTATAACTGATGAAAAAATATTTGGTTTCATTTTACTTTGACTGTTAACAGATATATCGAAATTATTTATATGAAAATTTACACCTGGGTCATTGTTAACACAGTAAAACCCATTATTAAAAATTTTAATTGAGTTGTATGAGATATCTAAAATTTCTAAATTGTTAACTTCACACAATGGGATGTTTTCTATATCTATTAAATTATTTTGATGTAAATATAAAGATGTGAGTTGAGGAATTTCAGTAAAGGACCCCTTTTCAATGTGAGTAATACTATTGTTTACTAAAATTAATTCCTTAAGATTTGGAAAAGAATATTTTATTTTACTTAAAGCACTATTATTAATTTTTAAATACTCTAAATTTGTCAATATTTTTGATAAATTTCGGTTTGATAATGTTTGATTATTCTTCTGTTCCTGGTGGAAGAATCCCAAAATATTTTTTAAGATGCAATTGTCAATGGTTAGAGATGTTATGTTATCTGTTTTTATATTTTGTAGAAAATATGTGCTGTTATTTATTGAAATGTGGCAAATAATGTTTAAAATGTTTTCTTCCTCTTCATTGGTTTTGTTGTACATCTCTACACAATAAAGGATTTCCAATTGTACTATGATGAAAAACAGTTGACCGATGTTCATTTTCACCTAAAATATAAAACGATGTAAAAAAAGCTCAAAAAAATGGTAATAATTTTTAAATTAAACTAAAAACAATAATGAACGAAAAATATTATTTGTTTTAAGTTCATTTTAAACATTATTTTTAACTTTTTTATTCGATATGCACTAAAAGCGTATTTTTTTAACTAAACTGTCCGTCAAAATTAGCGCATCACTTAAAAATTCATTAAACTTTGACTATCAATAGAATACAAAAAAAAAACTAAAAAAAGGGCCATATTCATACTTCTTACTTAAGTCGTCCTCAACCCTTAAGTTTACCTTAAGTACAAATTTCATTTCATAGTCAACAAAGGAAGACTTCAACAGTCCTTAAGTATAAGGAACCCTAAAAGGTGACTTGAGCATTCCTTAACATCATTTTAGGAGTGTCATATGCGTGTTGAAAAGTAAAAGTGTTTAAAAAAGTGTTTATTACGAAGATTTTATTGACTTTGTTCAATTTGTGGAGGAAAATTTTGACTAAGTGTATTAATAGATTTTTTTCCCTTTCGGAATAAAATTTACGTTTAGATGTCATTTTAGTTCTTTCCAAAAAAAAATAAATAAAAAGAAATATTCAAAATTCACAACTACAAACAGACATCACTAACAGTCCTAATATCTTCCTCTTTCAGTTCTTTTTTGACATCTGTTAAACCGTTTACCTAAAACTTTATACAGAAGAGGCAAAATATTAAGGAAAAGAAGAAATAAAATTACAGAAATAGGCGTTGCCAAATACTCTCCTTATTTAAGGATTCATTCGTGAAGGCAGATCTAAAGATTGATTATGAATAGAAATCTTTAAGGCGACCTTAAGGCATCCCTATATAAGATGTCCTTAAGTGCACCTTTAGGCACCGACTATGAATATGGCACATTTATACAGGGCATTTAAACAGTGTCATGTTTTTTCTTCAAAGTTTAACGTATTCTGTGGACAATATCAGATAGTGGAGGCTTATAAGAACTACAGAGTGTTATAGCCTTAGGTCTCCTGAGCATTTTGCTTTTTTAAAAGTCAATCTAGAGGTATTCAACTTTTAAACATTTCTTGCATTTTGCCAATGAATATCTTCCCAACTTCTACTACGATTTTTTTTACAGCAGTATGTGGAGCAATTTGCGTCATTTATTGGTGACAATTTTTTATTAGTGAACGATAATGCAAGAACGCACACTGTAGCTGTTGTCCAGGCGTACCTTGAACCCGATGAAGCATGTTTGATACATTCTTGTAAAACGGTTGAAAGGACGAGATCGCGTTACCGCGTTTCAGCAAATCTCATAGAACTTAAGAATACCCTATATGCCTTTTATTTCTCAAATAAAAATTTAATTTCGTAGAAGATACAAAAAAGAATCAATAATGGGATACACTTCCTCTTGCACGGATGACAGCATTCATTCGGTTGGGTAAAGACTCAATTATGGTGGAGCATGTTCTAGTTCTATGAGATTGGCTGGAGTGGGTTCTTGTCCTTTCACCGTCTTCCAAGAAGGTCCCAAACATGCTCAATCAAGTTGGGGTAAGGACTTATTAGAGGATGCGGCAACAATGCAATACCTACCTCTTCAAGGTACGCCTGGACGATAGCTGCAGTGTGCGGTATAATATGGCTTTATCGTGCACTGACAAAAAATTATTGCCTTAATATATCGGTCAGCCGTGAAAGGTCCTCTTCTTATTACGTATAATTCTGTTCGTGCCCTTGCATTTATATCTTCCCAGATCATCAAAGAGCCTTCACAAAATGGATTTTTTGTTAAAAGATTACATAAAGCATATCGTTCTCCAGAACTTCTTCACACCCTCTGTCTACCGTCAGGAGAATGGAGAACAAATGGTGACTCATCCACAAATAAAACTTTACTCCAATCAGCAACAGTCCATATTGCAGTCTGGCTACACGATGGCCTCTGGTCAAAAGAGAACCAACTGCAGGTCGCATAGCTCTTAATTTAATTTCACGAAATCGTCGTTGAACAGATTTGTAAATTCCTAACTTGTCTCAACTGCATTCCAAACTGAACGCTTGTTATTACAATACCACAAGCCGAATATCTCTATTTGTTGTTATCCTAGGTCGGCCTTGTCCGTTCCTCCTAGCCTACGGATGGTCCCAGTTTCTGCAAATCGAGTAACAATTCTTGAAATTGTTGATTGGTTAACCCCTAAATGTCCAGCCACATATCGTTAACTAAAACTACTTCTTATTAGGGCTAATGCTGCCACAGCAATTTCTTCCTGACTATTCAATTTGCAAATTTTGCGTCAATTTGCAATTGTCTTTTAAAAAAGGTAACTGTTCTATAAATTGGGCTGATAGAAGTTTGACTATTTGATTCGAATCCAGATGTATTACCATGTAAATCAGTGAATACAAACAATGATAATTTTGCGCTAATTTTAATTAATAGAAAAAAAAGTGATAACTTTTAAAAAGTTGAATATCTCTAGAAAAATCCAAGATAAATTAATAAAAAAAAAAAAACAAAATACTCAGGAGACATGAGGTTATGACACTCTGTAGTCCTTATAAGCCTCCACCATCGGATATCACTCAAAAAGAGTAAATAAAATTTCGCAACGGGTCATTATTTAACTTTTTCAATACAGTTGAATTGTCAGTAGTAATAACCCAAGGACATTAATAATTGTTCGAAAAAATTTTATAACAGATTTCGAAAGCTTGTTGCTTGGAAACAGACCGACGCCGTAGGCGGAGGACGCGGAGGTCTGTTGCCTGTAAGCAACAAGCTTGAGAAAGTTGTTAAAAAATTTTTGAGCATTTATCAATGTTCGAGGGTTATTCGGATAGAAAATTTTTTGCTGGTTATATTTCATATTTTCTGTCATTGCAAAAGTCCATAAACGGTTTCCATACAAATTTTTTACTGTAAACAGTATTCTTTGGTATATTTGATTCGATAATTTCATTAATATTCTTTTCAGTATTACAACCATATCGTGACATTTTGAAATATTGAATATTTGAAATATCAAAATCGAAATGAAACGAAATGTAGGTATCCATAGCTACATGATTGAGTGAAAACAGCCCATGGGATCTGTTTTCAGTATAATGTTGGTTTTATTGGTTGTATTCAATCAGATGACCACAAATTAATTGATTTCATTGGATTTCTAATTGAGCAAAAAATTTTCAGTAGTAATAACCCAAGGACATTCATAATTGTTCAAAAAAATTTTATAACAGATTTCGAAAGCTTGTTGCTTGGAAACAGACCGACGCCGTAGGCGTAGGTCTGTTGCCTGTAAGCAACAAGCTTGAGAAAGTTGTTAAAATTTTTTTGAGCATTTATCAATGTTCGAGGGTTATTCGGATAGAAAATTTTTTGCTGGTTATTCTTTGGTATATTTGATTCGATAATTTCATTAATATTCTCATCAGTATTACAACCAAATCGTGACATTTTGAAATATTGAATATTTGAAATGTCAAAATCGAAATGAAACGAAATGTAGGTATCCATAGCTACATGATTGAGTGAAAACAGCCCGTGGGATCTGTTTTCAGTATAATGTTGGTTTTATTGGTTGTATTCAATCAGATGACCACAAATTAATTGATTTCATTGGATTTCTAATTGAGCAAAAAATTTTCTTTGAAATAAAATGAAAACAGCTCTATTAATCAAGCAAAGTACAAAAGTAAAAACGGGTTGTATTCAAAATGGTTGTAAAAGGCTGTTTATTATTATAGAAATATTAAACTCATTTTTAAGATGCGGTCGAAAGACTGGTTTAACTCACATCTGGGCAACAACCGGCCCGCAGGCCGAATCCGACCCTCTGAATGATTTGATTCGACCCATTTTGAAAAACTAAATTTAAAAAAATATAAGACTACTTATTTTATTTAAATATTTTCTATATGTTCTTAATAATAAAACGAACAGAGCGTTTTTTTTGACAGTCTTATAAAAAATGATATAAACGTAACTCCTGCCATGCTGTCAACGTGATCCAGATATAAAACCTGGTTTTGTGCGAAGGTTGGAATTCCTAACCCTAAGCATAGAATCTTGCGACATAGATATAAGTATTAATCAGTCCATACAAGGGCAAAATCCAACTGCAGACGCTATGTTTCAATTTATCAGAGCTCATCAGTACAGTAGATGTTATGTCTCTCCAGTCGCTAATGAAGAGACTGATATTTGTTGATTTTACTTGTGAAATTTCAATTCCCAAGTAGCGGTTAGGTTTGGCAGTTTAGTTGTGCCTTTGTATGGGCTGATTGATACTTATATCTATGTCGCAGTATTCTGTACTTAAGATTAGGAATTCTAACGCTCGCACAAATCCATTTTTTAATATCTGGATCACATTGACAGCATGGCAGAAGATACATTTGTATCATTTTTGATTATAATCACAACAAAATTTAAAAATTTATATAATTTTACTGATCGAAGTGTGTCACACCCTCAAAATCTAAGTAATATTTATCGTTACATCCTGTCCCATTAAAAATAATGTAAAGTACATACAATTATCAAAGTGGTTCATAAACTAAAAAAAAAACAATAATATTTCAAGGTTTGATAATTACACTATTTAACAAAAAACAATTCTATTATAAAATTACACAACTAATCATAAAAGAACAAAATTAAACGATGTTATTAATATTAACAAAAATAAAAAATAAGACTGTCCATTTGGGTACCAAAATAGCAGCAGAATTCGCTACTCTTTTTTTCTTCTTTTTTTTTAAATTGTAATAAATATGTTTAACTTTACATATGTTAGTGTAAGTAATAGTTCAATGGCTCTCTTTGTAATCTCAAGGATAGTAAGTTTAAACAAATTAAAAAAATATATAAAAACGTTATTGTTATTTTTTTATTGTATTACAAATGAACTTAAATTAATTCGAAAGAGTTTATTTCCAAGCCCACAAAATATCTTAAAGTTCTTCAGAATCTCCAAAATGAAACCCCATATAACGATTGGTTAAAAATTTTTGAAAGCGAAAGCTACTAACCAGTAGAGGAATTAAAATTTATGCGCTATTTTTACATTTCATCTTTTCTTTAATTACACAAAATATTTTTCATATCACATGCATTGAAACAGCTAGTTTTGTTCCCTGTTTTGCCAGTCGAAACAAGACAATTTCAGACCAATGCAACTATCAGGCAGAAACTGACCTAGGGGAGAAACAAATGTCATTATTTCAAGTCTGTCAGAATGTTTCTGACTGATAGATGCATTGGTCTGAAATAGTCTTACTTCGACTGGCTACAGAGATTAAAACTCGCTGTTTCAATGCATGTGATATGAAAAATATAGTGTGTGGCACGGGATGAAACAAAGACGATTTCTGACCAGGCGATGACATCCCTCGCTTAACTCGGGCTGTCAACTCTCGCCATAGTCAGAAATCGTCTTGTTTCATTCATTCAAATTATTATACGAATATTTTTAACAGTATTTTTTTGAGATATTTAAAAGAAATTGACTTTAAAATGTAACCGTTAAAGAGCTTTAGCTCCCTAGGGCAGCATTTTTGAATTAGCATTTTCTGAAAGAGGTCCTCAATTGATACTCCTGAATTGTAAAATAGTAAATTTTTGTACAGGGTTCTTAAAATTTTTAGATTTGTTTTTTAATAATACAACAATTTACTTTAATCAAAACAATTGAAAATATATTAACAATCAATTACCAAAATCTACTTTAATGTTTTTTTAACAGTCTGATCATAGAAAAAAAATATATAAATTACCCGAAGGAAATTTTGAGAATACGCTACTGAGGATGATACACTTTTATGAACATTCACAAAAATTAAAATCACCCATGTGTGAAGTGATATTTAACATTCGATAATTAAATTTTACTTTTGATTGATTGTTATGTAATATATGGGTCAGCCATTAAGCAAACTCTATGCATAATTTAACAAATAATAAGAATTTTTTGCTTTGACGTTTAGGAATATTGAACGAAAACTGTTTGGCTTTTATTGACACACTATTTGAAAATAAAATATATTTTTTCTGAAACCGCTTGGAAATGTTTAGTTTCTTGGATCAAATTCGAGCCGCAAAATACACTATTCCTGTATTTTAGTCTGTTGCTAGGCAACGAACTTTTCCGTACTCCGTACTGTACGGGAATATCTTTTCTCTACGACCATTAATGAATGTAATAATTCCGACTTCATTTTTAATAATAGAAAGTGTTCATTCTCACTCTTGAGATAGAATATTCATTCTGAAACACTTGCTTCTTATGTGTTTTGCATGTATTTCCATTCTATAACTAGTGACGGAATAACATTCTGTAATTGCTCAACAAAAAACAAAGATTGCCCTGCGAATTTTAAAACTGTCACTCAGTTTGTCAGTGCGACGTTCTAATTGTTTTGCTACATATTTCAATTTAAATAAACAGAATTTTTACATGGTCGTGGAGAAAATACAGTCTGTTACACAGTTAGAATAAAAATTCGATAACTCGTGGTTCCTCTCGCTCGCTACGCTCGCGTTCGGAATTCTCCACTCGTATCGAATTTTCATTCTAACCTTGTTACAGAAAATACTATTCCGTACTGTACGGGAATAATCCATAAAACGTTTATAAGCAAATTCATATTTTGCCTTGGATTTATTTCGCAATAAATTTAAAACCACATTAATAGTAGTGTTTAGTAACTTTGGAGGAATTTTGCACCTCTGGACATAATCGTCACTGTCCATTTTAAATATAATTTAAAATATTTAAAGCAATACCTATGTAACTATCCGAACTGACACTTTTGTGACACTTATAAACAATGATAAATAAACAATGTTAACGAAACGGTTTCATAAAAAAATAAGATGATATTCAATACAAACTTTTTTAAAAAAATTAAACCGCCTTTAAAAAATTTACTCTAAAAAGCCACAAATAAAATATTTATTTCTTAATAAAATTGGAACCAACTAGCCATCTGATTTCGATTTCCTTGAAGTCGGCTCCAATGGTTTATATCTTTGTAACTAACATTCGAAGTCTAGATTTAATAGCAAATATTAAAATAGAGGGTAATTTGCCATTGGAGCCGACTTAAAGGAAATCGAAATCAGATGCCTAGTTGGTTCCAATTTTATTAAGAAATAAAGATTTTATTTCTGGCTTTTTAGAGTAAATTTTTTGAAGGCGGTTTAATTTTTTTAAAAAAGTTTTTATTTTATCATTTTTAGTTGCTACTTGATTCATGATGTACTATTTTCAAAGACTTTCAATAACCGTGCAAGAGGTAGGTACTGAGTTTAATCCCCAACAATCCCGATATGTACCAATGTGAGTTTTTGGAGATATAAGTAAATTGTCTAACACCTAAAAACACGAAGCACGCACGGTAAAGGAAAACATCGTGATGAAACGTGGAATAAATTGTATGAAATCACCAACTTGCAGTAAGCAAGAGAATTGATTAAATGCTCATTCCTTCTCCTTGTGAGAAGAGGTCTTTGGCTTTAGAGTGGGACAGTAATGGGCTAATTATTATGTTTTTATGTTAAACATCATTATTAACAAATAAACTGAACTGCAGAGCTTATTCTGTTGATTTTTGTGGTATTTCTTGAAATATCTTCCACATTGGTGACAAGACCATAATCAAATTTCTATGGGACCACACGGACACTCTACTCTTTTGAATACAAAAAGATTTTTTCAAATCGGATTATAAATACTCGGTAACATATATAAAAAGAATAAGGTCAAACTGAGACCCTTCTCCTTATTTCCTGGAATATCTTTCACATTGATGACCAGACCTAGACCAAATTTCTATGGGACCAATGGGACACTCTACTCTTTTGAATGCAAAAAGAACTTTTAAATCGGATTATAATACCGAAGATATTCGCTGAACTGCTGATTTTTGTGGTATTTCTTGAAATATCTTCTACATTGGTTACCAGACCCTAATTAAAATTCTATGAGACCATACGGACACTCTACTCTTTTGAATACAAAAAGAATTTTTCAAATCGGATTATAAATACCGGAGATACTCGGTAACATATATAAAAAAATATGGTCAAACTGAGACCCTTCTCTATATTTCCTGGAATATCTTTCACATTGATGACCAGACCTTAACCAAATTTCTATGGGACCAATGGGATACTCTAATCTTTTGAATGCAAAAAGGATTTTTAAAAATCGGATTATAATACCGAAAATATTCGCTGAAATGCTGATTTTTGTGGTATTTCTTGGAATATCTTCCACATTAATAACCGGACCCTAATTAAATTTCTATGGGACCACACGGACACTCTACTTTTTTGAATGCAAAAAGATTTTTTCAAATCGAATTATAAGTACCGGAGATATTCAGTAACGTATATAAAAAAATATGGTCAAACTGAGACCCTTCTCCTGATGACCAGAACTTAACCAAATTTCTATGGGACCAATGGGACACTCTACCCTTTTGAATGCAAAAAGAATTTTTAAAATCGGGTTATAAATACCGGAGATATTCGGTAACATCCATAAAAAAAAAATAAAAAAAATATGGTCGAATTGATAACCTTCTCCTTTTTTGAAGTCGGTTAAAAATTTACGATTATATTTAATGCGATTTCAGAAAATATAGTATGTGTATCTCGTAGTAAAAGCACATTCCCAGACTTCAATGTTTGTTGGCCTCGGCTAAACGCCTCGGCCAACAATTTACATTGCCATCCAGGAACTTTTCCTACTAGATACACAATATACTATTCTATAAAATAAAACTAAAATAAATAAAAATTAGAAGTTGTTTGTATTTTTATTTTTCATTAAAAATAGGTTGCCTGTGCTTATTTTCATTAACCTATTTTGATAATTTTGTAATAAGTATAGATCTTATTTTTTTTCTTAATATATTAATTTTCACCAATTGATGACCAACTTTTATACTTTGGTAACGATTTTTTAAACCAATAATACATGCTTCAAATATTCTTAAAATATAAAAGGACTCGTCTTTTATTTTTATACACAGTAAAAATGAGATTTTTTTAATAATGTTAAAATGAAAAATCTACAAAATAAATTAAATATGTATTGATATATTAATAACAGTTTAATATATAACTAATTATATGTTTAAAAAAATACTAATCATATCGAGTGTTCTTTGTAGCAAAAAAAGTGTTTTCTGATGCTTCCCTATTCCAAATTATACAAATATAATGAAAAAGTAAAATATATGTAAAAACTGTATTTTACGAGAATTTGATGTTAATCTTGTAAATATTAGATGAAATTACCTGCAATTCGATCTTGACTGGCAAAATTCACAACACAATTAAAATGAAAGAACTCTTAAATAAAACCAACATTGTGTATCAACCGACGTATTCGTGCTGTTCGCAAACCATTAGTGTCTCATTACGTAAAAACTGCTGAATATTTAGAGATTACAATAATGGTAAAAATGAGTTAAAAAATATGTAATGCAAAAAATTTAATTATCTTATGCAGGTTCAACGACGCAGTTATTCATTTTATAATAATAAAATTATATTTGATTGTTTATTGTTATTCATTCATTTTATTTTGTATTTATGGTAATTTAAAAATATTTTGTACAGTGTTTTACAAAATGCAGAATTATTTAAATTTTAATAAAATAATAATTATCTTTATTATGTTTATTATGTATTATGTTTATAGAATATTTAAAGGTTATTTGAGGTGAATATATCTACTCACCAGCAGGAATAATGGGCACTTTGACCAAATTTAAAGTTTCATCTTTTTAAATAATTTTTTCAAAAATTTGTAGCTAGATAATGGAACTTTACAACCTACTTTCAAGGTTCAAAGAAAGGTCCTTATATGCTATTTAATACGAGAAAAAACAAAATAATGTTTAACACTCTGTAGAGTCATTTAACAGTGCAAGAAATTTAACAAGTAACTATGTAATAGTCAAGATAGATTGTATTAAAGTAATTTAATTTTAAACACATCATCAAACCTAGCTTAATTAAACAATAACACATAATAATAAAATCAGAAGCCAAAATTAATACAGAGTATTATCCTCTCGACCTTCCGTTGCCTCGGTAAAGGCAAAGTGGGGCGAGGAACACCATTGAGGACTGGCACATTGCTAAACTCATTCCTAGCGAAGACAAAGTAATACCTAGCTGCTCCCCTTCCAAATTACATACAATTTATCCAGCCCTGCTGCAGTGGGGTCTGGAGGAGCTCCTTAAACAGGGAGGGGTTTTATCACCTCTAGTGTGGGATATAGTTCTAGACAGCCTCATACACCGCCTCATTGAACATGACCAAATCTATATAGTAGCCTACGCTGATGACATTGTAATTGTGCCAACAAAAAAGCTTAAAAGCACCCTATGCAACAGAATGCAAGTGGCACTCAAAACTTTAGAGACATGGTGTAAAGAATAGTCTCTGTCTATTAACCCCCAAAGACAGGAGTGATTTTCTTCACGAAGAAAACGAAACCTAGGGGCTTAAAAGCACCCAGTCTTCTCAACGTCAAATTAAGCTTTGTTATAGAAGTGAAATACTTGGTGTTATCCTTGACAACAATCTGACGTGGAACTCACACATAGAAAGCCGAGTTAAAAAAGCATATATATCTTATGAGCAATACCATCGAACCATAGGACAGATCTGGGGATTATCCCCTAATCTACACGTCGATAATAATACCTATCCTACATATGGTGCTGTTGTGTGGTGGAATAAAGTGCAACAAACGACAGCTCCCAGAAAATTAAACTAGATCAGCATGTCATCACGTAACAGGAGCCGTGCGAACCACACCGACCAGGGCAAGTATTACTTGGACTCACTAATACTCAGAACTCACAGGCAAACCCATAGCTGCAGAAAAATTAATCAACAGGAACATCACAGACAGAAATTTAAATATTTGAACGGACTGTCGACAAGCACTACTGACTTTGAATAGACCACGTATTACTTCAAGTATAGTAGTAGAATGTCACCAAACTCTAACTGAGGCCAGCCAGAATAACGTGGTCACTCTAAGCTGGATCAAAGGACATGAGAACTCTAAAGGCCACCGCATTGCGGATAATTTAGCAAGGAGGGCAGCGGGCTACAAATATGTTAGCCCTCACCCATTTATGATGCTAACAATGTCCGCTGTTGTGAACCTTATCAAACATCTTTCTCACCAAAACTTTATATAGTGTTGAGATGAATAACGAATTCAAGACTGGCCAGAGAGTTATTACCTCTTCTTAGCGAGAAAACAGCAAGGCATTGACTAGACAAAATTTCTGAACAGCGGTGGGAATATTAACAGGCCACTGCTAATTGCGACAAAATCTCTTTAGGATAAAATTAGCACTCCAATTTTGGTCTGTAGCCAATTGAACACGGTTGATATAATTTTTTTTAGCAAGTTCTGGTCCTGTAGCAAGTTTTCTTGATATCAGATTTGCTGCATTTAATCTTTGTCTAACACTTACATTTATGACCCTTACATGCTCTTGTTGATTATGTTTTTGTACTGCTGGTAACTGATGATTTCTTAATGACAAATTTACAATAAAACGATCATCTTGATTGGAAGTCTTCCTAGGAAGACTGTTCTTGGACGTCTTCTGCATGAGTGTGTTTCGAGTAAACGAATGTAAATAAGCTGCACTGTACTTCGTCAACACCTAAATCTGTCGGCAACATAACTTGGTCTCTACCATATTCAACTGTCAAAAAAAGAGGAGTCTTGACGTTGTTGAGAAAATCATGAAAGCTGCCCAAAAAGAAAAAAGGTATCAAACTTTAAATTTGGTCCAAACTTCAAAGTGCCCATTTTTCGTGTCGATCAGTGTAGGTATATCACAATTGTTTTGTAAATAATTAGTAAATAAAAAGTATGTTTCGCATTGTTTTCAATTTAATTGTTTTTTTAACAACTATCCTAGATTGGTAAGTCATGCATAACCCTATAAAATTCTTGAAACCATAAATTGATAAAAAAGTGTGTGAGATCTTATGTAGGACTTTTTTTACCTAAAAATATCAATCAGAAAGTTTAATCCCATGCTAGGATAGTACCTAAAAGGCCGCTTAAATGGGTGTTTAAATGAAATATAAGAAATTATTTGACTGTTTTAATTATTCACTGCCCAAGGAATACAATGGAAAGTTTACTGCAAGCAGTTTTAATTTGTTTATTACGAAGAAGGGCATTTTGGATCATTCTTAATGTTTAACGTAAACCTTCTGAAACCACTTAATCTCCTAATCTTTCTGAGTACTTTCTTGTTCCTTGTCTTACGAGGAGTTACAGTTTCGAACGTCAATAAAGATCGAATTCATACAAATGTTATTAATGTAGCGTCTGGTGCCGGCTATCCTTTTAATTTGCATTCTCTTTCATGTTTTTATTTGACCAATAATTAAACAGCTTGTTTTATAATCAAAAAGCAGATAGTTCACTAATGAACAAAGTGAAAAAAATGTTTTGAATCTGGAGTCCGATCACGTATTGCCGTGATGCTGAATCCAAAACCCAATCCAAAAAAACTTCCACACCCTTTATAAGTCGAATTAAACATGCAAATAGTGTGCTCTTTGTAAAAGGTTCTGTGATTCTAATTTTTCCCTATTTAATAATAGGAAATAAAATATAAAGCTTCAGAAGACATCGACAGGTGTAACAATAACAAAAAAAATTTGAAACTGATACACTTCTCGTACAAAGTATTTCCTAGAATAAGTTATAAAAATATTTATCTTTTTTAATCTAAGTAAACTTTGCTACAAGCTGAAATGTAGAGACATGGTTTTGTCAAAAAGTAGATATGTCATGTGACATTTATTGACTTATATTTTAAAAACCACAAATTTAGTAAAAATCTATTTACGAGAGTAAGGTGAAAAGAAAGAAATTACATGTTGAATGTATGTCTGAATATCCTTATAAATGCATTCTAACTGAGAATTACTTTTTTCGACACTGACAAACACTAACATTAAGTCATTTTATTTTCGTATTTATATTGGTGAAGAATTGAACAAGTTAAGGCAAGATTGCAAGCACAAACACCACAAGTCGTATTTCGTCCGTAAGGGCTACCTTTTGAATAATAATGGAATATGTAGGTTTTTACATGAGCTTTTTAAAATATTATCTGCTCTACACACGCCAACGTAGACCCCTGTCGCGTCTCTCGTGGACCACTTAGGGAACGTCTATTATATATAAATTTTCAGAGCAATTACTCCGTTAGTAAACATTTGGGACCTCAGACAAACAATAAAAAAATGGGAGTTTTGAAGCATAAAAGGGAAAAAAGTATTTTATTAATTAATATTCATTTATTAGGTACGTATTCTAAACAATTTAGTTAAAAAATTGTAACTCTCTGTAGAGCCGAAACTAGTCACTACTTCGTTAAATTAATTTCATTAATTTAAATAATTATATATGTTACGGTTAAAGTATTTACTTAGCTAGTATATAAACTAGTTGGATAGTATACAAACTATCCAACTGCGTGGTTATTTTGATAAAAAGTCATATTTTCACTAAAATAGCTACGAGAAATGGCTGGTTTGTATGCTATCCAGATAGTTTATAAACTATACAAAATTTATCGCTAAAACACAAACCACAAGAAAATTACACAAATTAGCTAGCATTTTTGGCTAGTTTGTAAACTTTGGATAAAGTGTGAACCTGATATTGGTAGTAATACATAATAAACAACGAGTTGGTTATTATGTATTACTCAACAAACTTATCAATTCTCTTGGGTTAATTTAGTTTAGGACAGTAAAATCCTTAGTCAAAAATGGTTTCTTTATTCGTACAATACAATGTAAGGTTGTTACAGGTACCTATTATTACTTTAGAAAAAGGAAAAGAAATATAACTCAAATAATACCAGGTGACAAAATATTAACAATAAAATATGTCAGGACATTAAAATCACCAAACAAAAAACAGTATTACTTGTTAGAGCAAGTTGCACTGTTGTGGCACTTACTATTACATGTATATCCAGACGCAAGACATTTACACTTTTTATTCGCACAACTCTTCTTGCAGTGACATCGCACATATCCTTGGGTTGAACCCGATACTGAAAATTTTCCTGCAGCGCTTCGTAATGTTATTTCGGTGTCCGTCTTGACATTTTCCAACTTTAAAAATTGTTGCTCACATATTTCAAATTCGTTGCGGGAATAGAGCTGTTTAAGGACACCGTGAACAGTTCCAATTCGGTAAAATTCATCTTCTACACTCATTATGACGCCCAATATATTTTTATGATCTGACCGACTTCGATCTACATCTGGAATGGGTACTCTCATGGACATGCTGACAGTTCCTGGTTTAAATTTCTTGCGAGAAGTTTGGAGCATTTTTTGTGCTTGCCTTTTTAGACTTTCCTGGCATGAATCCCTTATCGCTTTAATATTGTTTTTATTCTGACAATGGTCACATACATTTTCTTCAGAACATAATAAGCATTTTTGTGGTAATGATTCATTGAGAGCATTTTCTGTTGTTTCAGTAGAGAGCAATGCCATTGCTTGTTCTTTAAATAAAACTGAGGTTTTATTGTTAACTTCGAGTGAAACTAGGGTTTCAGTATTATTTGCGGGTAAAACTGGGGTTTTAGTATTAACTTCGAGTAAAATTGGGGTTTCAGAATTATCTGGGCTATCAGTAGTATCGGGCAGCACAACCAGCGTAGCATTTTCAATTAAATCTAAAAGAAATTAGGTTGCATTGTGAAATAATGTGGAAATACTTTATAGATACCTACCAGACAATTGTTGGGCGGCCATTTCCTTTTCAGTGATGGTAGATTTTTTATCGGGTACAAAATTATTTGAAGGATGTGTATTTTCTTCCACCTTATCCTCGGTGTCATTACTAGAAGATAATAATGTTTCCAGTTCTTCTTCTGTACGTATGGATTTAATATTTGTGATAGAAACAGGGAGGTTATTTAAACCATCTCTACATTTTACACCATATAAAGCTTCATAAGGACTGCGTCCAATACCAGAATGAAAGCAGCTACAAAAAACAATGAACTGAGGTAAAACGCAACTTATACAAACACAGAGTCGCTGTTATATTCACCTATACTTACGCAAACAAAACAGATACAAAATTATGCCGCTGCGCCGTTTTCATAACTGGCAAATGAATTAGAAAAACACAGTTTCTTTTCTTAAATTTCAAAATGCTAGCCTACTTACCGATTTTTTTGAAATTGAACAATTTTTAAACCTTCGCTCCATTTTGTCGAGTTATTATCTTTTATCCACGACGCTAGCTTGTTCTCTATATCTTGGTTTGCTCTCTCCACTGAACCTTGTGATTGTGAATGTCTCGGTTTACCATGCACAATATGGCAGTCAGGCCACATTCCGACTAATTCCTCAATCACCTAAAAAAATCAAAATGTATTGATTTTGTTTTATTTCATGCACATAAGCAACATTTAGGGAATTTAAAATAAAGGACATGGCACTTCAAAATACATGTAAAATTCAAAATCTCAACTTTGGGCCCATTTTTCTGGTACACCCAGTAGAGCTAGGACTTTAGCGCAAAGGAAAAAAATTTTTTGATGTCAGCTACAACATCTCAAAAATACAGAGGGCCAAAATTCCCATAAAAAGTGCCATGTCCTTTCTAGCATGCCTTTTACCCTAATACCCACCTGGTTTGCAAATTCTCGGCCATTGTCGCTCTGCAACACGCAAGGGCTTCCTAAGTCTGCAAATACTTCTAATAGGTGCTCAGCTACTTCTTTAGCTTTCTTTGTTTTTAGCGCTTTCAACCTGACGTATTTGGTTAGGTGGTCTTGGTATATAGAGAATTGGTTGGTTTACATAACAACCAACTCGCGTTGGTTGGTTTACATACTAACCAACTCGTTGGTTAGTATGTATTACTACCAATATCAGGTTCACACTTTATCCACCTAATGTGGATAGTTTACAAACTAGCCAAGAATGCTAGCTAATTTGTGTAATTTCCTTGTGGTTTGTATTTTAGCGATAAATTTTGTATAGTTTATAAACTAGCTGGATAGCATACGAACCAGCCATTACTCGTAGCTATTTTAGTGAAAATATGATTTTTCATCAAAATAACCACGCAGTTGGATAGTTTGTATACTATCCAACTAGTTTATATACTAGCCAAGTAAATACTTTAACCGTAACATATATAAAGATTTTGAGTATTATTTCATGTAAAAAGTACCTAAGTATAGAAAATTGAAAAAGTTATTCTATTTGTTTATTACCTTAAAAAAATGTACAAATTCTCTAGACTCTAGAATTGGTTTATTAACTTAAACAAATGTAAAAATGCTCCAAACTCTCCTATTCAACGAATTTCAATGATTCAAATATTATTTGAAAGCTTAAATGCTCTTTTATACGTAAAAAATATCAAGTATTTCAAACACTTTTTATTGCGAAATCTACTTTTTCTATTCACCATCATGAAGACCTCAAACACCATCTTGATTCCCAAACCTGGCAAAAACCACACAAACCCTCACAACTACAGACCAATCTCTCTGCTTAATGTCATAGGCAAACTTTTTGAACTTCTACTCCTAGATAGAATCAGGAACTTTCTAGAAACAGCCGTCCCATACCTCTAGATATTCTGGAAGAGGACAGAAGATCCACAGCGGCTTCTCTCAATCAAGATTTAAGAATTGTAGACGAGTGGGGAAGAAAGAATCTTGTTAATTTCAACGCTTCCAAGACAAAGACATGTTGCCTATCCAACAAGAGGCAAACATGCGATCCATCCTAATCTTGTATACTGCTCACATATATGGGGTTTGGCGGCTCCGTCAAGGCTCGGAGTTCTTGATGCAATACAGAGAAGGGCAGTTCGACTAATAGACGACACCAGTATCACCAAAAACCTAGCCCCATTATCCCACCGAAGAGCAGTGGCTGATCTTTCCTTGTTTTACCGATACATAAACGGATTTTTCTCAGAAGAACTCCGCTCTATAATGCCTCCACTTGCCAGACCAGCCAGAGCAACGCGACGTGCCAACTCCATGCACCCTTATACTGTTCAGTGCCCGACATCGAGAACGGATCGATTCGATCGTTCCTTCATCCCCAGGGTCTCCAGATTGTGGAACTCCTTACCTCCCCACGTCTTCCCCACTCGTCCTAACTTGCAGGCCTTTAAATCTCAAATTAATAAATAACTTTTTCTGTCCCAATAGATGTTCTCGGTACATTTGTATTTAGGTCTATACCTACGAGGACATCCTTAACAAAAAAAAAACTTTTCAACATGGATTCAGACCAAACCACACTACCCAAAACCCGATTCTAGAACTGCAATCTTTCGCCTCCTCAGCTCTAAATCAGAGAAAAGTCGTCTCTGCCATATTTATGGATGTCCAAAAGGCCTTCGACAAGGTTTGGCATGCTGGCCTTATTAGAAAGCTAATTGACATCCAATTCCCCATCCAAGCCATAAAACTTATCCACTCATATCTTTCCAACAGAATTATCCAAGTCAAGGTTGGAAATGCAATCTCCGATCCATTCACCCCCCTTTCAGGAGGTCCACAAGAATCAATCCTATCCCTAACTCTATATACCATTTACGCCAGCGATATTCCTCCTCTGGAAAATATCCAGCTCTACGCTGATGACACGGCCATGTACACCTCCGCATCGTCGACTGAAGCCCTTAATCGAAAAACACAAAGACTGCTGGATCAGTTCTCCAACTGGGCAGCAGATGGAGAGTAGCTCTAAATCCAAACAAAACCCAAACCATCATCCTTAGACATCCTAACCTCAGTCGACGGGAAAATCTCTCTTACGACTATATTAACCTGTCACTATGGGGAGAACAGCTCGTCCCTCAGGATCAGGTGACCTACCTGGGGGTTCGATTTACTCGAACACTTAGGTGGGATACCAATGTTGAGCTTACACTCAACAAAATGAGGAAACGAGCGTCCCTCCTAGATGCTCTGGGCGGTAGAATCGGAAGAACTGACACCAAAACCCTTTCACACACATACAAAACCTTTATCAGACCTCTTGTCGATTACAAGGCTGTGCCATACTCTGCTATTCCCCAGAGACTTCTAAATTCCATCCATGCCACAGAGAGAGCGATCTTACGGAAAGTGAAAAACCTACACTACCTCTATCCAAGCCACCTTGTTTACAATAACACAAAAATACTGCCTCTTCCTTCTCATTTTCAGAAGCTTCAACATCGCTATGTCGTCCGGACTCTGCAGGGTACTAACACCGTAGCCCAGAGGACCCTCCATACACACTGGAATGGAGGACTCCAAAGAAGATCCAGAGTACCGAAAAAGAAGATCTCCCTCCCTAACCTTAGACTCCTCCAATCCGCTGCAGACTTGGACCTTCCGGAAGATCTGGAAACCCTGCTGGATGAAACCCCCCTTACCTACCGATAGATGGTGCTCCCAACCCTACATTGGACACGATAATATATAAAAAAATGGGTCCTTGGCGAAGGTTTCTGTGGTTCCCTTCGTCCTTGCCAAATGGAAGGGTCCACGACGGAGGAGAAACGCCACAGCGTCAATCTCCCAATCCCACATTGCACCACGTGGGTTACACTTCCACATACACTTACACCATAGGAAAAGGACTTTTAGGCACGTTCAAACACCATGGAAGGATGAAGCGTGATGCTAGAAGACCAACTGCAGGAAAACAAATGGGAAGATTCGTGAGAGCGGAGCGGACGACAGACAGATACTAACTCTTTCCCAACATTCCATCCATCCCCTGAAAAGGACGTAAGTCCTACAACAGGGTCCTCTTACGTACCAAACACCTAAAAAATTTTGAAGAAGTGGCTTTTCAATACCTGAAAAAAATTATTGAAAAAAACAGATTTTTGAGCCTTTTTTACTGGTTTGTACTAATTCTACAATAATAATATATATTTTTTTATTTTTATTCTCGTAGCAAATTTAATTGTAAAACTTTTTTGTACTCACAAAATTTTTCTAAAATGTAAAAGCTGCCTAGATATAGCAACGAAAAGGAGAAAACAAATTGATTTTTTTTCACATTTTCAAGTGTCTGCATAGTGAAATTATCATTTTTAATCATATTTCGAAGCGATTAAAGCAAAGAAACTAGGATTATATACGATTTAGCCAACCCAAAACAGATAGTATAGGTCTATAAATAAATTAATAAAAATTAATTTTATTTTTATAATATTACTGGTTGCATATATAACTACACAGAAATGAATTAAATATACACTGCTATAAAAACTAAGTGTATTTTTTACTACTGTTAACAATTATCCACTTTCCAACTTTTTTATAGACTGAAGAAATATTTTTTTTGTTTTTTTTCTAATTTTTAGATTAACCAAGCAAAATATTTCTATCTGAAAGTATAAAAATATTGTATTGGTATTTGAAAAAAAGTGAGAATAAACTGTGAAAGGCTTTCGCGGCCATTGTCTTATGTATCAATGGTTTTTGGGCTGTTAGGCCGGCGTGGATACCCCCATAAAGGTGGCTGACCCAAAGTGGAGAAATTTATCGAAATTTGTATCAAAATTAGGTGCTTTTTAGGTGCTATTTAGGTGCGCAAAACAAAAATTATGTGCACTAACCGTTTTTGAAATATTTACGAAAAACCATGGAACCTTTAACAACCTAGCTGACCCATAATAAAAAAAACAAAAAACTAGGATTGAATAATCTTTAAATTAAGTGCTAATTAAGTGCTTTTTAAAACACGAAACATAAAATAAAAAATTAAAAAATTAAACGTATTAAAATTGAATATATTGATTGTGTATGGCAAAATGTCACATTTCTTCTTACACTTTAAACCAAAATGGACATCGGCAGTTTAAGAACAGTAAGAAATCGGTATGTTTTTCCAACTTGGACCGCTGAGCTGAGACTTGCAACCGGGCAGTTATAAAAAAATGTTAACTATGTTAAGTACAACTAAATTTGATGTACAAAAAGTGTTGAAAATAAATATTGTTTAATAGAAAAATTGATAATTTTTTGAAAATTGTTACTAGTTGAAATAACAATTAGAGATAATTGTTGAAAATAATGATAGTTTTCCATCTCTACTCTAAAATAAGCAAGGCTAAATAGGTTAGTTCAACATTCGTTGATTCCTTTGTTTTACTACTTTAATTTTTCTCTCAGATAGAACATTTCTAGCAAAAATTTAAATAAAAAAAATAATTACCTATTGAGACGTTTTTTACTTGTTCGAATTTTTTAGTTGAAATGTCTTGGAGTAGAAAAGTAATCGTATAAATAATTTTTAAATAATTCAGATAGGTGCGCTTCATTTTGAGTAGAGATAAAAAACGGCAGAGAAGTTTTGAGTCGAGATAAAAGTCAATATTACCGGAGCTACGCGCAAAAAAAACTAAGGAAATTTTATGGGATTATTTCGTAGGTATTTGTACCAGTTTTTAAGTGCTTAGAAAGTGCAGAATGACTCACTTTGTTAAAGACTTACGAATTTCTAGTTGACTTGGCTCATCAGCGGTTTGTTCCGCTATTGAGTCTGTTGCCCTTACTGAGCACTTAAATATTTGACAAAAAGTTTTTTATAATAATAAGAAGTATCAGCTCAGTGATCCCAGGACAAAAAATTAAAAAAATTATTTCATTTCGGACGAGAGAATTATTAAGTAATAGAATTACAAGAAAATTTTAATGATCTATGTGCTTAAAAAGTGCAGATTGATACTCTTAGTTGAGACACAAGAAAACTTTGGCCAAATATTTTCAGTTGAAATTGCTCATTAGCAGTTTATTTTGCTCGTGAAACTATTGCACTTAATGAGCACTTAAATCTCTGACAATGTGAATTTTATATTAATCATCATTTCCGGAAATGACCGGTTGCAAGTCTCAGCTCAGCGGTCCGAGTTAAAAAAAAAATAAAAAAAAAATTTGTGGTGACCTTCCGAATTATCCATTAAAAAAATTACGGGACAAAATTTTTTTACCGATTTCTAACTGTTCTTAAACTGCCGATGTCCATTTTGGTTCAAAGTGCAAGAAGAAATGTGACATTTTGCCATACACAATCAATATATTCAATTTTAATACGTTTAATTTTTAAATTTTTTATTTTATGTTTCGTGTTTTAAAAAGCACTTAATTAGCATTTAATTTAAAGATTATTCAATCCTAGTTTTTTGTTTTTTTTTATTATGGGTCAGCTAGGTTGTTAAAGGCTGGCGGTCCCATGGTTTTTCGTAAATATTTCAAAAACAGTTAGTGCACCTAATTTTTGTTTTGCACACCTAAATAGCACCTAAAAAGCACCTAATTTTGACATAAATTTCGACAAATTTTTCCACTTTGGGTCAGCCATCTTTATGGGGGTGGCGTGGATTGTCATTTTGACTTGACGTTTCGGATTAAGTTTGAGGAGACCCAAGTCCTCGCTACTACATCAGCATACCATTCCAGACTCTATAGAGAAGCCATAGAGATAGAGAAGCACCCGAACAACTTTAATAAAAAAGAGGAAGCAGTCAAGATCAACAAAACATGGGTCCCCATAATTAAGGGTGCGAAAACTCTACCCTTAACAAACAACACCGACCAGAGCCGATTGGAATCGAAAGCAACTGAGGCCCCGCCCACTTTCTTCCCGATGTATAAATACGGGCTCCGTTCACGCAGAGCTCAGTAGTTCGCAGACTGTCAACCAGAAAGCAACTTCTGAAGATGCCAACCGCTCGTGTTGGCGAAACGTCAAGTCAAAATGACAATCGACGCCGGCCTAACAGCCCAAAAACCATTGATACAAAATTGAGAATATTCAAACTTATACTTTTATAAACAAAACATTTTTACTTACCTTATTATCAGTCATTCATTGTACATTATATATGTTTTTGCTATAGTTACTGCAAACTAATTAGTTAAATAAATAAATATTCAAAACAATTATATTATTGGGAATTTACTAGTAAACAAAAAGTAAAATTTTACATAAATACTTCAAAAAAATATTTAAATACCATTATGTTCTAGTGATATGCGTAGAGGTAGAACCCACGATTTCTCCAACACTTATAATTATTAAAGTTAACCTTATTTAAATTAATAATGAAAACTAGATAATGTCACTAAATTACAAAAATAATAATTTCGTGTACACTTGTAGAATATATTTAAATACAGTTAGTCAAAAAAGTCTTCGTACACCTTAGCTGAAGCTGAATCTCCGCCTGTTCAGCATACTAAATTTAAGATGTAATTTTATTGCTATTGTAGTGTATGTTGAATAAAGACCATTTATTATTATACAGACAGACAAGAAGTTGATGGGTAGATGAAAGAAAGTTTATAGGAATGTTGGATATGAGGACCCTGTTGTAGGAATTTGTCCTTTTCAGGAAGTGGATAGGAATGTTTGGATGGTCTTAGTATCGGTTGTCAGCCCCGCTCTTACAAATTTCTTCATTTGTAGCTGGGTGGAGAGCTTCATCTGTTGTTATGCATGTTCTTGCCATCCATGGAGCTTGAATGTGCCTAAATAGTCATTTCCTTTTGGTGTTGTGTGGAGGTGTATCCCACGTGGTGCAATGTGGGGTTGGGAGATTGACGCTGTGGCGTATCTCCTCCGTCGTGGAGCTTTTCTATCTGCCAGGATGAAGGGAACCACAGAAACCTTCGCCAAGGCCCATTTTTTTTCCAGTCCGGGGGGGCACCATCTACCTGAAACAAAGCGAAGATGCATCCAGGAGGGTTTACAGGTCTTCAGGAAGGTCCCTGTCTACTGTTTGGAGGAGTCTGAGTTTGGAAAGAGGAATCTTGTTTAATGGTACTATGGATCTTCTCGGAGTCCTCCATTCCAGTGGGTATGCATGGAGGGTCCACTGGGCTGTGATGTTCGATTATTATTATTATTATTATTATTTAGTTTTCAAACAAATTATTTTTACATCAGTTTCTAAATTGAATTAATTTTTTTGTTGTTTTCAAAATGTAATAGAAACTGTAAAATAAATATAAACCATTTAGCATATTTTAAATGTTGTTTTTAAACCATCACATTATTAATCAAAACAGGTGGAAAGTACTTCATATTTCCAGGGAAAAGATTGTTTCCGGAGGTAGCTCGGGAAATCATAGAAAATTTAACATATGACGAATATAAAAATGTTTTTTTTTTTATTAAATAAGAATATCATTAAAGACACATTATTTTTAGTTTATAAACTCATTTAGCTCTTCTCATTTCACCTTTTATATAAAAGGGGTAGGAATTGTTAGATTCACTTATAGTTACATTAAACCTATAAATTCCAAAACAACTTATATAGCTTATAGAAGATTAGTATTCTTATCAAATATTCAACTATTTCTTAAAAGAAAAACCACTACAAAAGCTCGCAACAAACCTTAAAATAAGGTTGAAATTGAGAGATAACATCTGAATTATGCTTTAACTGGAAAGTGAAACTAATACGTAATTCCTAAACACAGACATTAGTATGTAGGAAGGTTTCTAGTCGAGAGTTCTACTGCTTTTTAGAGTATCCCAGAGGAATGCTTAATTAATATTAGTTGGCCAGGTCTTGTTTTGGACAGTGGTAGAATAGACATTTATTACGTTACATCGTTAAGCCCTACTGTCGTGAACTAACTGCACACAAGTTTTTTGTATTTGAATATAATTTTTTTAAAACATAGTTTTCTTATGGCAGGGTTCTCGGTTGGATCTCTAAAACAAAATACTTCACTCCATACTGATCTTCAGTTAAATAACACTCAAGAACGTAACTGTAACTAATAACAAATAATTTCTAATGTTCGCAAGTAAACACAACTAATTTTAAGTAATTACAAGTAAAACGTGATTACCAGTAATTGCAAGTCTGTAACGTTAAACGTACCCTTAACTGTCGCCTGTTGTAGCCAAAACAATCCCTTTGAGAAAAAGATATAGATAAATCTAAAGATAAAGATAAATCTCAAAGAAATTGCTTCAACTACGTTGGGCGCCAGTTTGTAACGTAATTACTACCCTTGGCTAGCTCTAGGATCGTGGTTTCCTTCTGGTTTTCTTCAACTCCCCCCAAACAAATATTTAAGGGCGCCAAAATTACAGACAAGCAAATAAAAGATGTTAAATCAGTGTAAATTGTTTATTGCCAAAAAAGAATTATTAATTTAAGTTAATAAAGATTGAATAATAATTAACTAATTTCTTATCTTTTACTATCCAACTTTGGATGACGTCTGGAAGCCAACATAAGGATGCGGTCGGGTCGAGGTCTTCCCAAAACTAATGGTTCTGTAGATGGGTTGGCAAGATTTTTTCTAACACTTGACGGATCCTCTGAGGCTTGATGGCAAGATGTTTTCAACAAAAGGAAGCGGTAACTGTTAAAACCTGCTTACAAGCTTCTCTTCAAAAACCAAAAAAAATGGCTATCCATAACAGCCCTATCTTGGGACCCTTCAAAAATTTGGCAATGGCCCTATGAATAAAAATTCACACCGTCAAAATTCCATCTCAATAAACCTTATTTTCGATTACAATCATCCAAAGTTTCTCCAAGTTCGAGAATAGAAAAAAGTTAATCACTTTATCTGTTTACATATTTTTAACACAATAAAAACTGATTTAGACAATGATTGTAATCGAAATAATTTAAAAGTTAGAATAATAAAATTATTATAATCAATAAAATATATTCACCAAGTTTTTGACTATTAATAAAAATTTTTAAACAATTAAACTCTTACTCACCAAATGAAGGGAGAAGAAAAACGAAGAGAACTGCTGGCTAAGAAGCACAAAATGGTAATGATATTCAAAATACCGACTCTCTTTTCAAATGAACAACGGTACACGGTTTTAAACAGAAATCTATTCTGCGTCGACTCCAAAGAATCTTCGATAAACTCGAACCGTCGTAGGCCAGGCCAAAATATCGTAGCAAAATAAACGAGAAATTAATGAAATAGAATATTTGTAGGCCAGGCCAAACAATTAACGATGTAATCGTTACACCACGGTAACCTGACGGAAAAAAAAGAATTGAAGATTCTTTTTTTTTTTTTTTTTTTTTTTTTCTAAAAACATCAAAAGGGGTGAATAATCAAAAACTGGTGAATCGGTAAAAAAAAAATAAACAGTATTACATAATTAAAGGCAACCAAGAATTTGAGTACTTCTTAAATAATAAAAAAAAACATTCTCGAAGAAAAAACAAAATTTAAAGGCACGAAACCTTACTACACTTTACCTCTAGGGAAGAAAGAAAACAAATTTTTGAGAAAACTCGGGAGCAAGCACCCAGTGAGTTAAAGTACCACCAGACTAAAACGACGACGGTTCATCCGTATCGGCGAACTGTGGTCGAGGCCCACCGAGTGAGCGGTAACAATGCATACTTCCAAGGGCGACCTCGCGAAAGATGTTAATCGCGTCATGGTTACACACCCTTGGACCTCACACCATACAGTATGCAAAGCCCTCTCACCCAGCAAACGACGAACAGAGTCCCCACCCACATCAGAACTTCCGCCGGAAAAAATAACAAAAGACAAGTTACGGTAACAAAGATTAAGATACTGCTGGGATTTCCACGGGGCGCTCTGCAAGGCCATCTGACTCTACCAGCAGTAGTGAACCCCCACATAGTGACAGTTTTCCCTCAGGTCCCTGTCGGCAAGCAATTCACCTCCCACTGGCAAAGCGTAACCAATGCAGTCCCACTTAAGAGCAACTCCCCGTGCAGCCTCAGCACCCACCAAAACCTAAGGCCAAGAAAAAAGCACGGAGGGACGTTTTGGGCCTAAGCCCGGGACCTGAAGGGACCCAGTGAAGCAAGTAATATTACCATGGATTTTGAAGAAACCCAGGTAGTTAAACCGTCAAAAGACGAAGTGACTGGATTTTTACAAGGGGTACCAGCCAACCCAATGGAACGGTCAACACTGAAGTTTCTCCACGCTGGACAGGGGATGCGAGGAGCTCAGCGAAGACGGGTGGTCTCGGCATAACCAACGGTTATTCGCATCGCTATTAGATGGCATGTCAGCCATGAAAAATAAAAATAAACAAAAGAAAAAAGGTAAATATATATAAAAAATAAAGGGACTTGACCAAGGGAGTTCCGAAAGTTAAGCTTCCCCGGGAACATGTTTCTCCATTTGGCAGACAACGCCCAGTCGGGAAGAGAGAGAGAATTTAAAGCCAAAGAGGTTAAGACACAAAAAAAAATTTTTTGAAAAAGTGGCAATAACAAAAAGAACAAAAAGGTATAGTCACAATCGGTAAGAGAGTCCCCCCACTCTTAAAAAATTTGGTCGCATTGACCAGCACCTCTAGGGTACCCAAAAAGTCATAATCGGTATTGCTAACATTTAAGTAGCATAAGTCACAATCGGTAAAAAAAAAAAAAAATTAATAACTGTCCTATTTAAGGTCGTTTAAGAAAACAACAACAACGAGATGTAACAAAAGAAACAAGAGATTAATGTTCACAAAGTAGAGAGATACAAGGTAAAAAGTCTAACTCCAAAGGTAAAGTAACTTATCAAAGCAACGAAGACATAGATAAGACTGACGTCAACAGGAATCATTGAATACAAAAAAAAAATACTCAACTTGAGTAATAAAAACAAGCCCAAAAGCCAAGGAAATATTCAATGAACGAGATAAATTGAAACCAAATATCAGCTGAACGAAAATGTGACTAAACACTAAAAGATAAATCAACTAATATTCAGATCCAAAAATAAGTTGACAAGTCTTATCGCTAAGCAAACAAGAGGCATATAAAAAGATACAAGGTAATTGCTATCATAAAAAGACAAGAAATAGCTGGAGATAATGAAAAAGATAAACGATAATATTTATCATTCAAAATGACAACAATCAACGGTAATAATGTGAACATCAAAAAAAAAAAAAAATAAGACAGTTAATAAAAGAAAAAAAAAACGACGAAATCAAACAGAATAGAAAACAAGCATTCAAACGCCAAGAACACTGAAAGGCAATAATCACTAAGTAAAGAAGGAAAAAAAAATTTGAAAAAGGAACAAACTAAGAATCCAAAAAATACTAATACTTTTTTTTTTTTTTTTTTTTTTTTTTTTTTTCCTTTAAATTTTTTTTAAAAAAATAAACTGACAATCGAATTAATCTAAAAGGTTGAAAAGAATTTTGAAAAAGTTTTTTAAGAATTTAAAAAAATCTAAGAAATAGAAATTGAAAAGTTAATAACTTATGCCTTCAGTGAAGTGACTCCAGTGTAAGAAATCCAAAAAATATCAATCAAAAGTAAGGAATTCAAACATGACGAGAAAAGATAAAATAAAAGACGATAACTTAATATTTTTCACAAACAAGAAACTACAAAAAATTACAAACAACGAAACAAAAGAAAAATCACAAACTTTTTTATCAAAATGTCCTAGATATGTGAAAAACAGTCATAGATATTAAAAGTATTTCGGTACTTGGTGTATCACAAAATCAATACAGATAAAAAAATGAAAGAATGGTATGTGGAAAACAAAAAAATCCCGAGTAGGTACACAAATTCATGGAAAGTCTATATGTTTCCCAAAGATAAGCCCAAACGGCCGAAAAAGAAACCAATATAGACCATAATCCCACAATACAATAAGATAAGATAAGATAATTTCTATTGTGTCCCAACCATACGGAACACCAATAGAAGCGATAAGAAGCAGTTACTACCAACTGCTCCACGATAAAGAGGTCTCACGGACCCCTACAAGATACTAAGGTCTCACAGACCTTACACGGTAATAATGTGATCTTCCAGACCACAAAAAATATGCCCACGGCAAACAACGATAAGTACCCACACTCAAGATATACAAAAATTTCCAAAAACCACTTTCCAAATACTTACTGAAAGAAATGAGATAAAAAGAGAGAAAAAAAAGAAAAACCAAAATACAGAAATGAAAGGAATTCAAAAAAAAAAATTTTGACTGTAACTCTCACACTCACACAATAAAGTCAAAAAAAGATAAAGGCTAAGATAGCAACGAAAAAAAAAAAAAAAAAAGGACATAATGATAACACGACACAAACACTTCAAAATCTGCTAAGAAGCCCTAACTGCCTAAACGATTCTGCCAACAAATCAGGAATAATAAAGATAAATCAAAGATAAAGCCATATTTTACAACCATAGATAATGTATAGATAAGAGACAAACGGTATCGTAAAATATCTAACTGGAAAAGCGACATTATTGTAAGGTAAAATATTTAACTAGAGATAATAATATTCTCGATAAATGAAACTCGGTAAATTAAAAATTAAACTCGAAGTATACCAAACAATAGTGGTTAGCCTTGAATCTATCGATAATGAATTTCAACAAAAATAAAATAAATATAAAAAGTTAAGTGTTAGAAAAATATTACTAAAATATTTGCATGTCTGTAATTAAATTGATGGAAAATATAAAAATTAATTTAAAGTGAATGATTAGGAAAAGTTTCAAAAAAACCAGAATACTTAGTTGGGCGCCAGTTTGTAACGTTAAACGTACCCTTAACTGTCGCCTGTTGTAGCCAAAACAATCCCTTTGAGAAAAAGATATAGATAAATCTAAAGATAAAGATAAATCTCAAAGAAATTGCTTCAACTACGTTGGGCGCCAGTTTGTAACGTAATTACTACCCTTGGCTAGCTCTAGGATCGTGGTTTCCTTCTGGTTTTCTTCAACTCCCCCCAAACAAATATTTAAGGGCGCCAAAATTACAGACAAGCAAATAAAAGATGTTAAATCAGTGTAAATTGTTTATTGCCAAAAAAGAATTATTAATTTAAGTTAATAAAGATTGAATAATAATTAACTAATTTCTTATCTTTTACTATCCAACTTTGGATGACGTCTGGAAGCCAACATAAGGATGCGGTCGGGTCGAGGTCTTCCCAAAACTAATGGTTCTGTAGATGGGTTGGCAAGATTTTTTCTAACACTTGACGGATCCTCTGAGGCTTGATGGCAAGATGTTTTCAACAAAAGGAAGCGGTAACTGTTAAAACCTGCTTACAAGCTTCTCTTCAAAAACCAAAAAAAATGGCTATCCATAACAGCCCTATCTTGGGACCCTTCAAAAATTTGGCAATGGCCCTATGAATAAAAATTCACACCGTCAAAATTCCATCTCAATAAACCTTATTTTCGATTACAATCATCCAAAGTTTCTCCAAGTTCGAGAATAGAAAAAAGTTAATCACTTTATCTGTTTACATATTTTTAACACAATAAAAACTGATTTAGACAATGATTGTAATCGAAATAATTTAAAAGTTAGAATAATAAAATTATTATAATCAATAAAATATATTCACCAAGTTTTTGACTATTAATAAAAATTTTTAAACAATTAAACTCTTACTCACCAAATGAAGGGAGAAGAAAAACGAAGAGAACTGCTGGCTAAGAAGCACAAAATGGTAATGATATTCAAAATACCGACTCTCTTTTCAAATGAACAACGGTACACGGTTTTAAACAGAAATCTATTCTGCGTCGACTCCAAAGAATCTTCGATAAACTCGAACCGTCGTAGGCCAGGCCAAAATATCGTAGCAAAATAAACGAGAAATTAATGAAATAGAATATTTGTAGGCCAGGCCAAACAATTAACGATGTAATCGTTACAAGTCATCACAAGTAAATACAACATCAGTGATTAAATTTAATTAGAAATGATCACAATTAATTCCAGGTCACTACAGTTCCAAGTAATTGTAAGTAATTGCATATTATTTTTCGTACTGATGTTTGGTCAAATATCAGTTTAGAAATTATTCTTCTCCTTCTTTGACATTCTCGAAATGAAAATTCTTGCTTTTTTTGTAAGTTGTTATAAGTAGGAATTTTAATATGTTTCAAATACAGGGTGCGACAAGAAAACTTGCTGATTTGGTTTTGGCGTCAAGCGGCGGAGAGTGATCGCTTTTGCCAACGATTATTCCATAACTGCCACTCAACTCGCTTTAACGTTCCTGGTCGGCAGTCGGGAGAGCGGAAATATAACGGAATCCCATCCAGCATATCGAAGAGTCAGAGCACAGTAAAACATTGGGAAGATTCTATTCTGTAATGTCTCCTTTGTTCGGAGAGTCGTTTTGGGAATTTGTGATCGCACATTGAGAAATATTTTTCACCAGGAACTTCAATTCCATCCTGTAACGGAGGAGCTTCATGAACGCAATTTTGTTATTTGTGAAGTGCTCCACGAAATCCTGCCTGACGATACAGTCGTTTCCTTTAGCAATAAAGCTTACTTCTTCATTTCCCGTTGTGTGAACAAGCAGATTATGCGATATTGGAGTTTTTATTTATCGGACGCCACTGCATTGTAAACGTACCATTGTGTGGTGTGCTGTTTCGAGAAAAAAGATAATTGGTCCTTACTTTTTCGGTTAATAATAATTGTTGAATTTTTTATCCCAAAACTCGATGAACTGGACGCCTGTAATATGTAGAGCCCAAATTCTCATAGCACGATCTCTTAAAGGAACGTTTCACCGATCATCCAATCTTCGAGCCCTAAATCAGCAGAAGAACAATTTTTGTGAAGGTATCACAAACATCCCCATCGATATGGTAAAAGAGTTCAGGAGGTCTTCGAAAATCAGGTATGTCTTATGTTTTGAAAAATTCAGATCATATGTAAAAAGAATAAAATTTTTTGACAGGATATCTTTAATTTTTTGTTTTATTACCTTGTAAAATCTACAAGTTTTCTTCCTGCGCCCTGTATATTAAATTTTCATTTACGTGTTATTATAATTCTGAGATGAGTATTTATTACTATATCAAACTTAAAAAAAAATGTAAAGTATGTTTAAAAAAACTTATATAATAAAAACTTCACTATATTTCAGACACCAACACGTAGACTATAAAATTTCGATCCTTTCCATGCGAGCAAGCTTTTTTTAATAATCTGAACTTCGACGTGGGTTGACGACCCTTTTTACCGGATGAAATTTTTTTGCATTTTCACTTCAGTGAATTCACAGAGAAAGATATCTCTCTACAATAAACCACTTTGACCACCGATGACCCTTTTCAAAGGTACTTTTCAAATAAAACGACAATTTAGTATAAAGACCTTCGTTAAATCTGTGTGTAGGTAGATCTCTGCGCGACGTTTGCATTATAAAGGAAATTAAGGTTTTCCTACATAGATCTCCAAATCAAATAACCAATGAAAAATAGGTTTTAGTATATATATCGCTATAATTTAACTTGTTATATAATTCGTACTGTTCTCAAGCAGTCAAATTGTGGCAACACGGTTTCAAATCAACACATTTGAAGTTTGAAGACATCGGTAGTGCGGTTTTAAATTAACGCACGAGACGGCATCGCTTATGCACCTCGATAAAACGAATACCGTACGAGTAGCCGTGCTTCAGACACATCAGGCATGAGTGTTCTCACTGATCCGTCTGCGGCAGATGAAACTTATCGTCGAAAAAATATTGGGTTACAAGACTGTCACAAATTACAAGCTTTTATGACCCGAATATCAAAGAGAACAATCCTAAGCCAATTTTTCAGAAGGAATTCTCCACCGAGACACATGACACTACTTCCACACACCAAGGAAGCCTACTAAGTATATAGTGTCTTTAACACTAATACTAGACCTTTTACGAAGACTTCTATTATAATCAATCCTGACCATCATCAGCACAACGCCTTGTAATGTAACATAATATACTTCTTTCCTGTGGTAGTGTTGATAAGACGATACTTTTTAATAAAAATATCAAATATCTCCAATTTATTACACGTTAGTCTTAAAAATCTTAATATTCGATATAAAGATATTATTGGATTTCGGCGGAGAGGGATTTTATACTAACCGTCATAAAAAGTCCATCTGCTCCATATATCTATACATATTAATGTCGAAAACCAATATCCACGATAATCTATTTCTTGGACCGAGCTTTAATCTCAACCATATTTTGTTCAATATAATCAAGTTGGCTGACAGAGGTCGAACCTCTATGAATTATTAATGTCAGAATCAATTGAGAAACACACTTCATCCTTTTTTCGTCCTGTCTGAGTGTGTTTCCTGCGGTTATTTTGTCGTTTATAGAATTTTCAACGAGGTAAAATGTATTTATTGGTTCATACGTAGTTTTTGCATTCGAAGTTTTTCTTCGACTGCGCCAATTTTGGTAAATAAGTAACAAGGGTAAAAAATTCCATATGTCTTATTTAGTTTTTAATAATTCACGTACCTTAACTGTATAAGAATATATATTTTTAATAACAAATATAGGGATATAGAAGTATTAATTAAAGAAATAATTATTTTCTTATTATTTTAATGGACCCTTAAATTGATCAGATGTAACGGTATCTGTTATTTAGGGATGATTTTTTTTTATTTTTTTTTTCTCCAAAAATGGCTGGAACTTATCTAATCTAGCTAAAGTTCAGTAACTCGAGTGGGCCTCTTCGAATAAATTTGGAAGTACCCTGAATAGAAACCAATTTCCTATTTTTTTAATTTTAATAAGGGTAAATTAATCCTTAAAGTACGTCTAAAAACCGGCCCTGACTTTAATGAATAATAAAAAAACTGATGTTTGACCATACTTAAACTACTTCTTTTTGATTAGAATCACTAAAATATGTATCACCCTTTTTCAAACATTTACTCCTAAGCATTGACATTTTCAAGTTCAATTAGTTTGTTTTAGTTATTGGTAATGTTAATTGGGGGCGGTTACAATGTTTCAAGTTTACTTTATTAGAGTAAAAGAGGGTCAAGAGCGTGGACTTATTTATTCAAGAGTGACCATTGGGGCTCATAAAATATCAAGTAGAACAAATGAGCTTTTATAACTTTTCATATATTCAGCCTTTTTTCACAGTCTACAGCCTTAAAATCTTATAAGGCTAAAAATTTTAAGCAAATCAATACCTACTCACAGTAGTTTGCAATTGTGATCTGTTTCTAAGATATAAGTAAGGTACAACAAATCTTTTTTTATATCTGTATTACTAAATTTAACATTCAAAGTTAACAATTTAATATAAGAAAATATGATGCGTCCATGAAGGAGTGTGAGTTTCTTGTTGGATGAAAATATTTTCTTATATAGAATTCTAGATGGTTTGGAAATCGGTCGTCGTTACAAAAACTTCTCCGAGTCATTGAGCAACACAAAATCGAATCAAACCGACCGAAAGGTTGCTCGGAAATAGAATATCCACTACACATCCCACTAGACGGATCCCTACATCCTGATTAACTTTAATAACGCATCATCGGTGGCAATTGCCAGAAAATTAACAACGTTTCTAACCACATGATAAGACTTCTAAGAGGGTATCGAAATCAAATCGATGAAGGAGGTATTTAAGGAATTGCATTGTGTTTCTAAAATTTATAAAGATAAAATATTTTAATACAGTTTTACTCATTAAAATATATAATTAATTTTACTTGTATCTTCTTAAATCTATTGTTATGATTAATAGGTGTATCTATAAATATAATTGGCCCGATTCGTATCTTCTATAAAAACAGTTTTTAAAATAAATCCATATAAATTACATGTAATCCTGTCTTGTTAATATTCGCTTCAAACGTTTTTTCTCATCCGTATATTATAGTTGTGTATAACTGTTTGTCTATAAAAACATACATATATTATGTTCATTTCCTGTCTGAAGCATTGGAAATGGGCTTTTCCAGGCTTTCGATAGAGTCAACCACACTTCCTTACTCGAGAAGCTCGAAAAATATGGTGTATTTGGGACATTACTGCAATGTAGCTATCTTACAAACTGAACTCAAATGGTGAAAACAAATCATCATGATTCTAACATAATTCAAGTTGCCTCTGGTGTTCCTCAAGGGTCGCACCTCGGTCCCTTACTATTCAGCTTATTTATTAATGACATCATTTACTGTTTTAGATAGGGAAAGCACTATTATTTGCAGATGATTTGAAAATATTCCTAATTATTAAGTCCTCTTATGACGCTCTCTTACTTCAGTCTGACCTTGATAATCTGTCAAACTGATGTTTCTTAAACGGCATGGACTTGAATGTTATCAAATGTCATATCATGTGTTTTGATCGATGTGCCTACTATTATTCCTTATTACAACTTAAATGGACACACCAAATCAAAGACCTTGGAGTCATTCTTGACCCCATCTTAAATTTCAATAAACATATACCCTCAGTTATTTAAAAATCCATGAAAATGCTTGGTTTTATTAAAAGCCTAACCCGCGATTTCACTGACACAACTGCAATTAAAGCTCTTTATTGTTTATTAGTTCGACCCCACTTTTTTTTTTTTTTTTTTTAAGATGGGGAATGCTTGTCGCGCACACTCACAGGGGCACGTGCTCCTGTGGGTAGTGTCGGGCTCGGCCGTGAGGCCCCTACCAACTAAACCCTTCCTCCTTTCGCCCTCCTCATGCCGTGGCATCTGTCTTTTCGGAGGTTTCTTCACCGGCATGTGTTTTTTTTTCGCGTCACGCACTTTTCCCCTCGGTTTTCACTCTTCTCCTCTTTCCCTTGCCTGCTGCTCTCTTTCTATTTCTTCTTTCCTCGTCATGATTTTTCTAATCATGTCGTGCACTTGTTCCCATTTATTTTTGTTTCTTACCATTGTTCTTACAATGTTTTCTGCCGTGAGCCTTTCCTCGAGAGTTTCCTCTATTTCTCTTCTTACTTCCTCGAAGTAGCTGCACTCCAGAACTGTGTGCTCCGGCGTATCTCTCTCCTCTCCACATGCTCTGCACGCCGTGTCGTCGCTCTTGCCGATCCTGTAGGTGTAGCTCCCGAATGAGCCGTGACCTGACAGGAACTGGGTCAAGTAATAATCCGCAGTGCGGTGTTTACACTTGACCCATTCCCCAAGGTCTCCTATCAGACGTTTGGTCCACCTACCTTTTCCACCTGGCAGTGGTTGCCTCCATTAGGCTTCCCATTCTTCCACAGTTCGGTCTCTTTCTTCTTTCTTGGCTCGTGCCGTATTTCCGTCTTCTCGGGAAAATAGTCTCGCCCTTTCTCTTACCAGCGTGTCTACTGGCGGTGTCCCCGCTATCACTTGCACTACTTCAGTACTTACCGTTCTGTATCCACTTATTACTCTGAGTAGCGCTTTCCTCTGTGCCTTGTTTAGTCTATTCTTGTACTTCTCTACCGAGATGGCTGTATGCCATACCGGAGCTCCATAGAGTAGAATAGACTGAACTACTCCATACAGCACCATCCTCTTCTTATATTTGGGCCCCCTGACGTTCGGCATTAATCTCTCCAGGGTGGACATCCTTTCCTCCGCTTTCTTTGCACAGTACTCGACATGTCTCCCAAACCTTAGTTTGTCGTCGATAACAATCCCTAGGTACCTCATTGACCTCTGGTGCTCTATGTCCTTTCCTCTTACCCTGAACTGTATATTCCTTCGATTTCTCGGCCCTTTCAGAATAATGGCCTCTGTCTTTTCGGCCGCTATTTCTAAATTGTGATCTTCCATCCATTGCGCTGTTTGCTCTATAGCATCGTTTGCTCTTTCAGTCAGTTGATCTTCATTCATTCCTTCGATTAGTAGAATGAGGTCGTCTGCGAAGGCGATCGCTGTTGTACCTCTTCCCCATCTTTCTTCCAGCAAGCTATCATACATTATATTCCACAGTAGGGGGCCTAATACCGATCCCTGTGGTACTCCCATGCTCAGTCCTTGCTTGAGTCCCTTGTCTATGGTGATTTTTCTATCCGTTAGGTAGGAGTCCACGATGTTCCGCAGACCTCCCCCTACCCTTTTTTCCTCCATGCTATTCATGATAGTCTCCCAAGAAGCTGTGTTAAAAGCGTTCTTCACATCTATTGCTACCGCCGCTATCCACTTGGCCTCGCTGTGCTTGGCTCTGTCCACAAGCTGGTTGGCTGCTTGCACAGTCGATCTTCCTTGTCTAAAACCAAATTGGAGGGGAGACAGATGGTTATCTACCTCCTCCTCCAATCTGATCTTCACCATCCCTTCATAGGCCTTTGCCATTGTGCTGGGTAGACAAATGGGTCTAAACCCCTTTGGCTCCTCGCCTGGCGTTGTTTTCCCTTTCGGTAGTAGCACGACTCTCGCTTCTTTCCATTCCTCCGGGACTCTCTGCTCTCTTTGTATCTCATTGAAGACATTGAGCATCACATCCGGTATTACCTCTATGGCCGCTTTGATAGCTGCCGGGGGGATGCCATCCTCTCCTGCGGCTCTTCCTGCTTTGACCCTTCCTCCTACTGTATCCAGTTCTTGTCTGGTGAACGGCCTCATTTCTTCCTCCTGGGCTGTCCACCTACTTCTTCTACCCTTGGCTTCTGGAAACAGCTTCTTGCACCATTTGACCCTCTGTTCCCTAGTCAGGTCGTACGGGGTCCGGATTCTCAGGCGTTGCTATCCTGTATCCATCACCCCATATGTCCCCTTCCAGTTCCTCACAAAGTCGGTTCCAGTGGTCTCTTTTGCTTTTCTTTATAGCCTTTTCCAGGTTCCTCTTTTCTTGTTTTAGGCTAGCTTTCAGCTGCCGTACTTCCTCCCCACCATCCTCATCAGGTCTTAGTCTCCTCAATATCCTCATCTTTTCTCTTCTGATCCTGATGCACTCCTTCCGCTTTTCCGCGATTTCGTCCGTCCACCAGTAGGGGGTCAGCTCGTTATTTCCTCTAATGGTTTCAGTCGCCTCCTTGGTCGCTTGCGCAATGTCCTCTGTGAGCGTCCTGTGGTCATATCCCTGCTCACCTCTTATGGCCGCCTTTCTTATGATTCCTTCTTTGAACCTGAAAACATTAAGAGTTTTTTTGTTTTTTCTATTTTTACTATTTTTTGAGTTTTTTTATTTTTTTCCCTTACATCCACATAAATATAGTGGTGGTGAGTATATACATTTACTTTATCTAGATGCCACCTAGCAGTCCGCTTTGCCAGCTTTCCTGTTGCCATGGTCACATCAATGTGTGACTGCTGGTTTCCCCGACGGAACGTTGGTTCTCCGCTGTTCAGAACCACGAGTTTATTCTCTATTATCCATTCATGCACCATTTCTCCTCTTCGATCTTCATGTGGGGCGCCCCATAATGGAGACTTGGAGTTGAAGTCCCCTGCTATGATGCATTCTCCGCCTGTATCCTTGGCATCCTGCATGATGGCATCTAGTTTTCTACTAAAATCTATGATACTTATATTTGGTGAGATGTAGCAACCGTATAAGTACCAGTCGCTCATCTTCACCCTGACAAAACCGTCTCCTTTTTTGATACTCTCTACTCCCACCGCTCTATTTATAATAGCGACGGCAACCGAAGATTGGGTATCCATCACGTACCCAAACCTCTCGGACATCGAAATGTTTGGCTCAGAGATGACCGCTAGGTCTATTCCCTTACTTCGCATTTCGGCGTACAAGATGTCGTGTTCCGCTCTGGCCCTCCCGACGTTCAGCTGCATTAGTTTCGTCGTCATTTAGTCGTGTTTGCCCCCCGTTGTTTTTTCCACCCCCTTGTGGCTTCCTTCCTCTGCCTCTCCTCTAACACGGCCTGCCTGAATTTAGGACACTTCATTGTGTTTCCCCTGTGTCCTTTGATTATTGTTCTTCTGTCTGGTCTCCACATTACACAACTTATAGCAGAAACATCGAAAATGTGCAACACAATTTTCTTAGATACAATATCTGAACATCGCTTCTTTGGAAACTGGGAGGAATCAGAGGGACCTGACTTTAGTTTTTAATATCATCAATGGCAGAAGCTGCTGTTCTGACCTTGACAAATTTGACATATCTTTTAAGATAAATAGGCATGGATCATTTTCCAAATATTGATTTATTATCTTATTATTTTGATTTAAGAAGTAAATACTCAAAAAACTATTGCTAACGAAAACTTACCTGGCGTTCGTACTATGAGGTCCATCTTCGCTATAGTGAACTTTCTTTTTATGTATACACAATAGTTCTATGCTTTTATTTGTAGTTGTTATTTATAGATAAATATTCATTATTCAGAATATTCAATTTCGACATTTCTGATATTTAATTTTATGTCTTTCGAAATACAAACAATGAATATTCAATATTTTCCACAAAGAGCTCAGATAAGATTATTTACGTAAATGTAACAAAACTAATAGTATTTAATAGACCAACCGAAGCGACATGACAATTTATCGGTTAGGGCGGAAAATATAAATATTTAATATTATTTGCAAGTTGTTTATATTCATTTCATAATAATAAAACAGAAGGAATTTACATTCGTGTTATTTGTGGAAACAATATCGGAATAAAGTATCTGGAAAATAAAATGTTAAATTGGGATTGGGAGTCGAGAGTTGGGAGTTGGCGTAGAGGTCACGAGTCCAAGCCTTGGTGACTCCCCAGGGTGCCATCAGGCTGGAGGACTTCATCACCGCTCGTTATGTCTACTACACGACACCAAACTTCTCTCTAAACACAAAAACTGACGTTCATTTGCAAAGTTTACAGCTCGAATGACTTGAACATTTTCCAGTTACTTTTTTTTTACAGTGCCGGCGTTACGCTTTATTCTACTATATATTTTGTTTATTGAAATAATATTAGTGATAAACATTTGAAATCATGAGTTTCTAAAGATAGACAGTTCCCTAGTAGTGGACAAATATTTTAAATTGGTAGGTAGAATAGTTAACTACATTTTAAATTGAAGTATAGTTATAAACGTCCGTAATTACTTAAATGTAAATAGGTATCTTTTTTGTTATGAATTTTAATATTTACTTTTGTTATTGGTTTATGGAATAAATAGCAAAAAATGCACATTTTGAAAATGTATTTGAAAATCTAATATAGCACAGCTAAAACATTGGCAATCAAACTTTCAATTAATATTCATCCACGAATAAAAAATTTATATTAAATTAATTACTTATTCCAAGGATGCAAAATTCAGTGGAGGTATAAAAGTATGTTCGAGCTTCATATGTAGTGATAGGTAAATAGATCATGTTATATATTACCATTTTTGTTTTCTTCTTCATATACCGGATATTACAACGTCGGACCTAACATGGATACCACTGGGACCCCAGCCTTGACATCCACAATCACTCCTTTGTCAATAGAGATCTTCCGCTCCGACAGATTATATGTACCGTATTAAAGGCATATCAAGAAGGAGCAACACGGTCCATTTGTCCCGCCGTTTACCCTTCGACAGACCAAGTACCTCCAACACTGCGTTTGTTGTGCACATCCATGTTCTAAATCCATACTTACTGAAGAAAATTCCTTCGACATCTCTATCACCCTTTCAATCCTTGCTCTTAGTATTCCCTTGTACAACTTGATAATGCACGAAAGAAAGCATATTAGCCTAAACTTACTGTCCCTTCTTTTGGACAAAAACAACTATTGCCATCTTCCACCATGTTGGGAAGATTTGCTCGTCGAATAAACCATTTAGGACACCTGTTGTCCAAGAAGAGCCCAGAACCTTTAGCGTCTCTGGCGCCATCCCATCCAAGCTCGGCGCCCTTTGTTTCTTCAGTCATCCCAGTGCACTTTAGGAGCTCCCCCTCGCTGAAGGGTTCGTCTTCTACTGTCTGAGAATAGTTATATAGGTACTTTTTAAATTGAAATATAGGTATGATTGTCCGTAATTACTTAAATGTAGATAGGTATCTTCTTTGTTAAGATTTTTATTACTATTACATTTTTTTGTTACTGGTTTATGGAATACAAAGCGAAAGTTAAAACATTGGCATTTAAACTTTCAATTAATATTCATCCACGAATAAAAAATTTGACAAATCGTAAACTATTTATTTATATTAAATTATTTACTTATTCCAAAGATGCAAAATGCAGTGGAGGTATAAAAGTATGTTCGAACTGCATATTATTCGAATCACGTGAGATTCAAACACGTCTAATTGACCTGTGAGCTATTAACCAAACATTCCAACTGTCTAGGTAAAAACATACGCAAACCGAATGCATCCAAGTTGGTTTAAAATTCCAGCTGGAAACGACATACTCGTAAGGTAAATAGTTTCAATGCTTAAATCAAGGAAAACAAAGATGTGCAAATAGATCGCAAGAAAAGTTGAGTTAACTGGATATATATTTTTAAAGTGATTTCAAGCAGAACTGGAGATTCATAGAAGATAAATTATAGTTTAAAACAAATAAACTGAGTTTAAACGACTGAATTGTGAATTTATTTACGGTTAACAACACTATCAAATTTCTGTATATTTAGTTAATCGTAAGTTGCATCCCAAAACTCAATACATTGACAAATTATTTTCACTAAATTTAATGGGGACAGATTGTTTTGTTTAGAAAATAAGTAAGTGACAAGAAATTAAACCCAGTTTAATTGTTTTTAACTCTAATAATGGGATGATGCACTACGGTCTGTTACACATTCATTAATGCGTATAGTCATGAATCTAATGAGGTGATTACTATCCTCCTAACGTACCCCATTCCAAGCTACGTCTATCTCTTGCCAAGGTGCTTTCAAAGTTTGAGTAGGTTGTTGTGTCAGCATGGTCAAATTAGTCTAATTTTACTTTTGATGTATATGAAGTCGTACGTTATCTTATTGAAAAGTTGCGTTTAGGAGTGTCTTGAGATATGGCACGAGATGATGCTGCACAATTTCTTGGACATAACGTGGTGCAGCTATATTAACTCTTATAAATATAGTTTATCCAAAACCACTTAAATAGGCGTGGTCAACGCTCTTTTCGAATTTTCAAGAGTTCTCTTCATGGGCGTACAGGTGTGAGTCGGTAAGTTAAAAGCAACATTAAATAGATATTTTACTAGGTTCGTTCATATAATGACGTTCTTTTGAGTTTCCCCTGGTAAAATCGTAAAAATAATTTCTATCCAAGTGGGTCTAGTTATACTATACTAGAGGTGATCTAGAGCCCTAAAAGATTGCATCCCTTACCATAATTCGAACAGTGTGATAAATATCCTGTCCAATAAAAAACCGCTGCTTTCTTACCCTTTCGCGTCATCATGCATGCCTAGACAAAATCGAGACTCACTAAAGACTATTGTATTTCATTCCTGTTCCCACAATAACCGTTTTCGATAAATTATTATTTCTCAAGGTTTTATGCATTAATATAAAATTGTATAAAAGAAAATATTGCATTATTCTATAAATTATTAATTCTTCAGGCTTTATGCATTAATATTAAATTGTATAAAAGAAAATTAATAACCTTTTGTAATAATCAATAAAATGGTATCCATGCTTCCATGATAATAATGAATGTTTTTGTTCACGTTTAGAAATTTAATTTTTTTTCTTAACACTAAGGGGTAGCTACCTACTTAATCCTAACAAAGCTCCCTAGTCTTTCATTAATAAAAATGTTTTGCGAACAGTTCATTAGCGTCTATTACAGTGTTCTAAGTGATGGATGTTTTCAATTACACGCAACCCCTAAAATATTCGCCAAGTTTCTAACTTTTTATCTTCATAATCCGCAATCGATACTGCAAAAGCAGGACCATAGGCGTCGTTTTGTTTAAGGACCTTAAATACTGGTTTGTTTTGAAAGCAAAAATAAAAGAAAGTGTATTTTTAAATGAAGTTGTTTTTTTTAATCAATTTAATTTGCCTCAGCTTGAGCACACTTATTCCAATAATCCTTGAGTACCTAATTTGAATATCATCTCTCTATTGATATTCCGGAAGCTCTGCAATGATTTTCTGGAAGCTCTGCAAAATATTTTTTTACAGCTGCATTAGCTTCATCATACGACCAAAAAAGATTTCCACGAAAAAATTAAAGTTTCTGGGGATGTTATAGTTAGAGGGAGCCTAATCTGGTGAATACGTTGGGTGTTCAAGTAATTCGTACTTTAATTCGTTCAATTTAGCTTTGTCAACGAACTTGTGTGAACATGTGTATTGTCTTCTTTCGTAAACCGCGTCTTTTTCACGAATTTTATTATACAACTGGTCCAAAAGGTTGTAATTATATTCAGAGTTAATTGTTTTATCTTTTTCCAGATCATAAATCAACAAAACTTCTTTTGCATCCCAAAAAACTGATGCCATAACCTTTTTTTGCCGATTGTTCTGACTTCACTTGTTAATAAGTGTTGCTTTTAAAACTTTTTAACTAACCTTTATTTTACTTGACAAAGTTTAAGTATAGTCGAGATAAATGTATGTCTAGCTAGCATATTCATTGTATACCTCCCAATTGCAACCACAAGAATATTTCGTTATTAATTTACTAAACAAAAAAATGCTCCAACCGTTTACGAGAAACAATGGTTATACAAGCTTGAGTGTCAAGCTCCTTTAGGAGAAAAAAATTGGACTGGAGTTTACTCCTTAAGTACCTACGATTGTCAAAACAGACGCAAAAAAAGCTTATTTAACTGAAATTAACTGAAATTATTATAACTAATTTTTCTGATAATGTTATCGAATTATTGACTATAATTATTGAGATCAAAAAATTATTCATAAAATAAATTATAATAACCTTAAGGAATTTATAGATATCGGAAAAAAAATAATTTTTGGTTAGGTTAGAAATTGTCTATTTTACGTGGATACGCTTGGTAATTCATATTGCATTAAATATCTAATTATATGTTGTTCTCATATATATAATCATATGAACTACATTAATGATTATTATACATTCAATAAATACAAATCATAAATGCTCATACACATAATACATGAATTATAACGTGCCTGGCAGCCACGTGTTTTTCAGAAGCTCCGGCAATCTGCTCACACCAAATTAGAAAGTTGCGCACGATAGGTTGCGCACCAAAAACGTAACGAGGTCATTCGTTCAGTAGATTTCACTCCTCACATTTTTCTCATACCGGGCGCCTTATATCGAAAACTGATTCTTAAGGAGTAAACTCCAATAATGCTTATACTGGTTGACAGTCAAGCTAGCTTAGGCATAGCTATATCTCGGTAAATAAAAGACTACGAGGTTCGTTAAGGTAGCAAATTTTATTGGTAATTTATTGCTCTTCAAGGATATATCTACCAACCCTAATATAAACCATTTGAGAGCAATAAATTAGCAATAAAATATGCCACCTTTACAAACCTCGTAGTCTCTTTGGTTACCTATGGCCATACTTGCTTGACTGTCAAGCTAGCATACCTCCTCATTGTTTCTCAGACGCGATTGGGCAATATTTTTTTGTTTAATAAATATGCAAAAAAATATGGTTATCATATTTAAATCTTTCCATAGAAATTATTGAAATTAAGGAATTTGACTTTTGGTTGAATACATACCAAAATGTTTCATGACAAAAATATCAGTATTAAAGAAATTGAATAAAATTTGAAACGACTGGTAAGCGTTTTTCTTTGTTAACACGCTTTTATTAACTTCACCTGTATGTATGTATGTATGTATGTATGTATGTATGTATGTATGTTTGTTTGTTTGTAACTCTCCACTCCGTTATATAATTATATCTCGAAAATTTATCGTTTTTTTTTTAAAAACACAAGAATACTTTTTTGTTAAGAATTAAATTTTACATCAACTGTCAAATTATGACAGCTGTCATATAGACCGTTTTCGAAATAAACTCTATTTTGTGAATATCTTGAAAAGTTATCGTTTTTTTGGAAAAACACAAGAATATTTTTTCGTTTGGAATTAAATTTTACATCAACTGTCAAATTATGACAGCTGTCATATTGACAGTTTTCGAAATAAACACTATTTTGTGAATATCTCGAAAAGTTATCGTTTTTTTGAAAAAACACAAGAATACTTTTTCGTTTGGAATTAAATTTTACATCAACTGTCAAATTATGACAGCTGTCACATTGACAGTTTTCGAAATAAACACTATTTTGTGAACATCTCGAAAAGTTATCGTTTTTAACACGCTTTTTATTATTATTATTTATTAACTTCACCTGTATGTATGTATGTATGTATGTATGTTTGTTTGTAACTCTTCAATCCGCGGCTGCTGCCTCGGGTGAGTCCCATATCGTTATTTTTAGTCACTACGTCCCCGTGCCGGGAGTGGGTAATAAACAATACGTTTAATTATAAACGATATGAATGAAATTGTCTTAGAATTAATCTAACAATTCTTTAGATTTCACAATAGTAATTTTTTAATACATTTAATTATAAACAATATGAATGAAATTGTCTTAGAATTAATCTAACAATTTTTTAGATTTCACAATAATAATTTTTTTCCAAGTGATTGAAACAATATGTTTAATCATCAACAATATGAATACAATAAATATAATTTGAGAAATCAAAAAAACACGCTTTCAAAGCATTTCCAACTAAATAAACGAATAATGATTGAGTGAGGGTCTTGTAATCGTCACAGCAAATTAACGAATCTATTGAAATAAAATAAATTGGACTAAAAAGTAAAAAATAAATATAGTTTAAAAAAACTAAAAAACACGCTTTTATAAAGCATGTTTCTGAAAAACATCGAACTAAAAAGTTAAAAATAATTTTCAAAATAAAATTAAAACACAAATAAATGAAAAATACTAGTATTATTGTAAAAAAAGAGTGGGCGCTTGACATTCGAAAAATATGGTATGCAGCGCCCACGCTTTTTTCACAATAATACTAGTATTTTTCATTTATTTTTGTTTTAATTTTATTTTGAAAATTATTTTTAACTTTTTAGTTCGATGTTTTTCAGAAACATGCTTTATAAAAGCGTGTTTTTTAGTTTTTTTAAACTATATTTATTTATCTAGGATGCCTACACTTATGGTGATACGTTTTCTTATTTTATTACAGCTTTTGAATAAATATTAAAAACTAGTTGTACTCGCAACGTCGTTCGCGTGGCGTGTGGTTGTTGTATAAAAATTTCTTACCCCACCAGATGTTAAGTTAAAAGAAGACAAATACATCTGTGAAAACCGCATTCGAATCGGATCAGTAGTTTTCATGTGATGCGCGCACAAACATACAGACAGACAGACAAAAAAATCTAACCACATTTTTGGGTTCTATTTCGATGTACCCGCGACGTCGCTTACGTAGCGTGTTGATTTTTGTTTAAAAATTTCTTTCCTCACCCCGTTAAAGGGGTGGGGGAGAAAGTTTTATACACCAGATGTTAAGTTGAAAGAAGACAAACATACAGACAGACAGACAAAAAAATCTAACCACATTATTGGGTTCTATTTCGATGTACCCGCGACGTCGTTCGCGTGGCGTGTTGATTTTTGTATAAAAACTTCTTTCCTCAACCCGTTAAAGGGGTGGGGGGAGAAAGTTTTATACACCAGATGTTAAGTTGAAAGAAGACAAATACGTCTTTGAAAACCGCATTCGAATAGGATCAGTAGTTTTCATGTGATGCACGCACAAACATATACATTTCTACAGTTTTATTGTATGTATAGATAAACATTAACTAATCAAACTAGGCTCGTTGTGTTTTTATTACTTTAAATATTTTATTTAATTTCTGTTAAAGAATTTGTTTACTCGACTGTTTACCGAGATTAGAAATCTGCTTCATTTGTATTAAGTTCTATAGCCGGAACAGATACGAAAAAATCAGCAAGAAAAGTTGGATTTTCAAAGGGTATCAGCAAGTTACGAATGGCGTAAAAAAGAAATGATACAACAATTTTTTATTAAATTTTCTCTGGAGGAAACAAAAATCCCCTAATGTCAGATTACGAATAAATCAATCAGTTATCATTAAATCATTTGACTGGAGCAATAAAGTTAAAAAACGGTCCCTTAAGAAAATTTCCTATTTATTAAAGCAGTTATTATATTTGTTAAAATTTTTACATAAACTTGTACATACTATTCGATTTAAAGGGTGATATTGACAAGAAAAAATTAAATTGAATAGATTGTCAGATGTTGGTAAATGAGGAACAAATTTGGTTTTATAAAAATAATTCTATTATTCGTACTATTTTGTAAATAAATGTATAAAATGAAAACCGTTCCTGACAAAACTCAAATTTGTTCATTAATACGCAATTTTTAAAATACACTCTCTCAAGAAATGGATCCACGAAGACAAACCAATAGAGGATGCAGTTTCGTATAAAACAAGTTATACTCTTACAATGGGATAGTGAATTATTATAATTATTGTAATGGATTTTTCTGCTAAAATTTTGTCGGTCTTAATTACGATTCAATTATAAGCAAATCCTGGATATACCATTCTTGCCAATCAACAATTGCAGTCAACATTCCTCACAAAATAATCATTCTCTTAACAAGAAAAAGGTTCTATTCTTTGACTTTAAAAACTAAAATCCTCAAAATAATGAAAAGAAAGAGAACTTAACGGAGGTTAAGATGGTTTGGTCATGTAGAGGGAAGGGATGAGAACTATGTGAGTAAAAGAGTAGATGAAAGTCAGGTTGGGAATAAGAGGAAGAGATGAAGACCGAAGTGGAGATGGATGGAAAGAATAAAGGAAGACCAAAAACAGAAATAATAGAGAAGAGAGGATTCGTTAAACAGAGATAAGTAGAATCAAGTGTTACGAAAGGCTAAAACCCATTCCAATTAGAATTAGCACAGAGACTTCATTTCCTTTACCTCTAAGTCTACATTAGCGTCGTTTTTGGAAAATACTGGTTGCTTTATACAGTGCACTTCCAATGAGGTCTATTACTTTATAGTTGCGTTATTGCTTTAAAAAGCACAGTAAACTAAAGGCTACTTAAAGGTGGAGATTCTTTTAGACATCTCTAACGAGTAAACCAACTCAAGTGTCACTCACCAATTTAAATAAAACTTTCCACGTCGATAGAACATTAAAAAATATTCAAGAAGTGGTTTTTGTTTGGGCAAAATAGGCTTTCTAGTGGTGGGAACCATCTCTACTTACCAAAGCGGGTTAACCCATCTATCCCTGTGTGTAGCGAGTTTAATCGTAAATTTTTTCCCGAAATAATTTAGTTTAAGGTGAAACTATCCTAGCTACCTACCTTGCCCTAATTCACCCCTAAAAATAAGCCCTGTCAAACCACAAGCAGACTAACCAACCTAACCCTGAGAAAACAGCGAGTTCCGTCGCTCGTTTTTTCTTGAAATACTTATACCTATTCCTCACCACAAGCGAGCAATCCACCTAACTACAAATTCCCTACCAAAAAGTTCGTTTTTTCAAATCATTTTAATATAAAATCAATTTTTCATTTATTACATTTCCCTAACTGAAGCTCTTATCGCGTAACACTGTCCTTGAGTTTCTCAAATGGAAAGTTTTCATTATTTTCAAGTAACTGACGACAGAAGAACTTGGAGCAGTAACTGAAATAATATTAAAAGTCCTTTTCTGTCAGATTTCTGAATTTGTTTCAAACTGTTGGTGGCAGACTGAAAGTGATTTACCAAGAATATTTAATATCGAATTGTGAATGACACTTGCCACAATTTTCATAACATAAGATTTAAACAGATCCGTACTGTTAAATTTTCTATAATTTGCAACTTTTACAATTTTGTTTTAATAGTATACTTGTATTCAGTTAAAAGAAACATCTAGTTTTAATAGCAATGCTTTGAAATAAAAGCAATACTAGGATACGAAGTTTTATTACTCTTAGGTAATTACAATAATTTTCCTTGAGAGCATAGACGTTGCGATTTCCGAAAAATTATCTTGCGCGCTCGCGAGTCGGAAAGTATTATTGAACTTGAAAATCTGAAATTTAAAATCCTATTTTTGCGAATATGTCTGCACTGTCTGCGGTATTTTTTTTTAAATTAACCAAGCTGAGTTATAACGAGTTACACATACCATTTCGTTAAAAGAATCCGTTTTTTTTGTTTTTTTATTCACATGTTCCCTCAATCCGATTAAACTCCACTTGTCATCGGCAATTTTGGTAGGTATGGTTATATGAAAAATCATTAATAACTGCAAATTTTCCATTTTATACACAAATTCATGTGATTCAAATTGATATTGCCGATGAAAGTAAGAAAGTTTTAATACTTTTTTTTCTGTTTTCGTTATGAAGCAGAAAAAATTCAGTTCCAATTTTATTTTAAATGATTACATAGCAGACATCTCCCGTCATGTTTTTAAAGTTGGTAATCGATTGAAACAAACTGAACCGTTTGATTTTTACACAAACGTTTAAAAGCAGGGACGGCTTGTGTAAAAAATACATGTTTAAACAAAATTCAACTTAATTATCCATATCAAGGATTATTTGGGAATACCGACAGGACAGAACAGTTATATTGTTGTTAAAAAAATTAATTGCATAAAGAAACGGATTTGAAGAAAAAAAGCTGGTAAAATTGGCATAATCAAGTAAGTCAATAAACAATAAACATTTCTGAACTGTAGATTGGTCTAGACTTTTAAGAAATTTTATTATGCGCTTAGCATGTACGTTTGTAAGCTGAAATTAGACGACAGCATCTTGGTAAGGAAGGAGTTGCACTTGAGAGTATTTGAAGCATTTACATCTCTTTCGATATTCCGCAACTTCAACGATATCATACTCTTAGAAGATATGTATTGACGAGCCAGTATCTTCGTTGAAATTCCAACCTAGTTTTTTGTTCTTCTGACCAATCTCTCTAATCTCTGTGCAGTAAATGCACGTGGTCTTCCTTTGACAGATTTCAGCTTCGGGAGCCCGCCCAACCAATTTGTAGATTATTTTTATTTTATACGATATCTTAAGTGAAAACTTCAAAATAAACAAAACTTAACCAACAGTAAACAAAGTACAAAAACTTTAATTTCCAAAAGCAGCATCATATTATTTTGTTTAAATTAAAGCCAATGATAATAATACAATGGTGTTAAGTGTTAATGTAGTAAGAGTGTCTTAGTAATGACGTTGCAAGACTCAAGAGCAATGAACGTAATAATGTTAATAGGAAGACCTGTCGTTGGCAAACGATTACTCTGCAGTTACAGATAATATGTTTAGCCATTTTATCAGGATCCATATTACAATGTCCACTTTTCCTACTTTACAGAGATGGTACTTCAGTGGATAGAGTCCTATGAGCATTTCTGTATTTACTTTGTGCTCAGGTTTCTAGAGCTCTAAGAGTAATTTAGAGTATCGCACTAAAGGCCGTATAAATCTTTTTGCCTGTCTTATAGGCTGCATTTGAGTTACTTTTTCCATTTATAAACTTCACACATAATGCAGCATTTCGAGATGCTACAGAAAGCTTCAGGTCCGATAAAAAAAGTATTAGCTTCTATCAGCAATCTCGTTTCCGACAATCCATTTATGCCCTGGTACCCACCACAAAGATGAGTTTAACCAGTTTTTTGACAGATTTTTTGCAATTTCAGGCTGTTGCCAAGCGAGGTTAATTGAAAAACCTTCAAAGCAGCTTGGCTATACCAGGCAATAAATATTATGGCTGAATTGAAGCTTTTTTAAATGTACTCTTGATGTCCATTGCTAAAAGCTCTACTTAGAAGATTGTAGGTGTGTTTTCAAGGGTTATTTAGGGCCTGTAACCTCTATATCTACTCCTTCTGGCGTTTTAAATCCTTTTAATGACATTTTTAGAATTCAAAATGCATAATTTATATAAAAACAAATCAATAATCTAACAAAAGAAAATTAAAACTCATTTTAGCAAATGATTTCATTAGAGGTGGACTTACAGTCCCTGAAAATCCCCGACAGATTGCACCCCTGAGGAAAATTCATATCAATATATGTTGACAAGTTGACATTTGCTGTGAATATATCCATGATTCTATATTATCAGATAAATGGGATATACTTTGTCAATAATACTTTATAATTAAATAGAATAGAATTTCTAAAAGTACATATATTATTTATGGAAGTTGTAGAAAAAATATTGTTTGGATTAAGTGGTAAAATCAGTGTTTTTTTAATTGTACATTCAAGTGAATTTTGTGTCTAGACTTATCAGTCTCGACCAAGAAAAACAAGTCCCATCTGAAACAATTAACCGATATTTAATTTTTCCATAAAGTTAATATACCTAAATGTCAAATTTATTTAAAACTGTAATAAATGATATAAATATAGACGCTAACTTATGATCTAAATCGACAATAGTTTTTTATTTCTATTGTCTGCAACCGGTTAAGTGACCAATCTGTATGCAGGTCAGTAATTTGTTGTCATCTGCCGGAATTTAAATAAATGTACGTTCTTGTTGCCCGCAGAACAAATATTTAATACATGCTACCCTTGTTTTGAACTATTGTGAATACCGAATGTTGTTAACAAGCTCCAGGACAGAGGCGTTATTCTATTTTTGTTTTATAGAAATTTATGTTATTAATATATGAGCAGCATATTATACCTCGAGGCCCAATTGTCAGGCGTAAATGCAAGTGGAACCAATGCGAGGTTCGAATGAAAGCTAGTTGTCATGTTTAACCTAATCAGACTTTCTATCTTTGTCTTATTAACGCACAATAGAAGGAGATACTTTTAAGAAAAATTTCAATCGGCACTAGCGGCAATACTAAGTCGTTGAGCTCTTTTTAAGAGTATTGTCACGAATATATAATGTAAGGAACTAACTTTTTTTGACAAAAAATGACATCATTTAAAGCTCATTTTGCTGTCGTAGCACAAAATTACTAAATATACACAGAAATGCAATGTTAATAAATATTACAAGAAACTGATGTCACAAAAGTAATAGATCATCATATGAAATAATTTTCGACTCACGTAATAGCCGGTAGTGGTTAATTTAGTCAGAATTAGTTCAAGAGAATTTCAATATAGGGTCGATTCAAGTTTCAAGCTTTCTTGACTCGGGAATGGGATCCCTAAATCGAATCTTTAACAGCGCTCTTAAGGTTATTCGAAGTAGCCAATCACTTTTCACACCAGTGTTGTCACATTTTGCCGCATTTGGCGCTAATGTTAAAGAATCGTGGTCCCAAACTTTTCAGTCCACACTCCACAGTGCATTTACAGGTAAAGGAATGATACCATATTGTGAAAAATCTCATAATATAAGAGTTATTATTATAATAACAAAAGTTAAAAAATTCGGTTTTACTTTAATATATTGTCTCAAAGAAAATGAGAATTCTTACTCCCTAACTTATAGTTAAATATTTATTTTTAATAAACATCCAATTTTTTTTAACCGTAAAAGTGGTAAAAACGCTGGTAAAAATGTGTTCATACTATTTTTACCAGGCAAATAACCGAACCTGAAAAAAGTTTATTTTCACTTGATTTTATGAAACACACAAAAAACTATTTATGGGTTTACCAAAAAAAGTAAGATGCAGAGAAAATTTTTTTAGACTTAATTTTGGATTAAAAAGTTGAATGTTTCCTAAGAGCTTAGAAATTTTATAAAATTTTGCGAAAATGATAAAAGATTGAAACAAAAAGGTCAAAATTGGTGATAAATCTGAATTAGTTTCCAGTATTTCCCAACCCATTAGCATGTTCAGCAAAAAAATTTGTTGGTAGTAAATACAGCTCTTTTTTATCTTGACGTATTTGTGGTTTGGGCGCCATTGAGTTAAAAAACTTCGGTTAGCTCTAAAAATATCAGAATCTGTCCTGCTCCCACATTTCTTTTTTTCTTTTTTTTTTTTTTATGGTCAAGCACAAGCACTGCAGGAAAATTCCTTTAAGGCGCTCTGAGAGCGGTGCGTGTGCGAAGAAAGCGATTCACGTTGTTCTTGAATCGTTGAAGGTTATATTCGGTGGGAAATACGGCCTCAGAAAGGCCGTTCCACAAAGAGGATGTCCTCCAGAAGAAAGAGTTCTTAAACAATGATGTTCGAGGAGTATTAAGTTGAACCACATAGGGATGGGCGGAAGTGGTTTGTCGTGTATTTCTGCTATGAATTGCTCTAGGTGGAATCAAGCGGGCAATGTCAGTAGAACACTTGCCATGGAAATATTTGTAAAAGAGGGTCAAATCACCAACCTGTCTTCGATGTTCTAAGCTGTCGAGGTTCTTGGTTAGCTCGTGGTCACCGATCAGGCGAATGGCTCTCCTTTGGATGGAATCCAACAACCGAAGGGTATGCTTCGGTGCAGAACTCCAGACATGAGAGCAGTATTCCAGTGATGGTCGAATCTGGGCTTTAAAGAGTGTCAAAAGTTGTTGTGGTGTATACAGCTTTTTGGTATGGAAAAGTACTTATATACTCGCATGTAAATTTTCTACAGACGTCTGCCTTAGACACATTTATATTTTCAAACAACCTTTTAATACTTTGATACGTTCTATTATTATCTTAAACACAAAGAAAACAGCATGTTTTAAGAATTTTTAACGACTGTTGTCCAGAATTAATTCTCATATCCATCTTCTTCTTCTTTCTCTCCACCTTATCACAAGCCTAGTTGGGGACGACGTTAGCTTTTCGTAGTATTTGTTTCCACTTATCTCTGTTTAACGCATTTTATCTTCCCAATTACTTTTCAGGTTCTCATTAATTCTCTCCATTCATCTTAACTCTGGTCTGCCTCTTACACCCAATCTTACATTCATCCACTCTTTTACTCTTTATGACCAACTTATTTTTCTGAGTTTCCTGGTTCAGCTGTATCACTTTCACTGTATCTCTTGCTCTCTTATTTTTAGCTGTATCTTTCCTCATAATTTAGACAACCAACGCAACATCTTCATCTACGCCAATTCTAACTTTCTCTTTTGTTTTTTCGTTATTGACCAGGTTTCTGAGTTATACATCAATGCTGGTCTTATAATTCTCTTGTTGAGTCTAACTTTCATTCATTGTGTCACACACTCATTCTTTTCCAGTTCATCCATCCACACTTAATTTTCATTTGTTTCGCTTGTTGTCACATACTCGTCCTACATACTGTCAAGCGCTTTTCTCCATTTCTCAAGTTTTCCTTCCAGTCTTCCTTGTATAAAATAAACAATCACAATATCATCCGCATATATATTATCATATCATATGGGACACCGACTCTTGGTGGAGCTTTACATGCACTTCAAATCCTTTCGTAACCACAACATTACTTTTTGTATTATCCTACTTGGCATACCTTAGATCAAGTACCGAATGTCATCGAGAAAAATATCTTCCTATTTCTCTAAAAGAGCTTGTTACAACTGATTTAAAGTCTGTTAGTGCAAGTAGTTTTCTTCTAGGATATAAATTTTGTATTTCAATATTAAGTTTTATTTGTATATGTATATATAATGGGATTATATGTTAATATTTATAATATTCACTAAATCTACTCAAAATGCAGCTGTGATAGAAAGCTCGATGTTTAAATGTGATGGTATATTATTAGTGATTTCGATTTTATTGTTGAATAGAGTTTTGTGTTACTCTATTGATAACTTATAAGCTTATAATAGCCGATCGTAGCATTAAAGTAATAACGCTAAATATTTTTTATATTTAATCCAAAACATCGCTGAAAATGGAGGAAATGGTTTCGTGCCCCATATGAATAAATTGTTATCAAACTTAACATTCAGTTAGAGGCATAGTAAACATTTATTTTTGCATTTACAGATAATGTAAAACAGATTCAAATTGATTTCTCTCCAAGCTCCACAAAAAAACTGGAGTGAAATATGGATCAAAGAACATCAAAGACTGCGCGCAGAATAATCCTTCTATTCTTGACTATATTTAGATAAAAAAGCAAGTATTTTATATTTACCTATTGAAGGGATTATTTATTGTAAAGGCTGGGAACAATGTTTAGCAATTATTAGATATGTTAATAGTGACGTGCACTAAACTTTGTTTTGCACTGACTATGTTTTCATAATTTGTCCCTAAATTTTTGGTTATATATTTTTTGACAATCATTGCAAAAATATAGTAATCAATTAAAATTATTTTAATTCTGGTTTATGAGCAGTACGTTCAAATATAAATGCTCTATTTATATGAAACTTTGAATTTGTTATTCTGCTGAATGTAGTAAAGGCAAAACTTTTATGTTACTGAAAGACTAATCATACATCTCCAACGCCACCAACTCTAAACTTTGTAACTTTATACTTAATACCTAGGTACCTACCAACGTTACTTGAAACTTTCATAATACGATAGGAAAAGCTTCAGGAATACTAAATCATTTGATAGAACTTACTTTGATAGAATAAATGATGTCAACGTTGAATCTCATTGGAACCGGAAATGTGTTAAAAATATTATATACGAGCCCAAAATCATAATAGTTCGGCCAGTGGAATAATTTATCCTGAACCGAATTTACTAATTTTCAAAATCCTACTAAATATATATATATATTTTTAAATGTTACTGTTATCGTAAAATACACAATTCCAGGTAACATTAATGATAAATTAATTACAATGTAAGTTGAGTTTTTCCCTAATTTATATTTAATACTAGCTGTACCCGGCGCGCGTTGCTCCGCCAATGAATAAAATAAATTTAAGAAAAATAAAAGAGGAGAAGAGATAGAGAAGGAAAGAAAGTTTATAGTTTTGTTTTACTTATCGCACCAAAAATATATTTTTCGAAATTATATTTATACGAATTCGTATAGATATCTATTAATCAGTATTGAATTTGAAACATGAAAGCGCCATCTAGTGGTAACTTCCATTAATACGAATATCATATTCATCTTACCCATAAAAAATACATCATCATACCGATTTTCATAACAATCGGTTGAACGGGGCAGAAGTTGCTACCTACTCTGCAGCGCCACCTGGTGGCTAGTGGCATTAATGAGCATATTATACAAACCTTCTCCGTGGAAAAATACATATACATACCAATTTTCATGACAATCGGTTGAACGGGACAGAAGTTGCTACTCTACAGCGCCACCTGGTGGCGAGTGGCATCAATGAGCATTTCACACAAACCTTCTCCGTGGAAAAATACATATGTATACTAATTTTCATAATAATCGGTCCAGTAGTTTTTGAGTTCATTGAGTACATACAGACATACAGACATACAGACATTTTTATATATATAGACTAGCTGACCCGGCGGACTTCGTACCGCAAGTCATCGTCATATTTTCTCATTAGTTATCAGGTTTATACTATTTTTTTTTTCGTTATATTTTGTAGTTTATCGATAAAATATATTAGATGCATCACAATACTTAAATTAGTAAGAATTTCTCGTTTAAATATAAATGATATTAACTGCGCCACCTTCCGGTGGGGTCACAATACTTAAGTGAGGATTGCTCGTTTAAATATATATGTGATATTAACTGCGCCACCTTACGGTGGCGTGATGTAAAGTAATCAAATAAGTAGTGGTTGCTCGTTTAATGGAAGCGCCATCTTGTGGTAGCTTTCATTAATACGAATATCATATTCATCTTACCCATTAAAAATACATTATCATACTGATTTTCATGACAATCGGTTTGAACAGGGCGGAAGTCGATACTTTACTGCGCCGCCTGGTGGCGAGTTACATCAATGGGAATAGCATATAAACCTTCTGCGTGGAAAAATACATGTACATACCAATTTTCATAACGATCGGTCAAATAGTTTCTGAGTCTCGATTTCATATATACAAACATCCATTTTTTTATATATATATATATATATATATATATATATATATATATATATAGATAAGGATTGCTCGTTTAAATATGTGATATTAATTGCGCCACCTTACGGTGGCGTGATATAAAGTAATCAAATAACTTGTGGTTGCTCGTTTAATGTAAGCGCCATCTGGTGGTAACTGCCATTAATACGAATATCATTTTTATATTAACCATCAAAAATACAGCATCATACTGACTTTCATGACAATCGGTTGAACAGGGCAGAAGTTGCTACTCTGCAGCGCCACCTGGTGGCGAATGGCATCAATGAGCATATCATACAAACCGTTTTCGTCGAAAAATACATATACATACCAATTTTCATGACAATCGGTTGAACGGGGCAGAATTTGCTACTCTGCAGCGCCACCTGGTGGCAAGTGGCATCAATGTGCATAGCATATTCGTTTTCTACGTCAAAAAATACATACACCTACCAATTTTTATGACAATCGGTTGAACGGGGCAGAAGTTACTACTTTGCGGCGCCACCTGGTGGCGAGTGGCATCAATGAGCATAGCATATTCGTTTTCTCCGTAAAAAAATACATATACATATCAATTTTCATGACAATCGGTTGAACAGGGCAAAAGGTGCTACTCTGCAGCGCCACCTGGTGGCGAGTGGCATCAATGAGCATAGCATATTCGTTTTCTCCGTGAAGAAATACATATACATACCAATTTTCATGACAATCGGTTGAACGGGACAGAAGTTGCTACTTTGCAGCGCCACCTGGTGGTGAGTGGCATCAATGAGCATAGCATATTCGTTTTCTCCGTGAAAAAATACATATACATACCAATTTTCATGACAATCGGTTGAACGGGGCAGAAGTTGCTACTTTGCAGCGCCACCTGGTGGCGAGTGGCATCAATGAGCATATCATATAAACCTTCTCCGTGGAAAAATACATATATGTACCAATTTTCATAATAATCGGTCCAGTAGTTTTCGAGTCCATAAATTTCTTACATAAAAACAGATCCTTTTATATATATTGTTATGATCTCTATACTCATATAATTGTATTCTTGTGACTCTTCAAGGTTGGGTTCTTCGATAATATTAAACTAAAAAGTCCATCTCAATTTTAACATCATTTAATATATAAATATATTAATTCTTTACAACACTTTAAAAAACAATATAACATTCATCATTTATCCTGTCATAAACTTAACACTAATTAATTTTAAATGAAATTTTGCCCTCTTTTCCTAAAATCCCCGAATAACTATTTCTAATATACCTCTATTACCAGCTGATAACAAATTATACCAGAAATACTTATCTTTATAAACTATGCTTATTTTATTTTGAAAATCCAATCTATGCAAATATCCAATTAATCTTCTCTATATATATCCATTTTATTCCATATTTAACTCTACCATATAATTATTATAACATTCTATTCATACATTAATCTTCTTTTATAATTTTTATATTTATATTCATTAACATTCAGTATTTATCTTCATTTTCAATTTCTATTATTATTATATTTACTTTATAATGATTTTTTAAATTTTTAAATTCTATATAATTCCCTAAACTTTTTCTCTGACTTTACTCTCCAAAATTCTATGACATTCTATCAATAATTTTTTTTTTTATCCCCCTAGAAACCTCGCAACCCAAATTTTTTTTTATTTATGATTCCTTGATAATTTGCATAAATTGATTATTCAATTCTAATATCTACTTAGTCTTAATTACACTTATATTACATATAAAGACCAACTATTGAATACCATAACAATTTCCCAAATTTAAAATTTTATAAATTTTAGAAAAAAAAATTTTAATAATTTAAAATTTAAAGTATATAACAATTAACATATTAACACAAATTCTGAATACTCTAAGTTTCTTCAAAATACCTATATAGGCTTTCAATATTAAATACTCCTCTAACATTTCTTGTTATCGGATCTTCAACAATATAACTATTAACACCTTCCTCATTTACTATTCTATATGGTCCTTCAAATATAGCTTTTAATTTCCCTGATTCATTTTTCTTTAAATTTCCACTTATATATGCTTTTATTATTACCAAATCTCCTTTCTTAAACCTTACAGGATATTTCACTTTTTTCTTAATTTTTTTATAATATTTTTCCCACGCATCCATTAACCTTTTTCTTACTTTTTCTATAATTTCATCATATTTTTTTCTTTCTTCTTCTTCTTCCCAATTTCGTTTTGGTTTTTGACCTAACATTAAATATGTTGGTGTTTCTTCTGTTATTACATTTGGAATATCATTGATATACATTTCTACTTTATTAATATAATTTTCCCATTCTTTATGTTTCTTTCCATTTAAACTTATTCGTAAAAATTTTATCACTTCTTTAATATATCTTTCTGCAGTATTATTCTCTAATGTAATTAAATTTTGATATTTTTTAAATAACAAATTAATTTCATCTTTATATTTATCATCACTTTTTATATCTTCTCCTTCTTTCATCATTTCCCCATTAATTCTTAGTTCATTTATATGTATTATCTCCTCATTATTGTTTATTTTATTTAATTTGATTTGTTCTTCTTTCAATTTTATCCAACCTTCTTCATAATTAATAATAACATTCATTCTTTCTAATTCATCAGTACCTAATATTATATCATACTCCATATTTCCTATAATCAAACCTTGTATTTTATATATACTATTTCCAATTTTAATACTAATATTTATAGTCTTATTAATTTCCCCTAATTTTTTTCCATTAGCACCTATTAACTTAATTCTTGGAATTTTAATCATTTCTTCTAATTTATTATCCTCAATAATTTTTTCATTTATCAATGTTGCTTCTGATCCGGTATCTATTAAAATTCTAATTTTCTTATTTTCTAAATTTCCTTCAACAACTACTAATCCAATTTTATCTTCTAATTTATTATTATTTTCTTCTAATTTTATAAATTCACTAGGATGTATATAACAACATTTAACATTAAAATTTTGTAGGTGCTTATTTAAAAATTTTCTTGTTCTGGTTCTACCCTAACATTTTCTACATTTTCTTCTATTTCTCTACTTTGCATATTAATTTGATTTATTCTTCTAGGTACATTATTGTTTCCATTTCTATCTTCTCGATTATTATTATTATTATTATGTATTTCATTTATATTTCTATATCTTGATCTTTCATATCTTCCATTATTTACATTTTGAAAACCATTTTCATTTCTGTTATTTCCATTTCTTATATTATTATTATTATCCATATTATTTCCATTTCTATATGTATTTCCGTTTATACGATTTCCATTTTCTCTCCCATTATATCCATAATTATAATTTCCATTGTTTCTATTACGCATTTCTTCTCTTACTCTATTATATCCATTTCTGTTTTGATAATTTCTAAATCTATCATTTTCATAATTTTGTGATCTATTTTCATTAATCTTTAAATTTCTTTCAACTCGATTTAAATACTCAATCAATTGTTCTTTTTTTTTAATATTTTGTATAACTATTGTTTCAGAAACTGTTATATCATAATGTCTAGAAATATATAAAATTATTTCCTCTTCTCTCATAGGAGGTTCCAAATATTGTGCAACATTATATAATTGTAACGCATAATTAGTTAAATTATTCCCTAATCTATAATTGAATTTTCCGAAATATAATTTTTCCCTACTCACCCCTTGTTTTGATTCACCCCAGAAATATTTAAGAAATTCCCTTTCAAAATCATTAAAGGTTAATATTTCATTTTCCTGTGTTGCATACCATAATGCAGCATTATCTTTCAAAGAACTTCTTATAATTTCTTTCCAATCTCTTTTGTTCCTAGTCTTAGTTTTAATCATATTCATATACGTGCATGGATGTAATATACTGATATTCCCTGTAAATTTTACTGCTCCTTCTCCTCCATGTATTATCATATAGGAACCATCCTCAGTTCTTTCATTTTGCATTTCTTGTAATTTTTTTGTTTCATCTTCAAATTTCTTTGCTACTTCCATTACATTCCTTTCCATAGTTTGTAGTATTCTTTCATTTTCTTTCTTATTTTCATTTTTCTGCTCCTTCACATTTTTTTCTATATTATTAATCTTCTCCTGGTGTATATTACCCATTTCCTCCATCGCCTTAATTCCATCTTTCAATTGATCGACTTCTTTTTGTATTTTGATATTTTCTTCTTTAATAATATTTTTCATTTCATCTTTAAATGTTTCCATATTCTTGTTCATATCTTTTATTTCTTTTTTTATATCTTCTCTTATTTCTTTTTTCATAGAATCCATTTTTCTATTATTTTCATCAAATTTATTTTCCAAAAATTTAAACATTTTCTCCATCTCTGTTTCTTGATGTGGTTTTGAAATAGTCGCATCTCCTATCACATCAGCTTGTACCACTTGAAACATTGTTTTTTCTTCTCCTTCCGACGATCCATCATTACTTTCTGTTTCATGCATATTTTCATTAGATTCCTGTATTCCATCTTCTCTCCTTCTATTTCTTCTATTTTGTCTTGTATTCATTTTATTCAAATCTTTTAATTATTTTATATATTTATTTAATTTATAATGTTAACTTATTATATTACTTTATTATATTTATTCGATTTGTATTTAGTTTTAAAATTTTCAAAATTTTATGGTCTTTATATATAAATATAAATATACTTAAAACTCTCACCTAATCCTCTTATTTCTATTATAATGTATTTATGTTTTATTTCAATTCTTCACTGTTCTAATTTTCTAATCACTTCAATTGTCTATATCACCCTCTCAATTTCAATATACTGTTCTATTTTAAACTGGATTCTTGTTTTATTCACGCCACACGTTGGCTCGCCATAATTGTTATGATCTCTATACTCATATAATTGTATTCTTGTGACTCTTCAAGGTTGGGTTCTTCGATAATATTAAACTAAAAAGTCCATCTCAATTTTAACATCATTTAATATATAAATATATTAATTCTTTACAACACTTTAAAAAACAATATAACATTCATCATTTATCCTGTCATAAACTTAACACTAATTAATTTTAAATGAAATTTTGCCCTCTTTTCCTAAAATCCCCGAATAACTATTTCTAATATACCTCTATTACCAGCTGATAACAAATTATACCAGAAATACTTATCTTTATAAACTATGCTTATTTTATTTTGAAAATCCAATCTATGCAAATATCCAATTAATCTTCTCTATATATATCCATTTTATTCCATATTTAACTCTACCATATAATTATTATAACATTCTATTCATACATTAATCTTCTTTTATAATTTTTATATTTATATTCATTAACATTCAGTATTTATCTTCATTTTCAATTTCTATTATTATTATATTTACTTTATAATGATTTTTTAAATTTTTAAATTCTATATAATTCCCTAAACTTTTTCTCTGACTTTACTCTCCAAAATTCTATGACATTCTATCAATAATTTTTTTTTTTATCCCCCTAGAAACCTCGCAACCCAAATTTTTTTTTATTTATGATTCCTTGATAATTTGCATAAATTGATTATTCAATTCTAATATCTACTTAGTCTTAATTACACTTATATTACATATAAAGACCAACTATTGAATACCATAACAATATATAGATAACGAATCAAGTAGAAAGAAAAATTAGTAAACTTACTGAATTTTGCTAAGAATCATTATATAAACTTTAAAATAAAGCGCTTAGCATTTCTGATAAAATAAATCTTAAATTCGTCTCGTGGAAAACAATCTTCCACTTCGTAAAATAAATTACAAACATCTCTTTATTCGGAAATACCGCACCCCCACTGGTTTCATAACCTCCAACAATAACTATTTCTTGCATTGTCTCGTAAACTCTATTTCGTATTTCTGGAGTTACATTCGGCATTTAGGACAATACCGATTTTCTATCCCTCTCCTTCATGCCGATTATCCTGCAAAATCTGAAAGCTAACCGAACAAGTTTTATCTGAGAGTGATGAAAAAACTGTTGCAGCGGTGACTCGTCAAGCTTCAAAGTTTGTAGTTGTCGATTGGAAGTATTCAAATGAATGTTTCTTAAACAAATACTATAAAGATAAGAAAAAAATGAGAACAGGAAAAACTAAACGTTCAACAAAAGTTTTAGGATGTTAACTTTCTTGCTTTATATCTGTCGTTGTCTTATAGTAAAATCAATTTTTTCTTGAAAAGCCTAGGATTTTCGCATTGTTCTCACAACTTTACATTCGCGATTCCTTGCTTCCTCCATTTTGGGTCACTTTTCCGAGGTATAATTTGATAGTTTTATAACAGTGAGATTGTTGTAACAATGAAAGCGAATTACACATTCGCGTCGCTGAATGACTCTTTCGCATTTTTTCACTACTTCACATTCGCTCTTCGTTGCATTCTCCAGCTTGTGTCGTTTTTCCGGGATATCATTTTATAGTTTTATAACAGTGGGATTGTTGTAACAGTGAAAGCGAGTTTCACATTTGCGCCGCGAAATGACTTTTTCGCATTGTTTTCACTACTTCACAATCGCGCTTCGTTGCATTCTCCAGCTTGAGTCGCTTTTCCGGGATATATTTTTATAGTTTTATAACAGTACGATTGTTGTAAGAGTGAAAGCGAGTTACACATTCGCGTCGCTAAACGACTCTTTCGCATTCTTTTCACTACTTCACATTCGCGCTTCGTTGCGTTCTCTTGCTTGGGTCGCTTTTCCGGATCTTTTTATAGTTTTATAACAGTATGATTGTTGTAATAGTGAAAGCGAGTTTCACATTCGCGTCGCGAAACGACTCTTTTCCATTGTTTTCACTACTTCACATTCGCGCTTCGGTTTGGTTCGTTTTCCCTGGATATCATTCTTAGTTTAATAACATCTGCGGTAACTAAGGTAAGAAATACAAAAAAAAAAACAACAAGAAAGAGAGAAGAGTATCCAGCTGCACCATACAATTATGCATAGGAGCGGTATGTATGTACTACAAGAAATGGAACTGTGGAAGACAATTTGTCCGAAAAATTGTATGTCTAAAATCTTTATAAGAAAGATTTAGACAAACTATTAGTTGATAATCATGCAGTCTTTCTTTGTATGGGCTCAAAGACACACCACCAAGTACAAAGTATATGATTTAGAAATTAAGAAGAACTGAAGTTTACATTAACTTATTCTATTTAACTTACAATTTAAATTTTTTATATTCAAATTTATATTTAAATTAATGACGAGTCGTCTCTGCAATGAAACAATGACACTGTTTTTCATTTTAACATTTCGACAGACATTCACTGATTGAAACAGTTTTATCGTTTACTTGACGACGTTGAAAGGCGGGCGGAACAAAAACCGCGAAATAGCATTTACAAGCAAAAGAAGTTTGCTTTTGTTGTGTCTTCCACGTTTTTGTGGCAGCTCTTATTTCAGATCCATTTCTCTTTTGGAACGTGCAAAAACTGATACTGTATTTTTACAACCTTTAATTGGGGTTTCTGGTTCGGGGGACAGTAACAGATTAACTGTTTTATCGAAAATCCCGAAACAGAAGTTTTTATGTTTTTATTGAAGTTTCTAAGATTATTAGAACGTGTACATCTCAGTTTATCGCACAGCTAATAACATAAGATGCTACAGAATATTGATTTATATAATTTCGACTAAGTTTAGATTTATAACTCTACTAGCTGACCTGGCGTACCTACTTCGTGATATCTTTTATTTTTTCGATTTTCTCTTTTCTCTGTCTAAAAAAAGTGGATGTTTCTCAATTTTTAGATTCTTTTTCGCTTCTTCTATTTTATGTTTTAGTTTCTTACATATTTTTACCTATTTCTATTTTACCGAATTGAAAGCTTTTTGATTCCGTCACCAAAGAATGACATATAACCCCACAACTAAATCTAATGCTCTAAGAAACTATTATCTGATATTGTGTACCTCTTAAAATTGATTGAAAAGGGTAAAATACGTTATAGAATATTTATATTCCACGCGTTGAAAATATCATGTTTTAATTAATTTCGAAAGCCTACTTTACATTCTCCAGATATTGATCTGTTGTTCATGTGATTAATTATCTCTTGGCTGGTTTGATGAAACCATATAAGTATTTGTATTGAAACGAACGAAACAAAATTAATAAGAAATTGTGTTTATTATTAAATAAATATAATCGTAATAAAACTGCGTAAATAAGTACAAAGGAATCATTTGTCTTTATCACAATAAAAAAAAATTCGAAAAGAGGTTGACATTAAAGGCCACCCTTGCAACTTCCCGCAAGTTTTAACCGCAAAGCTATAGTAACGTGACGTATTTTGACGTTTTTGACTTTTTTTGAAATGTTTAAAAAGCCATTTTTAACGCCTTATTCGATTTTGATGTTCAAGATGGCATTCGACGCAGTCTTTTGAGACCTAAAAACGTTACCGGGAGTGCAAAATCGGTTAGTCAAATAATCTCGAAGTTATTGAAAAAAAACACTTTTTTTGAAATTTTTCGACAACGATATCTCACGAACGAATCAACCGATTTTAATTTGCAAAACGGCATTCGACGTGGCTTTTTAAGCTTGAGAGCTGATTAGGTTATGAAATTGATCGATGCAATAGCCAAAAAGATATGCCCAAAAAACATCACTTTTACCAATTGTTTTTTTCGGTTATTTTAAAATTTCTCGAAATCTACTGGCTCGAATCGGTTCAAACTTACAGGGAATCTAAGTTAGATGGAACTCTTTGGAATGCTTTTTATTTCATTCCGATCTGTCAAGCCGTTCAAAAGTTATAAGAGGTTTACATACATCTACACACACACACACACATCCACACGTACATACAGACATACAGACACCCTCTTAAAAATAGTCAGGGGAGGTTCCTAAGACCTCAAAACGTTGAGATCCGATGAAAACTCGATTTTCGAAAAACGGGGTGAAACCAATAACTTCCCGATTTTAAAAAAAATTTTAAAGTTAAAAATCTTCTTAATGCCATTTGATAGTTTGTGTAATACTTTGAGAGATACCTTAAAATAATTACTTAAAACCCATGGTAGCAGTCTCCTAACCAAATAAAAATATGTTTTCTTCATACCTCGGTCGAAAGTACGTTCTTTCATCCCTAATTGCAGGGAAGAAAGTTTATTATTTACTCCCTGTTTACGGCGGGACGAAAGTTGAATTTTCGGCCCTGCGCGTCATGATGTTTTGTCGTCTTTAACATTTACTCCCTGTTTACGGCGGGAGGAAAAATTTCTCATGCGTAGTTACACTTGTAACTAGGGACTGTTTATTCTCGTGTCATTTCTATTTCTATCTATAACCTATAACCTTAAAAATAATCATCAATGACAAAACTTGACTCTTCTAATGTATTTGATGCCTGTCCCACTTCGCTCGTTCCGCAAGTACTTTCGACTGAGGTATGAAGAAAAATAGTATACACCACACGGGCCAAAAGTTGAAATCTCGGTCCTGCGCGTCATGTTGCCCTCGGCTTTTCGCCTCGGGCATCATGACGCGCAGGGCCGAAAATTTAACTTTCGTCCCTTGTAGCGTAATATACTAATAAGACAGGGTACAAAAGTAGTGACTTACAGATTGATGTTTCAGTTGCCGAATTGACAAATGATCTCTCTTCCGCTAATGTCATGGATTAATACATGTTCTTAAGGATAAAGTAAGTAAAGCCTGAAACAGACTACTATCACGTCACTTAAGCTCAAGTGACCTCACGCAATCAAAGGCGAAATTTGCTTTTAAAGTTTTAGTCTGGTGCAACCTATGTTGGTCGAGTTCGAGGAGTAGCTGTGAATACCAAGCTTTATACCCTAAGATGTTAAACAAAATTACTCACTTTTATTAATACCCATCATCAGAACGACCTTGCTTCATGTCATTATGCCAGGCGAATTCAAGATTGGTTGGAAAAGAATAACATTAATTATGTACTGAGAGAACATACCCCTTAAATGTACCAAACCAAAAGCTCGACAATCGAAGAATTTTGGTCATTACTCTGTCGATCATTGAGGATCATGGTCGACTATCGGTGTTGCAGATTGGTTTTCATATTAACAAATTTTGTATATTAAGATTTAAATAAAATTTTGTTATTTCGTTAATGAAACCTGTTATAAGATACATGCGCCCTGTAAGGCCCACTTTTTGCTAAATTTTAATAGCTGGAAAAGAAATATAAATTTGTGAAAACTGCCTTTATCACAACATAGTTCATTTATTTGTGAATAAAGTAATCATACAAATCAACATGTTTGAAAACAATTCGTTAAGATAATAATTGTTTTTTAAAACCTTCAATGTGGGCTTTTTTAGGAACATAGGCACCTATCATAGCCCGATATTAATTATGTAATCAATAAACCCTATCAAAACAAAAAATAAGTATTTATGTAAAACTTGACCTAATATTATATGATATTCTTAGGTAATCAGTCTGATACAAAAGTTTTTTTTGGTCACAAATTGGACGGTGGGCCATCTTCGACTTAGCAAAATTTAATTTACCTAATAAACAAAAACCTCTACATAGACTCAACAAATAACAATGTTGTGGCGTTATTCTAATAATCACTTTTGGAAAAAAACATGTTTATTTAAAGACCAAATATTTTTTTCAAAAACATCTGAATTGTCTCATATCTTCGATTGGCCCGAGCCATCATAGGATGTGATGGGCCTTTATAGGGTAATTTACCTCGCCACAAGAACTATTTTTTATAAATGAAAATTAACAAATAATATAAACAACTCTTACGTTGAGTCAAGTGCCCATAAACCCAAGTAACGCTATATTTAAAAAAAAACACGAAAACTTCTTGTTTTCTTAAGAAAATACTAAAAAGGTTTAAATTAGAAGATTATAAATCGTCAGCACTTTGCAACGACACTAAAAAACTGGCAACCACTGCAAAAATGACGATTGTCTTCCTTATTTATGAAGTTGCAATTTTGTCTATGGCACTAACCGAACATGGGCGCAAAATTTAAATTCATTTGAACTTTTAGACGTACAAAATATTGAAAATGGGCCATCTTAAGAACTGGGCCTTATTAGGCGTAAGTACCTTATATTTACATACTGTAAGTGGGTATTCCGACGATTGTGCCAGACAGCCGAACAGGACTCCAGACAGTCAGACAAGCTGTAAGTTATTAAACCGATCAAATCGCTTTCGAACTGATTTAACTGGTCTATAGGAACTGCTTTCGAACTGGTTGAACTGGTCTGAATCGTTTATAAACTGCTTTGAAACCTGTTGAATTATTCTTGAAACGCTTTTAACAACTTTCGAACTGGGTTTGAACTGCTTTAAACAGTTTGAACTGGTTTGGAACTGCTTTAACCGCTTTAGCCAGCTATACCAGTTCAAAAGCAGTAAAAAAGCACTCCAAGCGGTTCAAAAACTGTAAAAGCGGTTAAAAAAACAGTTCGAAAGCTGTTAAAAGCTTTTCAAGATCAGTTCAACGAGTTTGAAAGCAGTTAAAAGCAGTTCATAAGCGATTCAGACCAGTTTAACCCGTTCGAAAGCAGTTCCTATACCAGTTAAATCAATTCAAAAGCGATTGGATCGGTTTAATAACTTCTGTGTGTCTGACTGTCTGGAGTTTGTTTGAGGCTATCTGGCACAATCGTCGGAATACCTACTACTGTACAATAAAATCGGTTTCCATTTTTGTGGAAATTTAAGTTATTGTACTAATTAAATAATAAAAAAGTATACACATCAGATCTACTATACATTAAAAAAAAATAATCTAATGTTACTTCGGGTAATTTTTTTATTTTGTTAACAATTATTTAAAAATTTATAGTATACAAATGTAATGTTAATTAGATGTTTTAATATTTCTTTTATAAAGGTGGAAGCAAAGTAAGTATTAGTTACTACAATAGTATATTGTAATACAAGTGTTACAATGACAGAGGTTTCGTAGTACGAGTTCAGTTTGTGAAACGAACCGCGAAGCGGTGAGTTTCGCAAAGAACGAGTACTACAAACCGTCATTGTAACTCGAGTGTTACATACTATTTTTTATAATGAACTTTTAAAAGTATAAAAAAAAGTAAAATGAGAGTTTTTCGAAATATTTATTTATGTTGGCAATCTTGACAGTTTTGACACTTGTCAGTTTTAATGATTTTAAATTAGAATGTTTGTCAAATTTGTATAAAATATTCCGAATTTAGCAATAACGCTGATAATGTAGTTAATAATTTACTACAACATACTTTTTGATTTACTACCTGAACTCTTTCGTTGAAAATCAGTGCAGTGCAACCAATTGTGTAAAACAAAAAGTTACCAAAAACAGTGTTACAATGAATCTATTTCGATACTGTTTTTAGTGTCGAAATAGAAACTTTGTGAACGTGAATTATAAAAAATAATTTTTATAATATTATATTTAAAAATTTTTCTAGGGATTTAATGTTTTGTGTCTATTTTTACCAAAGAGTTACTCTTGTTTCTTTATCAATTTGCATTTGAATTTAGTTAATGATCACATTCTAATACTTACCTAACTCATAAAATATGACTAAATTATTCAATATCCCTGCAAACTGGACATATTGTACTTCAAATAAAGTGCTGATTTAAAAAGCCAAGGATAAAACAGAATCCATTGAGAGAGACTAGCACGATGTGTCAAAAAGACCCCTTTTACGTTCGTCCTAACGGGGAACAGACATCCTACAAAGTATACCCTAGAGCAGATGGGGCCATCACACCATTTGAATGACACGTTCTCATAACATCTAGCGGTAAAAAGGAAATTCATGTTGGCGATTTGAGTGTTTTTCGTTAAGATATTCTGAGCACACAGTGACGTTTTTTGTAAAAAATAACTTTGAAGTATATATTGTCGAGAAAGCACGTTTAGCAACATAGGTTTTAAAATTTATCATATATTTTTTTTACATTTTATACCTTAAAAAAAAACTGTTCTAAAATGTGTTTAAGGAAAATAAATATTAATTAAAATTAAGCAACTGTTGTCACATGACTAGATTTTGATACAAAAGTTGCGTCAATTTTCTTTGACACACTTCGAGAACGGATTAGTTTTTATTGGTTTTTCCTCATCGTAAAACACCCACACAGCGTATTGGCGGTTATTTTCCGGGTATAAATGATTTTTGGGCTACCTAGGTTAAATTGTTTCAATAGTTTTCGACACTAATTGACGCAAACCGCTTTTTGCTCTTCTGTAAGCAAATGGGGGATACAATGGAAAATCAAGTTCGTAAAACCCAGTTTTTCATAAAAGATTTTTTAGAGCGAGGTCTTTCTTTGAAATGCTCGAAGTTATCTCTAACTCTCGGTATATTACACGGTCGTCATCCTTAATTAGCTGACGAACGGTATAAATATTTTGGTGTATGACTGCTGTTTTGGGTGGACCACTTTAAAATTCTCAATACCAGCGGGAACTAGTTGATTTGTGTGGTGCTTCATTTCCAAACACAGAAACCATTTTAGCGAGACATAATTGTACAAAATTATTGCGCGAAAATGAATCTTGGTTGGACCTATAACTCAAGGGTCTTTATCCTGTAAATATTATAGAGCTGCTGGCGATATCCCAGGTTCAAGACACTGGTAGAAGATTCATAAAGAAGAACAACTTTTTCGTTCTAATGAGCTGCATTTCCAGTTTTAGTGTTCCAAATATGGTACACTCTCAAACGGCTTTGCTAGATATATTACCCAAAATGGCATCAAGACGATTCCTGGTCTACTGTTTTGATTGGAGCTCGTCCACCTCAGACGAGAAACTTTCCTGTTACAATAAACGTAAAGAAGATTTTGTTGGCTCGAAATTTGGGGTCTGTTGCCTGATGTTCCTCTTTGCAAATTAAAATAATTTTTTAAATTCTATTATTTACTAAAACATGAAATGCGTTTACTTTTTAATAAAATTTAATAAAAGTCTCTGCAAACCAAAAATAGGATTTTTAATAGATTATTTCAATATACATTCAAAACATTAAAGCAATAAATTTGTAAATTTGTTATTTTTAGTCATTGTTTAAATAAAAAAAAAACTGTAGTCATAATATACATTTAAAATAAAGTTATTATCTAACCTAGAGCTGGCTTTGATTCAACAAACTTTTCGATTAATTGCAATGAAAATTAAAGTAAAATCATCAAGTTTCGCTAATGAAGAAGTTGGAATAATATTTGATTTACACGGAATATTATAAATTTAAACATAATTTTATTGTTTGCTTATGCTCGTTTACTCCATGATCTACTTTATAATATGAAAATCGAAACTAAATTAAATACACTGTTTGGATGAGGCTGTTTGTATATATTTTAGTTTAGTTTAGTTTAGTATAGTTTAATTTCCTCAAAGTGCAATTTAATTAGAAACTTATATTAAACTAATCAATTCGAGACATCTCTCATGGGATAATAATTTTACAAGAAAAAAAAATAAGTTTTCTTCATTAAAATCTGGAATCTAAAGTATAGGGTCTCACTGACGTAAAGGAACATTAAAATAAGGCAAAAAAGTACTAGAGGAAAACCGCCTATTATGGGGTATGTTTCTAATATGGGGTACACGTAAATTTAAAAAACTAAAGAAGTGTCATCTATGTTTTAATTGGCAAATTGCATGTTTTAGGTTTGTATTGATTCCTTCTTAATGTTAAAGTCACAGGCAGCTCAGCTTTTTCGCCATTTGCATTTTCAATCCTTAGCGTGGGTAGAAGTTTCTGTAAGTGCTTACTAAATCGTTTTTTTTTTGTATCTAAAACAAGTGAAGTGTTGATAAACTGTTTTACGGGAGCTATTAGTAAGGTAGTAGTCCAAGATATGACGGTTTTCTGCTAGCAATTCTTTTTATATGCATGGATTTGTTTAAAATTTTGACAGTAGGTAGAAAATGGCTCAAAAATTAAAATCTACCCTATGCCAATATGTGCTTTTTCCCTGGGGGTGGTTACCACCCCAACTAGGGGGTGGAAAATATTTATCAAAAAAAAAACATGGTAATCGATAGAATAGTGCATTTTAAGACAAAAACGTCCTTTAGAGTTTTTTCGAAAAGTCAACACTTTTGGAGTTATTGGTAACTGAAAGTTCACAAATTAAACGGCAAAAAAGCATGTTTTTAAACGATTTTTCGGGAATAAGTCAGAAAATTTACACTTTATCGGGAAAACTGTCATGATATAAAATGAAGCTTATATAAAAAGATAGAGACTTGTTTTCTTGTAATTATTGCAGATTTAATATTAACAAAGTTATGACTGTTCGAAAGTAGACGTTTATACATCCAATTTAAAAATCCAAACATATGACGTTAAATAACCGGAAAACGATAAGTTTTTCATAGAAAACTTATTAAAACTTTTTTAAAGATCTTGAAAAATTCGTTCAAACCACCACTAGTAAAAGTGATTTGCATAAAAATTAGGGTAAGTTATAACAAAAATAAAGTCAGCTTATAGTTTTTGCGACGCAAAAAGTAACAAACTCACCCTCGCCAAAACCACCCTGGTTGAAACAATTTGTTGTTCATTTAAAATTTACTTCGTTTATATACAAACATTAAACTCTAGGAGTTTAACTGGTTTAGAAGGTTTAGTTTTGAAAAAAATCTCAGGTTAAAGTGAAAATGTTATTTTCTGAATTTCTCAAAAAATCTCTTTGTTTTGAAAATAACTCAAAAACTAGAAGAGATACAGGAAAAATTATAGCATGCAAAAGAATAGCTTCTTTGTTACTAAAAATATTAATTTTATTTTTATATTTATAGAATAAAAATTAAACGAGATATGCTTCTTTAAAGCTTGTCTTCGCATTCGTTTAGCACCATCATCGAGGCCTTTCAGCGCAACCCTTTTTAAAACGAAGGGCTTGAAAAAAAATTCGTTTACGTCATCTTGTAGCTTTTAAAATTACTTACCAAATTGTCTTTTTACGGACTTCCTAGCTTAAAAACTGAAGAAGTTATGAATAAAAAACCATTAATTTTTTTTAGAATTTTGGAGCACGTATAATGGAGCATTCAAGAATTTAAACTAAGATTTACCGACACAGTATCTACTCTTATCAACTTACACAGGTGTCAGGTGTATGTATGTGTATTTATTTATATATATTAGGGGTACATTTTAAAATTTGTTTCATAATAAGGTTTCCTACTAATTTTACCGTTTAATTTGTAAACTTTCAGTTACCCATAACTTCAAAAATATTGACTTTTCCAAAAAACTCGAAAAAACATTTTTTGTCTTAAAATTCACTATTCTATCGATTACCATGTTTTTTTTTTAATTTTTTCCACCCCCGAGTTGGGGGTGGTAACCACCCCCAGTGAAAAAGCACATATTGGCATAGGGTAGATTTTGAAGTGGAGGGTATATTGAGCTTACCTACAAATTTTCATGAAAATCGATGCATATAAAAAAAATTGCGAGGTTTCCTATTATTTTTACCGTCATATCTTGGACTATAGGTGATCTTTGATTTGTACACTATGGCTTTTGTTTTACCTTCCTTTTTTATAAAAAAAAAATATGATTGTTTACTAATTGCCGAGTTGATCCTAGAATGGGGTATCTAAAGTTTCTTATTATGGGGTACCCCATATTAGGAATCGTGTAACTGCATAAGAGGGCTATGATATAAAATGTGTTAACTATTAACACGTGCGCTTTGGTTTTTTAGATCCCAGGACAGCGTAAAAGAAAAAACTGGAATCCTGAAAATATGATTGCAGCTATAAAAGCTTGTTAAAGCAAAAGTATGGGCTATAAGAAAAGTGCTAAAACACACGGAGTGCCACAAACCACGTTGGAACGGTTTGTTAAGATCGACGGAGCTCCTGAAAACGTGGTTCAGACTAAATTAGTCGCCGACCAAGCCTCTGAGACAATGCTCCATACCACTACACACGAAACACCTCCTAAACAAGTAGTAGTTTTACCCCACAACATATTGCCTATTCCGCAAATTAGTAGCAAACTTGATGAACAGAAAAAAAGAAGAAGTGGCAAATGCGTTATTGTGACAAGTACACCATATAAGCAAGAGTTGGAAGAATGTGCAAAGAAGAAAAAGAATATCCCCAAAACGACAAAAAGAAAAGTTTTGGTAAATAAGGAGAAGTCATCAAAAAAGATATAGAGATGCATTTTCAAGAATCAGACGACTCTGATTAAGATGACCTCCAAGCACAATGCATGTTTTGTCAAATAATATACAAGAAAGACAAGAGCGGAGATGAATGGGTTAGGTGCGAAGCATGTTTGGAGTGGGCTCATGTCAAATGTGCAGGAAACGATACTCCAAACTATATTTGTGATTTTTGTGAAGAATGATGTTAACTATTTTCCTTTGAACACGTTTACCACATATGTTTGGTTTGGTATTATTCTCAGTATACTACTAAGTTTGTTCGTTATTGAATTGAATTCTTTATCAATAAACAGTAACACATGATGTCTACCTAGTAGGTTTTATTATTTTTTAAGCTTTCCAAACCCATTAAAGCTTTTTCCGTGTAACCCATATTTGGAATACGATGTAGGTACCCCATAATTGGCGACCTGTTGGCCTAAAATGGGGTAGCAACAGCATTATGAAATTATTTTTTTACATAAATAATAATAAGATTAAATCATTTTTTTCAGGATATTATCTTCCTCATATAGCAACAAATAAATGTCACAAATATGAACAATATAAAATGAAAAATAAATAAAATTCATGAAAAATAGTAAATGGTACCCCATAATAGGCAATCTTACAGGCAGACACGGATGCCGTCGCACCAAGATTTGTCTTTGACAAACCCTACAAAATATTAACAAACAAGACAGCAGACCCCAACGTGGTGAACGCTCTGAGCGTATATTCGGATGGATCAAAAACAAAGCAAGGTGTGGGATGTGGAATTTACTCTAGATCCTTAAGCCTAAAAATAAAATGGGCTATGGATGGCTTGTCAAGTGTGGTTCAGTCAGAACTCACAGGCATAACTATAGCTGCAAAAGAATTAATCAATAGGAACATCACAGGCAGGAATATAAATATATACACAGACTGCCGACAAGCACTACTGACTTTAAATAGACCACGTGTCACTTCAAGTTTAGTACTAGAATGTCACCAATCTCTAACTGAGGCCAGCCAGAATAACGTGGTCACTCTCAGCTGGATCAAAGGACATGGGAACTCTAAAGGCAACCGCATTGCGAACAATTTAGCAAGGAGGGCTGCGGGCTACAAATATGTTAGCCCTCGCCCATCTACCAAGCTAACATTGTCCGCAGTCGTGGACCTTATCAAACAGCACTCTTACCAAAAATTTATACAGTGCTGGGATGAAACTACGAATTGTAGACTGGCCAGAGAGTTATTACCTCATCCTGGCGAGGAAACAGCAAAAAAATTTAAGGCATTGACCAGACAAAATCTCCGAACAGCTGTGGGAATCCTGACAGGTCACTGCCAATTGCGACAACATCTCTTTAGGATGAAACTAACAGAATCGCCGCTATGCAGAGGCTGCGAACAAGAAGAGGAAACAGTAGAACACATTATGTATGACTGCTCTGATTTTTCTGAAATCAGAAGATCCGTGTTGGGCGAGTATTGGCTTACACCAGCCGATGTCAGGGAGATCCCCCTCGGGAGCCTCATCACCTATTTTAAATCAATAGGCCTGGTGACAGCTTGAGGTGAGGATATCCCTACATACGGGAGGATGCACAATGGGTCATATGTGGCCTCAGTGCAGGCTGAGCACTAGCTCGCCCTCCCAAATTTCCAGATCCAGATCCAGACCCCATAATAGGCGGTTTTCCTCTAATATTAGTACTGGATTATACTGTATGATTAATAAACCTCAAATTTCTTATGTCATGCAAAATATTTTAGTGCAGATTTTGTTAACATAAATAAAGAGTTTCATTGCGATACAACTAGTCCTGTACAGAATAAACTTTAGGTAAGTCTATCTAATTTTTTTCTTTATGGCTACATGCAAAACTAAAAAGACAACCCTCGTAGCAGTTGTAATATATTATGGCCCAAGCTTAACAATAGGTTTTCACTTAACATACTGGAAAATTGTCCAAAAAGTAAGGTTATTTGCAAATAAAAAGCATATTTTATATCACAAATCACATTGTCGATATAATCGAATACTCGTTTCAAGTTTAACTTTAAAAAACAGTTTTTATTGTAATAATTTTAGTGAAAATTTCGTTTATTTTCATACATGCTATTTTAAAAAAAATTGTATGCAGAAAACTTTTCTTTAAAGTTTGAACGGTCTCTATTTAAGCCGGAAAAGGTGTGGTTAATCCTTATTCTGATCTCTTTTAATAACACTTAGTCGCCGGAAGCTTTCCTTTAAAATCCGATAAAAACTTGACAAATAAAAGTCCCTAAAGGAAAAGGTTCTTTTCCTTTTTTTACTTTGGGGCATCCTCGCGGTATTCCTTGTTTCAAGTTGGTTGTTTAAGTGCTTTGCCATGTTAATTTCGCTAAAGTTCAGTTTAGAATTTATGTATAATGAAATTGGTAGGTAGTGATTATAAATACTTACTAATCCCGAATTTAGTTGACGGTTTGAAATGTTTTATAAACTTTTCCTGAAACTCGCTAGACACAAACCGTCTTGCTCGATAAAACTAAATAAAATATTAAAGTAGACGGTTTATACTTTAAATAATCAATTCAATGAGAGTAAAGGAACTAGAGAGGATGAAAAAGTGTTTTTAAATTTAGAATTTAAATTTTTAATTCAATTATAAATTAATTCTTAAAATTTAGATAATTATCTAAAGTAAGATTGGATCGACTTTACCGTTTTATTGTTGATAGGCAAAACTACTGCTTTTTGAATTGTATTGTGGGCCATTACGATGACAACTTAAATATATTATTTTATTTAATATACCTAATCTCCCTCACCTCTAATTCCTTCAGCCACAGATGCATTAGTAATTAGTCATCTTTTTGATCATTTTAATTACCACTACCAAATATATGCAGATGCCTGTAATATGTTAACTGATTATCTAATCTAATCTAATCTAAGTAAACCTGGCATGGTCTCTCCTGTAGAGTTCCATGTTTTAAGCACTGCTTCCTATGGGAATATTGTGACCAGGTTCGGCACCAAGAGTCCTTACATGCACTCGATGTTCAGCTGAAAATCAACACTACGCTGATCTTTAGGTAGGCTTGAATCCAGGTGTCCCAAGTTCCTTGAGTTACTGTTGCCACATGGCAGTTCCCTTTATAAGAGATCTGCGTCCTGTGACTAGCTCCTCAAGGTGGTGATAGGATTCAGGGTTAGTGTTACCGAAGATGACGAACCGTTTGTGTTACAAGGCCTCACACTCGAATAGAATGTGATTTGACGTCTCATCTTCCATGGCGCACAATCGGCACGAGGTGGGTTTCTGTGTCAGAATCCCCATCCTTCGAAGGTGTAGTCTGAATCGTCCATGCTTAATGAGCAGGCCCACCAGTACTCTTATCTGACTCCTGCCAAGATTCAGTATGTACGACGTCAGTTTTTTGGAGTAGCCTTTGAGCGTCAACTTCAAATGCCTCAGCCCTACAGTATTACTCCAGTGTTTGGTCGACTCTTTCCTGATTACTGATAGTGAAATACTTTTCACATATCTGCTTTGTACTTAATCTACAAACCAGAAATTTTCAAAATATTCAAAAATTGTCTAACGGAAGAATTCCTTAAATCGTTGGTAAGAATATGTTAATTCTATCTAACGTTTTTTTAAGAAAAAAAAGTAATAAAAAAAAAATAAATTCTGTATATCAAAACATAAAAATTCACACTTTTGTAAACATTTCAAATTTTTATGTGTAGATTTAAATAACCGCAAACATTAACTTCTTGAATTATTTATTAGATATGTATTCAAAACTTCACGTGTGATATTAATTATATTAATATTTTAAAAATGTTGGTATACTTAAAAAATTAGCTGACACCTACAAACTTTCATTAATAAATAATAAAAACATGATAAAATTTTAGCCTGATAAAACTAAAGTCATTGCCCGCGTTGAGTGATTAATTTAAAAAAATTATTCTGTTAAAATTTTTTTAGTAACTGTAAATTATATAATAAATGGGGTTTTTACAGTACAATAACCTAAAGAAATGATGTTCCTTTATTATATACTAGCTGTTGCTCGACTTACGTTTTTCGGATTAACGAAAACGTTTTTAAAAATTTTTATTTTATTTTAAATACAACTTTATAGTGTAGAATCTAACATCAGACTGACTATTTTAAAATGATATAAAGTTTAAAGTAAATTTTACAGTATCAGCTAAATATAATATTCATCATTAATTTATTTTATAGTAAGGTAGAATGGGTCACATAACTCCTCCCTCCTTAGAATGAAGTTGTGGTTGGAACAAGCAAAACTTCTGGTTGTTGCTGGGGTGAGTTCTCTCGGTAGAAGTTGTAACTGCATTTTCTTCTGAAATTTCCTTTAGGTGGATGGTATTCTTGGACTTTCGAATTTTCTTAAAAATAAACCATATTAATAAAAATAACAAGAAAATATAAAGGGGTATGGTCCAAGGGTGATGACTTGAAATAACGTCAGGCTGTATTGGTTGTAGTTGTTCTATTTTTGATTGTAATTTGTAAAGTTCGTCTAACGGTACAGTTTCTAAACGGAGCTTCGTCGCAGAGTCATTGATTTCATGAGTTTTGATATCTGGAAGCAGCAGTGGTGTTGCTTTGACTTCTTTCTTGTCGTTTGTATATTCGAACAGCGATGTTTTTATGCTGCATTGATATGGAACTTCTATTAAATAGGTACCTTGTAGTACGATGAAGTCATTTCTGTCGCAGTGAATTTGTAACTTTTCTTCTTTTGGAAAGATACCAATGTACTGTGATTTGCTCACTTCTTCAATTAAAGATGTCGCAATTGTAACTGACGCTATTTTGCAATGTGGGGTATTATTTCCCAATTTTAGAATCGAAAACACACAATCATCTTCGATTTTTCCATGTAAGAGTTTATTGTCCTGACACAAATAAATTGGGTCCAAATATTGGCAACATTCAGCATTGTATTGGAACATCTCGTTACTCATTGTGAAGTAGGAATTTGTAGGGATTATTACGGAGAAATTTTGGGTAGGTATAGAGTACAGATGATAGTGAATAAAAATATCTGGATGTACAATAGGAACATGTAAGGCAAAAACCAACCTATTATTTGAAAAATATGCTTCTACTTTAATGATATCGTAAAATTTGTGGATATCATTAATTTTTGAATATACTAATTGTTTGACTGCATGGTGTTTTAAAAGATATAATAATATTGATTTCATTTCTTCAACAGAGACAATGCTATGGTGTAAACTTCCTAGCTTTGCAAAAGATATGGCATTCTCGATATTAATAAGAAATGAGAGTAAGGTGTCAAGGCTAAATTTTATTTGTGATAGTATATCCGATAAGGCATAATAATGCAAATCATCTTTAAGCAGTTTCTCAAAAGATTTTCGTAAAATATCCTGATTGTGAATAATTAAAGAGAATGTTTTATTATTATTTTTAATAATTTCTTTTGTAATAGATATTTGCTGATTTACATTTTTAATTACTTGATTCTGATTTTCCTGCAGCTGTTCAATCATTTGATCATACTTAATAGCATCTTCCTGATCTAAATTACCGGTGATTGCCTTAATAATATTACCTAATCCGTTTATTAAACCACGTTTTTGTCTAATGTTAAAAGGGAATATAGAATAAAATTTTGATTTAACACTTTGCAATTCGTATTTCACATGGTTTTCCATTGTTTTTAGGAAATCTCCGTAAGTATTATTTTCTACTGCGGTTTTGTTTACTTTAAATATTCTACAAAGATTATCTTCTAGATTTCTGATTTCTAAGTAAATTGGTTTGATGTCAATGTAATGTAAAAATGTGTGTGTGCCAACTTTAATTTTTGCTTCCCCTAACTTAAAGGGTAAGATCCCGGGGTTGTTCTTCAGGTTCTTCACCGTCACTGTTTGAGTCATCGTCATCGTTAGAGTCATTGACATTGTCAACAGGATCCTGCAACAATTCCTTTGTTTTAGTTGTAGGCCTTTTAAAAATATTTTTATGATATATACTACGATCTGTTTGTAATTTTAAACCCTTATCAGCGACTATATTTTCACGAATGAATGGAGGATTTAATTTCTTTCCTCGCGTTTTTACATTGTGTCTGTAAGCAGTTGTTTGTTTAGAATAGTCAGGTGGTACTTCTCTATTTTCGTTTAATTTTGAAATTACTTTTTCCTTTTGTTGCTGAGAGCTTTTATAAATATTATTGTATAGTATTTGGGTCTTTTGTTTATGCTCTTCAATGTAATTATTTACCAATTCTTGTTGAATGTCAATGTCAAATGGATCTTTGGTATTTAAATGTCCAGATATAATGTCAATAGGTTTATGTTTTGTTACTGAATGTATGGAATGATTGTATCCAAAAATTGCATAAATCATAAGGTCAACGGTAGGTTTTTCTGGGTATTCTAATTTGAGTGCCCGTAAATGCTCAAGAATTGTAGAATGAAATCGTTCTATACAAGCATTACTGTTGGAATTTTTGGGAGTTGTAAAATGAATATCGATTTTGTGTAATTTACAAAAATCAATTACTGTAGAGTTTTTGAACTCCGTGCCACTATCAGCAATAATTTGTAAGGGCAAACCATGAAATGACATAAACTTTATTAATGCCTCTATTATGGAAATGGCATCTGCTGATCTTATTTGAAAAGCTTGTCCGTATTTTGAAAAATTGTCAAGTATTGTCAAAAATTTTGTATTGTCGGCTTGAAAAACGTCTAGATGTAAAATTTCAAAAGGACATTTAGGAGTGGGTGTCAACTGATATTTAATTTTTGGTGGATTTCGGTCATATTTGGTACGCTGACAAATATCACAATCATTTACATAAGACCTTACGTCGTTATCTAGATTTGGCCAATAATACTTTCTTTTTAGTGTTTTAATTGTTTCTTGAATTCCACGGTGATTTGTTTTAATTCTATGATTATACACAATTAAATCTCTTTGTTTTTCGTTATCAATTACATCTTCTAATATTTTATTGCATTTTATAAATTTAAATGCTGAGTCACTAAATGTTTCTATCATTAGATTACTTAAGCTTTTGTAAATTTCGTCATTGTCGTCATCTTTTATGAAAAATGCATAAGTATTTTTAGGTTTTCCAAAGTCTTTTAAAAACTGTATGATTGGGGATAAATCATTATTTACAATATAAATAGTCCATATTTGTTTTTTATTATCAAATATAGTTTTCTTGGAAAGTTTTCGTGGTAAGGAAGATTTATGTATGTGTAATTGGTGTTTAAAAACATTTATTGGGTTTTCAGTGGGGTGTATACCTAGTACAGGGTTTTCTGCACTACTATGTACTGTAACTTCATCAGTAACTTGTTCGGGGTTTGTTTCTATAGGTTCAGATAAGAACTCAGGTGGAATAATGTCGTCAATTGTCTCAATTTCTCTTGTAGTTAAATTCGGTCTTGTATTTCTTATATATTCCTCTATTTCGTTGTCTATGTCTCCAGGATTTCCTATAAGGGAGTCGATCTCTTCTAAAGGATTCGTTTCTGTTTCATTTGGATGTATTTCAATTCTGGACAGAGCGTCTGCATGACTTATTTTTGATCCTTTAACATAATGTACTTTATAATCATACTCTTCTAGCTGTAGTCTCCAACGCACTAACCTTGAGTTAGGTTCTTTTAAGGACATTAACCATTGTAATGGTTTATGGTCAGAATAGATGTTGATTGTTCTGCCAAACAGATACGGACGAAAATATTTAGTAGCCCAATGGATTGCTAATAATTCTCGTTCGATTGTGCTGTAGTTCTGCTCACTGCTATTAAGCGTTCTGGAGGCGTAAGCAATAGGTTTGTCAGATCCAAGGGGTCCTTGTGAAAGAATTCCACTTATCGCAAATTTACTTGCGTCTGTTGTTAAATTGAAAGGTTTAGAAAAATCTGGATGACTTAAAATTGGATCGTTAGTTAAAAGTGATCTACAATGGTCAAAACTTTTTCTGTAAGTATCGTCAATTTTGATTTCTGCTCCTTTTTTCAAGCATTGAGTGAAAGGCTTTGTTATGGCTGCAAAATCTTTAATAAATTTTCTATAATAACCCAAAAGTCCTAAAAATCTTCTAATTTCTGTAATAGTTTTAGGCATAGGATATTCGAGTATCGCTTTAATTTTTTCCGGGTTTGGTTTAACACCGTCTGGGGTTACAATATGACCTAAAAATGCAGCTTCCTTGCGTAGGAATTCAGATTTATCTAACTGAATTTTTAAATTAGTTTCCCTTAATCGTTGGAATACTTTTTTCAAATTGACTATATGCTCTTGTAGTGATGTTGAATACACAATTATGTCATCCATATAAACAAAACAAATTTCGTGCTGCAAACCTTTGAGTATTTCATCCATAACTCGCTGTAAGGTAGCTGGTGCGTTCTTCAATCCCATTGGCATACGAATGTATTCGTAATGACCGTTTTCGACATTAAAGGCTGTTTTCTGAATGTCTTCTGGAGCCATCTCAATTTGGTGGAAGCCACTCGCCAAGTCTAAAGTCGAAAAATATTGACATCTGCCAAGTTTGTCCAAAATATCGGTAATATTTGGCAAGGGATATCGATCGTCAATAGTCTTCTCATTGACTTTTCTATAATCCACAACAATTCTCCATTTCTTTTTGCCGCTTGCGTCTGCCTTCTTCGGGACTATCCAAATAGGAGAGGACCATGGACTATTACTAGGACGAATTATGTCTTGGTCCAACATACTATTAATTTGTTTCCGTACTTCCTCTTTATGGATATAGGGATATCGGTATGATTTGGTATATACAGGAATTTCATCCTTAGTTTTTATATTATGTTTTAATTTGTTTGTAAACGTTAATTTTTGTCCTTCGTAATGAAAAATATCTGAGTAAGATTGACATAATCGCATAATTTGATATCTTTCTTCCTCATTCATATGGTCTGTACGAATTAAATTACAAATGTCATGAACTTCGTTAGGTACAGGAACAATGTCAGCATGGTATATCTCAAAGTCATTGTCAATAAATTTATCTGTTCTTATCGGTGTATAAAATTCAATGTCGGCAATAGTATCACTAGGATTTTCTATTTCTACCCAAGCATAATTATTTTTAGCCGTTGTCAAGGATGGTTTTATAAAACAATCATTTATTTTAGTACAAGGAACTATTATATTACCATTTTTTTGTGTGACAGGAATTTTTACTTTACTTATAGTATGAGGCATAATTTCTGTATAAAATAATACCTTTTGTTTTGAATCAAAATAATGAATTGCATTTTGTGAATTGGGTGTAATTAATATTGAATCATTAAAATTAATTTGTGCATTTAATTTTTTTAAAATATCTAATCCGATTAAACCATCAAAATATCTATGAAATTTAAATAAACAAAATTTAATTAGTTCGTTACTATTAAATTCAGGGAAAGAGGGAATAGATACACAATGATCTCTCTGTGATTTTTGAAATATGGAACAAACTGTAAATGGTTCCTTATATATATTTTCGGAAAAGAATTTAGAAGCTATTTCTGGATTTAAAAATGATTTAGTTGCACCAGTATCAATTAAAAGTTTCAAAGGGGGATTTTGTATTTGTATGTAGGGTAGTTCGGTTTTGTCATAAATAGAATTGATTTCTATTACGTTTTCTCTATTTGGAAAGGGATTTCCTGAAAATTTTGGTCGGAACTTTCAGAGTCTACAAAAGGAATCTGTTCTAACTCGAAATTTTCGGTGTCCTGATTAGATTGTTCATAATAAATTGATTCACCATTTTCTGAAAATAAACTGTCATGATTCTCAGAACTTTCTACGTTGTGTAGTTCTTCCATGATAACATCTGGTCTTTGATTGGATTGAAATCGATTTTGGTTTTGATTTTGAAAATTATAAGGTCGAATTTGATTTTGAGAGTTATAAGGACGATTTGTAACTTTCGTTACCACGCTCATTGGTGTTGGTTTAGGCAAAGAATTTTGAGGGGGATTTTTCCAGACATTTCGATTTCCGAATACTTGTGAATTTGTTGGAAATCTTTGAGGTTGAGTGTTCACTCGAGGCGGTAATTGAATTGGTCCTCGTGGAAACTGGGTTTGAGTTTGATAATTAATTGATTTTGGTTGAAATGATGTTTGAGAAGAAAAATTTGGTGTCTTATTAGGAGGTTTTACTGAATTTGATTGGGGATGATTATATTTTTGTAAATACCGAATATTATTATCTTCAATTATATATTTTTGTGCTTCAGCCAAATTCGTTGGTTTCATAGCCCTAATCATCGAACTTTGTGGTTCTTTTAGTCCTACTAATAAAGTATGCAATGCATGAGCATCGTATAAAGCTTTCTTACTAGTTACTATAACTTCGTTATTTTCGTGAATATTAATATAATTATGTAATAAATTTAAAGTTGAAAGAACCCTTGCATAAAACTGCAAAGAATTTTCATTTGCATTCTGCCTTAATGCACTCATATCTGCTAACAAACTACTTTCATTTCTTTGGTCGCCAAAATGAGTAATTAACAACCCTTTAATAACATTCCAATCATTGGATCCGCTAAGATTAAAAACTTCTTCTGCAGAGCCAGATAGTTTTGATAATATACTATTAACTAAAAGTTTATTTTGTGTACAACCCGCATTTTCATGATTCCAAAATTCATTTAATAAATCAGTAGCGGTAGAAATATATCTATATAATCTAGTCGGATTTCCATCAAAAGTGGGTACCGTTTGCAAAAATTTTATATCAAAAACTGGAGGATTTGGCATGGTTCTAGATGAAGATGCCAAAATATTATTTAATTCTATATTTATTTCGTTAATTCTATTTTGTTCTAACGTTAAACGTTCTAAAGATTCTACTAATTGATTTGTACTATCCAAATTATTTTCACTGAAGGAAATATTGGGATAGGAGTCTGACATGAAAAATATAGGAAATTACAATGAGTAACTTACCATTGGAAACTTGTCTTCATGGCACTAGATCGATTCTGGATACCACTTGATATTTTCAATTATTTCTTCTTTATTTCGTTTTTCTTGTTAGGTTATTCCCGATAAAGAGTAAACTCACGATTTTCTGCGATAGAAACCTTCGAGGAATGATCCTACTGACTGCGCCACTTACGTTTTTCGGATTAACGAAAACGTTTTTAAAAATTTTTATTTTATTTTAAATACAACTTTATAGTGTAGAATCTAACATCAGACTGACTATTTTAAAATGATATAAAGTTTAAAGTAAATTTTACAGTATCAGCTAAATATAATATTCATCATTAATTTATTTTATAGTAAGGTAGAATGGGTCACATAACTCTCGCGACTACGTCCGCGTGGTTATATAGATATAATATGCATTACTATTTAGTTGTTTAATACAAATTAATTTTATATAAGCCATTCACTTTTTATTTCCATCTCAGTAGGCTCTGTTAGTTACATGAAATTCGCCCAGTATAATACACGTCTGTTCATATTGTTCTGTGGTCTTATTAATTGTAAATACGATGTTGTCACGTCTTCAATAAAAATATGTGTATTCATTACAAATATCTTAAGTAATTAAATCTGCAAACCAAATTTAAAACTTGCCGAAAATAAGTCAATGTATTTAATATTAAATTGAATAGGTACTAAAGTAGATACGTCAGTTTTCGCTGCAAGTAGGTACTATTAATATCCAAGAATGGTCTATTTAAATTCACATGAATTTTGACTGATATTCAAAATAACACATTCCTTTGCACAGAACAGATCCCTGTTTATAGTCAATTATCATATTATATTATTGTCTAGAACGAAAATAGTTATTATCCTATCAAGTGCGGAAAGTTATACTTTCCCGCAAGAGTTAGGATCAATATTTTTTCTACAAGCATAAAAAAGATACTTTATTCATTTTTTAAATTTTATTTTCAACCCCTAACAATGTAACAAAATTTTAATTTGTGACAATTAAAGTTTGTTGTTGCTTTGAGTAACGTTTACAGAGGTGTTTTAATAAATTATGATTTTTTTAAGAACAAACATTTTAAAAATCTCTATTTTTATGCAAAATAATCTTTTTTTTACTATTTGTATGTAGTAGGTACAACAACATAAAAGTAATAATACAATAATTTTTCAAAAGGTTATTGAAGGACATATTCATTTAATAAAAAAAGAGAAAGAGATATTTTCTGAATTAAAATGCGTGCGGAAAAGTGTTTTTACGCATGCTTGTAGAAAAATATACTTTTATATTTACATTTTATTACAAATAAATAATATAAGTAAAATTCAAAATGTAGCACATATACATATATTAATAAAAACGTTTAATACAACTTTTAAATTACTCAAGCAATAGTAAAAGATCCTTTTTACAAATGTATAATAAAACTTTTAAATTATTCAAGCAGTGGTAAAAAAAATTATTTCATCAGTTTTGAGTTTAACATAAAAACACAGTACTCAAAGTCTATAGGTATCCATCTTTTTTAAAGTCTTCTATTTTACATCCAAATGGCATCGTACTGTAACATTATTGTATTAGTGGCTGTAGGATAATAAAATTTTACATCCAATGGGTTAATTAAGGAAACTATACTCCAGTAAAAATTTGATTTTCCTGGTCCGCCCCAGGTGGTGTCGCATTTGACTTAAATATGCTGATGTTTTAATAATGTTCTTTATAACAGAAATTTTTCAGAAAAATTAAGATTTGTTAGACATTTCAAACCGATACAATAAAAAAAATATTTTAATAAATTACATAAAAGCAAATAAAAACAAATACAGATGCAGATTTAGATGTAACATGTAAATGTTGTCGGTGTATTTGTATGATTAATCCTCTTCCATTATTTCACTGGAAGAATCAGAGTCACTATCAAATTCAAAATCGGAATCGTCAGAATCTGATTCCTCCAATGAAATAATTAAAGGAGGAATATTGTCATGTGAGCAGTTTCCCATGTAAGTAGTCCAATCTGCCAAAATAAGTTCGTCTGTATGTCTACAAAAATTTTGCCACATGTCTGGTGTACATTTAGTCAATGCTTCTGTCCAAGTTTTTTTAACTCTTTCCTGGTCAAGATAAGTAGATGTAATATGTTTGTTATAATATGTCTTAGTAAACCCCCATGCTAGTTCTATTGGATTGTAGTGACAATGGTATGATGGTAGTCGAAGTACTTCATGTCCTCGTTGTTTTAAAATTTCATCCACTACATATGTCTTTTCGTCAGTTTTATAAGGTAAGATTATAGAGTACAGTTGTTTCTTTGTCATTTTTGTGTCAAACCTAATGTTATTGTTAATCAACCATTCCTGCATCATTGCTTTTTTCGCTGAAAAAGAGGGTGGTTTGTTAATTTGAACTGAATGGTATGGCGCGTTGTCCATGACCACCACACATTTTTCTTGAAATACAGATAGAGCAGGAATGAGTTGATTAACAACCCAGTTTTTAAAAAGGTCACCATTCATACTTTTGTGATAGTCAAGGTCTGTATTCGAAGAGTCTAGTAACAAGTCACATCCTTCCAAAAATCCAGTATCAGTCCCTGCGTGTAAAATAGTAAATCGCTTTCCTTCGGATTTTACACGAGCTGGATTACTTTTTAGGTCAGAATCGTGCACCCACTGACGCACTGAACTACCATTTTGATAGATCCATGTTTCATCTAGGTACACGAATCTAACTCTCTCAGCAAGACTTTTTAGTTGTTTATATTTCCGAATGAAAGCGATCTTTCTAATTCTAACGTGTCGTTGTTCACATAAAATATGTCGTCCATTTACTTTTTTAAATTTGTATCCCATTAATTTTATAAGTTTGTATAGTGTCGTACGTCCCCCTTTAAAATCAAAATTTTGTTTAGCATCAGTCAAAAGTTTGTCTAAAGTAAAATGTTCAGTTTTAGCATGGTACATCCAAATCTGTCGCTGTAAGTCTTTTTTTAAAATAAACTTCTCAAATGTATCAGTTTTACATCCTTTATCTGCGACTTTCTCATTATTTTTCAATCCTTCTTTAATAATCTTCCGTATTTTCGATACACTGATCTAAAAAAATTAAGCATTTAGAATGTTTGTCATATTAATTAGATTCAAAAAATATACCTCAGTTACACAACGGTAGTTAAGAGATTTAAAAATATTTAACAAAATTTTGAATTAAATTATAGTTACAAAAATGTATAATTTCGAAATTTGAAATCTGACAACATTGTATATAATTTATTATGATATCTGTCAAAAAAGGTTATGTGTTCTTTTAATAATATACATTTTATTTAAAAAAGTGATACATATTTATAAATTCATTACAAAAACCTCTCTTAATTAATCTAATGCAAAATATATAAGTTTATGTTAGCGACTAGCATTGATTTAAAAGAAATACACATAAAATCGTACTTACTTGAAAAACCTCGGCCAATTGATTTAAATAAACACTCTCACAGCTGTTAGCTTGTTTCCTAAACATACCATAACATCTAACGATGCTGTTATGAATTTCTGTACTTATTTTTTTTGGCATTGTATATTGAATCTAAGAAAGCATCAAATATTTCGTTATTGAATCTTCAACAATTTTACCTTTGACAATGTGCTGTCAATATTTCGACAGTAGGTACCAACCCAACAAATTGAAGTGCCAATCCAAGAAATAAAATGCATAGTCTACTGAGATTGAAATAAGAAGTGAATGAATATATTTTCAAATTTTTTATAAGTTAGTGAGATATGAAGATTTTTACTACTTTCTCAAAAATCGTATATTAAGAAAAATTGAGATATCGATAATTTGAAAACTAATGAAAGTATCAAAGAAAAAAAAGTTTTTGTGTTTAATTAAAATTTTTAAATTCTTTAAGAAGCAAGAAAAATCTTGAGATATAAAGATTTTTAATATTTCAGCATTTTAAATTTTAATTTTTATTTATTTTTCACGCGCCCGCATCCCCCTTTGTGGGTGAAATTTTGTAAAATCCGTTCACAATTGACATCAAAATTATACAAATAACTATTTTGCAAAGTTTTAAACTTGTAGGAGTTATAGATTTTAAATTTTAAATATTTTTTATTTTTCACGCCCCCGCATCCCCCCTTGTGGGTGGAATTTCGTAAAATCCGTTTACAATTGACCTCAAAATTATAAAAATAACTATTTCGCAAAGTTTCAAACCTGTAGGACTTATAGATTTTAAGTTTTAATTTTTTTTTATTTTTCACGCCCCCGCAACCCCCCTTGTAAGTGTAATTTTCTAAAATCCGTTCTTAGCTGACTTTTAATTTCCCTAAGGGATATTCCTACCAAGTTTCCAGAGATATCGTGATGAGTGACTATATACATTTTATATATATATATATATATATATATATATATATATATAAAACGAACAGAGCGTTTTGTGACAGTCTAAAAATGTCCAAAGATGATACATAAAGTATCTAATGCCATACTGTCAATAGTAATAATTTCAGTTTTGAACTGAAATGGTGTCGGTTAGAAATTTCTAACACTTATATGGCAGCATCCAAGGTGTCTTTTAAAGTGTTAGAAATTTCTAACCGACACCATTTCAGTTCAAAACTGAAATTATTACTATTGACAGTATGGCATTAGATAGTTTATGTATCATCTTTGGATATATATATATATATATATTGAGATGTTATAAGATAATATGCTATAATTAAAAAAAAAAAATTAAATAAGTACTGATCAAAGTATCAATACTAAATGATATATCATTTCAAAAAGTATAATTTATATCATAGATTAAATTAAAAACTACTTACGTTTATAATAATTAATATTTGAGATTCAAGCGAGGATATTGTTTGTAATAGATTTAAATTTTGATGAAATAAGAAATTGTGAAATTTTAAAAGTATTTTGGGTTAGAATTATATAAATATTAGATTTTTGTTTGAAATTAAATGTAACAGAATTTTGAATGTAAAAATAATTGTGTAAATCTAAATCAAGTGTTACAATTTGTAATTTTGTGACAATTTATCAAGTAGGGTATAATAGATAGATAGTAGTTGAAGCTTTGTTATAGAAGGCAATTGTTAGTTTTTATTGATTTTGTAATCGTTCTCTTGTTTTTGGTTCGTTAAAGAGCGACATGTATTAAGTTTGCTTCCTGTTAAAATTTGAGTTTTTTTATTGAAATTAGTAAGATAAAAGAGTTTAATTAACAGAAAATCGATACTAAAGTAAAGGAGAAGTGATTGAATACCCTGATAAGCAGAGAAATTTATTTATAATTAGAAAATAGAATCTAAGAAGAGGCTAAAGTGAAGTAGTACATTGTACGAGGAGATATTTGACTGAATTTGAAAGCAAATAGTAATGATAGAAGTTTTATAAGTATCAGAATTTATGTACCTGCCTTAGCTGTTCCAATAATTAGCAGATGATCCAGAGTTTTGAACGAGTTTTATGGTTTTACGGTCCTGAAGTGGATACAATCCTTGGAGTGGAGCATATCTTCAAAATTAACGGTATCCAAATTTCATTTTTAACAATAAAGAACTTTTCTGTGTTTGATTTTTATATATTTAATGAACATTTATTTTCACTGTTTCACTGTGCAATATTTCCTTAGTTTATAAGATTATTTTACTTGTTTTTATTGATAATAGTTATGATATTTTCCATTCTCATTCAAATTGAATAAGTTGAGTTTTGAAAACAATTATTTATCTGTCCAACATTCTAAGTATATTATAGGTTAATATAATTCTTCTTTCCCGAAATCTCATCAGCATAACGTCAGTTAGTTCATTCGCATAAAAATTTTAAATTTTACAAACAAAATTATATAGCAATCTAAGTTAAATGTTGAATTCTGCCCATTGTCGGGAAATATAATATTAATTTACAATACTTAAAAATTTAAAACAATTTGCCTATATAAAACTTTTAATAAAATTTTAATATTTTCATAAAAAATTATAAAGTTAAAGGCAAGGTTTATTTATGGCATATTAACTTATAATAAATATAATAGCAAGTTATATACGTTATAATATATATCCCCGCAACCCCCCTTGTGGGTGGAATTTCCTGAAATCCGTTCTTAGCTGACCTCTACCTGCCCTAAGGAATATTCCTACCAAGTTTCAAGTCGATCGGCCACATAGTTCCAGAGATATCGTGATGAGTGACTATATATATATTATAACATGTATGAATAACAATGATAATATGTTTTGATAATATCAATCACTATGTTATAAAATATTCCTTACCTTTAATTAATTTTAAATTTTAAATATAAATAGTGAATAGGTAAGAATTAACTCAATGTAATTATTTTCCAATATGATTAATTAAATATGCTACCGGCTATTCCCTTATGTCAAGGTCAGAGTTCAAATATTCAACCAAACTAGATTCAAAATCAATTAATACACAAATTTGCAATAAAATGACTGTATAACCGCACTATCCTAGACCAACAATATTTTCTAGGCGTGAATTGCATATAAATTTCTAACCTTTCTAATTCTCAATGTGTCAAACTTCAAAGATACCGTTGATAAACCCAAATATGCATCAAATATATATATAAAATGAAATATTCTGACTTGAGTTACTAAACAATTTGGATTAAACTTATCAAAAAGGTGAATAATAATAATAATAATTTAGTTAAATACATAAAACAGTGAAATAAAAATGTTCATCAAAATTTCAAAAATCAAACACATATAAAACTCTTTATTATAACGAGTGCAAAGTTGTTACCATTTGTGTGAAGCTTCTCTCCTCTTCTGGAATCAGGATTCAGTTCTTAGGACAATCTATTTTCTTCCTCCAATACAGCAAAGATTTCAGGAAACTTTATGAAGATCAAATAATAAATTCCTCTTCAAAACCAAGCGATGGATGGCTACTATTTTCTCTGGTAAGTGTAATTATGACTTTCTTTCTTGTTAAATATTAATTTAATCTTCTTTAACTCAATTAAAATACAGTTATACCATAAAGTGCTCAGCCCCATAAATTGAAATATCTATTTCTTCATAAAATCATATAAATTTCTCTTACCAATTGCTCTCTCTGGTTACCTTGGGATAGTCTTGATACTTTAAACTGTTTTAATACTTTCTATTCTCAATACTTTCAAAAAAAACTCAAAATTTCTACGGAGCAAATTTTTAATACAACTTCTATCTCAACAACCAGAAAACAAGAGAGAAATATCTTCTACAAACTTCTTAACTAATTATTTATAATATAAATCTTACTAATCTCCTTTTAACTTTCTTTTAACATCATAATTTTTATAAAAATCTTCATCGAAACTTTTTACATCCTTCCTCTTCAGAAGGTCGAAAACAAGAGAGATTCTATCAGAATCAACAAAAAAACAAATGACAAATTCAACAAACTTAAATCTATACATCTTTTCCATCTAATCGCCTACTAATTTCTTATTCAAATAAAATTTTTAACAAAATCTAATTCTTGATTCAATATTAGAATTTAAAACAATGATCATTCTTTTTTTTTATATTCTTATGAAATTTACTAGCACTACAAACTAATAATTTTCTCTTTTTCAGAATATTTCATTTGGCATTTGAACTATTTATAAATTAGAATATGGTTGGTAAATACGTATAATTTAAAAGTAAGTAGAAGTTTTTTAACATGTATTTTAACTATTTGTGATGTCTTTTTTTTATAATTTAATTTTCTCATTTACTTACACCCCTAATTCATTTAAAATTAATGTTTGATTACTAACGTATTGGCAATTTTATAAACTTTTAATTATCTACTTTACCCATTTATCAATTTCATAATTATCAAAACTTTATATAATGTAGATTAATCATTCTTTTATCTTTAAATAAAAATCTTTGAAATGTATTTGTATTTTTTTTTCTTATTATTCTATTTTCTTTTTCCTTTTTTAGGAATTATGAAGAAGATGATGATAATCAATCCCAATGTTACTAAATTTGCGCTCTGACTCGAAATAAGAAAATCTCCTTTCTCTACTTTCCATTAGATTTTCCTTCTACATCTTATTTAATATAACATAGTAACTAATATCATCTCAAATCCCCCAATTAAAATTTTTACATCAAACATTTCATTGATGTTGGATTAAAAATTATAATTTTAATCTATTTTTTTTTTTATAAATAAACACTCATTTTACAAAAACTTTAGCCTCAATTGATATTATTTGCACAGATTGTATAAACCTTTTTTTAATAAAACCATTGAATCTTAATTTGATATTTACATCTTAATACTATTATTTACAAAACTTTGCTATTAATATCATCTACCCCTCTTCTGGTATAAACTTGTACACATCCTTAATATTAAAAACTCCCCTTAATCTCCCTGTATCCGGATATACTAACCGATAGCTGTTTTCAGCATTATGATTATCTACCACATATGGTCCCTCAAAAGGCATTAATAATTTTGCACACAAATTTTCCCTTTTATCCGCTACTTGTAAAGCTCTTATTATGACAAGTTCTCCCTTTTCAAATTTAGTTTTCTTTTTTAATTTCTTTTCTTGTCTCTTGACATATCGTTCTGCGTTTCTTTTTAAATTTTTATTAACTTTATCAAATATTTCTTGGATTTCTTGTCTTCTATTCCATTCCCACTTTCTTTCTGGTACTCTACCTTTAAATAAAAGCTCTGGACATTCTTTCGTCACTCCATGAGGTGTTTCATTCACATATCTTTGTACTTTATCCAAGTTATTTTCCCACTGATCGTGTTCTTGTATACATAAAATTCTCAAATATTTAATTACTTCTTTGATATATCTTTCAGCTGGATTTGATGATGGATTTCTTATGCTAATAAAATTTACTTGTATATTATAATGTTGACATGCAGATAAAAATTTATAATTCTCAAAATATGTGGCATGATCTAAAATTAATTTCTCTGGTTTTCCATGAATTTGTATATAATTTTTAATGCATTTTAATATTGTATTGGTATTAGTTCTTTTACAAGGATACATCTGTACATATTTTGTAAATATGTCTACCATGACCAATATGTGTTTACATCCCTGAATACTCTCCACTAAATTACTTATAAAATCTATTGCTAAAATTTGTAATGGTTTTTGTGTTACTATTGATTTATTTATATTGCTATTATGATAATTTTTTTCTTTGGCTAATTGACATATTGTACAAGCTTTGCATATTTCTTTGGCTCTAGTTAAATCCTTTTTTGCATAATAATTTTCCCTAAATAGCATCCATAATTTTCTTACTCCGATATGACCATATTCATGATGAAGATTATATAGAATTTCCTTTGCATAATTAGTTGTAATAACATACGTATCCCAATTTTCTAGTTTTTTATAAATAATATTGTCTTCTGTAAAAGTTCTTTTCTTTTCCACCTCTGTCAAATAATTCTGATCTTGTATAACCCTTTCCAAAGTAAATAATCCCTCTTTATCCAATAATTTATTTATACCTATTTTGAATTTTTTATGGTCCCCTTGTTCTTCACTTTCCCTACTCAATGCATCTGCTATGATGTTACTTTTTCCTGGAATATATTTAATCTCAAAGTCGTATTCTTGCAACAATAACAACCATCTGTGTACCCTATTATTTGCATACCTATTTTTCATCATCGCCGTTAAAGCATTATGATCACTCTCCACTATAAACTTTGCTCCTAACAAATAAAACCTTAATTTGGTTATACAAAATACCACACTGGCCATCTCCAATTCCGTAACCGTGTACTTCTTCTCACAATTCTTTGTTACTCTTGATACAAAACTAATAGGTACTTCTCCTACTTCCTGAACTTGTATTAACACATATTCTAATCTTTCTATCGATGCATCTGTCCTAAGTATAAATACTTTATCGTATTGCGGGTGATACACTTTCAAATTATTGGTAAAGACAAATTTTAATTCTTGAAAAGCTTTTTCTCTCTCAGGTGTCCATTTCCATTTAACATCTTTTTTCAGTAGCTCTATTAAAGGAACTTCTTTATTTGACAAATCTGGTATTAATCTTTTATAATAATTTATAATTCCAAGGAATCCTCTTAACGTCTTCAAATTTTTAGGTGTTTGATAATTCATAATAGCTTGTACTCTTTCAGGATCCATACTTACCCCTGTCGTATTCAAGACATATCCTAAATATTTAACTTCTTTTTGATAAAATATACACTTTTCCACATTTAATTTTAATCCAGCTCTTTCCAATTCTTTTAATGTGATTTCTAAATGTTTTTTATGTACAATTTCATTTTCCGAATAAATTAAAATATCATCAATGTAGTGTAAAATGAATGATTCATATTTATTTAAAATTGTATGTAAAGTTCTAACTAAAGCTGCACATGAACTTTGCAATCCATATGGCACCACACAAAATTGATATACAATACCATCTACCATGAAAGCTGTATATGGTCTACTATTTTCTTCTAACGGAATTAACCAGAAACTATGTTTAAGATCTAATTTAGAATAAATTTTTGCATTTGTAATTCTTCCAAAAATTCCTTCGACATTCATAGGACTTTCATATTGTTTGACTGTATAGGCATTTATGTTTCTTGCATCAAGACATATTCTAATCTCTCCTGACTTCTTTCTTACACAAGTAATTGCATTTATGTATGGAGAATCCGATCTTTCTATTATTCCATCCTTCAACATTTTATTTAATTCTTCATATACTTCATCTTTTATTTTATACGGTATCGGATAAGTTTTTATTTTAAAATTCTTAATATCTTTATTCATCTCCAACTTGTGCGTGTAATTTATAGCTATACATATATCTTCATTAAACAATTTATAATATTTCTTACATAATATTTCTACTTCCGTCCTATACAATCCACAATTTTCTTCTAATTTGTCAAACTCCATATTTTCTATGTTGTTGTACATAACATTATTATTAATTTCCGAACTTTCATTATTTTTTACTATAAAGGGTATTATTTGTTGTTCCCATCTTAAACATTCATCCTCATAATCGATGATAACCTTATGATTATTTAATTCATCTGAACCCAATATAATGTCATAGTTCAGATTTTGTATTAATAACATTTGAAATTTATACATTTTACACCCTATTAAAATTTCCCCCATAATCATATTACTTGTTTCATATAATTTCTTATTATTCGCTCCCACTAATGATAATTTATTTGTTTTTATCACCATAATATCATCTTGTTTGATTTGTGAAACCACCCTTTGACTAATTAAAGTAACCTCTGAACCAGTATCTATCATAATTTTACATTTAATATTTTGGAAAACCCCCTCTATAAAAATTAACCTTTTTAGTTCATTAAATTTAACCTCGTCATCATTCACAATAAATTCCCTAGGATGTTCATACTTAGAAGAGTAGATGATATTATGCACATGAGAGCGATTTATGCAAAATCCACGCTCTGTCCCTGGCCTTGACCAGTCACATCACTCTGATTAACACTTACAACATTCACCTGTCTACTGTTTTCACCTCTATCTCTCCTTTCGTTATCCCGATTTACTACATTTCTATTATCATAATTTCTATTACTATAATTATTATCTCTGTTCCACCTATCACCTGATCCTACATTCCTATCATAATTATTATTATTTGGAAATTCCCTATTTCTTCTATCAGAATTCCTATTTTCCCCATTTCTACCATTACTATTATCATTCCTATATTCATTTGCTCTTGTTTCATTCCTATTAAAATTACTATATCCCCTATTAAATTCCCTATTCCTATTATTAAATCTGTAATTACTATCATTCCTATTCTCATTTCGATTCCTTTCATTAAATCTATTACCTCCAGAATTCCTATTATCATATCTATTTCTCTCATTAAATCTTTCATTCCCATTCGTTCTACTTTCATTCATTAGACTTCTTTCTAGTCTCTGTAAATAATTTGATAACTGTTCCATTGTTTTAATATTATGAATTGCTATTGTTTCCGTCATTTCATGTTTGTACTGTCTCGCCACATACAAAACAATTTCCTCTTCCCTCATTGCAGGTTCCAAATATTGTGCATTATTATATAGTTGCATTGCATATGCATTAAAATTTTTTCCTTTATTATAGTCATATTTACCAAAATACAGTTTTTCTCTAAAAGTAGATTGTTGGATTTCCCCCCAGAAATATCTACAAAATTGCTCTTCGAAATCTTTTATTGACGACATTTGATTTTCTTTATTGCAGAACCATAGTAAAGGATGTCCTGTTAACATATCCCGGATCAACAGTTTTTTCTCCAAGAAATCACTAATATGTTTTGTTTTACTTTTTATTATATTCACAAATACTTTTGGATGTATATGATTAATGTTTCCATCAAATTTAATTCCGGTATTGTTGTAGTGTGATATCATGTTAGGAAGAACTCCCACCATATTTCCTCTGACATTATTATCCATAATTTCTTGTAACTTCTTTTGCATATCTTCCATTTCCTTATTTAATTGATACTTGGTTAATTCTTGATTCCTACTACAAACTCCTTTTTGTTTTTCTACTTCTCCCTCTAGTCTTTCAAATTCTTTTCCTAAGTTAATTTTTAAATTATCCACTACCTCTTCATAAATTTGCTCTTGTAATCGTATTTGTCCAATATCCTTTTTTATGACATGAGTATGTTTATTGACTTCACGTTCTATTTCCTCCGGTAAATTTTCTTTAATTGATTTTTCTACTTCTTTTATTCTAGTTTCCATACCTTTTTTAATTTCCCCCTTAATTTCAATCGCTGTATCCTGGATTTCAGTTCTCAATTTCTTGTTTTGCTGTTCGATTTTCTTGTCACATTCCTTTTTAATAATTTTAACTTCTTCTCTTATCTTCAAATTATCTTCTTTCATACTACTTATTTCCTTTTTAAACATGTCATTATCTTCTTTAATTTGATCCAACTTTTTATTATTTTCTTCAAATCTCTTATCTATATCTTCCCTCATCTTCACATTATCTTCTTTTATATCTTCTTTTAATTTCTTATTCATATCTTTTATTTCTTCAAATTTTATCATAAGGAATTGAAGTATACCATCCATATCAGGTCTGGTTTCTTCTTTTGGTCTTTCCTGTACCATTTGTTCTTCTTGTGCATTTTCACCAGCAGTTTCCTCTGTCTCTATTTCAACCATGGTTCGATCCTGCTCTCCCCCTATCTCCATTAAATTCTCTCCTTCTTCCGTTTCTGCTTCTTCCTGTGTCTGGCCTGTTTGAATGAGCTCTTCCACTCGGTAATCTCCTGCTCCTAACACTCTCTCTTCATGTACTTGTACCGCCACACTTTCCATCTCAATCTCTCCTCCATCACTACTTTCACTCTCATCTCCTACTATCTTACCATCTCTCAATCTCATTTTTCCCTCCATATTCACAATTTATTCTATCGAGATAAATATAACTAATATGAATCACAAAAAAAAATTTCAAATCAAGTTTTCAAAAAAAATATTTTAAATATTAATTATTTAAATAGGCTCTAGTTTTGATTGTTTAGAGCGAAATAAAAAAAAATTTAACAAAATTCTCAAATTTTAATTATTTGAATCGGCTCTAATTTTGATTGTTTAGAGCCAAATAATGAAACAACAACCTTAACAAAACTCTCAAGTTTTAATTCTTAGAATAGGCTCTAATTTCGATTGTTTAGAGCCCCACGTTGGGCGCCAAAATTTATAACATGTATGAATAACAATGATAATATGTTTTGATAATATCAATCACTATGTTATAAAATATTCCTTACCTTTAATTAATTTTAAATTTTAAATATAAATAGTGAATAGGTAAGAATTAACTCAATGTAATTATTTTCCAATATGATTAATTAAATATGCTACCGGCTATTCCCTTATGTCAAGGTCAGAGTTCAAATATTCAACCAAACTAGATTCAAAATCAATTAATACACAAATTTGCAATAAAATGACTGTATAACCGCACTATCCTAGACCAACAATATTTTCTAGGCGTGAATTGCATATAAATTTCTAACCTTTCTAATTCAAAATGTGTCAAACTTCAAAGATACCGTTGATAAACCCAAATATGCATCAAATATATATATAAAATGAAATATTCTGACTTGAGTTACTAAACAATTTGGATTAAACTTATCAAAAAGGTGAATAATAATAATAATAATTTAGTTAAATACATAAAACAGTGAAATAAAAATGTTCATCAAAATTTCAAAAATCAAACACATATAAAACTCTTTATTATAACGAGTGCAAAGTTGTTACCATTTGTGTGAAGCTTCTCTCCTCTTCTGGAATCAGGATTCAGTTCTTAGGACAATCTATTTTCTTCCTCCAATACAGCAAAGATTTCAGGAAACTTTATGAAGATCAAATAATAAATTCCTCTTCAAAACCAAGCGATGGATGGCTACTATTTTCTCTGGTAAGTGTAATTATGACTTTCTTTCTTGTTAAATATTAATTTAATCTTCTTTAACTCAATTAAAATACAGTTATACCATAAAGTGCTCAGCCCCATAAATTGAAATATCTATTTCTTCATAAAATCATATAAATTTCTCTTACCAATTGCTCTCTCTGGTTACCTTGGGATAGTCTTGATACTTTAAACTGTTTTAATACTTTCTATTCTCAATACTTTCAAAAAAAACTCAAAATTTCTACGGAGCAAATTTTTAATACAACTTCTATCTCAACAACCAGAAAACAAGAGAGAAATATCTTCTACAAACTTCTTAACTAATTATTTATAATATAAATCTTACTAATCTCCTTTTAACTTTCTTTTAACATCATAATTTTTATAAAAATCTTCATCGAAACTTTTTACATCCTTCCTCTTCAGAAGGTCGAAAACAAGAGAGATTCTATCAGAATCAACAAAAAAACAAATGACAAATTCAACAAACTTAAATCTATACATCTTTTCCATCTAATCGCCTACTAATTTCTTATTCAAATAAAATTTTTAACAAAATCTAATTCTTGATTCAATATTAAAATTTAAAACAATGATCATTCTTTTTTTTTATATTCTTATGAAATTTACTAGCACTACAAACTAATAATTTTCTCTTTTTCAGAATATTTCATTTGGCATTTGAACTATTTATAAATTAGAATATGGTTGGTAAATACGTATAATTTAAAAGTAAGTAGAAGTTTTTTAACATGTATTTTAACTATTTGTGATGTCTTTTTTTTATAATTTAATTTTCTCATTTACTTACACCCCTAATTCATTTAAAATTAATGTTTGATTACTAACGTATTGGCAATTTTATAAACTTTTAATTATCTACTTTACCCATTTATCAATTTCATAATTATCAAAACTTTATATAATGTAGATTAATCATTTTTTTATCTTTAAATAAAAATCTTTGAAATGTATTTGTATTTTTTTTTCTTATTATTCTATTTTCTTTTTCCTTTTTTAGGAATTATGAAGAAGATGATGATAATCAATCCCAATGTTACTAAATTTGCGCTCTGACTCGAAATAAGAAAATCTCCTTTCTCTACTTTCCATTAGATTTTCCTTCTACATCTTATTTAATATAACATAGTAACTAATATCATCTCAATATATATATATATATAGAAACTCTCTTTTATATATATAGATTTTATTTGGGATAGTGTATTTACAAAATAAAGTAATTCATGTTTATTTTTCATAAATTTTTTATTTTAAAAGAATCAAATTGTGTGCAGTATGCTTTCTATTTTTAATTAAACGTACCGCTTTTCCTAGGCATTATTGATTTTAACAAAGCTTTCGACTCGGTTGAACTTTGGGCAGTATTGCAAGGCGTGAATAATTCTAGGATAGACTCTAGATACATCGATCTGTTACAAAGGATATAATATAGAAAAGCTACTACCTATATTAGTCAAAACTCGTGCAAACATAGTTACCGACAGAATACACAGTTTCGCCAAATTTATTTACCCTTGCCCTTGAAGATGTATTCAAGGGTAATATAACAAGACCTTGATTATAGGCGGCTATTTTTGTGGTATCTAGATTTCAAGAATATTTTAGTATCAATTTGTTGAGACATAATTTGACGTTAATAATCTGATTAATGTCAAATTATGTCGAAACAAATTGTAAAATGTTCGAGAAATTTAGCAACAACAAAAATAGCAAACTATTAATCAAGGTTGTGTTATATTTAGGAAGATTATTTCCTGAGAACAGCTTTTTCGATTGCATTAGAATCTAATGCACCAAATCTTTCCATTGTGGAAAATTATAACAATATAATAACGCCGTTGTTAAACTGACAATTATTTGACATTTATATTTGACGTGACTATTTCCCTAGTGCAATAGTCGCTGATATTGTTCTAGTGCAATAGTCGCTGATATTTGATTCTGATTGGTCCAATTTCAAAAAATTATGACATTCTATTGGTTAATTTGAATCGAAGGAAATAATCAGAATAATAATTATTTGAAATAATTTATAGTAATAGTTTGCCACTCGAGAAACATATTTTTTTATCGATACATATCGTTTATAGGCCTTTAAAAGCTCGGCAAATTAAAAGAATCAAAGTTATGGTCAAAAAACTAAAAAATACATTTACTTTTTTTTGAGGTTATCTGAGGGGTTAGGGGTTTGAATTTTTTGGCCAGTGCGTTTTGATATAGATGAACAATATATTTTTTACTTTTCAAAATAGGCGGGGGCACTTAATCGGCCTGAACCATTTGGCACAAACTTTAAGCTCGATTTCCCAAATTTTCCAAAAGTTAGTTTATGTGAAATGTGAAATTTAAAATCACATTTAATTTGAAAGGTAAATTATTTGAGAAATTAAACTCTATGTTGAACTGTTTGTATCAACATTTTTAATATCTTCATGGGAAAGATCGCTGTTGGTTGTAAATAGAAATACCCCATAATGTAGTTTCGAATTTTTTTCTATATTTTTAAATATGGTATTTAAAAATCTAGAAACCATTTTTTTTATTTAGTTCTAACCTTATTTTATATTATTTAACTAAAATAATGCGGTTCAAAATATTTTTCCCATTGTAGCTTCTATTTTTCTTTGATCGATAGGTAATGAAAAATGACATTTCCTGGTAAAACTACTTTCGAACGTATAATGATTTATTGTTCTTAATTGTACGGCAAGTTAAGATTGATGTTTTAACTCCCTTTTAGCTTGTGTAGGAAGTAAAAAATCGGAAATAATTACGAATAGCTAGTCTGGAGGTCTGTACTTCGCCTTGAATGATGAACTTGATTACATTTCAAGTTTTGGGTTCAGTGTCAAGGTGTAAAGCCAGTTTCACAGAGGTCGTCAGTAAATATATTCATGGGATTTATAGATTTTTATTGAACGTGTTTTTTGTGATTAAAAATTGATCATTTTGGAAAATTTTCCGTTTATGGAGGTCACCTAACAATAAGTTCGTATATGACTTCTAAAAAAGAAATATATGTAGAAATTTTATAAAAATAGTTTTAGGAAATAGAGGAAACGTTTTATTTTCCCAATAAAATTATCAGTCATGGAGAAGCAATGGGTCAAAATCGCCCTCTTTTGTGAAGATGGAACCAACCAGTTTTTTTGACCCGTAAAATACAAATATTTCGAATTCATTTCTACGGGAAGCAACCACTACATTGTAATAGCAAATAACGAGTTTTGATGAAACAAAAAGGATAGAACCAAAGAGGAATAAAGATCTATAAACAAACAAATAACGAAACAGAATACAAAATACAACAAAGAAAATAAAAGTTTACGTAAAAAAATGCAAGTAAGAAAGAGAGACGTGCAAAAGATCAAAAATGCAGAAGGAAATATTGCAACAAACAGGAATATGATCTTATACAAAATAGAGCTACCCATTTTAAAAACAAGTGTATTCATTAAATAAATCTTGGTTGAAAAGTACTTGGAGACATTTCTAAACCGTTTTGATAATGTACAAAACTGAAAAGCAACTCACACTCCAAGAAAATAACTGAAAGACTGTGTCCCAAGAAAAAATCCATATTAATATACATATATCTACAATAAGCACAAGCTTTAAACATCTTTACTTTGGCTTCATTTCTGTATAAATTTTATGCTCCAACTCTTCACAGGATCGATTTCATGTAAAAAACTTTGAGAATATTAAAGTATTGTAATATTTTCCTATCTCCACGCTATCATTGCTATAATTTCGTTCAACCTTTACAATAATGGCGCCAATAAAAGTATTCTTGGCAACTAAACGGACCCCGTTTGTTTGTTGAAGTGTACACCGCGAATATTTAGCCGATTTGGCATTAGTTCTAACCGTAAGTTTCTTACGATAGCTGTTCGCGCACAAATTTTTAAACTTTTTATTAGTTCTGTTTGGAATTTCAGCATCTTGCCAAATCTTTCTGATACTGCATTTTCACAATACGATGCAGTATAAGCAGAAGAGAAATTACGATTAACAATGCGTTCCATACGTCGCATTGTATTTACCACAAAAAACGACATTTTTGAACGATGTATTTTTATATTGCTTACTAGCTGACCTGGTGAACTTCGTATTTCTAATTTCCGTATTTAGTATCATCATCAGTCCAAAACTGACAGCTGTTTCTGCCGTAGGGGGTAAACAACGTTGTTTCTCCCCTAGGGCGGAAACAAATGTCATTGTTTCAAATCTGTCAGAATGTTTCTGACTGACAGTTGCATTGGTCTGAAATAGTCTTACTTCGACTGGCTACAGAGATCAAAACTCGCTGTTTCAATGCATATGATATGAAAAATATAGTGTGTGGCACGGGATCAAACAAAGGCAATTTCTGACCGGGAGAACTCTCGCCCTAGTCAGAAATCGTCTTGTTTCACCCCTTGCCACACAATATACTATATACATAAAAAAGATATCCAAAATTAAATATATCTTAAATATTGCATTAATTTCAAATCTTCTTTTAAATTAAATTATATGGATTCCGAAACTATTTTAAAAGCTTAAAATCTGGTATAGACATTGAGACGACATAGCAAAATTGCCGGAACCAGTCGGTACTTATTAGTCATTTAGATGATAATGAAAGTAACCTTGTGAAAATCCATATCGTTTCAATAAACGACCATTACTTGCCTTCGTTGACTTTTTACGGTGCTAAATATTATGTAAATGTTTGACAATGAACGTAAATTTTATCGAAACTCGTATAGGAGCGTCCCAGAATTCGTTATGAGTGGTCATGAATGAATAGAAATGGATATCCATTTTGATTCTATTTTTCCATTCGCGTGGAAAGTTTTGTCGAATGTCTACGAATTTCTAACGTTTCCGCAATATTACAGACCAAGCTAGTCGGTTAAGGAAATGGAAATGCTAACGTCGAATCGAAATGTTGATCAAGATATATATTTACTAAAATAACAGATCATTTTATTTGTTTTAACAGATCCGTGTATTCCTGTTAACTTAAAAGGTCAAGGAGAATACCATAAAGTTTTTTATATATTAAAATATTCTTTACGAATACTGGTTGAAGCAAAGAAAAAATGAAGTTAAAGTTATATTAATAGCACAATATTCAGAATAAAATAAAGCAGAGTTGGGCGAATCAAGAAAAATAAATTTCAAGAAGAAAAAGAAATAACAGAAAAAAAGTAACTTTCTATTGAAATAAAGAACGTAATCTTAAAAGTGAAGTAACAGAAATCAGATTTAAACAACAGTTTGAAACCATACTGAATAATAATAACCCGAAAAAATCAGAAAGCATAGAATTAATAACAGAGGAAGAAGAAGAAAAAGTCTTAATTAAAGAGGAAGTAAAAGAAGTTATAAAACAACTTAGGAATAAAAATAAGCAGATGAGAATTGAATTGTCAATGAGCTAATTAAATGTTTCGACGCACATCGTCTTCTTCAAGGACCATTTGCCTGAAGAAGACCTCTGGTATTAAATTTTGTCTATATCTCATCTCATGCTCCCGCTTTTTTTGCTTTGGTGTTACACCATTAGTTTTTCTGCTCTCTATCACATGTTTAAATTTATCTACTATACGTGGTAGTAATTTTCTCTCTCCACTGCTATAATTTACTCTTTTTCTATCCATAATTTTAACTTTCGGAATGCTGACGGTTAAGAAAAAATTGATCTTAAGAAAAAATTACATCTTAGCTAAGTTTTTACTTAAGTTCGTTTGGTGAAACCATTTAATAATCATTTAATAAACCAAAAGTTTGAAGCTGGTCGAAGAAAAATAAATTGATTTTCAGGTGCTCCGACCCGCCTTAGGCGGTTGGCCATGAGAAAAACCGATCCCTACTATTTGGAAGGTTTGACCTTGATACTTATTATTAGTAAAAGCGAAAGATGTTTTGATAGGAAATTGAAGCGGTTTAAATGGATTTGGTAGATCAGTTGAGATCATCGGTATCCTCAGTGTATGAGCTAGTTGACCAGCTGGTGGTTCAGTTATATTGGTTGCTACAACTTAATTGTCCTTTAATTCCTTTATAAGTAGCCTCGTCTCATTGCACATGTTAAATTTGTGATATCTGTCGTGATTATGAAATAAGTTATTTTGATAAGGATTAATACCAAGATAAAAAAAATTAAAAATTAGTTATTGTGACGTAACTATAACAGTTAGACATATGCTGTCGCGGCATTTTTTGTAGATATTTATATATTCTTCAAAATCGTAGTACATTATTTTATTCTATAATCAATAGTATTCTCAGCGCACGCGATGTAAGGATTTTAAGGTCATTTTTGGTTACATTAATGGCATTTTAGTAAGGATGCCTATTTTTTTTTTTAATGAAACATAGCCTATGTCACTCGGGAATAGTGTAGCTTGCCAACCGTGAAAGAATTTTTGAAATCGGTCCAGTAGTTTCGGAGCCTATTCATTTCAAACAAACAAACAATATTTTCTATATAATGACGCTAGTCGAATTCAGCTACCAGCCTCTTAGAATCTTTACTTGAATTATTAATATGCATTTGCTTAATGTACTATGATTAAATTAATAATTATTTAATATAAATTTCGCGATTAACATTATTAACAGGCCCAGATAAACCAATAAACTGAACTATTACCACATAATTTAGCTATTCGATGTTTAGAAACTACTAATTTTTATTAATTTATAGGACATCAAAAAAGTTGATATTTATCAATACTTTTGTCAAATAATTAATAATAAAACAATACTCGAGTAATAAAACAATTTCAACATGTAAGAACTAAAATTAGCGTTTTAAAAACAAACGTTATCGCAATATAAACTTGTAAACAATAATTAAATATTCAAGGGTAATATAACAAGACCTTGATTATAAGTCGGCTATTTTTGTGGTATCTAGATTTTGAGAATATTTTAGTATCAATTTGTTGAGAAATAATTTGACATTAATAATCTGATTAAAGCCCAAAAGCTTTAGCTCGAGGGCTTTAATCTTTGATTATTAATGTCAAATTATGTCCAAATAAACTGTAAAATACTCGAGAAATTTAGCAACAACAAAAATAGCAGACTATTAATCACGGTCGCGTTATATTTAGGAAGATTATTTCCTGAGAAGACAAATTTTTGACATTTATATTTGACGTGACTATTTCCCTAGTGCAATAGTCGCTGATATTGTTCTAGTGCAATAGTCGCTGATATTTGATTCTGATTGGTCCGATTTCAAAAAATTATGACATTCTATTGGTTAATTTGAATCGAAGGAAATAATCAAATTTAAACATATGATATTCACCTGTCAAGAAACACTTGTCAACTTAAAATTAGCAATTGACAGTCCCTAAAAACATGTTTGTTATTAAGAATAATCATTATGATTTGATTTTTTAATAGAAACACCATGAAATTAGTATTTTAAAGTAGTTTTTTAATATAATTTTTATAAATGACAGTTTCCCGCACTTGTCAAAATAACTCCTCCCAATCCAAGATGGCCGACTTTCAGCCAATAGAAAAACATAAACAACCGCAAGGTCGTATATTTTCTTGGAATTTTCTTTGACCTACATATTTTCTGAGAATCTAGCAGGGTTTCTAGGAATTTATAGAAGTGGGATTCCAATATCGTAAATATTTGAATTTGGATTTGAAATACAACAGATAGGGTATTCAAATAAGTTTTTAAGTTAAAAAATAAATAAAATATATTTTAAATAATAATTTTTATATAGTTTGGTTAATTATAATACTGAGTTAGGTTCTTTTTCAAAAAAATGTAAATTTGTAAGTACTTCAAACATACACACATTTCCTGGCAAACTTGTAGTAGTCTATCTCCTCTTTTATTTTTGGTTCCTAGCCCATGTTCCCCTACACTTCCTTCTGCCAAATTTTGCATTACAATCTCCAAGAATTATAGTTATATCTCTCCGACTCAAGTGCTTGTCTTATTTGTTCATAGAAGAGTTCGGTTTCAGCTTCTGGCTGGTCTGCAGTAGAAGCATAGATTTGTATTAGGTATGTTTAGTTTTCTTAAGCTGGTCTGTACTTGTAAGAGCATAGCACGATCTGAGATGGGTACAAAATTGGTAATGGACGGAATGATATTTTTCGAGACAGCAAATGCGACACCTTATCTGTTGTGTTTATCATCATTTCCAGAGAAGTAGATTCTGCCTGAGTTCGTTGGGACTTGGCCAGGACCGGACCATCTTGTTTCGCTAATATGTTGAGTTTCAGTCTTTGTATTTCGTGTACAACATTATGCATCTTTCCAAGTTTGTGCATGGATTTTACATTCCATGTGCCTATATTCATCTTTATCAGTTTCATAGTCTTGTTCAACACTGTTTCCCCCGGAGATCAGATTGGGGAACTTATTACTATGGACAATTTAGTTCCGAACATCGCCATGATGATTCGTACTAAGGATATCCGTAGATCTTTAATGCAGTAGTTTCATGTTGCTTTCCGCATCTCCATGCCGTTGATCATTCCTGATTCTTCCGCCTTTAGAGACGGTTTCCCATCTCTAGGACAAGGGGGTGCCCTTACTCCTACCAGCTCATCCACCCGAAGCTGTTGGCTAGTAGGAGGGGACTGCTTATTCCGGCAGTTACTTGGTCCCTGCCCTTGGGGGGTTTAATAGCCTTAATCCTCTACGCTGGCCAGGCGGGTTGGAGGATGGGTACTAGGATATTGGTAGGAAATGTTAGGTTTGGACAAAGACTTAGGGAAGGACAATGTGTGGTATAAGGTGATAAACCAAGGCTTGCGTAGGCAGTAGCGCATCCCTGAAGTAGATCTGTTACCTATCGGGATCATAGATAAGTACCTACCTACCAGCTACCTTCAATATAATATGTATAGTACAGAATAAAACACGATTGAATGATTGAATAGTTTTAGTTATCTCCTATTGAATATTTTTAACGTCCAAAAAAAGTTAAAACTCAACAATTCCCCATATCATTTGACATTTGTTTTAAAAAAAACTGAACCTAATAAAAAATTCTGTGGGTGTTGCAACAAAAAAAATGCTGTATTTCGTGTTATGTTTGGCAACAAGTTTCAACTTTTATAAAATAAATATAATGCTTTGTATGCTTTAAAAACTCGTAACAATTAACCATATATATTTTTTGTAAAACCGATTTACAAATAAAGTTATTTTTAATATTTAATGTGTTGACCAAAATAAACAAGTCCATTTTATCTAATTTTCAATTTTATTTAATAAAATTTCCATAAAACGATTAACAAAAAGCTTTTAGTATAATATGCATAAATTGGTAATAATACAACATAACATATTCTACAATATTTTTGAGACAAAACCAATAAATTCAACTGCAAATAAATGCAAATAGACATAGCTTGTTGCAATTAAAAGTTGATATTACCAATAAAGACATAATAAAATTGTTATGGTCTTAATATAAATATCACTACGATATCTACACACAATCAGTCTGGTATCTAAGTTCAGAAGAAAAATGAAGTTAGTAATTGTTTGTGCAATGGTTTATTTAGCAGCAGTTTGCTGGGCTAATCCTATTGATGATAAACCTAAAACATTGGTTGCTACACCCATTGAGGATAAATCTAAAACAGATGCTGACGTGAAAATTGAACCAATAAAACTTTTAAACGTTGGTAGCCCTGACACTTCTAGACCAAAACGAAGCTGTAAGTTTTATAGGCAACTTTAAATAGAAAAATATGGTAGAAAATATAGTAAATATTTAAACAAATAAGAATTATTTCTATTGTTTACAGATATTTAGAAGTAGGGCCAAAACTGGTCTATCGTTCGATCGCGTCAATAATGAAACATGTTTTTTTATAATTCACGTTCACAAAGTTTCTATTTCGACACTAAAAACAGTATCGAAATAGATTCATTGTAACACTGTTTTTGGTAACTTTTTGTTTTACACAATTGGTTGCACTGCACTGATTTTCAACGAAAGAGTTCAGGTAGTAAATCAAGAAGTATGTTGTAGGAAATTATTAACTACATTATCAGCGTTATTGCTAAATTCGGAATATTTTATACAAATTTGACAAACATTCTAATTTAAAATCATTAAAACTGACAAGTGTCAAAACTGTCAAGATTGCCAACATAAATAAATATTTCGAAAAACACTCATTTTACTTTTTTTTATACTTTTAAAAGTTCATTATAAAAAATAGTATGTAATACTCGAGTTACAATGACGGTTTGTAGTACTCGTTCTTTGCGAAACTCACCGCTTCGCGGTTTGTTTCACAAACTGAACTCGTACTACGAAACCTCTGTCATTGTAACACTTGTATTACAATATACTATTGTAGCATTAATAGGGAACCGGACAACTTTTCAAATAGTGTTTAAAAATAATCTTTATTAATATACATAGCCATAAAAAATAATATTTTATTTAAATAAATCCTCTGGTGTACTTGAAAACGTCAAAAACATAATTTATTTCAAATTGCCGCGAAAACAGCACTTCATCTCAATTCAGATCGCGTGACGTCATTTGGAGGGTAAACAAACTTCTAACCATATTACAAGTGATCAGTGCTTGGATAAATAAAGTATTGTGTGTTTCTTAATCATCATGGACCGAAAAAGATATCGTTGGTGTGTTGTACCTCGATGTGGAAATACATCAGTAACTATTCCAAATAATTTTTTTATTGATGTATCTCGAAAACCAGACATATAAAAGAAATGGTTAGACCTAGCAAGACGAAAGTGCGATGGAATGTCTGTTACTTCACCAATTTACTTTTGTGAAGATCACTTTGATGTAAGTACTGTACCTAGAGTGTTATTACACATCCCATTATGTAAATAATCATATTTAGTGTGTATGTAATTTAGGTGTTATAGGTTATGTCTTACTTAGAATGTTTTACGTGTGGATAAACAATCTTGTATTTGTGTTTTAGCTGCCAAAGAAGCTGTAGAGAATATTTAAACTTAATTATATCTTTTATATACATTTTATTTTACTTTATATTGAGAATGTTAATAAATAAAACCATTGACAAATTGTGTATAATTACTTTATTTAGTGCTTTCATGTAAAATAGGGAATATATTTTTTTCCAACATTCACTTATACTAGAGATATAATGTATAACTAAAGTTCTGTTATGACTATAGTCCTTCAATTCGTAACTAATTACAATTAAATATTTTTAGAAAAATGAAAATAAATCGTAGAAAAACGCGAAATAACATACAAAGCAGTACTGTTTACTTATGGCTACCTACACATGACGTTACGCACTGTGATAGGCGTTTGGGTTCTTACACGTCACAGATAATTTTCGCAACTTTATTTATTGATTTAAAAATATAAATCATTGTTATTTCTTAAAAATCTTTATTGGCTGATATTGTTGTATAACAAACTTTATTTTAAAACACATCTTAGATTTTTTTTCGATTACTGTCCGGTACCCTATTGTATATTTTCTTTTATTATTTGAGAATTTTTTTGCCAAGTAAATCAATGTTTTTCAAATTGACTTTCTGAGCTAAAATCACATAACCTGTGTTTCTTTATTCATAACCTCGAATGGACAAACTATAAAATCCCTTCCACACGATACAATTTTAATGACAATTTGACTAAATTGGTAATTTGATTGCATCGTGTAAAGTCAAATTGGCCAATTCAAGGGCATTGGATGGTCGAAACTGTACGATTTGATTGACTCGAAACAAATCGGGTGGTGTGGATGCTAATCAGCCAATTTTGAGTGTAGTCTGCATTCAGGAGTGAAACAACGAATTACTTTTAAGTTGAGAAGAAGTTATTGAAGATATTTTCGATTTATATAAAAATTTGCCATTTCTATGGGATGTAGGACACAAAATAAACAAGTATGACAAAATGCTCGGAGGTGTTGCTCCATAAATGGACGATTATCGATAAAAATATAACCTTTAAAATACTGAAAAAGAAACTGGAAAACATGAAAACTACTTTTTTCGCATTACATATTTTGGTTTTCTATATGATTTTAACAATTCTTTTAAAGTTTCGCAATCCATTCTCATAAAATTTCGATAGTTATCATTATCTAAATCCCTAACAATATTCACATGGCTAAATTGATTTCTTTTCAATAGCTATTGTTTTATCTACATTCTCCTGTTTTTTCCTCGTTTAAATTTGTAGTAAGTGCAATAACCAATCCTATTTTTTGTTTTTTACTTAATGAAGCCACTTTAAATATACGACCGTCAAGCGAGCGATTCGCCCTCAAAATAAAATTTACCAATTACATTGGTGTGTGGACGAGCAATCAGATTGTGAGCCAATTTAATCGACAATCTAATTGTCAATTAAATTGTATCGTGTGGAAGGGGCTTAAAAGACTAAAAGAATTTGTTAACAATAATTTGGTGCTCTTCTAAATTCTTCGCTAAACTCAATAGTAAATTTTTTATCACGCAAATATACATTTATGTATTCAAATTCAATGTACTCTTTCTAAAAACGATTTTACTTTTTCTTTAGTTTAATTAACTTTATCTTTAAATTTATTTAACATTATTTAAAAATAATTAATTTAAATTTTACTATTTAAAGATATTTAAAATAGTGTTTTTTTTTCAGACCCTTGGGGCTATGGACCAAGGTAAGCATGTTGCATGTGTAATAATAGAGTAAAGTAGCCGAATGTGGAATACCCTTTTGTTTTTTCAAAAAACAAAAAAGAATACTTTAATATTATGATCCACATTTTGGAATATATATAGGATAAAGTGTTATAAACAAAAAATATAAATAATAAAAATTGTATAAACTAAAATTTTGCATGATTTTTTTTATTCTTTAAAAAAATGCATTTTTTTCAAGAAAAAAAATGGGCGGGTAATGTGGAATACCAATATCTCCTAATGTGGAATAGGTCATAATATTGGACTTGATATTTTAATATTTTTTTTTTTTAGTAAAACAAAAGACTATTGGAAAGTAAATAAATTTATTTCATTCTATTCTAATGGAGGAACATAAAAATACAAAGAACAAGAACCACTAAGAACAAAAATCGCAGATGTATGGGTCTTTTTCGGCACCTGCACATTCTTCGTGTGCCCAACAGTTGCACATGCACATAAAACCCATATTTCCCCGCGGGTATCATTCGAAAATTTTTGCTCACAAAAAATACAAATTGTGTCATTAGGGCACGTTTCTGAAGGAAAGTTTTCTTCATCGCCTGAAGAATTTTGCAAGGAAATACCTACTCTTGTTAGATTCTGAGCTCGATGAAGATGAAACTCTTTTTTGACGTTTAGCAGGAATTTTCAGCTTCTTCTGTTTTTTCCCTTTATTTTGCATTCCACTGCATCCTGGTTCTGCATCAAAAACTTTTTTCTTCACTATTTCCCTTTTTTCCAAGCTTGAATTTATAGACTTCTCCAAATCTTCTTTATTTGGTGTAGAAGTTATTATTTTTGCCCGTCCAGGCTTTCTGCCCCTGGTTGCTATTTTTTTCTTGATATTGGGTACCGGAACAATATCTGCTGGTTCAACTAAAACGGGTGAACCTTGCCTTTCCTCTCTATTTTCGCGATTGAGGTTTGCAAGCGGTTGTTCCTGAAGTACATCAACCTGATGAGACGCTGCCAGAAAATCTTCTTCAGTAAAAACATTCCTTCTAAGCGGATAAATCCCTGTAACAGCAAAACCTTTAACAGCTCGTTCGGCGGAATGAGTTTTTAAGTAAGCCCTTCCAAAAAGGTCACAGACATCAAAATGAGTGATAGCACGTTGATTTGTTCTCAAGAACATTCTAATTTCTTCATTATAGAATGTCTTCAATGCCCCCATCACTGTTTTATCAAGGGGCTGCATTTTATGGGACGTGTGCGGGGGAAGACAGAATTGTCACAAAATTTTCTTTAGCCTTCACTACAACGTCAAGGTTCCTAGTATGGGTGTTATGTCCATCTAGGATACGGAGAATTGGATTATTTTCAGAAGGGCGATTTTTTTCAATAAAGTGGTCAAACCAAGCAGTGAAAAGGTCAGTCTGTATCCAACCTGCTGGATGAAATTTGAACAGAGTCCCAGGTGGAGCACCTTTTTTTTAAATTGTTCATTAGAGTTTTTTCGCGGAAATATAATCATTGGTGGAACAAAATTTCCTTCTGCGCTCATACATATTACAACAGTTATTAACGATCCCCTCTCTGCAGAAGTAAGGCTTCCAACCTGACGTTTTCCTTTTAATGCTAACACTTGGGGACACTTCGACTGTACAATGCAAATACCACACTCATCCACATTAAAAATCTGGCTAGCGGTAAACTTTTTCTCATCAAAGATTTTTTCGAGTAAATCAAAGAATTCATTGACGCTTTCTTTGTTGAATCTGGCAGCCCGTTGAGCTGATGTACCCGTAGGTCTTCTCAAACTGATTTGATCCTTATGTCTACGAAGAAAACGCTTCATCCAGTTTTTTCCTGCTGATTGGTGAAGCAAAGAAAATGGATTTGGGAGATTATTTTGCCTAGCAAGCTGAAAAGCAATAGAGCATAGGTCACGCCTTGTCAATCCAAAAAACTTTTTCTCCATCAACAGAATGTACTCTACCAGTTTGGTTTCTAGCTTTTGTGTTAAAACAGGTTTTCTTCCCAGGGTCTCTTTTTTAATATTTCCTACTTCTCTATCAGTCTTGCAGTACCGAAATAATGTAGAACGCGGAACACTGTAGTGTTGAGAAGCCGCTAAATAGCCCATTGTCTTTGTCCGTACCGCGTTTACCGCCATCCTCATGTTTTCTTCAGTCCATTTGTGTTCTTTCACATTTTCTGAAATAAAAAATGTTTTCAAAAGAAGCCTCTTATGTGGAATATCCCACATTCAGATCCAATTTAGTATTCCACATTACCGGCCTTTTAAATATTTATAATAAAAAATTGTAAAACATTAAAAACAAAATGCTAATAAACTATTCAACACAATTCACAATCATTCGCCACCTACCTTTAAACTTATACACCAATTTTTCAAAAATATTCATAAATGGACTCACAATAAATCTTTATTTGAACACGTGCAAAAATATAAGACACATTACAATTCGTGTTTGAACCAATACTGACAAGTGACAGCCTCGACACGCTCCATGGCGTTGGTGGGGGTAAAACATATTAGAAACAGCTTCTGATTAGGCTATTAGAAGACAGTTGACGATATTAGTTTTGCCGATAACAAGGTATTCCACATTTCAGGCAGTATTCCACATTCGGCTACTTTACTCTACTATAAATTACACACTTTAATTAGACTGTTACAGTTAACTTACAAACTTTTTAAATAATGTATGTACTATTATTATTATTTCTTGACAAAAATAAAGGAAACTGTACAAAACATTTTCGTAAACTTTAAGAATTCGAAAAGAGGTTGACCCTGCAGGCCATCCTTGCAACTTTTTGCTAATTTCAGACACCAAAAATATATTTTTCTACTACTTTGAGCTTCTTTCTCAAACTCAAGAAGATATTTCTTGTATTGTTTCAATTTTCATGGCAATCGACGCTGTTTTTTGAGTGCTAAAAATGTTATCCTAAGTGTAAAATTCATTAGTCAAAAAATCTCACAGTTATTGTAAAAAACTACTTTTTTTCCAAATTTTTCGACAGCGATATCTAACGAACTAATCAACGACTCCTACATGCTCCAAATTGGGTAGGAAACTTCTATATGTGATGTAGAAATAATCTGTCAGCTAATTTTATGATAACGTATTCCCAATAAGGAATGAGGAGGTGGGTGTTATAAATAAAAATTTTAAATTTGCGGGCTATAGCTCCTAAAGGCTCGAAACTTGTTTTAGTTTCCCACGGTTGCGGATCAAACAAACAACAAACAACATCATGTATCTAAAACAATTTGAATATTCATTAATAAATTTTAAACACCTTTAGAAATAAATTTTAATCTAATTTTCGATATTTTTAATTAAAATAATATACTATCAAAAAAAAATATTGTAATCTTCTTTATTTCTAACTCGTTAGTTTTCGAGGTCGTTAAATCCGAATATATTTTTTTATCTAGAATTGGTGGAACAAGTTTAGAAATCTAGAATGCGAAAAATAACTTTTAATGATTTTTCAACTTTAACTTGCTGTATCTTTGACTTTGGTTGCTGTAAATATTTCCTTTTGGCAGTTTGAATGTAGCATCTTTGGAGTATTTATATCAAAATGAGATCTAACCGAAATGTTTTAACAAATCAAATATTTTGTTCGCATATTTGGTTAGTTTCATCTTTATTTGAAAAAGTTGAGTCAGTTTATAATTCTGACCAACACAGTATTAAAATATAAAAAACAAAAAAGTTTTTTAAACATGTTCAAGTCCATAAATGCAATAAGAAAAAAGAGCGCGTGGCCTATACCGATCTCTTAAAGTCAGATAACTTTTTTCCTATTGCATATTTTTCCTGGAAATTTCCAGAAAACTTTTTTATCTCTTATATTTTAATATCAATGATCAGACACTGGTAACGGGCGACTCCATTACGCTGGTTGGTATCACGATCTCCCAAGACTTACTCTGGAACGAACATATTGCATCCATAGCAACTGCAGCAGGAAAGAAATTAGGCTTTCTGTTTAGAGCACGGAAATATTTTTCTCCATCCAACTTAGCTACTCTTTACAAAGCCCAAATACGGCCTAATCTTGAATACTGCTCGCATGTATGGGGATCGGCGGCTCCGTGAAGGCTCGGAGTTCTTGATGCAATACAGAGAAGGGCAGTTCGACTAATAAACGACACCAGTATCACCAAAAACCTAGCCCCATTATCCCACCGAAGAGCAGTGGCTGATCTTTCCTTGTTTTACCGATACATAAACGGATTTTGCTCAGAACAACTCCGCTCTGTAATGCCTCCACTTGCCAGACCAGCCAGAGCAACGCTACGTGCCAACTCCATGCACCCATATACTGTTCAGTGCCCGACATCGAGAACGGATCGATTCGATCGTTCCTTCATCCCCAGGGTCTCCAGATTGTGGAACTCCTTACCTCCCCACGTCTTCCCCACTTGTCCTAACTTGCAGGCCTTTAAATCCCAAATTAATAATTTACTTCTTTTGCCCCAATAGATGTTCTCGGTACATTTGTATTTAGGTCTATACCTACGAGGACATCTTTAATAACAAAAAAATCAAAACGGAAATGTTTACAGCTACCAATGATCCAACGAGTTAAACTTGGAAACATATATTTTCGCACTTTTGCACAAAATTTGCTTTTTAAATATATTACACCAATTTTACAAATAAATAAAATTGATATTTGGAATCAGCGACCCTAAAAACATAAAGAAAACTAAAATTGTTTGTTATTTTTTTTTGCGCTGATCTTTTTTCTACTCCTCCACTTTCTAGCTGTGGTTTCTTCTTCTATTTAGTCCTCTTTTGTATTTTATTTTAATCTTTTGATTATTTTTTTAATATTTATTTTTTATTTAATTTTAATTTCAAATTTAAACTTCTTAACATTTGTATCCAACTTAAATCTTTGCAATGGGCTTTTTTTAAAGACTCTCTCTTAATTAATTCATGACAATTTATTATCTAATTAAATTAACAGAAAACTAAGTAACAAAAATTAAAAAATCTAATCGTAGCAACCGATTTTCCTAACGACCATTGACACTACCAGAAAGTCACCAATAATGTGCTTTCCTTAAGGAAAATCCATATAAATGTATATATTTTACTGATTGCAGAAATACTTGGGGTGGATGGAGTGGTTACTCTGGATGTGGATGGGGAGGATGTGGTGGTCCTTATAGCGGTCCTTATAGTGGTCCCTACTATCGTTATTATGGTGGCCCACAAGTTATTCACGTTTGGGACTAAGCAGTTAAATAAGATACAATTTGATGTAAGTTTTCTTGTTATTAGATGTTAAAATTTTATACCTTATATTATTTTTTTAAAGGTGAAAGGACCCCATATTGACTTTTATTCAATCTTGTTGTTAAGTACATTCTTTATATTTTACAAATGTTATAAAATAAATTATTTGCATTGATACGTAGTGTTTAATTTGTATCTAATATTTTTGAAAAAATGCACTTACTTTAATTTTAAATTAAGAGCTTATTTATTTATGTTTTGTAACCTTTTTTATCGTTAGATGGTAAATGCTCGTCTTGAGGTTCACTATTGCCAACGGCACTTAGTTGGTTGGTGGAGAGGGAGCGTGGATTCGGACGAGCTCAATGAAAAATTATCGAAATAATACAAAAGGAATATATTTAATAAGCTAATAAAAATTAAAAGGGACAAAAAATAAAAGAAAATAAAATGAAAGATAAAGGAAAATGGGTGCCACTTAATTTTTTTATCCTAGGGATGAGAAAAGATAAGAAACCCAGGTAAAAGATATACAATAGTAGATAAGATAACCCGGCAGATTATTCTTTCTAGAATTGAAGTTACACACTTTTATTTATGAAACAAATAAGATAATTATACTTACACTTTTCCTTAATTATCCTTATGTATGGTTAGAATTCAAACTTGTAAGATAAAAAAATTTCTGATAAATCAAAATTTAGATACTTTAATAAAACTTATTCGATTAACTGAAAATAGTGATCAGAGTAACATGCTCTAGAAAGGAAAAGAAAATATCTATTTAAATTAGTAACAATATTTATTATTTATTTAAATAATAAACGACAAAAAAAAATAAAAAAACATATAGACAGATATCTATGTTAATACAATAAAAACATATTACACAATCACCTTGGTGATCAGTCCAAAAATATATCTTTTATTACACTTAAATAACAGCCATGTATATTATTTTGTTATTTTTGTGTACCCTGTGAAGCTAAAAGTAAAGGAATTGAGATTTAGACCAAAAAATTATTAAAATTCACCTTTTGCTTTAGTATTAACTCGAGTTAAAAGAGTACTTACATATGACGGTATAGATCTTAAATAAATAGGTACGAAATACAGGTAAGAAAATATAAATGAAAAAATTTACGGATAAGAAATACAAAAAATTATTAATAACAAAGATACAGGTAAGAAATACAAAAAAATCACATCCCGGTTAATTTCAATACGGCACTGCACTTTTTATTGCTGAGGGTAGATCGGTACGGTAAATACAATTAAGATTAAATTTTCCAGAGAAATAAACGGTACTTTCATATTCGATAAAGGTATAAAAAATATTACCAAAACTTATGTTAGTTTCTTAGTGTTTCAAAGATAGTTTAAAGATCGAATTGCTTCATTCTCTCGGTAAAAGATACGATATGATATAATGTCAAATCTCGACTCCACTCTGGTCTCGAGTAATTAGAGAATAAACCATCACTGAATCTTCATAGGTGTCTAGTAACGAAATACTGTAATTCTGACTAATCTGCAGTCATAATTACTCGATATTTGAAGTAATCTTAAAGATAGCACTGTCTGGAAATCTTCAGATAAACCTTCAATCGGAACGAACAAAACTAGGCACTAGAAACACTTAATTACTTCGTAATTTTGATATAAAGAAAAAAGACCGGGAAAGTTGAAACTAAATGACTAAAGGTTAGAGGCAAAAAGCCACACCTTCTGAAAAGTTCGTTATGTTGAAAATACTAAATGTTCTTTTTGTCACGTAGGCCAAAATTTCAGTTATTTTTTGAATAAAATAGAACGTTACAAAGACAGGGCTGGCTTCTAGATAAAAAATTGTTAAAAAGAGAAATTACATTACGGGTTTTTTAAAAACGCTACAGTTTTACATTAAAAAATGTAAGTAAAGTAATAAAAAAATATGCCGATACAATATACCATAGGAAACTGTAATACGGGTCTAAAATGTCGTAAAAATGATGTTGAATATTGTGGTCTGTACATTTTTCGAATATACAATAAAGACTTACATTAGAAAACATGTTTTTTTAAAAGTTCTTATTGTGCTCATCTAGAATGAACAATTTATGTTAATAAAATGGGTATCTACATGTTTATAGGATGATGACTGGGAAAATACACACATTATGTCAAAATAAACTAAATAAGTCCTGTTTCATAATCGTTTGGAATTTTAATGTTTATTTTGTCGTGTTATACCGAAGATACTCATTATAATTTTAAATGAGTTTGTCAATTTTATTCATACAAAAATGCGTGTATTACAGGTTTTGCATAAAGTATTATATTGTTATACATACCAGGGGAATTAGTGTTTTAGAGTTAATGTATATTATCTTATACTAAAACTAACTTTATAAATTGCTTTAATAATAATATTAAGACCAATTATGAAGCGAAAGACAAGCAGACAAATTTTTAAGCTTTTTGGTTTTGGTTGTGTGCATTATAGTTTTTGAATTGAAGATCATATAGTCATTAAATTTTATATATATAATCCTTATGTCATGGGAAAGGACCTTGTTGATTTTTATTTAGATTGGATACACCTAATAGTAAAATTTTAATGGTTTTCCGAAACTTGTGCATAAAAGTGATGTTTTCCTCTGTTTGTGAGTTCGATAATTCTTGACCAAATGCTCAGAATGTTATAAAATTTGGTATATAAAACCCTCATGTTATAAGAAAGAACTCTATGGATTTGGTTTTAGATCGAATACCCTTACCGATAAATGCCTGAATGTTACAGGTGCTATGGGGACCGCCCCAACGGACGCACTACAGGTTCTGCTCAACCTACCACCATTGCACATCTACATACAGGGCGAGGCTATGGCAACTGCTCACAGGCTGCTACAAGGCCAGGCTCCCATTACCTCATTAAAAGGAAAAAAGCAAGCAGAGTTATATGATAGGAATAAGGTGGATCAAATAATGAGCATGCCTCAGGACAGGATAGTCCCCAGGTATAACTTTGCGAGAAACTTTCCAGTAGAAATACTGGAAAGGGACTCATGGAAGAATGGCCCCCCCATCCAAGGGGAGTCCATCTGGTATACCGATGGCTCAAAGACTCAGAAGGGCACAGGGTCAGGTATATATAGTAGAGGACACAGGAAAGAAGTCCAACTAAGTCTAGGTGCGTATGCCACAGTGTTTCAGGCTGAAGTAATGGCCATACAACACTGCGCAACGGAGATCGTAAGTCAGGGTATTACGGGTAAAACCGTAGTCATATACTCGGACAGCCAAGCAGCTCTAAAGGCGATAGTCTCAGCACAAATAAGCTCACAGCTGGTGTGGGACTGCGTTGGGGCCCTGACACATGCCGCTAGTCAAAATTCTCTGACACTGGCATGGATACCAGGACACTCAGGGTTTCGGGGCAATGAGAAGGCTGATGAATTGGCCCGTGCGGGAGCTAACACTCCAATGATTGGCCCGGAACCATTCGGCGGAGTTGCTAATATATTCAGAAAGGCAGCCATTGAGAAATGGAGGCTAGAAAAGGCCCAGGAGTGGTGGGAAAAATCACCGGGCAAGCGACAAACTCTTCATAAAGGAATACTGGGCGAACTTTACTGCAGAGCTGCTATCACAAAGGCGAAATGATGTCAGAATAATTGTCAGTCTCTTGACAGGACATTGTAGGCTCAGAAAACACATGAGTCAGCTAAACTTAGCAGATGAAGACATTTGTCGATACTGCCAAGAGGAAGAGGAAACTGCATTTCATGTCCTATGCCAATGTGAAGGCCTTGCAAGGACGCGGTATCTATTACTGGGAAAAGAGAAACCGGTTGCTCCAAGTTATGCGGAGTGGCCACTGTCAATGCTATTAAGTCTCATTAAGAGGGCAGAGCTGGACAAGGTGCTCTAATCCTATTCCACAGATAATGGGTGTTCACAATAGATCTGCAAAAGTCGCAGTGATATAGGCTAACAGCCAACCCAAAAAATATCTATCTATCTATCTATCTTACCGATAAAATTTTAACGGTTTTCCCTTGCTTTTCTGTGGGCTATAACTCTTAAACGGAAAGTCACAGGGTCATGAAATTTTGTATATAGAATCCTCATGTCATAAGAAAGGACTCAATCTAAGCTAATCGAAAAGGTTACCCGATTAGCTTAGATAACCCCTGACATAAAATTTTAACGGTTTACCGAAACTGGTGTATAAATTGTATTTGTATAAATTCGATAATACTTTCCTACTTCTTCCTTTACTTTCTTCTTATTTAAAACTAATAATTTATTAAAAATTACATGATAATTAAAAAATAGCACAAAAATAATATAAATGAAGATTTTAGTAGCAATAAATTATATTACAAAAGATGTTTACATATAAACCTTCTAAAGCACAATAGACTCAAAAATTTTGAGTGAAATTGACAAATAATTCATATGATAAATACCAAATTCCGAATTTTCTCTAACATTTTTACTCATATGCATAATTCATAATCCAAAAACATTATACGACATCCGCAGACTAAAATTTGTTATTTTTTAATTCCACTGCAAAGTGGAATGCCGAAATAAATCAACAAAGACAAGTGGATGCAAGGTTACAGTACCAGTCTTCAACAAAAATCTGTCCTAGTCATTAGCGTTCAAAAAAGGGAAATCGATTTTTGTTTGAGATTTTTTTTATGAAAATGTTATATTATTTAGATTTTTTTCACAAGTTTATTGATTCCTTGAAAAAGTACAAAAATGGCATTACCTTTGTTTGATAAATACTTTTAAAATACGATTTAAATAGATATAAACATTTAACACCAAATTGGGCAACAAAATGTTAAAGTTTTCTTTGTGTTAATACTATTATTGATAGTAATATCAAAAGGAGGAAATCATCCTAAATAAAAACTTTCAGTTAAAGATACCTACACTGTTATCGATTTTTTTCAATCTCTGTGTGAGATTGTCAAGTATATCTTTATCTTCTATACCAAAAAACAAACTTGAATTCTTTTTGAATATTTTATTTTAATTAAGAATTAAATAAAATGGTTTAATCAAGGTTTATAAAATTAATAGTAGTTTACGTAACAAGTCCCGAAAGTGGTCTTTTACTGGACGAGTGGGCAAATTGCAGGGCAAGCCACAGGCGAACCCTGCAAGCCTGCGAGTCCAGTAAAAGCACTTTTGGGACGTATTACGTACAATATTTTTTTTTAAAACGGGCATTGTTGTACCATAAACTTCATATTTTCCAGTTTACATTTTTATAACAAGAATTCTTTATTAACTTATTTTAACATTTTTTTTTAACAAACCTTGCTTGGGTTGCCGCCTTAACAATTTTATCTGGTATAATTTCATCTTCCATTAATTCACAATCAAATGCATCATTTTAAATATCCATTTTATAATAAATTTCACGTTTTCAACTAAACGTCAAAATATGTCAAGTTATTTTATAGTTTTAAATATATACCTACAAAACTCGGTTACCATAGAAACCAATTGACCGCTATCTTAGACTAACTATTTTATTGTTTTCTTTTTCATTAAAGATAGGCCGGAAAGTAAATAAAAATGAGTCCGGTAATAGTATTATACGTTACAGGGTCGGTAGGTGACTTATTACAATACGAGTTAGTTTACGGACGAGGCGACGTAGGAGCCAAGTCCGGAAATAAAAACGAGTACTATAATAACACCTAACGACCATGTATCGTATTATATTTTATTGCATCCTGTTTTTATAAATTAATAAATTCATAAAAATTTTAACAGTAGTTCGTAACTTGATTAGTTAGGTCAAATTACCTTGAAAGCCATCTGTCACTGTCAAATATTTTTTTATTATTAAGATTTAATTGTTAATATAAAATTGAATAACATTGACTTATTTTTAAATATGGATGTAAAAGTAAGTAATTAATTATTTTATTTTTATTTTATAGTCATTATAGTATTTTTCAATGTCAAAAATTAAAAGTAATTGTCTTTCCTTAAGCAATCAGAGCAGCGTTGCTAGGCAACACATTACAGTACCTGATACCGTAATGTTTTAATTACCGGCGCCAAATTGATTATAGGGAAGTGTATTTACTGGACAGGATGAAATAAAAGCTATTACCGGATTCATTTTTATTTTCTGGCCTTGTCCGGCAAAATGAGATTTTCTGACCTAAAACTAAACCGGAAAGTATTAATTTCTGGCCGGCTCCAAACAAAAAAAAAATTAAACTAACATAGCATGTATTCGATAAGTTTCTTGTAACAAATCTATCTTACAAATCTAACGTTCATTTGGTAAATAAAAACAAACTTCTGAAATTAGACAAAGGATACAGATTTTAACTGTAAACACAAAGAAAAACAAATGTTGCATTAAATAAATTAATTATATTTAAAGCGACTAGGAAGACAAGGTTTAATAAATTGTACAAATTTGATATTCTTTTCACGTTGTCCACAGCTAAGAATATTTATTATTTCCGTTAATTTTAGAATTAAAAATATTACACTTACATCTTACCAGTACTAAATTACAAAAACATAATAATATTAACAAAACAATTATCTATGAAAATAATGCTAAGAGAACAAAACAAAGACTGCCAAAGACTAAAAGTTGCAATGGTCGTTTGTAGCACTTGTTAGGTAGTAAAGAAATATAAATATTTATTACTGGTAAAACTCAAATTAAGTGTTCTAAGAAAAATATCTACAAAAAATATAACACAACAAAGTTCCATGAGTGAGTAAATTTTTCAGTGAGTTTTCGGAAATTAAAAACGCCCTTAAGGGAATAGGTAGCCGAGATTAGGAGTTTTGAACTTGGGTTTTGGTGAAGAGTGGTTTTAATTTGTTTAGATTTAAAAAAAGTCAGTAAACAATTAATTTAGAAAAGTGTAAGATGAATAGGAAATGTAACTGTAAATGTATGAATTGAGTTAAAATGTTACAAAATTTTGAATTTTTTAATTAAAATAAAAAAAATTATCTAATTAGTAAAAGAATTAAATAAAACACAGAGTGGGAGCAAATAAAGGAAGAAGAAACCAGAGCTAGCAAGTAGAGGAGAAGAAAGAAGGAGCTAGTAAATGAGCAGCAAGAGCATCAGTAACAGGTAGAAAAAAATAAAATTGAATTTTTGTTTGTATATTTGTATAGTAGCAGCAGATTTTCCTAAATTTAGAATTATTATCGATTGGAAGGTATCCCCAGGAGGAGTTTTATATTTATATTTTATCATAATCCTTAAATCGTTAATAGGGTGTCGAGGAACATACAGGGCACTAATGCATTTATTTGCTTCCGGCTGGATTATGGAAGCCTTTTATATATCTCCCTCACTAAATCTAACCACATCATGCTTAACGCCGTACAAAACTCAACTATACGAATTTGCCTTGGTGTCTTTCGATCTAATCCAAACGAAAGTCTGTGAATCGTAGCTTTCTTTCAGAAAGATCCCAACATCTCTTGTCATATACGTGGTCAAATATTAATTAACACAGAAAACATAGTACATAAGTTTATAGCCCCAATAATAATATGTAAAGTCATTGTCAGAAATCAAGATGCTTGCCACCTCTATTATGTGTCTACACCTAGTTGACATCGGATTCTCTAAAAACAAAGTATCTTTTGGACTTTTCAAAAAAGCTTTTCTGTAGATTACATACAACAGTAACTTTGACAAAATGCTTTACACTGATGCCTCAAAAAGCAAAGTCGGAGTTGCCGCCACAGACAACCTTAACACACTAGCTTCTCAGTTTTTTGCTACATTTAGTCAGTGTCTATACAGGCGAACTACTTTCTATCCATCATGCTTTAAATTAGCGACACCCTATAGTTCACATTCAACTTGCCTCATTAGAGGTCCGAAAAACCATATTTTGGGTAAAATCACACACCGGCATTCCTGGTATGAAATATCTGACAGTGCCACAAAACAGGCAATAACCAACTCAAAACACGTCTCCAACTTACCTTTAGGCAATCCTGGCAACAGGCTTGGAACAGATCTGCTAAATACAACATTCTGTCACCACTGTTCCAGTTCCTGTTGCTAAACCTTAATTTATCACAAGATTAATTCACCAACCTGTAAACTTTGGAATTATCCACTGACTGTTAAAATATCTAACTGAATTTAATCACCAGATAGAAGGGGATAGCAAGAAGATTTTATGTTCTCATGATCAGTTTTCTGAAGTTCTGAATTTCCTTTATAATAACTTATAACATTTTATTAGTGTATCCTAAAAGTGTTTAATTTGTTTTTTAACGTGTCAAGGACCTTTGTAGTTGAGATGCTTTTCTAAATAAAAAAAAAGATCTGTATAGTGCTACTTTGCCTTTATATTTTTTTAACCGTAGATGCGTAACTTTTATTAATAGTATATTACTTTACGAGTGGAGTAAATTGCATATTACACACCGAGTGTGTTTGGCCCATGAGCGAGCTTGCGAGCGAGTGGGCTAAAGAAACGAGCTAAATATGCAATTTGTTCCTCGAGTAAAGTACTATGCTTTACCCACGACTTACCAAATGGTTTTGTATAAACTAAAAATAACAAACATAAAATTAAAATGTTGGCACAAGTTGTAAAAAATATTCGATTTCGCAGATAGTTCTGTCTGAGAAATGTCAAATGTTAGTTTAATTTGATGTATACAGCAGGCAACCAACATAATAATACAGGTTTCTATTTACTTACTCCACTAGTGCAGTAAATAAAACTATAACACAACTCCTCAATAATTTGACACTTACTGACAGAGATATAGGTTAAAAAATAGGCAATTTACTTATGAGTCGTGGGTAAAAAAATATATTAATATCTCTAATTTTATATGTTCAATATCAATATTTATAAATTAATTATTACAATATTAATGTGTTTTAATATATATTCATAGCAAATTAATTTCCTTTTTTGTACATAATTTTCGTAAAAAAATTGGGAACTCGTATTAACACAACCCATCATATAATCACAAATTAATAATATTCTCGTGTACGTCTATGAGGTAGATCCCAGATCCTATATAAAAGAAGTTGATATTGTCTTATAATATTTTAGTACAATTCGCAACAACAAATTGTATCTGCCGGCGTCAATTAGCCTAAAATGAAGGGCTCTATAATATTGGTAGCGCTGTTTTCCGCAGTGGTCGCTAGTGAAATCGCTTTGGAAGAAAAAGTAGAAAATACGGAAAATACAGAAGTTGCTACAAGGGACAAACGATGTAAGTTTTTTATATCCAATTATATTAACTTAGTTTTTTTACCAAAATACGAATTAGACTTAAATATTAGTAAATACAATAATTATTTTAAAAAAACATTTAGGCGAATGTATGAAGAAAATTTTGTGTATAAAATGATTGAACAGTAATGCATTTTTAAAATCTATGTTTAAAGTTTTGATTTCTCCTAAAAAGATGATTATTTTATATCAACATGAATTGTCTGTTTGGATAATTCTAAATACTTTAATTAAAATGCAGATAGTTAAAAAAATTATATTTATAGAATCCCAATAATACGAATAATACGAATTCATAAGAGAATAAATTATTTTTTTATGAAAACTGACAAAAAAGGCGAAAACAACATTTTTGAACGCAAATAGCGATAGATAGTTTGTGTACAAAATGCGGTAAATTTGGCTTTTCAGCTATTTTTAATACAAATATCGAAAAATATAAGCTGTTTGTGCAAAAAATATGCTTAATTTGGTTTTTTATAGATTTTTTTATCATTTTTGACAAATAAAAAATGTCAAAATTGGCAAATAAGCTGCTTGTGAACAAAATCATTTTTTCTGAAATCGCTTGGAAATGTCTAGTTTCTCGGATCAAATTCGAGCCGCAAAATACACTATTCTTGTATTTTAGTCCGTTGCTGGGCCACTAACTTTTTTCGTACTGTACGGGAATATTTTTCCCGTACTAGCACTTCAAAGTCGGTACCTCTGTCAGTTTCGTATGTACGTTTAATAGAGCAAATAAAGGCAAATAACATACAGAAATTAAGAACATTTTTAGTTTTGGATCTTGTCATAGCGTCCATTTAGAAAAATACCAAAAATTCTTTAAAATACTTGTTCGAGTAATAATGATTTTGAATGCGATTTAAAGAAAAATAGTATGTATATATGGTCAGTTATTTGTACACTTTATAGAGTGAATAAACAGACGCAAACAACTAAATCACATCATAACGTTTATTGTTCCTATTTTGTTATATTTACAGTTATGTTACAGTTGTTCAAATTGGTAAAAGCAGCCGAATGAAATTTACTTCCCCCTTCAAATTTATAAAAGTTTTGAGCCAAAATTTTCTATGTCATTCAACTTTATTTGATAAAGTTCATCACGCCGACAAGCACCTGCTATACCAAATATTAAAGCAACCTAAAAAGTAAACACTACATAAATATCTTATTAATATTCAAATTTTTACATTCTAAACGTACCTTATTCATTAAATATATATTATCTGGAGCTTCATTAATAAATGTTTCAATTTCCTGAATTGACAAAATTTTTGACTTTTTCGGCCTATAATTGTCGCTTTGACGTTTGAGGAAAGCACGTAATTTAAAATATTTTGTAATGTCAATATCTTCTTTTGTACTCAGTGTAGTTTTCAGCATGGAGTAATTTGACCATAACGTAGATGCTTTTAGCTTCGTAGATAAATCGGAAAAATATGCAATAATCACATTTTCAGATCGTGAAGTAGTCTTTTTTTCTTGGCAATAATCCATAAAACGTTTATACGCCAATTCATATTTTGATCTCGATTTATTTGGTAATAAATTCAAAATCACATTACTAGCGGTATTTATTAATTCTGGAGGCGTTTTACACCTTTCGACATCATCGTCAGTGTCCATTTTTGTGACACTAATAAACAATGATAAACAAACAATGTCAAGGAAACGGTTTTATAGAAAATATGATAATCAAAATACTTATGTATATATAAAACTTATTTTTTCTACAAGCATGCGTAACACAACACTTTCCCGCACGCATTTCAATTCAGAAAATATCTCTTTCCCGCACGCATTTTTTTTTATTAATTAGAGATGTTTGCCGATAACCTTTTTGACAAATTATTGTATTATTATTTTTATCTTGTTGGACTACATACAAATAGTAAAAAAAATTTAGATTTTACATGAAAATAGGGGTTTTTAAAATGTTTGTTTTTAAAATTTTTTTAAAAAATCATAATTTATTAAATCACCCCTGTTAACCTTACTCAAAGCAACAACAAACTCACCTGTTTAAGTAGGGTTGCTATAGCTACATTCGTGTATTTATTGACACTATGAAAGATTTAATTGTCACAATCGCATCTTTTCAAATATCTAAATAATTTTCGAGGTGATTTTGCTTGTAGAAAAAATATTGATCCTAACTCTTGCGGAAATTAACTTTCCCGCACTTAACTGCTTGCCCGAACTCCGCTTCGCGTCGTTCGGGCATCGGCAGTTCGCGTGCGGGAAAGTATAACTTTCCGCACTGGTTAGGATAATAACTATTATCTACTCTACCTCATATTATGTATTAATTTTTAGTTCGTGAAAACTGTCATTATAGACAGCAGTGCGTGAAGGATTGAAAGTGTGCGTGAAGTAACAATGTATTTTAAATGGGATTTACTTTTTCGCACTGTTTTTGACACACCTTCATATAATCAAATATCCTTAGCATTCGCGTTGTCATGGTGTTGCTATGAGAGCATTAAATTTCAACAAAAGTTTTTCTGACAGTTTTGTAGTTCAGATTTGAATTTGTCATTATTTTTTATTTGTTTATCGTAGATAAAATATTGTATAAAACTGTGCGTGAAGTGCTTTTTGCGCACTTACGCGATATATAGCACTCGCTTCGCTCGTACTCTAAACATCGCGTGCGTGCGCAAAAATCATACTTCACGAACTATTTCATAAATAACTATTTCTATAAGAAACATTTATGATAAAAATGCTGTTTTTAATATTTTTGTTATTCGCGAAAAACGGCCCAACAACATTTTATTAAAAAATTTGTACTTACTTGCTAGGAAATTGAAAATTAATAAAATTTAGTCTTTAGTTATCAGGCATTTTATTCTTTCCAGGATTTATTTTTCATAAAACAGTTTTTAATCTCGACAAGGGGTTAGCGTAGTACACAAGTTTAATTCTGGTGTTGCGGTTAAATAGAACCAAAATCCAATTTTTTTATGAAAATCAGTGCTGCTTGGCAAAATAATACGAAAAAACGGTCATTGATTGGATTATAATAACGGTTTTCTTATAAATAATATGTGAAATCATCTTATGTTTATGACAGTCTATGTTCCTAGATTTAAACCTTTAAATGAATGCTTTGTCAATATTTATATTAACATGGTAATTATTATTATGTATATTGGATAATACTTTAGTTAACCATTGTATTGGTAGGGGTACTTTCTAAAAATTTCTTTTTTTTGTAGCCCTTGGACTTGGTTTGGGACTTATTGGTGCAAAAGCTGCTGTTTTAGGAGCAGGAGTGATTGGAGCAAAATCTCTTGCCTTAGGAGCTGGTGTAATTGGTGCTAAAGTAGGATTTAAAGCAGGTTTACTTACAGGTAACGATTCTGTTTATAAAAAACCAAGATAGCAAGTTTTTTAAGGCAACATAAAGCTGCATAAAAATTTAAGATAAGTCAGAGTTGTTGCTTTTTATTAGGTTATGGTGGTTACGGAGGATATGGTGGATATGGAGGATATGGTGGATATTATGGACACGGAGGTTATGGGAGAAGTTATAGTTACGGAGCTCCAACATACATAGTTAAAGAATATCATCACCACTATCCATCATATACTTATGACACGTAAGTAATTGCATTTTGTTAATATGTTTTAAAAGTTGATATTTTTATGATTAATTTACAAATTGTAGTACGATTTACTAATAAGTATTTTAACCATTTTATTTAACTTTTTAACATTTGTTGTTATCTTATCCTTATATTAATTTCAATTCCTTTACAACCACCTTTTGAATTTTCTGTTGTTTTTTTTTAATCAATAATTTACTAGATTGTGTTTACTAACCAGTGTTTTGAATTACGGCTTTAACTATTTTTTTTTAATTAGGTGAAATAAGAAATTACATTTGTCTAAATGTAGAATGATATGCACCAGTTATTGGTTGAGATCGCCGGTTCGATCCTACAGGATAAGACGTTTCTTCGATTTATCTTTTTGTTTAATATCTAAATTTAAAAAAATCCATATAATATGCATTTAAATAATTACTTAAGTATATATTTATATTAGCAAAAAATTAGGAATTCGGGTTATATTGTAAAATACAAAATGATTCCTTAACTTAAATGTTAAAAGAATCCACCCAGTTTCTGTTTTATTTCTCCTATTAATGACTTGTTTCAATAGACAAACTGTATACTGTATTTTACTTAAGAATATCAAGTATTTAATGTAACTAACTATACTAACATAATGTTACCATCATAGACCTTATTATGGCAGCTACGGTGGGTATAGCGGTGGATACGGTGGTGGATATGGAGGTGGATATGGACATGGATATAACAACGGATATAACGGAGGATGGAACGGAAACGGTGGTGGATACAGCAATAACGGTGGTATATACGCTACCGGATATAATTACGGATATGGATCTGGATATACTTACTCTAACACTGGAGGTGGCGGAGGGTAAGTGACTATAATGAATAACAAAATGATTTGTAAGTAGCATGTTTAAAAATTTTAAACTGAACTAAAGACGTAATGCAATTTAGTCTATTTAATAATAAAATTTCCCCACCTTTTCCTTAATCTCCCATAGTGAGCTTAACTATCTTTAATCCAAAAGACCAGGTAGTAAACCTTTATCCAAATGCCGAATTTACAAAAACGCCCTATTATTTGTTTAAATATTATCCTTATAGGCCTACATACTATCCTTACATTTTTTAAATACATACTTTGACTATTGCCACTGAGTAATATCTTATTAAAGTTAGACTGATGTGTTTGGTGTGCATATTTTTTATATCATGTTGTTTATAAATACCATAACTTATTTTTGTTTTTTTTTTGTAGGTATTATTATTAATTGCCATCCATCCCAAATGACTGTACAAACTAAATTAGCTCAAGTTGTTGCCATCTATACATTAAGTTTTATAATAAAGTATAATATATATTTTGAAAATTTTATTTATTCCCAATAAAAAAAATTCGAAAAGAGGTTGACCTTAAATGCCATCCTTGCAACTTCCCGCTAGTTTTAACCGCAAAGCTATGGTAACGTGACGTATTTTGACGTTTTTGACTTTTTTTGAAATGTTTAAAAAGCCATAAGTTTTTAACGCCTTATTCGATTTTGATGTTCAAGATGGCATTCGACGCAGTTTTTTGAGACCTAAAAACGTTACCGGGAGTGCAAAATCGGTTAGTCAAAAAATCTCTAAATTATTGAAAAAAAAAAACACTTTTTTTGAAATTTTTCGACAACGATATCTCGCGAACCAATCAACCGATTTTAATTTGCAAAACAGCATTCGACGTGGCTTTTTAAGCTTGAGAGCTGATTAGGTTATGAAATTGATCGATGCAATAGCCAAAAAGATATGCCCAAAAAACATCATTTTTACCAATTGTTTTTTTCGGTTATTTTGAAATTTCTCGAAATCTACCAACTCGAATCGGTTCAAACTTACAGGTAATCTAAGTTAGATGAAACTCTTTGGAATGCTTTTTATTTCATTCCGATCGGTCAAGCCGTTCAAAAGTTATAAGAGGTTTACATACATCCACACACACACACACATCCACACGTACATACAGACATACAGACACCCTCGTAAAAATAGTCAGGGGAGGTTCCTAAGACCTCAAAACATTGAAATTCGATGAAAACTCGATTTTCGAAAAACGGGGTGAAACCAATAACTACCCGATTTTAAAAAAATTTTTAATTTTTTTTAGCGGGAAGTTAAAATTTTTTAATTTTTTTTAGCGGGAAGTTAAAAATCGAAAAGAGGCCATCCTTGCAACTTCCCGCTAATTTTATTTGCAAAACTATAGTAACGTTACGTATTTTGACATTTTTGACATTTTTTGAAATGTTTAAAAAGCTATAAATTTTTAACGCCTTATCTGATTTTGATGTTTAATACGGCATTCGACGCAGTTTTTTGAGACCTAAAAATGTTACTCGGAGTGCAAAATCGATTAGTCGAAAAATCTCTGAGTTATTAAAAAAAACACTTTTTTTGAAATTTTTCGACAACGATAACTCATGAACGAATCAACCAATTTTAATTTGCAAAACGGCATTCGACGTGTTTTTTAAGCTTGAGACCTGATTAGGTTATGAAATTGATCGATGTAATAGCCAAAAAGATATACATCCACACACACACACATCCACCATCCACACATACATACAGACATACAGACACCCTCGTAAAAATAGTCAGGGGAGGTTCCAAAGACCTCAAAACGTTAAGATCCGATAAAAACTCGATTTTCGATAAACGGGATAAAACGGGATTTAAAAAAAATAATTTTTTTAGCGGGAAGTGAAAGATGCTAGTTGACCAATTATGAAAGGTTAGCTAAATAAAATTTATTATTTAAAAGGAAATTAAATCGTTTACAAACATTTTTTTATTAAGTTTGAAAATAAATCTATTACAAAAAATACTGTATTCAAAAACAAACAGCTGTATTAATTACTGAAAAAAAAGTTGTTGACTCAAAATATAAAATAAAAGTAAATAAAATTAACTTTATTAATAGAATTATCGCGTTACTAATTATTTTTAATGATCATATAATAAACAAATAAATATGATCGATACCTACGATAACCGTCCCAGTAGCGCATATTTTTACATAGAATATATAAATATGACGAACTACAATTAAATTTTTGGTAAAGTTAAAAAAAAAATATTAAATATTAAATTGGTAAAATTAACGATGTGGAATATATATTTAAAAAACATTTTAAAAATTATAAAAAAGATAATAACTAAATAAGTAACACCAATGTAAACAAACGAATTATTTTTTGGATCTAAGTTCCTTACGGCAGGCTTGGATAAGATTTTGCTGCGTGACAGAACTGAAAAAAATGTAATAGTAAAAACCGTAACAATAAAACCGTAACGCTTGTAATAGTGCCACTATATCTAGTAGGCAGGTTACCGCTAGCCTCCACACAACGCTAGCCTCTACTTAGTGTTCAGTATACGATAGACATAATGTTGACAGTTATGATATAATTTTTAACTGTCACCGAAACTTTCTTGAAAGTGGTTACAAAAAATATAATGAATCAAGCAAAAGATGATCTTCTCATACAGAATTTCCTAACGAAAGGTAAGTTTAATAATATAATATAAACATTGTAAACAATATAGAAATATCCAACGATGTCAACTTTTCTGATGTCCTATAAATTAATGAAAATCATTGGTTTTTAAATGTAAAATGTGTAAATTATATTGTGATATTTTATTTAATTGGATTATCTACACCTGTTACTAATGTTAATCTCAAAATTTATAATAAATTATTATTATTAATATGATCAAAATTTATGCAGTAAATACATAAAAATGATTTGACTAGCATATGATAACTCTTCAGGATTGGATATCGTTGGAGGATCGAATACGCGGGATGGTAATTTTTTTTAGTTTTTTTCCAGTGTTAAACAAAAAACTATAAATATTATTTTAACTTTAAATAAAATTCATTCATTTATCTTATTCCGATCGTTATCATTATAAAAATTATATCTTTAGAGAATTTATTGATATTTAAGCTGCCCAGACGAAAATGTAATGTAAAATTAATGTAATGTAAATGTAATTATTAATCTATAACGTAGTATAATCCAAGGCTTGGAGGAGATAGGGATTTTGCTGCGCGACCGAACTGAAAAAAATGTAATAGTAAAACCGTAAGAAAAAGTCCGTGGAATAAAACCGTTAAATGAGACGTGCGCAGGCGCCACAGTCGTATACACAAGCGAGTAGTGTCGATTCTACATTAGCCGAAGGAACTTAGTTCCTACCTGGTGTCACACGACACCATTATAACTTGTTATGACAATGCCATTTCTTACAAGTCTGCTGAAACAATTTTTTTTAAACATCGAATTAATTGTTCTTACGTGTTATATAGTTTATTGTTAACTAACAAAAAATCAAATATACTGACAATGTTTTTATAAATCTGAAGAAGTCTCTTTGTTGTGCCTCAATGAGAAAAAATGTTCTTAGAATATTGTTTAAATCACACGCAGTTTTTAAAAATATACAAAATAAATATTAGGCACAGTCTTATAACATATAACATATTTTGATGATTTTTGTTATTATAAACTTTACAAAATATCACTTTTATATAAACTATTTTATTTCTTATAGTTAAATACCGATAATAATTTTAATTAATTTCTTTTTCTTAGACTAAGTAATACTTTATAATTGTTTCCTTTCCAAAAACAGTAAAGTGCGTCAATGTCTAGAATTCCCGAACGGTGAATAGAGATGGTTAATGATGAAGCATCAAAGCTAACTAGAAACCGTTTGAGAAAATTTTTCAGCATGTAATTAGTAAGTGTAATTAATAGCAAGTTCATTAATGCATTTATTGGGGCAACGAGCAAATGAATTATTGATGAGCACACTAAATGTTGAATCTTTACAGTTCGAGTTGTTTTAAATGTATTAAAATTTATTTTAGTAGAACAAAAGCTTTAATGTGAAATTCTGTGACAAGAAATGTTATTTTAATTAAAATGTGTTTGTTATTTTGCAAAACAACTGTATAAGACCATATATTCAAACGAATATTTAGTAGAGGGCAATTATAATTTTATTTAAAAAACTAGTTGTACTCGCGACGTCGTGCGCGTGGCGTGTTATTGTTGTATAAAAATTTCTCCTCCCACCCCGTTAAAGGAATGGGAGAGAAATGTTTATACACCAGATGTTAAGTTAAAAGAAGACAAATACATCTGTGAAAACCGCAATCGAATCGGATCAGTAATTTTTATGCGATGCGCGCACAAACATACAGACAGACAAACAAAAAACTAACCACATTTTTGGGTTCAATATCGATGTAGTAACACCTCCCGCTAATTATTTTTTAAATATATTTAATGTACAGACTTTTCATGTCTACAGTTTTTTTATATGTATATATGTGATGGGGAAAATACATACCCATAAGTAATACCAAATTTTTTATCCCTATTTAAATAAGGAACTGTTGACATGTTGATACTAAGATTTTTAGTATACCTACTATGTTAAACAAAGTATTTTTTAACATTAATGTACTTTAGACAGTTTCTAATTCAAAATAATCACAATTTATATAAAGAACTTTTATAGTAAAAAGTTTTTTTTACTGATTTATAGGTCATATTACTATTATATAAAAAAACAGAAAAAAACTTCTCTCTCGCGTGATCGATCCCATTACGATAACCCAACAGAACTGTCACAATTAGACGCTTATCCAATTCAGCTACCATCAGCTGATATAAAAACTTTCAAAATGATAATATCTAAATACAAATTATGGTGAAACAAAATCTATTTTTTTAGCGATTTCCTTCGTAAACAATTTCTATGCTGGCTCCTATACTTGCTTTAATATTAAACGCAATAAAACCATTAGAGCCTCTTTAACATCTATGTCCATAATCCAAGTAGCACTTTTAGTTTGTGCGTTTTTTATAACTTCTGTTATAAGGACTTTAAAGCTTAAATGACATTAAGTGACTATCCTGACAATATTTGAAACATTAAATTGATGTTAAATGTTACGGGTGTTGGAAATACACCAGAAAAGACGTCGAGAAGATAGAAGATTACCTACATTAAGAAATTTCATTTGAACTACGTTAGACAGAAAAACATATGGACAATAAGGATAGTACTTGATTTTTCGGTTTTTAATTTTTATATTAAATAACAACTTGTATCAGTTACGGTAACGAAGTTTTTAGTTCTTAACAAAAGCGTAGATAAGAATTGAAACAAGACCTACTTAATTAATTATTTAAATTGAATTAATTTTTCTAAAAATCTATATTAATCCTTTTAGCCACATTTGGGAACAGCTTGAGTAAGAAAAAGCTACAGCAGGAGTTTTTATCGGAAATAAAATTGTCGCAAAGCTCTTCAACTTGGTATTAAATTTATATTTATGGAAATGTTATTCCAAACACGGACTTAAAGAATAGGATTTATTTTGAACATGTTGTCAGGATATGTTAATGAGATATTGATTTTGATAAAATGGAACTTATTGACTCCAATCTCTATCTTGGTTTATCTATTTGCCATTTAAATCGAGTTTTGGTGAAGTGAATCAAGTGGAGTATAATGTTTTACGATACAGAGAACATAAATCGAAGGTAACAACAGTAACTCCTAAGGTAAATTTATCGAGCATGATACAAACGAAGTGCGTGGACCATTTGCGTGGTCAGAGAGCGGTTGAATAGATTAGTGATTAATTTAATTGTTCCCACTTGTCACCGCCAATGAGATCTACGACACCTCGTTTATCTTCTGTACTGTCCCTATTCCTATTTCGTTACTAATCAGTTTAGGCAATTCCCTGATCAGAACAAATTTTCGGTCGTTTCCATGCCTCTATTGAATGATATATTGTCAAATTTATTTAACAATAATATTTCACATTAAACTAATGGTTAAAATATTTACAAGCAAAATTTCACAATTTACTCAATTTAATCTTAAAAAAGAAGGGTTTATATACAAAAGAAGAGTAAGTAACTACGGCTAACAATTAATTTTTTTTCTCATTTACAGTGTTTCATTGTTTTCATTTTGTCGTTTTATCACATTTTCTTGTTAGTTTTCAGATTTTTACTACATTCTTTTGTAGTATTTTCTAATTTTTTGGTTAACTACATTAGATATCAATTGCGCCGCCTTACGGTGGCGTCATAGTATTCAATTAAGTCAGAGAATTATTACTTTAAATATAAGATATCAACTGCACCACATTACGGTGGTGTCATAGTGCATATTTGAGTAAGAATTGCTTGTTTAAATATTATGAGATACTAACTGCGACAGCTTATGATGGCCTAATAGTAGCTTTGCTTCTTTTGTAGGTTTTTCTGCTTTTTTAAGAAGTAGCTTATAATCAGGTGATTTCTCATAAGAGTGATTGTCTTCACTAGCTCAGCATGTAATTCAATCAGGCCTTGACATGGATTTCAAGAGCTCTAAAATCTTAGCAATTAAACCTTTTCGCGACGTGGTGCTTATCTAAGCACCTGATAGGTATCCTACCTTTTTTTGCATTATCTATACTATCGGCTATAAAGACGATGTCTTATAATTATCTCAAATGGTCTAACTTCTTTTCGTTTATGTTAATAACATGTTCATTTAAATCCACCCTCTTGCAAGTATATTCTAGAAGTGTTGTGAATAGTTTTAGAGAGATCTCTAACTCAATTTTGGTTCTGCTATCTGGGCTTATCCATGTCCATCTACGATGTGTAAAAATTTAAGTAGTCTTTCTCCATATCCAGATCTGCCTTTTGCTACCTCTGCATTATCTTGCTTGAACCCCATTTCTGCATTTAGATCTCCTATGATTATTGTGTAGTATGGTGGTGCTGTTTCTAAGTATTCATAAAAGTTTGCAACTTCTTATTTCGGGTGGGTAGTCGTTAAAGTCTGGATGATTTTGAGGTTGTATTTTGCATTTATTTTGAAGATATGGTATATAACCCTCAGGCTGATGCTGTCAATTTTAATAATCTATTGTGTATATCTATGTACAATGAATTCAACTCCGCCAATTTAAGTGTCTTTCTTTTCTCTAAAATGGAATACGTGCCCTGATTTAAAAAATAGTTTAGTCTCCTCTACGTCGTTTTTCGCTAAGGCCTATAAAGTCCCACTTTATTGTTTTCAGCACCTCCTCTAGCTCCATCATCTTCTAGTCTGATATAAAGGCTCTCACGTTATACGAAGTAATGTAATTTTGTCGTCCTTTGTGGATTCTTAATACCTTTTGCTCCAAAACTGTTCCGACCGTTAACTTGGTTATTGGGGGTATTTAGTTAGTTGTTTTGTCTTTCATATAGCTTTTTGGGTTAATTTGCCGTAACTCACCAGAAGGGTTGGTAAGTGGTGGGGAGTGTAAGCAGAAATTTGAGTATTCGACAGGATAGTATTAGGGTTGGGACCGGGTTCCCTTTGGAGTAAGGAGTGAAGGAGAACCAATACAAAATAATACAGTGATATAAGTATTATAAAACTTTTAAATTATTAGGTACGTAGGGTTCGACCCTATCATCGCAGGTGACAATATTAACTTAAAAAAGGGAAAGATACAAAAATAAAGAAGCAGTGCACCATAAAATTGATGGTTTCAGACAAATGATAAAGTATTTACAATGAAACAGGATAATCTAAAATCTCATCAATAATTGTTGAGAAAAGAAAATTACTTTTGCTCCGTTCCAAATATGCGCGACTATGAATCCAAAGCTTCCAGACGCTTCGATTTAATTTGAGGCCAGATTTCTAATTGATAAACACGCCCCATGTTATACTTCCACGAATAATTACTCTGACTGTTTAATTCATTGAATTTCTCGAAACTTTCCAACTTGCTGAAGCGAATTACTTAGTTCCTGCTTAAGGAGGACTTTGACCTAAGAGGACTGCGAGTGCGAGTTTGATTCTTGGCAAATGAACAAAAAGTTCTAGCGACATAATAAGATAAAATGTAGAATTAACGCTGTTGAGTAAAACAAAATTAATTTATCTTTTAGTTATTTTTGCTGTAGGTAAATTAAAGTCCTCCAAAAGTTTATCTGAAGAACTGAGGGTGGTAAACTTCCTGGTAAAATCTCTGGTCTTACTATTATATACTAAGCAATTTGCATATAAATATAGCTTTAAAATTTTTTCCAGGATCTTAAATATCCCTACCTAACACAGAAATGTAAGAACAGATAAGAAATATTATTAAGATGAGCAGTCCAGCTTTGCGTGGAGAAAGAGCATATATGCAAAATATATGGTAATCCCTCTTCCTCTATAAAAACTTTTTATATGATAGAAAACCTTTTAGAGCCAGGGTACAGTAATCTCCAATATTTTAGTAAAGGTTACGACTTTGCCAGGCTGTGTTTCCGTATTGCATGCATATTCTCTTTTCCCCCTTTCAGGCGTATACTTTATTCGTAATGTGACTAGCTACAAAGCATACAAATTTATACCTGAGTTCACATTAACATCATTGGTTATAGAGTAAGTGAAGTAAAACTAATTTTATTCTATTAACTATATTTAGTTTTAGGTACAATAAATAATAAATAAAAATAGAAATAAATTTGTTATTTTTAAACAAAGATGCTTAACTAAATACGCTTTATGTTATCGGTCTATTTTTTGAATATATTTTGAATTTAGTCGTATAAGGACCTCAAACGTTGGTTCCGTCGGTTTTTCGGTCTATTCGTAAATCGCAGACTCTACAACACAAACTTTTGATTTACGAGTTTGTGATTTTTCCAACTTTTTTCTTTAGGGTAATTGTGGGATAAAATGCCTTAATGTTAATATCATCCTAACTGTTAAACTAATTTTGTATGAAATTGGTAGAAATAAACTTAAATTCAAATTACTCACATGATATGAACTTTTGTTGGTAATGTGTTTTATCTTATATTTAGATGACATCCGCAAGTGTAAAAGATTTTAATTAATCTCTTTAAAACCATTTGAGTTTGCGCTTATTTGATGTTTCATCAAAACTTTTTTATTTAAGAGGTTATAATTTAATTTTATTCCACAGTTGAATTTGTATAAAAGATTTACTGCTTCATTAAACAAAGAGGTGTGGCGGACCTTATCCAAGGTGTTAGGAAGGTACTTGGAACTAGGAACTTTCAAAATCAGACCAAGACAAAGTTGATCGAAGATATCCTCTGAGCCATTTGCATTGAGCCTTTCTCATTTACTACTACTTCGTAGTTCTACAACTTTTGGTGGGTCTTTCCTGACAAAACAATACGTCTCCACTCCTTTCAATCTTGCATTAGATCTAGCGGATTCGTTATCCCAATTTCTCTTAATCCCTTGTTTATCTTTTTATCTAGGTCGTGGTCTTCCCATAGGTTTTCTACTTGTTGGTGTTTCCTCTCACACGAATTTGACAAGCCTATTATCATTATGTCTTCTTACATGTTTTGCCCACCTGATTCTCTTTGCTTTTATTTCTTGGACAATATCTGGGGTTTTATATATTTCTGTTAAATCGACGTTTGTTCTTATTCTGTATTGTAGCGTATCTTTTACTGGACCCTATATTCTTCGTAGAAGACTCCTTTCATATATCCTTATTCGATTTTCATTTTGTTTTTGGTAAACGTCCACGTTTCACATGCCTTGTGATATTGCTTAACTTTATAATGTATTGTGTTGCATACTAGCACTTATTAGCCTTTTGTATTCTTGCTTTAATTTTTTTTCTGTAGTAATATTTTACTTTCTTAAAGTTACTATTATCCATACATACGTTCTTCCCTATTCTATCTCTTGCTTGTGTTATTGTATTGTACATATATTTTGTTTTATTTTCATTAATTTCTAACCCCAATTTTTCACATTCCCTTTATAGTTGTAAACATTCTTCTTTGAAATTAATTGTAGTTTTTCCCATTAGATCAATGTTTACGTACGCCAGGAGATGATGTGGGCCCTGGTTGCTAAACAGTTTGTTTTTTATTTGCTGCCCTTATGGCCTTTTCCAATGCAATAATAAATAGTACCAATGATATAGCGTCTCCTTGTCTCAAACCAGAGTTAACCACGAAAGGGGTAGAGAGCAGTTATACCATTGCTAGATCCGACCACACTTCCATTAACTCTATAAACAATATTTGCAACATCCTGTTGTTTAAACTATTCATAATTCTATCCATCTTATAACAAATAATGAAATCTTCCTAACAATTCTTTGGGTACCATCACATAGCGGTATCCCAGGAAACGAAACAGTTGACTGTATAGCAAGTAGTGCTCTTTCTTTAACCATTTCAGAAAATATTTAACTCTAAAGTTTATTTAAGCATTCCTATCACTAGAATGAACTCCTATCTAAATTAAAAGGAATCGAATCAAAGGTTAATATATTTGATACTCCAAGTACGAGTATAAAAAATGCGGACCATCACTTCCTGCAAAATACATTATCTTGGATTGTCGCCTATATCTAAATGAACATCGATATGGCAATGTTTAAACTAGCGTAATAGAAAACTTAGCTCTCTCACCACCAGAGACTACATCCTCAACTATCTTAAAACATAAATTTATTTATCAACTTATAAAATCGTAAACAAGACACATTAATTTGTATAAAAAAGAAGGTGTTATCATTTTTTCACTATAGTGATAAGTTTTGTACAGATTAAAATTAATACAATTTCTATTACTAGTTTTTTCTTCATTGTGCTAGTAAGTTTATTCTCAGTTATATAGTGTTTGTAGTTATTGAGTTGTTAAATATTTTAAATATCTAACATTAATTTTATTAAGTTTATCCTTCGTGCATATAAATTTTGTGCTTAATTGTTTGCTAACGCCAACGTTGAAAGCGATTTCATTAATTAATAGTGTATATCCGTATAATAAATTAAATTAAACGATATTTCTCTTAATTTTTTCGTCAGTACTAAAAACCTTTCTTTGTTATCTGTAATTATTTTAAGTAATGTTTCTCCTACCTTTATTATCCAATATAGATATATTTTTTTGTTTTAAAACTTGGTCTTCCAAATTGTTTTGGAAGAGAAACAAAAATCTATTATTTATGCAATTAAAAACTGCAATATAATGGGAGTCAATATGTAAATAAAAGCTCATATTTACTTTTTAAATCAAATCAAAACTGTTGTGTGGAAGAACAATTAAAAATTTTACATAAATTTTCACCAAAATACGTGCAGAGACATTTTCATAAAGTATTTTAGTAACCCAGTCAATATAAACTGTCTTATAAAAATACATCTGATGTTGGTAAAACGTAAAATGATAATTTAAATATACAACCTTCATTTATTTACTTGAAAAACTTCCTTAACATCACGTAGTCAACTAAAAAGTGCCCCCAAAATAAAAATGCAAATTCCAGAGCCTCCGACAATTCAGCTTTTAATCTCACCCACGAAGGATGAACTGATAGAACATCAAAAAAATAAATAAAAATAATTACAAGCAAGCATACATAGGAACAGCTTTGAGCCTCGGGGTCTATCGGACCGCCTCGCCAGATTTCGGGTTAACCTAAAGCTTGGAGGAGCTTTCATTCCTGCAAAAGAGCTAGTTCGAAGCCTCCTGTGTTGTCAGGATAAAGCGCGCGCGAATCTTGCTGGTATTTCGACGTTTATCGGCTTTTCCGAAGTATATTTTTGGTGTTTCTAAACCTATTTGTTATTAAAAAATCAGTTAGAAATACGTAAAAATGCTTTTGATTAAAGATTTATTGAAAAAAATTACAATAAAACAGTGTAACTATTCAAAGTTTGTTAATATCGAGTGATTTTTAGAATATTTGGATGTTATAACTTGTAACCTACAAACGGTTGTGCTCTTATACATATGATGAATATAAATTAGTTATAATAGTTGTTTGGAAAATGTCTGGGAAAATAGTGCAACGTATGATTTTTGCTGCTGTTTTATTTTTTATTATCCAGAATGGCTCTTTTAGTCCATCTCCTGTTAAAAGAAGTAAGTAATTTTGTTGATATTCAATTCAATAATTACTCCTATTGCTTTGATGTAGATATAAACTTAATTATATTAATTGGCCAAGATACAATAAAATACAATAAGTTTAATTAAAAAAATAGTGCTTTAAATACCTAATGGTATAACTATCCAAATAAAGTTGTTTAAATAAAAAAACGAATAAATCATCAGCAAGGACGGATGTAGGTAATCTCAACCCAGATGGATGTAATACGGGCATTGCTTTATTATTTCATTTAAAAAATCGCAGTGATTATCTAAAGTTTATATTAAAAAATAAATAAATAGCTTTTGTTAGTTATTGCCAGGCTGTACTGTACTTTGAAACCTTGTGTATGTTTTAAAATATGTATAATTACCTGTTACATCAACATGTAGGTATTACAGAACCCATTGTACGGAGAAGCAATGATACTAACTGGTAACCAGTTATAAAATTGCATCCCCTACAATATATAATTTTAAGATCTAGTTCTAAAAAAAGTAATAAATTACTGTGTTTAATCTTATTAACTGTAAGTTTTATTGGTTTTCCAATATAACCTCAAGACTAATGTTGAATTGAATTGAAATAGATTTGAAAGCTTGACAAAAAAGTCAAAGAGTTTTCTAATTTGACTGCCAATGCCACTCCACAATTTACCACTCTGCAAACTTTGTACCGCCAAACACTAATGTCTTTTTCTTACTTTCTGTTTTTTTAAATCTTCACAATCTTTTTTCGTTTTATTTTTATAATTTGTATTTATTTTTAATTTTGTCTTTTTTATATATTTATTTAGTAGTTTCCATGTTTTTACTATTTTATTCGTTATTTTTTGTAATGTATCGATAAATTAATAATATATAAGATATCAACTGCGCCACCTTACAGTAGCGTCATAGTATTTAATTTTGTAAGAACTGCTCGTTTAAATATATGAAATATTAACTATGCTGCTTTTCAATCGCGTCATAGTACTTAATTTGAATATATGGGATCCCAACTACGCCACCTTACGTTTACATATATGAGATATTAACTGCTTCACCTAGCAGTGCCGTCGTAGTACTTAGTTTAAAAAAAATTGTTTGTTTAAATATATGATATACCAAAATCGCCACCTTACGGTGGCGTCATAGAATTTAATTTGGTGAGAATTGCTCGTTTAAATATATAATTATTAACTGTTCTACTTTACAATGGAGTCATAGTACTTAATTTGAATATTTGGAGGTAAGGAGAATCATCTCATATGAGAATTCAGTAGAAAAAGTTTCTGATACTAAACAACAAATTTTATTTCAAAATTCGACCGAAATGGCGCTAACATTAAATGAGTGTATAAATTATAGAATAATTAAGTAAATATAACCTAAAAAGTTACTGTGAGGTAACATTGACAGTCAAATAATCCAATTTTAAAGCGGAAGTGTTTCATTCAGTATTCAGTATATATCCTCCTCTACTTATTCTTTATTATTTACCGCTTCATTTAAAAATTATCCTCGAGCTACATTAGTGTCCACTTAATTTAGTGAATTCTGTTGGACATTTTTTGATACACACAGACAATACTCCTTAAATATCTCTACCCCCTATACCTGAAATCAAAACACGGCGCCATCTACCGTGGTACTATCCAACCTAGATGTCAAACGTTGATAGAGAGGTATATCAATTAACTGACACGCCGTCTAGTAGGAATTCGTAGCACCAAACTTTTAACTTACTGGCTAGTCATTACTTCTCTCCATCCCTGTGGAGGTATAACGGTGCGAGAGGAATAGCATAGTCTATTATTCTAGTTGTATATGCACAAATTATGAAGCAACAATGTTTTGCATATCCTGTTGATGACGTTACGACATTATCTAAAATATTTGACTTAAATTAATTAACTAATTAATTAAATATTTCCTAATTATTTTTGTAGAAGATACAAATACTTAAAGCAGTATGCTAGAAAAATTAATTAGTACCTTTTAGCATTTATAATAATAAAAGAACGATCATTTTGACCATTCATATCTGAAAGTCAATATTGCTATAATACTCTCACAGCAAGTTATAATTTTCTGCTAGAGAGCTGCTAATCTCAAAGACAATAGTATATTACGTATCAAGAGTGGTAAATAGGATATTACGTACGAGTGGAAAAGTTACGCACGAAGCCGCGTAGCGGCGAGTGCGTAATTACACGAGTACGTAATACCTCTTACCACTCGAGTTACGTACTATGCTTTTTCTACGACTCAATATTTTAATTTTAATTCTAAATATTTGACATCTCTTAAAAAATATATGACGAAATTTGCCGTTTAAAATAACATTTATCAAAGTAGTGACAATAATTAACACCCTAGATTAAATAATAATTTAAAATGTAATGTATGTTGCCTATATCTGTTTTATTTTTATTTTATTTTTTAATAAAAACTATTATATATTTATGTTTTAAAATTGACTAAAAGTTTGTAAATAGACCAAATAAAGTAGTACGTACATAAAAATTTTATTGCAATTTGATTAAACAAAGAAATTTAAGTTTTCTTATCTAAACGCACATGTATGTTATGAGATCTCATTACGTGCATGTTATTGTTAAATGTCACTTACACGGAATGTCTACAGTGCGATTTTTGACGTTTACAGTCATGGGCGTAGAAAAACACTTTTATATAGACTTTTATGATTTAGACATATTTCGATGGATATTTTTAGTAGGTATTATGCCACAATAGTGGCAAGGCAACTACCGCTACCAAATGCTTTTATCAGCGCTTAAATATCATAAATTGAAACTAATAAGTTATATTTTGTTTGTTACGTTATGGAAATAATATATGTATATATATAAACGAAATGAAATTGGATTTAAAACGCGTTCGAACATATGACATGCTACTAAAGATACTCGCGCCTTGTAAGAGTAGAGGATATAAATATATATACCGATAGTAACAGTTCTAAACATTAGAAGTCTTACTTCTGTTAAAACTAATAAAGTTTTTTTTTTTATAAAACAGAAGCGATCCCTTTTTGCTTGCTGATGACTTCAGCTTTGCAATACTGATGTAGCTGTTTAGGATAAGATGAAATCTCATTGAAAATTGAACATTTTCTGATCTATCAAATAAACAATTCATTTTGTCTTAAAAATATTTTTTTTAACCTAGACTCTTTAAGGCAATACATTTTTTTAGCGATGCTTTAGTCTTTCAATCCTCATAAAAAATAGTTTCAGTCTTTCTTAAGTAGGTTTAACGTTTGTTATTACCTTCTCGTTAAATGAAAATCTTTATTCTCCAAACCAAATTTGGTTTGGAAAATAGGAAATAATTATTATTAATTTTAAATGCGGTTTTAGTATTTTAACCATGACGACAATTTAAGTAGGTATTACAAATGTGTTGTCCCAATAAAAAATCTTTTTTCTACGCCCATGACTGTAAACGTCAAAAATCGCACTGTAGACATTCCGTGTAAGTGACATTTAACAATAACATGCACGTAATGAGATCTCATAACATACATGTGCATTTAGATAAGAAAACTTAAATTTCTTTATTTAATCAAATTGCAATAAAATTTTTATGTACGTACTACTTTATTTGGTCTATTTACAAACTTTTAGTCAATTTAAAAACATAAATATATAATAGTTTTTATTAAAAAATAAAATAAAAATAAAACAGATATAGGCAACATACATTACATTTTAAATTATTATTTAATCTAGGATGTTACTTATTGTCACTACTTTGATAAATGTTATTTTAAACGGCAAATTTCGTCATATATTTTTTAAGAGATGTCAAATATTTAGAATTAAAATTAAAATATTGAGTCGTAGAAAAAGCATAGTACGTAACTCGAGTGGTAAGAGGTATTACCTCGGGTATTACGTACTCGTGTAATTACGCACTCGCCGCTACGCGGCTTCGTGCGTAACTTTTCCACTCGTACGTAATATCCTATTTACCACTCTTGATACGTAATATACTATTATCCCGTTGAAATGCGCTCGTTTTCCATTATTGCTCCTTACGTAATGACGCTACATTAATTGTTTTATATTTTGAAGATTAAATTAATAAGTAAAATTACAGTTATTAATCGACGTAAAAATTCTTTCCTTTAAAGCATTACAAGCAATTCAAATGAGTTTTTGATCTGAAAATCTGCTTAAGATTCGAAATTGGTGGAATAAGATGAATTAAACTGTATACTTTCATTAGAGTCGTCAGAGCGTCAGAAAACTTTTGTACCTTATTATTTGTAAAAGTAATAAAGTGCATTTATGCATACCAAAAATGTATTGTTGAAGTAGATTTATAACAATTAAATTTCGGGTTGTTGAAAACGAATCTAAAATCGGCAGTGTTCTTAAGGGTACATGAAAATTTAGAATTTACGGCGTTAAAAAAACTGTAAGATAAACGTTAACCTGGATCACCCAAATTGTTCATTAAAAATAACACATACACCATCATAAAGTACATACCTATTTTTACGAGTAATCAAAAAAATTTAATCAAATCTTTAAGATTTAATTTGACAGAGTTATGCGATTTTTAAAATATTCATGTGTTTTAACGAATACCTCCAACTTCAGCATAACGCGATGCGTACCGCCATGCCAGGAGGTTATTCGTCGGATTTTACGCATCATTTTGGCCCTGAATAGGGCCGATTATGTAAATCATGGCTCAAATTAGGGACTTATGTATAATCCGGCCAACCTCACAGTACGCATCGGGTAATGCTAACATTGGCGGTTTTTTAAACACAAGAATATTGACAAAAACAGCCTTTAAATAAATTCGGAAAATATTGTTTTTTTAATTACTTATAAAAATGTGTACTTTATGATGGTGTACGTGAGCATTATAAGCTAATCATGTTCTAGACCACTTTTTACTGGTCTAGAACATAAATAGTTTTTTTTTGGTTTAAATTACGAAACAAATTAACTCGTGCAAGATTTTACTGGATTTTTTGGATTCTGGGGACTGCTTTTCAAAAATTTATCCCACAAACAATTTTTCTAACAACTTCTTTTTGATTCTTGTAAAAAACAATTTCTTTATTTAGTTTTTTTATATTTGCACAACACTCTTCCAGTTGTTTCTGTATTCTATCGAAAACATTATTAAAGTAACAAATATTTTTCTGCACCACGATTCTTTTTTTATATCACGGTGCGATTTTTTACCCACGCAAACCCCATACTGCAAAGCATTATTAACATACACCATCTTATATGCTTCAAACCAAAAAATACTAATCATGTTCTAGACCAAAAAAGCTAGTCATGTTCAAGACCAGTCAAAAGTGGTCTAGAACATGATTAGCTTATGTTTTATGTTAATATTCAAGATTTCACATCAACAGTCGAGCAATTTCTAAACACAATTTAATTGAAATTAAAGCTACAAATCAAATAAGTAAACTTATTAATCCTATTGTGGAACAACATTTCCTAACCATAATCGATAGTTTGATAAATGTTAACCAATCGCTGATCAGTGTCTTACATGTAATTCAACATGAAATCAGGAAGCTATTTCTGAATGTTTGGATCGGTTGAATTCAAAGCGAATAGCAAAGCAGTAAATTCACTGTCATTTGAATTGGTGATGTCTATCATGTACTATATGTGTCTGTTTAAATTTTTGTTTTCTGTAACTCCCTTCCTGTTAGCTTGTTGTATCACAGTATACAAGAACTAGATTTAATACAACACTATATTCTAATTATAGTAATCCCATTAATAGAGTTTTCTGTTAATTAGTCAATTAATTTTAATAATATATAAGTATTTACATTAATTCTACGTAGCAAACTTTTATCTGCGTTGTCTAAATTGGTTTTAGGATGTGATCTATTTTTCTTTTTAGGTGGCGTTTTAAAAGAAGAACTTGCACCACGTTCTATATCCCTTCGTTTAGTAACAATTCTTCTAATACTTCTTTCTTATGTAATTTATTTTTAAACTCCATCACTCATTGAATACGTCCCTGAATTTCGATGTTTAACACTAAGGAAGTATCTACTGCACATTTTGTGGGCAGGGATTATCACAGACCATGACTCATTCCGGGAGCTATATTTTCTTTATGTACCGTCACAATAATAGTATATTACTTTACGAGTGGAGTAAATTGCATATTACAGCGAGTGTGTTTGGCCCATGAGCGAGCTTGCGAGCGAAGGGGCTAAAGAAACGAGCTAAATATGCAATTTGTTCCTCGAGTGAAGTACTATGCTTTACCCACGACTTACCAAATGGTTTTGTATAAAACTAAAAATAACAAATATAAAATTTAAATTTTGGCATAAGTTGTCAAAAATATTCGATTTCGCAGATATTTCTGTCTGAGAAATGTCAAATGTTAGTTTAATTTAATGAAAACTGTAGGTAACCAACATAATAATACAGGTTTCTATGTACTTACTCCACTAGTTTAGTAAATGAAACTATAACACAACTCCTCAATAATTTGACACTTACTGACAGAGTTATAGGTTAAAAAATACGCAATTTACTTATGAGTCGTGGGTAAATAATCAAAGTAGAGTCCTAGTGGGCCAAAACAAGAGGGTTAAAGAGTCTTTGAAGTCACCCCCTACCTGAGCACAGTGGGAGGTTCGTAAATGAGAACCTTTTCTTGACCCTAACAGCATCTGGTTGTATGCACTTATGATTTTACAATCTATTGTTTAAATTTAAAAAGTATATACTTACATCCAGATGCTGTGAGAGTCCGTTAGGATCAAGAAAAAGGCCCAGGTAAGGGGTGACTTGAAAAACTTTTTAACCAAAAAGAGCATTTAAGTACTACCCTTTGTACTGACGTACGTTGCACCAACTTTTGACACCGTGACTGAGATTAAAGGCCAATTCTCACATAGCAGCGCCGCAGCAGCGCAGCGCGGCGCTGCAAATGCGGCTCCATAAAATATTCATTATTTTAAATGAAACGGTTCCCACATAAGCAGAGCAGTGCGGCAGCAGCACAGCACGTCGACATCCAACGCCTTCGAGAGCGTTGTATGCTGCTCTGTGCCGCGTCGCGCTGCCAAGTGGGTATTAGAAAGCAGCAAACACTGCTGAGGTTCATGTTATTTGGTTAATATTTGCCATAAACTACAGAAAGCTAAATAAATAAAAAATATTTTTTATGAATGATCCCTAAGAAAACAACTAGATAGATTTGGAACAAATAACAACTTTTATAGACTTCTGTAGAATAGAGAAAGATTCTATATTTGTTTAGTGTAAATATTATTAAGTACTTAGATGTCATTAATTTATTAGAATATTCGTTCGGTATTTCACATAGTCAGCATTAATTAGATATTTCTTTTTTTATGCAAGGGTGCGGTTTTATTTTTTATTGTTGAATATTAAGTAGTTCATTTTTAGTTTTTATTGAAAAATAAACCTAGTAAAATACGTATAAAGGGTCCATACAGGTACGTGATCTAACAACATCAAATCGAATGTTGATATTTTGATTTTGTCCTTTGCTTAGTTAGATATTGTTAATAAAAAGAGAAGATGGAAGGCAAAATCGAGAGATTGATTTTATTAGTTAGTGAGAGGCCAGAAATCTACGATCTAGGTAATAAACATTACAGTAATTTAATAAGGAAAGAAAACATCTGGAATGAAATAAATAGTCTGAACAGTACTTGGACAAATGTTTCGCAACCGCTACGGTCGTGATTCTGCTGCTGCTGCACTGCTTATGTGGGAATGCCTTCATGGTTTTTGCATCGCGGCGGAGCTGTGAAGCGCTGCTGCGGCGCTGCTATGTGAGAATCGGCCTTAACACTTAAGGTTAGTTTATACAAAAAAGTTAAACCAATGTTTTTTTTATCAAATGAAACGTTTACCATTCAAAGTTTTTTCTTCTTTAGCTTTTTTTCACTTTAGCCATAAAAACTATACATATTTTTGTCAACCCTGCAGATAGATAGTTTCGGGCCAAACGGAATTATCTATTGTTATATTTCTTTAACATTTATTTTAAATTTGCAAACAACTTTGTTTCGAGTCTCAAAAACTTCGTTAAAAATGCTTTTTTTAAGGTTACATATATGCAAAATAGTTTGTGCTGGTATTTGTATAATTCACGAAGTAGGATAGAAAGTTTTCATTGTTCATCTTACCGCTTTTGTTGCATAGAGCAATCTTGACAGAGATACAATCTTCCAACATAAATGTTTTAAAACGAATTTTAAAAAAGTAAATACTTTAAACTTTGTATTTTCCGATGCTAAAATACATCTTAACATGGTAACTAGTTTTTCTCGTTCTAATAACATGGTTTTTCCCACCACATGCTTACTTTTTCTAACAATACACTTGTCGAGAGTAGGTCATTGTTCCCAAATATTTTCTGCATAATATATTCTAAATATAATTGTTGTTTTGAGCTAACGAAGAACCGATTCTTTTTAACGCTTCATGATTCCTCTTAGCAAGCTTTTTGCTTTTTATTCTATTTAGTTGAAACCCCCTTGTTTTAAGATATAAGGAAAAGAACTGTTGATTATTTGTATTTCCTGACGATAAAATAAATCTCAACATGGTAACTAGTTCTTCTCGTTCTGCTAACGTGTATTCTCGTAGCACATGCTTACTTTTTCCAACAATACTTTTAGAATGTAAATTATTGTGCACAAAAATATATAAACATACGATCTGAGGTAAATTTTGATTACTTTACAACAGAAAACACGCTCTAAGTTATCGTTATACATTTACAGGTTTTACGAAAACTTGTGGTGCTTTTATCTTTGCTCTAAGGAGACTTTAAAGAAATAGTGTTTAAATTCTAAGAGCACTACAACGTAACATTAAGTTTCTTTATTTACTTGCTAATTGTATAAGTAGAATTATGACAAACATCTCTTATCCATACCTTTCAGCTTTTAGAGCTGTATGACTATACGACATATTTTTAAGTAAAAATTACATCTAATCTTAAGCAAATTTATTTACTTTTAATCGATGCTGCTAAATATTTCTATTTACTTCATTTGCTTAAAACATTCTCTCATTTTAAACTTAACAAACAATCTTTTGACAGCAAACAAACGTTAATAATTTTGTACATTGGGTTTTTAAGAGATCATATTGGAATAGACCGCCAGCTATTAAGATACATCACAAACAATTTATGAAGAGAAGGGTTTTGAAATAGCTTATGCTCCTTTTAAGACCTGCCCATTCAGTGACCGTTCTTCCCTAGTAATTTATTACTTTGATGATAGAAAACTTGCTTACACTTTAGCTAGTCTCACCTAAACTAGTTCATAAGGGTAAGGATTCACTTCAATAATACTTGGTTTGAAAGTTCCTACCTGGTATTGGATACTGAATAATTAACTGTTTAAAATTATGACAACTATGAGGACAAATATTTTAAAAGTTTCTATTGCGCTAATATCAAATGAGTGTATGGTATGAAGTAAAGAATTAGAGAACGTGAAATAGGCATAGTCTGAATAAATTAGTAAATATATTCACCTCTCCTTCTTGTTAAATGTGGTGCCCTCTTAATTTAATGAGTTTGGACTATTCGTATGAACAGTTTTTTATGTACACAGACGGTGCTCCTTAGGATACTCTCCAATTTAATTTAAGTTATATGAATGACTAGCTTTTACCCCCTACTTCGCTCGCGTCAAATTTGAGGGTAACACAGTTCTTCTTTTTGATACAGAACACAAAACAGTGTACAGAAGTGATCTCCATTATTATTATTAACCGAACATTAAGCGCTGGCCAGTGCCTGACTTAAGTAAAAATTAAGAACAAACAGTGTTAGCGTATTAGTAGCGCCATCTATCGGAAACCCCCGATTAACTTATTCTTATCTTCTGATGTTGATTTTTTTTCTCAATGTTTTTGATACCAAATGACGTAAACCGCTTTTTGTTATTCTGTGAGCAAATGAGAAATCCAACTAGAAACAAAATTCGTAACACCCAGATCTTTTGGATCCAGGTCTTTAAAATGCTCGAAGATGCCTGCAACTTCCAGTATTTTACACGGTGGACATCCTTAATTAGATGACCAGCCCATCAATGTTTTGCTGTGTAATTGCTGTTTTGGGTGGTGGACCTAGCCTGGATTCGTCGCCAAAACTGTAGCGACTACGTTGACATTTGCAATACAAGCGGAAAATAGTTGACTGGTGTGGTGCTTCATTCCCAAACACAAAAACTCTTATAGCGAGACATTACTTTTGTTTTATCGCAATTAAACTTTGTATTTATGTCAACAAAAGGTTGAGTTTAGATTTGTGTCTTAAGGTTCCATTGGTGGCGCATTCTAAGCGGCTATATGCAAAACTAAAAAAGCAACCCTCTTATTTCCCAGTTCAAATTATTAATATTGCAAGTAGTTAATAATACCAATAGTAATATTAAAATAAAAACATTTTTATTATTATATTTTTATATATTAGTCCCTGCGAAAACACATAACTTTCATGTCCATTCTACCTTTATATGTTACTTCGTCGACAGATGTCTTTATTGGTAACGTAATAAATGAACTTACATTTTCATCCCTTCTAAGTTATATTTTTCTTCTACATTTTTTATTGGGTAAATTTATCACACTAATAATGTACGCTGTGAAAAATTTCGAATTCTGGCCCCGCGGCCTCCGTTTTCTGATGTGTGTGTAATTTTGAATTCTAAACGAATTTTTTACCTACTAGCATAACTATGTTAAAAGAAGTAGATGAGGTTGGTCATAAATAATATTTTCTGTAATACTATGTTGGTAAATTTATATGTTTCAGAGAATATTTATTGATCGTACAGCAATCGCAAAAAATATCATGATTAACTTCCTTTGATTAAAATTATAGTTTATAATAATTATAATTATTAAGTGTAACCTTAAAATTTCCCTAGGCTAGCTCCTGAGGGTCATGGCTTCCTTCTGAGTTTTATTTAATTTCCTCCAAACATTAATTAAAGGGCGCCAAGTACATACTCACAAATAAAATTCGAAAAAACAGTTTTAAAATGGTTTATTATTTTAATTATGTTTTGTAATAAATTAATAAAATGAATTGATTAATTCTCTTATCTTTGGGAATTTTCGATGGCTTCTGTCGGAGATTCGATAACTTGTGGAACGGAATTGTAGGATGGATGGAGTTCCTTCCAAGGGACAACCTGTCGGATTTTCGTACGACGTGGAATGGAACTGCAATCGGAATAAATCTTCCTTCAAGGGACTTCTTGTCGAATTTTCGTTAATGGAGGAACGGAACTGCAAAATGGCGTCGGCTTCAACTGATTGTCGACTGACTGCGTAATTTCTCATATGTTTATAGCTGGTCCTTAATAGGGCCCTTCTTATAGTTGGCAATAACCCTATTAATAAAATTGGAATCAAAACTCCGACTTTCAAATAATATTTATCGAACACAATTGCTATACCTACGTCTCTCCAAATTTTGAGAAAAAATTAATTACCTTTCATGTTTAAATATTATAATACCACAAAAACTGACCTTGAACAATAGCAATTGTATTCGAAAATTTAAATGTTAGTAAAATACATAAAATATTATATTCACCGCATTTTGGATTATCTTTAACTAATAAAATTAAAACCAAGGCAAAATGGTACTCACCAGAACGGAAGGGCGAAGGTAGTCGGAAATAACTCTGAATTTAATCAAATTCACCGATAAAATGAACGAATTTAAATCAAAAACTCTCGAAGAAACATATTCTCTCCTTCCCAACTAGCAATCCCCTCTAGTATCAGCGCGATAACAATAGATAATATAAAAATATTTATAGTCCGGATGGTATGCTCGAAAACGAACGTTACAAACGTTACATAAGGATTTAAATATCAAAATTTACATTTCTAAAAATTAAACCCAGCCAGTTCGATTTTTCTTTCTCGAAACCTCCTGAATACTTTCTAAATTTTATGAAAATTGTTCGAGCCAATATTATATTGGCTTGACACAAAACATGTTCTACGTCGGCCTTTACAATTTTTAATTAAAGCCTTTTAAAAGGATATTAAAAGTCTAAAGGACTACAAAATATCGAATGTACAAACTAGCAATGCTAATCCGATTAAATTATTAATATTGCCTGGTGAAAGCAAAAGAAAACAAACTTGGCGTTTTTGAAGTAAACCATCTAATGCGATTTCAGCAAAATTAAAACAGAGTAAATACACTAAATTAAAAGCTGGCTCTAATTAGGTCGAAAAAGTGATTAAGCTTTTGACCCGATTCTAAAATAAGTTTAATTAAAAGATTTATTTTCTTGGAGAACGAGAACGAATCAGTTGACTCTCGGGATAGGCAGCGACATTATCTGTTCAAACTAGAACTATTTTAATAACAAGATTTAATTTCAAGAGGTCAGAAACTAATCGCAAACAACCATTGGTAACTATTGAAATGTGTATCAAAAGATTATGGTTAAGATAGATAAATTTGTTAAGGGTTTGCTTTACGCTCTGGCACCGATTGTTATCTGTATAATCTTAATAGAGAATGGTTTATTGTACTGGTAATAAAACCACTCTGTTTATAAAACTGTGTAAAGTATCTATGACTAAATCTTCTAATATAACTTTTTATCAATTAAAAAGCTAAATAAGAACTAAGCATTCATAGCTAAGTGGTTAGACCGTTGCCGCGTTGACGAAAAGGTTGCGGATACAAATCCTGCTGGATGCGACATTTTTTGTGTTTCTTTTTGATTGCAGTAGTCGTTACAGCCGATTTACTAGGTATGTTCAGAAAAAACAATAATTTTTAAATAACTTAGAAAATGTTTATTTATTCATCAATATTTATTTTGTCCCCTTCAAAAACACACTTGCCAGCGCTTCTTCCAATCTTCGAAGCACTTCTGGAACTCGATTTTGGATATGGACATTAGCTCTTTCTTCAACGCGGCCTTTATCTCTTCAATTGTAGCAGAACGTCGTTTCGTCGGTCTTTTTAGTTTTGGGAATTGGAAAAAGTCGCAACCAGCCAAGTCCGCAGAATACGGTGTTTAAGGCATGATAACAATATGTTGTTTTTGGTTAAAAACTCACGAACAAGCAGTGATGAATGTTCCGGTGCATTATCATGGTGCAAAATCCATGACTGGTTTTCCCACAAATCATTGCGTTTAAGTCCTATTGCTTCGCGCAAACATCTCATAACTTTTAGGTAATATTCTTTGTTGACCGTAAGACCTTGTGGCAAGAACTCATGATGCACTACGTCATAGTAATCAAATAAAACAGTGAGGAAAACCTTTCATTCAAACAAATTTCACGTACTTTTTTCGGTCTTGACTCCTTTGGCCGTTTCCATTGGGATAATTGGGCTTTGGTTTTGATGTCATAACTATGTTTCGTCAACAGTTAGGATCCGTTTGAGGAAATCTGGATTGTCGTTTGCGGTATTAAATAGCTTCTGAGCGATATTCATGCGACGTTGTTTTTGGTCAAAATTGAGCCATTTTGGAACAATCTTCGCTGCCACACGTTTCATGCCCAAAACATCCGATACAATCGCATGACATGATCCAGTTGATATGCTTTAGACACTTTTCTAATAGTAATTTGATGATTTTCCATAACCATTTGCTTCACTGATTCAATGTTTTTAGTGTTCATACCATTCATACACTCTTGGTTTACTTATAGTAGATTCACCAAATACCGCAGTCAACATTTTGAATGCATTGGCACACTTTATTTCATTTTTAACGCAAAATTTACTGCAGAGTCTTTGATCCATTTTGTTTGATAGAAAATCGAAGAGTATACCAAAACACATGTAACCTTTTTGTCTGTCAAACACAAATTAACAGTGCCAAAATGGCTGATATTGTCAACATATATTAGGGACATGTGTACTAACATAAGAAAAAATTCTCGTTTCTTTCTAAACAAACCTCGTCTTTGGAACCTCCCCTGACCATTTTTACGAGGGTGTCTGTATGTATGTGTGGATGTTTGTGTGTGTATTTAAGTATTAGGTAGGTACTCGTTTAAGAAGAAATACGAGTTAATGCAGGTTCCTTAGATTAATTTTGAAATGATTCGCATATTAATATAAGAAACATTTTACGTAATCGTTGCTTTTAACAACAGTATTTATATGTTCGTCTGCAAGTAACAACATGAATATCTTTGTCTCGTGGAGTGTGATTTTGTTATTTGCTGTTTATTTTGTATATGGTGGTAAGTACCAATTATTTTTTTAGGTTTAAGGTTTAATTATAAAAAATTAATAAATGTTGCGCAGTAGCGCAGTAAATATAATTCTAAATATATATTGTAAATTCAAATAAAGGTTATTGACATTTTTTGTTCATAAATATCTCTTAAGGAAGAAGCTATCTCAATAATTCTATATGCTTAAAATAAATTTTAAATTCTTCATAATTTTAAACAGTAATGTATTTGAATTTTAAAATACATTCAACTGGACTCCTACATATATTTAGATACGCAGTACTTAGTAAATCTACCTAAAAAAAATGTTGTCATGGGTAAGTTAGCCATTATTTCTACTTCAAATAAATCTGCTTATTTGTAGCTCCCCAAATAATATGTTTGTCCTTCATATGTATACAGAATTCTTCGCCACGTATATGAGAATATTTCTTCTGTTTTGGGATATCTTGTTTTAACATAATAATGTCAAAGCTTTTACAATACAATATATTCTATTCGAAACAATGTTTCTGACAAATTAAACTAAACAAAGGCTAGTTACATAAAAGTACTCATTTCATTTTTTGAAGTGAAATTTAGACGTTGGAAAAAATAAAATTGCAGTCACATTTTTTTGTTACGGGCCACATTTTTTAGTTACGCGCCATGTTTAACTTGCCTCTCTTACGTCGATTCAGACGAAGTAGGGAGAGCATGTCGCTTAGGTGGACTTACTTTCACCACCAGACGTTACCAGTAATACACACCCTTAAGTTGTTCACGTATAACATCAATTTTTTGATTTTAACTATCAGTAAATGTATATAATTTCATTAAAACTGGTAATTATTATTTATCTTATATGTAGACATAGGACTAAAAATTTAGGATAAATGGAACTATGCAGTTTATCTATACTAATATTAAAAAGAGATAAGGTTTGATTTTTTGTTTGTTTGTTTGTTTGTTTGAAATGAATAGGCTCCGAAACTACTGGACTGATTTCAAAAATTCTTTCACCGTTGGCAAGCTACACTATTCTCGAGTGACATAGGCTATGTTTCATTTTCAAAAAGTTTAGGGATCCTTACTAAAATGCCATTAATGTAACCAAAAATGACCTTAAAATCCTTACATCGCGTGCGCTGAGAATACTATTGATTATAGTATAAAATAATGTACTACGATTTTGAAGAATATATAAATATCTACAAAAAATGCCGCGACAGCATATGTCTAACTGTTATAGTTACGTCACAATAACTATTTTTTAATTTTTTAAAAGTTTTTATCTTGGTATTAATCCTCATCAAAATAACTTATTTCATAATCACGACAGATATCACGAATTTAGCCTGTGCAATGGGACGAGGCTACTTATAAAGGAATTAAAGGACAATTAAGTTGTAACTGAACCACCAGCTGGTCAACTAGCTCATACACTGAGGATAACGATGATCCCAACTGATCTACCAAATCCATTTAAACCGCTTGAATTTCCTATCAAAACATCTTTCCCTTTTACCAATAATAAGTCTCAAGGTCAAACCTTCCAATTAGTAGGGATCGGTTTTCCTCATGGCCAACCGCCTAAGGCGGGTCGGAGCACCTGAAAATCAATTTATTTTGCTGCCAGAAAATGAAACAACATGTAATATCGTTTAGAGGGAAGCGTTGGCCCAATAAATTTAATGGCTTTTGTTATTTTCTTTAATCCCCGTGCAAAGCCGGGGCGGGCTGCTAGTGACATTATAATGAGAAGAATATAGGTAAATTATTCGAGTCATTTGATTGCGTGCAAAGAAACCCAGATATTTACTACTGTTTCCTGCAGTTTGTAGTTATCCTGTTACGATGCGTACTTAAAACAAAGTTTATAGAAGTCATCTTTAAATAGGGATGGTATACAACACCTGTTTACTCTATCGCTAACTTTTTCTCTTTTCTTGTTAATGATAACCACGCTGTTAATTCGTTTGCTCTAAGAAAATGCAAATGTATTGTGATTTCCCTACAAAAAAAAAAATTAATACAATCATGCTGTATTAAATGGCTGTAAATAATACGAGCCGACTGTTAGCAGTGAAAATTTAGAGAAAACGTTCAGAAATATTATGCAGTATATTTTTGTTTTGTGTTTATTAAGCAAAAGCGTTTTTTAAAACTTAAAATTAAACTCGTAGAAAATACACGAAACATACCTAGTCGGTCATTAGGTCCACATCGCTGCATTGCTATGATTTACGACTTATTCCCAAATGAACACGCTTAGGAAAAGACTACGAAGCCGCTTCATAATTCATTCCATTTCTAGAGAATGTTAGAACTTTTGCATGGAGTTTATGTTTCCCTTGATGAATTACTGCAGAGTACTCCGAATGTAATTTCCCATCCAAAAGTAAATTTAATGTGTAGTAAATGGGAGGCTCATAATATATCAAATTCTTTTTTTGTTAAAATCTTTTATAGCCTGTATTAGGTACGTAAGACGATAGCTTACCAAACTTCTGCAATGCAGCAAAAAGTTTATTGAATTAAAGATCATTTTTATTATTAGGATTTACATAAAAGTGCATTAAATTTTTATCTTACAAGAGGAGACTTAATAAAATTATAATACATATATTAACTAGTTCATGAAATATTAATTACTAGTTGTACTCGCAACGTTGGTCGTTCGCGTGGCGTGTGACTGTTGTATAAAAATTTATTACTCACCCCATTTAAGGAATGGGAGAGAAATTTTTATGCATCAGATGTTAAGATGGGAGACAAATACATCTGTGAAAACCGCATTCGAATCGGATCAGTAGTTTTTATGTGATGCGCGCACACACATATACATTTCTACAGTTTATTATATGTATAGATATAGATTATAATTATAAAAAAAATTGAAACACTTTATAGGCCCGTTGGTTTCCACCTGTGTTCTAATTTTAAGAAGATCCAGGTGAAAAATTCAAATTTTCAAAACTTCCTTCAAATTTAGAAATTCAATCTACGTAGCATTACAATTAATAAAGAACAGTAGATTTTTGGTATATTTAATAAAATAATTCGATTTGAAAATTTCTACATGTAGGTAAATGGAGATTCTAACAGTCGTGTTTTGGTCAAATATTTACTGTTAACTCTCAAATGTCAACTGGCAAATGCTTAATGTCAAATGCCTAAAGTCAACTGTCACATCTCGACTGCCACATGTCAAATGTCAAAACTGTCAAATAATATCAACTCTCAACAATCAAATATCAACTGTCAAATGTTAAATATTAACTGACAAATGTCAAATGCAATTAACGATTTAAATAATATATTTTAATTAAATTTGATTGAAAAATAATAATATTTCGATTAAAATACTAGAGTAGGTATATTTATAAACGTATTATGGAGATACTTAATATTTTTTATAAATTTCTGTGTAATTCCTACCTATTATAATCTCCTTTTTCTTTAAATTTACTTTTGTATAAACTTTTTTTAACAGCAAACAAATCTCTACTTAAAATACAACTAAATACATATCAAAAAATTACGAATTTCCGTTTTCGGGATTCCGATGGAAGATCGCATCTAAAGTTTTATCTAGTGTAAAGTTTTAAAGTTATACTTTACCAGAGTTGTAAATTTTTTAGAGAAACATTAAATGCACCACTGCTCACAATAGTTGGTTTCAAAGTTTGCACCAAACTACGTTAGAGTTTAGATCAGGTACTGTATTGGTAACATTTTCCGTTAGATACATAAAAAAATTATAAAACGTAACGAATAGATAGGTGAACTAGTTCATTCGCTAGACTTACAAGGGTTTCGGATTAACAAAATTATGCAAATTAGTCATTGACAACCAGTTCCAATAAGCCTCTATCTATGAAATTATGCAAAATTGCACTGATGGTCAGATTTTAAATCAAAATAACATTGGGGTAGGTATAAATGTGATACAAGACAGAGGAGTTTTTACTTAATGAATGTTCAAGATTATAATTTTAATTAAGTAATAATAATTAAAAGAATTGTTTTTTTATATAAAAATATTATTTTTTCAACTAAATAATAAAATATAATTATTCTTAGGTTTATAATAGCCACATAAGACTCCATTAATGAAGAAGTTTAATTCTGTTTAATATACTTTTAATTGGACAAAAGATTCTCTATTATTATTTAATTAAAAAGTTGTGCATTATTTTTTATTTCATTTAACCAGTTGATATTTCAACAAAAAACAGGTCAAACTTTACAGTACTTACCTGGAAATACCTATAAAATTATTAATCCGAAACCCTTGTAAGTATATATATATATATATATATATATACATATATATATATACATATATATATATATATATATATATATATATATATATATATATATATATATATATATATATATATATACAAAGGGTGCCAAGTATGCGTATTTATAATAAACAAAAGGGGTAAATTAACGGGCATGTACGCAAAAGGATCATAGGATTACGAGTAAGAATGGTAACCGCAGACATGTATGTTATATATATTGAAATGGATTTTTCTTCTTGGTGCATGTTCCTTCAGTGAGTTGTCGGAACGTGGTCCATGATTTTTAAATTGGTTGTCTAGATTAAGTATTTTGGTATTTTGATTGTTTTTGTTTAGTTTATAAGTTGTTTTGGGATTTTTCTTATTTATTGATTGATTTGTCATCGAATTGAAATAAATTGAATATAGTTTTCATTAATAAAAAGTTATTGAAATAATACAAAGAAATGTTATTTTAACAGTAAATAAAAAGAAAAAGCAAGATTAGAATCAGAAAGATAAAAATAAAGCAGGAGTACATAAAAAAAACAGAACTTGGAAGGTACAGAAAAGGAGGAAGAGGAAGAGGAAGGTATAGAGAAAGAGCTGAGCAGCAGAAAGGTGTTAGATAGATAGAAAGGCAACAGCAAGAAGGAGTTGAAAAATTGTAGGAAGAGGAAGGTATAGAGAAAGAGCTGAGTATTGGAAGAAGAAAGATTCAAAAGAAGATAAATTATTTTTTATTTATAATTTTTGTATTTTTAGGACAATCAATTTAAAAATTTTGGAATCCACGACCTATAATTTTATTGAAGAAGGGTGTTCCGGAAGGAAGATCCATTTCAATATATATATATATATATATATATATATATATATATATATATATAAAAAGGGAAAAATTATTGGGTATGTACGCAAAAAGAATCAATAAGGCCACGAGTAGGAATGGTAACCGCAGACATGCATGTTTCTGGCTCATTAGCCGTCATCAGTGCGGCATAACCAAGTAGGGTATTGCACTTGGCTAGCAAAAGTGTTGGGTACTTGGGAGCAAAGGATGTTGGGGAAACATGTGTAAAGAAACATAAAAACACAAAAATAACGAAAGCTCACACAGGAGTCCTATCGCCATTTTGTGCTTTCAGCCAGCTGTGCCAATGGGTTTTCGGCTAGCAACCAGCGTCGCAACGTTGGCGAAACGGACTCATTGTGTTTGAGTCGTTCTAAGCCCAGGATATAAAATAAGCAAAGTGCCAAGAAAACGCGTATTAATATAAACAAAAGGGAAAAATTATTGGGCATGTACGCAAAAAGAATCAATAAGGCCACGAGTAGGAATGGTAACCGCAGACATGCATGTTTCTGGCTCATTAGCCGTCATCAGTGCGGCATAACCAAGTAGGGTATTGCACTTGGCTAGCAAAAGTGTTGGGTACTTGGGAGCAAAGGATGTTGGGGAAACATGTGTAAAGAAACATAAAAACACAAAAACAACGAAAGCTCACACAGGAGTCCTATCGCCATTTTGTGCTTTCGGCCAGCTGTGCCAATGGGTTTTCGGCTAGCAACCAGCGTCGCAACGTTGGTGAAACGGACTCATTGTGTTTGATTCGTTCTAAGCCCAGGATATGAAATAAACAAAGTGCCAAGAAAATGTGTGAGCTTTCGTTGTTTTTGTGTTTTTATGTTTCTTTACACATGTTTCCCCAACATCCTTTGCTCCCAAGTACCCAACACTTTTGCTAGCCAAGTGCAATACCCTACTTGGTTATGCCGCACTGATGACGGCTAATGAGCCAGAAACATGCATGTCTGCGGTTACCATTCCTACTCGTGGCCTTATTGATCCTTTTTGCGTACATGCCCAATAATTTTCCCCTTTTGTTTATATTAATACGCATTTTCTTGGCACTTTGTTTATATATATATATATATATATATATATATATATATATATATATATATATATATGCCGCACTGATGACGGCTAACGAGCCAGAAACATGCATGTCTGCGGTTACCATTCTTACTCGTAATCCTATGATCCTTTTTGCGTACATGCCCGTTAATTTACCCCTTATATATATATATATATATATATATATATATATATATATATATATATATATATATATATATATATATATATAGAAAATACCCATTTTTTAATAACATTGTTGGTAACGTTGCATAGGTATAAGAAATTTTAAATTAAAGGATCTTATTTGTTTAATAGAGCGTTAAGAAATCCATGTTTCTTTTCTTCGATATTGTTTTCATTTCCAGATTTCTACATTTATGTTTTCTTTACACAATCAACACAATTTATTATTTAATCTAAAACCCTTCAGCAAGGAATAGATGAATATATTTCAGGTGTAGTCTTCTCTTAAAAGATCTTAAGAATCTGAACTAAACGTATCAATTCAACCGTAAAATGGAGAATATTTTTGTATAACGAAAGCAAATTGGAGATAAGTTCTATCTTTGTGTGGTTTTTGTATTTGATTTTTGTTGTACAGAAACAGAATTATATGGACAACTTTCGATTTTCGTGTTTTCAGCTTTCTTATTCAATATATAAGGTACCATTTTCTCTTCAGAACTCAATAAGGACCTTTTTATTGTCGTCAAAGGTTAAAAGATCCGATTTGATTTTCTGCTATGAACATTCAAAAAACGAAAAATATCCTGATTTATCATCTTGGCTATTTGCAAATGCTTTCAGGAAAGGTCATATCATTATTTTTAAATTTAAATAATAGGCCATTTGTAATCAGTCTAGTATTTTTTGTACGAAGTTTAAATTTTGTATATAATATATCTTTAATATTTAACCTGTATAAAACAAAATTAAGTCAAAAGACATTTTTCTTATAATTTTTTAAATGAGAGTGCTTTACTGTGATGTTTGAAAAGAATATTTGTCATAAGGGTTTTTGGAATAAGGAGTAGTTCAATCACCCACACTTCCAGCTTATAAAAGATATGATAAACAATAAGAAATTGTAGCTTAATTAACCCTTTAAAGGTTAAATTGACGTTGGGCGCCAACTTTGTAACCTTAAAAGTTCCCTAGGCTAGCTCCCGTGGGTCGTGGCTTCGTTCTGTGTTCTACTAGATTCTCTCCAAACATTAATTAAAGAGCGCCAAGTACAGACACACAAATAAAATTCGAAAGATCAGTTTAAAATGGTTTATTACTTTAAATTATTTAATTAATTTAATTAAAAATATTTAATTAATTATTTCTCTTATCTTGGTTTGGTTCCGATGGCTTCTGACGGAGTTTTGATCCAGTGGAGCGGAGCAGTAGGAAGGATGGGGTACCTTCCTAGGGACTTCTGGACGGATTTTCACACGACGTGAAAACGGAACAGCAAAACGGAATGGAATTCCCCTGTAGGAATTTCTTGTCAAATTTCCTAACGACGAGGAATCGTAACAGCAACGGAATGGAATTGCCCTGTAGGGACTTCTTGTCGGCTTTTCTAACGACAACGAAATGGAATTCCCCTCTAGGAACTTCTTGTCGGATTTTTCTAACGACGTGGAATCGGAACAGCAACGGAATGGAATTGCCCTGTAGGGACTTCTTGTCGGCTTTTCTAACGACGAGGAAACGGAACAGCAACGGAATGGAATTCCCCTCTAGGAACTTCTTGTCGGATTTTTCTAACGGCGTGGAATCGGAACAGCAACGGAATGGAATATCCACTCTAGGAACTACTTGTCGGAATCTCACACGTGTGAAACGGAAGAAGGAAGAAGGACTTCTAGTCAGATTTTCTATCGACGTGGAACGGAACAGCAAAATGGCATCGGCCTTACAGAATGACGTCGAACTGCGAAATTCTTTCAGATAGCAATTTGTTGGTCCTTAATAGGGCCCTTCTTCTAGTTGGCAATAACCTTAATAATAAAATTGGAATCAAAACTCCGACTTTCAAGTAATAATTTTTAAACACAATCGCTACAAGTCTTCCCAAATTTCGAGAAAAAATTAATTACCTTTCTTGTATAAATATTAAAATACCACAAAAACTGACCTTGAATCAACAGCAATTGTATTTGAAAATTTAAATGTTAGTAAAAATACATAAGATATTATATTCACTGCATTTTGTACTATTACTAATAAATTAAATTAAAACCAAGGCAAAATGTTACTCACCAGAACAGAAGGGCGAAGATAGTCGGGAAAACTCTGAATTTATTCAAATTCAACGATAAAATGAACGAATTAAAATCAAAAACTTTCGACGAAACCCATTCTCTCCTTCCCAAGTAGCAATCCCCTCTCACATCAACGCGATAAGAATAGATAATATAAAAATATTTATAGTCCGGATGGAATGCTAGAAAACCAACGTTACAAACGTTACAAAATAAATAAAATAACAACAAAAAAACAGTAATAAAAACTTTTTTTGTAGTATACATATATCAATTTAACATACAGAAACTAGTATCTTTAAGTTTTCAAAAAAATCATTTTTATCTTTATATACAAACAGTCAACCGGCCTAACACTGTTCTGTAATATCATGAATATTTTACTAGTTATTGGTTAACAGTGCATCATAAATGAATTCATTAAATAAATATTTAATTGAAAGAGTGTTATTTTTATCGAATTGCTTCAACTATTCATTAATTATTTCTGAAACCACCAAAAAATATTATTCAGTATATTCTAGATGTATTTCATACTATAGTATGTATAGTTAGTTTAATGATCGTGCAGAATTGAACCAAAATTAAATTTTATTAGTAAGTGGTGTATTAATATACCGAGATCAAATTTATATGATAATAATTAATGTTAAAATCTACGTCCAATTAGTAATACATATATCAGTCTCTATTTTATTTTATAAACAAATAATATAAATGTAAAGATAGCAGGCAATGAAACTATTTTCTATGTATTTTTTTATTAAAACGTCAGCTTTATGCAACACTCATTAGATCAAAAATGTGTAAAAGGAATAGAGTAGAAGGTAGAGTCGATCCTTGGGGCACTCTAGGTTGATCTTGTAGAGGTTGGAGGAACGTCCATCTACGGCAACTTGGATGTGCCTGCTGGAGAGAAAGTTGGATATCCATCTGCAAATGTTTGGTGAGAGTCCGTATGAAGGCAGTTTGTTAAAAAGAGCTTTTGGACGTCAGCCACGTAGTTCATCTTCTACGCTTGTACGACCACGTTTAAACTCTAAAACTCATCAATGCACAATTGGAAATAAAGGAGCAGATTTTTTTAACACTGTATGAATTACTGTTGCTGATAAACTTTCCAAAACCAAGAATTTTTTGAGTGTCAATGCACGATATTGGATTTTTTCCATTGTAACAAAACTTCTCGAGAAGTACTAAAGAGCTGCATATTAGGTAAAAAAAAGAAAATTATGAAATTCTTAAACCAAAATAGTTAAAAAACACTTTTCGTGTAAGTATTACATAAACAAACGAAAAATTTTCAGCAAGTAAGCAGAACCTAGGAATAATAAAATTTACAGAGAAACCATTTCTTTCCGAGTATTTTCGTGCTTAATTTTGTTTTTTCAATTTTAAATGTTCGTGGCTCGACTTACATTATAAAAGAGCCGCTGTGCTACCTACATTACCACTGCTACAGATAGGGCAAAATTAAATGAATAATTTATCAACTCGACGTTCTCTAATATTTCCGTTTTCCTGTACACTTAATGTGTTTCACCCATAGGATATTTAAACAGATAGAAATAATCCTTATTGAATATATTTGCCAGCGAATACAATTACTATGTTAAACATACAGAAGGAATAATATTAAATGGAAAGTGAGTAGACGTAGATCTTTAATTTATTAGAGTAACATTAAAAGCAAACCCAATAATTTTAACTATATATATATATATATATATATATATATATATATATATATATATATATATATATACAAAGGGTGCCAAGTATGCGTACTTATGATAAACAAAAGGGGTAAATTAACGGGCATGTACGCAAAAAGGATCATAGGATTACGAGTAAGAATGGTAACCACAGACATGCATGTTTCTGGCTCGTTAGCCGTCATCAGTGCGGCATAACCAAGTAAGGTATTGCACTTGGCTAGCAAAAGTGTTGGGTACTTGGGAGCAAAGGATGGTAAGGAAACATATGTCTAAAAAACACAAACAACGAACATAATGAGTCCGTTTCGCCAACGTGGCGACGCTGGTCGTCGCCCCAAAATGTGGGCACAGCTAGCCGAAGGCACAAATGGCGATAGGACTCTTGTGTGAGCGTTCGTTGTTTGTGTTTTTTAGACATATGTTTCCTTACCATCCTTTGCTCCCAAGTACCCAACACTTTTGCTAGCCAAGTGCAATACCTTACTTGGTTATGCCGCACTGATGACGGCTAACGAGCCAGAAACATGCATGTCTGTGGTTACCATTCTTACTCGTAATCCTATGATCCTTTTTGCGTACATGCCCGTTAATTTACCCCTTTTGTTTATATATATATATATATATATATATACATTTTTTCCTTTTTGTGGCAGGTTTTCTTCCCATTCCACTACTTTCCAGCTCCTTCTATCTGCTGCTTTAATATCTATCTCTCTCTTTCTGCTCCTCCACTTTCCATATTTGGCATCTTCTTCTATGTGTTCCTGCTTTCTACTGAGTGGACCTACTACAGAAAATAACAATCGATTTTATTAAACGCAGATTTTTATTGATTGGAAAGTGTCCCAGATGAGGAATTCCATATTAATTGGTGGGCTTCGGCACTAAATTTCTAAATTACCAAATCTCTTATAGTAACAAAGTGTTCCAAAATTATATTATCTATCTTCTAAGGATAATCAATCGCATTGTGTCTTCTATTAAAAGTTAGAATTTTACATTTTGATATGTTTAATGGTAATGTATTTGATAAACACCACTTTTGCAATTTGTTTATTTGTTCTTGTATCTTTTCGCAATCATCCCGAGAAGTAGTTAACGACAAGAAAGTAACAGGTAAAGAGGAGCAGAAGGAAAAACAGTGACAAGAAGTGCATAATTTACAACCAAGAGATTTTTATTGATTGGAAGGAGACCCAGAGGAAAATAAATTTAATATCAATAATGTCTGTCGAAGCTGTCCGTTCCCCATAACTTATTTTATTCTACCCTGGCACTGTTCGTCCTGGAGGTTAAATGCACTTATTACTATTAGATTTATTAGTTTTCCATGTTGTTCGTGGTCTTTTACTTTTACTTATGTTAGGTTCCATGTAAAATTTGCTTTTCTAAGTCTGTCTACTTCTATCATTTTTTCTTCTTTCCTTCCTCAATCTTTTATTTTGCTTTTATTCTTCACATCTTTGTTTATTTTTGCTCCTAAACATTTGTAGCTTTGACAGGCTGATTTTTTCATCGTTTCCAAGATACAGATTTTGCGCTCTTTGTCCAATCCACATCCAATTTGTTTTATTGGTTTATTATAATATTCTAATGTATTTTTAAAGTCATATACTAGAGAATGTCCTTTTTTGCACTATAAGGACATGGCCATCTTTAATCTATAATGTATATATGACTCAAAGGTTAAGTGCGATTCCCATTCCGACACCACATTTCCATTTCTTTAGTACATACTTGATATAAATTTTAAATGAGTTTGGCGAACGGTATAAATCTTTGCGTTAGTTGTCCTCTTAGTTTGATTTTAATTACGTTGTCTTTATAAAGTTCTTTGATGGCCTTAACTAGAGTATTGTTGATTTTGGTAGTTTCTAGTGCCTTTTAAAGTAATTTGATTGATACGTTATCACAAGCATCTCTTAAGTTGATGAATATTTAGTTCTATAATTAACTTTTTATTATTGGCTTTTGAGACAAAACAGATTTTTCGATTGTTCAACCTTCGTTTTGTTCCGAACGTTCGAAAAGCCACTAGAATATTCGAAGAATCTAAGAACTGCATGTCGCGATTCACTCACCTTGTGGGCGACAGGTCCGGACCGGTTTGTAACAGTATTAATATATTTATTTATTCTTTAAATAAATATATTTATTATCCACCTAGTTTAGATTAATATTGTGTTCTCCATTAATCTATTTTAATAAATCATTAACTCAAATTCAATCAACAAATGCTATATTCAGTTCTTCTATTGTTGATAACATGACATTTATTTAAATCCAGAGTGACAATGATGCAACGCTTGACTCCGCCATTATTGGATATACATATTCGATTTCAATGGCAATCTCAAGTGGCATTGTGTTCAAAACAAATTTAATGGATGCTGCCGGGGTTTCAGAAACTATACAATTTACAATTTCGGTGTTCCTAGTTAATCCCTCGGAGGATAATGAAAGTATTTTCGTGTAGTGTTTGCAAGGAAATAGAGTGGGAGCTGACATTGATGTAGATGGTTAATAATGGAAACAAGTACTGAATAAAATAGTATCCTTTAATTTAGATTGTTTTGTATATACTAATTGTCAACAAATTTACTTGTATACAAAAAATGTATAAATAAATTTATATATACATTAGTATGAATTTTTTCTCGGAGGCACATTCTTTCGGAGTTTGAATCGTCCTTAAGGACATCGCTGTTTTTGTTGGATAGTTGTATCCTGAAAGTTAGGGGTAACAGATACACCTGTGACATATAAGATCTATTGTGTCCCCCTTTTTTTGCTATATTTCTGATGATTTCTCAGACTTACAGCAGCTCTTCCAGCCCTATTTTCCTTAGAAAGTTTGGGATATCATTAGGTTTCAAGTTAGATAGTTTTTCCTTTTCTATTTCGTATGACCCTAGGTATTTGACCCTAGAATTACTTAATACGATGCATTCTGAGAGTATGTGCATTGAGTATTAAGGTTTCATTCTCTACCTCCCAGAATATGCAGTTTGCTTCATCTACCAACCCTAGTTTCTTCATCTGTCCTCTTAATCGGCAGTACCCGGTTAGTATTCCTGTTATAATCCGGAGGTTCTTCTTACTAAGGTTAAGACAGCTGGTTATAGTTTTCCAGGAGCGTCTTCGATTGTCTTAGTCCTTCTAGATCATTCCAGTACTTGGATTTTTCGCAATCCATTGTACTACTGCTGATTCCACAGGATAGTTCTGGTCCCAGGTATGGGTTTTCAGCTCCTTCTTTTGCCAGCTTGTCTGCTGTTTCGATAGTTTTTTACTACCTTTTTATATTCTTTCCTTGTTCTCTTTTTGTCTTCTTGTCTATCCGGGTCAATTGTGTAATCGATTTGAACACACTTCCTGACTAAGTACAGATCTAAAACTTTCAGGGTTGCTTAGAACTCGATGACAATGCATAATTTAAGTATTTTTAGATAGTTGTATTTACTTTTGTCATTAGATGGCACTGCTATAAACTAAGCAAAAGTTTTGTGCTCAAATTTAAAATTCTATTAATACTTTTTGAAGTTTAAACCATTTTCTTTATACAAAATGTCATATAAACGGAATTTATTTTTTTCTAACCGATGAAAGATCTCTTCTGCAAAAAAACTTATTAACAAACCAGTCTCTGAACGTCGGCTCTTATGCATTTTAACTGTCGAAAATTTCAGGATGTGGTCACTCATGGCAGTACGTATTTCTTGTAATAAAAGAAAAATATGAAAATATTGTTTTTTAAGAAATCTAAAATAATGACAAATGTGTATTAAAATCTCTTATCACACACTAAAATAATTAATTGCATGGTAATTTTCTCCTGTTAAGAAAAGGGACTATTCGTGAGCCCTTTTTAGTATATTCTCTATTACCTAGAGGATTAAAATGATCTATAAGGGAGCGATAAAGATGAGGATCATAAAACAAAGGACAGTTTGGTGATCCTGGGGGTCAGTTTTATGAACTTTGGATAAATATGGGATCTCTTTACCAAGCCATATCTATTCTGTAGGGATAGAGATTATTCCTATAGAGCTTTTACAGTTCATTTTGTTCACAAAGTAATCTAGTATTTTGTTTGATAATGTCTAATTTTCAATACAAAATTAAAAGAAAGTAAAAGTAATTAAAACGTATATTTTAATATTCAAATGTTTGTACGTAACAAAATACACACCAATATTTGTTATGTGAACCAATTTTTAGTCTTAATTTTGAGGTTTTTCGGTACCATATTGGCGCAGATCTTTCACATTGGAAAAAGTATTGTCAAAATTTGGTGAACAATAATTATGATCAATTTTAATTTAATCTTTTAACATTTCTAATTCTTAACGACAGTCTGTTGTTACAAAAGTGTTCATAAATTCTATGTTAACAAAATTTAAGGCATCATTGAATGAGGTTTATCTTAAACTTTCTCTCCCTAATTTTTACCAGTGGAAAACTTGAAATCGGGATAAAGGATGTTCGTTTAACGCCTGTTTTAACTTTGTAAGCGTAACACTTGCAAGCTTAACAAAATATTTAATGGCACAACGTTGCCTAAATTTCGCTGTTGCGTGTGACGCACAACCAAAACAACTTTACTAATAACAGTCACAAAAATTACGTAGGAAGGAGTTGAGACTCTCAAGTTTTATAAAGCTCTATCTTGCTAGCAATGCAAAGTCTAAACTAAACAAACAGGATAAACATATAAATAATTTTAAATAAACATCTTCTATCTGTACTTTGTTGAAATGATCTAACCGAGATACTTGACCACTTTGAAACAGAAGCATTTGTCTTCAAAGACATTCCTCCTTTTATAACATCTTTTTGCATCTGACTCTTTATATTGATATTTATTTCTACTCGAGTGTCTAGTAATGCCTCGACAAACAAAAGAATCTTAGGACTGGAGCTACAAAATTTTGAGTTGAACTTTGAATGAAAAGATTCACAACAATTAGTGGTTTGTACAACACAGCAAGAAAAGTTAGCCCAAACAACAGGTAAAAATTGTTAATCAAAATTTTTTCACTCTCTGATCGTTCGGCTGAATTGACATTAAATTGTCAGTGAAACATCTACTTCTATAGTATCTAGGAAAGCAAGGCCAAAGATTTTTTTTTAAATTACCAATCTCAGAATCACTATTTTTATATTTCACACTCAAACCAATTTTTTTATTTTTTCTCCACTAAGATTGACCTAAATGGAAACGACACCCTTTAATGGCAACTTCCAGAAATACTCTTTTAATTGCTGCGGGCTGCGGGTATTGCAATTTCGAAATCAACAGAAATAATTTTGGGTGAAAATTAGAAATTAAGTTTATTATTATACATTCTGATTGTAAAAGCCAGAAAGCGTTAGAATAAACATTAGAAGATTTCCCCGGAAGCAACAATTTGGTAAACAAACAACTTTTACTTTTATTGACCATCGGTAATTGATCCCTATCAAGCTGGCAGTGAAAAGTTGGCAGAAACCATCGAAATATAAGTGGGAATTTGTAGCTAATCTAATCTAATCTAATCTAAATAACCTGGCATGGTCTCTCTGCGGAGCCCCCTTTTTGTACACTGCTTCCTGTGGGAATATTGTGACCAGGTTCAGCACCAAGAGTCCTACATGCACCCGTGCTTGCAGGACTCTAGTTTGTTCAGCTGCAAATCAGCATCCCGCTGATCCCCAGGAAGGCTAGAATCCAGGTATCCTAAATTCCTTAAGTTACTGTTGCCACAGGGCTGTTCCCTTTATAAGAGATTTGAGTCCTGTGACTAGCTCCTCAACGTGGTGATAGGATTCAGGATTCGTGTCGCCGAAGATGAGGAACCGTTTATAGTCCAAGGCCCCACACTCGAATAGAATGTGAGTTGCCGTCTCATCGTCCATTTCACACAGTCGGCACAAGGTGGGTTCCTGTGTCAGAATCCCCATCCTCCGAAGGTGTAGTCTGAATGGTCCATGCCCGGTGAGCAGGCCCACTAGTACTCTGATCTGACTCCTGCCAAGATCCAGTATGTCAGACGTGAGTTTTTTGGAGTATCCTTTGAGCATCAGCTTCAAATGCTTCAGCCCTTCAGTGTTACTCCAGTGTTTGGTCGACTCATCCCAGACCCAGTTCCTGACTTTGGTCCTTACCCAGGCTCTAGGCAGTCCCAATACAGGTTCTGGACCAGTAAATCGTGTATCCGCTCCCTTCTTGGTCAGAAGATCCGCGGTTTCATTTCCTTCAAAACCTTTATGCCCTGGTATCCACTCCAAGAGGACACTGTTATGTCTAGCCAGTTCATTGAGGTTTTGTATGCACTCCCAGATCAGCTTGGAGTTAACCCGGAATTGTTTTAAGGCCAGCAGTGCAGCCTGGCTGTCTGAGAAGAAAGTTATCCTCTCCCCTCTCCCCTTAGTAAGGCGTATACCTCAGCCTGGTACACGGTTGACTCCGCTCCCAAGCTGAAGTGCTGCCTAAGGTTGCGTGGACCACAGACCCCTGCACCGGTTCCTTCTGACGTGCGAGATCCGTCAGTAAAATACTTGATCCCTGCGTCGTCAAATATTCTTTGAGAGCCGTCCACAGTCCACTCAGCTCTGTCTCTCAGCCGGACTTGGTATCGACTCTCAAAGTTGTAACAGGGGATCATCTGGTCAGTCGGCAAGCCTGTCAACAGGACCTGACAATCTCCAGTGAACAGTGTGCGATGACGATGCAAACCATTAACAAATTTGTAGCTAAATAGTTGCTAATTAGTTGCTAAAATCACGATTTTGTAGCTCTATTCAGTTCCACAAAAAACAAATTACTGCTATCTTTACAACAAGCTAGCAGTAAAATGACAGGACTGGCTCATAAAAAATGGACTAATGCGTGTGAATTTGTTGCTAATTTGTTGCTTAAAATCAGTACAGGAAAAAATTCGAAAAACCCTAGAGTCAGCTAGAAATTGTTAATAATAACTACCAACCAGTGTCCCTGCTATCGTGATATACAGTTTGTATTGACACATTGATGTTATGGATTTTGTTGCTGGTCGCAGATGTCATCAGCGAGCGCAGCGAGCCAGCAACAAAATAAATTTCAAAATCGGCCCAATCGGGTGACCGGTAACTAACTCCTAGTGTCGATGCTGTCGTGACACGCAGTTATTATTGAAAGAACTCTGTCATGGATTTTGTTGCTGGTTGTAAAAAGTATCAGCAGTGACCAGAGAGCCAGCAACAAAAAAAAAATAAAAATCGGCCCGCCCAGGTGACCATTAACTGACTCCTATTGTCCATGCTATCGTGACACGCAGTTCTTATTGACAAAACTCTGTCATGAATTTTGTTGCTGGTCGCAGATGTCATCAGTAGAGCCCAGAGAGCCAGCAACATAATAAAAATTAAAAATTGGCCCGCCCAGTTGACCATGAACTGTCCATGAACAGTCCTGTCATTTTACTGCTAGCTTGTTGTAAAGATAGCAGTAATTTGTTTTTTGTGGAACTGCATGGAGCTACAAAATCGTGATTTTAGCAACTAATTAGCAACTATTTAGCTACAAATTTCCACTCATATTTCGATGGTTTCTGCCGACTTTTCACTGCCAGCTTGTTAGGGCTCTAATTGATTTTATAAATACACAAGGGTAGGGTTTAATACTTTAATCCACTGGAAGGAAATCGAGAGCTACCTGGACTCAAAATTAGGGTTTGGAAGAAATTTGTGATCAGTCAGGATATACAAGATAAGTTAAATAATAGAATTCTCTCTTTTTTACTAACAACATTTTATTTTTAAATTTATAGATACTTGATATGTAGGTATACCGCAACTACATTACAAACTCATATAATTCACGCATAAATACAATCCAATGGAAAATACAGCAAATTCCTCTCAAGTTTTCAACACGATCAATATCAGATAAAACTTTATATATTGTCCACTTTTATTCGAAAAGTCCAGCTGAATATTTTTGAAATATTCACCGGAAGATAGAGAGTAACTTTCAGAAGTATTCGTATTTCGCTCATGTAATATCGACTGAAAAACATAAAGTTGAAAGAGAACCGAATTTGAGAAACTCTACTTGAACATTAGAGAGAGCTGCAGAATGTATAAAACGGAAATTTTTACACCCAGTACGTGATAAAGCGTATTTAAACGGACCAGAAATCGATATCTGAATTTTGAATGTTCCATAATGAAGCTATCTGGGGAAGTTCTGCAACTATATTTAAAGTATTTATAAATCTTTAGAATTCCAGAAATTTTCCGATAAATAAACCAGTTTTCATAAAATTTGACCTAATATAAAATAGAAATTTATTGTTATTTATTTGACTTATACCTAATACTAAGGCGCTAGTGTACGCAGTTAGTCATAATTTGGAGTTTGTAATTTGCAGCAACCTCAAACATTGTTTTCACATTAAAGGAGGGTCTAGTTTTGAAATTGATTTGTTTTATTTAGCTCACTTTATTTCACTTCGTCGGATTGTGTAAGAGTTGATAGTGCCTATTAAATCTAAGGGTTTCCGGCTTGTACTGTCGAGGTCGGTGGCGCGACTCACTTGTGTATCATCCCTCTACGGCTGAGCTCGGGCATAATTTGCCAGTAGAGTGACCACTAACAACCCTCGCGCAATTCATTTATTGTTGAAATTGGATTTTCCTTAATTACTATTTTATTCTTAAAAGAACCGTGGCAAATTTTTGGCAGTGCAGTATTTACAAAATTTATCAAAAAACCAAGAAGTAACCCTACGGAATAGACCGAGTATACATCAGAATAGAACAAGCTAGACTGGCGATCAGACGATTACATTCAATGATTTGGAACAGAAATATTAATTTAAAAACTAAAATGATATTCAACTCCGTTGTCCTATGGCTTAGAGATGTGGGTAATAAACAAAAAGAACAAAGAAAAAACTCTAGCAACAGAAATGGAGTACTGAAGGAGTTGTTGTGGTCTTACAAGAATCGATAGAGTAACGAACGAGGAGATTAGCAGAAGAATGACATCATGAGATACATTAAAGAAAAGTGGATTTTGTAGCAATGGCATATCAGAAGATAGGAAAGCAAGTTAATAAATAAGATAACAGAATGGTGTCCGATAGGTAAAAAAAGAGAGGAAGACCACGTAGATACTGGAGGGATGAATTGGATGAGTCTATGCAAAGGAGAGGACTTGATGACAATGACTGGGAAAATAGGTTGTAATGAAGATCATGGTTAAAGAATAGGAGGCAGCATTAGTAATGATTGAATTTATGGTTGTTATTTTTTAAACACATTGAAGTTGTTGTGTTTCTATAGATTGCTAAATAATTATTAACCATTTTGGTTACTCATTTTGCTACGAAAAATATGCACAGTTGCAAATCTTTTTGCTTTTATTGTTCGCTGTTAAATAGATACAATTCACCTTATTTTCCAATTTCAGAGGTAGCTAAAGTAAATAATATATTTAGGAGAATTATCCAAAGGGAATTCCCCTCAGTAATTTATCATAGTTAACATAAATTGCTAAACTAACTTCCGTAACTAAGGAAATGATATAACCATATAATTTATGTTACTGGGAAAACTTTCTCTTTCTTTGTGTTGTATATTTCTTAAACTATTCAACAAATTTTACATTTATTATAGATACACTACGTTTCCAGAGAAAATTGCTACGCATATTTAGTTTTCATATCTCTATTAATACTTCTATTTATTTAATACTAGCAGCCCGCCCCCGGCTTTGCACGGGGATTAAACAAAAATAACAAAAGCCATTAAATTTATTGGGTCAACGCTTTCCTGTAAACAATATTACATGTTGTTTTATTTTCTGGCAGTAAAATAAACTGATTTTCAGGTGCTCCGACCCGCCTTAGGCGGTTGGCCATGAGGAAAACCGATCCCTACTATTTGGAAGGTTTGACCTTGAGACTTCTGGATCTGGAAATTTGGGAGGGGCGAGCTAGTGCTCAGCCAGCACTGAGGCCACATATGACCCATTGTGCATCCTCCCGTATGTAGGCATATCGTCACCTCAGGATGTCACCATTAATTTAAAATAGGTGATAAGGTTCCCGAGGGGGATCTCCCTGACATCGGCTGATGTAAGCCAATACTCGCCCAACACGGATCTTCTGATTTCAGAAAAAGCAGAGCAGTCATACATAATGTGTTCTACTGTTTCCTCTTCTTGTTCGCAGCCTCTGCATAGCGGCGATTCTGTTAGTTTCATCCTAAAGAGATGTTCTCGCAATTGGCAGTGACCTGTCAGGATTCCCACAGCTGTTCGGAGATTTTGTCTGGTCAATGCCTTAAATTTTTTTGCTGTTTCCTCGCCAGGGTGAGGTAATAACTTTCTGGCCAGTCTACAGTTCGTAGTTTCATCCCAGCACTGTAAAATTTTTTGGTGAGAGTGCTGTTTAATAAGGTCCACGACTGCGGACAATGTTAGCTTGGTAGATGGGCGAGGGCTAACATATTTGTAGACCTTAAGACTTATTATTGGTAAAAGCGAAAGATGTTTTGATAGGAAATTAAAGCGGTTTAAATGGATTTGGTAGATCAGTTGGGATCATCGGTATCCTCAGTGTATCAACTAGTTGACCAGCGAGTGGTTCAGTTATATTGGTTGCTACAACTTAATTGTCCTTTAATTCCTTTATAAGTAGCCTCGTCCCATTGCACATGCTAAATTTGTGATATCTGTCGTGATTATGAAATAAGTTATTTTGATAAGGAATAATACCAAGATAAAAACTTTTAAAAAATTAAAAATTAGTTATTGTGACGTAACTATTACAGTTAGACATATGCTGTCGTGGCATTTTTTGTAGATATTTATATATTCTTCAAAATCGTAGTACATTATTTTATTCTATAATCAATAGTATTCTCAGCGCACGCGATGTAAGGATTTTAAGGTCATTTTTGGTTACATTAATGGCATTTTAGTAAGGATCCCTATTTTTTTTTAAATGAAACATAGCCTATGTCACTCGGGAATAGTGTAGCTTACCAACGGTGAAAGAATTTTTGAAATCGGTGCAGTAGTTTCGAAGCCTATTCATTTCAAACAAACAAACAAAAAATCAAACCTTTCCTCTTTATAATATTAGTATAGACATATATTTTTGTTTCTACAAAATGAGAATGAAATAACTTTACTAGTTTTTAAAATAATCTAAAATAATATGACTCTATCATAAAGTGGCGCAGTTAGTATCTCGTATATTAAATAGAGCAATTCCTACTAAATTAGGTAGGTACTATGACGCCACCGTAAGGAGGCGCAGTTGGTATCTAATATATTTAAAACTAACGAGAAATTATGATGAAAATCTCAAACTGAAAATATAACGAGAAAATTTATAAAATTTTTAAACATGCATTAGTGTTAGGTGGTACGAAGTCTGCCGGGTCAGCCCTATATTAAAATTACTGAAATTTTTTTATATATTTTTTTTAATTTTTAAAGACGTTGCTATTTTTAAATTTCCAAGAAATATTTTAAACAAGTAAAAGAAAATTCTTGTAAGAAGTTTATATTTTGTCGCGCTCCCTTTTCTCACAAGGGAATAATTTTAAATGTTTTATTTTATTTATCTTCCAACGGTGCGTAAGTTACTTCTTTTTTTCGTTAAAGCGTTAAATAATATATTGAAGTCTTTAAACGAATCTATAAATAAATTATATTTACCATACTACCCTTAAGGAACCTTCAATTTGTTTTAATGTACCATATCCTGTACTCCAGGGAAATAGGGATATATAACCCACCTACTTTAAACTTCTGACACATAGTAATGTAACTTTTCCCTCGTTTTCCGCCATAGCCAGAAAATGTTGTGAGAAGTAGGTATTTATTATATTGACAGAAAATTCATGTTTTGTAAACTGAGATCTGCGAGAGATGAATAGACAATCAGTTTAAAGATAGTTTTCAAACCTACCAAAAAAACTTACTTTTAATAAAACAAAATATCGTATTGTTAACGCTAGTTTTAAAATAATAAAATAAGTAAATTGCAGGAAAGTAATGTCATAGCTAATAAAGAAAAAAATGCATCTGTAATTAACTTATAATTAACATACATTCCGTTCATCCCAATCTTAAATTAGATATTGCAGTACACAGTCGGAATCCTCTTGAGATAAGGATTAGTGTCAATATATACACAGACTTGCCTGATGAAGGTTGTAACTGAATGCAGCATTTCATGCGGAGTATTCAATAACCCTGTGAGTATTGAATAGACTTAACGAGTAACCGAAGAAAAACCGTTACGGGGATTAGCATGTGTATGTAGTAAATCAATAAACTAATAATCTTTAAGATTATAGAAATTTTGTTTATAATAAGCGACTTTTAGTTATATCTCTTCAAATTACAAGTGAGTACATTTCTATTGCCTTAATTCACTAAAATACGCTTTCTTGAAATAAAGAAAACTGGGACTGTATCAATTAAGTTTATAGATTGTTTCCTAAGTGTCTTAAAGAAAAAAAAAAAAAAAAAAGAAAAATGGTGCAACGAATGTTAACCGGTAGGTAGTTTAGCCTCTTGGGTTGTCTTAGCCCTTCTAGATCCTTCCAGTATTTGGATTTTTCTGTATCCACTTCTTTCCTTAGTTTTGCGAAAAATGTATACCTGATAAATTTACAAAGATGGTTCTGGTCTCAAATATGGGGTATCAGCTCCTTTTTTGCCAGCTTATCTGTTGTTTCATTCCCTTCTAGTTCTATGTGTCCTGGAACCCATAGATGGTAACAGTGTTATTTTTTCCTAGTTTTCCTAGGCATTCCCATACCATAAATGTGTGAATTCAGTGCTTTGATGGCTGCTTGACTATCTGAAATAATTACAATCTTTTGCCATTCCTTTTAATATAAAATTGTACACATCCTTTAATGGCACGGTTTTCCTCTTGAAAAATGGTTTGGGTATGCACTCATCCTTTCTAAGTATTTGGCTCTTGGTTCAAAAACCCTTGCTCCAGTTCCTTCATCTGTCTTGGAGGCGTCCGAATACCATTTTATGGCATTTTGGTTTTGTCCCAATATAGTATCTTTGTCCCATTCAGATTTATTCCTAGTTTTGTGGTGAATTTTCTTACAAAAATAAATTTGTTTGGAATGCCATCTTGGTCCATTTTCCAAGTTTGATTAAATTGAAGTAACCAAAGTTTTTCCTTGATTTTTCTTCTCTGATCAAACATTATATTAAAACTGTTTTCTCCTCACACTTTTTACTTGAATGTGTTGTGGCGTTAGATGTAGGATTACTCGATTACAGCAGTGGGACATGTTTCCAGTGCTTCAGTCATGCATGCACGGGCTAGTCTGTAAACCTTCGAGAGGTTTGTCTTCCTAGTATTCAGATTAGCTCTTGTGCCGCAAGCTACTGTCCCATAAGTGATTGTTGGTCTCATTATTGCCGTGTACATCCATTGCAATTTCCTTGGGTTACAACCTCAATTTTTTCCTGCATGTTTGTGCACACAAGGGTTTTTGTATCTATTTTTTCGTTTTGGTGTTTGTTTCCTGGTTGACAGTCTGCGAACTCAGTAGTTCGCAGAATGTCAACCAGGAAGCAACTTCTGAAGATGCCAACCGGTCGTGTTGGCGAAACGTCAAGTCAGCAAGACAATCGACGCCGGCCTAACAGCCCAAAAACCATTGATACAATCTTGACACCATTTTTAATTCGAAGTTTTAAGTGAAAAAGTGTTATGATTAAAACATTAAAAAGCTGCATGTGATAACCAGTTGCTCATAAAAACTGCATTTGATTATATATTTATGTAAAAAGTTGCCTTTTACATTTGAAACGACCTCGAAATATGATTGAAAACGCTTTTTATGTTTATTTTAGTCGTTTATATTTTTATAATGATATTTTCATAATATAACAATATGATTGAAAAATAATTTTTCGTACATTATTTGAAAAATGTTGCTTTGAATTCGTTTAAAGCCAAGACAGATTTTCATTTCTAAAAATGATTCAGAGAGAAGAAAGATATAATGAGGAAGGAGAACTGAATATTGTTGTGGTTGGTTTTGAGGACACTTTTATAGGACTTAACGTTGTCTTCAGGAACATAACGATGACATTTATATTTACAGAACAGAGTTGTAGGGAACAAGCAAAAAATGTTAAACCAAAATGTCCCTATAAACATTTACAGTACTTCAAATAATCAAATAATTTATTAATGAGGATTTTAGCTGCTTAACTTAATGATTCAAAGTCTCATAGTTCAAACTGCATGCAAACCAAACTGGCCTTCCTAAAGAAGATTAAAGACGAGTTACGAGTTCAGTAGAAACTCGAAATCACAAACTTTTTTTTATTATTGGTATCGTTTTCTCTACAAACCTGGGACAAAGCGAAAGATAAAATGTTTAGAAAGATTTTTATCTTGTTTCGCCAAAGAAGTATCACTTCTTACGTGTGTACATAAGTACACACAGACGTTTTTTTTGTCTGAGAAATATTTTTTTGATTTGAGAACTTAAAATAATAAATTCACAAACTGTTAAAAATTGAAGATCAAAGTATTTATTAGGTATATCAATATGATAATTAATCATTAATGAGGATCTTAGCTGTTCCACTAAATGATTCAAAGTCCCATAGTACAAATTGCAACGCAAACCAAACTGGCCTTCCTAAAGAAGATTAAAGACGATTTACGAGTTGAGTAGAAACTCGAAATAGCAAAACCATCGTCATTCCTGTTGGCCATTTTGACTGTTTGTTTGAAAATTTCCCTAATTATCTAGTAATAAATCTTCATAGTGTCGACAACGGCCGTTAGACTTGGGCTATTTGTTTGCAAACTCAGTGTAGACACGTAAATTCCAAGAATAACGACCTACATCTAATTAACTAACATCGTTAAGGTGTATAAATAGTTTAAGCCATAAAATTAGATTCGCCTTTTGCTTCTGTTGGGTTGATGGGGTCCGATGCAATATGGCACGAATTCTCCTTGCTAGATTAAAACGCAAAATTTACTAGTTAATTCTACTTTCTTGATTATACTCGAGTCCTTTATGAACCATCTTAACTACAGACCCTTTTGCCCGAACTAATCAAACTATATTTATTTTAATTTAAATGCTTTGTTCTGCATATATATGAGGATCATAATTTTAACATTTGTTGCCAACCCTGTGTCAAATTTCAGGAATAGACTTACATAAAACGAATATTTTGACCCAGTATCACAACTATTTAATCCATTAAAGATGCGACAAATAAAAAATAAACTGTAATGTAACCATAGACAAATAAATAATGTAATGTTCCGTGGATCCAATCTTTGCAATCTACTTTGAAACGACGAGAAAGATCTTACAGTTTTTTAAGATGTAGTTTAAGTAAATACAATTAGAAACCTTTTTTTTATTCATTTGATAAAACAATAAAACTTATAGAAAAAAATCGAAAAGAAGTCGAACCTGCTGGCCATCCTTGCAACTTCCCGCTAATTGACACGAAGCGTTCGTATGTAAAATTTTTGAGCACTTCGAGATTCTACTGATTCTCAGTCAACAATAAACAGTAAGATCTCAGAAGAAACAGTTATTAACTGCGAGACTGATGAAAAAATGATATGATTAGTGAAAAAATATAAGAGGTAGGCTCTGCTAGAGATTGGAAAAAAGTAAAGTTTTTAGATGGGAGCAACTTTTTGGTGAAAGGACAATTGAGTCGTTTCTGAGAAGAAATGCCAATAAAAAACTTACGCTGGCTGATATTGGTCAAAATGTTAAACATCCTCTGGAGAAGATGTTTTGGGGTTGCTTTTCTTATAAAGATACCGGATCCCTCGTGCCAATCGAAGGCACTATGAATTCTCAAAATTACAAAGACTTGTTGGAAAGGAGATTAGAAGGAGAGCTGAGAAAAGTGGATGCCAATGATCAACCAATTTTTCAACAAGATTTGTCTCCTTACCAAATCTCCAACAAAATGAGGAAATATTTTAATGGCTTGAATGGCCAGGAAACTCACCGGATCTCAATCCAATTAAGTTCTGTGGGCGATTGTGAAAGCTAGACTGCGCAAAATGAATTGCACAACAAAAGAAAAACTGATGGAGGCTGTAATGCAGATATGGTTTCGGGATCCTCAAATCACAGAAATCTGTAAAAAGCTTGTTGATAAGATGCCAAAACGTCTTCAAGAAATCATTAAAGCAAAGGGAGGCTATATTCCATACTAAAACAATTTTTATTGTATTGGTTATTCTATTTTGTTCGTCTATAAGAAATAATTGTTGATTTTCTAAATTTTGCACCTGTGTTCATATTAATTCGCACAATACTGTAAATACATAGGTACACACACACACACACACACACACACACACACACACACACACACACACACACACACACACACACACACACACACACACACACACACACACACACACACACACACACACACACACACACACACACACACACACACACACACACACGCACACACACACACACACACACACACACACACACACACACACACACACACACACACACACACACACACACACACACACACACACACACACACACACACACACACACACACACACACACACACACACAGACACACACACACACACACACACACACACACACACACACACACACACACACACACACACACACACACACACACACACACACACACACACACACACACACACACACACACACACACACACACACACACACACACACACACACACACACACACACACACACACACACACACACACACACACACACACACACACACACACACCACACACACACACACACACACACACACACACACACACACACACACACACACACACACACACACACACACACACACACACACACACACACACACACACACACACACACACACACACACACACACACACACACACACACACACACACACACACACACACACACACACACACACACACACACACACACACACACACACACACACACACACACACACACACACACACACACACACACACACACACACACACACATATACATATATACAGATATACGGACATCATCGCGGGCATAGTCAGGATGCCTTCCTAGGATATGAAAACGTGAAAATTTGGTAAAAACTCGATTTTCGAAAATCGATTTTTTGAATATTTTGAATTTTTAACGCGGGAAGTTAAAAACCTAATACAGCTCTGAAAAATATTTTTCTCTGTATATAAAAAGCTCAGAATTGATTACCGTGGGTCCTGTAGTGCAAATATTGTGCCAGTTTTTGCGATATAGCTAACGAAGGATATCCGAAATAAAGTTTTGTGGAACATTTGTTCGAGTAAGTATTTCGAAGCAGTGAGGCGCAAAAGCATTAACTATAAGAGAGAAACTCACCCCTAAAGACTTAACGGATAACAAGGTGGAAAGTTTTATATAAAATTGTTCGCATTTATATAGCAAAAAACTTTACTATAGGCATAAAAACCACCCTCAAACTATTCGTTGATTGCAAGGGATAACGGGTTCTACCGGTGAAAGTTGTATACTAAAGTTGAGTCAATTAATTAGACTTATGTCGAAAGACAGTAGAGAATAAGACGTTTCAGCTTATTTTTTAACCGACTTCAAAAAAGGAGAAGGTTATCAATTCGACCATATTTTTTTTTAATTTTTTTTTTATGGATGTTACCGAATATCTCCGGTATTTATAACCCGATTTTAAAAATTCTTTTTGCATTCAAAAGGATAGAGTGTCCCATTGGTCCCATAGAAATTTGGTTAAGGTCTGGTCATTAATGTGAAAGATATTCCAGGAAATAAAGAGAAGGGTCTCAGTTTGACCATATTTTTTTTATATATGTTACCGAGTATATCCGGTATTTATAATCCGATTTGAAAAAATCTTTTTGTATTCAAAAGAGTAGAGTGTCCGTATGATCTCATAGAAATTTGATTAGGGTCTGGTAACCAATGTAGAAGATATTTCAAGAAATACCACAAAAATCAGCAGTTCAGCGAATATCTCCAGTATTATAATCCGATTTAAAGTTCTTTTTGCATTCAAAAAAATAGAGTGTCCCATTGGTCCCATAGAAATTTGGTTAAGGTCTGGTCATCAATGTGAAAGATATTCCAGGAAATAAGGAGAAGCGTCTCAGTTTGACCTTATTCTTTTTATATATGTTACCGAATATCTCCGGTATTTATAATCCGATTTGAAAAAATCTTTTTGTATTCAAAAGAGTAGAGTGTCCGTGTGGTCCCATAGAAATTTGATTATGGTCTTGTCACCAATGTGGAAGATATTTCAAGAAATACCACAAATATCAACAAAATAAGCTCTACAGTTCAGTTAATTTGTTAATAATGATGTATAACATAAAAACATAATAATTAGCCCATTACTGTCCCACTCTAAAGCCAAAGAGCTCTTCTCACAAGGAGAAGGAATGAGCATTTAATCAATTCTCTTGCTTACTACGAGTTGGTGATTTCAGACAATTTATTCCACGTTTCATCACGATGTTTTCCTTTACCGTGCGTGCTTCGTGTTTTAAGGTGTTAGACAATTTACTTATATCTCCAAAAACTCACATTGGTACATCGGGATTGTTGGGGATTAAACTCAGTACCTACCTCTTGCACGGTTATTGAAAGTCTTTGAAAATAGTACATCATGAATCAAGTAGCAACTAAAAATGATAAAATAAAAACTTTTTTAAAAATATTAAACCGCCTTCAAAAAATTTGCTCTAAAAAGCCAGAAATAAAATCTTTATTTTTTAATAAAATTGGAACCAACTAGGCATCTGATTTCGATTTCCTTGAAGTCGGCTCCAATGGCAAATTACCCTCTATTTTAATATTTGCTATTAATCTAGATTTCGAATGTTAGTTACAAAGATATAAACCATTGGAGCCGACTTCAAGGAAATCGAAATCAGATGCCTAGTTGGTTCCAATTTTATTAAGAAATAAAGATTTTATTTCTGGCTTTTTAGAGCAAATTTTTTGAAGGCGGTTTAATTTTTTTAAAAAAGTTTTTTTTACTATAAAGTTTTCCGTTTACACTAAGTTAATATTTAAATACACTTTTCGCTACAGAAGGCTAAGAATTATTACACATAAACAGATATTCATCATCGACAACGTATACGTTTCCACTGCTGGACATAGATCTCCTTCAGGTCCTTCCCTCTATCTCTGTTTTGTGCGGTTTGTATCTAGTTTTCACCAACTTGCTTTAGATTATCGGTCTATCTGGTTGGTGAGTGGCCTCTGCTCTGGTGTGCTTCTTGTCTTGGTCTCCACTTGACAATACGTCTTGTCCATCGGTTGTCTGATAATCTGGCAATGTGTCCTGCCCAATTTCATTTCAGCCTCATGATTCTTTTAAGCGTCTGTGGTTTCTGTTCTGCGACGTATTTTTTCAATTGGGATTCGGAGATACCCAATATCCGAAGCTCCATGGCTCTCTTAGTCACGCAAATCTTGTTTACTGACTTTTTTGTGAGGGTTAATGTTTTGGCTCTATAAGCAACAACGGGCAACACAAACTGGTTAAAGACTTTCCTTTTAAGGCACAAGGGTAGATCCAAATTACAGACATAATTAAGTTTACCAAACGCTGTCCAATTTTATCTATCCTATGTGACGGAAAGCTTACCTGTCTGGTTATCTCTACCTAACCAGATTTCATATATCCTAAGTATTTATACCATGTGGTCTGTTGTATGTCCATTTCAGAAACAGATATTATGCGATCAATAAGCTAATGTACTTTGTGTTTTTTGTCCATGTTTCATTATTAAATCAAAACTGTGTAACAGTACGGAATATATAATTAAAGAACATTAAAATGTTGAGCTAAGCAATAACAATAAATAATTAATAACACGGATGTCAAATAGGTAAGCCAATACTTTGAAAACTTTTCGTATAAACATTTTTTTTTTCGAAAATGAAACTTAAATCGCTTCATTGTCTCTGTAAGGATCTTCTTGGTAAATTTTGCGCTTGTGAATAGCATTCCGAATGTCTTTCTTTACCATCCAACAGAATATTCAATCACTGTGATGCTCTATATTCCCTAATAGCTTCTTTCTATCTCTTTAATGTCATGGTTAAAACGGTTATCTAGTTCTTTACTTACAGATTCTATACTCTCAGGAAAATCGTCAAGCTGGGATTGCAAGAACTGCATTTTTGAACTACTTATTAGTAAACCGTTGAACTGAAATGCTCTTAGCATTTGTTTAAAGATTTATTTTTATAGTCTGGATAATAATTATTTTCTAAATTTTTTTCTAGGACATCTTGATATGCGTTTTTGAAGATCCGTATAGTAATGATAAACTCTTGATCAGCTATAAGTCTTCTAATCTCTGGTGCAACAAACTTTATTAAAAAAATATACTTTTGCGAAGCCATAATGATAATTAAAAGAAGCACGATTTAGTTTTAATTGTGTGCTAACACGAATATTGTATAAGGTAAGAACTAGTCATGAAGCCCCCTTTATTTTGATGGAACCACTCAAAATTTTCATTTTATCACTTTTTTGTCACTAGTTTTACATTTTTATTCAGTTAGTAGACCGGAACCATGGACTTTCAGTGTACTTTCTAAAATTCTAAAAATCTATAAGAGATATACCTCTAAACTAAAATTCGTTAACCATAACAATATAGTGATTTTTGTTATAACATCTTAATTTTTACCAACAGCAAAGTAAAAAGATATTTGATGTAAATTTGGTTTTCATATTATTAAAATTTTAATACTCTGTCATCTCAAATGTTTACTATGTTTATAATGAGAAAAGTTTTGATGTTATTTAAATTGGAAACAAAAGAGTAAACAGCTTATTAACCCCATATAAAATTCTAGAATAGTTAATGACGCAAAAAAGCCGTATATCACTTAATTCACAACTGGCTATGACAAGCGGATTTGCAAAGTTCTTGCATGTAACTGGAAAATTAGGATATACGCAACACTTAACGTTAAATCCAAACAACGTGCAATTTTTCATGAAAGAACAAACCCCAAAAATTCGAGGCAATAAATAAAATTAAAACGCTTAAAACCAGAAAGAGCGAAATTACAAAAAGTAGAACAAAATGTTATTTTGGTTGAATTAACGAGCTTGTTTAATTGAAATGCTTTTTGTTTTTCATAATTTCGGTAGAAATTTTAGTATTTAGGTAAATATAGATATATTGAAATATTTTTTATTATTGATTGTACGTCTGTTTTTTTAATTGAATATTGTTTGTTTTAATTAAAGTTCGACAAACCACAATATACATTTTTACATTAAATTTATTATTTGATTTATATGTGTGAGGTAATATATATATGAAAAATAAAAATGCTACTGACTTGATTCAAAAGTAGTGACCTTAGGTTCTATGTCCACCAGCATCTAACAGGTGGATTTGGATTTCGATATTTTTAACTTTTACATTTAACATTCAATTAATTTTGGTCGAATGCAACAAGATCAACAAACGAAGAAGTGTACCAAATATGTAACGCAGACTTAAATGAGTTGGCCAGAAGGTAGACAAGTCAAGAATATTGGTTTGGAAAGCACCCAAGGGCAAAAAAGAGAAAGGGACCAAGAAGGAAATGGAGAGGAGCAGTAACGGAAGATGTCAGAAAGTTGGGAATCAGCGATTGGAAGCTGATAGCTAAGATGAGATAACGATGGTAATTATTTATCCAGCAATGGGTCTAAAAGGCTTAGAAACGCTATATATACATACACCCTCTAACGTGCAGCATACCAGGAATCTAGAATGAGTACACCAATAAGAATGCAGTATGACTGGATTTGAAAGAATAAAAAAAACAATAAATAGTTTGGAATTTACTCTTTCATAGCAAAGCAGTAAAATATTTAAGTTTTTAAAGTGAGTATTCAAGTATATTTAATATATTCTCTAACAAGCAGTAACAGTAACAATTCTGTATAACTGTATTTCAAGGAAGAAAAAGAACGATAAAAAATGCTTTCTAGAATATTTGGCGGAAAAGTAGTAAAAGGAGAATAAAGGAAACCAACGAACGAAGAAGTGAACCAACTGCCTTCAAACCCACAAAAATAAAAAATAGTGAGAAAACGAAGGCTAGAATGGTTAAGTCATCTAGAAAGAATGTGGGAAGGCAGATAAGGCAAGAATATTGGTTAGGGAACATCTAAGGACAAAGAAAGAAGGAAATAAGAATGTCAGAGAGTTGGGAATCAGAGATTAGAAGCTGATAGCTAAGATTAGAAAACGATGGTAATTATCCATCCAGTAATGGGCCTAAAAAGCTTGGTAAAGCTATACGTCATAAACTCTTTAACGTGCAGGGTACCAGGAATCTAGAAGTACACCAGAATTAAAATATAATAAAAAAAGCCAATAAAAAGTATAATATTATTATCTTTCATCTTTACCAGTCAATATTTGATCTGTAATACACAAAAATTGGTTTGCATTAATTTATGGTAGCCAGTTATGTCAAAATAGTAAATAAAGCTCCATTAGGTTCTACCCAGGGATCCAATGCTGTAGAAACTTAAAACTTATATTTTATTCAGTAAGTAAACCAGAGTCATAGTTTTTTAGTTGCATTCCAATTCTTTTAGATAAAATCAGCGAGTTGGAACTGATAAATAATATATTTTTGTACCGTGCCCTTAAATAAACATTTTTCAAATAGCTATATGAATAAATAAAAGAGCACACAATGAAACTTTCTGATACAAGAACAAACTTATCAAATACAGCTAACAACAATAAAGGGCGCTTTTGACCGAAACCAATAAGAGTTCGAAATAAATGTTGTTTTATTTGCAAATACAAACATTTACATTTCAAGGATACGTTTCACTGGAGATGTCGTAAGACAATGGAAAATTGAAACCTTTGTAGGCTTCTGATATTACATATTCGTAAAATATTGATAAGAACAATGGAAGTTCATATGTTTGATGTATATGAAAGTACTTATTGATTGAGTCTAAATATGTTTTATAAGCATACATGATTAAAGAACAATAACTGGTAAAAGAGAACTAGACACCTATTGTGTATTTTAAAAAAATCTTCATAGTTTCGATTTATATGAAACAGAAGAACTTTTCTATAACAGTAAAACCATGATACGTTTTTAAAGGACTTTTTGGAAAATATTAAACCAATGTTTAGCAAAAAAGCTCTTTTCAGCTATCGACACAATTTACTATAAATAATAGATCCGAACATTTCTTAACAGCTTTTTTATTATAAATTTAAAGATTTAAAAATAACTAAAACATCGTGCTTGTGTATACAAAATCTTGTTTAGAATAGCGAATAGAATAGATAAAAAGATAAGTAGGTGACATAGATTTAAAGGAGTATGTTAGGTATGAAGAACCTGTTGTAGGACTTATGTCCTTTTCAGGGAGTGGATGGGAGTGTTTGGATGGTGTTAGTATCGGTCGTCGGCCGCGCTCTCACAAACTTCTTCATTTGCAGCAGGCTGGATAGCTTCACCTGTTGTTCTTCTATCTTCTTGCCATCCATGGCGCTTGAACGTACCTAAAAAGTATTATCTTTTGGTGGGAGTGGGAGTGTATGTGAAAGTGTAACCCACGTGGTGGAATTTGGGGTGGAAGAATGGCGCTGTGGCGAAGGGAACCACAGAAACCTTCACCAAGGGCTCATTTTTTTTGTAATATCCAGCCAGTCCTGTGGGCACCATCTCCCTGTAACAAAGGGGGGATTCATCTAGGAGGGTTTCCAGGTCTTCAGGAAGGTCCCTATCTACTGTTTGGAGGAGTCTCAGGTTGGGAAGGGGAATCTTGTTTTTCCGTACTCTGGATCTTCTTCGGAGTCCTCCATTCCAGTGGGTATGAAGGGTCCGCTGGGCTGTGGTGTTTGTTCCCTGAAGAGTCCGAGTGATGTATCGCTGATTCAGTCAGAGACAATATAATATAAAGAGACTTTTTGAAAGATAGGGCAAAAGCGGTACAATGTTTGTTTGTTTACCCCCAGAACTCGGCGCTGCGGTGGTGGCAGATAGGAGAACTATACCACCTAAACTCGATCAGCTGGTGAGGTGAGCGGTGAGCTGAAATTATACTATAATTATGCTATAATGGCGGTTGAAGTGACGTGTAGCGTAAGTATTATTAGTATTTTAGTTTTAATTTAATATTATTTTAAGATAGTTTTAAAATTCGTAAAGTGTATAAAAGTACAGTGTACAGTTTCAATTATGTCATTACCGAATTATTTTAAATATAAATGCGCTGTGCCACATTGTTCAAGTAAATATTTTTACCCAATTCCCGATCCAAATTTTAAGAATATAAAGTTAAATAATCAGTTTGATACACAAACCAATAAGTTATGTGGCAGGTGCTTTGGTAAAAAAATTAAATTTAGATTGTAAAGAATGTAACTCAAATTTGAAAACTAATAGTTTGGAACCTCACCATACTTTTACGTACTTTAAAGAGAATGATAATAAAAGACGTCTGATTTACGTTACGAAAGAAATTGTTAATTTTTTAGCTAGTGTACATAACGCAGTTCACCAAATTTTACCTGTATTTGGCCACATAAAATGTCTGATTAAAAAAATAATCATGTGTTTGTGTGAATTCATTAACTTTGATTGGTTTACTTGCCAAGAACATAAGTCAGACGTTTTTTTGAAACTTTTAAAAATCAGTGTTTCTTTAATAATTAGAAAATATTATAATGATCTTTTTAGATCGAGGGACAATATATAAAATAGATAAAGTACTGCGGTAATGTTTTTAAGTTTTAGGTTCTTGCATGTACACAAAGGATTGGTGTCCTATTTCCAATACCTCATGACACAACACTACGTATTGAAGAACAATGCCAATGTATGGAAACTTCTTAAATATTATTCGTGTATTGCTACTTAATATTATTCTAAATTTTCGACCATATTATATATATTTATTTATTTGATATAACAATAATTGTACTTCTCTGTGATATTAGCGTAATTATTCTGATGTTTAAAACATATTATATGTTTATCTATTTATTATTATTTCCGTAAATCCTACCTGGTTTTGTGATACTAGATAATAAGGTGTACAAATAATATTCATATACTTTTTGTAATAAAAGTTTAAATTATACTTTTTTTGTGATTGTAAATAATAATTTGTAATAAAACTAATTCATTTTTTGTGATAACATTTTAAATTGTACCTACTGTTTTTCTAAGAATAGATAATTTTTTGTAATAATAATATTATCTCATATTTTTGTAATAGTGTTTTAGTGTTTCAAGTGTATATTGGTGTTAAAAGTTGTTTTTATTAAAAATTTGTTTATTATTTAGTTTTTATATTTATTTACCTAAATATTTTAAGATAATATGCACTTTTAAGCCTATGTTTTAATTTTTAATATTTTTACACAACAGTAAAAATATTAAAAATATTTAAAAGTGTATTTCTATATGAAACAGAATTTATACCCTGTCCCGCCAATTTTTTGAATCGATGAGCTTCTTCCCCCAATTGTTGGCGCGCCACCGTCGCTCAAAACATGTGACCAATTTCATATAAGGTATCAGTACATCTCTTTATTATATATTATCTCTGGATTCAGTGTCTGAAAACAAGAAGCGAGAGGCAGTATGTTTGTGTTGTTGTAGACAAGGTGGCTTGAGTAGAGGAAGTGTAGATTTTTCACTTTACGGATGATCGCTTTTTCTGTGGCATGAAAGAGTGTGGAAGTCTCTGAGAGAGTATGTCATCTTGTTTAGAATCCAACTAAACTAAAACTTGTAACAAGCGTTACTTGGAATACACTTTACACCTGTGAGAAGTGTACACATACGATACCTATTATATAGCATGGCTGGCTTAGTATTGGCATATAGTTATTTTTCTACGCCCGTACTATAATAATACACTTATATGCCCATAATCCGTTTCATAATGATATTCATTATAACACTAGTGTTAGGTATAATGGTTTTCATTAAGATACTGAACAATTGACCGCACGATTCAAAACATTGGTATTAATAAATTTGGTAATTTAGGGAAGCAAATAACAACATATTTAAATCTGCCTGATCCGAATTTATATACAGGGCATTGTTTTCAAAGAACATCTGCAACCGTATTAGTTGATGCCGGTGGTGATATTACTACATTAAAACATCATGGTGCCTTGAAATCAAATTCAGTGGCGGAAGACTACATTGAAAATTCGGTTCAAAATAAAATCAGCATTTCCAATACAATATTGAATTCTATTGAGAGTAACAATAATGAAATAAATGTAAATATTCCTTTCACTTCCAGATCAGTGGGACCTGGAATAAACTTTTCAAACTGCACAATAAATAATCTTAATATTTTCAAGAAATCAGATTAATTACAATTATTATTATGTTGAATATAAATATAAATAGAATGTTTATAGTTTTCCTACACCTCAGGTAATACCATTAATTACTTACAAATTTGTAGAATTTTTTTATAGAAATACGTGTAATTACTGTTATTGTGTTCATTACAAATATAAATATAATATTTTTAGTTCTTGATTATTTATATCGGTCGTAGAAAAAATAGCGTATGCAACTCTCAGGTAATGGTTATTATCTCATTAACCATACGAAACTCGCCTTCGGCTCGTTTCGTATCCCAGTTAATGCTCGTGTATTAATAACCATCATTACATGATCGTTGCATAATATACTATTATATATGCGTATGATTAAGTTTAGTTATACAGAATTATTGTCATTGTGTTATGAAGTTATAAGTTTTATGACGCGATTGTGATAAACATAAAAAAACGTAAGCAAATCGCGGTAAACTTTATGAATTGTAAAACAATTTTAAATTTTCAATAAACTTCGAAAATGATAAAAAAAATGTTTAAAATTATAAAAAATTGAACCCTTCGTGCGCGATTCCTACTGGCACTTAGCCGGTTTTTTTATTCACCCTTTTTTGACTCAGATTTCGGATATTAATATACATATTAGTCTAATAGATAACAATAAAATAGATAGATAGATAGATAGCTTTATTAAGTAGGTACAACCTAATATACAAGTATAAATAAGTATTAAATATTAACATGAATTCGGCAAAAAAAAAACATAAACAAAGCAAAAAACCATTAAGTATTTGCTCCTAGGTACTAAAATATTAAAATTACATACATTCCACACTCTACACAACAACTTGGCATCCTAATCATTGATTAAGTGGTCCAATAAATTCTCCTTGAACAGAAAAAGGCTTGTAGAAGATTTTATATTTTCAGGTAGACTGTTATAATTAACGAATCCCTTAAAAATTAATGTTTTAGTATTAAACGTTTTAGTTTGATTATTTACATATAAATTATTTCTTATTCTAGTATTATATTGATGTATTTGATTATTGAAAACTACAAATTTGTTAAAATATGATGGTAAAAGATTATGTAGCATTTTGTAAATATATACCATAGTTAAATATGTCAGTCTACTTTCTATAGGTAACCACTCTAGAGTATTTAACATTAAAGATATCGGAGTATACCTGCTACATCTTAAAATAATTCTCATTGCACGATTCTGTAGTTTCTGTAAGGTTCTCATTTTATTTAAATCAGATGTATACAAAAGAGTGGGACAATATTCGAAATGCGGTTGGATGATGGTTTTATATACTGTTATTCGCGACTGTATCGTTAAATGCTGAGACACTCTTGAAAAAAAATACAATTTCTTTAAAATCTTGTTCTGTATGTAATTAAAGTGGCTACTAAGTGATAAATGATTATCTAACATGAATCCTAAATATTTAAATTCAGTTACAACCTCAATTTTGTCATTGTCAATTATTATTTCTAATCGATTTAAATCTAATTCTCTGTATTTAAAAGGTGTAGTAATTATCATAGCCTTTGTTTTATTGACATTTAGTTTTAATTTATTAATTTTTAAATATTTTGCAATATTATTTAAAGTATTATTCATTTTTTCAACAGCTACATCTAAATTTTTATCACTAACTGATGCTAGGGCGTCATCAGCAAAGAGATGTTCATAATCGTATTCACTACATTTATTGATATCATTAATATAGATTAAGAAGAGCAATGGCCCTATAATACTTCCCTGAGGAACTCCATGTGCTACATCAATCGGTGTTGAGAGAGAATCATTAATTTTAGTTATCTGTTTTCTGTCTGTTAGGTAATCGGTGATCCAATTAAGTACTTTGTCTTTTATGCCATATTTTTTTAATTTTTTAAGTAATATTTCACGATTGACAGTTTCAAATGCACGTTTGAGATCTAAAAATACGGCTACAGTATACATGCCTTTACTCATCTTATCTTTCCATTCAGTGACAGTAAGTTGAAGTGCTGATTCACATGAGTGGTTGGATCTAAAGCCAGATTGGTTAATGAAGAGTATATTGTTTTTATCAAAATATTCCAATAACTGTTGGTAAACTACTACCTCTAATCGCATTTATTTGTATTAGATACTTTTTCAATAGGTGTAACAGTACTAATTTTTAAATCATCTGGAAAATTGCCATTTTCTAGAGAGGTATTTATAAAGTGTAACCAGACATGTCCAATTACTTCAAAGCTGCTCTTTATAATTTTACTAGATAATGCATCAACTTGTGACCCTTTGTTTGCTAAATTAGATACAATTACTTTTAATTCTTGAAGATTTAGTAGTTTAAATAAGCACAATTTACAAAAAGAACTTTTTATAATAGAAAGTTTTTTACTGATTTATAGGTCATCTCAACAATGCACAGCATCCCTGACATTGTAAACATATTAAGTCATACAACGCTGTGATTGATCATAGAGAAGATTGTTTCCTTGTTAACAAAATCAAGGGTAGTTGTATCTAAAAACTTTCTAAAACAGTTTATTTTATTACCAGTTAAAATAATAATTACTGTTTTCACATGTAAGAACAAAAAAAAAAAGAAAAAAAAAACTTGTCTGTCGCGTAATCGATCCCATTATGATAACATAACAGAACTGTCACAAGTGGACTGATCCACCGCCTAACCAACTACGCTACGAACGATTTATTTAATAACTTTCAAAATAATATTATCTATACACAACTTAGATCATGTTTAATATCAATTCGGTATAAATTTCGAAATCTATGTATATGCCTAAACACACTTGAAACATGCATTGTCATCCAGTTCTTAGCTATCCTGAAAATTTCAGAGCTCTAGGTAGTCGGGAAATAGGTTTAAATTCGATTACAAATTCCACGGAATGACACAGAGACACAAAACACGGCGAAAATATAAAAAACTTTCTAAAAATAACGTTAATTTCTAATACTTATTTGTTCGAAATACATTTTCCTTGAACTTTATTTCTCGTACTAAAGGTAAACTTAAAGCGTTACCTACTTGAAATTTGCAACAATTGAAGATAATGGTATAGAAACTTCTATTTTTAACAACAATGTGCCTTACTGTGAAACTTTATAACTGACGATAGCAGATAAATTATCACTTTAACGCTTTAGTGAATACTTCCAGCCTGAATAATAAATCCTTAGATATTAAGTTAACTTTGCGAATTAAACATTCTTTGAGTTATTGTCAGTCGCATATTTAAGTTGAGACTTATTAACTGACCTAATTTATATATAGCAGATTGAAAATTTTATGTAGAATTAACAAATCCCCTACTAGAAACAAAGTCAATTGTAAAATAAAAACTTAAAAATGAATTCTTCAAAAAACATAAAAAAAAAATTCTGATAAAATGAAAAAGAAATTCTAAAAAAAAAAATTCTGAAAAACTAAAAAAAAATTCTAATTCAAACTAAAAATAAAATCTTCAAAAAAAACTAAAAATAAATTCAGTTGTCACTTTCGTCAATTTGGTCGCCAAATGTAAGATCATTATCTGAACATTCTGAGCTGCATTCTTCGGAACTGCCCGTATTGACATTGAAAACTAAATCTTGGGCAGTGTCTAATAGATGCTCTTTTTTCATTAAATCTAATTTGTACTTATGTACATGTTCGCAAACTCTTTTCCACTCCTCAGTGGTAATGCTGGAGAACTTCTGTCTTGCAAGATTTTCGACGTCACCACATCTAAATGTTATATTATGACTTCCAACCCAATTTTTGACCGCGGCCCAAATTTTTTCTATAGGGTTTAATTCTGGGTGATATGGTGGTAATCTTACAACAGAGTGTCCGTGTTTTCTCATTTCCTCATCTAGAACGTATTTTAGAAAGCGGGGTCTGTGCGATTTTATTACTTCATAGAGTTCGACTTTTGTCATGTCGACTGTATGAGGGATGCTCTTGTCCGTTAGCCAATTCAACATGACTTCCTTTCTAGATGAGGCGGTTGGAAGTCTTTCCCTCATTGTATTGTGATAGCTAGCATTATCTATCACCAACACACTTTTTTCTGGAATGTTGGGAATGAGTTGTGTTCTCACCCAACGCATGAAATTTTCCGTGTTCATGTCATCGTGATAATCTCCAGCCTTTTTTCCAGACTTAAATATTAACAGTCCATTTTCCACAAACCCCTTTTCTCCTCCTGCATGTACCATAATTAGCCTTTGTCCCTTGCTATAAGGCGCTTTTAATGTTTGGTCTGGTTTGGTCGTATCTATCCATGTTTTTGTAGAGGTATGCGAACTATGCAAATAAGTTTCATCGGTATATATAATATTTCTACCGTCGCGGCGAAAATCTCTAATTTTTTTTCAAAAACTCTACGCGTTTTAACCTTACATGGTGCCTTTCCATAAGTGATTGTCGATTGTCTGGTGTTTTGTCCCAGGTGAAACCTAATTTTTTTACAACCCTTCTAAAGGATTGTAATGACCCTTCAAAACCTACTTGGCGTCCTTCACTCTTTGTAAAGCCTTCTTCATCGTTGGGCGTTGTTTTTCTATGATATAAAAGATCTCCTTGCCCTTGACTAATAAATGTTTTAGAATTCGGACGACCTCTCTTTTTTTGAGAATTACTTAAATTTAAATCATTTGAATTTGATGTCGAGGGATGGTCGTCAATGACGACTGATGTTGACATTTTTGTAACATCATCTACTTCTAAAGCACTTATTTCTTTATTTACTCAAAGGATGACATCCTTAGAAACACCCGTAGCTGCCATAATTCGTTGGCTTCGTTTTTCATAAATTTACTTACGGAGTTAATAATTTGGTAGGCATCCGCCGAGTAATGCTTTCTTCCCATTTTTGCGATGAAAAAATAAAAATACACTCGGTACTTACTCTACAAAACGTAAAACACTCAAACCGGTGAAACGAGGACAAATTCACGACGCCGCTGGGACTAACAAACAACGCACACGGAATCCGCTTAGCAATTGAATAGTACTAGAATTCTCCGACTGCGCTCTGGAGGCGCTGCGGCGCAAGACGATCAGAGATCGTCGGCGAATATCCCCACATTGCCGAATTTTACTGGAGCGGTCGCGATATTTTTGTAATCGTCTCTACCACATATTATATCTGCTGCATTTAATATCTTTGTGCATCGGTATATTTCTGTGAAATTTAGCTTACAGTATTACTCTTATGGATAGACTAACATTACGAGGGTTGTCCTTTTAGTTTTGTATATAGCCGCTTAGAAAGCACCACCAATAAAACCTTCAGGAACAAATCTAACTTTTATCCATACTTTCATTGCTATACAACAAGCCTTGTAGGTTCAGTGAATTTTTGAAATTAGCAAGTCGGTCGATGGATTTTGGCCGAGAAAATTTTCGAACAACAATTTTTTACAATTTTCGGAGAGGATTAATCCAAAAGCAATGTCTCGTGGAAATGGTTTCTGTATTTCGGAATTTTAATGTCGTCACTCCAATCTTAGCGACAAAAGCTTAGGTCCACCCAAAACAGCAGTTACACAACAAAACAATGATGCGGGAGTTAGAGTCATCTGTGGGCATTTTAAAGACCTCGATACAAAAGATTCTACATGCGGAACTGGGTGTTACGAAGTTGGTTTCTCGTTGGATTCCTCATTTGCTCACAGAAGAGCAAACAGCGGTTCGTGTCAATTGGTGTCGAAAAAAATTGAAACGGTTCAACAAACGAAGTTTAAAAAACGTTCGTAGTATTGCTAGTGGTGATGAATCTTGGATTTATTCCTACGAACTGGAAATAAACGCCAATCCACTGTGTGGATGTTTCACGATGAGGAAAAACCAACAAACGTAATACGTTCTCGAAATATGTCAAAGAAAATGGTCCCAACTTTTGTTTCAAAATAGGTTCATGTAGCAACAGTTTCTTATAAGATCGAAGAATGGTTAGTTTCGATTGATATATATCGAGTACACATCAATACAATGAAATATAAATTGAGCGTTTCATCAATAGTTGACCAACTTTTAACTCAAAAGAAGATCCATGCAGATTTTTGACTTTTTTGACCAGTTGGCATTATGTGCTGTTTAATATATTCCCATAAACATATGATAAAAATTCGGATTCACCGGATAATAAAACATAAAATACGCTTTCTTGCCTAAAAGGACCTCAATCGGTTTCGAAACCCGCTGTGGCCCTAGACTATTTCACAGACCATCCACTAAGTGGTTGAATCCTCACGAAACTCTACGTAAGTACTCAAAAACTCAAACATTAGCTGGAAAGGTTTCAACAAACATTTTCGGTATGTTCATGGAAAACTGTTAATTTATAATCCTAAGAAGGGTTACACAATCACAGGAGATTATTACTCCATCAGTTAGGTCATCAAATTACAAAAAAAGGAAGCATTTAACAAAGAATTAAATTTTATTTTACCAGGACAATGGACCAATGCAGAATAAAATCAATGTTAAAATTTAATTAACTGCATCTTAAACTGCTTCCACAAACCCTTTATTTTCTAGTCCTGATCCCCATCAAATACTACTCTTCCAATTTAAAAAATTAGGGAAATTAAACTTTTTTAAGTAAAAAAATTAATTGGTTGCTCTTAAGAAACTTTATTGATGAATTAAATTGTTATTTATCAAATAAACGGTTTATTTTTTCTTAAAAGTTTTGGGACATCTCATCACTAGATAGTAGAATTCAGTTGACCTCTAAAAGTTTGTTTATCTAAGGAGATAAATTCAAAACTTTGTGAATGATTAATAAATTTCTAAGATAACAAAGTTAAGTGAGATGGCAATAAAATTCGATGTAAAAAAGTTTAAATAAAGCAATACAAAAGGAAACATTTCCAAGCTATGATGATTTAAATAAATAAATTTACTAGGTTTTGCTAACTTTGACAAGAATGTAAGTATGTGGCTATCAAATCAATTTTCTGATGGAGATATTTATAAAATTTCCGTTTTTCCTTGTTTTCATAAAAATAAGAAGGCGCTCTTATAAATATTTTTTATATTTTTATTATTTTACTAAATTTTATTTTTTAGATAAACTTCACTTTAATATCATTGTTTGTTCTACCACTTGAGTTAACGTATGCAATTAAGACCTAAAACTTGTTATTGCTTTGAATTTGATGAGCCTATTCTGTAAACTTTCTTTTAATCGCATTTTTGTTTTGTTTGATTAAAATAAATAGTACAGGTAAATCAAACTGACATATATGCGAAATAATTTCTAATTATCCGACCTATACTTGACAATTTACTTATTATAAAATTTGAAGGATAGACGTAAGAAGAACCGTCTGGTAGGAAAGACAAGTTGAAAAGGTGTTCACCTGTAAACAACAAATTTTAATTCGAAAATTCACCGAAATGGCGTTCGTGTAGATAATGATATGAATTTAGTGCTTTTAAATAGAGTGAGATGTGCATGGTTGAAAAATTTGGTAAATATAAACTACAAAACACCTGAAATAACGTCAATAGTGATTAATAGCTTTGTTTTTGAATCATTTTACTTGCTACTATAGCGCCACCTTAAATTATTTCCTTCCGATGATCACGAACGAACATATTGCATCCTTAGGAACTGCAGCAAAAAAGAACTTACGCTTGCTTTTTAGAGCACAACAATATTTCTCTCCATCCAACTTAGCTACTCTTTACAAAGCCCAAATACGACCTAATCTTGATGATTGCAGAGAAGAGCATTTTGACTAATAAACCACACCAGTATCACCAAAAACCTGGCCCATTGTCTCACCGAAGAGCAGTGTCTTATCTCTCCCTGTTTTACCGATACTAAACGGATTTTGCTTAGAAGAACTCTGCTCTATAATGCCTCCACTTGCCAGGCAACGCGATGTGCCAACTCCATGCACCCTTATACTGTTCAGTGCCAGACATTGAGAACAGATCGAGATTGTTCCTTCATCCCCAGGGTCTCCAGATTGTGTAACTCCTTACCTTCCCACGTCTTCCGTACTTCCCTAACTTAAGGTGCCTTATCCAATTAGTGGATATTGGCGACAATTCTGGCAAACTCCTCTCGATCTTGTGTGGCTCTAAAGAGTGCATGGGCATCGAGGTTTAACCAATCCTTTATGTGTTTAAGCCATGAGTGTTTTTTTCTTCCGATACACCATTTTCCTTCTATCTTCCCTTCTATTATACCTAAGCTTTAAGAGCTGGTACTTGGAATTTCGTAATATATACCCCAGATAAGCATTCTTTTTACTATTGGCAACAACTCTCTTTCTCTGGCCATTCGATTTAGTACTTCAACATTTGTTGTGTGATCTGTCCAGGGAATTTTAAGTAATCTTCTAAATATCTACATTACCGTCCTAACTTACAGTCCTTTAAATATACAATTAATAAATTGTATATTCTGCCCCAATAGATATTTTCGGTGCATTTGTATTTAGATACATACCTACGAGGACATCCTTAAATAAAAAAAATATTCAGATGATTTTTCTTCCTTCTACCTATGGAGGGTAGAGGTACTATCCTCCATACTTCTACCCTTCATGTATAAAATAAAACTGTGTAAAATATTTTTAAGGTTCCTTTAAGTTAAATTAATGTATTATTATTTTGACACTTTGGCATAAAACTTTTTTTATTTGATTATTGATTTTAAACTTTTATAACATTTGCTACGCATTTCAGATTAAATTAAAATTCCAAACGTTTCCAAATTGTCCTACTAAGATGAAAATTTAATTAGAATTATGTAAAATAGAAAAGTTTATCATATTATAAGTTTTAGTATTTTAGTAAACGCCTAGAGATTAAGATTTTCAAACAATAAAATCATTTTCATGCAATTGTAAGGCCCATGCTAATAGGTACATAATTTTATTGTAACAGTGGATGACCAAACTGATTGTAAAATCATATCAGCCATCAGAGGATTATAAAATTAGTGTTTCTAAATTAATTTGCAGCAGAAATTATATCATTATAACTTTATCAGTTTTAATTGATTTAGGAAAGTTATTTTAGGGGAATTCTAAATTAAGTAATATAATATTCATGACAGGTTTGGACTGAAATTTTATTTATGTCAGAAAAACACAAACTGCTTATTATAATTGCAAAAAAGTACTTTAAATTTAAATTTTATTATTTTATATTTAATTTTTGGAATAATTTCTTTTTTTAGGGTGAAAGTCACGTTTATACGTTAATGCAGAAATACTTGTTTTACCATGTGGATAATTTATAAATGGTTTCTTTTCTTAAATCTTCTTCTTCTTTTCTTATAGGCATTGCTCTGCCTGTTTCTTAATGTGCCTCCAATATGTTATCGTTCCATCGTTTTCGTGGCCTTCCCACTGATCTCCTCCCTATTGGAAAGCCGTCTCTCGCCGTCCTTACCACTCTATTTGCTGCCATCCTACTTATGTGGTCATTCCATTCCATTCTCCTCTTCCTTGTCCATTCATTGATGTTCTCCACTTTGCACCTCCGTCGTATATCTATGCTTCTGGCTCTATCCCAGAGGGTCTTGTCGTCGATCTTTCTAAGGATTTTCATCTCTGCTGTTTCTAGCATTCTTTTTGTTCTCTCTGTGTCGGGTCGCGTTTCTGCCGCGTATGTCATTATTGGTCTTATGACTGTTTTGTAAATTCTGCCCTTTATTTCTTTCCCTAAATTCTTGTTCCTCCATATTGTGTCATTCAGGCATCCTGTGGCTCTGTTTGCTCTATTCACTTGGCCTTCTACTTCTGTTTCGAGCTTATCGTAGCTGGATAGTGTGATCCCCAAATATTTAAACTCCATGACTTGTTCAATTATTTGTCCCTCCATTTCCAATTTGCATCTGAGTAAGTCTGTTGTTACGACCATGCATTTTGTCTTCTTTGGTGAATTGTCATGTTGAAGTTTTTGGCGGTCATGCTAAATTGGTGGAACATACGTTGTAAATCGTCTTCACTTTGGGAAATTAGTATTGCGTCGTCTGCATAACATATTATTTTTAGTTGTTTTTCTCCCATCTGGAATCCTTTTTTTGTTCTTACTTTTTTTTTCGTAAATAAAGAAGTAAAATGCCTTTTATTACTAAAAATTAAAATGGAAATAGCACAGAAGAGCTGATATCTTTTTCTTATTTTACGTATTTTCAATTTTTTTGTTTTGATGTTTAGTTTTGTCGTTTCCGGTTATATTTTCTAGTTAGTTTTCAGGTTTCTATTATTCTTTTCGTGGAATTTGTAATTTACCATTAGATACCAACTGCACCACCTTACGGTGACGTTATAGTACTTTATTTGGTAAGAATTGCTTGTTTAAATACATGAGATATTAAATGCGCCACCTTCCGCTGGCGTTAGAGCAATAGCAATAAATTCAGTTCTATTTTACTTTTCATCTTGATGCCACATCTCTAAAAAATAACAACTATTAAAATGGCATCTATTTTCCTATTTATAAAAAAAATCAAACAAACATGACTAAACCAAAACTTAAAACAATCCCTTAATCCCCTTTAGTAAACTATCTCTTAGTATATATTTTAAAATAAAATGTTTAAATTGAATCAGTGATTCCATAACAATTTCCACACACATAAATATTGTTTCATGTAAAATTCACAAATATCATGTTTCAGAATTTAATATTAATTTCAAGATATTCAACGAGACACTTACGACAAAGTACTAAATCGTGTATAATATAATAGCATTAACTACAGTGACATATTTTAGTTTTAATTCACAATAGAATTTAATTGGTTTCAAACATTATAAGAGGTTCTGCTAACGTTATACCAGTAGCAATTTATAAGAGATATTTCAGTTGAGAATAATGGAAATACGTAAAACATACCACATTATGAACGAAATGAATAGCAGTAATGTATGCAATATATTTAACAAAGCTCCAAGACTGCCTAAAAATATATATGCTGATTTAGTACTCAATGTTCAGAAATTTAACAGCATTGAGATTTTAAACACGAAATTCTTTTTAAATTAAGTTTTTAATTAAAATAACCCAAAGAGCTTAAAAAAATCTAATTTCATGAAACCACAATTCGTCTCGAAAACATCTTGAAAAAAATCGTTATTATTAAACAAGGCATTTGACAGGGTGCGATGAGATGATATAATTAAGATTTTGGATCAAAACAATATCGACTACAGGGACCAAAGAATCATACAGAAACTAAATAGTAAAAGTAGAACCAGAATAAAAACGAACGATGGACTCTCTGGGGAAGTACGAATCAATACGGGTATAAGAGACATTCTTACTCCGACCGTGTTCATCATCGTCATGGACCAAATCATAGAAAATATTAAAAAGTGAATGATGGATACAGAATGGGAAATCAAGCCTTTAAAGTACTTACTATGTATTGCAAACGTACAACGTCTGCTATACAAGATAAAAGTGACAGTACATAAACATAACATGAGAATCGCAAAAGATAAAACGAAATCAATGGTTATCTCCAAAGAACCCATAAAGAGTAAACTGGCAGTCGACAACAAAATAATTCAGCAAGTGAGAAGATTCAAATACCTGGGTGTAGAGATATTAAGTCAGAAAAATCTGATTAAAGAAACAAGAATACAAGCCCTAAAAGCAACAAGAGACAGCAAATTCATGAGAGATATCATATTGCGAAACAAAATAATGACTGCAAAGAGCAAAATGAGAATATACAAAACATGCGTTACTCCTACACTAACGTACTTCACAGAAACCAGAGCTGAAACATCAAAAACAAAAAGAATAACGAGGACCACCGAAATGAAAATATTAAGAACCATCAAGGGTGTAACCCTTAGGGATCGAATAAGAACATCAGGGAGGAACTGGGAATACACGATGTGGTAAGATCAGTTAGAACACGCAAGAGGTGTTAGAGAGACCATGTAGAAAGCATGCCAGAAGAAAGATGGGCAAATTGAGCAAAGTCGCAAAAACGAAATACGCGAGACCGGCAGGCAGACCACCCAACGAAAGTTGGAGCTTAATATGACAGAAAGAGCTCCAAAGGAGGCAAAACATATCGGATTAAAACAGGACTAGGTTCATTATAATAAGAAGAAACTTAGCGCGGTCAATAATCATTTCAAGAAACCTTCATAAAAATAATCAGGTTTACGCTCGTTACACTCGTGCTGCTAATTAAGATGCCTACAAAACTTGACTAACATTATACGAGCAGAACAGTCTTATTAGTACAAGAGCATATATAAGAAGCAATAAAAGTATTTATAGAAAATACAATAAGGTGTTAAATTTGTCCTTATTTTAGATCAAGAATTGGATAAATTTTGTAATAAAATATGTAAATTATTAAATTTTTGTACTTAAAGACAGACTATTGAAAAATTCTAATTTTAAAATAAAAGGTTGGTAGAGTCTTGTTTAATTGCAACTTATTAAAAGTCAGAATTTATTCAGTCCAGGATTATTTTGTTATAATATTCCATCAAGTAAATGAGAAGAGTAATATTTGTTGGAAATTTAATCTTCATCAAAAAGCTTTTATAGAAATACTAAACTAAATTGACATTGACATAACTGAATAGGCCAACTTTACTAAATTTACTTTGCAAAATATTAATAATACTCGGTCAATTTCACAATATATTTTAATTTGAAATTTCATAATTGCTGAATAATTTATTATCCATTTTCAAATTGAATACGACGGCTTTACAGTCGTAGGTAACTATATTTATACGTGTAGAAGATAGGTTTACAAAAGTCGTTCTGATATTGAGTTTCTCGGATCAAATTCGAGTCGCAAAATACACTATTCACGTATTTTAGTCCGTTGCTGGGCAACCAACTTTTCCGTTTTCTGTACTGTACGGGAAAATTTTTTCCGTACTTTACGGGAATAATCCATAAAACGTTTAGAAGCAAATTCATATTTTGCCTTGAATTTATTTAGCAATAAATTTAAAAACACATTAGTAGCGGTGTTTAGTAACTCTGGAGGCGTTTTGCACCTCTGGACATCATCGTCACTGTCCATTTTAATAGTAGTTTTTGGTCCTCCGTCCAGAAACAATACTATTAATTACTTCAAAATCGTCCGGAAAATGACATTTTCCGGCCTATGCCGGCAAAGTAGCTTTTAGATTATCTAAAGAGATGGCGCTATGAGTCATCAAAAATACATAATAAATAATACAAATTTTAATTAAATTGATTTAAAAACAGCGTATAATATACTAAACTAATAACTTTTTCTAAAGGTAAGCAGGATTCTAATTTACATTTAATTTCTCTCACAACTTTGTTTTAAATTTGACATTTATGTCAATTTACAACTACTTGTCATTCGATTATGAAAATACATATCTCGATTTTATTTTGGCTCATTGAACTAAAATAGTTTATTGTCTCTGATATTTTTATATAAAATTATTAGATATTAATGTTAATATTTTCAATATAACAATTTTTACTGTGTTGCTTATTAGACAAGTATTCGTATGTATAAAAATTAAGGATCTTAAAATCGATTATCAGAAAATCATTCCTTATTACTAATTCTTTTAATCGTGCAATAGATGTCAATAAACATCTAATCTTGTATGTCACAAAGTAAAAAGTTTTTAAACTTTTGAAAATATTAAAAATTAGTCGGACCAAAAAGTAGTGTGTGTTACACGTCCGGGAAATGTTTTGCAAGTGCTCGTATTGTTTCGCCTCGGTGCTACGCACCTCGGCTACACAACTTTACTCGCTCTTGCAAAATGTCATTTTCCGTCCTTGTGTCACAAATAACTATTACGTAACAAGTCCCGAAAGTGGTCTTTTACTGGACGAGTGGGCAAATTGCAGGGCGAGCCCTACAAGCCTGCGAGTCCAGTAAAAGCACTTTTGGGACGTATTACGTAAAATTTTTTTTTTTTAAACGGGCATTGTTGTACCATAAACTTCATATTATTCAGTTTACATTTTTATAACAAGAAAACTTTATTAACTAATTTTAACATTTTTTTAACAAACCTTGCCTGGGTGGCCGCCTTAACAATTTCATCTGCAATAATTTCATCTTCCATTAATTCACAATCAAATGCATCATTTTAAATATCCATTTTATAAAAAATTTCACGTTTTCAACAAAACGTCAAAATATGTCAAGTTATTTTATAGTTTTAAATATATACAAAACTCGGTATCCATAGAAACTAATTGACCGCTATCTTAGACTAACTATTTTATTGTTTTTTTCATTAAAGATAGGCCGGAAAGTAAATAAAAATGAGTCCGGTATAAGCTTTTACCGGACTCATTTTTATTTTCTGGCCTTGTCTGACAAAATGAGATTTTCTGACCTAAAAATAAACCGGAAAGTATTAATTTCTGGTCGGTTTTAAAAAAATATAGTTTAAAATATTTTAAGCAATATGTTACTAACCGAACTAACACTTTTGTGACACTAATAAACAATGATAAACAAACAATGTCAACGAAACGTTTTCATAGAAAATAAGATTATAATCAAAAACAGTTATGCGTATATAAAAATTTCTTACTTTACGATTATATTTAATGCGATTTTAGAAAAAATAGTATCTGTATCTCGTAGTAAAAGCACATTCCCGGACTTCAATGACTGTTGGCCTCGGCTAAACGCCTCGGCCAACAATTTACATTGTCGTCCGGAAATGTATCGCTTTTCCTACTAGATACACAATATACTAATTTACTAATTTCTTAATGTGAACATTAGACACAGCTATTTGCAAGCAACTTGACGTTAGCATAGATCAAAGAAAATATATTTATGACTAATTACATGTGGTAAATATTCTATCTTTGTTTGTACTGTTTTAAAAAGGTATTTTTTATTTAATCTGGAATTTATGACGCACTGGTAAGGCACAATTCACACAGAACGGACGTCGGGCAGAGACGTGGCGCGGACTTTTGTCCCTTCGGCGTCTCTCCTATGTAAACAAATGGTACAATACTCACAGAAGCGACGTGGCGCGGGCGGTCGCCCGCCCGCCCTCGCGAGGTCTCTTCGGCGTCTCTCGTGGCGTACAAGAAAGGACGCGCCTGTTCCTCGCTACGTGTCTCTGTGCTTTAATTAATTTAAAAATGATGTTGACTTCAACATACAATTTTGCAAAAAAGTTGGCAAATATCCTTGTATCGAGCTGATTATTGTAATAGGAGTGCTCAAGACCGGGTCTGGCAGAAAATGCTGATGAATTTTGAAACCATTCTGGGTACATGTTTAATTCTCTCATCAGGTCGAATGTTAAACCAATTTTCCCCTTCTGCAGCCACAATGGATGAACCCAATATCTTTTGTTCACATTAGCCAAATACACTATATCCAACATATCTTCATCATCTTCATCACTGCTTGAAAAAGACATGTTTTTCACAAAACCAACAGGTTAATGACGTCAATTCGCGCCACTGTCCTGCACCTCTGTGTGCATTGCATACGCCACGCTTCCGCCACGTCCGTGCCACGTTGAAGCCTCGTCTCTGCCCGACGTCCGTTCTGTGTGAATTGTGCCTATAAGGATTCATTGTCCCATCTATATCTAGTTTCTATCGGACAACATCAAACAAAGAAACACTTTTTTACGCTAATAAAAAATGAGTGCTATTAAATTTAGTTAAATCATTACAATATATGTATATATGATAATTTTGTAATAATATTTACAATTAAATATTACAAAAAAACTGCGAGTAAATCAAGTTTAACAATATGAATATATATACGCGTTTATATTTGGAACCACTATGAAAATATGATTGCAATTTATACAAATTATTATTTGCCTATGTCTACTATATTATACATTTTAATGCACAAGTCAAGTTTTTAACATATGTATTGTTCTGAAATATATAGAAATCAATATTTCTATGTTTGAATTGTAGCTAAATGGAAATATGCTAATGGATGGTTTCATTTTATATAAATTAATAAATACAAAAACTAACAATAAGCCTTTAAAAGCTGCAGTAAAATATTTATAATTTTATAAATACTATTGATTGTATTTACTTAGGTACGCTAAAACAATATGAATCTTTTCATCTATATTTTGTTTAATTTATATTTAATAGAATTTTACAGATGATATTATGAATCAGCGTTGATTTATAATTTAAACTATAATGTGTCTAAATGCATTAAAGGATAACTGAATGAAATAAGCATTATTTTTAATGCAAAATTATAACAAATTTAGACACATTTTTCATAATCTATACTTATAATAAATCTGTAGAGAGGTCAATTCTGTACATGAAATATATTTCCAAAATAACTATCAGGGGTGGTTAGGGATCGATACTGATGCCAAAAATGAAATCAGTAAAGTTTTTGTCTGTCTGTCTGTATAACCGTTATAGAAACAAAAACTACTCGACGGATTTTAGCGAAACTTGGTACAATTATTTTTCATACTCCTGAGCTGGTTATAGGATACTTTACATCACGTTACAATCAATAGTGGCAAAGCAGTGAAGGGAAATGTTGGGAAAACCACTTTTACGGTGTGGGGGGATAAATTTGTATACAACAATCTATACGTCACGTGAACGACGTCACGGGTACATCGATATAGAACCCAAAAATGTGGTTAGATATTTTTGTTGTACGTCTGTCTGTCTATCTATATGTTTGTGCGCACATCACATGAAAACTACTGATCCGAGTCGAATGCGGTTTTCACATATGTATTTGTTTTCTTTTAACTTAACATCTGGTGTATAAAAATTTCTCCCCCAGTTTTTTTGCGGTGTGGGGGGAGCCATTTTTATACAAAAATCTATTCATTACGCAAGTACATCGATATAGAACCCAAAAAAGTGGGTAATTTTTTTGTACGTCTGTCTGTCTATCTTTATGTTTGTGCGCGCATCACATAAAAACTACTGATCCGATTCGAATCCGGTTTTCACAGATGTATTTGTCCTCTTTTTACTTAACATCTGGTGTATAAAAATGTCTCCTCCCACCCCGCAGCAGAGAGTTTTAATAATTATTTTGTTGAAAGTGTCAAAGATATAATTGGGGATATTAATGCTGATAATTCTCAATATAGTACTAATTGTAATTTGTTTCCACCTTTAATACATTTTAAACCTTTATCTTTAATTGATCTTCGTCAAATTATTAGTTCCTTTGATAATAAATTCTCTCTTAATGAAGTTTTAAATCCTAAAATGCTAAAAGAAATTTTTCAAACAGCTGCCCAAGTAACACAGACCTGCATAAATTAACTGCAAATGCACTGCAAAGAGCCTGCAGTCATTTTTATAACTGTATATCAACTGCAGATAATCTGTAGAAATAGAAGTAATCTGCATATAATCATCATATTACCTTTACCCAAAGATGTACTTCATATCACCTGCATACTGTTTAAAATTGCAGATATTTCCTGCATAAGACATTTACTGACAAAGGAAATGCAGTTGTGTCCTGCATAATGTCTTCAAATAAAAGATATGAAAATGAAGACTATATGCAGACATTTTGCAGTAAGAATTCTCTGCAAATGACACCTTTATATAAATAAAATACAGATCTACTATTGCAGAATAATAGCAAACTCTAAGCAGACAAATATGAAAATGAATATTATATGCAGACTATTTGCAGTAAGAATTCTCTGCAAATGATATCTTTATATAAATAAAATATAGATCTACTACTGCAAAATAATAGCATATTATAAGCAGATGATATATATAGTTGATTCAAATAGAAGTGTCATCAAGTAGTCTCTGGAAAATTCAAATTTGTAGTGGCAGTACCCACGTTTAGTGAAATTTGAATCGCAATATTAGCCAGCTTGTGATCATATGCTCAATATAACTATAAACATTTTGACACATCGCGATGACATATAATTCCCTAACTAAAGTTCTGTTTCCATTGAATCTGGTAATAAAGTTAAAGATGATCTCACACGTACCCAGCCCACTTGATGACACTTCTATTTGAATCAACTATATCTATATATCTACTTTTTTACGTTTGACAGTTCCATCTCCTATTATATTATTCATATTTAATTAATATGGATAAAAAGGTATTTGTGCTTGAAGTTGACGAACAATACCATTTAAAAGAAAATCATAACTATATTTTTGCGTCATTTCTAAGAAATTGGGCAATTGAATTTAACATTTCACAGGTTGCTTTAAAACCGTTACTAGAAAAGTTAAACAAAACTTATAATTCGCGTTTACCTAACGATCCTCGAACACTAATGGGTGAGTTGTTATATGGTTTATGTACTTTAAGAAATTATAGCTATGGAATATGCGAATTTTAAAGGTATATATGAAGCAACTTTAAAAGACTTTAAAGAGTTTTTTGATACTCCTTTGTTGTCCACTCATTTGTTTATATTTCAAACAGAGAAATATGAGTTTCACAAAATTAATATATATTTATTTAATGATTGTGTAAATTAGTAGCAATTGTTTCTTCAGAACAAACCGTATTTGTGCCAATACACCATAGGTACATTTCCTTTGCATGAAACTTTATAAATAAAAAATAAAATACATAAAAAAGAAGAATATGTTTTATTCCAAATTAAAAAATACCAACAAAAACTTAAAACTTTTATAACAGTTTAAAAATAAAAACGAAACTGGAAAATTCTGATCATGATTGACTACTGAAAAATTTATTTATTGCGAAAAGTAGTTTTAAATGACGATAGTGACCGTAGCTATCAAGTGTCCTTATAGCCGAGTGGGTAAGACGACTAACTTTCAATTAGGTGACGGATGGTGAACCAGGATCGAATCCCCGCGTAAGAAAGGTGAAAAAAAAATGGTAAAAGTGGTTTTAAATAATTCAAAAGTTTATGTTGTGTAGATTTAGTAAATAGAAGTGATAAAATGATATTGTATATCATATTTGATAATTACCTGACATAAAATTAAAATGTAGAGTATACTTTTATTTTATTTTAATTATTTCTGCATATCATCTTCAAATCCATCAATTATAGGTTTTATACAGGAGTATGGCAGACCTGCACTGTTTCTGCAATCGACCTTTTACACATGAAATGAAAGTAATATACAGCATTTTTGCAGATCATTTATCTGCATAAGTGCGTCCAAAACAGTATTTTATATAATCATATACAGATTATTTGCAGATCATTACGCAGGTGAAAATGTTACTTGGGTGGTCATGTAATTTTAAATGTAGTTAACACTTCTTTGCAAAAGGGCACTTTTCCTGAAGCGTTAAAACTTAGCACCATTGTGCCAATTCAAAAAGTCACTAATTCCAATAAGGCCTCTGATTTTAGGCCTATAAATACATTACCACCTGTTGAGAAGCTTATTGAAATGGCAGTCTATGAGCAACTCATTGAACATATTGAGTCTCATGATATACTAATTGCTCACCAATCTGGTTTTAGGAGAAAACATTCTTGTGAAACAGCATTGCAATTAACTCTTTGTAAAATTAAAAATGAAATTGAAAATAACAAGTATTCTGTATGTATATTTTTGGACCTAAAAAGAGCCTTTGAAACAATTGATAGAAGTCTCCTGCTCAATAAGTTGGTGCAATATGGTGTTAATGGTAAAGTATTTGATTGGTTTTGTAGCTATTTAAATAATCGGAAGCAGCAAGTAAGGTTTAATGGCTCATGTTCCTCAAAGATCTCTGTTGATTCAGGAGTTCCTCAAGGGAGTGTTCTAGGGCCTCTCTTGTTTATTCTATATCTTAATGATATACAATTATATGTAGATATAGAGTTTATAAATTTGTTTGCAGATGATATGCTTATAATATGCTCAGATACGGATTTGCAAACAGCAGTTAGGAATACTAATTTAATACTAAGTAGAATTAGTTTATATTTACAAAATAATAAACTAAAACTCAATGTTGCCAAAACCAAAGCTATGATCTGTACAAGTAAATACAAATATAGCAAAATTAAATTAAATGATATAACTCTAATGGTGAGCAATGAAAATATTGAAATAGTTTCAAATTTTAAATATCTTGGTTTTTACATTGATAATATTTTATCCTTTGATTCTCATTTTAATTATATTTATAATAAAATTTCTAAAAAGTTATTCTTTTTTAGTAGAATTTCTCAACACCTGTCAACTGAAACTAAGTTAACTGTTTATAACACGATAATACAGCCTCATTTTGACTACTGTGCATCAATCTTATTTCTGTTTAATGATAATAAAACCAGCCAATTACAAAAGCTCCAAAGCAGAGGTATGAGAACTATTTTAAAAACTAATCGTTACACACCTATCGTTTTAATGTTAACCTCACTGCAGTGGTTAAATGTTAAGCAGCGGATCTTTCTTCGCACGATGTTGTTGGTATACAAAATTCTAAATAATCTTGCACCACCCTACTTTAGTAATTACATTGTTCATCATCGTGATATCCATGAGTACCCAACTAGAAACAACAATCTTTTATATCTCTGTAGAACCAATAGAGCTGGTACTAGAAACTCTCTCTTTTTTAGAGGTTTTCATAGTTTTAATCAACTTCCTGATAATATTAAAAATAGTAACTCTGTAAATAGCTTTAAAACCTGTCTTGTTAAATTCATTTATGAACAGCAGATGTAACGTTTATTTTTTATTTTATATGTTGTAATTTTATGTATTTTATATGTTAAGGTTAATTTTCTTTTATCTTTTAAATTATTAGGTACTGTTTATTTTAAATTCTATTATAATTATCATTTATTGTAATTTTTAAATTAATATTTGTTATATTAGGGTTTCCTATTTCAAATAAATAAATTTCTATTTAACGGGGTAAGGGGAGAAATTTTTATACAACAATTAACACGCCACGCGAACGAAGTCGCTGGTACACCTAGTTTTTAATAAAAGTTTCATTCTGTAGGTATTTGTTTTTTCTGCATTTATAGGTCATAAATAAATACTCCACGTCTTTGCTTTAATTTCCGCTTATATAAATTGAGTACCTACCTACTTATAGAAAAAGAAAAACCAATATAATATCACATGCTATCCCTATTTTTGTATCTTCAATTTTTTATAAATCTCTTACTAATTCAGCTTTTAACAATGTATTTGATCGTTTTGTACTAAGAATAATTTCACCAGACTAATGTTACCGTGCCTATATCGGTCAGAATTACTTATTTTAATAGTTGTAGTTTAAAAATGTCCAATATGTAAAATTTTCGACTCCCTATCGTTGTGATTAGTACCTAATTCTCGTCCCATTATGAGTTGATACGTCAGGCAATCTGGTATATTGTGTTAAACCTCTTTGAAATACAGGGTACTTCCCAATTTATTCAGAGAGGTTCACCCGAGATACTAAACTATAACTAGATTGGATAAATTGCAGCTATTATCTGGAGTAAAAGCAAAACAATTTTAATTCCGATTTTTGGAAATTGGAAGAAAAAATCATCCCTATAGGTACAATAGATACTGATACATATAAGTCAACTTAAAGGTTTCTGGAGAGTTCCATTAATGAGATAATCTTCGTTGGGATAATATTCAGTTTTCAACATTTTTATTTATAGAATAAATTGTTTTTTTAAATAATTAAATCTGTACTTTGGTGCCCTTAATTACGTGTTTGGGGGAGACTGTATCGCACGACTTAGTGAGCTAGCTAAGGAAATAATACCCCCTAGGACATTACAACAAACTTGACCTACATTTTATACCAAATATGACGAAGTAGGTAATTCATTATCTCAAAAATGGGTCTCAATAATAAGTTGGAATAAAAGACAAAGCTTCCAACAAATAAATTTATTCAATGCTAAAATAGCGACCTATTATATCGACCAAAAAAGGAATATCAGGCTAAAGTTATCTTTATTTTTTAAGTCAAAAATTACTAAAGTTTAAATTATGCTGTATTCCAATTTAACTTTAGGATGATTGTCTTATTTGAAAAAAATACAGATCACCCTAGATATCTCTTTTGAACCCCTCAATTTAACTTTGTACCTACACTTTGCATCGATCGTCAAGAGTTTAATCAAATAGTCTCGAAACTCTGTATTGTATATTAGATGAAATATTGTAAATCTCATGAATGTATACCTCTGAAATTGACATTCGATACTCCCCTATTGCCATCCCTTGGTAAATATAAATTTATATTCGTGTGATAGATTAATCTATTCGTATGTCAGTTCAACGTTGTAATATTTTAATTTACTACTCAATTCAGATAATTGACATTTCATGTGTGTATACTAAAATAAATTAACATCGTTGATGGAAATTATTATGTAGATTAAAAAATTATATGTGATTGCGATTTTTTTATATATTTGCTTAAAAATTTAATTCATTCATATTTTTTAATGATTATTTTTTTCACCTGTCAAAATATCACAATTTTGTGATTTCGTCCAATGAAAACGCTTAATCTTCAATGTTTTATGCTAAATCTAGCCAATCATTCCGGTTTATATTGATTATTTTTTTCACCTGTCAAAATATCACAATTTTGTGATTTCGTCCAATGAAAACGCTTAATCTTCAATGTTTTATGCTAAATCCAGCCAATCATTCCGGTTTATATTGATTATTTTTTTCACCTGTCAAAATATTACAATTTTGTGATTTCGTCCAATGAAAACGCTTAACCTTCAATGTTTTATGCTAAATCTAGCCAATCATTCCGGTTTATATTGATAAAACCACTAGTGGTTTTACTAGTATTGATAAAATTATAGAACTGTCAAAAATTCAATAACAATATTGAACAATCAATTTTCTTGTTTATAAATGAACATTCGTTTATATTATCTAAATATTCTAAAATATATTTTGTTATTATTATTATCACAATTCAATTTATCTAAACGATAATGAAAAATCAAATATGTAGGTACTTTAAAACTAACCTCTGCTTCCTGGTTCTGCATGCATTTAAAACTTTTATCTGCCTACAGGCAAATGTGGTCTTGTAGGTAAACTTTAAATAGATATACCTAATAATTTTTATTTTGGTAATTTTCTCTTTAATAATATAATTGTATAAATAGGTATAAAAATAAATATTTATTCAAATTATAAACCTGTTTTCACGACGCTCACGACAACTGACAACTGTCAATACTATCTAGTGTACAGGATAAGTTAATAGGAAGGGTAACGGCATTTCCTTTGTGTTAATTATGAAATATAAGTTGTTTTAGGAAGTTTTTTTAAATAAAGTAGTTTTTGTACAGAATGGTTCAAAAAATAATCTTCTCAAAGACTCGTGATTTTATCACATTTCAGTTTGTTTTCGTATTTTTGCCAAATAAAAAAGTTTTCGTGGAAACTAAAAATTTATCGATAAAATTTTAAGGACTCGTGGTATTACCTTTGATTAAACCACTAGTGGTTTTACTAGTATTGATAAAATTATAGAACTGTCAAAAATTCAATAACAATATTGAACAATCAATTTTCTTGTTTATAAGTACCTTACTATAAATCAACATTCATTTATATTATCTAACTATTCTGAAATATATTTTGTTGTTATTATTATCACAATTCAATTCATCTAAACGATAATGAAAAATCAAAAGTGGAGGTACTTTAAAACTAACCTGCTTCCTGGTTCTGCATGCATTTAAAACTTTTATATGCCTACAGGCAAATGTGGTCTTGTAGGTAAACTTTAAATAGATATACCTAATAATTTTTATTTTGGTAATTTTCTCTTTAATAATATAATTGTATAAATAGGTATAAAAATAAATATTTATTCAAATTATAACCCCGTTTTCACGACGCTCACGACAACTGACAACTGTCAATACTATCTAGTGTACAGGATAAGTTAATAGGATGGGAAACGGCATTTTGTTTGTGTTAATTATGAAATATAAGTTGTTCTAGGAAGTTTTTTAAATAAAGTAGTTTTTGTACAGAATGGTTCAAAAAATAATCTTCTCAAATACCACTGTAATAATTTACCAGATAAATTTTTATTTTCCAGACTCAATTTTTTTTATTTTAGGCAAAACTACTCAAACAAACTGAATATGATAAAATCACTCGTCCTACGGACTCGTGATTTTATCACATTTCAGTTTGTTTTCGTATTTTTGCCAAATAAAAAAGTTTTCGTGGAAACTAAAAATTTATCGATAAAATTTTAAGGACTCGTGGTATTACCTTTGATTATATAACGATATGTGGTTGTTGTAAAAAGAAATTTTTTTAATACTTTTAAAACTTTTTAATAATTATTATGTCTAGTCAAACGATTAAAGTAGGTAATTGTATTTTTTTATCCTAAACCAGGGACTTCCAATGTTGTCTGGGTTACAACTAACCTAATAAAAGTTTCCAAACTCTGGATCCACCTCTAGGATATTTTACCGTTACCAATATAAACAAAGGGCTTTTCAAAGAACAAACAAAATCATACATCTTTAATAGAACTTTTTCATAAAAACATATTTTTTATGCATGCACGAATTTTATCGCTAATAGCAAAATTTTTTTTATCCATTTGAATCTTGTTAATACAAATTGAATTCATCCAAAAAATATCCGTTGCATATATGAGCTTAAAAATGAATTTTTCGTCTATTAGATGTTTAATATATTTAGTTTTTCATTTAAGTAATTGCTTTATTATACTATTATTTCCTGGATAGAGCAGTAAACTCATATGCAGAAGGAAAGATGTAAGAGGACTTCCTATTTTTTCACACAGCTTTTAAAATAAATAAGCTTGTAAGGTATTGTTTTAATATAATTTACAATTTTGATAGCTGCATACAGTACTATTTTTAAATCTTTAGGTAATGCTTTGGAAACCAGGGCATAGAGAATGTGTTCAAGAATTCTGGAAGCATTGCGTGCTCTCCATGATTACAAAAACCGACGCTCTATACGATTTTCTTTTATATAGAAATCATTTATATCTATCTATATACAGGGTGAGGCTATGGGAACTGCTCACAGACTGCTACAAGGCCAGGCTCTCATTACCTCATTAAAGGAAAAATAGCAAGCGGAGTTATAAGATAGGGTTAAGGCAGATCAAATAATGAGTATGCTAAAGTTTTCATAAAATGACACTCGGCGAAGTTTACTGCAGAGGCGAAACGATATCAGAATGATTGTCAGTCTCTTGACAGGTCATTATCGGCTCAGAATACACTTGAGTCAGCTAAACTTAGCAAATAAAGACATCTGTCGCTACTGCCAAGTGGAGGAGGAAACTGCAGTTTATGTCCCATGCCAATACGAAGGCCTTGCAAGGACGCGGGAGAAGAGAAACCGGCTGCTCTAAATTACGTGGAGAGAGCAGGGCTAGACAAAATCCTCTAATGCTATTCTAGAGATGATGAGTTTTCACAATAGATCTGTAAAGGTCGCAATGATACAGGCTAACATCCAACTCAATAAATATTTATCTATTATATCGGCCGTTCCACGAGTTTAGCTCTTTATTCACGTCGTTAAGCCTTGCAAGTCGGTAAGCTCTTCTAGATGCAGAGTATAATATTTAGTATAAATTATTCTTCGGATTAATTCATCTTGCGTCCATTCAGATATTTCTTTAATTCTTCGCGCATGGTGTTATTGAATCGCTCCAATAGCATCTTTAATTGATGGTAATACTAAGTCTTTGTCAATGGTTTGAGCATTTTTATTTGTATTAATAAAATAAGAAACAATGTATTTTGAATACTTGAGCTTGAACATTTTTTTTAAATTCTATTAGCTTGTTTATAGAATGGGATTGCTTTGTTATCGGTTTTGGTGCACACCGGATAACCTTTACGGTAAAATTGTAATGGTTTTCTAAAACTTGTGTATATAACGCATTTGTATAAATTCAATAATACTTTCTTACTTCTTATATTCATTTCGTTACTACATGACGTGTCAATTCACTTGGGCGCATAGTTTCGTTCTACAGACAGTACCAAAAAAATATTTGTTCGCGAGTTTATAGTTTCTTACTCAGCTACTCAGTATGAAAGAATTATTTAAGGTTGCTCCCCATAATATTATCAAGAAATTTCATTATAAATTAACGTAACTGATTTGGCTATTATTTAGAACCAAGGGTTGAAGAGCACCTTGATAGCATAAAACTACTGTCTTATCCAGGTTAAAAGATAGTAAATTAAAGTCAGTAGTTATAGTTACATGAAGAGTTGCTTTCCAGCACTCAACCTTGCAGTACTCTACAAGTAATGCTTTGTTCTTTGCTCTTACCACTTGTTTTCCATTCCGGAAGAGGATTTGAAACTCGAATCCCGTAGATATTTAGTTTTTCTATCAAAACATCTTCATTCACACAGTCAAAAGCTTTGGCATAGTCATAGAAAACCGTGGTGGGAGATAGATTATTGTTTAGTGCTTCGTAAATCTCATGTACCACAGAAAACATGGCAGAACTGATAGGTTCATTAATTAGATAAAAAGCCGTAATGGTTCTGCGATAAATTGCTGTTTTTAACGAAGAAAGGTATAAGTCGGGCTTTTATATGTGAATAACTTTGGATAGTACTGGTATCAACGCAATAGGCCTAAAATTGTTGCCACTAGATTTATCGCCACCCTTATGAAGAGAAAAACAATGGCTGTATTTAGGTACTTTGGTACATTTTTCAAAGAAATCATTGATATGTAAGATCAAGACTTTCATCATATTAACTGGGAGGTTTGACAAAAATTTTATTGATCAGTAATACAGAAAAATTTACTTTTGATATTATTGTTTGTTTAATTCAGTTCAGCTTTATAACCTGTTTTTATATAAAAGGAGTTATGTAGAGTTGTGGGTTAATATCAAACCTTTAAATTAAAAGTAAATCCTTTTTCTTGTAGAATTCATAAAATAGTGTTTAACTTACTCAAATACTGTCAATACTAAACTTATTTTACGTTTATTATGTATTGCGGAGTTTGTTAATGCAGTACAGCATGTAAATTGTAATCGTTTCTATAACTAATGACAGTATTTCAATATTATTTACTGTGCACTCCGCCAGTTTCGACTTCACCAGATGAAACATTATTCAAAAGCTTATTATGTGAGTTCATCTACAGAAGTTAACATCTTCAGAAGAGGTTGCATCTAAGTGATAATGCTATGTTAGTTATATCAGCAGAGTATAACTATATTAATTACGTCTGCTTTAACAATAGGTAACAAGAGGAATATACACGGCAGTATGTTCGGCGCTCGCTGTAGTTTCTAACTTACTATACTATTCAAATTTAATTTGATTGATAATTCTGTCGAACACAATATAGCAGCGCAATTCCTCAAGGCAATTTAATCCTTAAATTAGATTTCATATCGTGTGTTTCTTAATTGGAGTGTTCTTAGCCAGAGATTAAAGCACATAGTTATACAACTCCTTGCTAAAACCGTTTATAACTAGGTACTATCAAATATATATCAAAAAATTTACTCTATTAACTAATAAGAACGTTTTATTCAAGTATATTTTGTCATAAATGTTTTATCTAAAATATTATCGCTGATCATCTTAAAACTACAAACTACAAAAACTACCGAGTTAAATATAGATCATCATCATCATCATCACTGCCGTTCAATCCTAGTGCCAAGGCATATCATAATCTGATTTTCCAGGTGGATTATTCCTGTTTAATCTATTTCTTTATAGGTCACTGCATGAGTTTTTGCGGCGTTGATTATCTTTTTCCAATTTTTTCTCTTTCTTTTATTTTCATTACTTTTACGTCTTCCTCCCTCTGGTCAGCCATGTTAACCTGTGTCTTCCTCTTCTTCTTGGTCCTAGCGTTGTCCAGTTCGTGATTCTTTTTATCATTTCTGTTGGTGTTCTTCACATTATGTGGCCTGCCCATTCTAGTCACCTTGCTTTTATATATCTTGCTATGTTCTCTCCTCCCATTTCTTGTTCAACTTCTTTGTTAGTCTTCATTCTTATTTTTGGTCCCAACATAGATACATAGTTGTTAATATATGTAAAATAACAGGGGATATTATATTTTTTAACAAAAAGTTACGTTTCGTATCTGTATACACATATATGTATATAGTAAACATCTATTTTACATTTACCGAATTATTGGGGCGTATTTAAAATGATTTCGTACTTTAGCCTCCACATTTACTGTGTCGTCAAACACCTCAGTTATAACATTTGCAACAAATATGACACCAAAACTTTTATTATTGACTGATCAGGTATTTTGAAAACGTGTCCGAGATGTATACGATGTATAAACCTTTTGTTTTGTTTATAAATATAAACTTTTATGAACCTTAAAAATGTATAAGTTACTTAGCCACTGAGGAACGGTGATATATCGTCATAAATATACTTTGTACGGTCAGGAAAAGAATTTAACAAACTGAAAATGTTGTGTTGTATTTCTTGGTACCATTAAATAATAAAACGTTTGAAAGTCTGTTAAATTGGATGTATAATTCTTTATATTGTCTACCGACCTTATCCTATTGCGTTTTACATTCATCCATCATACTAACTCCCACTGGAAACCGTAAAGTTATTCTTTAAAACAACGTTTGAGTGACTAATAAATAATGTTTGAGAGGCTTCTTTTTATATGTATGGAATTCCTCCCTGGGACTTCCAAAATTTCCGGGATGTGGTTTCTGCACTTAAGAGAATCAGTTTATATTACAAAAATATACAAAAAAAATAGTTTTCTTTTCTTCTTGTCGCTAGTTTTCTATAGGTATTTGTTAGCTCATTTTTTCTGCTGCTCTATTTTCTGTCTCCTTCTTTCTGTTCCTGCACTTTCTAGCTCTGACCTCTTCTTCTATTTGCAACTGCTTATTGTATTTTAGTTATATCATAACTTCATAACCTTTTAATTTATTTATACTTTTTACAAATTCATTTTTATGACATATCTCTTAAATCATTTATGAGAATCAAAGAAGTAATCAAATCCTGACAACACACTATCAATACAAACCAAAAATTTACAAAATCTTTTATAAAACGCAAAATAAACTAGCAACCGATTTATTAAGGGCGATACACCTAGTCTCAGAAATCGATTTCTTTAAGAAGGATTCACTCTTAGCTTATAGTTTTTAAGTTTTGTTAAAAAACTATAATTTTTACGAAAAGGCGCTATATACACTTGTATACGATACAGGAATGACTACATTTTATTATCTTTTATTCTTTGTAAGATGCGTTTAATTTTATTTCATCACATTATCTATACTAATCTATACTAATATTATAAAGCTGAAGAGTTTGTTTGTTTGAACGCGCTAATCTCAGGAACTACTGGTTCGAATTGTAAAATTGTTTTTGTGTTGAATAGACCATTTATCGACGAAGCTTTAGGTTATATAACATCACGATGCAACTATTAGGAGCGAAGAAGTAATGGAAAATGTGAAAAAAACGGGGAAAATTATTGATCCTTAAGGGCTTCCATTGCGTGCGCTGCGAAAACGGTTCAAGATACCAAAAATATTTGTATGAAAGAATTATTCCTCTTGAAATGATCTAAAAAAATGTCCGCGACAGTATATGTCTATCTTTTAAGATTAACTCACTAGAATCGTTTTTATGGTAATCAAATTTGGTCGAAATTAATGCATTATTTGTTAAGAGTTGTATCAACGTAATAATATTAATCTTTATCCAAATAAATGTGTTGTTGATTAAGAGTATTTAATTGTGAACAAAATTGTCTTTGACATCAGTTAATTTCAATGAACATATTAGGTATTACAATTTTGAAACAACAGTTATTATCTCATATATTTAAACCAGAATTTCTTACTAAATTAAGTACTATAAAGTCACCGTACGGTGGTGCAGTGGATATCTTATATAAAACATCTAATATAGAAAAATCAAAATGGTAAAATTTGTAAAAATGAAAAATGGAAAAAATGAAAAATGGAAAAAATGACACGAGAGTGTTATGCGGTACAAAGTCCGCCGAAATAGCTAGTAACCAATATTACTTATATAGTGACCATGAGTTTTTTAACTTCCCGCTAAAAAAAATTAAAATTTTTTTTAAAATCGGGAAGTTATTGGTTTCACCCCGTTTTTCGAAAATCGAGTTTTCATCGGATCTCAACGTTTTGAGGTCTGAGGAACCTCCCCTGACTATTTTTACGAGGGTGTCTGTATGTCTGTATGTACGTGTGGATGTGTGTGTGTGTGTGTGTGTGTGTGGATGTATGTAAACCTCTTATAACTTTTGAACGGCTTGACCGATCGGAATGAAATAAAAAGCATTACAAAGAGTTTCATCTAACTTAGAATTAAAAAAAGACTTAAGTGTAGAGGGTTGAGTATGAGTAGGACGAAAATGACAAAATAAATGGACTTAAAAATCTATCTGCAGGGCCAAGTGCTGCTAGCTATCCAAAACTTTAAATACTTACAGTCTGTGGTAGGAAAGAATGGAGAGTTAACGAGGGAGACGAATCATAGAATTAAAAATTGATGAATGAACTGGAGAAGACTGAATGTGTGAGTGCAAAAATGAAAGATATACTAATATATATATGAGAGTTGTAAGACCAGCGTTTATGTATAACCAAAAAACATGGTAAGAAACGAACGAGTAAGAAAGAACTTAGAAATGCGAAAATGAAGATGTTGCGTTATATGTTTGGATTAACGAGAAAAGATAAACTGAGAAATGAGAGAGCAAGACGTACAGTGAACGTAGGACAGCTGAGCAAGAATATCCAGGAAAATAGGTTGTAATGGATTGGTCATATAGACAGGAGGGATGAGAATTATGTGTGTAAAAGAGAAGATGAATGTGAGATTTGGGCTAATTGAAAGACCGAAGTTAAGATGGATAGATAGAATAAATGAGGACCCTAAAGAAAAAAAAATGAAGAAGAGAGGATGTGTTAAACAGAGACAGGTAGATACAAATGTTCTGTTAACATAGATAAATACCTTATAGAATAAATAATATATAATTTATAATAAATAAAATTGCGTTCACGCTACAGATAGCAGAACACTTTATTATTTAGTTAAATATTTCTGCTGAATAAGTCTTCAAAATAAATATAAATACTTATGTCAAAAGTACCTATACTAAAGTAAATTCACTTTTTATTTTATGTGTATACTAAATTTGGAGATTGCACTCAAGTCCGTACTAAAAATCCAAATGATCTCATTACTCTAGAAAATTTACAGCATTAAAAATAGTGCTGATTGCACAAAAGTAATAATTTAATAATATTATCGTCACTACCAATAATATACGAAATGACGTCTCGTAAACCACAATAGCTGCTCTTTGCTACATTATCGTTTTTGGTTTATAACCTTAATCATCATTTGTGTGTCTTAGTTAAACAAAAAAGAGTTAAAGGAAAAAACAATAAATCATTAGAGGCGTTTAAATTATTATTTTTTTTAATTTAAAAACCATTTTTGATTAGTAGTTTCTTGTAGTCCCAACATGTATATATTACGTTTTATGCTTTAAAAATTACTCTTAGTTATTACTTTTATTAAACCTTTGGTTATCGCTTAGATTTCAAGCATTTATTTTTTGGATGTTATTTGAACACTATAGTTTTCCGTCTTAGGTCTCTTTCAGAAATAGCCAAGAAAATTTCACTTTCATAGTAATTCCTCTAGTTCCACACTCCTTTTTTTCATATTGAATCTGGCGAGATGAGCCTTTGTTTGGTACTGTAGAAGATAGCCCAGTCATATGAGGGTTTCACCTCGGAATGAAAGATAATAAGCTGAAAATTGGTAAAAACCTTTGTTTTGTCGTCCTTAATATTGTGTCAAAAGTCACAATTGCTATCGTTCCGGCGTCTTAAGATATTGAAGGTCAAATGTCACAAAAAACGATTTTTCGCGAATATCTCGGTTCCTATTGCCTAAATGATATTTTCATCTATTATGAAAGTTGAAACTTTTGTCTACACTTTTTAACTTCCCGCTAAAAAAATTAATTTTTTTTTTTAATCGGGAAGTTATTGGTTTCACCCAGTTTTTCGAAATTCGAGTTTTCATCGGATCTCAACGTTTTGAGGTATTTGGAACCTCCCCTGACTATTTTTGCAAGGGTGTCTGTATGTCTGTATGTACGTGTGGATGTGTGTGTGGATGTATGTAAACCTCTTATAACTTTTGAACGGCTTGACCAATCGGAATAAAATAAAAAGCGTTCCAAAGAGTTCCATCTAACTTAGATTCGCTGTAAGTTTAAACCGATTCGAACCGGTAGATTTCGAGAAATTTCAAAATAACCGAAAAAAACAGTTGGTAAAAATGATGTTTTTTGGGCATATCTTTTTGGCCATTACATCGATCAATTTCATAACCTAATCAGCTCTCAAGCTTAAAAAAACATTTTTTGACTAATCGATTTTGTGCTCCTAGTAACATTTTTAGGTCTCAAAAAACTGCGTCGAGTGCCATTTTGAACATCAAAATCGGATAACGCGTTAATAAGTTATGGCTTTTTAAACATTTCAAAAAAAGTCAAAAACGTCAAAATACGTCACGTTACTATCATAGCTTTATGGTTAAAACTAGCGGGAAGTTGCAAGGATGGCCTTTAAGGTCATTCTCTTTTCGAATTTTATTTCATACGATCAACCGTTTTTAAGGTAGAGCGCGAAGAGTGCGCAGCGTACAGTCATATATGGGCTAATGTAAGGTCAAGCGTGAGTTACGGTTATCAGTGCGTTGTATAAAGTAAAGTCAATTATTTACAAAAAAATTGTAATTATTAAGCAATACCCATTATTTCTGTACTTATTATTAATTATTTATATTTAATTATTCAACTATAGTGTATTATTAATGCTGGATTATATATTTTACTTATATTTTAAGTTATCATCCTCATTATCGGTCATATTCATCTCCAAACCTTCCAGAATTTCTGGATCGTATGTGCTTTCTTCATCGATATTATTTGGATATAGTGGATCGTTGAGGCAAGCTTGTCCATTGCACTGGCCACAAGCTAAAGAACATAACTGGGTTAAAGAGATAAAATTTGAAGACACAATTAAGGTAAAAATAAGTAAATAAATGCTTAAAAATAAAGTTAAAGCAACTATAAATTTTTAAAATACACAAGTAAGCTTTTGATGAAAGTAAGGAGAGAAATTTTAAGTATAAAAAAAGACCCTAACAAACTTTTAGTTATAAATAAATATTGCGATAAATGTAGTATAGAAAGAAAGATATTGGGCTCTACACTCTTATTGATGCTGTAACAGATCGTCAAATCTATATATATAAAAATGAATGTTTGTCTGTATGTCTGTATGTCTGTATGTACTCAATGAACTCAAAAACTACTGGACCGATTATTATGAAAATTGGTATGTATATGTATTTTTCCACGGAGAAGGTTTGTATGATATGCTCACTGATGCCACTCGCCACCAGGTGGCGCTGCAGACTAGCAACTTCTGCCCCGTTCAACCGATTGTCATGAAAATTGATATGTATATGTATTTTTCCACGGAGAAGGTTTGTATGATATGCTCATTGATGCCACTTGCCACCAGGTGGCGCTGCAGACTAGCAACTTCTGTTCCGTTCAACCGATTGTCAGGAAAATCAGTATGATGATGTATTTTTAACGCGTAAGATGAATATGATATTCGTATTAATGAAAGTTACCACCAGATGGCGCTTCCATGTATCAAATTCAATACTGATTAATAGATATCTACACGAATTCGTATAAATATAAGTTCGAAAAATATATTTTTGGTGCGTAAAACAAAACTATAAACTTTCTTTCCTTCTCTATCTCTTCTTCTCTTTTATTTTTCTTAAATTTATTTTAGTTGCTGGCGTAGCAACGCGCGCCAGTTACAGCTAGTATAATATATAAATATATATTATTAAAAAAGAAATCTAGTAAATTTTAAAAACTGATTAAAAAAGCTACCGCATTTAGAAAAATGCGGCAAATTGGATGTTCGATTTTTTCATTATAAGGAGTGTAATGAGATTCAGATTGAAAAATTCGAAGTGGATATTGGTCACGTTTCCCGATTTATGAACGGCGGATTTAAAAACTGTTTCAATTAATTTTGGTTCAGAAGAGTTATTACTTTCTTTTATTCTCGTCTGGTATTCGTTGAATGAAAAACTTCGTTATTGAAAATTGAAAATTAAGTATTCTGACTAAATACAATGTATATTGCAAATAACCATTTTCGGTTTAAAAAATAATTGAAACTGCGAGTTTGTTTTTTCAATATTTATTTATATTTGGTGTACTACTGTCAGTAGTCAAATCCATGTCAATTTAAAAAATCTTTGGAAGAAAATTGCAATCAGTGAGAATGCATCTCTATCAATATACTAATAAGCTTGGCATAAAATCACAAAGGCCTATAAAATTAAACAATAAACATAAGGTGCTTAAGAACTTCTTACAGAATCCAATTATTTTGAAAAACTTTTATAAGAAATGATACGCGTAAAGTAATTAGATATAGAAAGATCTTCGAAATTCAATAACTGCCAAAACCGTCTGAGTATCAAAAAAAAAATTAGTTTAAGAAATGCAGAAATGTATAAATCAATTTAAACTCAGGCTTGTTTCAAAAATAAATGAATTTTATCTTCAAATACTTGTCAAACAAGATCGTCAGGTCTCTTCGAGAAAATGCAGTTAAAAGGAAATATCAAACATATTTGTTCACCTTAGTTTAAAATGAGATATGTTTTTCAAACACTATCCAAGGCAAGTTCATTTATTGATCTAACAGAGTTATTTGATTCGGTTTATTCCAAAACGATCTAAAGAATTTTGACGTGCGACGTATTGTTGTAAAGGAAATCGACAAGAGGGTGAGATAAAGTTACAGGAACTAAAGTTAGCAGTCAAAAGCGAAAAATTCTATTAACTTGTTAGGAATATATGCCTAATAAAAGTAGTTATTAAAATGTTCTAATTCATATAAAACTAAAATCGTAAATGATAATAAAAAATCTATTCCTATTTTAAAAAATTTCTATTATGTATTTCGTTTAATATGCAATACAAAATTATTAATTTTTTTATTAAAAGTATAGAAGCAGCATATTCTAAATCTTCTTTGTTGTTTACTGGTTGTAAGTATTGAACCAACATTTCCGGAATAGTGTAAATAGAAGGAAACTAGAAAGCTGGAAAATCCTAATGGTCAGTGGTCCCGACGGACGTGCTTACTGTATTGTGCCAATCAAATGCAAGACCCTAATTTACATAACTTTGACTTGTTCCCTACGTCTAGTCTTTACGATAATAAAACAAACTGTTAGTTTAATAGATTTACTTAATAGTATATTCAAGTATACATCAGTAACTCTAATCTATTGGCTTTGGGAAATAGATTTTAGCATATTTTATGCATGATTAAGCTACTAGTGTTTTAATGGTTGTGTAATATTATATTATATTAAATACTTTATACTCCAGTCAATATTTATTTTCCATTTACTTCTTTAGTTGGGGAACTTTTGCCATTAAAAACAAAAGTTCCCCAACTAAAGAAGTAAATAGATGGTATTATGCCACAAAAAAGCTACAGAGAATATTTAAATATATTTATTTTCCGTTGGAATTTTAAGAATCAAGATCGATTTCCTTGAAAATTTGTATAAAGGCAGTATTTATAACCTTTTAAGTTTAAGATTAAGTTGATACTGATTTGGGTTATTAGCGATTAAACTCTGCAGTAACTTTTGAAAAAGTCCACGATGTTTATAAGTTTTTCAAACATCGCAAATATCGTTTAATACAGAACTGTAGCTAATATAAAAAAAGCGAATCGTGTCTTACAGACCTAACCAAAAAAAAAAACGAAATTTTGCTATACTTTCATTGTTTATAAATATTTTTACATTGTCTAAAATTCACTTCTTCAAATGATGTTTCCATTGTTCGAGACAATCTGTAAATTTAATTATCAAGATATTCTTTAGGGCTTCCAGCGATTTTTGTTTTATCTCCTTCACGGTGGCAAAAGGAGAGCAAGGTGTGAGCCGGTGCGTAGTCGTGATGAAAGAACCAGTCGCTTGTACTCCAAAGATCTGATATTTTGTTCGGATACTCTCCACCAATCTTTTCAAAACCTCCAGATAAAACTTCTAGTTGACAGTTTGAACTGGTGGAACGAATTTGCAATACCTCTGGAATCGAAAAATATTAGCGTTGTCATGATTTTTGATTTTATTTGACGAGCTATCTTCCACTGGCTTGATTGCTGCTTTGTTTTAGGATCGTATCCATAGCATCATCATTCATCACAAGTAATCACTTTTGAAAAAAAAAGAGTGTACGTGTAACCTTTACGCGCGATTGAAGTAAAACTTTTTGACGTACGTATCGAAAAATAAATATTTAATTACAATTTAATCATATTTATTGCCTATATAATTTCCAACAAAATGAAATGTTATATTTATATTATTCATTAGAAATAGGAATTTGAAAGTTATCATTATTTTTTTTATATATGAAATAATAGGTTTATGATAACTAAAATGTGAAACATAGATTTTACTCTCTAAATACCATTAATGTATTTGAAACCGTTTGAAAATTTCATAAATAAATTTCGAAAATTTAAGCTCCTCCCATAGCTGAAATTACACAGTTACTTCCATCAGAATCTTCCGTTAGAATCTAACGTTAGAGTTACCCCTAGTCGCGCCTAAAGAAGTTTTGCTTGAATAATAGGTAAACAATTTTAAAAATATACACACATTACGTTTAGAATGTGTGATTTTGTAGCTGTATCTACCTTATTGTAATACATCACAACACAAGAGCCTTCGATAGTTAGATAACCATTTCATTTTGTAGCATTTTATAGCATATTCCATAAAATTTAAAATCCTGAGTTGAGTTTTTTTTCTTCAGTTCTACGAATGATCTGTTATTGCTGGTAAAAGATCAGCCATCTTCACTAGTGGTTTTATGGCCTTTATGGCTACCTAACCAAACCTAAAATAAGTATAAGAAAGTGTTAAAATATTTTGAATATTATTATTTTATGAACAAAAACGTGCAACATGCTTCTTTACTCAACGTAAAGATTCCGTATAAACAATTATTTACTATTATAATATGTATGTATGTATATAAACTTACTTAATCAAATCATAATGAATGTGGCTGTCTCGTCATTTTTTCATTTTTGTCATTTTTCTTCAAATCTTTCTGGCGCTTATAATATGCCCTTTGACGTTCACAATTTCTTTTTCTTTTTAGCTCTTTAAGTCTATAAAACGAAAATAGCTAGGTATAAATAATAGGTATAAATAATTAGGTATAAATAGTGTAATTACACACCAAAAATAAAATGTATGCATATAGATTATAGGTACTCACTATTTTCATTCAATATTTTTTCATCACTTTCTTCATTAATAAATCCACTTTGTTTATTCATATTTAATACAAACACTTTATACACAAAAAACTACCAGCAATGTATTTTGGCTGACAAGATAACAAGCTGTCAATTCATACAATTACAGATTTAATTTTATTTAATATAGTAGGCAGAATCGCATGAGCGCCGCCAGGAATATTTTCAGGGAGGTGTATCTGTATCTACACACTATTATGATCTAATAGATATAGAATGATTTGGACAGCAACCGCGACGCCTTTAGTTTTTATTCAAACAATAATTTAATAAAAAAAGTAAAAAAATATATAATTTTCTGGTAAATTCAGGTATTTTTTTCCATAGCAGGGGGGTGCATGCGCACCCTTTTGCACCCTGCTGCCGGCGCCCATGCAGAATCGTGTCAGGTATTTTGTATTAGGTTTTGTTTCCGGTTTCTGTTATTAGAATGACGTCACGTCCGTTAGAATAACTTTTTTACTCCTAGTCTCGCTAAAGAAGTTTTACTTCAAAAATTCTGAGTCCTCTTTAATCTAATTTCTAAACATTCCTGATATCGATGCTTATTTTTGAAATGGCGAAGGACGAATTTGGCTTCAACCCTATTTATGTGCAAATCTTTTAAAAAAATCATCTGAATTAAACTGAATGACACTTCAGACATCTTACAAAGTTAATCAATGTTTTTGCGATGGTCTTCACGAACAAGGACATTGATTTTGTTGACGTTTTCGTTTTTCGTCAGTTCTTGATGTAGAAGGCTGTCCTGAACGGTCTTCAATTTATACTTTTCCATTTTTAAAATGAGTAAACCACTCATAATCGCAGATTTTAGGGCAGCTTATCCATAAGGAGTTTTAAGCATTACAAGAGTCACCGCAGCTAATTTCCCTAGCAGAAAACAAAATTTCACAGCAACGCTTTGCTATTGACGATCCGCCATCATGAAACAATCCACTAATACCTACACAGCTGCTCATAGTCTCAGGTGTTGTGACCATGACATACGGCAGGTTATACAATTACTTTCACCACTCTAACTCTTCACCACAGCGTAATTCCCGTTTTTTTTTTGTACCTCGCGTATGTATACCAAATAACGAATGAATTGCTCTTTGAAAGATCTTAAAGATGTTTTTTCAAACTCATTAAAAATACCTTTTAAATAAACTTTAACAAAAGTTTTTTGCATAAGAATTGACTGATTTATGACCAAAATAAAGTTTTGTGTTTTGAAATGTAACAATTAAACCCTAATAGAAATAAATAGCTCTCTTCTTGAAATTAAATTTATGAAAAATTTTATAAAATTTGTACAGATGTTTATTACGCACATTCTGGTGCCAAATTTAATCGGTGGCCAAATAATTAGTGGTTTTTCAAAAACTAAAGCACTTTTGGGGTTTGTCGCTCGCATAATATCCGTAAATACAATATAGTTCTGTATTTAAAGTACTTGAAACTTTTTTAATTATATAATGCTATATATTAATAACCAACATAATTAAAACAAGTTATAAGTTCCTTCGGCTAATGTAGAATCGACACTACTCGCTTGTGTATAGGACTGTAGCGCCTGCGCACGTCTTATTTAACGGTTTTATTCCACGGACTTTTTGTTACGGTTTTACTATTACATTTTTTTTAGTTCGGTCGCGCAGCAAAATCCCTATCTCCTCCAAGCCTTGGATTATACTACGTTATAGATTAATAATTACATTTCTTTTGGTTGTACATATTTTCATAATTTGTACTTTTTGTCTGGGCAGCTTATATATCAATAAATTCCCTAAAGATATAATTTTTATAATGATAATGATCGGAATAAGATAATTGAATTAATTTTATTTAAAGTTAAAATAATATTTATAGTTTTTTGTTTAATACTGGAAAAAAAACTAAAAAAAATTACCATCCCGCCTATTCGATCCTCCAACGATATCCAATCGTGAAGAGTTATCATGCTAGTCAAATTATTTTTACGTATTTACTGCATAAATTTTGAGCATATTAATAATAATAATTTATTATGAATTTTGAGATAAACATTAGTAACAGGTGTAGATAATCCAATTAAATAAAATATTACAACATAATTTACACATTTTACATTTAAAAACCAATGATTTCCATTAATTTATGGCACATCATAAAAGTTGACAACGTTAGATATTTCTATATTGTTTACAATGTTTATATTATATTATTAAACTTACCTTTCATTAGGAGATTCTGTAAAGAGAAGATCATCTTTTGCCTGATTCATTATACCTATTATATTTTTTGTAAACACTTTCAAGAAAGTTTCGGTGACACTTAAAAATTATATCAGAACTGTCAACATTATGTCTATCGTATACTGAACACTGAGTTGAGGCTAGCGTTGTGTGAAGGCTAGCGGTAACCTGCCTACTAGATATAGTGGCACTATTACAAGCCTTACGGTTTTATTGTTACGGTTTTTACTATTACATATTTTTCAGTTCGGTCACGCAGCAAAAGCCCTACCTTATCCAAGCCTGCCGTAAGGAACTTAGTTCCAATTAATTTAACAATTTTAGATACACACTGAACATAAATAATAATATTTTAGCGTAAAATTTGATATAATTAAATTTGAATGTAGATGCCTAAAATTAATTAGATAATTATTAAAATAAACAAGGTGAGCCTAAATAAGGTAAATTCGTCACTAAATTATAACAGCTATTTTCTGGTAGAAGCAGCGCTTTGTCTTGAAAAACAGTTGAGATTTAATGAATTCGACACCGTGGAAATTTTATCTTAATTTGATTAAAACGGCTTTTACATGATAACGGTTGAAACGATTACACGACGTAAAATTTGGATTTGTAATTTCTTCCAGTAAGATTATGTCATTTTTAAGTTTTAGTAAAATACTTTTAACGTTGAATATGTAAACAAAGTTAATCAATTTTAATAATTAAACAGAATTTAACTTAATTTCATAAAACAAATTATATATTAAAAGATTATTTTTGAATATTTTTTATGTAGGTATAGTTTCGTTCAAAAATAATTTTTGCGTTTCGACAACACAAACAATTCACCCAACTGCCTGGTGCAGAATAGGACATTTCTCGAGAAGGAAAATACAAAGAAAATGAGTACCAAATGATGCAGATTTACAAAATCTATATCAAACTATTTATTTAAAACTATATTATTTTTTTATTTTATTAAATAGGTACCTTCTAGGACATTTTCAAAATGCCCACAACATGCCATCTTACCACAAAAAAATACTGGACAGCGATAAAAAGATCTGAGTAAACTACACAAAGCTTCATGAATATTCACAAAACCAATGAATTTCCATATCACCCTCAAAAGAGACTAAAATTATTGGCTTATAATAGTCCACATTGACTCGTATTACACTTATTACTATTCGAAAAAGCCAATAAAAATTGCGAATTTTTACGAGCTAACAGCGATAAGTGAAGGAAAGCAATGTTGACAAGGTTTATAACTATAACTATAACTGTAGTGTTAAATATATCTAAGGGTCACATTTTCTGTGTGTCCTATTTGAGGTTACATTTGGCTACTACTATTTTGTATTTATTAGTTGGTTATCGTTTGTCGGAATTTTTTTCAGTACCGAAGTATGAATGCAAAAAAAAGTAAAAAATAACTTTGAACGGAACTATACATAATTTATTTTGAGTAATTTAATTGTTTATATATTACAAATTTAATTTACTTTTTTGTTGCAGGTAAGTAATGATTCTGCAATGGTGTTACTAAGATGTTTAAAAAGCTTAACAGGTAGATATATTAATTTTTTAAGTTTATGTCAAAACACATATTTTGCGAATGTTAGATAATTGTGTTTTCTTTTAGATGATAAAGTTCTTATATGTTAGTTTATCATCGTCGGCTTTTTAATTTCATTGACCAAAATGCCAACCATTGGCGTGGAAATGAAGAAACAGGGCTAGTTCATCACACGCATATTTCGAGAAAAATCACATTAGTGTCATTTGACGATGATGCATCTTAATCAATCGTTTTAAATGCTCAAATAGCAGCAAATATATTATTATATATATGATTAAAAAAAAAAAATTCTATCTCCGGTTCTTATGGTCCTAGAAACTTCTTTATTCTTTTTAAATGTGTATTTGTTAACAGCTTTCCAGTGGTGTAGATAATTGTTTAATCGAGTCATAAACGGCAGAGATATTCAATTTGTTTATAGACTAAAATCAGTACTTTTTAAATTAACTATTTTAGACAACTAATTGTTTAAAAAAATAAAGTTTTTGGTCCTCCGTCCAGAAACAATACTGTTAATTACTTCAAAATCGTCCGGAAAATGACATTTTCCGGCCTAGACCGGCAAAGTAACTTTTAGATTATCTAAAGAGATGGCGCTACAAGTCATCAAAAATACATAATGAATAATACAAATTTTAATTAAATTTATTTAAAAACGGCGTATAATATACTAAACTAATAACTTTTTCTAAAGGTAAACAGGATTCTAATTTACATTTAATTTCTCCCACAACTTTTATTTTAAATCTGACATTTATGTCAATTTACAACTACTTATCATTCGATTATGAAAATACATATCTGGATTTTATTTTTGCTCATTGAACTAAAATAGTTCATTGTCTCTGCTATTCTTATATAAAATTGTTAGATATTAATGTTAATATTTTCAATATAACAATTTTTACTGTGCTGCTTATTAGCACAGTATTAGTAGGTATGTATAAAAAATAAGGATCTTGAAATCGATTATTAGAAAATCATTCCTTATTATTAATTCTTTTAATCGTGCAATAGATGTCAATAAACATCTTATCTTGTATGTCACAAAATAAAAAGTTTTTGAACTTTTGAAAATATTAAAAATTAGTCGGACCAAAAAATAGTGTGTGTTACACGTCCGGAAAATGTTTTGCAAGTGCTCGTATTGTTTCGCCTCGGTGCTACGCACCTCGGCTACACAACTTTACTCGCTCTTGCAAAATGTAATTTTCCGTCCTTGTGTCACAAATAACTATTTTGTAAATAGATAATACCTACAACCGAACCGAAGAGAATGAGATCAAAATGGATGTTGTAGGCCATTTTCATTCGTATGTACAGCTATTTAAAAAAGGTCCTTTGTAATAATTGTCTTGTAAACAAATTGCATTGTGCAATAACTACTGAACCGATCCGGCCCATCTTTAGCCCACTTTTTAGGTGACTAAAAATCCTCATAAGAACCCACATTTGGAGAAAATTTGAAGAAGTTTTAACAATAATTTTTAAATTTATAAAAAAGTGTAAATCTGGCCGTTTGTCAACTTTAATTTGCAATAACTTTTTGATTTTTGAACCAATTTTAATGTAAAAAAAGTCAAATTAAAGTTCATTTCAAGACGAATAAATTGTCTGTTGACCATTCTTCTCTAAACTTAGTACTTTTTTCAGAATATTGAGAGTAAGAAAAAAAAAAGACGTTTTTTGGTAATAAATGTTTAAAAAAAAAACAATGACGCAATAATTTTTTTATGACTCACGAAATGAGACGACTTTTGTATTTACTTTATCTAGCATTTCCAACAATAAAATAGCGCCCAGTATTTTTTCGTTTTTTACATTATTTTCCTGCTTAGTTTCTTGGTCTAATAGGTGTATAAGTCGAGCGACTCTTAGCAATCGTGGCGTGGTCATCATCAAACACAATATTGGACGCTTCAAGTTTTAATATATTTATGTAGGTAACCAGGTTAATTTAAGTATTTTTCTTGAAATTGCTTTTTTAACCATTTTAAGTTCTTCTAAGTTCATTTGCTTCGGTGGTAATAAAGATATATTTCTATTTGACACGTTGTATAATACTGAGTAACTTTGACCTAAATTATTGATGATGGTGGATTTTTGAATGTATGTCTGGTTACTTTTTTTTGGTAATCGCAAACCAAAAATAAATTAAATTTACATTGTCTGTAGGAATTCTGTTTAAAAATGACCTAATATTTAAAAGATGCACAAAAATCGCTGTGTGATTCTGGTCTGGTTTTGACTAGTATATCGTGGCTGATACCATTTTAATCAATATAAAACAGACAATTTAAGTCATTTGCATATAATTAATTAAATAATTATAATTTCACTTCTCCATTGTCATTCTTTGTGCTCTGTACAGCAATAGATTTGAGTCTGGTTTTAATACAATGATTGAATACAGACTGAGTACATCAATAATGAGCAGTATATTTTATAGTGAACTAGCTGTACCTACCCAGCGCGCATTGCTACGCCAACAACTAAAATAAATTTAAGAAAAATAAAAAAGATGAAGAGATAGAGAAGGAAAGAAAGCCTATAGTTTTGTTTTACTTATCGCACCAAAATATATTTTTCGAACTTATATTTATACGAATTCGTATAGATATCTATTAATCAGTATTGAATTTGATACATGGAAGTGCCATCTGGTGGTAACTTCCATTAATACGAATATCATATTCATCTTACCCATTAAAAATACATCATCATACTGATTTTCATGCAATCGGTTGCACGGGGCAGAAGTTGCTACTCTGCAGCGCCACCTGGGGGTGAGTGGCATCAATGAGCATATCATACAAACCTTCTCTGAGGAACAATTCATTTACGTACCAATTTTCATGACAATCGGTTAAACGGGACAGAAGTTGCTACTCTGCAGCGCCACCTGATGGCGAGTGGCATCAATGAGCATATCATACGAACCTTCTCCGTGGAAAAATACATATACATACCAATTTTCATGACAATCGGTTAAACGGGACAGAAGTTGCTACTCTGCAGCGCAACCTGGTGGCGAGTGGCATCAACGAGCATATCATACAAACCTTTTCCGTGGAAAAATACATATACATACCAATTTTCATGACAATCGGTTACACGGGACAGACGTTGCTACTCTACAGCGCAACCTGGTGGCGAGTGGCATCAATGAGCATATCCTACAAACCTTCTCCGAGGAAAAATACATATACATACCAATTTTCATGACAATCGGTTAAACGGCATAGAAGTTGCTACTCTGCAGCGCAACCTGGTGGCGAGTGGCATCAATGAGCATATCATACAAACGTTCTCCGTGGAAAAATACATTTATATACCAATTTTCATAATAATCGGTCCAGTAGTTTTTGAGTTCATCGATAACATACAGACAAACATTCATTTATATATATATATATATACTTTATGTATCATCTTTAGATATATATATATATATATATATATATATATATATATATATATATATAGATATAAAGGTTAACAGAAAAAATAATGACAGTGTACCTATTACATAATAAAAGTGGTATATTTACAAGTGAAAAAATTCTACGAAAAAATTTCACAGGGAGCTGCCAATACCTTTCGTGAGACTTTTAGGTCCCTGGAATATTAAGGGCTTATTTTTTAAATACAGTGCGCTAAACACGAATATCAACCTTAAAAAACGTAAAACCTAAACGTTTACAGCAAACATTTATACAATATACGGTTTGCATCAGTTCTATACATATTTTATTTAAATAACCACAAGTTTAGTTGGTACAAGAAAGGATTCACATCCATTGCTACCCATTTTCCTCACATTACTTTATTTGGTATCATGTTGTTTACACCTTAAACTTGACTTAACTACAGTAATTCTGGGTTATGTTTGTAATTATATGTAATTTTAAAACTTTTGTACAGAATCAAACTCTTATTAGCACAATTCAACAATTCTCATCAGTGCACATCGTGACGAAGAACAGTTAGACCATAATCTTACATGCAAAAATAAATCTTGGAAAATAGCAATAAAAGTTTAAAAGTTGTAATGTCACTGAAAACTGTAAACCTTTATTACCCCGTTCTTTACAGCCAGCTATCGAGACATACCTCCGAGAGAATAGTACAAAATAATGAACTTTTATTAGATCAATAAATTCCATATTGATTTTAAATTTTAGTCTTAGTGAAAAAACTTTAAAAAATAAAATGAACACATAAGTAGAAAATGTTCACTAAAATGTATTTTGGAGGGACTATAAAATAACACACAGGTTGGTTGAAGAGTTTTAAGAAGAAATAAAAAAATTTATTCAATATAATCTCCCTCAGCTTGAACACACTTATTCCAATGATTTTCCAGTAATTTTATACCATCTCTGCAATGATTTTCCGAAAGCTCTGCAAAATATTGTTCCACAACTGCTTTAGCTTCTTCATTCAGCGAAAAAATGCTTTCCACAAAGAAATTGCTTCACGATTTTAAAGAGGTAATAGTGGGAGAGAGCCAATTCTGGTGTTCAAGCAATTCGAAATATAATTCGTTTAATTTACCCATCGTCTAAACACTTGTCAGAACACGTGCATTGTCTTGATGAAAAATAATTGTTTTCTTCTGTAAACCGAGTCTGTTTTCACGATTTTTTATCCAACTGGTCCAAAGGGTTACAATAATATTTAGTTTTAATTTTTTTACTTTTTTCAAGATAATCAATCAACAAAACACCTTTGGCATCCAAAAAAACTAATGCCATACCTTTTTTGCCTATCTTTCTGACTTCACATGTTTTGGAGTTGAAGAACCACCTTCTGTTCACTGTAAGCGTTCTTGTTTCAATTTAGAATCATGATGGTAGATCTAAGTCTTATCCCTATCTATAAAATTACGCAGAGAAATATGTTTATAGTAAGAAAAGGGAGACACAATAGATCTTATAGGTCGCAGGTGAATTTGTCACCCTTCATGCATACATAAATACATACATACATACATACATACATACATACATACATACATACATACATAGATAAGTAAGTGTTGTAGAATGCTTAGATGAGAAAGACTATTTAAAGTAGTATCTCGATCAGCGTTTTGCTTCGTATTTCTCTTATAGTGTCATATCTTATAATTTAATCATGTAAAAATTGCCGTATATATCATAGATTGGTTAAAATTATGTTTTTTGTAGTTTATTGTTCTCCGAATCTTTACAGTAAACAAAAACTCTAGTTTAAAAACATGAGTTTAAGAGTTATTCTTTCTTGTGTTTTAAGAACACTTTCTTTATTAATTAGTGTGGACAGTTAATCTATACTTATAATAAATCTGTAGAGAGGTAAATTCTGTACATGAAATATATTTCCAAAATAACTATCAGGGGGTGATTAGGGATCGATACTGATGCCAAAAATGAAATCAGTAAAATTTTTGTCTGTCTGTCTGTCTGTCTGTCTGTCTGTTTGTCTCTCTGTCTGTATAACCATTATAGAAACAAAAACTACTCGACGGATTTTAACGAAACTTGGTACAATTATTTTTCATACTCCTGAGCAGGTTATAGGATACTTTACATCACGCTACAATCAATAGGAGAAGAGCAGTGAAGAGAAATGTTGGGAAAACCACTTTTACGGTGTGGGGGAGAAATTTTTATACAACAATCTATACGTCACGTGAACGACGTCGCGGGTACATCGATATAGAACCCAAAAATTTGGTTAGATTTTTTGTTGTACGTGTGTCTGTCTGTCTGCCTATCTTTATGTTTGTGCGCGCATAACATGACAATTACTGATCCGATTTGAATGCGGTTTTCACATATGTATTTGTCTTCTTTTAACTTAACATCTGGTGTATAAAATTTCTTCCCCAACTCTTTCACGGTGTGGGGGAAAGAAATCTTAATACAACAATCTATACATCACGCGAACAACGTCACGGGTACATCGATAGAGAACCCAAAAATGTGGTTAGATTTTTTTGTAGGTCTGTCTGTCTGTCTATATGTTTGTGCGCGTATCACATAAAAACTACTGATCCGATTCGAATGCGGTTTTCATAGATGTATTTGTCTTCTTTCAACATAACATTTTAACGGGGTGAGGAAAGAAATTTTTAAACAACAATCAACACGCCACGCGAACGACGTCGCAGGTACACCTAGTCATTAATATAATAATGTAAAGTCTAGATATTGTTTAGTGATAGCATTTAGTCATTATAGCACATAGATGTTATTTTACTAGAAATTATAATATAAATCATGTTTTCATAAAGATAATAAATCAAATCACTTCCTAATAAGAAGTACGGTTCTATCGTTGCTAGCAATTATCCATAAATGATAACATTACATGCTACAAGGTCATTAACCATCGCCATAATTACATGGATCAACAAGACTGATCATAGAGTAAGCACATCAAGTCTTAATTATGATTTGGCCGTTGCGTGGAGTTTGCTGTTTGTTAGATTATCCCAAATTACTGGATTGTACTTTGATAATGGACTAATATAAGCCAAGTAGAAACATATTTAAACAACCCATAATATTTGTGTAATTTATCCTACAAAAATAACCAATTTCAAATAACTTTTAATAAAAACAATAAAATAAACAACATACCGGCATAGCCATTCAAAAGATTAATTTGAAACGTTGGTCAAGAAAAAAAGTAATCCCAGATTGCAAAGGTCCAAACACGTCCAGGATGACTATAATCCTTATGAAATGGGAGAACGGATCTAATTGTCACAGAACTCGCAGCAGTCTTAGCTTGTGGTGATGCACAGATAAAATCTTTTAAGAGTATCGGACATTGAATTTAGCTGCGAGTTTCATTTGGTAATGATTGTAAAATCCTGGATAAGATTTATTTTCTTTTATAAATAAAGTATCCATAAAACGCCGTATTAGGTATATACAGTTCAAGAAATTTACAAACCATAATGTTTACATCTTTTTTTATAAAAATCTTCAAAAAATGGATTAAAAGATTGGAATTTTGAAAAGGTACCGACAGGTAATGAAACACTTTTCATTTAAATTAAATCACCTTTTATTAAAACAAAATTGTGCAAGATCGAAAGTAGTGAGTAAACCCTTTCTTCATCAGCTACAAATTCTAACATTCCACAATGTGTAGTTTAAACGATTTTTTTATTAACAAGTTTGGATAGTTGATATGTAACCTAGTTAGTTGTTCTAATGCAAATGGTGACATAAATATTATTCCTGCTCTTTCTACGTCTTGTCTTTTATTTCTTGGTAACATGTCACAATAGCATTGATAAGTCATATGAAAAGGTCGAGGATATTCGGGAAAAATGTTGAACCCAAACTGAAACATTTTGTTAAATTATAGTTTTGCAACACAGTCATCAACAAATAACGATATTTTAAATGAGCAATAATTTTAATATTTATATTTTGCACTAGCACTGTGACAATCCTTTTATAAAGAGAGCTAGAGCCGAAATTTTGGCCCTCTTTAACCTTGTCCGCAATTTTTTTTTATTCATTCACCTGTCCGTCATTTAAGATTAAGGGTTTTTAAGGTTCAACATAAGGTGGTAAAAATGGCAGACACCAATGATGATTTTTTGTTCAAATTTTGGCCCTCTTTACCCTTGTTCGCCACTTCTTTTGTATCCACCCAGCTGTCTGCAATTTTGGATTTGGGCTTCTTAAGGATTCAACATTACGTGGTTAAAATGGAAACATATTATCGATGACGATTTTTTGCTTAAATTTTGGCTCTCTTTACCTTTGTTCGCCACCTGGTATAAACACCTTCGACTAGTTCATTTCTTTATATTTTTTGTAAAATTGTCAACTTTCCCCCTTTATAGCTAACCCTATATCAACTATGGTGTCGACAAAAACAGGAACGTAAATACCTGTATTGAATGAACATGTTCCAAAGACACAAGACAAGACAAGAGGTTGATGGGTAGCTTAAAGAAAGTTTGTAGGTATGTTGGATTTAAGGACCCTGTTGTAGGACTTTTCAGGGAGTGGATAGGAGTGTTTAGATGGTTTTAGTATCGATCGTCGGCTCCGCTCTCACAAACTTCTCTATTTGTAGCAGGTTGGATAGCTTCTTCTGTTGTTATTGCATCTTCTTGTCCTACATGGAGCTTAAACGTGCCTAAATAGTATTTTCCTTTGATGTGAGTGTGAGTGTTCTGTGGAGGTGTAACCCACGTGGTGCAATGTGGGGTTTAGAGATTGACGCTGTGGCGTGTCTCCTCCTTCGTGGAGCCCTTCCATTTGTCAAGGAAGAAGGGAACCACAGAAACCTTCGTCAAGGGCGCATTGGGAAGTTCTCTTAAAAGAACAATGTCATATTAGGGATGACTGTGAAATTTCGGATCTAGCTCTTAGACTATTTTGCTAATAGGCTAAGAAAGCTATGCTTCAGATTTTTGGTTATTCATTGAATAACACATTACTTTCTTTTGATACTGAAATAACTGAACATAATATGAAAAGTAATACAATTTCATGTGTTCCGTATTACAATACAAACATTAAGTGCCTTAATTCAAATTTGTAATAAATCTAAATGCATGGCAAAATTTGTCCGGTGAAGCCAATTCAAATCCAAATTTATATCACGTTGGTTCTTACTAATTAATACCGCAGGTGTACAAATTCAATATGTTTTTAATTAATATACTTATCCGGAACGGCTTAAAATCATTGCCAAGTGTGGTAACTACTTTACTTTCGAGAGTTAAGAGCATACGCCATAATTTCAAGATAGTATTATACGTTACAAGGTCGGTAGGTGACTTATTACAGTACGAGTTAGTTTACGGACGAGGCGACGTAGGAGCCGAGTTTGGAAATGAAAACGAGGACTGTAATAACACCTAACGACCATGTATCGTATTATATTTTATTTCATCCTGTTTTTATAAATTAATAAATTCATAAAAATGTTAACAGTAGTTCGTAACTTGACTAAAAATAGTTCGTAACTTGATTAGTTATGTCAAATTACCTTGAAAGCGATCTGTCACTGTCAAATAATTTTTTTATTATTAAGGTTTAATTGTTAATATAAAATTGAATAACATTGACTTCCTTTTAAATATGGATGTAAAAGTAAGTAATTAATTATTTTATTTTTATTTTATAGTCATTATAGTATTTTTAAATGTCAAAAATTAAAAGTAATTGTCTTCTCTTAAGCAATCAGAGCAGCGTTGCTAGGCAACACATTACAGTACCTGATACCGTAATGTTTTACTTACCGGCGCCAAATTGATTATAGGGAAGTGTATTTACTGGACAGGATGAAATAAATTATTTTTTTAGTTGTGTATTCCTATATACATCTGTATAATAAGTTGTTTTTCTAATTTAACAGCATATTGTTTACACAATTAAAACTTTCGAAATGTAATATCAAAATGCGCTGATTGAATTAATTCCATCGGAAATAGGAGATTTAAGCTCTTTCTATATATAGACAAAATCCACCAAATGAGTATTCGGTTGATTATAACGTTGTATGTTATTATCTGTATGTCAATAATAGCAACATTTTAATATACGAAATAGGATTCATAAAATATTGCTTTATTAAGCTTTCAAAGCACAATAAAATGTCAACCATACTCTATTTTTGTTTTGAATTTTATTGCATTTTTTGTGTTTACCACATAATATATATGATAAATAATGCTGTTTAAATAATAATTGTAACCGCAGGTATTTGAAGGTATAATATGTTGTTTCAAATTAACTTAAATTATTTAAAGTAAATTTTATACGTTATCTAACATTAATCATGTATATATTCATCCAATTATTCTCAAATTAGTATAAGGCATAAAAGCAAAGATTACTAGCTATACCAACGACAAAACAAGGAATTAACAAGTCTAATTTAATCTACATATATGTATCAATTTCAATACGCCTATCCGATAACAGCTATAAATTGTTACCCGCGGTCAGGCTATTAAATAATGAAACTGATTATGAAAAAGTATTTTATTAAAAAAAAAAGAGTGTGCGTGTAACCTTTACGCGCGATTGAAGTAAAACTTGTCGACGTACGTATCGGAAAATAAATATTTAATTACAATTCAATCATATTTATTGCCTATATACTTTACAAAAAAAATGAGATGTTATATTTATATTATTCATTAGAAATAGGAATTTGAAAGTTATCATTATTTTTTTTATATATGAAATAATAGGTTTATGATAACTAAAATGTGAAACATAGATTTTAGTCTATAAATACCATTAATGTATTTGAAACCGTTTGAAAATTTGATAAATAAATTTCGGAAATTTAAACTCCTCCCATAGCTGAAATTATACAGTTACTTCCATCAGAATCTTCCGTTAGAATCTACCCCTAGTCGTGCCTAAAGAAGTTTTGCTTCAATAATAGGTAAACAATATTAAAAATATACACACATTACGTTTAGAATGTGTGATTTTGTAGCTGTATCTACCTTATTGTAATACATCACAACACAAGAGCCTTCGATAGTTAGATAACCATTTCATTTTGTAGCATTTTATAGCATATTCCATAAAATTTAAAATCCTGAGTTAAGTTTGTTTCCTTCACGTCTACGAAGGATCTGTTATTGGTGGTAAAAGATCAGCCATCTTGACTAGTGGTTTTATGGCCTCTTTGGCTACCTAACCAAACCTAAAATAAGTATAAGAAAGTGTTAAAATATTTTGAATATTATTATTTTATGAACAAAAACGTGCAACATGCTTCTTTACTCAACGTAAAGATTCCGTATAAACAATTATTTACTATCATAATATGTATGTATGTATATAAACTTACTTAATCAAATCATAATGAATGTGGCTGTCTCGTCATTTTTTCATTTTTGTCATTTTTCTTCAAATCTTTCTGGCGCTTATAATATCCCCTTTGACGTTCACAATTTCTTTTTCTTTTTAGCTCTTTAAGTCTATAAAACGAAAATAGCTAGGTATAAATGATAGGTATAAATAATTAGGTATAAATAGTGTAATTACACACCAAAAATAAAATTTATGCATATAGAGTACCTACCTATTCACTCATTTTCAATCAATATTTTTTCATCACTTTCTTCATTAATAAATCCACATTGTTTATTCATATTTAATACAAACACTTTATACACAAAAAACTATTTATATAAAGCAATGTATTTCGATTGACAAGATGATCAGCTGTCAATTCATACAATTACAGATTTAATTTTATTTAATATAGGAGGCAAAATCGCATGAGCGCCACCAGGATTATTTTCAGGGGGTGCATCTGCATCTACATACTATTATGATCTAATATATATATAGAATATAGAATGATTTGGACAGCAACCGCGACGCCTTTAGTTTTTATTCAAACAATAATTTAATAAAAAAATTTAAAAAATATATAATTTTCTGGTAAATTCAGGTATTTTCTTTCATAGCAGGGGGGTGCAAGCGCACCCTCTTGCACCCTGCTGCTGGCGCCCATGCAAAATCGTGTCAGTATTAGGTTTTGTTTCCGGTTTCTGTTATTAGAATGACGTCACGTCCGTTAGAATAACTTTTTTACTCCTAGTGTCGCTAAAGAAGTTTTACTTCAAAAATTGTTCTACATTCGAATGCTCTCCTTCAATATACATCCCTCCCTTGTCCACACACTTTTCCATACGTTTTTTTTATTGATCAAAGCAACGCTGGAAGTCTTCTTTGGTGAGCGCACTGGAGTGCGTTAATGTTAATTGGCCAAATACTCTTTCACATTATGGGCAGGTGTGTTGTCCTGGTGCAAAATACACGAATTATTCTTCCACAACTCGAGCCGTGTCTTACAAGGGTTGCCAAATCTGACAAATAGTAAGTCTGGTTGACAGTCTGGCCCTTTGGAACCCATTCACTCATCACGATACCGTTAATTTCGAAAAAAATGAATTTTGATATGGACATCCTTTTTTGATTCTGGGTGATTTATGCGTGTTCCATTACATCGATTGTTGCTTTGTTTCGACACCATATTATAAAATCCACGTTTTGTCGCAAGTAATAATGTTTTCCATTATTTCGAGTATTTTTTTAAATCTGAGCAGACATGTTGACACACGAGCTTTGGTCAGGAGTCAGGTTTTTTTGCACCAACTTTGCACACACAAATTGGTTGATTTTGGTCACTGTTGTAACTTCAGAGTTGAAAAAATGACAGGGCGACCTGAGTGCTAGTTAACTTCAGTGCTATCTGGTGCCCTCACTAAAGCGCTTGTACCACTCAAAAACACCTGCACGAGATAGAGATTAGTCTCTATATGCCGTTTGCAACAATTTATAGCACTCAACAGGATATTTTTAATTTAACGAGAAATTTAAGATTGATACGTAACTCTTGTTTTTCGTCAAACATGTTTTTTGGCACGAGAAAAACACTCCCAAACCGCTACTGCACAAATAATATTATAGTGACGAAAACGTAGTTGGTACGTACATAATTTTTCGATGAACTATGTGAAAATTTTGCCTCGTTATAAATTCATATTAAAAAAACTAGAAGGGGTGTATTTTCACCGCTATCTCTAAATTCCACTTCTCCCATTTAATAGCACATCGTGGTTTTTAAACTGAAATGACCATTAAAACGATTCGTAAAATAGTTCTTAGTTCCTTTTAACATAAAATTTTTAATGATTCATCTTGCTGCCTTGTACAATTCAATATTAAAAATATCTCAAATGATTTTTTCTACATCAATATTTTAACATTTTTATTTTATTTTATTTTATTTTATTTTATTTTATTTTATTTTATTTTATTTTATTTTATTTTATTTTATTTTATTTTATTTTATTTTATTTTATTTTATTTTATTTTATATTATTTTATTTTTATTTTTATTTTATTTTATTTTATTTTATTTTATTTTATTTTATTTTATTTTATTTTATTTTATTTTATTTTATTTTATTTTATTTTATTTTATTTTATTTTATTTTATTTTATTTTATTTTATTTTATTTTATTTTATTTTATTTTATTTTATTTTATTTTATTTTATTTTATTTTATTTTATTTTATTTTATTTTATTTTATTTTATTTTATTTTATTTTATTTTATTTTATTTTATTTTATTTTATTTTATTTTATTTTATTTTATTTTATTTTATTTTATTTTATTTTATTTTATTTTATTTTATTTTATTTTATTTTATTTTATTTTATTTTATTTTATTTTATTTTATTTTATTTTATTTTATTTTATTTTATTTTATTTTATTTTATTTTATTTTATTTTATTTTATTTTACTTTATTTTATTTTATTTTATTTTATTTTATTTTATTTTATTTTATTTTATTTTATTTTATTTTATTTTATTTTATTTTATTTTATTTTATTTTATTTTATTTTATTTTATTTTATTTTATTTTATTTTATTTTATTTTATTTTATTTTATTTTATTTTATTTTATTTTATTTTATTTTATTTTATTTTATTTTATTTTATTTTATTTTATTTTATTTTATTTTATTTTATTTTATTTTATTTTATTTTATTTTATTTTATTTTATTTTATTTTATTTTATTTTATTTTATTTTATTTATACATTTTATTTCACAACAACCAACGTTGTAAAATTTGTTTATAGTTTTTTTAGATTTACTAAACTATTAAACTGTGTAAATTAAATGTAATGTTTGTGAGTGTTACAACCACCCCTGTATTGTTTCTTCGCGTTTTTACTCCTTCTGTTCCAACTAGGTCGTCTCAAAAATAACTGAGAAGAGTGGACGAGTCATCAGCTACGCGACCGCCTGCAGCAAAACCGGAGATGATGGAGGAGCAAACAAGAGAGAGAAAAGGGAGGACATCGCGTGATAGATGAAGCTCTAAATCACGAAAATTTTGACGTGGTGACAAGTTGTTTAAAGCTCGGACATGTATCAGCGAAAAACTGACAGCTGCCTATTGTGATGAAAATGAAACGAACAATGAGCCAGTTTGTGTCTTGCTACAACAGTTATTTAATCATGGTTTTGCGGTAATATGAGCTTCGCTCGCTCGAGGCTAGATTGAAGTGTCATTATTTGTTGGCACATTATTTGATGTTTGATTCAAATTTAGCCTGTGATAATTACAGCAATAATTTGCACTGCGGAATTGTTGTTCCGATATTTAACATTTTTTCCTATTTATTTTTCGAAATGGAAACTGTAACAAAATATCAGAGATAAAATAAATTGCAAAACAAAATACGTTGAATATATGAACTGTTTTTTTAAAAAAATAATTGTTTTACAATACTAAATACAAACACCAGATACATTGAATGCGTAGGTACATCACATTTATATGCTTACTTCGTTTTTGAGATAATTTATCTATTTTTCAATAAAAATAACCCTATTTTTTGTAACAATAACGAAAATAAGGCGTTTATATAAAGCTAGAAGGAACAATAGAAAACTGACAAAAAACCTTTGTTAATCCGGGAACACAAAGTTGCAAGACTACGTTTTGCCTGTAACTGTCAAAACTGGAAGGTAGGCGATTGGAAGAGAGATTTTTTTCAGATGAGACTACAATCAACAAAAAATCTTCGGATGGATGTGGGTATGTTTGGCGAAGGCCTGGAGAGTAAGATTTATGAGCTGCAATATTGTTTCAAAATTTGAAGGCACTGTAATTATTTGTGGAGGAATCTGTTTTAATTGCCGTTTGCTTCTTTCGTGGGACTGAATTGTGTGTTCATGCAAGATAATGCTCGTCCCCACGTGGCTAGGCAAGTGATTAACTACCCAAATGCAATTAATTTTAAGTTAATGCAATAGCCAGCCAACAGTCCGTAGAACACCAATGGGACGTCCAGAAAAAAAAGTTCGCAGTCATAGGCCCTCACCTGTTAACCATAATTAACTTTTAGATGCAGTAACAGCAGAGTGAAAGAGTAACCCACAAGATGTTATCAAAAATATGATCTTCAGGATACCAAGGCAAATGAATGCAGTAATAAGAAGTTTTGTGAAGCTACAAAAAAAGTTAGTCGAATTCAGAAAACTTGAGTGTAATTTTTAGTTAACTGGTGCTTTTTTTGACCAGACGTTTATTATGTCATAATGGAATCATTTATTTTATTTAAAAAATAAATACAAAAAAATAATAGTATTTTATGATATACCATACAATAAGTTAACAGTGGACTAGCATTGAATGTAAAATTTTCATGATTTTAAAAATTATGCATACCTATGCAAATTTTGTACACGCTAACCTAGTGCGCTGATGATACGCCCGGAGCTTCAAGCTTTTATGCTCATTTTGTAATTTTTACTTTTAGTTACTATTCCAGATTTAAACTCATTTTAGAGCTATGTTTCCAAAAAAAAATGAAATAAACTTTAACTTATTTTTATCTACCGACCAGATTTAATGTAATGTTGCAAAATTCATTTTAACCCAAATCGTACACATAAACCGTGTCAGAAAGATACCGTTAAATATAAACCGTTTACAATTATTCTTTTTACTTTCAAGATTACACGGATTGAATTATTATTTGGTTGTATATCTGATTAATGGTAGAAAAACAAAAAAAATCATATGTTTTTAGTTCGCTTATACAATTTCCATAATTTCGTTTGGATTGATCGCTTTCGCATGTTTGCCTGCCTTCTAATTCTAGCTCAGTGCCCTTTTTCAAGTCCAACTTAAACAAAGCTTTTGGAACGTTCAAACATACGCTCTGGAACAGGTAAATACATCAATCACCTGCGTTAAAGTACCTGCCTATTCAGAAGGGTCAATAGAAATATACAGGGTTATGCAGTTCGCATCTGATGGGCTTTAGATTGATGTAGCGTACTTAAACTCATATATTGTTCGATGGTATTTAATGGAAATGTCATGGAATCTGGATTTATTATGAATCTGAAGTTCAGTCTGTTGTAAATAATATTTTAGATTAAGTGAGATATTTTACAATAATCTTACAAGCTCTAACACAATATAAACATTATCTAATTTTATATTAAAAATTTATCATTTTTTAGATGAATTTATATTTTCTGTTATATTAACCATATCACAACAACAGTATTTGTAAAACCTAGTTATGAATGATTAGCATAGTAAATGAAATAATAGCGAGTATTGTGTTTTATTTGCTTTATCAAAAATACAAAATCAGTCAATATTGACACTAAGCATTTATGTTATGTGAACGTTATTTAACAAAATAGAGAAATTTCTTTAATGCGGTGCGTGTGTGAAGGAATTAATAGCCCGCAAACATGCACAAATGTAAATTAAAGGCAATATTTTTTATACAATAGAGTTATTATTATGTATTTGGCCAATGCAGGTCACTCTGTAGCAAATCCTTGAAAAAAGAATCATTCTCAGATTCTGTCCAACAAGACAATTAGGTTTAAGGTAAAAAAGCGTTTTAACTCTAAAATATAAGGCGTGTTTACATGATGCCAGTGACTGGCGCCAGTCTCACTGGCATGCCAGCGCTGGCATGGTACTGGTCTCATGTTAACACTTTCTTGTGCCAGTCCAGCGCTGTCTGCCAGAAAGGTGGTCTATTTTTCATGCCAGTGGCCCTCGTTCGCGTCCCCTCCAACCCCGCGCCAGTGGTTGTAGACACGTGTAAACAGAGCGTTCCAGTGACTGGCGTACATGTAAAGGGTAAACTTCACCAAGTAGGAACTAGGGTGCCAGTGAGACTGTCGCTAGCTACTGGATACGTGTAAACGTAACAGTCCAGCGCTGTCCTAATTAAGCACTGGCATGCCAGTAAGACTGGCGCCAGTTACTGGCATCATGTAAACACGCCAATATTTTTGATCCCATTGCCATATGCCTCAAAAAATATTTCTCTTTTTTTGTGATAAGAAACATTTTTAAAACTAGTAATTGAAATTTGGCGTGAAAAAAGTATTGTATGTTTACATAAGTGTCTTATTTTAGTTCGTTATACAAAAATATTAAAATTGATTGTTAAACGAGAAAATCGAAAGTTGGTTATGTCCAACAAACCCTTAACAATTTTATTCGAGTTTTATATGAAAGCAATAATAATAATAAAAAATCAACAACTTTTTTAAAAGATATTACAACTTTAAAAACAAAATCTGCCTCTATACTACAATGACACCGATCCTATATTTGTCTGATGTTGAACGAAAATGTTGTAGCTAACTTTAATCTACAATTCACAAAGGCTTAAATCCCTATATCGGATTATGACATGCTAGAGACTAAGGAATACAACTCAATACGACATAAACAATACATCTACTTAATTGTAATTAGGTCTTTATCGATCTCATCGTTGTCACAGATAATTAATGGTATAACACTGGATTTGTAATCGGATTAATTAATAATATTACTTATTTTTATCTTTTTTCTTGTTGAAAGCCTACATTAAAGTAGTTTTCAAGTTGTTTTTATCTTGGCAATAGATTTTAGGAGACCACCCAAAGTCTCATTAATAAAACTTTTCTCGTTTCTAGACTTTACCACCGTCGGTTCTATATTGCTGTGTACATTCATTCAGGAAATCAATAAAATGCCTGTCCTTTAGGGAAAAAAGTGTTAAAGTCTCAACAGATTATTTTGTTACCTCCCGTTTCTTTTAGTCGAATGAAACTGCTGGTTCGAGACTTCGACTCAGGGGTTTAATCTTGAAATTTCCCAGGTAGTTGCTCGATTTCTTTTATTATATCAAACCAAAACAAGGATACAGTGTGAAAGAGTTTTAATGGATTAGATACTTTATAACGGTGTACCTGTTTGTAAAAAGGATTTGTGAAAACTCATAGGACGCATTCATCAAGGGATTCAACAAAAATCACTTAAATAAAATATGTCATCTTTTTCCCCAATAGTTTTAGAAATTCGTTATTTTTTGATTTAAACTAACTTCTTCTTCTATTTCTTATGCTGCTACGTAAATACCATAAATAGGTATTAAATAAATTTGTAATTTTTTTACATTCAGTTAACAGTACGCCCTATTCTTAATTGATATATTGCTAAAAATTTTAAGCCCTTATTTGTCGAGGCAATGAAGCATTTTAATAGGAAATCTTTTAGGATAGGACAGATCGGAATGCGGTTTTTTGCATTTGCTTTCAAAAATTATTTATACCATTCCTACCTACTTTCTACTTAGTACAAACCGGAAGTTGCATTGCTGCAGCCAAAAATGCTTTCAAAAAATGCATTTTGTAAATAACAGTCAGAATTGGCCCAAGTTAGGTAACCAGGGGGTTTTGAGGTCGCTGATCACGATTATGATGTGTAAATTGACTCCCCGAACACCTGGAGCTCAGGAACGTCGACGAACGTCATCTCCGGGGGACTATCCCGAACTTTATGCGAGGAAGGAGAGAAAATCGAAACTACAAGGTTTTTTGGGTCGCTGAATTCAAATATGGCTCCAGCGACCACCCCACTGACACCTGGTGCGCCATAACCTGGATGCGGACGTAATCTTTAAAAATTTTCCTAGAAATACCGACAAAAACGAACCAAAAATCATTATGGGGGCATTTTGTGTGCGCTGAATCCGAATTTCATGTGGAAAACGACCCCCCGAACACTTGGTGCGCCCTAACCTGGCCCTGAAAGTCATCCCCGAGGTTTTCCCAGACACAACTAAAAAATAGGAACCGACAATCGTTACTGGGAGTTTCTTGGGGCGCTGAAGTCAAATATGGCACCGGCGAACACCCCACGGAGACCTGGTGCGCCCTAACCTGGCTCTGGACGTTATCACCGAAGTTTTTCCAGGTTAGGGCGCTCCAGTTGTGTTCGCCGATGTCATATTTGAATTCAGCGCCTCAAGAAACCTTACGTAACGATTGTCTGTTCTTTTTTTTCAATTGTGTCTGAAAAAACTTCGGTGATGACTTCCAGAGCCAGGTTAGGGCGCACCAGGTGTCCGTGGGGTGTTCGCCGGTGCCACATTTGACTACAGCGCCCCAAGAAACCCCCAGTAATGATTGTCGGTTCCTATTTTTCAGTTGTGTCTGGGAAAACCTCGGGGATGACTTTCAGAGCCAGGTTAGGGCGCACCAGGTGTTCGGGGGGTCGTTTTCCACATGAAATTCGGATTAAGCGCACACAAAATGCCCCCATAATGATTTTCGGTTCGTTTTTGTCGCTATTTCCAGGAAAATTCTTGAAAATGACTTCCGCATTCAGGTTAGGGCGCACCGTAGGGTGTTCGCTGGAGCCATATTTGAATTCAGCCACCCAAAAAAACCCGTCGTCTCGATTTTCTTTCCTTCCTCGCATGAAGTTCGGGATAGTCTCCTGGAGATGACATTCGTCGACGTTCCTGAGCTCCAGGTGTTCGGGGGTTCAATTTGAACACCATAATCGTGATCAGCGACCTTAAAAACCCCTGTGTACCCAACTTGGGCCAATTCTGACTCTTATTTACAAAGTTATTGAATTTGTCAAAAAAACCTCTCAAAAAATGCATTTTTTGAAAACAATTTTTGGCTGCAGCAATGCAACTTTCGGTTTGTACTAAGTAGAAAGTAGGTAGGAATGGTATACATAATTTTTGAAAGCAAATGCAAAAAACCGCATTCCGATCCGTCCTATCCTAAAAGATTTCCTATATTTGACCTTTTTAGTGCTTCATTGCCTCGACTATACATATATATTTTTATATTGGCAACTTGTGTACACTTTTATTTCCACAGTAACCGCACTTTTATTAATGTTTTTCATGGTAGGTGATAAGTATTTTTAGTTAAACACATCAGAGTAAAATGGGATTTTAAGAGTATCTACGTAATGTTTATTTGCAATTTGAACTCTGTTATTTCGTATCACAATATACGAATTTTATCGCGATATAAAAATAAAACACAGAACGGCAGTCAATCGGGTCTACCCAGAAATGCCGACACGCCAAAATTGAATATCGTAAACGAATTTCAAAAATCCAATCAAAACGCTGGTATTCATATGGGAAACAGGGGAAATAGAGCATTCCATACAATTGCCAACAAATATTGGTGCAGCTTATTTTGACGTGTATATATGGTTAACAAACTATTTGCTGTACACATACGTGAATTACAAAATATGTCATTTAATATGCTATTTGATATTTTCATAAACATAGGTATTTACATCAGTACTATAAGAAACATGATTGCAGATATTCCGTTGTCGTTTTCAAATTTTTTCAATAAAAACCCGTATAAAACATACCTTTAATATTACTTTTTTAGCAATTTTATTATTTTGATTTCGGGTTCCGATGTTAAATCTGTAATTATTTGAATTATATTTTTATTCCTAATGTTATCGTATATAGTTATATATAGTTTCTTCCAATTTTTTTTATACATTTCCAGTTGCTTCCTTATCTCATCTTCGAATTCTTCTTTATTTTTGTTCACTTCTTCTTTAACTTCATGAAAGTCTGAACTTCAATTTGCTCAGCCATTTCTTTTTTCATTGAATCAATATTCTTGTTCATATTTTCATTTATTGCTTCAGTATTTTTATTTATTAAATCAATATTTTTGTTCATGTCTTCTTTATTTTTCTTCATGTCTTGTTTTATTGCTTCAGTATTTAAATTTATTGCTTCATTATTTTTATTTTAACATTTTAACATTTCTATAATTTGCCTTTCTCAAGATTTCTTTCTATCCCCAATCTTACTATCCTGACTACCCTGACAATCCTGACTATCCTGACTCTCCTGATTTCCAATGATTTTTTGTCTTAAACTTAATATTTATTCTAAACGGACAATTTATTAACAATTTTGATTTTACATAATAAGTAAAAATATTTCATATTTTACTAATTTAACTCTAACAAAAGAAAGGAAATTTTTATTTACTTCATGCGGCAAATGCTGTCTATTAATCAAACCACTCTTTATTAAATGAAATATAGTTATTTTTCACATGTCGCTATCCTTTTCATTACAGCCTTTTATGAAAAGAAAAAAAAAACTTCTATAAATCAAACGTTCTTTTGTGGGCTGTATATAGACTGTTGGACGGTCAACGGTTTTTGCTTGAACGGCGAGATGAAAATGAAAGCAATCATTATTTTTTGTCACAAATCACAAATATATTTCTAACCCAAGCTGTTTGATGTGTATGATATTAAAGTTTTAAAAGGTTGAAAGCATATACCAACGACAAGTAATAACTAGTTAGTTATTGTTATTAACAATTTTATAGAGATTTTGCCAAAAGAACAACAATTTTTTAATGATTTTACTGTGATTGTGGGTAGATTCCACATTCCAGTCTTAAATAAAAAAAAATCTTTTAAAAAACAAACGTTAACAAATTTTATAATTTAACCGGATGATAACAAATTATGTAATAAAGCAATAAAATATACTCTTTTTCCTAAGGAACTTTAAATGCCAAATCATTTTACGATTTTATTAGGACTATTTTAAAGGAACGTCATTAATTAAACGAATCTACCATTCCTATTTAATTTTTCTTAGAAAAAATAGCATTGTTAATACTTCGCAAGCACACATATATGGGACTGAGAACGTAACGAATATAAGAGAATGTTTTTGGAAATGACCCATATTAGGACAACTGAAACATGTATTAACAGGGAATCAGATTTGCAAAATCTAAGTAATATTTATTGTAACATATAATCCCATACATAAGTAGAGTAGCAAAGTAGGTCACAAAATAATTATATAAAAAAAAGTGTGCGTCTCAGGACGCGCGACAGAAGTGATAACTTCAACTAATCCAAGTTGAACTATTTAAGATTGAAATTTTTTAACTTGAGAAAAACTTTGCCTATTTCTTAAATTTTATGTACATTAATATGATAATGTGTATAAATTTAAAAATTTAAATATTTTGAAAATTCTGAAAAAAAATTTATCACTATAACTTTCACTAATTACGATACAAAAATTTTTTACTATGACAGTTCGAAATTTCTAATCAGTCGCGTAGTAATTCGCAATACAGCCACCCTTTATGTGGAACGGCCTGATTATTTCAGCAGAATCGGATTTCACCTATTCTTCCATTTTTTGTTCAACATGTATTGACGTTGATATTTAGCACTAGAAATTTTGGCGGGCTCATCGAAATTACCATTTTGTAATCTAAGTTTTTGATCAATTTTTTACTGAATAGCACAATTCTTACCGTAATTTCCGTTAATTAGACTTATAACACAACTTTATTTAATGTTTACCACAAATAAACTCCTTTAACCGGTTTTTTCATCACTATAACTTTCACTAATTACGATACAAAAATTTTATACTATGACAGTTCGAAATTTCTAATCAGTCGCGTAGTAATTCGCAATACAGCCACCCTTTACGTGGAACGGCATGATTGCTATTTAATACACACTTAAAACTTAAATTCTTATCCTTATTATCAATAATAACATTAATAACACACTTTATAATCAATTTTTATAAGATTTATCACAAATGAAACCACCAAAACACTTCTTTTTCATGCTGAAATTAGGCTAATCAGACTGTCATTTCTTCTAAGACAACCTGTTACGAGAATTCCCGAAGATGTCCGAACATTTTAAGAATGAATTTAAATTGTAATTAAAAGACATTAAATCATAGATGAACGAATTATATGAATAAATGAGTAAGTAAATAAATAAATAAATAAATAAATAAATAAATAAATAAATAAATAAATAAATAAATAAATAAATAAATAAATAAATAAATAAATAAATAAATAAATAAATAAATAAATAAATAAATAAATAAATAAATAAATAAATAAAGATATTTTTATTAATATTAGTATTTACCTATTTCTATTTGATTTAATTTCCATTTCTTCTCCCACAACTGCCACGATAGATGCCGAGGATGACCGAACCGTTTAAATTATTAATTTAAATTATAATTAAAAGGGATTAAATTAGTTTTATATACGAAGATATGGTAAATAACCTAATTTTTATGATATTAAATGGATATAAATATTTAATTATTAATAAAAAGTAAAGAATTGTATTTAGTGACAGATTAATACCGTATAACACGGTAAATTCAAATATACTTAAAATTTACACTGGGAAAAGCATAGAGAGAGAGAAAGAGAAATGATATTATTATGTTTCACTGCGCCTGCGTGTAACAACGATAAACAACGCGTTATCGTTATAATAAACGCTTTTTTCAACGCGTTACGTTAAAATCAGTTTACCCTCCCATAAGAAGTTATCACTTCAATAAATAAATAAATAAAGATATTTGTATTAATATTAATATTAATATTTACCTATTTCTATTATTATTATGTTTCACTGCGCCTGCGTGTAACAACGATAAACAACGCGTTATGATAAACGCTTTTTTATAATTCACGTTCACAAAGTTTCTATTTCGACACTAAAACCAGTATCGAAATAGATTCATTGTAACACTGTTTTTGGTAACTTTTTGTTGTACACAATTGGTTGCACTGCACTGATCGTCAACGAAAGAGTTCAGGTAGTAAATCAAGAAGTATGTTGTAGTAAATTATTAACTACATTATTAGCGTTATTGCTAAATTCGGAATATTTTATACAAATTTGACAAACATTCTAATTTAAAATCATTAAAACTGACAAGTGTCAAAACTGTCAAGATTGCCAACATAAATAAATATTTCGACAAACTCTCATTTTATTTATTTTTTATACTTTTAAAAGTTCATTATAAAAAATAGTATGTAGCACTCGAATTACAATGACGGTTTGTAGTACTCGTTCTTTGCGAAACTCACCGCTTCGCGGTTCGTTTCACAAACTGAACTCGTACTACGAAACCTCTGTCATTGTAACACTTGTATTACAATATACTATTTTCAACGCGTTACGCTAAAAATCAGTTACCCTCCCATAAGAAGTTATCACTTCAAAAACATCGTAACTAAATTCAAGGTATAATAAATAATTTCCAAACAATAGTAGTTTACATAACAAGTCCCAAAAGTGGTCTTTTACTAGACGAGTGGACAAGCCTGTGAGTCCAGTAAAAGCACTTTTGGGACGTATTACGTACAATTTTTTTTTAAACCGGCCAGAATTTAGTAATTTCCAGTTTATTTTTGGGTCAGAAAATCTCATTTTGTCGGACTGGGCCAGAAAATTATTGTAATAGTCTGGTAAAAGATTTTACCGGACTCATTTTTATTTTTTGGCCTTGTCCAACAAAATGAGATTTTCTGAGCTTAAAATAAACCCGAAAGTACTTATTTCTGGCCGGTTTAAAAAATAGTATATTACGACCCTAGGCCAGAAAGTTGAATTTTCTGGCGCGTGGAATATAGATGCCAAGGCTTCGCCTCGGCATCTATATTCCACGCGTTAAAACATCCAACTTTTTGGTCATGGGTTGTATTGTATTTTTCTTGATCCCCACCCGAATATAGTCCGCCAGAGCGCGCTGTAATTCAAGCAAGCCATAAAAGATGGACTTTCTGGAATGAAGAGCTGCCAGAAAGTGCGTATTTTCGGGTAGGGGATCAAGAACATCTGTAATTCAAGCAAGCCACAAAAGTTGGACTTTCTGGAGCGAAGAGTTGCCAGAAAGTGCGTATTTTCGGGTAGGGGATCAAGAAAAAACATTATTTAAATTTTAAACATATAACATGTGGTGAATGTAACAACGTATATATAGGTCAAACTTTCAGGAACATTAAGGGTAGAATAACCTCCCATAAAATTAATTGTAGATTGCACAAAAATCCTGTGCTCTAGCTGAACATCATATTAACACTTCTTATGTTATTGAGTTTGACTAATACAAAAATATTTGATGAAAAAAGGAACTATTACAAAAGGGTTATCCTTGAAATGTTACATATGAATAATTCTTCTAATACCAGAAATAAAGTAGTATACATAGATACCATAATGTTTTAATCACTAGGCCTTTGGACCGCAACCCCAAAAAAGATCGTTTTTTTCTTATATATAAGTGCTAAAGAAACATGTAATATACCAAATTAAAGTCCGAAGACTTTATTAAAGTTAAGAATATTTATCAGTTCTCTTTTAAAAGTTTTAAATAACCAAGTATAAAGTCAATTGGGGTGAAAACAATAGTCACTTGTTATATTTTCGTTATAAAAAAAATTAGACAAAATTTGGTTTAAATGTGCTGTTTATGTTTAACTACCTACTTCATGTAACCTTTTCTGCATTTTTTTAATTTAATGGCTCTAAATCCAAGATGATATAATGCATTTAATTTATCCTGTCCAACGTGTATCATAAAATAAATACGTTTTAACATTATGATCATTTATGAAAATGTTTAAAACAAAACATTATACTTTGCATAATTGATGAAAAAGAGTATTCCCATTATTCGTAGTTGGATAACAAAGCATCGTTGAGGATAAATTTCAGTACTCCAACTACTAACACGCCAGGACTAGCATATTCCTCAAGAGTTTAATCATGTTGATGCATAAACTTTTGCCACTGATTGTTTCTATTATATACAGTGTTTGCAAAACGAACAATGAACTCGTTCGTCTCGTACCTCAACAGTTGTGTTATGTGGCTAGATTTGAGCTCTTGTTTAGGGTAAATGGAAGAGTTGTTATTTGCTCACACATTATTATGTATTTTAGTGAAAAGTTCGTAGAGTAATGCCAAGAGTAATTTACGGTTTTGCACTGCTGTTCATAACAATTTCTATGCAGTAATAATGTTTTCGGTAAAATTTATTTTTCACTCTTAGTCAATTAGCTTAAAATATTCTTATGCTCTTACATAACATATGTGTTATGTTATATTATTTTTAATGTAACACAATGTAAATTAAACAATAAGAAAAAATATTTGGAAACTTCACATTATTCTAGTATTAAAATTCTAATTCAAAACATTTAAACACATTTTTATAGCTGTATAATATCCATTCTAATCCAAGATACCGATAATTTTACGTTCAATAATCTACACTGTAATTTGGTTTTTCTTTATTTAACACGAACTTCCTTTGTTCAATTTGGTATTCAATAATTATTTAATTTCAAGAGTTAACATTGTACAAGTTATACTGGATTATGATATTAAACATTTTTAAAAGAATTTCCAACTGTTTTTTGATATAGTCCATTTCATCGTTTTTGGCCGATTTAATTTTAGAAACCACTGAAATAAGATTAAACTGTCATCCAAGTTACCAATGGCGGAGAGTTTTTGGAACGAAGTTCCCTTTCGCGCGTTACGAACAGTTACGCTGACGCTAGGAGCTAGCCTAAAAAAATTCATACCAAAATTTGTCACGACACTATGCACCGACACAATGCACCGACAAACGCATGTTTCTCTCTCTCACAGACCAAAAAATAAATAACTCTCCCTCTCTCTCATAGATAGATATAATACAATGCATAGAAAAGTGTGACGTCAGCTATGGGAGGAGCTTACAAATCTTTCTATTTCTAAACAAAACACAAAACTACAAACAAAACATATTTGTATTGAAAATGCCATAAAAGATTTTTCTATTACTTGTAGTGGTTTCTAATCAAAAATCTTAACGTTTTCCGGACACTTTTCATACGACCTATTGTATCCAATTTGTGATAGTGAATAAACATTGAAAGTTAGTGTAAGTGTTTAAATTTTATATGCATTTTAGTGGAATTGAGGTTATGTTTTGTTTCAAAGATTATAAATTTTATTATGGTAATCTTGTAAATAATTATGTATTCTTTATTTATTAAATAGTATTCTGTTGCAGTAAAAATGGTGATGTGTTTCGTCCCCAATTGCAAACATTATAGCGAGCAGAAAAACTGCAATTTTTTTACTTTTTTTTTCTATTTTGCTTTGAACAGTGTAGTAGTGTCGCGACTTTGTTAATACAGGTTTTTTTGTAGATAATAAATGTTAAAATAATAGAAAATAAAAACAATAATGTATCCTGACAATGTTTCTGCACAAGTTCCGGATATTGTTGATAGAGTTAGGTAAGTAGAGATTTTATACAGACGATAATAAATGCTTATGTATATACAAACTCTCTGTTGTGTTTACAAATTACAATTCCTTCACTAATTAATCGAAAGGAACTTCGTTCCATCCGGGTGTCCTTTGACACCTCTCACTTTTTTTTTTTTCTAAATTAGGTCGTAAGTTTCTGAAACTATCAGTGTGGTTTGACATCTACAAAAATATGACATTAATAACACAGGCCAACCCTAAAAAAACTTTTTTGTACAACTGTCATTAAAAGTGACACTTTTAATTATAGCAAACAATGTTAAAAACGATTGTTTACATAGCAGCGTGTTAAAAATACTTTTAACACGTTGCCATATAAACAAGTTTACTTTTAACACGGTTTAGTTTACTTTTAACACGGTTTGGTTTATTGTCATTGCAAATTCGCTCGTTTCATTATCAAAATAGGAAAGTTGTACAAAAAACATTGTATAATATTTGTGTTAAAAGTGATTTTATTTTGTTCGTGAAATTGTTCAATTCGCTCCGCTCATTTCATAAACGCTTTCACTCACAAAATAAAACCTCACTTTTAACACTCATATCATAAATAACTATTAATGAAAATACCTCATTTATATAGATTTTAGGGTGCTGAATCCAACTATGATATTAAAAAAGCTGTATCACCCACAATTTCTTCACATTTTTTAGTTAAATTTATTAAATTTAGCGTTTCTTAAAGGAATTCACATATAAATAATATAACATATATAGCTATTAAACCAGGTTTATTGGTGTGGATAAAGTTGGTAGCACTGTAAATCACAATCTTTAAAACCAGGAGAGAAGAACATTCTCCGCAAAAATCTTTTAGATCCAAAAAAAAGTGCTTCTACCTCCTCTACATATAAAGTTAGGTCTCATGAAGCAGTTTGTGAAGGCTTTGCCTAAAGATGGACCATGTATTAAGTACCTCTGTGAAAAGTTTTCACACCTTTCAGAAGCTAAACTCAAAGAAGGTGTCTTTGTTGGAACTTATATAAGAAAAATGATGTTTGATGTCAACTTTGAATCTACAATGACCTTAAATGAGAAAGAAGCATGGGTATTATTCAAAGAAGTCGTCACAAATTTCTTGGGGAATAAAAAAGACCCAGAGTATGTTTCTATTGTAGCTAATATGTTACAGAAGTTTAAAAAGTTAGGATGTCTGATGAGCTTGAAAGTTCACTTATTGAACAGCCACCTTGATTACTTCCCGAATAATTTAGGAGATGTTAGTGAGGAGCAAGGTGAGCGATTTCACCAGGACATTAAAGTGATAGAAAAACGCTACCAGGACCCCTATTTTCGAATATGTGATGTGACACATCACTGGCTAGAAGCCAGCGATCCGTATTTTTAGACTATATGATTACTCACATCACACTTCGCCTGGTCAGACCCAGTCGAAGCAGTGAAACATGCGCATTATCGTTGTATGTATTCAGGCGTCAGCGTCTTGTCAAAATTACATGTTTATCAGAGTTGTTTTTCTAGTTTTGTTTTGAAACTTGTCTTTCACAAATAAAAGAACATAGTTATCTGTGGTCTGATTCCTTATTGTTGTGCAAAAAATGGAGGTTTTTGAAGAAAATTATTTCAATTTTTATAAATATAACGATGCAACGCTGCAATATCAAAAATACGATTCATAAAAGGTTCTGTCAGGGATCGATCACTTCCCGACTCACTTCACTTTCACTTCATATCACACGTTCGAAAATAGGGGTCCTGGGACGTTGTTGGTCACTTCACCGAGAAGTTCAACAAGCGATTTATCGAAGAAAAAACTACACAAGAAGCTTTAAAGAAAAAAGAGAAAGAAAGTATAAGCCAATTCCAATAGACAAATAAAACCTGTATTAGTATTTTATATCACTATGTAAGTAGCCATTGTAAATACAAATCTTGCTTATTATGTCTATTAGTGTTTCATTAATGCCACCATATACTACTGTATAGTAGATTAGATAGGGGTTTATACCATATAATATAATGCATATTTCTGGAAAACTGTGGGTGACATAAAAAAAACTAAGGGCAGATTTGGATTCAGCACATAAAAATCTATAAAAATAAGCCATAACAGTTTAAAAAGTTTTCAAAAAAGTTTTTTTTGTTGGCCTGTGATAATTATTGAATCCAATCCTTCAACAACGAGCCGTACATGACGGTTACTAGGAATGTGAATTAAGTCAAGACTTCCGTATTGAATACTTTTTATCTACCGGTGAAACAAGATGCAATTACGTAAGTGTTGTATTAAAAAACAAACGTCCTCATTTAAATTTCTAACTTGCCTGTATCTTAGAGAGACGTAACTCTAAATTTACTTCGATTATGATTTCTGTCATCGGCTAAAATCGGTGAAATGGACTATAGAAGCTCTTTGATCGTTTTATTTGGATTTATTTGTTGTGTTAAATTCCCGATTTTATAGTTTACATTCTGTAGTTTCCACTTAAAGTTTTCAATGAGTGGTGGAATCTTTTAACTAAAATTTCTTTATATTTAGGAATAATTTTAAAGTTGTAAACAAGTATAACATTTTTTTTTATGCAACCTTATAACTTGTCCTTTGAAAAGAAATACTGAACATTTGATCTTTAAAGAATTATTTTAGTTTTCTATTTATATTCAAAGCTGCGAACTTTAATTTATGTTATTTAAAGAATAAGTTGATGTACCTATTCTATTAATTCCAACGCTGTGATCAATTAGTTAATTACGTTTTTATATTTCTTTATACAGTTATGGCAATTGTATAGATTCTCATGTAGTTTTATCTCATATACAATTTGTAAAATTATCTATTGTAAAAAAGGTAACACATTAAGAGCACATTTACAAGTATATTTACTAAAAACTTTACTATAAACCCAAACGTTGTTTTCACGACTTTTTAAATCGTCTAGATTTTCTCGAAGGCGAAGAAAACTTTTATTTCATTTCTTCTGTTCAATTGGAATCAAAAATAACAAAGCTTTGATGTCTGGATGGAAAGGGGTTCAAATGACAAATGAAAACTAAAAGCTTTTAGACAACCTTACATTACAAGAACAAATGACTTTAGAATTGAGTTTTTTGACAAACAATGAGTCCTAATTTTTTAACTTTTTTCTTTTTTTGTTAATTTGTGTTTTAAATTCTAATTGCATTATTATCCTTTTTTTGCTAATAAATAGAAGTGTATTTTTGAGATAATTTAATCTATTTACTTTATCTATTTTTAATTTCGTTTAGAGACAAATTGTTTCGTTTAAAAAATGATCATAACTTACCCTTTCATCAATTGTATAACATATAGATAGGTAATGTCTATTAAGACTGTTGAAATACAGAAATTTTAAATCATTAACAACACAGTATCTAAAGGTTGGTTAAAAAGTTTTGAAATCGACACCTATTAACCAGTAGAGGAATCAAAATTTATACGCCATTTCAATATTTCATCTTCGATTTGAATACACAAACAATTCTATTATGATTTGTTAATTCATTCTTCGTTTACAAAACTATTTAAAGTTGATGTGTCAGTGTATGTTGTTACAATGGAAAAAACCGAATATCGTACAGTGTTAAAATTCTTTGTTTTGGAAGGTTTATCAACAACAGAAACAAAAATGGTGAAAGTGTTAAAGGAATCTGGTTCTTCAATTCCAACTGTACATCGATAGGTTTTGGATTTTAAACGTGGTCGTACAACCGTTAAACTTGAACAACGTAGTGGACGTCCAAAAAGTGCCACAATAACAGAAATCATTAAACAAGTCTATGATATTGTTTATAATGATCCAAATTTGACTAAGTATAAAATTGCTGATACCATAGGCATCTTAGATCAATGGGTACCCCATATTTTATACGAAGAATTACATTACAAAATTTATTGCCGCATTCGTTAAAAATACAACAAAAACTGAATCGACAACAAATTTCTCAGGGTAATTTGGAGCGTTTTATGTAGAATAAAACCTATTTTGTGCGTCGTTTTATAACTATGGATGATGATCATCATCCTAAACCAACACAAGGACGTCTACAGTGGACTAAAGCTGGTTCTTTAGCTCCAAAACAGGTGAAGTCATAACGATTGGCCAAAAAGGTTATGACATAAGTTTCTGAGACGCAATGTGCTTTGTTAATTGATTATCTTAAAAAAATGTGAAAAAAGACCGGTTTTACAGAAAAAAAAACAAACATTTTTTTTCATTAAGCCAAGGCACGTGATTACACAAGTTTGTTGACGATGGCTAAATTAAATGAATTGCTTATTTACCAGATTTAGCTTCCTCTGACTATTACCTCTTCAGAAACTTGAAGCAATTTATTGGTGAAAAGCGTTTTTTGTCAAATGAAGAAGCCATTGTGCCAAGGAATAATATTTTGCAGAGCTTTCGGACTATTAGGTATTACACAGTTGGTGTAAAATTATGAAAGATCTAGTATGTTTAAGCTAAGGAAGATAATATTCAACCAAAAAACAATTTCATTAAAAAATACACATTCTTTAATTCAACTTTTCAACCAACCTGTACATGTAGGGACATTTTGCTGCCTTAATGTGATTTTGTTATCCCAGAAACTGTCAGTAACTCAGAAATTGAACAAAATTAATATATTATGCAAAGCGAAGTATTTTACCGGAAGTTAAAATTTGTTGAAAAGCCGAATTAGTAAAGATATAATGAATAGACTTGAAACATACATCATAGTTTTAAAACTATCTAGTACCAAGAACTTGGAGTTAACATTTTAATGTAACAAGCTAACCGTGACATAAGTGTGTCGTACTTACAAAATTTTGGATTGTGGAAGTTTGCTCACAAATTGAATATATAAACTTGCACTAAAGTTTCAACCAACTTATTTCAAGAAACCCTTGAAGTTCATTATTGATATTGGCGTTACTACAATTTCTCACTTGTTACAGAAACTTTCAGTTCAAATTTCTAAGCATACAAAACCTCAACGCTTGCATGGTTAAGAAATTACTGAACTATATTTGGCTATGGTAAGTAAGGTAAAGTATTCTCAAAGAGTTACAAACTTAAACAAAGTTTTTTCTGTAGAAATCTCTACGGATTTGCAAATTTAAATACATCAAATTAACTTTTATCTGCTTTAAAGAATAGATATCTTTATTTAATAATTTTACTATTTTTTTGACGGTTCTAAAAATATTAAATACTAACTTTTATTTTCAGTTTTTGTGGTCATATTGCAAAAAATTTGTAAAATATTTTAATTTTTTTTTGGAACTAAGTTCCTTACGGCAGGCTTGGATGAGATAGGGATTTTGCTGCGTGACCGAACTGAAAAAAATGTAATAGTAAAAAACCGTAACGAAAAACCGTTAAATGAGCTGGGTTCAATTCCCGGCCAATGCAATTTTTTTTTGTATATATCTCTTAACATTTACCTTTTTTTGTTAAAGTAATATGAGATATAATTTTTAAAAATCTTGATAGTTGAAAGTAGTTAGGAAAGGTGAGAAAAAATAAATGTATACATTACTCTTTAAAGCTCACCTTGAATTTTAAAGAAGCTTCTTTCTTAACGCAATGATTTCACTGATTTTGATATATTGACCGTTGAATGAGACGTGCGCAGGCGCTACAGTCGTATACACAAGCGAGAAGCGAGTAGTGTTATGTGTTGATTCTACATTAGCTGAAGGAACTTAGTTCCTACCTGGTGTCCCAGGACACCATTTTAACTTGTTATTTTTTCACATATTTTATAATTTATCTGACCAGATATTAAATATATCTAATTTTTATACGAAAATTTAAGTTTGTGTTTATGTATGTATCTAACAACTTATTATTTTTTACCACCAAAAACTGTCTTTCACTAAATTATATGGAATGATATATTTGATGTTTTCCTAGGATTCGTGTATATAATTTAAATATATCTGGGCAAAGTTCCAGATTTATGATATATGTATACTGAGGATATAGTATAAAATTTTCTTTAGACAGAAATTTTCCTTAAAAAGCTTATCCAGACAAGTTGTAACTAAAGTTCTTAAGAGTCGGAGTGCTGGAAAATGTAGTAAAAAAGGGATTTATTATATTGTGGTTATCCCAAATGTAGGTTTTATCTGCTCATGCAAAATAGAGTTTAGTTTAGTTTTTTTTAAGAATGGTAGTCTGAATAGTCGCATGAGATTTACAGCTCATAAAATTATTGATTAAAAATTGGTATAATTTCTATATACTTACTAGTTCTTACCCCACCCCATTTAAGGAATGGGAAAGAAATTTTTATACACCAGATGTTAAGTTGAAAGAAGACAAATACATCTGTGAAAACCGCATTCGAATCGGATCAGTAGTTTTCATGTGATGCGCGCACAAACATATACATTCCTACAGTTTAATTATATGTATAGATTTAAGGTAAATCCCTACTAATATTATAAATGTGAATGTAAGTTTGTTTGTTACGCTTTCACGCGAAAACTACTTAACCAATCATCATGAAACTTTGTACACATATTCTTGGAGGTAATAGAAGTAACATAGGATACTTTTTAATAAAAAAAAATATTTTTTATTTTTTACGAAAAATAAAAAAAATGTTTGTCAAATAATGTCAAAAAGAAAATGGAAAATACTAAAAAAACTGAAAAAATGCAGAAAATATAAAGCCAAACTATCTTTCCAAATTAAATAATATAAGGCCACCGTAAGGTGGCGTAGTTAATATCTCATATATTTAAACATGCAATTACTACTAAATCATCTACTATGACGTCTAACTAAAAGAAAATGGAAAAAACTAAAAAAAAGAAAAAATGTAGAAAAAATAAAGCCAAAAAATACCTTTCTAAATTAAATAATATAACGCCACCGTAAGGTGGCGTAGTTAATATCTCATATATTTAAACGAGCAATTACTGCTAAATTAACTACTATGACGCCACCGTAAGGTGGCGCAGTTATTATCTCACATATTTAAACGAGAAATTCTTACTAAATTAAGTACTATAAAGCCACCGTAAAGTGGCGCAGTATATATCGAATACATTTAATCGATAAATTATAAAATACAACGAAAAAATAGTATAAACCTGATAACGAGAAAATATGGTATAATAAAAAAAATTATTGAAAACAAAATAATAAAAATGCGAAAAAACGAAAAAAGAAAAAAAGTCACGACAGTGTTATGCGGTACGAAGTCCGCCGGGACAGCTAGTGATTATAAAAGTCTAGTCAATAAGTGCTTTTTTAAATTTTTTCAACAGTCTCAGAAAATTATGGTAAAATAGAGTATTTTTGAAAACGGTTATCTTTCGAAAATATAAATTTCAAAAAACGGAGATTTTTGAAATTTAAAAGAAGAATATAAAATAAGAAAAAAAAAGTCTGAAAAAAGCTGTAACTTCCGTAACTATACGAGGTCTGTCGAAAAGTAAACAGGGCTTTTAAGAAATATCCGTTACTAGTAGCGTGATCTGTTATTGTGGCTAGTTTTCGATAGATACATCTGTTGTTGAAGTTCTTTCAAAATTTCATGACAATCGAACCACTTCACGTCGAGTTATCCAGCTCAAAGTGACAGTACCTTTTTAACATCGGTAGCAAAATGAACATCGAAAAAAGAGCCAATATTAAGTTCTATTTTAAATTGGTTTAAAACAATTACGTTCAATATTTGTTGACACAAGTTTATGGTGATAATTCTTTACCACATATCCGAGTTCACATGTGCTTTACACAGTTCAAAGGGGGTTTTGAATCGCTAAAAGACGACGAACATGTTCGCTAGCCAAAATTTGTGATTATGCCTGAAACTATCAAAAAAGTGTGTTCAGGGTTTGTTCTTATAAGCTCATGGATAACCAAAAAATGCTTCGAATTCAACAGTCTAGAGACATCAGTAAATAGGCCAAGAAAGATAAAACTTTCTGTACAAAATTGTGACTGGTGACGAAACGTGGTGTATTCAATACGATCCCAGAACCAAGTGTCAAAGCTCCGCATGAAAGCACCCATGGCTTTACAGCGTCTTTCCATACTGAGAATCAAGTTATCCAGATCTTCTTGAGGAATCGCCATCCAGCACTGTTGAAGAGCTTGAAACAGCTGATTGTGGTTTTAAATTGATTCTGATCTTAAAAAACTCTTCGTTAAAGCATATCTTATGCATGCTTAATGTGATTGAAATCGAACGTTTGAGCTGGTCAGGGCAAAAATGGAATATGCTGCTCTTCCAAGAAATTTTTTGTCACTCTGGCTACACACCTGGAAATTTTCAGTGTCCGCGTTATTTCATCAAGAATAGGAATAGCCAAAGCGCACGCACATGCAGTAATAATAATAATAATAATGTGGAGTAGCATTATGATGCATGAAGATAAAATTAGGACCAATGTTTTGCACCTATGGAACAACTAAAGGTTATAGAACATTTGTAATGTAACTGATAAAAAACGATCCAGTAGAACGAGCTCAGTTCTACTGCCACGCGAAATTCCTACCCATACCATAATTGTGCCTCCTCAGTAGCTGTGAATCTTTTGTGTACAATGCAATCAATTTCTTGTGCCAAGTTCTCTTCATATGCGTATCTTTGGAGAATCTGGATAAAAACCAAACCGAGATTCATCGGTAAAAAGATTATTTTGTCATTGATTTTGGTCCTATATAACATACGACTATATCTTATGCCCAAGGTATTCGACTGGTGCGGCTAACTAATTTACCTTCTCTTAGCATTCTGTAGATGGTATGTTAAAATTATTTACATTATAAGCTTCAAGGAGATGATTAATTAACTGCTGTGCCGTCACTGTGCGATTTCTTCGCGCTTCTAACTGAACATAATAATAGTCACAAAACTATTATTAATTATTGACATTTATATCAATATTATCAACACTGTCATATGTAAAGAAAGGTGCGTACAAGAGGTTGCGCACAAAAACGTAAGGGTGTCATTCAGTCGACGAATTTTTCTTCTCATATTTTTGAAGTAAAACTTCTTTAGCGGGACTAGGGTAACTTAGTAATTCTAACGGACGTGACGTCATTCTACTGTACCGCGTACCGGAAACAAAACCTGATACAAAATACCTAACACGACTTTGCCTACTATATTAAATAAAATTAAATCTGTAATTGTATGAATTGACAGCTTGTCATCTTGTCAACCAAAATACATTGGTGGTAAATAGTTTAAATTTGTGTATAAAGTGTTTGTTTTAAATATGAATAAACAAAGTGGATTTATTAATGAAGAAAGTAATGAAAAAATATTGAATGAAAATGAGTGAGTACCTACTCTACATATATGCATACATTTTATTTTTAATGTGTAATTACACTATTTATACCTAATTATTTATACCTATTATTTATACCTAGCTATTTTCGTTTTATAGACTTAAAGAGCTAAAAAGAAAAAGAAATTGTGAACGTCAAAGGGCATATTATAAGCGCCAGAAAGATTTGAAGAAAAATGACAAAAATTAAAAAATGACGAGACAGCGACATTCATTATGATTTGATTAAGTAAGTTTATTTACATACATACATATTATGATAGTAAATAATTATTTATAGGGAAGCTTTACGTTAAGTAAAGAAGCATGTTGCACGTTTTTGTTCATAAAATAATAATATTCGAAATGTTTTAACACTTGCTTATACTTATTTTAGGTTTGGTTAGGTAGCCATAAAGGCCATAAAACCACTAGTCAGGATGGCTGATCTTTTACCAGCAATAACAGATCCTTCGTAGAACTGAAGAAAACAAACTCAACTCAGGATTTTAAATTTTATGGAATATGCTATAAAATGCTACAAAATGAAATGGTTATCTAACTATAGAAGGCTCTTGTGTTGTGTTGTATTACAATAAGGTAGATACAGCTACAAAATCACACATTCTAAACGTAATGTGTGTATATTTTTAATATTGTTTACCTATTATTAAAGCAAAACTTCTTTAAGCGCGACTAGGGGTAACTCTAACGTTAGATTCTAACGGAAGATTCTGATGGACGTAACGGTGTGATTTCAGCTATGGGAAAAGCTTAAATTTTCAAAATTTATTTATGAAATTTTCAAAATTTTTAAACGGTTAATGGTAATTAGAGAGTAAAATCTATGTTTCACATTTTAGTTATCATAAACCTATTATTTCATATATAAAAAATAGTGATAACTTTCAAATTGCTATTTCTAATGAATAATATAAATATAACATCTCGTTTTTTGTAAAGTATATAGACAATAAATATGATTGAATTGTAATTAAATATTTATTTTCCGATACGTACGTCAACAAGTTTTACTTCAATCGCGCGTAAAGGTTACACGCACACTCTTTTTTTTCATACTGGCGTTATATATGAGAATCGATTATAAAACAGTAAACTCCAAAAAATCTGCTCAAAAAAAAACTTTAAAAATATAGTTTAAAAGTTTTGGGATTAATTTCGGCAGCTCAGACGTAATGTGTGTAGAAACAAAATAGTATTATACGTTACAAGGTCGGTAGGTGACTTATTACAGTACGAGTTAGTTTACGGACGAGGCGACGTAGGAGCCGAGTCTGGAAATAAAAACGAGTACTGTATTTACTGGACAGGATGAAAGAAAAGTTTATTTCATTAATTGAATACAATAGGTCATATTTTTTGTTCCATATATTTAAATATTGCATGTTATTTTAATAATATTATTCAAACATTTTTATAGTTTTGTATTTGTATGAAAACTTTCAAATATTTGATTAACAAAAAATTCGAAACAATATCTGTACAAAATGTGAATTCGGCTATCCTCATTTAATATTCAAAAGTTTGGATCGGATGTGCTTAAATTGTTGACACAGCTAAAAATATTTCAATCGGAAAAGTGTTGCAATGGCCGCTAATAGTTTATTTAACCAGGTACTTCTGTTAAAACTGCATAAATCGAGCTGTGTATTTCAACAGAATTATAATAGTTAATTCTCGTTAACCCAAAGCCAATATTTACTGGGAACCTGGCATGCATTAATAATTATTTATGCATTATAGAGATACGTAATGCTGCATTTAAAATATAACTACACCTAATTTTCATTTTATATTAAATATGTAAACAAAATAATCCTGTGTTAACGAAATTTTAAAAATAATCTGCGAATTATATAAGGTTCTCTATGTATAAGGGTTGAACTAAAAATATTCATATATGACACTTTATTTTTAAAACGAACTTGAATATGGTAAAAATTCAGAGAAATCATTCTTCGAAGTGCTAAGGAAACATGTGGAACTAGGAAAACCGATGACAGTTACGATAAATATAAAAAAAGGTTCTTAGTTAAATGAATGGCAAAACAAGCGAAAGTAAACTTTTGGGAAGAATTTGGCCATAAAATGAAAACTTACAGTATAGCCAATCAAAAACTGCTCTATGAAACACTAAAACATTAAGAAATGATAAAAACTGGAAGAAATTTTTCTTAAAGCCTGCCTTACTTTTAAAACAGGTATAATCCATTAAAGCAAATTACTATGTACTTTAACCTATTTAAGTATACTGATTTTTCTCTTTTTATGCACCCTGATAAAGTTAGGTATAATTAGAATCAATATTCCTGATATAAAACGAACATCCAGCGTATCTAATAAATTAGATATCACTTAAATATCCAAGTTGTTTACTTGAAATAAGATTACTCTGGTTTAAAAGGGCTTTAACTACATCTACCAGAAGAAATTCCATAAAGATAAAAATAATATATCTAGCTAGAAGCTAGGAAGTAGAAAAATGTTTTTTTCCAATAATATCTAAATAGACATGTTTACCATATAGGATACCGATCGTCGAGAGTTTCTACGGAAATCGGTTCTCCAGGTTTCCATTTATAGTCTTTCATCCGAATTTCTTAAAGTATTACATAAATGTAAATTTAAGGTAAGGTTAAAGTTTGACTTTAAGCTGTGATTTTTTTGCACTAAAATGGATAAAATTATTTGAGAAAGTCAAAACTCACACAGTCATTGTGAAATATTTTAGAAGACAGTCAATTTTTAAAGACTTTAGAGTCTGGCATCGATCCTATACTTATATAAATTACTACAGGATTACCAAGGTTACACCAATTTAAGAAGTACGATAAGCGTAACTAGGCTGCATTATCAGATGGCTTCTAAAGACAAAAAAGTCACAACCCCTATTTTTATTAAAGTTGTTTATTGTAACCCTTAAATTACCCTAGGCTAGCTCCTGAGGGTCGTGGCTTCCTTCTGAGTTTTATTTAATTCTCTCCAAACATTAATTATAGCGCGCCAAGTACAGACACACAAATAAAATTCTAAAAATCAGTTTTAAGTTGGTTTATTACTTTAATTATGGTTTAGTGAAAATTAATTAAATAAATTAATTATTTCTCTTATGTTTGGGTTTTCGAAGACTTCTGACGGAGTTTCAATTAGTTGTGGAACGGAACTACAAATGTGGATAGAATTTCCTTTCAAGGAACTTCCTGTCGGATTTTCGTTTAGATGTGGAACGGAACTGCAAGGTGGATTAAATTCCTTTCAAGGAACGTCCTGTCGGATTTTCGGTTAGATGTGGAAGGGAACTGAAATTAAATTGAATTCCTTTCAAGGGACTTTCTGTCGGATTTTGGTTAGATGTGGAACGGAACTGCAATTGGATTGAATCCCTTTCAAGGGACTTCCTGTCGGATTTTCGTTAGATGTGGAACGGAACTGCAATTGGTGTCGGCTTCAAAATGGCTGTCGGCAGACAGCGTAATTTCCTGTATGAATTAACTGTTCCTTAATAGGGCCCTTCTTATAGATTGCAATAACCCAGAATAAAGGGCGAAGATATTAAGAAATAAATCTGAATTTAATAAGATTCGCAGATAAAATGAACGAATTTAAATCATAATCTATCGAAGAATTGTATTTTCTCCTACCAAACTGGCAATCCCCTCTCGTATCGGCGCGATAACAATAGATAATATAAAAATATATAGTCCGGATGGTATGCTCGAAAACGAACGTTACATCATATAATCAAAAATTTTATCTGCACGTTATATTATATTATTTAATATACTTATGCTTGCGAATTAATTGAATGTTTTGTAGAAATTTAATTAACAAACCAGCACAATTCAAAATTTATTTCATTACTGTTTTCCATTATGACGATGTTGAACTCTTTCCATTAGACCCAGGAGGCGAACAATTCGTTTGAAGGGGGAGATAATTCAGAAACCCCTAGGAGGTAAAGCAATATCTTGAAAGCACCCCGTCAACAATGGGCGTTCATTATCGAATGATTAGTGCCCTCTTTTGAAACGGTGTGAATGGTATAAGAGTTTTATCAGAACAACCCATTATTGGCCTAATAACGGGTAATTTTTTTGCAACGTCTTGAATTCCAATTTCACGGTTAAAGAATAAAGACACAATGGAATTATTTTATTTTTAAATTTTTGTGACTAAATATACAATTTATATAAATGTATTCAAATATTTTTAAATTAGTAAATGGATTTTACATTATTTTTTATTTTGAAAAATTGTGATATACTTTTAAACAATAGAAATAGTAATAAACAAACGTGTGCGTCTCAGGACGCGCGGTAGAAGTGATAACTTCAACTAATCCAAGTTGAACTATTTAATATTGAAATTTTTTAACTTGAGAAAAACTTTGTCTATTACTTAAATTTTATGTACATTAATATGATAATGTGTATAAATTTAAAAATTTAAATATTTTGAAAATTTTGAAAATTCTGAATTTTTTTTATTTCTCTGCTCTCTTGAAAACAAGAAGGATAGCGATAGACGCGTACAGTATATATCAGTATATATCTATAGATACATTAATTATATAGAGCAAAATTGCTTTAATTTATTTCAGTTAATATTTTTAAATAGGAAAAAAAAAGAAATAAAATTTGTAAGATAAGAATTGTATATGTATTGCTATAACCTTCTTATTAACTAAAGATTTATATATACTTTAATGTAACAAAATATATACACATATATATTTAATTGATTGAAAAAAAATTAAAAACTAATCCTTTATTTTAATATGAAACTACTCCAAAATAATGCTCATAATGTACGCGTCTATCGCTATCCTTCTTGTCTTCAAGAGCAGAGAGCATAGAGCTCTTTCTCTTTAAAAGGCCGGGATACAAACGCTGTTATGTTGTGTCCTCTTCTATAGCATGGGACGGTAGGGACCTCTCAGTCGCACAATTTTTTTTTTTAAATTAATTAAAAATATCCTTGACTGAAATTCGATAGGCAACTCATATGCAATATATTTTTTGATATATTAAATTACATAAAAAATATGTTTGGTCCATTAACCAGCTCGGTGAAGTTCGTCCTATATCGGGATTTTAGACTAAGATACCTACTGTTTGATTCCAGATTAATAAATAAACAAAAAATTAATCAATACCAGCACCACCTACTTCTAGCTTTCCAGATTTGCTGCCATTCTGATATTTCTACAAAATTCTATTATACTAACCCATTTTTATTCCTGTTTATTTGATTTATCTCTCACTATAATTTTCAATCGCAAATTAAACCAAATATTTTACTTGTATAACATCTAGTACACATATATAAAATTTTAAACAATGGATTTACGTTATTCAGTTTCTGTTATTTACAGAGGTATAATTACAGCTGAATTTAACGAATGTCACTCTAAAATCCCTTTAATAATTATTTATTTGCTGCATTGGTTAACTCCAATTCGATTTAAAGTGAAATAAAATTTTTCATTTTACACAAGAGTGATTACATTGCGATAGAACTAGATAGTAATGACAATTATATTAGTAAGTTTACCAATGAATAAAAAAAATTGTTTTTTAGAGTTAAGGAAAACAGGTGCTGAAAGTACTTGCAGTTTGTTTTACGAAATGTAGCTAAATTGATTTCCATACTAAATAATTAAATGACCTCTTTAAAAAAGGTTGTTGTAAAAACATTCACAACAATTTTTATATATTTTATCAACAAGACGTGTCTATGACAATTCCTCACAATTCTCTTTACAATAGAATTATTAGTGTTGGAAATCCTATCCTTAGGCACGTACTAATCTTTAAAATATACCCCAAAAAACCCGGCTGGTACTTTCCCCCTAGTAAAATGTAATATCAGTATACCCCACTGGTACTTTCTACATCATAAAAGATAATAGTCATATTCTCGGTAAACTTTCTTTCTGAAGGCAAGCCACCCCTTTTTACAATTACAAGTTATAATCACCACCAAAATCCGAAGAGTGGGAAACACACAGATCCCTCGCTGAGTATTCACTGAACTCTCAAGTAGTATTCTCACCACTCTCTCACTAGTAAGTATTGTCACAGCACTTTCGCTGAGTAGTATCTTAGCTCTCTCCCTGCTCGATAGGCTCTAAGTTCTCTCTAAGCTCTCTTGCTGCTCGGTGGTATTCTCACAGCTCTCTCGATGCTGAATAGTCTCTGAGCTTTCTTGTTGCTCATAACGTCTTTTCTCAGCTCTCTTGTCACTTAGTTAATCTCGCTTCCTGTCTAGGCACTCTCGGGTACGTGTTTTGAAGTGACAAATTACGCAACACAGACACATAAACTGTAATAATCTTAGATTCAAACTGTAGTAAGTGACATTCGTGTTCCGTGTAGAACCAAGTGATAGTAATAGTAGTAAAAGATTTTAAAATTTATATTAATAATGCATAGTGTAAAAAAATCAACTTGATTATTCCACCACCAACCAGCCGATTATGGATTACAACAAACCACCGTGTGAAAAGTTGGTACTAAGGTTATAGCTACTCAACAAATAGTTTTAAAAGAATTTTGTTACTTTTCTTTATTAACTGTGTTCAAGCCAGTAAAGAAATATATAAGACACTTCTAAGGAACAAACTTATTTAAAAGAGACAATGTACTAAAATTGTTATTTTAAATACATCTCTGACAAGATTTTAAAGCAGAAAAGGAAAACTGCGACGATTGTGGTAAACAGAGAGGAAATGTGGAAGAAAAAGGAAGGCATGAATCATTTTTATTGGGGGAGAACAAATTAAACCCTAGAAGATTTAGCACGTGCTGGAGTTAATATTCATAAATCTAAGGTGCAAAAATGACTGTTAGAAAGTGAAAGAAAAGCAGTGAGACCTCAGAAGAAACAGATATTGACTGCTAAAATAATGAAAAACGGAGAAAGAGCTGGACTGCTGAAGATTACAAAAAAGTGTTGTTGTCGTCTTATTTTCATAAATTTTTAATTTGAAAGAGTTCCTTTAAAAGTTATAGAGCTAAAGCATATTTTATTAACTTTCGGTACCTATATATTACTAATGTTTCACGTTATACACGAATGGATGGTAAATAATTTTCGCTTAAATCGATATTAAAACGAGGAGCATCAATGAAATTTTAATTTTCTTTCATTAGAACGTGACAATAACTGTACGATAGGTTAATTTAAGGTTGTGTTGTTTGTTATTTGTCGTCTGTAATAATTCACGAAGCTATTAAGCTGCAAATTTGCAAAACAATTAGTTACTATACAAAAAATATAAAGCCTTAATGACAATCAATATTATCATATTTTTTGGTTTAAAGAGTTTTACTTTTACCGAAACAAACAATTTTTTATTTTTTTGTGGTTTTTACTTGAGTTAAACAAACAAAAAACACAAACTCACACACACATTTGAGAAAAATACCAACTCTGCTCCAGAAACAAATCCAGAAGATGTTTCTGCATGCCATACTATAAACCTGCAACAAAAAATAAAGCAGATTTAAAGTTTTAAAATGTTTAACTCGCAATGCACAATAACATAACAAATTATTTATAAGAAAAACACTGTTCTTTTTAAAACTGAGCCCAAAATTATTAAAGTAATATCCACACATGGATGCCAAACGAAAGTCGAAAATATGACGTGTGATCGTAAGAATATTTGTTATTTAGCTCTGAAATGTTGCCAATTTACAAAAATTTAATTTTCCTGTACCTACGTTAAGGTTAAATCGCGTTTAATTTTAGTTATTACGATGTTTACTTTGTTGAGAATAGAAAAAACTACGAATGACTATATTCATGGATTTTTCTTCGTCGCACACATTCACTCAATGTAATTTTGGAACGTGATCTGCCATTTGTAAATTGGTTGTCTAGATTAAGTATTTTTTTGATCGAGATGTTTTTGTTAAATTATTGGTATGTTTAGTGTTACGTTGTGAAGAAAATGATAATGGATTAGGTTTTCATTGGATTTGTAAGAGGATTGTCATTTATAAAAAATGATTGAATTAGTGTAAAGAAATGTTTTAAAATTACATAAAAAGAAACCTATATATAAAAATAAATCAGGAGCAAATAGAAATAGAAACCAGAACTTGGAAGGTAAAGGATGTCACGGGCTAATTTCGCGTTAGCGATAGATATCTTTATTTGTAAACAAAATTGTTTTCTTACTTAATGAATTCTCCGTTATTAAGGAGTAAATCGTGACAAGTTCCAGTTGATTTAGATCGATTTTAGTTAATCATCGACTTATAAATATATTCTGGCCATAAATTGCTACTAATATTGTTTTGAAGTTTATTTATTAAAATTCAGAACAAATGTTGGGTTAGAATGTTTGAACTACTGTCAAGGACCGAAGAAATCTTCTTTTCCCTTTTTCCGTCGTAAAACTTAGAATGTTGTCGTCTGCAGTTCGTTATTTTAGCATCCGACATCTAAAGATTGTATATAAACGAGGGAATTAAGTAATGTTGAGATTTTGGTGTTACCTAGTTAAGTAATAAGATCAGTTGTTATTATACGATTACTGTTTGTTTGTAAGTTGGTAGCTGTGATTCTACGTTTATTGTCCTTACAGTGGTAGAGGCCATTCTCGTGCCTGACAGATTTTATCGAAAGTAAATGATCTCTCCGTCTTTCCGTTATCCGCTTTTGAATAAGTAGGTTGTAGGATACAATCCAGAAGATTTTTGGTTTAAGTTTTAAAATCGCCTTGAATCCGTAACAATTAATTTTGGATTTTTGAAACTAAACCTCATTTCCCATTTGAATCGTAGTTGAAGTTAGATTCTGTTGTTATTTTTGGACAGATTCATTGGAAAAGCCGCGTGTCGGATTTTTGTTAGATCTTCTGTGGTAAGTAACACACCTTTTATTCATGTGGTTTGTTCAATCCTTATGGTTTTCTCTTTTCTTGTTTTACAAACAGTAGGTAGATTTGGAGATTTAAAACCGTTCAGACGGTGAGCTGTGTAGGAATACCCGCAATTAGCAACGAGGAGATTGATTTACCCGTCTACCAGCTAGGGTGTCACTAGTTTAATAAAAGAATCCCTATCTTAATAGGTGAGTTACGAAATTTTATTTTTATAAGATTAATAACGCCATATGGTCAATCTTGGTAAATATCTTTATTTTGCATATGTATTTCTTTGTGTCTTATGTAGGTTATTAATGTGAAACTAGACTCCTTTTTGCTTAATTTTTTTTACTATTATTAATTAATTTTATGTTAAATTTTGATTTAATTTATTGTTATAATTTTGTTGTGACTAGCAAGTCAAATTTAGGTTTGTTGAGTACATTTAAATCATTAGTTGCTCATTAATTGTAAATTCAGAGAAGTCCACTTCTAAATGTTGTATTATTCATTTAAATTCATTTTGTTCTTTCATTGTAGTACAAATTTAAGTTAATGTGTTCAAATTGTATTAAAGTTATCAAATCAAACTAATTCAAGGAGTCATTAAAATCTGTTTAAGCTAATGTTAATACTAAATTACGATTTTAGGGTCCTAGATACAGGCATAAGTCCTAGTTAGGCAGAATTTTGATTGCTGATCCTATACTTAGTACGAGCTTAAGTTATTGTGAATGGTGCAAGCCTATTGGTTCTAGAACAGGCTTGATTTTTGGTACCGGCCTAAGTATTGGATAAGCCAAGGACTGCGGAAACTTATTTAGACTAACAAATAAGCCTAATTAGTTTAAGTTGTAAATTAGTTGGTTGAAATTTATTTATTCTCCCTTTGTATTGCGTGTGATCACACATCTTAGATAATTCTTTTTATATAGTTCTTATATTTATTTCTTATTTTTTTTTTATATCGATAACGTTGTCAAGAGTAAGGTTTGACATTGGTGTAAATCCTTTACTTTTATTAAAGAAGGGTCTAGTTGATATTCTGTTTTATTTAGCTCACTTTATCATTTTTATAGTACAATTCAAGTAATAGTGATTAAAAATTTTGAATTTATTTAATTATCTCCAGTGGGTGAAGTGGTGCCTGGAACATCAGGGGTTTCCGATTTTAACCGTACAAAATCGGTGGCGCACTCACTTTATCTTGGGCACTTACCCTCTACGGCTGAGCTGGGCATAATTTGCCAGTAGAGAAACCACCACCGAACTCAGCTGGAGTCGAATTTCAATTGATTAATTTATTTATTTTTCTAAATTTGATTTTGTTTTTAAATTCATTAAAATACGTGGCAAGGAGCTAAAAGAAATATTTGAATAATAAGTATCGGAGCAGAAAGAAGTTAACAGGTATAGAAACGCAAAGAAGTTATAGCTGAAAAGAGTTAGAGAGCAGAAAGAAGAAGCTTACAGGTATAGAAAAAGTGTTGAGGAACAGAAAAACAGGAGATTTTTTTATATTTATGTTTTTTGTTTGTTAGAACAATCAATTTTAGATTGCAGAATCCACGGCCATATCAATACATATATTTTTGGAGTGAAGATGGAGCTACTTGCGACTGTTTTTAACTTTCGCAAGTCCACATCTATAGATAGTATTCAGTTTATACATGGGATGTCTCTTTATTAGTGACTGAAGAAACATAACCTATTCTACACTGATGAGCTCAAATGAGAGCGAAACACAGGGTCTGTAGTTTGGTTTTTCCCTGGTATTTATATCGCAGCATCTTTTAAAGTGTTAGCAATTCTAACCGACACCAATCCACTTTAAAACTGGAATTATTTTTGACAGTAAGGCACTAGATACGTTGTGTATCATCTTTTACATTTTGTTATATATATATATATATATATATATATATATATATATATATTATTATTAACGAAATGTTATATACGATATTATAAATCCTTAAAAACCTATACATTTGCAATATTAAATTCTTCGCTTTCATTACATTTAATAAAAACGATCTACGCTGAAGCTATTCCATTTCGTTGCAAAGCCATTATGATCCGACACTGTAAATATGCGTCACAAAATATTCATATCCCTGAGAAAGACGGCCTGACAGCTTTTATTTTCTAGATATGCCCGTCATCCTTTCTTATATATTTCCTTGAATTCCCGTGGGGTTTTTTCTTGATGCCACTAAAAGTTACAAACCCGACGTAAAAAATACGCTTTGTATTCGGCCAACACATCCTCTTTAAAAGCTTTTTTTCATTGGCTATTTGATCAAGATCGAGGTATATAATGAGCAATGAAAAAACCTGTTTTCGTTTTCGAATATCGTTTACCTTGGGAAATAGCGTCGTTAGAAATTTATGAACCGGGACATATTAGTCTATTTACATAGGAAAGCTTTTATCCGGTTTGGCTCTGTTAGTCATTAAAAGCTGTACATGTAGATCTAAGCAACTAATTAGAGTTTTAATCCCTTTCTATATCATATATTCTTTGTATCTTATACCATATGAAATGTTTATATAAAATTGTATTGCAGAACTATACTTTGTATATTACATTCACAATTATAGTAATTGAGTTTAACAGAATCCATTGATAAAATCAAAGGGATTTCCCAACTTCAGGTAACTAGTGCAAAGGGCCGGCTTAAGGAATGTTATAACTTTAAGGAAAAAGGTTTTTTTTTCACGAAATTAACAATAAAGAAACTTACCATTTTTTGCTTACTTCTTTAGATATAAAACAGACAAATTAAACATAACAAGTCAAAATTAATAAATATGAACCTTTTAAAACGATTAAATATTACATCACAAATCCTATGATAATTATCACAAAAGTATTCTTTTTTCAATGCAACCAATACATCCTTTTTAGTATTATGTATGTGTTAATAAATATTGTTATTATATAAGTAATTATGTGTTGTGATTTTCGTCCAGCTTGAACAGTGCATTTTGTTTAATTGCCTCCAATTTAAGCTCTATATTATGAAATATTTTTGTTTCCATTAAAAACAAAGCATAGAAAAAAAAACGTTTTGCTGAATATTTCATAAATATTTTATACTAGCAGCCCGCCCCGGCTTTGCACGGGGATTAAAGAAAAATAACAAAAGCCATGAAATTTATTGGGTCAACGCTTCCCTGTAAACAATATTACATGTTGTTTTATTTTCTGGCAGCAAAATAAATTGATTTTCAGGTGCTCCGACCCGCCTTAGGCGGTTGGCCATGAGGAAAACCGATCCCTACTATTTGGAAGGTTTGACCTTGAGACTTGTTATTAGTAAAAGCGAAAGATGTTTTGATAGGAAATTGAAGCGGTTTAAATGGATTTGGTAGATCAGTTGGGATCATCGATATCCTTCCTCAGTGTATGATCTAGTTGACCAGCTGGTGGTTCAGTTATATTGGTTGCTACAACTTAATTGTCCTTTAATTCCTTTATAAGTAGCCTCGTCCCATTGCACATGCTAAGTTTGTGATATCTGTCGTGATTATGAAATAAGTTATTTTAATAAGAAATAATACCAAGATAAAAACTTTTAAAAAATTAAAAATTACTTATTGTGACGTAACTATAACAGTTAGACATATGCTGTCGCGGCATTTTTTGTAGATATTTATATATTCTTCAAAATCGTAGTACATTATTTTATTCTATAATCAGCGCACGCGATGTAAGGATTTTAAGGTCATTTTTGGTTACATTAATGGCATTTTAGTAAGGATCCCTATTTTTTTTTAAATGAAACATAGCCTATGTCACTCGGGAATAGTGTAGCTTGCCAACGGTGAAAGAATTTTTGAAATTGGTGCAGTAGTTTCGGAGCCTATTCATTTCAAACAAACAAACAAAAAATCAAACCTTTCCTCTTTATAATATAAGTATAGACAACAAACAATGTAGATAATATTTAGACGATCGTATTGTCACTATTTACCTTTTCTTCCTTTAATAAACGGATACATACACTTTGATGGAACTCAATCATGAAATGTGCTCAAAATACATAATTAAGTTCTGTTTTGTTCTGAAGCAAACAGTTTCCCTAAATTGCATACAATAACTTATCTTCGTGTTATAGGTCAGGCATCAAAGCTGTCAGAGTATGTATATATGTTTGCCATGGTCGTTATCTAGTGCATACACTTATAAATAAGCAAATATATGCTAGTCTCTGTTGTATACAAATTCTGATGTTGCACAAAACGGTTTAATGTTAAAATTTAAATAGAATTTATAATTAAATTATGTATATATGTAACCCTTACGGGACTACAATATATATATTTTAGATTTATGTAATCTCATTCTAATTTTTTTATCTGCTAATAACCAGACTAAATTGTAAGGAAACTTCTTTAGGAAAAATGTAGAAATCGTTTTGTCTATCTGTGTCTGTCCGTTCGTCTGTTTGTTTGTAAAAACATCTTCTTCGTTATTACAAGGGCTAGAGGTACAAATGAGATTTCAAATTAAAATTCTTTGTCTAAAGCTGCCATTAAAGTTGAGAATTTTTTATCTCTTCCAGTTTTTAGCTTTAAATTTTAAGTAGTGTAAAGTCGTTTGGAGTAAATCCAGTAAAGTCCCTTGAGTTTTCCTTTCGCGATACCTATATTGTTAAAAATAACAACGCATATAATATAAATTTGTTTTAAGGAATAAGGAATAACTCTGATGTATTTAAAAACACTGGCTTTTCTGACAAGAAAACAATAATAACTCCCTTAGGTCACCTTTCATTGCGTATACTATAATAGTGTTAAGAAACAATTTAAAAGAAATTTCGTTGGGATCTGCTACATTAATTAGAGTGAAAACCTCAAAAATTAAAAAAAGTGGATGGTCTGAGCCTGATGTATACTTACTAAGGTACCTATTGTGTTAAAAACTAACAAAAACAAAAAAAAAACAGTAATATCACTTGACCCATTAGTCAATTGTCTTTAGAATCTTCTTGTTTTGTAAACCAAGAGTTTGTAGAAAAAAAAAACGTTTTAAAAGGTTCTACACGTGTGGTTAATATATTTTGTTCTTAAAATTATATAATTTACGTTATAACAACTATTTTATTGTCGATTTAATTATGTGTAATCATAATCTGCATACTTTTGTATTTTACAACACTAGATTAATATGTTGTAAATCAAATTCGTTTTGTAAGGAATTTTTGTCTAATTAGTCTTTGAAGAAGCCTAGATGAAAGCTCGACTTTAATAAAAAGACACTCACATTGGAGCAGTCCGTTTTTTAGAAGCTTCCTCATACCAGTGTTATCTGAAAATTTGGCCATATAACTTATAACTAACTAACATTCCTAATCTAGTACTTAATCACATAGGGTTCTTTCTGTAGGTATTTAATAGGAATGTCTGTTTATTTTTGCATATAGCTGTTTAGAAGGCGTTACCAATAGAACCTTCAGACACAAATCTAACCTCAATTATTGTTGACATAAATCCAGAGTTTCATTGCAGTCCATTAAGTCGTATAGGTACAATGAGTTTTTGAAATAAGCAAGTCGGTCGAAAAACGGATCTTAGCCGAAAACATTTTCAAACAATAATTTTTTACAATTCTTGGAGTGGATTATCCCAACAGCAGTGTCTCGCTAAAATGGTTTCAGCGTTTGGGAATAAAGCATCACACCAATCAATTATTTCCCGCTGGTATCGCGAATTTCAACGTGGTCTCTCCCATCCCAGCGACCAATCCAGAGTAGGTCCACCCAAAACAGCAGTCACGCAGCAAAACATTGATGTGTTTCGTCAGCTTGTAAAGAAAGACCGTCGTGTAATATACCACGAGATAGAGGCATCTTTACGCATTTTAAGGACCTCTATCTAAAAGATCATACATGGGTGTTACGAAGTTGGTTTTTCGTTGCATCCGTGATTTGCTCACAGAAAAGCAAAAATTGGTTCGCGTCAATTGGTACCGAAAAGCATTGGAACGGTCCAACAAAGGAAGCTCAAAAAACTTTCATGGTATTGTAAGTGGCGATGAAGCTTGGATTTACCAATGGCGAATCATTCTACGTAAGGATAATGCAAGTGCTCACACAACTCAAAATAAAATAGAGTTTTTGGAGCTTTAAAACATCGAATTGTTAGACCATCCAGTGTATAGTCCCGACTTAAGTCCCAATGAATTCTTCATGTTCCCAAAGATCAAGAATTAAATACGTGGGCAGCGATTCCAACCACCAAAAGAAGCCATCGATGCGTCTAAAACAGCGATTTTGCAGGTGTCAACCGAAGATGTAAATAACTGTTTTACCAATTGGTTTGAACATATGCAAAAGTGTATCGATCTTGATAGGACATATTTTGAAAAGCAATAAAGTACTTTAAGTCTATATAGGTTTTGTCCTTATGGCTATATGCAAAACTAAAAAGACAACCCTCTTACATATATAAACAATTTTATTTATTACTCTTTTTTTCTAGCTATAAGGGCTAAAAACTGTAATTTTAACCGAATTAATTGATCATCCAATGAAAAATCTTCTAATAATTATATTTTCAGTAATTTTTTTATGTACAGTAAACAAATTTATTAATTAAACAAATTAAAAACAAAATTTAAGTAATCGTATTACCACTGTTTCGATTTAATTATTTTTATTGAATCTGTGTAACAGGCAAGTCTAAGGGATTTAAAAACTTCACCGATTTTCACGGACTAAAGCTTTGACGAAAGTTTGCGAAGCTTAAACAAAAGCACTGAATTGCAAGCATAAGAAAGTGTTTAACATTTTATGAATAAAGTTTTTGGTGAGAGAATTTCAAGACAGAGCAATAATCAACAAAAGGTTTAGTGTACTAAGTTGTGGCACACCAAGAATCCAACTTGTGACAAATTGAATTTATTCTTTGATATCGCATATAGTTAAATGAAAGCTTTAAACAGTTTATTTTATAATTGTATTAGGTAGAAATTAATGTGAATATATAGGTACGCATTTTAGACAATAACAATAATTTTGCTTATGTAGGTACGGACGTAAAAAGTTATACTTCTTTGAGGTAACAAGAAAAAATCTTTTTTTACAGGAGTGGCATATACAAAAAATTTTAAGTTTCCGTGAAGGAAAAGTCAAGGGGGTTTAAATCAGGCAATCTTGCAGGCCATGATGCATGTCCGCCACTTCCTATCATCTTTCTCCAAAAGATCCAATTTTATCTCCTTGATTTCAAAAAGTTTAAGTAATCAGCTTCCGTTAATCACTTAGTACAATCGGACCTAGTAACCGGTCGCCCAAAATACCTATCCAAATGTTCATTTACGTAAAGCTTGACCTGATAAGATAATTGTTGACGAAAATAAAAATAAAAACATTGAATTGACTTATATTCATTAAAAAGAATAACTACAAGTAACTCTTAAGCAGCACTTAATTTTCCTATGTCAACAATTATACAACCTTTAGAAATTTAAGTACTTGCAACAATAACGTTTCAAATTTACACTATTCTTGTCTGCGTTTTATTTTTCATTAACAAATTGGCAAAAGTGCTAATAGCTCTTTCTTATTCGCCAGTCGAAAATTTCAATTTAAGCATTTCAATAAGGTAAAGTGACGACATTCACAACAGCTATTAAATCTTAAAGAACCAATAAAACTGAAAATTGACGTTAATGGAAGTGACAATGTAACTTTAAGAGTCAAAGATATATTCAGAATTTATGGGATGCAGACTTGTAACAATTGTGGGAATGTAATAAAATTACTCTTTGTTTAATAATGGAGTACTTACACACAGAAGAACCCTATTATCATAGTTTTTTTAATTATTTGTTTTAAAACTAGAAAGGTATAAAATAATAAAATCGTTAACCCTTTTTTATAAGGTACTTCCTAGAGTGCAGAAGTAAATATTTATTTATAGGTTTACAAGCTGACCCAGATGATGTCTTTTCTTATTTTTTATTTTTTAAACTTTTATGATTTTGTCTTCTTTTATTTTGTGGTTATTTGTCAGGTTTTTACAATTTTTTTCGTAGTATTTTGTGATTAATCAAAGAACTAAACAAGCTTTTTCTTTTTAAATGTTAATAGGTTTACTAGCCGGACCTGGCTTTTTTAAACTGTGAAAGGCTTTCGCGGCCATTGTCTAATGTATCAATGGTTTTTGGGCTGTTAGGCCGGCGTCGATTGTCATGTTGACTTGACATTTCGCCAACACGAGCGGTTGGCATCTTCAGAAGTTGCTTCCTGGCTGACGGTCTGCGAACTACTGAGCTCTGCGTGAACGGAGCCCGTATTTATACGTCGGGAAGGAAGTGGGCGGGGCCTCAGTTGCTTTCGATTTCAATCGGTTCTGGTCGGTGTTGTTCGTTAAGGGTAGAGTTTTCGCACCCTTAATTATGGGGACCCGTGTTTTGTTGATCTTGACTGCTTCCTCTTTTTTATTAAAGTTATTCCAGACTCTATAGAGAAGCCATAGAGATAGAGAAGCACCCGAACAACCTTGCAGAAATTAACAATAAAACGTAATATTACTATTTTAACTAATATATCTTTGTTTATGTTTTTCTTGAAATTTACTGTAAGTATAAGCACATTCGCTCTTATAGTATACTCCGATATAATTTTATCACATTAAAAGTAAAATATTGTTATTTTTAAATCTAATTCCTTTCATGACGGGACAATGAAAGGTTTCTTCTTTGTTACTGCGTCGACTAATGGTATTCGTTAATTGGAAAGTTTCAAATACTCCTAGGAAACGTCAATTATACCCAACGAGAGTGTTCATTACACCAACTTCCTACCTATCAAGAGCGCCTTTTACGGTTTAACAAAGGATTATTATATGAAGTGTCTGAGCCACCTCGGAACTGGCTGCCGGCTTTACTGTTTCTGACTTCTTGATGTCTTGCCGTGTTTGAATTTGCTCTAATTATTTTATTGGGTGAAGACTAAAGCAGAATTAAGTTGTTTCCAACTACTTTATGTCTTAACATGTGTAAAGTATTTAAACTTATACACTTATGGTTACATTATCTTTAGACAATGAACTAAATAATATAGAGTAGGGTATTAGAGCACATATATTATTAACTTACCATGCCTTCTATATATAAATCCATGGTTCCGGTCTCCTAACCAAATAAAAATATAAGACAGGACACAAAAAAATTACTTAGAGTTTGATGGTTCAATTGTCGATTTTACAAAGTCTCTCTCTCTCATTGACGTCATGCTATATGTGGTTAGGGAGAAAGTGAACTTAAACATGTTATACGTTTATTTTTCTTTTTTTTTAATGACTAATATTTTTTAATTTAACAGCTTATAAAAGAAATAAAAAAATTACAGTTAAACCGTTAGTGTTTCAGATTAACTGGACGGTTCAAAATACATTTTTTTGCTGACCGCATACGGCATCTGTTTACTTTACTAATACAAAATAAACAGTGCCCCATTAGATATACTTTACAGCTTCACATCGATTTTTTAGGTAGTCTGTGGGGTCTTCATGAAGGTATCTTAAGCCGCGTCCAGACATATGTAATGTATCGTGTAATATAATGCGAATTTATTTGGACGCTACCTGAGCATAGAACGAATGCAACCAGAATACTTACTGCGAATTGTCGATCCATTTAGTATTCGCAAACATGTCGAGAGAGGTAGTAGTTGCGGGAACGTCCAAAGTCCAAACGTAGACTGCGAGCTCAGCGCGAGCGCCTCTGTGTTCGGACAAAAAACCGACATCCGATGGATTTCCTCGAACCATTCGGCGAGCGTTACACGTAATGCTCGCAGTGCCGTCCAAACGGAGAATTCGAGTTACATTACACGTTACATTACACGATACATTACACATGTCTGGACGCGGCTTTAGACGGTAAAGTAACGTTAAACGCGAAAACAATCTTGTATAATTTAACAACTTTTACTTCTCCATTAACAGCTTCTGTTCCTCCTGCAGCGTATTGTATTTCTTTTTAATTTTCTTAAACCTCTTTTTTTAAAAATATGGCTAATTATTGTTACTCATTCGAAGATTTACACGTTTTTGTTCTATATATAAATTACCAAATATCTAAACTAGTGTTTTTTTGACAAAAATTTAATACAGAGTTGAAATTATGAAAAATATGAAAGTTTTTCCTTAAGTGAGCGCTATTCGCCCTGCTTACCCTACCAATAACAATTTAGATACTTTAAAAAAAATTTATTCTCTTTTAAAATTACACAAAACGAAGTAATTCTACTTGATACTTAGTTACAAGTTATATTTTATACTCGTAATAACACACAACATGCCTAAACAGATAAGAACGACATTTAGGCAATCAGTACTAATCCTCTCGCCCAAAACCAATTAACCCACAAATGGAAATTAATCGATTAAATACAGATTTTAAATAAATAAATCTGGTTAAATTTTATATTTGAAATAATATTGAATATTTACATTACATAAATTTATTTAATTAAATAATATATGTTTAGTTAATTTCAATTTAAATATGAACCATCAAAAAAAGATGCAGTTACAATACCTACTTAAAGGATATTACTTTATATTCTTGTAGTAAAAATAATCTAAAACTAGATGATAGGAGCAAGTAACTAGATATTTTCCAGTTTTTATCACGGTATTCAACATTCTTTTTCTCTCCTGAATACAGATGAATATCTGATGATAGTCTCTCTATGAGCTACAAGGGTTTCCTAAAACTCATTTTGGTGATGGATGTTATCTTTTTCACTCGGATCACTGTTGGTAAAGTGCTGTCTCTCTATTCTGAACCGTAATCAAAAGCGTCAGAACATTCCTGTCGAATTTGTTGAACTTTATCAACCAAATCTACTTTAATACAACCAATGAGTAAGTAATTAAACACTTCATTAACAGTAAAATACACGCAGGCGTAGGTTGTTTATTTTATTGTAGAGAAAAACAGTTATTTAAACATTTAACGACAGAATCCGATACTGTATGCAGCTAAATTCTAAATTAAAAATAATACCATTATGCTTAATAACATTGATATTTATTTATGAATAATATCTTTGATTTAACTCATGTCTTATATATTGTTCCGGAATTTTTGACTGGTTCAATAAAGTGTCACGCCTGTGGGAAGAGAATGTGTCCTAGTGGTTTGGGATTAGATTAGAGGCATTTTTCAACCAGGTCGTGGTTATCTAACCACCTGGTAGGCATCCTGCTGTTGGCAAAAACCTAACCAAGTGGAAGATTAAAGAAACAGTAGGAAACAAACAACAAATATAAACGAATAATAACAATAAGGATATACGAGGTCCGTCGCAAAGTAAATAAGACAAAAAAAAGAATTACCAATGTTTTTTAGGCAAATGAAATTTATTTTATTTGAAATAGTCCCCTTTACAGTTAACATGGTGATTTGCACGGTCTACAGGTTTTTCAAATGTAAATTTCAGCTCATTGACCGAGATTCCTGTAAAATGGTCGCCAACCTTTTTGGATGGCCTCTACGTCGGCATACCGGTGTCCCTTCATAGGCAAATGTAGTCTACCATACAGAAAAATATCACACGGTCTCATATCCGGAGAATATGGGAGTGGTTGATGGTTAAAATGCAATTTTTTTTTCAAAAAATCGCTCAAATGTGACCATCGATGTAATGGTGTATTATCGTGCAACAAGCGCCAACTTCCTTCTTCGCGATATTTTGGCCGAACATGACGAATAAGCGAGAGTAAACGCCCCATAACACTAAGATAATACACTTATGTATTTATTTAAAATGTCTAAACAACACATTTCTGAAACGTTACCAGTGGTTTCAAGGGCCATAATAGAAGCACTACAGGGATTTGTAAAAGTAAACAAGTTAAAATATTATTTATTTTTATTTATATACATTTATCTAATACCTACTTGAATTTTTCTCCATCGGTGGGCAAATTTGTTAAACTAAAAGGATTTTTTGAATAAACTATTCCATTTTAATTTCTTCGCCATTCGATGGAGTTTGTATAATATACGGCTGCTCTGCTTGCTCGCTGGTTGGTAAATCCAAATTAAGGTAAAAAGGCTAATGTGAGTTCCCTGACGAACTTGCACTCCCTGGCATCTCTGGGGATGGCTGTAGTGTTGATGTCTACCAAGAGGAATTTAAGGAATCAGGAGCAAATTGTGGGAAGGTGTTTATTTCCTACATCTCCAACTCGACTATTAAATTGGCTATTCGTTTTTGGGCACTCGTCTTATTCCTAGGTGTTCACTTTTTAAGTTTGGCGGCTACCATCTCACCAAAAATTTATAATTCATTTTTTTTACTAGTGTAGTTGCTGCTTTCTTTAAGAAGCCATAGGCCTCCTCTACCTGAGGATCCAGTGGTGTACAGAATGAATTCGTTTTATATTTCTTATGGTCTTCGCAGGTAGAACAAAGGGAGCATCTTCTCTTGCTATTTTTAACACTAGATTCATATTTTTCTTACTAGAATATTACTTACTCCCTAACTTGTTACTGTTTTAATAGATTTCCGGTGTCTTTAAGTTTCTCTTTGGCATTTTCTCTTACCACCTTTTAGGTTACCCAATTAATTTTCGCATTTTTTGTAATAATGGCAACAGTATATCAGAGAGTAATTAATGTATCAAACGATATACTAAATAATCCTGCAGAATTAATATCAGCTATTAATAAGTTGAGGTAGAAATCCACTTGTTTTGACTATAGGTCCTTTTGCATTATTCAGTTGATTAAATTTTTAGAGACAATGCTTTTTTTACTTCTTTGTTGTTTTATTCCATCTCTATGACTGTGAAGTCAACCTTTCATCGTATTTCTCTGCCTCAATTGTTTTTCTCAATTAAATATTTTCATATCTGCATTCTTCTATAATTACAACGAATTTTAAATTAAAAACAATCTTTCTATAAACTAAATTCTTGAATTACTCACAAAGCTAAAGCAAACTTTTCATAAATTCCATATAGTCTATTATAAAGTTCTCCGGATGCTGCATAAAATGTTAGCTATATACAATATAGAGTGTTTTAATCAGGAAGTTGACGTGCGTTCATAACGAACTTTTGTCCGCTGCCCCGAACAATTTAAAACACTTGTCGTAGTGAAGTAGAATTCAGCATAATATTTGCATTCACCCAAATTAAACGCGTTCATTTTAACGAATAGACTGGACGTTTTAGAACTAAAATATTTGCTTTAACTGAGTAAATACAGAGTCGATCTCTTCGCAAAACTAAGGTTTAAAATACTTGGATGATATATAAAATAACAATATAAACTATATTTTTATAACATTAATTGGTATTCGCGAGAACAAGTTCTGAAACTGGTGCCAACTTATTAATATATAAAAATACCACTAGGACATAAATTTACAAATATATACGTTTATAAAATCCAGATTACTGTTTGTATGACTACCTGATAGAATATTGAAATTGTGTTAACTACTTTTTTTACGTTAATTGGTTTACCGGCATACACAAAATTTTAATAAAACGATTTAATTTACAGCTATACATATAATAAAATTGTAGAAACGTGCTTTCTGTAGTACATTAAAAGTATAAAAAATAAATAGCAGGAGTATTTAGTATATCGAGAACGAGAAAAAAATTAAAAAGAATTGTAAAAAGAATCAAAGCTATTCGGTTTGAGAATAAATGAAAATAAGACAAAGTACATGATAATGGGGGATATAGAGAAAGACAAAAAGCAGTTTTTAAAGAGGAACTGACCTATTGCTTCGAACAAGTCAGAGAATTTACGTACCTAGGTGTCAAAGTAACAGAAAACTTACATGAAGATAAAGAAGTAGAAGCAAGATTAATAAAGGAAACAAAAAATATGGAATGCTAAGGTTTCTAATGAAATCAAATTTTGTCTCAAGGAAAACAAAAGAGAGAATTTATAAAACAGTAAATAGAGCCACAGTTATGTATGCGTCGGAAACCTGGGTCTTGAAAAAGTGGAAGAAGAAAAATTAGAGCGATGGGAGAGAAAAATTTTAAGATCCATCTACTAAGGAAAACACACAGAGATGGGGTGGAGAAGAAGGACTAACAAGGAATTAGAGACGCTCTAGAAAATTACAGCACTAATAAAAGCACAGCGAATAAGATGGCTAGGGCATGTGCAAAGATTAGATTAGAAACAGTCGAATGACTAAAATAATTTTAAATAGACAGCCAATAGGAAAGAAAAGAAAAAGAAGACCAAGAAAGAGATGGTATAACAGTGTCCAAAAAGATTTACAAGCAATAAATGTCAGCTATTGCTTCGAAACAGTCAGAGAATTTACGTACCTAGGGGTCAAAGAAGCAGAAAACGGACATGAAGATAAAGAAGTGGAAGCAAGAATTACAAAAGGAAATAAAAAAAATGGAATGCTAAGGTCTCTAATGTAATCGAATTTTGTCTCAAGGAAAACAAAAGAAAGAATATATAAAACAGTAATTAGAGCTACAGTTATGTACGCGTCGGAAACCTGGGCCTTGAAAAAAGCGGAAAAGAAAAATTAGAGCAATGGAAGAGAGAAAAATTTTAAGATCTATCTACGAAGAAAAACACACAGAGATGGGGTGGAGGGGAAGGTCTAACAAGGAATTGGAGACGCTCTACAAAGAACCCAAAATTACAACACTAATAAAAGCACAGCGATTAAGATGGCTAGGGCATGTGCAAAGATTAGAAAACAGTCGAATGACTAAAATAATTTTAAATAGAGAGCCAATTGGAAAGAAAAGAAAATGAAGACCAAGAAAGAGATGGTATAACAGTGTCCAAAAAGTTTTACAAGCAATAAATATCAATGATTAAAGAAATAAGGCAATGGAAATAACATTTTGGAGAGGAGTGGTAATGAGAGCCCAAGAACAGTTATTTTTATCGACGTGTATTTATTTATTTATTAATATTAATGTTGTCCCCTTTAAAGTAATTGCCCTCGGATATAACACAACGCATTTTCCAATTCTCGAAGCATTTCAAAAAATCATTTTTTTTTGTTTTTTGATCTTGTTCAGCTAAAATGTTACATTTCCCACGTATCTTTAAACTGTAGATGAAGCTTTGACTGTTTTGGCAATCTTTATATATCTTTTGGTAAGAAACTAGGTTTTATATTTAGTTTCTTTTTATATGCTGACTGTTGTTCCCTTTTACTTAGCCTGATAATGCTTTGTTGAGCGAAACCTTTAACATTTAATAAATTTATTTGTGGAAGGCTTAGTTTTTTATTCCAACTTATATTTAAGATGTTGGATAACCTACTTCGTCAAGTGATTATTATCTATACTTATAATAAATCTGTAGACAGGTCAATTCTGTACATGAAATATATTTCCAAAATAACTATCAGGGGGTGATTAGGGATCGATACTGATGCCAAAAATTAAATCAGTAAAATTTTTGTCTGTCTGTCTGTCTGTATAACCGCTATAGAAACAAAAACTACTCGACGGGTTTTAACGAAACTTGGTACAATTATTTTTCATACTCCTGTGCTGGTTATGGTATACTTTTCATCACGCTATAATCAATAAGAGCAGAGCAGTGAAGGGAAATGTTGGGAAAACGGGAGAAGTTAGTCCATTTCTTAAGCTTCCGTCGCGTGTGCAACCTTAATGGTTAAAGCTATACAGAAATCATCTTATTTTTATAATTTGGAGGTCAACTGTGAACGGATTTTACAAAATTTCACCCACAAGGGGAGTTGCGGGGGCGTGAAAAATAAAAAAAATTAAAATTTAAAATCTATAAGTCCTACAGGTTTTAAATTTGGCAAAATAGTTATTTTTATAATTTGGAGGTCAACTGTCAACGAATTTTACAAAATTTCACCCACAGGGGGAATTGCGAGGGCGTGAAAAATAAAAAAAAAATAAAATTAAAATCTATGAATCCTACAGGTTTGAAACTTTGCAAAATAGTTATTTTTATAATTTTGAGGTCAATTGTGAACGGATTTTACGAAATTCCACCCACAAGGGAGGATGCGGAGGCGTAAAAAAATTAAAATCTATAAGTTTGACACTTATGCAAAATAATTATTTTTATAATTTTGAGGTCAATTGTGAACTGATTTTACAAAATTTTACCCACAGAGGGGTTGCGGGGGCGTGAAAAATAAAAATAAAAATAAAAATTTAAAATCTATAAGTCCTACAGGTTTAAAACTTTGCACAATATTTATTTTTATAATTTTGAGGTCAATTGTGAACGGATTTTAGAAAATTCCACCCACAAGGGGGCATGCGATGGCGTGAAAAATAATCTATACATATAATAAATCTGTAGAAATGAAAATTCTGTACATTAAAGATATTTAAAAAATAATTAGCAGGGGGTGTTACTACATCGATATAGAACCCAAAAATGTGGTTAGATTTTTTTGTCTGTCTGTCTGTATGTTTGTGCGCGCATGACATTAAAACTACTGATCCGATTCGAATGCGGTTTTCACAGATGTATTTGTCTTCTTTCAACTTAACATCTGGTATATAAAAATTTCTTCTCCCACCCCTTTAACGAATTTGGGGGAGAAATTTTTATATAAAAATCAACACGCCACGCGAACTTCGTCGCGGGTACAGCTAGTATAAAAATAAAGTAATGATTTAATGATAACAGAAACTTTATTTTAGCATTTGTATGCAAATACCTTTATAAAAGAAAATAGTACAAAGTACCTACCCATATTTATAAAAAATATTATTGAAAGTTAAGATTTGATTTAAATCAATAATCTCTGTGCTGTTAAAAGAGCAGTTACTTTCTAGAAACAGACATTTATCCCTCGAGCTTCACGCTAAAAAGTTTCTATTAAAACAGAAAATAAAAGTAAAACTAAGAGTACTTTCAAAGTGACTAGTTGATGTTAAGTCCATGATTAAGCTGCGATGTAGAGCTAATTATTTTTCTTGAACATAACTATTAGTCATTTTTCTACAGAAAATAAAGACTAACTAAAAGACCTGGATTATCTATTTGACAGACACTTAAAAAATGATAAATTAATCTGAAGTACCTAACACATATAATTGTTTTTAAAATTTTAGAAAGTATTCAAATAAGAATACTTATATTAAATGACCGGACCAAATAGATACATTTTATACGAAATATTCTTAAAACTTATATTTATAGTAGATTATTTCCTTCGATTCAAATTAACCAATAGAATGTCATAATTTTTTGAAATTGGACCAATCAGAATCAAATATCAGCGACTATTGCACTAGAACGATATCAGCGACTATTGCACTAGAGAAATAGTCACCTCAAATATAAATGTCAAATATTTGTCAGTTTAAAAACGGTATTATTAATTATTGTTATAATTTTCCACAATGGAAAGATTTGGTGCATTAAATTCTAATGCCATCGAAAAAGCTGTTCTCAGGAAATAATCTTCCTAAATATAACACAACTTTGATTAATAGGTTGCTATTTTTGTTGTTGCTAAATTTCTCGAACATTTTACAATTTGTTTCGACATAATTTGACATTAATAATCAGATTATTAACGTCAAATTATTTCTCAACAAATTGATACTAAAATATTCTTGAAATCTAGATACCACAAAAATAGCCGACTAGAATCAAGGTCTTGTTATATTACCCTTGAATATATTCTTGATTGATTAATATTTAAGAAATCTGATTTTCTATTTAGAAGTTTTAAATTTATTCCAATATCTACATTTTTATTAATATTTAACAAAGCTTTTATCATTACTTAGACTATAACGTTGAAGTCTTAAATATTAACGCCAATTTAGAATATAAAGTTGTTATAACTATTTCTAAAATAGAATTAGTTACATTTCCTTTTTGTCCTGGATTATAAAGCACTAATATGCCTTTGGAATTTCTGTTTTAAAATCTCCGGAATTAATTGTTTGCAAGCCTCATTTGTCGTATCGCGTATTTCTAGAGGAGTTAATGTAACGTCACATTCATTACTAATTGGATTAACTTTTAATTATTGTATCCACTTAACGCTAATTTACAAAGTAGGTATTATGATAAATTTTCATAAACTTGAGTTTTAATATAAATGATAAAAAAACATAAAGAAAACCAACTAAACAAAGAATAAAATTTTTTTTTGTTGTTTTCAAGGGGTTCCACCAAGGGTTAATGGTTAGAAAACCCGGAATCCTTTTATCTGCATCAAAACCAATAACATCTGAAAGGTGAGATTGCACCTCTAAAAATTGTCCAACAAAGTCAAAATTGGCTACAGATTTATTCCGCTATTACCTTTGATTGTTTTAATTTACATACATATAATCTTAGAATATTAAGCGAGCAACTGTCTGCATGTAGGTATTGCCATATGTTTTTGAAAACGGCTCTAACGATTTCGTTGAAATTTAAAATATAAGTGCATACGAAGATAAAAATCAATCTAGCAGGCTACTACGTCTGGGAAAATTAGTTTTTTCCATTTTTTAACCAAAATCATTTACCCACATAAGATGGTTACGAGGTCTGCTCCAACAGACCAAAAACCGTTTTAGAACCGTTTCAAAACAACTTAGTAAATCGAAGGGATCGAGATTTCGTCTACTGCGCAGTTCCCGGACCGTTCTAAAATGTTTTTTGGTCTGTTGGAGCAAACCTACGATAATATGAAATAGTACCTGGGTGGAGCTCGGTCACCCAGGTACTAATAATTAACAAACCAAAGTTTTCTTTTTACTTTATGTGATCATAAAAACCTTGTTTGTAATTTGAGCAAAAAGCTCTATCACTTTTAAACATTTTATCTGCTCTTAATACAAAAATTTTGATGCATTTTTCTTAAGGGTTAAAATCAAGCTGGAGTAATTATATGTAACTTTTTAAAGCAAATGGTAAATAGTGTTATAAGAAATTAAAAATAATATTTATATATCTTTTATTATGCAATAAATGATTTGATATCTTAATAGATCTGTCAAAACTATATGGATTGTTAATCTAAAATCTGCGTATTAACCAATTTTCTTTGGAATACATAAAATTAAAATTTAGATACTTACACTTTTATCTTTTGTAATATAGTTTTTTTTAGAAGATAAAAATTGCATTATTTTACCAGAAGCAATCGACTAGTGCTCGATGTCTTATTTCGTATACGAATATCTCATACTTTGCCATAAGAACGAACATAGAGACATAGCAACAAGTGTTTACATTATTACATAGATTCATAAATTTCACTCTAAAACTCCCAAAACATAAACAAACATATAAAGATCAAAAGTCCTATTTTGTTCCATTTAAACGAAACAAACACTCTTCTCCCATACACGTTGTAAATCTATATAGAATGGAGACGCAAGGTCGGGCAGTTTCAACAGTCTCAAGGAAGATATTTTTATGCATTCTTATTTATTCCGATTCATATAACCTGTACAAAGTAAAATAAGCTGAAAATCAAGATAAAGTAGGGATTGGGTGATAGTTACCTATATATTAACTTCTTAAATAGAATTGATAGGGAAAAAAATATAATTGTTTATGGTGTTGATGAAGTCGAAGATTTGGAAGAAACAGTTAAAGATATTTTACAACTTACTTTAACCCAACCTAATGTTAGCTTTAAAAAAGTCTACAGAATTGGTAAAGCTCAAAATAAAAACAATCCTAGACCAATAAAAATTGAGTTTTTATCTAAAGAAAGTGCTCTAGCAATTTTACGTAATAAAGCTAAACTGCCCAAGATCAAATACCCAAATATTAAGGTTAAAAATGACTACACTCCTAGACAAAAGGAAGAGATATCTTATGTGTTCAAAGAATTAGACACCCGAAAGGCTAAAGGAGAAAATATAAGGATTAAGTTTGTTAACGGAATTCCACTAATTGTCCCAATAGTCAGTACTGCAAAAAGAGGCCGTGATGAAGAAAACTCCCCCAACAACAGAAACAAAATTTCAAATACAACTTTATCAAAAAACTTAGTATAATTTTCTGGAATTGTCATGGTTTTAAAAACTTAACCAACTTAACTTCAGTTTCCACTTCATTTGATTTTCTTTGTGTTAGTGAAACTTGGGTTACGTCAGAGATTACTTCAGCTTCACGAGTGGGTCTAAATGATTTTGATGTTATTAGTGAGTGTGCGGTAAAAGAAAAATCGTTAGGTAGAGGAAGTGGTGGCTTATGTATTTTTTACAGAAATACTTTTAATGCTATTGTTTTATGTAAATCCTCTTGGTGGATATGTTGCTTGTTTAATTTAAATGATTTTAAAATAATATGTAACTTATATTTAAAGACCTCATTAAACATTGATTTTATTTTAGAAACTTTTCAGATAACACTCTCCGAAATAACAGAAAGATACCCTAGTACGATAATTGTAATTGGCGGGGATTTCAATAGCAGGGTATCCGATATTGGCACTATACCCAGTGAAGTTCTTGAAAACTCAAATTTATATGAGAACAGATTGAGTTTAAATACAACTTTAAATACTAGAGGACGCTCGTTACTTGAATTCATGATAAATAACTCTTTTTCACTTTTAAATGGAAGAACTTCGCTGGATAGGCCTGCCAAGTATACTTATGTAAGCAAGCTGGGCAAAAGTGTAGTTGATTTAGCTTGGGTGAGTAATTTAAATTTATCAGAAATTAACAACTTTTTTGTTAGTCCCGATGATTTTTTATCTGATCATTTTCCTACAAACCTAATTCTTCATTTTAATTTAAACCATTCGGTTGCGCCTATGGGTACTCATATTTCTTCCAGCAATTCACTGGTTTGGAAGTGCGATCTGTCTTTAAATTATAAATTGACCATGCTTAATTCTACTAGAGTCACATTTATATCTGATGTAAATAAATCGATGAATAATCTATACTGTGCAGTGACTGAGACAGCTAATCAACTAGGTTTAATTAAATACACTAATAACAATAATTATTACAATAACAATCATAAACCTTGGTTTGATGCTACTTGTAAAGATTTTAAGAAACAACTTAAAACAGCTCTTAAAACAGCAAAACAAGATAATTTTTCGGACGAAGTTAAGAACCGTTACATTGAAGTAAAAACTCAATTCAAAAAATTAATCGCAACAAAAAAACAAGACTATCAGCAAGAAAACTTATCTAAACTTTCGAATTTGTCAAATGCTAAAGAGTTTTGGATGACTCTTAAACAATTTCGAAGTAATTCCAAATGTCATTCACTTAGTTCGGAAGTTTGGAATGAATTTTACTCAAATGTATATCCTCCTACTACTACTCTTAGTATAACTTACTCTGATGTTCGTCACCCCTATCTTGACTGCCCCATCACTACTGAGGAGATTTATGGTGTACTAAATAACTGTAAAAATAACAAAGCTCCGGGTAGCGATGGTATTTCCTACGAATTTTTTAAAAACCTACCTCATAATTGGATTATCTACTTAACCTCACTTTACAACCGTATCTTCGATACGAGTACTGTTCCCAACGCTTGGTCTAATATATTACTATCTATGTTGCACAAAAGTGGGCCAGTAAATGATCCAGCTAATTACCGAGGGATAGCTTTAGTTAATTGTTGTGCAAAATTATTTACTAATATTCTTTTAACTAGGCTCAATAGTTGGTCAGATGACTGTAATATCCTACCAGAATGTCAGGCAGGTTTCAGATCCGGTCGAGGATGTATTGATAATGTTCACACGCTTAGTTCAGTAATTCATATTCATATTAGACATAGAAAAAGGAAACTATTTACAATTTTTGTTGACTTCAAAAGGGCATTTGACTCTATAAACCACACATTACTATGGAATAAACTATTTGGACTTGGAGTAAGTGCAAAAATTCTTTGTGTAATAGTAAATTTATACTCTAAAGCAACAGTCAAAATTAAGTCTTTCGATGGGGTTTCTAATCCATTTAATATAACATCTGGTGTTTTACAAGGAGAACCTTTGAGTCCACTAATGTTTGCTTTGTTCTTATCAGATATAGAGGAATTTTTTTATGATGAGGGTGCTCAGGGAATAAATATTGATAGTTTGCATGACGTTCTTATGCTGATTTATGCTGATGATATTGTAATATTAGCCCATTCTAAGATTGACGTAATGAAAAAACTTAAAATTTTAGAGAAATATTGTTTGTTAAATAATTTAACAGTTAACATTCATAAAACCAAAGTTATGTCATTTTCTCGGGGTGGCTTCCAAAAAAGCGAGTTTCCTTTTATGTTTAACTCAAAACCAATAGATGTTACCAATAAATACGGGTATCTAGGTGTAACGTTTTCCTCTTCGGGGTTGTTTCATGAAATGGCTCTATCAACTGTTGATAAAGGAAAGCAAGGTATAGGAGCGATACTCCCGGTCATGTCTAAAGCTAAAATTGACACCTTGCCTCCCAGGATAAAAATATTTGAATCCTTAGCCCTTAGTCTTATGTCTAACTGTTCTCCAGTTTGGAGCCTGAGGTACATGGATTTATTAGAAAGAGTGCAAGTCTCGTTTCTTAAAAGAGTACTTTTAGTCCCTCTTAATACCCCTGATAGTGCAATTAGATTAGAAACTGGTAGAGTGAAATATGCATTTAACATATTTAAAATGACGTTGAATTGGTTACTTAAAATACTAAACATGAGTGACGAACGCTTTCCTAAAATGTGTTTTGAACAACAACTTCGTCTGATAAATTCATCTGATTCGAAATATAATTGGGCTGCACAAGTCAGAGAATTATTCTTGGATATTGGCCACATAGATTTATGGAATAACCTCACTAGCAGAACTTTAAAATTAAACATAAGCATAATCTTGATATCTCCTTTTCTCAAAGATGTAGTTTTTTGTCTTTTTATACCTCTTTTTTACCTGAAAAAAATCCCAAAAATTATTTACTTCTAAAATTACCCATTCACATCACACGCACTATTGCTCAGCTTCGTCTAAGTAACAAGTATCGGATAAAATTTACATTAAATAATAATATACATTCATTAGATCCTAAAAGTATTTGCACAGTTTGTAATAAGATGGAGAATGAATCTATTTTACATATTCTTTTCGAGTGCCCAATCTACAATGTCATGAAACCTAAAATTCGGGCACTTGAAAATGTGGACGCTCTCATTACATCACTAAATGACTTAACCGTCAGCGATGCCAAGCACATTTACACATATATTTCTAACATATTAAAACTGAGATCATTTATTTTGAACGAATAACATATTCCAGAATTCATATTTTGTTTGTACTTTTTTTTTTCTTTTTTACTTTACTTTTATCTATACTGTCTACCTACTTAATTCTCAAACTCTTGCTGTAACTATAAGTTAATAAGCAATAAAATTATTATTATTATTATATTATTATATTAACTTCTTAGATAATTTATTAATAAATAATAAGCACATGGAATAGTTTAGTAAGAAAATGAGTAATATATAACGGTAAGCGTTAATTTGGTTTTCGTACACTACTAGGTGAATTAATAATTAACGTAGTGTATGACATAATAAGTGTGGTAAGTAGCGTTTTACACACAAGTAGAAAAGTAACCTGTACTATCAGGCTGAAGTAATAGCCATAAAACACTGTGCAAAGGAGATCATAAGTCATTGGCAGATGCACTAGTATGCAAGCCATAAAGTAAAAGAAGAACACAATGGGGTATGAACTAACTTCCAGACACATGAAAGTCACCCCAGAAATTTAAACCCAAATGAACTGGCTGATTACTCAGGAGAGTAATGGCAAATTAAAAAAGAAGAAGACTATTTATAAAAGACAAATTTTATGAAAAAAGTTCTGTTAACAAATGTTAAAATTCACGGGATGATGCACAATGGGCCATCTGTGGCATCAGTGCTGGCTGAGCACTAGCTCACCCCTCCCCAAATTTCCAGATCCAGAGATGTCAAAATTTTTGGAAACTCATGTATAATTGTTGGAAATATTCCGCATAGCTGTATCTACAGCAACGTTTGCAATTTTGATCGACAACCTTTGATACACATGACGAAGGAAGAAAAAAGTATACTTTTTTATTAACTATTTTTGTTACCTCAACAAATACACAAAACAATTTAAATAAAAAAAAGGATTAAGGCGAAAACATACTACCAAAACGTGACACGACGCCACGCCACCCGACGCATGTCAGTACATCAATTCCAAATATTTATGTCGCGGCGTGTGGTCACATAGCGTGTTGTCTATGTGCTTCTGACTATATTTAATATGCGTCGGGTGGCGTGGCGTCGTATCACGTTTTGGTAGTATGTTTTTGCCTTTAAGTAAAATCATTATGAGGTCGCTAAACAGGAATATCATATTCGTGTTCAGCGACCTCAAAAACCTCCTTATACATTCATTTTGTATCCAATTTGCATTTGCACCAGGTGTCTCGGAGACCATCGCCATCATTATATTCGTATTCAGCGACCCAAAAAACCCCCGGGAACCAAGTGTGCACTGATTTTGTAAAGAATTTGCATAAAACCCCAGGAGAAGAGGTAAATACCATTCACTCTGGGCACCAAGTGCCGCAGAGAGTTTCGGCATCATGATATTCGTATTCAGCGACCCCGAAAACCCCGAGTACATAAATTGAACCCACTTTTAGCAATACTTACCGAGTTGTTATTTTTCTATCTATTGTCTGTTCGCTTTTAGAATGCAAAATGCAATTTCCCATTTTTACATTATGAAAAATAGCGACAAATTTCCTGATACTCTAACAAATCCAATGCAAAAAACCGCATTCCAATCCATCTTACGTTACAAATTTTGGAGGTTTTACTGATTTAGTGCTTTATTACCTATTCGTAAAAACTCTGTTTATGTAGCCAAAAATCTCAAAAGCATAGTGCTGGATGTACTGAAACCATGTGATGGTAGGTACTGTAGACTACAATACAGTACGCATTACTGAATATTATTATAAATATTATTAATATAAAATACTAATCAATATATTAACTTACGTGACAGAATTATAAAATAAGTTGTCAAACAAAATGTTATACGTCACTATGATATTCAAAACATTAGCTCAGACTTTTTTTTGTATATCTATCTCTTTTTCAATGTACTGAATGTTTAAACGGTATGTAAAGGACTTATAGTTATGACTATATATGTGGTAAATATTTCATCTTTGTTTTTACCGACCAATATACCTTATATGTGTTTCTGTCTCTCTCTTACTCACACCATTACATATGTAATGATTTTTCCCATTTCACCCTACACAAATCGAGTGCATGAATAGAAGTATAACTTCAAAAATAGATCTTCCAAAAACCTATTTCAAAACAAATAGTTGTGTGATGCAGTATATTGAATAGAAAAAAACCTTCTACTTTCACAGACATCCTAGAAAAGGCTTGATTTATATATACCATCTTTATTTAAAATATGTGAATCAGAAAGTTTTGATTGCCGGAAACCAAGTTAACCTTTTCTAATTACACCTAAAAGGATTGTGTATACCCTATTTCAAATTAAAACAAATCTTTATACTTGTATTGTATATTATTCCTCTCTTGGTTTCCGAGTCGGTGATATTTCTTTGTTGGGTAAAGTCAAGTTAATTATATTACTTTACCAGACAGCTGTAAGATTATCTTCATTAAGAGAAAGAGAACAGTCCGGCAAATAACCAAATAATTGGGTAACAATATTTAACTCTACAAAAACGTTTATTTCTACTAAAATGGATAAAAAGAAAAACAAAAATTTAGGCAGTTTCATTATAGTTTAACCTCTAATCTAAAGTTCAACAAGTTAATCTTCAGTATTCATCAAACTGGACAAATAAGCAATATTGGTTGTTAGTATAGAAATTTCATTATTCCTTTCATGTGTTAATATAAATTTTCTAAAATGTTTTAGGGAGCTTGTGGTTTCCACTTCGTTTATTAGAAACTTGAAAGGCGATTTATAGAACCGTAACACGATATTTTCAAGTAGCATTTAATTTTCTTGCCTATCAGTGTGTCAAAGATATTTTGATTACTGATTAGTAATAATAGAAAAATTAATTGCCGCAAGGGTCGTAACCGAAGTTTTTTTTCTAAAAAGTAAATATTGCTTTTATTAATCAGAATGGAGACATTATCGCTGCACATTGCTGTCATTGCTTTCGTTGAATATTTTTTTGATCAAGATGTATTGATTATTCATTGTTATCTGTTTAACGTTAAATATTGCTTATGATTATTAATTAATGTATTTACAGCATAAGTGACAAAAGTATCTACATAAAGTCCCATTTCAAATATATGTTTAAAGGTATTGTCGCAATACTATTGTCAATTTCATCGATTATATCAATATCACCAACAAAAAATTAATGCAAATCGTAGTTTTTATATTTTGTCTTTAAATCATTCGAAATTAAATTGCAATATATAATTTTAGTCGAAGCAATAATATAATAATAATATTTCATAAAACTCTAGGAGATGACGTCGTTGTACTGGGCACCAGGTAGGTACTTCGTGGGTCACTTTTGTCATATTCGTCCTTAGCAAGACAAAAACCCACGAGTATTGAGTTTTGACTAATCTATATATATAAAAATGAATGTTTTTCTGTATGTCTGTATGTCTGTATGTCTGTATGTCTGTATGTCTGTATGTCTGTATGTCTGTATGTCTGTATGTCTGTATGTCTGTATGTCTGTATGTCTGTATGTCTGTATGTACTCAATGAACTCAAAAACTACTGGACCGATTATTATGAAAATTGGTATGTATATGTAGTTTTTCACGGAGAAGGTTTCTATGATATGCTCATTGATGCCACTTGCCACCAGGTGGCGCTGCAGAGTAGCAACTTCTGTCGCGTTCAACCGATTGTCATAAAAATCAGTGTGATGATGTATTTTTTATGAGTAAGATGAATATGATATTCGTATTAATGGAAGTTACCACCAGATGGCGCTTCCATGTATCAAATTCAATACTGATTAATAGATATCTATACGATTTCATATAAATATATGTCCGAAAAATATATTTTTGGTGCGATAAGTAAAACAAAACTATAAACTTTTTTCCTTCTCTATCTCTTCATCTCTTTTATTTTTCTTAAATTTATTTTAGTTGTTGGCGTAGCAACGCGCGCCGGGTATAACTAGTTTTATAATAAATATACCGAAAACTCTTTAATCTAATCTAATCCGATCCTGTATCTTTAAAATTCTTAAGGGCTTGTTGTAATGTTTTGCTTCGGTCGTATAATCATCTATCAGAAATAGAAATTCCTGCTTATCCAGTGAAATAGATTAAATGAAAATACTTTGAATTTGCAAGCAGCGCACTTTTAATTTCACAGATGAATGGATTGGTAGGCTATTGAGAAACGACTTGAATCGAAAAAGTCAACCGAGAATCACAAAGTGATCAAAGTATGTACGGAATTGTGATTATTTTCGATTTCTGTTTGATTGTTAATTTTGCAGAGTGTCTACCACAGATGTGTACCAACTAAAATTTATACATGAATACGTGCTCTTGCAAAGTTATATAAAAATTCTATTTTAAATCGAAATAAGAACTGATAAAATTTCAAATTGTTGTCCATTGCAACGTATACAGAAAATATTTTAAAATAGAAAATACCGCAAGCAGACAGAATACCAAACTGATATACAATATTCATATACTCGTGTACTGTTTTTGAGCTATTCGAAATTCCATCCCATTCGTGAGTTTTATCTGGAAAAAATTAGTATCCTAGATTTGTCCTTTATAAAATTTTTGTTGTAGTGAGTAATAAAACTCAATAACAAAACACATTCTAATCTCTGTTTGTGATAAACTACTTATGTGTTATTAAAAATAATACGATTCTTTTTGAAGTGAAACTTCTTTAGAATCGTTGTGATTTCAAACCGGATGCAACGGAAAAACGACAGGTAAGAGACACAAATACAAAAATGTGTAGGATAAAGCCGACAAAGAATGAGACAGAAATAGACATACTATTTTATATTATCGGTCTCTCCTCTTTGTTCCATACTTCGTAGCGTCCCCACTCCCGTCTTCTAAGCATAGTCGCCTGTACAGCTCAACAGATATAACTGCAACTTTCAAGGTCAATTCATCGATAGTAGGAGGAGCCGAGAGTCAGTTGCATTCAAGCACCCGATGCGTTAACATCCGTATACTTAACATTGTTCTTCAATTCTAGTGCGTTTGCTACGTTGTCAGATAACTTCGTAAATCGTGTTTGTTGAATTTTCATATTAAAAACTAAGAGGTGAAATAATTTTTTATTAAAATGAATCGCGTAAGTGCCGTAAAAAATTGGATTCTGAGTGCACAAGCACGTGAAATTATATACTTGGTTTTAAAAATTACGCAACAGGAAGCAGAAGGAAATGTTCTTCTTATACCTCTAAAATAATATTCGATTAGGCATCACCGCATCAACCAACGTCTGTCGTGTCCGGTCGTGTCAAATCGTCACGGTTGCCGTTATATCTGTTTAGCTGTAATTAGTGAGGCAAAGCGAGAGAGCAAATGTCGGTGTGTATGTATATTGCACACTGTTTAATACTTGCTTGTTAAATAAAATATCTTTTAAAATTAATCAAAATACTTTCATTTTTAAACAAATAAACTTTGTAATTATCCTACCCTTGTTATATATATTCATCTCATTCTTTTGTCGATTGAAGTTTCACTTCTATCGTGCGTGAATCGCACACACAACTTTTTTTATGTTGTAAAAATAAAATGTTTTGTATGATAAATATGATTAGTAATTCTTTTTAAGAAACTCACAATTTTAAAAAATTAAATAATGGGTTTTCCAATAGGGACGATCCAATTTAAAAGTAAAAAAAACTGCTACGAATATGAGGATCTATTTTATTTTTCTGACAGTTTGTAATGTGTTTTACAATCATATTAGTTATATGAAAATCTCCATATAACTGAAGACGATTTAAGAGTGGAAATGTCTGAAAATAAAAAAGCCAATAAAATATAAGTGTGTATTTTATTTTGCACTTTGCGCAGAGTATACGGATGTTAAAATTCAAACGGCATCGTAAAATGTCAACTTTGCGCATTATAGCAGTCGGCAACTTCTCTTCAAGTTTTCGCACGATAAAATAATTAGGATAATGCTTAAGCTAACATAAACAGTCTAAAACTAATAAAATTTGTATACTCTCTGTTTTAATGCTCATACATTTTGTCACTTTTTCTACAATCTTCTAAGCTTTGCATATATTTGTGAAATGCTGAAATTTCTCTGATTCTTGTTTTTTCTATCTATTTGGATAGATTAAGGGGATTTAATCTGATATACCGATAGCTCAAAGACAGCGTCTAGTATATATAGTAGAAAACACAGGATACAGTCCAATTAAGTCTAGGTGCGTATGCTACAGTCTTTCAGGCCGATAAATTGGCCCGAGCAGTAGCTGATATTCCAATAATTGGCCCCGAACAATTCAGCGGAGTTGCCGACCCTTCAGAAAGGCAACCATTGAGAAATAAAGACTGGTAAAAATCACCGGGAACGCAATAAGTCAAACTATTAGCGAAATTAACTGCAGAGCTGTTATCACAAACGATGTCAGAATGATTGTCAGTCTCTTGACAGTACATTGTCAGCTTAGAAAACTTCTAAGTCAGCTGAACTTAGCAGATGAAGACATCTGTCTATAATGCCAAGAGAAGAAGCAATCCGCATCTCATGTCCTATACTGATGTGAAGACTTTTCAAGGGCGTGGTATCTGGTATTGTAAAATTAAAAACCGTCGGCTGCAAGTTACGTGGAAAAGCAGCTGTCAAGACCCTTAAGTCTCATTTAAAGGGTTGGGCTAGACAAGGTGATCTAATCCTTTTCTAGAGGTGATGGCTGTTTACAACAGATCCGTAAACGTCGCAGTGATACAGGATACAGGCAAACAGCCAACCTAATGAATATCTGCCTATCTATCTATCCTGTATTTTTAAATACAAAGTGTTTTTAGATGTTAAAATCACAAATTCGTAGAGCACTCTATAATATTCAAACAGACAGTCTTTCTTCGAATATCAAGATGAAAGTATTATAATTATATTTTTTTATAAAACGTATGATTTGTATTATCAAAATTCTTTGTTATTACAAAAATATATATTTGGTTTGTCCAATATTTATACTTACCAAAATAAAATTGAAAAACCTTTAAGTAGGTAATACCCTTTTATAAAGCGAAGCGCAGATTGTAAAATAAATTTGGACGAAGTTCTTGAGAAACTCATTTATATGAAATTTGCTCAGACCAGAGAAATTATTGGATAAATACTCCAAGCAGAAATTTACATACGAATATTTTGTGAAAATATCTCTTCTTGGACCTAGGTCGATACTAACGCTTCGTGTTTTAATGAGATGTTAATTGACTCCATTAATTCAAATGAACAAAGTAAAAATGCTGGATATTTTATTAACGTAACGTTTATTTCTTATTTTATGAGAGCTGCTGAAGCTAAATGGCGGGTATAACAGTAAAACAACTAAATGCTTAGTAAAAAGTTAAACAAAAAACCTATAAAATAAATTGGAATAAATAAATTGTTATTTTAGAACAGTATAATACTGTAACGATTGCGTAATCAAGGCTCTGAATTTGACAACTCAATTAATTTATGTGTAGCTGTCATCGACTATTCTCGAGATTTTTAAAAGAACTGGAATATCAAATTTTACATTTTATCATTAAGGGGAAGAAGATTCCGAACCATGGTGTTCAATTGACACGTTGCCAACTTAAGCAGAACCTTTATCTAATATAAATGATCGGATAGATCTCAGTTCTATTTACTTTGAAAATATTGTCATAAATTATTGGTATGTGTTACCGGACATGGTGCGCTTACTGGTGGTCACATTATAAACTAGCGCTAGGCTGACAGCTGGTAGCGCTGGTAGTTAGCCATACATAAAAATAACGCAAATTTGTATGCTGTTAAATTTTGTTTATTTATATTTCGTCTATTAGTAATAAAAAAGTGTACATCAGTGAAAATTAACATGGCCTCAGATTTATTAAATAATTGTGGAGCTAGATATTCTCCAAAAAAAACCAAAAGTAGAAAATACTGTTGTGTTTATGGATGTTCAAGTAATGCATTCCAAAATTCAGACGTTCGTCTTTATCATTTTTCAAACCTAATCGGTTTTTTGTTAAAAGAAAAACAATGAAAAAGTAAAGTATACTTATTCAGTGTCATTAAAATTTACACTTACCGAGTACAATATAATAACACCGCTGTGATGTGTTTACATCTTTCACTAAGTCCAGCGGTAGCGGTACAGCTACACTTTGATGAAACAATTTGACCATTTTTGTGTATAACTATTTTTATTTCATGGGGTTTATCACGAAAAGCTGATGATTGTATATAATACGACAAAATATCGTATTGATCATTGTTTTGATTTTCCAACCCATTATACATTAAATGTCCTGCATTAATTATTTTCTCTCCTTCTACAAAATTTCGAGACTTAGGAGTAGCCTCAATAAAGTCAAGAACTTGATTTAATGATAAAAATATTTGAATTGTAAATAAAAACTACATAACTTTAGGTAATTAAATCACATCTATCATCCTAGCAGTAGTAATATTTTTAACCACCAGAGCGCCTAGCGTCATGTGACACTTACCAATAAAAACTTCTTTATTTGTTAACTAAATTAAATAAAAAAACTAAATGTGAAGCTTACCACAATATATTCCTGAAAACTGCATCCAAATCGAATAAGATGTTTTTTAGATTACCGTTAACAAACATACGGACATACAGACAGAAATATAATGTTCGCTTGTTGATAGATTGCAGATTGTGAAAAAGTCGATTGGTCCAGGTAACCTTACTACACTGTATACGCTACATCTTATTTTGAGTCTATAAGTTCTAGACTATTAAGACAGCTGCAACTTAATCAGACTCTAAGAAGACCTGTACCAGATATTTATATAGTTATTGAACGATTATTCTGCAGTTATAGTTGTAACCTCTTTTTTTCCAGAAGGTGTTAAATGCTCAATTGGAGAGGTTAACAAATGCAAAAGGCACTCAGGGGGTTGGTGGAGAGCGAGCGTGGATTCGACCGAGCTAGATGATTAATTAGAATAGAAATGACAAGGGGTATATTTACTTGAATAATAAAAGAAGTTAAAAGGGACAAAAGAAAGAAATGAAAGAGAAAGGCAAATGGGCGCCACTTATGTGTTTTATCCTGAGGATGAGAAAATATAAGAAACCCAGATAAAAAAATATATATATGTTGGATAAAATAATTTGTCAGTTTTTCTAGTTAAAGTTAAAATTACACACTTCTACTCGTAAAGCTAAAAAGATAGTTATACTTACTCTTTCCTTTACTTATCCCAATGACTAATGCTCCATATGTAAGATAGAGATATATTCCATAAATCAAAATTTTGTGCTCAGTTATGGCTCGTTCTATTCATTGATAAAGATTGATCAGAACAACATACACCAGATAGGAAAAGAAAACATCTAGTTAAACACTAAACAATATTCATTACTTGGTGGGGTAATAAATGAGATGTACAATAAATAAAATGAAATAAAAAATATCAATGTCATAAATAGTAAATCACATCATTAAACACATTTGTGTTTAATTAAAAAAAATTAACTATTACTACACATCAAATAACAGCTAAGTAAATTCTTTTGTTATTTTTGTGTACTCTGATAAGCGAAAAGTGAGAAAGAGATTAAAGTTAGATAAAACGTTATTTTAAAGAAAATATATCACCTTTTGCTTTGGTTTTAACTCGAGTTAAAAAAGAGTACTTATACAACTAATTATACTTAGTAAACTTACATATGAAAGGTACAGTGACAAATAAAATTAATTAATAAAATTCTTTTACAAAAAAAACCGAATCACACCCTGTGCGTCACGATCACTGATGGTTTTATGGCGTGTTATGTAGGTATTATCGATGTTGAAGTTAATTATTAAAAATCTTCACACTTAGATTTACAGTTACCGGTTTTTCAAAAAAAAAACTGAGTTACACTCTCTAGTTTACGGTCACTAATTACGTTAACTCTTCATACGTAGATATTTAACATATGGATTACAATTAAATCCAATATCCAAAGAAAGAGACAGTACTCTTTTTCTTGTAGTAAAAAAAATTTAGTAATTATTCAATAGAAAGACTTACAAGATGGCTCCTAGGTAATTAGATTAGCTTCTAGCTTAATTTTGGAAATAGGGCAAAATTCGACTGCTTACTAGCCTCAACCACAGGTCATTATCGGCAACTTTCACCAAAACCATTAACGATAACCACTAGCTAACTTTATCGGCACTAAGAACATTAATTAGCTTTTCATTTTAAGCATTAAACAGGAAAAAAAATGCCAAAGTTGGACTTAGATGGGTCACAGAGATGTTATCACTTACGTTACCACACCCAGAGTCAATTCCGTTAACAACCCCAGAGGCGCGTAAGCTTCTCTCACTTAACCACCTGATCTTAAACACGAAATCTCATTGGTCAATTAAAAAAAAAACGATAATCTGCTTCGAGAAGTTCGTTAAATATGCAACGTTCTCGAAAGTTCCATGTAATATACCAAGCTCACAGGGCCGGCGTAAGTAGAAAGAAATGATTAAAAAGAATTTTTATTAATCGGGTATTTTAAAAACGCTGCACAGTTACTTACAGTTACTTACAGAATCTGCATATACCATAGTCCACTCTTACGACGGTACCTCAGTCAATAATGTCCTGTGAGATTTCCTACGATTACTCTGACTTTAGGTTTCTAAAGCTCTAAGTGTAACTTAGAGCAGGACAATCAAACCGTTCTAACCTTTTTGCTGGTCTTTGACCTGAAGTGTTTTTTAGTAAACTGTAGTTCCTTTTCTCAATTGCGAACTTCATCCATAATCCGTCTTGATGAGTTGACACAATATGGTGCAGATCCGATAAAACAATTTTTTCTACGCCCATGACTGTAAACGTCAAAAATCGCACTGTAGACATTCCGTGTAAGTGACATTTAACAATAACATGCACGTAATGAGATCTCATAACATACATGTGCGTTTAGATAAGAAAACTTAAATTTCTTTGTTTAATCAAATTGCAATAAAATTTTTATGTACGTACTACTTTATTTGGTCTATTTACAAACTTTTAGTCAATTTAAAAACATAAATATATAATAGTTTTTATTTAAAAATAAAATAAAAATAAAACAGATATCGGCAACATACATTACATTTTAAATTATTATTTAATCTAGGATGTTACTTATTGTCACTACTTTGATAAATGTTATTTTAAACGGCAAATTTTGTCATATATTTTTTAAGAGATGTCAAATATTTAGAATTAAAATTAAAATATTGAGTCGTAGAAAAAGCATAGTACGTAACTCGAGTGGTAAGAGGTATTACGTACTCGTGTAATTACGCACTCGCCGCTACGCGGCTTCGTGCGTAACTTTTCCACTCGTACGTAATATCCTATTTACCACTCTTGATACGTAATATACTATTTCTTTTGAGACAATATCAATTAATGTCGTTTCCAAAAATCTCTTTATGACTGGCACTAAAATCAAAATTTGTTGTGTTTAGCAAGTTGCTTTAGTGACTGTTTGCAGGTTTAGGCGGTTTTGGACTCAAAAGTGGTAGCCTTTAAAGCGTTTTGTTTTGTTTCTTGTTATTGTTATCTTGTTAAATAAGTTATTAAATTTTTCCTACAGACCAGTGCCAAAGCCTTTAAAAATGGTCAAAACTAAAAAAAGTAACATTAATATAAGAAAATACAACAAAAATTAAAGGAAAAATAATTAACAGACACCAAAAGCTTATTTATTGGTAAATATTACTTATTTTCTTATTTTACTGTTTATATTTATTAAAGTATGGCACATATTCCTCTTTTTTCCGACAACATAACTGTTTATTTTCCCTTCATTGCCTCGAAAAGTACCAACTAATATTCCTCAACGATCTTCCGAATCACTTCATATCCTCGTTCGCACAAAGGACGCAACCAATATTTTTTCAGATTTAGTAGTATATCTATTAAAAGGTGACAGTTTAGGGGCTGCATTTCTCCCTGGGGATCAGCCTTTCCTTCCTGCTCTAACCCTCTTTTGTGCCGTACAGTGTTTCAGTTACACCACAAAACACAGGATGGCTTAATATTTCAACGGTAATGGTAAGGGAGGTATTTTAGCTCTTGGTCTCAATTCTGTAGTCGATATAAATAAAAATAGGGGGTGCATTCTAATAAAAATAAAATATTTTATTAGGTAACACGTAAATAAAACATCATATAAGATATTATAGTAGTAAAAGGCACTGAAAAATAAAAAGTTTTTATAATAAATATTCTTTATCCATTTCTTTAAATTTTATAATTACAGTTACATATTCGACGAACCTTCTCAACTTTCTTTTTTACACTATAAGCAAAGTCTTGGGTTACAATGCTTAAAATTTTATAATAACATGCCTAAATGTTTTTATAATATATGTATAAACAATAAAAATTAACTTTATTCTTATTTTTTCAGGTGAGGCGAAGAAAGATCAATGTAATAAAACAGTGGAAATATACGAAGATGTATCATCTCCGGAGGTGACACAAGATAATTTTGGTAAACCAATGACGTGTTGGTATCGTTTTCGATCTTTTCGTGGTACACCCAAAGATTGGATCTTGAGGATAAAATTCAACAAATTCAAAATAGGAAATTTGCTTAATGCCACGCATTGCGAAGGAGGATATTTACAGGTATGTTTAAATATTTCTCTACTATTTGGATACATAAAGTTATTTACCTACTTATTTGTGTATTTCGACGGTGAAGTGTCAATATCTCCTAAGTGCATTTAGTGTTTATTTCTACATCAGTTTAAGTTCTTGATATCAACTTTTCTTAAAGAGTGTACAAAAATCAACTATATCACCTTACAATATGACAACCAAGAAAATGATTTAAAGAATTGAATATGAATAAAGAAAAAAAAATTTAAATATTTTATTAGAGCAATTATTCTATCTTATTTCGCGACAAAATTAACATTTCAATAGCTGTGTAAACCACCCTAAAAATTCTATTTCCAAACCGTGGCTTGCCTAATGCGGCGTATAATTGAAAAGCATTGACACCTTCTTGAAAAAATTCCTGAGAAAACTCCAAGGATTGCGTTGCCTATTAAATAAACAGAAGGGATTGCAAATACTGACGAACGGAATACCAAAGAGGGTTGGATGAGTGTTCCCTGAACAAAGAAAAGACATAATTGGCTGGCTTTTTGCATTTTGAAGCTGGCTGCCGAGGGAACAAAACGAAGGAACTTATATTATCAACAGAAAATTGTATGCGTATATGAATAATCAATAAGGTTTCATATTTTTAACTTGAATATTTGGAGTTATATGAACAGTAAAACGAATGAATTAAAATTTATATATTGGGATATCCCTATATTTTAGTTAATGTAACTTTTTTTTCATAGCATTTTTTGTTGATTTGTTGTTCCGTTTTCAGGCAATTTTCTTCTGTATACCTACGTTTATAAATTATGACATATAGAAATTTAACAGTTTTTTTAATAATTAAACCTAATATAAAACTAAACAATGTATTTAGAGTTAAAAAGAGTTTAAAAAATATTTTTTTAAAAACGTAACTTTAACTTTGCATTAAAGAGATTGGTCAATACCTTTCCAATAAAATAGCTCTGCGAATGGGTTCTGGCAACAGTATTAAATCTGGCCGCTGATTATTTGTTCGTATTATAAATGTCTCTATACTTGTTTTTAGTAATCTAACTGGTTAGTTAACCAATCGTGGCTCAGCTTCTAAAAATTTTATATTGTTTTAGAGCGTAATCCCGCAAAGGCATCCAAGTCTCATCTGTAAATAGTATATTACGATCCTAGGCCAGAAAGTTGTATTTTCTGGCGCCTGGAATATAGACGCCGAGGCGAAGTTTGTAACGTACAATGCCAATTTGTGGCGTAATTAACCCGTAGCTAGCTCCAGGGTGGTGGCTTTCTTCTGGTTTTTCTATTGACCTTTCCCAAACAAATAATAAGGGCGCCAAAATACAGACATACAAATGAAAGTGGTTAAATCAGTTTAAAATCGTTTATTCAAGAATATATGAATTTGAATATTATCAAGAAATTAGTTGTTTAAAGTGATTAAATAGTTTTTCTTATCTTTTTTTGGATTCTTTCTCGAGACTGGTTGTGGACGGCGGAGATTAGGTACGGAACACCGAAGTCGATGGCAAGATGGTTTCTTAAGCAACACTTCAAGATTCGGTTCAGGACCTGATGTCGAAGGCAAGATGTTTTCTTTAGCAACACCGGTAGAAGACAGCAAAAAATAGTTTCTGATTGGCCAAAGCTTCCTTGGCAAAAAATTGCTTTCTGGCTACTAATCCTATCATAGGACCCTTCAATATTTGGCAATCGGCTTATGAAATAAAAATGAAAACCGTCAAAATTCCGTCTCACTAAACCTTAATTTCGATTACAATCATTCAAGGTTTCTCCAAGTTCGAGATAGAAAAAAAGTTAATCACTTGAACTGTTTACTTATTTTTAACACAATAAAAACTGATTTATAACAATGATTGTAATCGAAATAATTTAAATGTTAGAACAATATAACTATTATATTCAATAAAATAAATTCACCAAGTTTTTGACTATTACTAAAAAATTTTAAACAATTTAATTTTTACTCACCACGAAGGGAGAAGGTATTTGAAAGGACTGTAGACTTTGAAGCACAAATTGTAAAGAAATTAAAATAGCGACACTATTCACGAGTGAACTAAAAGTTCCCCTCTCATTACTGAAATCAAGTCTGCGACGACTCTATAGACGCGGAATGGTAAAAATCAAATAGTACGTAGGCCAGGCCAAAAATAACGTTGCAAAATAGCCGAGATAATATAGAAATTAAATAATAAATAGGCCAGGCCAAAAATAACGTTGTAAACGTTACAAGTTTCGGCCTCTTTATTCCACGCGTTAGAGCATCCAACTTTTTGGCCATGGGTTCTATATTATTTTTCTTGATCCCCATCAGAACATAGTCTGCCAGAGCGCGCTGTAATTCAAGCAAGCCATAAAAGTTGTACTTTCTGGAGCGAAGAGCTGCCAGAAAGTGCGAGATTTTCGGGTAGGGGATCAAGAAAATCTGTAATTCAAGCAAGCAAAAAAGTTGGACTTTCTGGAGCGAAGAGCTGCCAGAAAGTGCGTATTTTCGGGTAGGGAATCAAGAAGAAGTAATGAAATCACTAGACCAAATTGAGCCAAGTCTAAGGTTCCTTACTTGCTATTTCTTATTATTATATTTAATATATGACCAGTCGTTGGATATTTTTTACACGTTAGTGGGTACAAGTTAGCCGTAGGTACCCAATGTACCGTTGTACCAAATTTCAGCGCTCTAAGGTTATGAGAAGTACCAGTTCTATTTTGATGATCATGAGTCAGTAAATCAGTCAGTGTCGAAAATGCGAAACTTTGCGTTAGCCGATTTTGGAATTTTGGATTTCTAATAAGTGATTAAAGCTTACTAGATGACAAGAATTTCAGCGTTCTAATCCTAGCCAGGAGTTCTCAAATGAAAGCCGGAAAATGCACTGAAATGGATCTAGAAAAGGATGGTGTTGCTTGGCGCTCGATTAAGGCTTTAAAAAAGACTTATTAATAAGAAGTTTATTAAATATTCTATTTTCTAATATTTTTTGTCTAAATAACCTTACAATAAAATATTTTATACCAAACAAGCTTAAAATCTGCTCTGCTCTGAAATTTGTATAAAATAAAATCTCTGACGTGATTAAAATCTAATGAAATAAAGTTTCTAATTAGGGAAATTGGTTATTTGCTTTTTTTTCTTTTAAAAACTCTCTTAGTCTCTTGGTTTTTAAAAGCAAAGAAAAAGAAAGTTAGATGTCGTATAATTTTGTTTACGGACTCTAAAGTAAATTTTCTTTATAACATTTTCGTTTATCTCAAAGAGTCCTGTTACTTTGTAATAAGATCGCAATCTTAAGAGTTCGTTAAGAATTTTTGTTAAGTATGGCATATCTTTGTATAAATTATAAATTTTAAAAGTGAATTCAGGCACCTGAAAAGTATCATCCTTAACTATTAATTAAACGCACATGATTTTAAATTACAATAAAAAATATTGCATAAATTTTATTAGTTCAATAAAAAAATAAAAAAAAAAACATTTTTCTTTAAATTATACAAACAATTTCATATACCTAAGTGATAGATATAGCTAAGAACTTTACGAAATAAATATTCGTTTCTTCCCCCTTTTTAGAAAGTTTTTAAATTTTCGCCGTGTTCTTTGTTTCGTGGAATTTTGTAATCGAATTTCCCGACTACTTAGAGCTCTGAAATTTTCAGGATAGCTAAGAACTGGATGACAATGCATGTTTCATAGATTTCGAAATTTATACTGAATTGTTATTAAATTAAATATGTATACATATTATCATTTTTAAAGACTTCATATAAGCTTGCGGTGGCCTATTTGGATAAGTGGTTGAAGCGGTTGATTGTGACAATTCTGTTGGGTTATCGTAATAGGATCGATCTCGCGAGAGAGAAGTTTTTTTTTTTGTTCTTACATGTGAAAACAGTAATTATTATTTTAACTGGTAATAAAAAAAATAAACTGCTTTAGAAAGTTTTTAGATACAACTACCCTTGATTTAGTTAACAAGGTAACAATCTTCTCTATGATCAATCACAGCGTTGTATGACTTAATATTTTTGCAATATCAGGGATGCTGTGCATTGTTGAGATGACACTTAAAATATGACCTATAAATCAGTAAAAAACTTACTATTATAAAAAGTTCTTTTTATAAATTGTGCTTATTTATCACTTACCTATATAGTCAATTTCTAACCAAAATACGTACAGCAGACCTAATTTGGCCTATATCTACTTAAGCAACCATATATACGATTTAAGACCAATTTGGACTTGTCTTAGTTGCATAGTTTAAACTACCAACCTAACCTCAATTTTTTTTTTTTTAATAAATTCACACAACGGCAAAACATCTTACATTAGGACATCAGGAGTCAGGACAATGCAAGTGCTCACACTATTCAACAGACAAACGAGTTTTTGGAGCTTTAAAACAATCGAGTCTCAACGACTTCTTAACGTTCCCTAAAATAGAAAATTCAATGCATGGGCAGCGATTCAATTCGTCAGAAGAAGCCATTGATACCTGTAGCGTTAAAATACCCTTTGCTAGCTCCAGGGTTCTGCTGAAATTTTGCTTAGTTTTTTCCCCAATCAAGATATTTAATAGGGCGCCAGTACTGACATACAAATGAAATAATAGATCAGTTTCAAGTGATTTATTCAATAAAAATTGGTTAATTACTTTGACAGTTAATAATAAAAAAATTAATTTAATCTCTTATCCTATTTTTGTTGAAGGCTTGATAACGGTGTTTTATTAAGTAATAGTTGTAAAGTTTGATTTCCACTAAGACTTCTAAACAAACAGCGGGCGATATGGAATTTCCCTTCGGTATTTCCTGTCCGGAAAATCTGAACTGCAACGGACTTTCTGATGATAACTCTTGACGAATTCAAAATGTTGATTTTGATAAACCAAATATTAGGGCCCTTCTTTCAGGTGGCAATAACCCTGTCAATAAAGTTGGAATCAAAACTCCGAATATCAAATACTTTTATTCGAACACAATAGCTATCAGTCTCTCCATATTTCAAGAAAAAATTAATTATCTTTTAAGTATAAATAATAAAAAAAAAATACCACAAAAACTGACCTAGTATTGAATTCAGCCATTGTATTCGAATATTTAAAACATTAGTAAAATAAATAAAATATTACATTCACCGCATTTTGGATTATTAAACTATTAAATTTAAAACCAAGGTATTAAATAACTTACCAGAGACAGAAGGGCAAAGTTGGTCGGAAAACTTGAATTAAAACAATTCAACGTTCAAATGAACAGAATAAAATCGCAAATTGACTCCGAAGCCAATAATCTCCTACCACTTTGCAGTCTCCCACTCGTTACTACGCCAAAACAATAAATAATTTAAAAATATTTATAGTCCAGGAGAACTGATCGAAATAAACGATGCAATCGTTACATACCTTTAAACCAGCGATTTTGCAGGTGTCAATTGAAGACTGGATTAACTATTTTACCATTGCTGTAAAAATTTTAATTAATATTTATTGACTAAGGCTGTGTCATAAAAGAACTGGCCTGATTTTTATTTAGGCCAAATTAGAAATTTACTATAATTTCGAAAATGGCGTATACGTTTATCCAGGTGGCCTAGGTTTGGCACCATATTGGTAACAGATATATAAAACTTTTGTTGCAAAAACTATCCGTTTTGATAATTACACACAATTTTTTTGTTGGTCGATCAATACTTCAATTTTTCCTACGAGCAACCGTTTTCCATGCAATTTAACGGTTCCAGTAAAAACTTTTTTGGTCCTCCGTCCAGAAACAATACTATTAATTACTTCAAAATCGTCCGGAAAATGGCATTTTCCGGACTAGGCCGGCAAAGTAGCTTTTAGATTATCTAAAGAGATGGCGCTATGAGTTTAAATTTTAAGTCATCAAAAATACATAATGAATATTACAAATTTTAATTAAATTTATTTAAAAACTGCGTATAATATACTAAACTTACCTATAACTTTTTCTAAAGATAAGCAGGATTCTAATTTACATTTAATTACTCTTACAACTTGTATTTTAAAATTTGACATTTATGTCAATCTTTATATAAACATCTAATCTTGTATGTCACGAAAAAGTTTTTGAACTTGTGTGTTTGCAACATATGTTAATTAAAACACTAATAACTGCTGAAGCTAAACACGTATATTAAGTATTAAACAAATTATTACACAATACACAACAACACAACTATAATATAGGTAAACATCCAATGTGGTGCTTATTATATATCTGTCGGCTCTCTTCTAGTCAGTGGCCTTAGTTCAGGTAGCACAAGCAGTCAAGTCTTGAACATAACAGAACTTTTGAAAATATTAAAAATTTGTCGGACCAAAAAATAGTGTGTGTTACACGTCCGGAAAATGTTTTGCAAGTGCTCGTATTGTTTCGCCTCGGTGCTACGCACCTCGGCTACACAACTTTACTCGCTCTTGCAAAATGTCATTTTCCGTCCTTGTGTCACAAATAACTATTGTTGTTCGACCAATACGTGTTTAATCAATTTTTCTTACGAGCAACAGTTTTTCAAGAAATATATCGGATTCCTTGACTTTAAAATTAAGAATCATCTAATATAAGACATCAAAGCAATACTCATAATTTGGTGCTACAACGACATTAAATTGGTTGACTTTTATAATTAAAGATTGAATTTCTATTTGTATTTAAAATGTTTTTTAAGGCAAAACTGTTTTAAAATAATTGTTATTTCCTGTTATATTTATTAATAAAAGCCTGTTACAACCTAGTAATCATTCTTAATTATAACTCTAACCATAATAAACCAAGTGTTAATTGGTGTTTCTATGTAATTAAAAGCAATTTTTTAAATCATTTGATTTATGGCCTTTATAATTGTATCAAATTGAAACAGATTACTGTCAGAAATTATTCAGATTAACATAAATTATATGCCAGAATTTAATTTTGTTAAAACAATTTGTATTTTATAAGAATTATAAAGTTAAATGATAAAAAGTAGAGTATTTTGTTGATAAAAAAATAATTCTCTAGTTAAATCTGCTTGTCCAGACGAAGGTTTCTTGCTACCAAAGAAAAATTAACAAAATTATCACCCAACAACTCGAAAGAAACTTTCGCTTCCCTTCCTGCAGAATTGCATAACCGATCACTTTGTAGGGTTGATTCTCAGGCAATGATTTGTGGCTGATTTAAATAAAAATAATAAGTCATTGCTAATGTTACAGAGTAACAGCCAAGTAAGATATATAGTTCAGTTTAATTAGCGTATAGCTACCTCTAACATTTTTACCCGTTGATGTCTTTTAAAAAGGTACTACTTAACAGAAAGAAATATATACTCTACCAGCAAAACCAAAGAAATGAAGAGTTACCACCAGTAAGTTGTGATGAAGAGTGTTAAATCTTAAAGAAATCTGGCAGAACCAAAGCAGTAGTGAGATTCACATCAAAAAATCTAATGTGATATTATCCAAAATGGCAGAAAGTGCAAAGAAATTATGAAAAAGCCTAAAACTAGATTTTGGAACTAGAAGAACATCTAATACTGTCAAAACTTTACCAAAAACATAGATCGAACTAAATGGCCAAACATCTTTTATGCTTGAACACTCCTTAATTTTAAGATTAAAAAAATTGTAGTATAAAAATGATATTTACACGTTGTATTGCCCTTAAAGGTAAAGTATAACTAGACCCACTTGGATAGGAATTATTTTTACGATTTTACCAGGGGAAACTCAAAAGAACGTCATTATATGAACAAACCTAGTAAAATATCTATATAATGTTGCTTTTAACTTCCCGACTCACACCTGTACGCCTATGAAGAGAAATCTTGGAAATTCGAAAAGAAAGTTGACCACGCCTATTCAAGTGGTTTTGGATAAACTATAATAATAAAATCGAATTTGACCTACATGTGTTTTACTAGTTAGCCTAAGAACGTTTCATCTTTAATCTTATATTTAATATAACATTTCATACTTTCGAAAATTTGCTACATTTACTCTGAGGTTCAAATGTTCAGTGTTTGTTTGCAAATATGTATAATAAGGTCAGCATAAGCCTCAACGAGTTGTACCCGCTATAAATTATAATACACATGCTAAGAGTTTTATTTTGTAGAATGAATTGTGCAGATAGCGTGCTAAACTCGGTGGACAGACGCTGTTGTGGTGAGCGTTTCATTTTGACTAAATTATCTCCAGCAATTTTGTGGGGTCATGATACCGTCAACCTAAATTGTAGGAAAAGTAATTGAACAATTTCGTTCTACAAAAAATATCATGATATATACTCTCTGTGCTACCGCTTTATGCGGTACAGCACAATGATATAAATATTAATTTATCTGGTTAGATTATTGCGATGAGAACCGTAATAAATAGAACAACTTTTGTTTATTTAATACCTATATCTACTGTTTACTTATCGTTCGTTAAAGAATATACTCTTACTCTAGCTCTAATTCACTATTGGCCTGATATGAAAAGCTCGTTTTAAACTATAAAATTCGCAACGTTATTTTAAAAATCCCGACCAAATTTCATTATTTTCTCTTCTGGATAACCTGCTAATAAAGAATGAGTCCAATTAAGTCGACACCATATAAAATTCTTTTTAACCAATTTCACAAAAAAGAGTTTCTCAGTTTGACCTGTATGTTAGTTTGTCCGCGATTATTTTGCCATTTTATGAAACGATTTTTATGCGGTTTTAAGAAAAGTATGAACAGTTAGGAGAAGGTTTTGGTACTTTAACATACTTAAAAAAAAGAAGAAGAACTGTATGTTTTTAAGCATCTTCATAATTAATAAATTGGTGAGAGCGCAAATGCGCATCCACCATTTATTAGAATAAAACTAGTTTGACCTGTATGTATATAAGAATATTAAAAAATTTGATTTAAAATTGGTCTTCGTGGGATTTTGAAGATGAATTTACGACAACATTTGACAAAACCAATTCATCAAACTTTTTACTCGGCCAAGAGTCACATAGACTTGTCCGTTCGAAATCACTTTTATTCTAGGTTTAAGTAAGGCACTATAGACATAGGTATTATCATCAGCCATTTTTATTCCAATGTCAATCAATTTACATGTCAGATCATAGACAAATTAAAGAGACACGTGCAATCGTATTTTGTGGTGAAAATGGGAACTAAACTAGCTGGTAGTGCGAAAAGCGAAAAAGTACTTATAACGGTATAGTAACAGAGTAAGTACTATTAGTGGTTTAAGTTTAAAATAAATTTAAGGTACTTTAAGCATAAAAAGGGTGTTAAAGTAAAATTTTAAACAAAAACATGGTGCGCTGATGTTGGAACCTGTTGCCAACTTTATATTAGACATCAACACATCTGTTCTATTATCTCTGGTTTTGTGGTTGACATTGGACAAAACATGGCTGATGATAATACCTATGTTTATAGTGCCTTAGTATAACTAAGGCACTATAGATATAGATATTATCATCAGCCATTTTTATTCCAATTATGGAGGGTAGAGGTAAGGAGAACGATCTTAAATGGGAAATGATTAAAAATGTGTCCACTTTTTAGAGGAACATAACACTTCTCAAACTTGCCACTACAATGGCGCTAAAGTAGATGTAGGGTACAGAATGAATGTAGCAGTTTTTGACAAATTGATTGAAATGTCGTATGATTTCGTAATATAAGTCACAAATTATATAAGTGCTATAAAAAAACGTGGTCAGCGAATTCAGTTTAGTGTATTTTAAATTCGTTTTATACTTTATGATTATCTTATGTATCTTATGATTATTTTAAAAATGGTGTCATAATAAAGCGGAAATGTGTCTTTCCTTGTTTATTTATCTATCCTACTTTAAGAAATTATGGCGCTTTTTTTTAAATTTACCCTACTACGATCGTAGCGCCACCCTTATTTACCACATTTTGACGGACACATTCAATACACGGAGACAGTTCTCCTTACCTCTACCCTCCATAATTCCAATGTCAATCAATTTACGTGTCAGACCATAGACAACTTAAAGAGACACGTCCAATCGTATTTTGTAGTAAAAATGGGAACTAAACTAGCTGGTAGTGCGAAAAGCGAAAAAGCACTTATAACGGTATAGTAGCAGAGTAAGTACTATTAGCGGTTTTATTTTAAAATAAATGTAAGGTACTTTAAGCATAAAAAGGGTGTTAAAGTAAAATTTTAAACAAATACATGGTGCGCTGATGTCGGAACTTGTTGCCAACTTTATATTAACCATCAACACATCTGTTCTATTATCTCTAGTTTTGTGGTTGACATTGGACTAAACATGGCTGACGATAATACCTATGTTTATAGTGCCTTAGTTTAAGTACTGCTTGCTGTGCTTTATACCAACTAAAAAGGATAAAAAAAATTAAATGTACTGAAAAGCAAAACATAAAATCTTCAACCGACGGAGATTTTATGTTTTAATTTTTCAATAAAAATTGTGCTACAATTTGCTAGTACAAAAATCTCTAGCTGATATAGTCCATTTCACTGTTTTTGGCCGATGACAGAAATCATACTCGAAGTAAAATTAGAGTTACATCTCTCTCAGATACAGGCAAGTTAGAAATTTAAATGAGGACGTTTGTTTTTAATACAACACTTACGTAACTGCATCTTGTTTCACCGGTAGATAAAAAGTATTCAATACGGAAGTCTTGACTTAATTCACATTCCTAGTAACCGTCATGTACGGCTCGTTGTTGAAGGGTTGAATTTAATAATTATTAATGTCATATTTTTGTAGATGTCAAACCACACTGATAGTTTCAGAAACTTACGACCTAATTTAGAAAAAAAAACTTTCCGCCATTGGTAACTTGGATGACAGTTAAATCTTATTTCAGTGGTTTCTAATATCAAATCGGCCAAAAACGGTGAAATGGACTATACTAGATTTTCTAATCATTTTCTAATAATTAATTAAATATTTATGTCATTAAAGATTAAAAAAGCATTTTTTTGCATGATTGATCACTTTTGACTGTTTACCGTAACAGATTTTACGTCAGTAGGTGACATTTACTATCAACTAGACGGTAAGTAATCCAACTCGACGGTAAGTACTCCAACTCGACGGTAAGTAATTCACTTACCTACCTTCGCGTCGAGTTAAAAAATCTCTTAATTTTAATTTATTTTTTGAAATAAGAAAGAAAACTAACGAATTATTTATTAATATTGAAACTTATGGTACAATTTGTTAAATTGTTTAATGAAATCCCACTTGTTTGGGCTGTGGTTTCACTTCTAACAGAAACTCCTGCAGAATCGCATACATTAGTAGTATTACTAGTATTGCACAATATTTTTTCGGCAAAATCTATTTTATTTTGAAGAGAATCTTTTACACAGCTTTCTGCCACTGTCGATGAACGCCAACCTCCATGACGCTTTAATCCGAGGACATCAACACCTTTATTAGTCAAAAGCGTTGCTGATGTCTTCCTGAACGAATGGCCAGTATAGTTCTCGGGATTAGGCAAATTTAAGAATTTTGCAATTTGAGAAGGCCAGCCCCCGATTGTCCCTTTCCCTATTACTTGAGCACAACATTTTCCTTTGGCGTATCTTAAGAACAAATGATTTGATTTTACTTGTAATGGACGAAATTTTATATACTTTTGCAGAATTTATAAATATGGAATTTTATCGTCTGGTTTATTAACGACTGTAAAATTACGCTGGATGTTCGTTTTTGTATTGGGTACTTTTTATACAATCATTAAACCATCGGTTCGTTGGATGTCATTCATAGTAATATTATATAATTCTTCTCTTCTACAGGCATCAGATATTTCCAATATCATTGCGACCTACAAATTATGAAAAAATCTTTATTAGAGTATTTCTTTTACTTAAACTAGCTTACATTACCCTGTGAATTAGAAATTCTTTATCCGATGCTTCCATCAGAAAATTTTCAAATTGCTCCCGTGTAAAAATGCTCGCTTTCTTGCCAACATTTTTTCTCTTCAAATACGCAATCAAAGTTGAAAACTTGGAAATATCAATACCATCATTAAGAAAAACGGTGGATTTAATCATTGAATATTCTGCCCAGAGGCTTCCAGGAGCTTTCAACTGCATATGTCTTTGAACGAAATATGCCAATAGAGTCTTTTCATCGATTCTTAAATTCTTGCCTTCGCACCCGTTTTTAAAACTTTGGTAGGTATTTTGATAACGGATTTTGGATTTTTCGGGAATAATTGCGGAACACCCTTCTTCCCAAGCCCGTTCAATTTCTTCAAATTCACTTTCGCTCATATTTTAATTTATAATAATCAAAATTGTACTTAAAATTATTGACAACTAAATAAAAACTCAATTCTTCATTGTTGTTATGCACCCTAGTTACTACCTAACAACCAAAGTATCTATCTTGATAAAATGAATGAAACTAGTCAATATGACGAAAATGTTTAATTTTATAATTTATAATGGTATCAATCGTGCAAAAAACGTTATGAGCATGTCGAACGTTAACGGTAACCGACCTCAGACAATAATTGGAGTCGTCGCTCCGCTACTCCTCCAAACAATTGTCTTCGATCGGTATAAAACCCTTACCGTTCTCCATACTTAATATACTATATACTTTAAAAAATAAGTTTATAAGATGTGTGTCTAGCCACATTGTTTTCGTCTATTGTTTTGCCATCACTTCGATTAAATTCTTAATTATTTTAATGGCGTTTTTTTATTGACAAGGGCACTACTGGACCACAGTGGATACGAAATTTTTATATCAATTATTTATGGGCTAAAGATAATCCAGATGGAATCTTTGAAACTTATTTTCAACATAACGTTTTAGTAAATGTACCTATAGCTAAAGGTAATTGATGATCTTCTAAACGGTCCATGTTTCCTTCCACAACGACTAACAGGCAACTATTATCTTAATTTCTCACCACAAGAATCATCTGTTCTTTTTGAAGAACTTTCTCTATTATTCCTTTAATACGGGATAATGAGCGGTTGCGAGATTAAGTAACACTTTTAGTTCCCTTTTTTTGGCTAAAAGTTTTATTATTTATAGCTCCAGAATGTAAAGCTTATTGTTGAATACCGAGGCATCTGTTAATAGTCTTTTTAATCTTAGATAAGATTTGATTATCGTAAACCAATATTGCAACTTATTGATAAAACACCTTGTTTCTACTCACTGTATACAAAAATGTGCATCTTTTACAGTATATTTTTTTTATTTTATTCTGTCCAGTAAATACACTACCCTATAATCAATTTGGCGCCGGTAAGTAAAACATTACGGTATCAGGTACTGTAATGTGTTGCCTAGCAACGCTGCTCTGATTGCTTAATTACTTTTAATTTTTGACATTTAAAAATACTATAATGACTATAAAATAAAAACAAAATAATTAATTACTTACTTTTCTACCATATTTAAAAAGAATTCAATGTTATTCAATTTTATATTAACAATTATTAAATCTTAATAATAAAAAAATTATTTGACAGTGACAGATGGCTTTTAAGGTAATTTGACCTAACTAATCAAGTTACGAACTATTTTTAGTCAAGTTACAAACTACTGTTACAATTTTTATGAATTTATTAATTTATAAAAACAGGATGAAATAAAATATAATACGATACATGGTCGTTAGGTGTTATTACAGTACTCGTTTTTATTTCCGGACTTGGCTCCTACGTCGCCTCGTCCCTAAACTAACTCGTACTGTAAAAAGTCACCTACCGACCTTGTAACGTATAATACTATTACTTAATAATTTAAAGCTAAAGTTGTTTTTAATATATTTTTATAGTTGTGAATGTAAACCGAATTTGCTTATATTGGGTATTTACATGTATTTAAAATATAAATATGATGTTTTTTAAATAAACTTTAAATTTTTAATACAATTATTTATTTAATACTATTTGTAAATATACATATTATAAAATACATGAAATGTTCTTCTGTTACGATAAATTTCGCCTTATCGATATCGTGAAAATATAAATTTTCTATTGTTTAAGCAATAATTCATACGATGCCCCATATTCAGTTGGAGTATTATTATTTATCGTTTCCCATTTACTGTATACCATATATATGAAATTTTATACATATGCAAAATAGATTTGCTTTATGCAGCATTACCAATTCGCCAACTCTAAAGTGACAACTGCTATAAATTTTTCAGATGTATTTCATATTTTCCGAAGACAATTCTCATTTATTAATATATCTTGAAAAATTTCAGTGTGTTAAAATTTTATAAAGTTTAATATTATTTGAAAAGTGAGAATATGAATTAAGGCTTTTAAATGTTTAAATTAACAAATCTTATACCGAACAGGGGATAATCTAGAAAAAGCAATAAAGTGTCTTTGAAAGTTTCTTAAAACAGCGGTGAACACTAATCTGATTTGGCCTGATCTGGAAAGTTCCAAAAAGGTTATCCAAAACTGAGGCTAAACCTTCATGTGGTATATACAGTACCACAAGATTTTTTTTCAAAGAAAAGTTAGAAACTCCGCCGTGTCATATTTACTGGTCGAGGTGAGCACCTAGTAACTAAAATCATTTCCTTCACTCCAGTTAGCCTCATTTTTAAGGCTACTCTTTCTCTTTCTTATCCTTTATCTTAATAAGTTTTCTTGCATACCCACGTACACAATTTCAAACATTCTCGTTTTCAATCATATAAGACAACAAAACTCCTGATTTGGGTTGTCGGCCCACCCACACTCACTTAACGTCTATTTTTCTCTCGTCCTTCTATCACACCCCAACATTGTAAGTTGGACAGTGTCCAAAGCCCCACCCCACGGGCACCCCTAAATCGGTGCAGGTATGACCAGAAGCAACCAGTGAATACCTAGGTCAGGGCGTAGTGCTTACACCCCAACTAGATTCTCATGTACGGTGTGAGTGACTTCGTCCACTGAACCACATTTTTTATCCTGTCTCATTTCGTTTTTCACATCTCTATAGATATGGCTTTCTTTTCACTCCTTCCATGTTCTTCGATGACCACCTCGCCACGTCAATGGTACATCCTCGCTCGTTTGTTCACCAGGATGTGTGTCGGAACGCAGCCTGTCACGGCACAAAGAGCTTTGAAAATCTAAAAGCTTTCTTGAACGGGTCTGGAATTTTTCTGTCAAGAGAAGTAAAAATCAATAGGCAAAATTAAACACTAAACACAATGAATGGAATGAAATGAAATGAAATGAAAAAGAACATATTATTTAGGATATTATAAAAAATTTAGTTATCCAAAATTTTATTAAAGGTTAATATACGCAAATTACAATGAAAAGTCTTAGTCGTATCATAGAAAATGCTTCGTGAGTTTTATGTAATTAATTTTTTTTTTATCCAGGGTGAAAAAATATTTTTATCAGTCAAAAATGATCCAATATAATTTTTTGAATTCTGTGTTAAATTTGTATTTCTAAGCCAATCAAATGTTTTTTAACAATCTCTCGAAAATGATTAATATTTGAAACGAGTATATCTATTTTTTCAAATATTGTTTGTTTTTTTAATAAATGTTTTCATCACGTACCATTAATATTGAGTATTAAAAGATTGCAACCCCAAGATTATTCTTTACGACCCTATATAAGGTCGCTGCCGACAGTTTAATATAAGCTGCTTTAGAGGATTCGTCTTTTGTGCACTTATAGCTACGCGTATATTTGGCAACTCAGTATTAAAAACCAACCAAAGAGAGGATTCAAATATTATTAAATTCATATCTGCTTTGATTTTAAGTGTTTGAAATTAAAGATTTCGTTTTTTTATTGTAATCAAATGTAGATACCAAAGAAAATCGCTATTTACTGTCATATTTAACCTTTTTAAAAAATGATTCTACAGAATGTTGTTAAAGAAGAGTTGCATTTACTCAATATTAGTATATATAAATATTATAGTATACTTAACTGTAATCTACTATATATCATTGATAGTAACTGAATTACTCTGTATATTGCAAAACTTATTACCATATTCTTTACACCTCAGAAGATACCTGCTCTTACGGCAGTGCTTTTAAAGTTTTTACCGACTTGGTTCCATTACTCTGCCTCTAACACTTCCATATTTTACTATGCCGTTACATCTTATGGCATATAATTCTATAGTTGTTGGGATCTATGCAAAACCGTCTAAACTTGAATCGTGAATTTATTTCTAAAAATTGTTCACTTAAAAACTTTTATGTATCGAAATTTTACACAATGTTTCAATCTATAGTTCGTTACCCTGGTATGTTAAAGATATTTCTGGTTAACTTGGTTTAAGAAGATGAGAAATTGGTGAAATCATTGATACTATAGGTCCAATTTATTAGTATATAACATATGAATATAATTTTTGCAATTTAGAACTGCTGTATGAATAATATATTAATAAATTTAAAACCTTTTGTAGAAATATAATATATTTGATTTAAAAATAGCATTTCAATTTAGTGAATAATTAATGTTGTGACTAAATGTACAATTACAAAATTTTAATTTATTTGAATTTATTTCTACTTTAAACAATTGCATTTTACAGTACAAATAGTTATTTGTGACACAAGGACGGAAAATGCCATTTTGCAAGAGCGAGTAAAGTTGTGTAGCCGAGGGGCGTAGCACCGAGGCGAAACAATACGAGCACTTGCAAAACATTTTGCGGACGTGTAACACACACTATTTTTTGGTCCGACCAATTTTTAATATTTTCAAAAGTTCAAAAACTGTTTACTTTGTGACATACAAGATTAGGTGTATATTGACATTATTGACATCTATTGCACGATTAAAAGAATTATAATAAGGAATGATTTTCTGATATTCGATATCACGATCCTTAATTTTTATACATACGAATACTGTGCTAATAAGCAGCACAGTAAAAATGGTTATATTGATAATATTAATATCTAATAATTTTATATAAAAATAGCAGAGACAATGAACTATTATAGTTCAATGAGCAATAATAAAATCGAGATATGTATTTTCATAATCGAATGATAAGTAGTTGTAAATTGACATAAATGTCAAATTTAAAATAAAAGTTGTGAGAGAAATTAAATGTAAGTTTGAATCCTGCTTACCTTTAGAAAAAGTTATTAGTTTAGTATATTATACGCTGTTTTTAAATAAATTTATTTAAAATTTGTAGTATTTATTATGTATTTTTGATGACTCATAGCGCCATCCCTTTAGAAAATCTAAAAGCTACTTTGCCGGCCTAGGCCGGAAAATGTCATTTTCCGGACGATTTTGAAGTAATTAATAGTATTGTTTCTGGACGGAGGACCAAAAAATAATATTTTTAATTGCAATAAAATAAAATAATACGAATTCTCCAATTAAAGGGTGGAAATTGTTAATCGAGGGGTACTTTTCACTCTCTAACTTTCAGGTAATAGTTATTTGTGACACAAGGACGGAAAATGACATTTTGCGAGAGCGAGTAAAGTTGTGTAGCCGAGGTGCGTAGCACCGAGGCGAAACAATACGAGCACTTGCAAAACATTTCCCGGACGTGTAACACACACTATTTTTTGGTCTGACTAATTTTTAATATTTTCAAAAGTTCAAATATTTTTTACTTTATGACATACAAGACTAGATGTTTATTGACATCTAATTAAAAGAATTAGTAATAAGGAATGATTTTCTGATAATCGATTTCAAGATCCTTAATTTTTATACATACGAATACTTTGCCAATAAGCAACACAATAAAAACTGTTATATTGAAAATATTAACATTAATATCTAATAATTTGATATAAAAATAGCAGAGACATTGAACTATTTTAGTTCAATGAGCAAAAATAAAATCGAGATATGTATTTTCATAATCGAATGACAAGTAGTTGTAAATTGACATTAATGTCAAATTTAAAATAAAAGAGAATTTAAATGTAAATTAGAATCCTGGTTACCTTTAGAAAAAGTTATTAGTTTAGTATATTATACGCTGTTTTTAAATAAATTTTAATTAGAATTTGTATTATTCATTATGTATTTTTGATGACTCATAGCGCCATCTCTTTAGATAATCTAAAAGATCATTTTCCGGACGATTTTGAAGTAATTAATAGTATTGTTTCTGGACGGAGGACCAAAATAGTATATTAAAGTATAAGTGCATAAAAAGGTCTTTAAAACACGCGCGATTTTTCAAGCACGACGGCGCAGCCGGAGTGCTTGAAATAGAGCAAGTGTTTTTAAGACTAGTTATGCACGAATACTTTACGCTATTTTTTTTTATTGGTGCAGTTTTAAATCATAAATACTGGTATTATTACTAAAAAAAATGGGAGTTAAAAATGGTTGAATTCGTGATATGAAATAAATATACCTTTGGTTGTTATGGAAATGAGAATATCAAAAATTGATCGCAATCTGTCATCAAAGAATAATTGTTGTCACCGCAGTGCTTAAAAATGAATTCTAATATCGATTTTTTAAATAGTAAAGCAGAATCGCGGTTGATACCGCAAAAATCTAAAGACGCATATGAAAAAGAATACGCCAAGTTTATCACATGGTTGGAAGATCAAAAGGTAACAGATATAAATGAACGAGTTATGCTTGCTTACCTTCAGAAAATGTCGGAGCAATACAAGGCGTCGACTATGTGGGCTATCCATTCGAAATTGCAATGTTTGTTGAGGTTAAACAAAGGAGTTGATATAAAATCATTTGTAAAAGTGCACGCATTCATGAAGGCAATTAGCAAGAATGATGTAGCCAAGAAGGCGTATGTTTTCAAAGAAAATGATTTGCGGAAGTTTTTCATAGATGCGCCGGACATAACGTATTTATTTTTGAAGGTGGTAGCCATTTTCGGCATCTTTGGGTCTTCTAGAAGATGTGAATTATGCGATTTGCGCTTACATGATATCAAAGAAGAAGGAAGCGTATTGGTTATTACTATCCGACCGTCTAAGACAATAAAGGCTCGGCGTTTTACTGTAGCCGATAATGATGCAATTAGTTATGTGCGTTTGGTGAAGCAGTATTTATCATTGCGCCCGCAAAATGTAAGTACAGACCGAGTTTTCTTACGATATGATAAAGGGAAATGTACCAATCAAGTAGTTGGTATTAATACATTTGGATCATGTCCGTTGCAAATTGCACGTTATCTTAAATTGGATGATCCTGAGAAATACACGGGACATGCATTTCGACGTACGTCCGCTACCATTATGGCAAATAGTGGCATGACAATAGATCAAATCCAACGACAAGTAGGATGGAAATCGGCAGCTGTAGCGAGTGGTTACGTTGAAGAGAGCATTAACAATAAGAATCATGTTTCAAACGTTATTGGTAGTGCCATTAATGGAAGTGAAACCTCATTGTGTTCAGAGAGTGTTAGCGGTATTAATTTAAATAGCATTTCCTCCGATTTAAAAAATCGACAAATTACTATATCAAACAATACTAACTGCACTATTCATATTCATTTAAAAAATTAAAATTACTGTTAAATAATGTTTGAATAAAGGTTTTAAATTTGTTAGTAATATTTTATTTGACGTTACAAGTATACTCCTGTCAAATCAATAATAAAAAAATTGTCATTTACAATGAACGTTTTTGAATTTGTTATGTTGCCATGGTAACTTTAAAAAACGCGCGTGTTTGAAAGTTCGATTTAAACACGCACAGGCGTGCTTTAAAAAGGCAAAATAGGGTCCCAATAAAAAAAAATATGTTTTCTATCTTTACTAGCTGACCTGGGTAACTTCGTGTATATTATATTAGTAATGATTTCTGTATGAATTGTCTTAGACGATCAGACAATTTACTAAAATAAATTTAATTTAATTTATGTGCCCTATGCAATATGTAAAATTTACTAATATATAGAATGTATATAGTTAATTGGTTAAATAATTATTTCAGTTTGATTTTAGTAAGTGAAATTACTCGTTAGGCTAATTTGAACAATTAAATGCAACTGTGACCAATTGATTTATAATCCTTTGTATGCAATTGTGCCATTATCAGCGAAAATTGAAAATGATTTGTTAAATTTATTTTATTTTACTATTTTTAGTAACTATTGTAAAATGTTTTAGAAATGCATGAAACATTAATCGTATTCAAATAAATAAAATAGTTTTTTTAAGGTTTTATTGACCCTTTTGAGTCTATGTATTGACTAAATGTCTTTTTAGTGTTGCATACAGCCATACAGACAAAAATATAAAGACTTAAAGTAATTAATTGCTTTTCAAAGTATGTCCCACCAAAATCAATTCACTTCTGCATACGTTCAAACCAATTGGTAAAACAGTTATTCGAGTCTTCAGTTGACAAATGCACAATCGCTGGAATGCCTGCGTACGCAATGAATTCTTAATCTTTAAAAACCGTGAAGATGTCGTTGGGACTATACGGTAGATAGTCTAACAATTTGATCTTTTGAAGCTCTAAAAACTCGATTGTCTTTTGAGCAGTGTGAGTACTTGCATTGTCCTGATGTACGATAATTCGCAGTTGTGTGTTGCTTTGTCGGAGTTTCTGGGTAACAAACGTTTATATACCATTTAAAAGTAACCATTCTTCAATCTTCTTAAAGCCACATAACCAGATTTTGACTTAAGTGTTACCATATTCTTTGACACACTTCGAGAACGGATCACTTTTGTTTTTTTCTCCTCGTGAAACACCCACACCACGGATTGGTGTTAATTTTCCGGTTCGTAAGAGTAAATCAAAGATTTATCACAACTAAAGATGCCTCATCTCCCGGTACGTTACACAGCTTTCATCTTTAATTAGCTGATGAACCGCATCCAATGTTTTGCTGTTTTGGGTGGACCTAGCTGGATTCGTCGCTGAGACTGGAGCAACAATACCAGAGAAAAATAGTTGACTGGTGTGGTGCTTATTATTATTACTATTGCTTGAAAATGTTCTCCGCTATTTCAAAAATTCACGGTACCTACACGACTTTTATCGGAATAAACTCTGAATTATCAGATTTGTGTCTGAAGTTTTTATTGGTGGCGCCTTCTAAGCTACCATATGAAAAACTAAAAAGACAACTCGTGTAATAAAATTGTTCTACCTAAAATACTGTTTTTCTAAAAAATTTTAAAGATTTCATGCCTAGGTGTCGCTCCAATCAACTTATAGATACTTTTTATTTCTAATTTATATTCTTAAAGCAAAAACTTTGAATTAAATAAATCTTAACGGACAGTTAACAGTGTAAACAAACTTATGTTATTGTGTTTGTTAAAATTAAAGCGAATGTATTTTAAACCAAAACGTTTAGAAAATACTTTAGTATTTGTTTAAACTCACAGATGTACCTAGCTAAGTTATATTCTAAAATAAATGTTAAAATAAAAACATACTTTTACAATTCGTAAAATCTGTAGCCACAAATTCAGTGAGGTTGAATTCAGCTTGTTAAATGATATTTCTCTATAATAGAAACTGTGGTGGAACAAAAAACGAATTAGCTTTGTTACTTTAAACTGTATTAATCAATTATTAATGATCTAAATATTTAAAGTTCTGCATAGCAAATAAAACCAATTATAGAATTTCTCAACTTTAATCACACAGTTACAAAAGCACTTTCTTTGACAAACATAATTTGACAAATAGCATACCGGTCTTCAGAACATACCTAACAAGGGTCTGATGATATTCTTATTTACTCCGCAGGTGTTCGCTCCCTGTATCATCTGCTGTTCTATATATCTTCATAATCCTGAGACGTATATGTACGTGACACATTTATACTCCCTAGCTTATATTGTCCAGCATCTTACCATCTTACAATTATGCCTGGACGGATCTATCCAATAAAATCCAAGGGTATGCTGTTTAATTTTAAACATGGTCTTCTTAACACTTTCACAAAGACACTATTGAAATGAGACAAGAACTAGAATAAAATAAGACAAGTTATTTAATTCTTAATATAAAATCAATTATTTGTAAAGAAATGCTGGCTATCTTATGAGTTAATGTATCATTATTTTATTGCTTATTTTCATTTTACAACATATTTTAGACTAAGATCAGAACGGTTTAAGAATTGTCAGAAGTCAATAAAAGAACTTTATATTCATAGTACCTAATGGTTTTGGAGCAAAACCTGATAACGACGCTGTACCATAATACAAGCACAAAAAACACGGTAGAGAAAGATAAGAGTTAAAATATGTTTCGATTATTGAATTAAATAAATATTTAAATGGTGTATGCGTATAAATTGGCAATAAAAATCATCGGCGATGTCGGACACGAGGAGCCCGGAATCTATGTGTCTTTTCGTAAGTAAATATATGCCATCTTATAGTTTAATTGGTTAGGCTAGTTAATATTAGTGTATTTATTTTAAATTTTACTGTTCCATATTTATTAATATATTTGGTGGTTAGGTTACTGCCTTCAGAAAAATACCTAATACGAGATAACCACGACCTGGATGGAAAGAGCCACTAATTATGCTCATCCCTCAAACACTAGTGTATCTTGTAGGCGTGACAGTAAATTATTTACTATTTTGTTTCTTTAGAAGCCGTCTAACTTATTCACAGGTCGTACTCCATAGGTTTATAACATCCACTATAGAATTTGGGTACATGTCTAAAGGATACCTAAGTAGATAGATTAGATTAGATGTTTATTGGGTTGGCTGTTAGCCTGTATCACGGCGACCTTTGCAGATCTATAGATAGATAGATAGATATTTTTGGGTTGGCTGTTAGCCTATATCACTGCGACCTTTGCAGATCTATTGTGAACACCCATTATCTGTGGAATAGGATTAGAACACCTTGTCCAGCTCTGCCCTCTTAATGAGACTTAATAGCCTTGACAGTGGCCACTCCGCATAACTTGGAGCAGCCGGTTTCTCCTCTCCCAGTACTAGATACCGCGTCCTTGCAAGGCCTTCGCATTGGCATAGGACATGAAATGCGGTCTCCTCCTCCTCTTGGCAGTATCGACAGATGTCTTCATCTGCTAAGTTCAACTGACTCATGTGTTTCTTAAGCCGACAATGTCCTGTCAAGAGACTGACAATCATTCTGACATCGTTTCGCCTTTGTGATAGCAGCTCTGCAGTAAACTTCGCCGAGTGTCCCTTTATGAAGACTTTGGCTTGTCGCTTGCTCGGTGATTTTTCCCACCACTCCTGGGCCTTCTTTAGCCTCCATTTCTCAATGGCTGCCTTTCTAAATGTGTCAGCAACTCCGCCGAATAGTTCCGGGCCAATCATTGGGGTATTAGCTCCCGCACGGTCCAGTTCATCAGCCTTCTCATTGCCTCGAAACCCTGAGTGTCCTGGTACCCATGCCAGTGTCAGAGAATTTTGACTTGCGGCATGTGTCAGGGCCCCAACGCAGTCCCACACCAGCTGTGAGCTTAGTTGTATTACATGGTTGCAGAGTTACATTAAAATTTACTTTTGCAAGAACTGATCTAGATAAAGTTGGCTGTTAGCCTGTATGACTACAACCTTTACAGATCGATTGTTAACACCCATAATCTATACATATAAGAAAACTGTAGAAATGTATATGTTTGTGCGCGCATCATATGAAAACTACTGATCCTATTTGAATGCGGTTTTTAAAGACGTATTTGTGTTCTTTCAACTTAACATTTGGTGTATAAAACTTTCTCCCCCCACCCCTTTAACGGAGTGAGGAAAGAAATTTGTATACAAAAATCAACACGCCACGCAAACGACGTCGCGGGTACATCGAAATAGAACCCAAAAATGTGGTTAGATGTTTTTGTCTGTCTGTCTGTATGTTTGTGCGTGCATCACAAGGAAACTACTGATCCGATTCGAATGCGGTTTTCACAGATGTATTTGTCTTCTTTCAACTTAACATCTGGTATATAAACATTTCTCTTTCATTTCTTAAATGGGGTGGGGTAAGAAATTTTTATACAACAATCACACGCCGCGCGAACGACGTTGCGAGTACAACTAGTCTCTAGAATAAGATTAGATCACCTTGTCTAGCCATGACCTCTTATAATGAGACGTAATAGCATTGACAATGATATCTCCACATAACTTGAAGCAGCCGCTTTCTTATCTTCTAATACCAGATACCGCGTCCTTGCAAGGCCTCCACATTGGCATAAGACATAAAATGCGGTTTCCTTCTCCTCCTCTTGGGAGTATAGGCTGATATCTTCATCGAACTCATGTGTTTTCTGAGCCGACAATGTCCAGTCAAGAGACTGACAATCATTTCGATATCGTTTTGCTTTTGTGATAGCAGCTCTGCAGTAAATTTTGCCTTTTACGAAGACTTTGGCTTGTCGCTTGCCTGGTGAGCTTCTCTAGCAAACCATTTGATTAGGAAAAATGTAACAAGGGAAACACCTCTCAAAAGATGTTTCTATTAGAAGCGTGAGTAGATATCTGTATTAAAATTTTCAACCATCACTACCAGGAGGTTAAATAGCAATTCAAAATCTTACCTCAATGCTTTACGAAAAAATTATAGCTCATGGATGTCTGCACAAAACTAATGGATAACGGTGAACTTGGAGAACTATTTTACAACTATTATGCTAACCTATTATTTGTTATAAAATTCATTGTAATATTTAATTAAGATACTCTTTTGTTTACTTACACATTATATAATAACATACAGTGTTAGTGCTTTTTTTCGATAGTTACACCAGTTTTAGGCTCCTTTACAGGTTCATCTGATTGACCTGTAGAGCCTTCTGACGGGGGAGGAGGCATCCTGTAAAAAATATTAAACATTAAACATCGATGAGTATGTACAAAAAACATTAGTTTTAAACCATTTAAGTAAAACATGTGAAAAGTACTAAAATATTTATTACAATTAACGTCAAATAATATCAAGAGGCAAGTTAATGAAGCAAACGCACAAAAACGCTTTGGTCTTATTTGTTTCCCATGACATTTATTGTTTTAATTCCCTTTAATTCCACTGGATGGATGTATCTGTTAGCTTTTATTTATAAGCCAATTTACCGTCTTTCCAAACTCCATTTGCTGTCGTCTGGAGCCTAACTTAGTGTCGTAAACTGACGTACAATTCGCTAACCGTAATTGTTTTTAAAGTAAGAAGCTATATATTCTTAATTTTGGAGTTAAAAAATATTAAATATATAAACATTTTATTAAACTGTCAACTTAAGAAAAAATAAAACAGAACGTAGAGAGTTTGTTAAAAGAATAAACAGTATATTATCTACTTCATTCAAACAAACAGAAAAATACAAAAGTTTGCAGGATAGGCTCAGCTAACCAGTGCAAGGCAAAAAAGGGTAGGTTACAATAAAAATTGGGTGACTTATGTAGTAAGAGGAGAAATAAAACTTTATGCCTTATTTACCTTATGACAATTTTATTTTAAAAAATGTTGTTAAATGTTAAATAAGAAAAAGATTAACCACAAACGATAACGTAAAGGTAATAATTTTTTTCCTTTGTCTTCAATACGCTTTTTTTGTTTTATCGTTTTTATGATATATGTTTGTATGAGCAAAATTAGGAGTGACAGATACACCTGGGAAGTATAAGACTTATTGTGTCCCTCTTTTTTGCTCTTCTAGAATGTTTAGGATATCGTTGGACCTCAAGTTAGGTAGGTCTTGCTCTTTTATGACTCTAGCTATCTAACCCTAGAATTACATAATGCAATGCATTCTGAGAGAGTGTTTATTGATTTTTCATCCTTCATCTCACATTTTAGACAGCTAAAAGATCTTTTCTGTTTATAGTTAACCTGAATTGTCTAATTCCTTCTAGATCGTCCCCTTTTTCGATTTTTCTCTATCCACTTCTTTCCTTAGTTTGTCTAAGACTATTCTAGTGCTGATTCCATGAAATGGTTTGGGTCCCAAAAATGGGGTTTTGGCTCCTTTTTTACCAGATTATCTGCTCTTTCGTTTCCTTCTATTCTTATGTGTCCTGGAACCCAAAAGAGGATAAGGTAACTGTTATTTTGTCCTGTTCATTTAGGTTGCCTGGGCTTTCCCGAATTATCTTTAAACTGATTGTTTCGAGTTCAGAGCTTTGATGCTTGCTCAATTATCTGACATGATTACAATCTTTTGCGGTACGGATTGCCGCTTGGAAAATGCTTGGGTATACATCTAGGTATCTGGCTCTAGGCCCCAAAACCCCTGCTTCTGTTCTTTTATCTGTTTTGAATTCATCTGTATACTATTTAATGACATTTTGGCTTAGCCTCAATATGAGGCATTTTTGTAGTGAGTTTTCTCACAAAGTTTTCTTTATTGTTCTTTCTTTGACCATTCTATATATAGTTTTCTTTCTTACACGTTTTACTTATAAGTGTACTGGTGTAAAATTTAGGACTATTTTCAGTGCTGGGGCATATTGACATTGCTCCAGCGATGTATGCACAGGCTAGTCTTTTAATTTTCGAGAGGTTTGTCTTCGTAGCAGTCAGATATGCTTTCCTGCCCCAAGCTAGTGCTCCATAAGTGAAGATTGACGTTTACAATCAAATTACATGATACGTAGTATGTAGTTACTTATTTTCGTTATGTTTTTTCCATAGGAGCTTTATTTGCAATTATAGCAGGAATAGTCTAATGATTCCCATTTTTGACAGGTTTCACTTTAAATAAGTCTTTGGGTAACAATTTATTTATTCCTGTAATCTTTCTACACCCCATAAGGGCTTTTGCAGCTTGGTTTATTTTGTATTATTGTGTTAACCATTGTATTTACCTAATAGTATAAATTGCTATTTACTAATTAAGGTGCAATAAAGAACACTTACCTGGGATTGAGTAGTGGAAATCAATACCAGATGATCGAAACATACGAGTTAAGCAAATAATTCATTATAACCAGAAACTAATGTGCAAACCAAAGATTATAATCTGTGGTGCAAACATTTTGTTTGTGAGATTAAAGTTGAAATTTTTAATTTTCAGTAATAGGAAAACTTATTTTAGTATCACGAAATAATATATGTTTGTATTAGGTTTCAAAGTAAAATAAAGAAAAACAAGGACTTATAACAAAAATTGTGGAGTAATACATTTTCAACGTTTAAGAACCATTCTTGTTGCCTTCTTCGTATAAAATTTTGTTTCTGTAAGCATTTGTCCGAATATGTAGAAAACCATTTACCTAACAAGTTTAGCTAATTTGAAATTTCGACAGTTATCCTAGGTATATTTAAATTTACTTACCAATAAGGTTCTCTAAAATAAAAATCAAGCATTTCATACTCGATGACAGGCTCACGACGTTTAAGTGGTTTGGTGTTATCTCCTTTATACTTTTTCGTTACTTTGGTAGGTTCAGAAAGTCTGTTAATTCTCCAACTGCAATTGCTATATTTTTCCATAACTTTTTTTAACCTTTCGGATGCAGCCGCAGGAGCTGGCTCAGCAGGAGGGGCTGGTTTTTCTGGAAATATTACAGCGCCCATTTTGTAGTGGTCGTGACCATCTTTACCTTCTATTTTTTGCATTTTAAACTTAATTTATAATGATTTTATGAAATCTAAACGCTAAAAATTTTGACAAGTGTATCTAATTTCAGAAATTAATTGGTAATGACAAAATGACACTTCGATAAACAAGCAGATTTTACTCTAGCTTTTCATTGGCACACATTTTAATGATCACAAAAATCTAGATTGCTTCAAAAAAGTAATTGATAAAGTTCACATTTAAATGCAGAAACTACATAACTTCCATTAATTAGAGTTAAATCGCAGTTTCGAGTAGTCCACAACTTTAGTTAGGTTTCGGATTCGATCTATAAGTTATTATTGGAATCGCAAAAGATGAGTGTTTTATAGCTTCACCAAATGCAAAATTATGAAAATTAGTTTCAAAAAATTTAAGTTTTTGATAGAGTTAATGAGTAGTTTCAATGGAAGTGTATATTGTTGTGTCATTGGCGCTTAAAGCATGCAGATGAGGTAAAGAATTTTAAAATAGGTGATGAGGCTCCCGAGGGGTATCTCCCTGACATCGGCTGGTGTAAGCCAATACTCGCCCAACACGGATCTTCTGATTTTAGAAAAAGCAGAGCAGTCATACAAAAAAGCAGAGCAGTCATACAGCCTGAGGTGAGGATATCCCTACATACAGGAGGATGCACAATGGGTCATATGTGGCATCAAATCAAATTCAAATTTAAAAATGTGTATTTATAAAGTTTACATGTTTTCTTAAGATTAAAAAGAAATATTTAAATTTTTCCCTATACCCTGCTATAGGACTTAGTGTCCTTTTCAGGGTAGCGCTACATTATAATGTTTCCTGCTTTTTACTATAGGAGTTGTCTGTGGCAACTTTATCCTGTTTAAGAAAGACCATTTAGCAAGTTCTTCCTCAAACAGTTTGTTTCCAGACTGAGACAGGTCGAACTTGGGTCGAGGGAAACCACAGAAAACCTCGGCCTACTTTCTGTACAATAAGTTCCTAGCTTATATTTTATTTATTACATATTTATGATTATTAGCGTAGGGCTAGTGGGGCCTCTTCTAAGTGGTCTTGGAGCTCCTCTGGAAGTTGTTGTCTTGCTGCTTGGAGTAACCTCAGCTGGGGAAGTGAAAGTTTTCTTCGAGGTTTCCTCTGGATGACTCTGTGACCTCTGTTCCAAGGGGTCAGACGAGTATCCTGGGCCCGGGTGTTGGGGCCCTGCAGGGTCCTGGTGGCATACTTCTGTTGGAGTTCCTGTAACCGAAAAGGTAAGGGTGTAGTATTCTTGCTATTGTGGTGAATGTAGGTGAGATTTGAGGGGTACCAAGGGGGGAAGGTATTGGCATTTGCGTAAAATTCTTCGCTCAGTTGTGGCCAGGTGGTTTGTCTGATGGGGAGTGGGGGTAATAAATGGTACAGCCTTATAATCGACTATAGGTCGAATATATGTTCTGTAGGTGTGGAGTAGAGTTTTTGGTTGACATCTTCCAATCCGTCCACACAACGCTTCAAGGAAAGAGGCTCGTTTCCTCATTTTATCGAGGGTGCGTTTGACTTCGGATTCCCAGTTGAGGGTGCGCGTAAAGCGCACTCCCAAGTAGTCAATCTCGTCCATTACTACGAGTCTCTCACCCCAGAGAGTTAGGTTGACATCGTCATAAGATTGATTTGGTCTACGGCCGTAGGAAGGGTGGCGAAAGATTATGGTTTGGGTTTTTTGGGGATTGATTGAAACCCTCCATTTTCTGCACCAGTCTGTATACTTATTCAGTAGCTCGCCCCTCCCCAAATTCCCAGACTCAGATCCAGAGGTAAAGAATTACGGCTGAACTTTATTCCTTTTAAAAGCTAGGAACTGATGTTAATATGTAAGATCAAATTTTTCTTGTTTTGATTTGGATGAAGACAAAAATATGAGTAAATGCTTATGTAATGGAGTTTTTGATGGCATTGTCCAAGACTTAAAAAAAATAAAAAAACGTGGTTAAGGTTTATAGTTACATAAGTGTCTTTGTTCTAAAAAGCAGTTTACGGTTACATAGTATAAACGAAATCTATTGGAATGAAGGGATAATGTTAGTTCTTTGAATATTAATGGATTTAAGTAAGTACGAGATCATAGATAGGATAAGTTGGAATCAAGACATCATTAAAAACACCGATTATCCGGATTATCCGTAGTTAAACGATTAAAGGCACTATTGGCTATATATAGAGACCTCATGTTCATATCTTCTTAATGTCATTTTTGTTTGTTTCATTTTTAAATTTTTAAAGAAATTCTGATGTTGGCAACTAAATTTTTTAATAGAGCTCTTTAAGTTGGAACTTTAGGTGGTTTCCAAATAAAGTAAGTCTGTATGATACATTTTGTTGAATAAATAAAAGAGAGATGGTGAGCCTCGAAAACAATGTTTTTTACTTAACTTATATTTGTGGTCAATATAATTTATTGGTAATTTAAGCAGTATATGAAAACACATAATTGTGTAGCCAACTGTCAAGGAATGGTGTCGCAAATTTAAGAGTGGAAGAGAGGAGATAAATAATAAACCACGATCATCTAAAGACCAAAATGTGACATTTCAAGAATCGTCGAATTGTAAGCAAAACAATTTGTGTGAGCAAACTGGCATACCTACAGAAACTTTTGTGTGCAATGCTTTTCTTGCCTTTTTTCAGAGGCGCGGAGAAGCTTTCTTGTGAGCTTATCTTGCAACATGTCAGTAAATACAAGTAAAATCGTAATAAATACTAGCTAAGGATCTTGGTGTTAATATTTTGTGTGCAATGCGTTTCTTGCATTTTTTCAGAGGGGCAAAGAAGCTTTCGCGTGAACTTATCTTGCCACATGTCAGTAAATATAAGTAAAATCGTAACAAATACTGGCAAAGAATCTTGGTGTTAGTATTTTGTATCATCCAGTAGGCTGACATTAATGCTGTCTTAAATTATGTTTTCTTTGTATTCACCTCTTTTTATAAACCATGGAGATAATAAAAAATTAGAAAATCAAATACCTTTTTAGCTGCAATTATTATTCAAACAAATCTACATATTTCTATTCTTTAATAGTCTTATATTAAATAAAATACCACTTCCTACTGTATTATGTAATGGATTTCAAAATTCTAAAATTGGAGTGTAATTTAAAAGTAAATATTTATATAGCAATAATTATATGAATAAACGCCATTCCTTATAATTAAATTGTATACTATTTGTACATCCTCATATATGTTGGAGAAATATCACCTGTAGGCGAGAGGATCGATACTCCCGCCGATCTGCTCGGGCTGGTCAAAAATGAAAGAAAAATATTCGGTGTTTATATCTGCGCTGTGTGCAAGTGAGCGTTCGGCTCAGGTTTTATTTTATTAAATAAAAGAATTTCTGGTCTCTTTGAAACCGAACAGCGGAGTCATTTTCGGCCTGAACTCGACCTTATATGCTGAATTGACTATAGAGTTTTTTTAAAATACGATTTTCACGAATATCAGATGTCTTTAAACTTTTTTGTGTCAAGTTTTATTTTTATAAGGTAGAATCGGAAATTTTGTATAAAAATAGGTGAAATATTTATAGATATAATAGAAAGACAAAATAAGATCTTAATAAATAGTATCAGGTTCATAGTGATTTGTTTTCATATACAATAAACAGTTCTTTTCAATTGTATGGTATTTAATGACAATAATAATAATAGCACTGAAAGAACTCCACAGTATTTTCTACTGTAAAGCAGTACTAGTGGTCTTTTATAATCAGCAAATCCCAGTTCCAAAGGGGAGTCCAGGAGAAGACCGCAAAGAGCATAAGCTATAGTGTGTCACCGTTGACTGGAAAGGTATATCGATGAGATCAGAAGAGAACTGGGACAAAGAGTTGAAGGCCAAATCTTAACAATTATCAGGTTACACCAAATGTACACGAAGAAAGCAATAAAATCATTTATTTGACAACAACCAGAAGCTTTTTTCCAGGCAACCAAGCCACACCTCAAAATATAATGATCAAATGCTTTCAAGCAAAGAAGAATTGACAAACTACTGTTGCCTAATATGGTCTAATCAAAAAGAACGTAACACTAACACCCAATGGATAGGAGCCGAAGAAAAAAAAAGTAAACATCGAGCCACCAAGGCTTTCAAAGCCTTAACAGCAGGAAAGTGACCACAAAGGGCACAAACAACTGGAAAGCACCAGGTGCTGACAACATCCACAACTTCTGGTACAAGAGGTTTAGTAGCTTGTTCGAGGCATTGACAGCGAGATTAACTTATATTCTCTATATAACCCAGAAGATCCTCCTAAATTTCTTACGCCTGGTTTGACCCACATGCTTTTAAAATCTTCGCAAATGTACGATCTGACCCAAAACAACAGGCCTCTTATTTGCCTTACCACCTTAACATCTTGCTTTACCAATCGTATTTAGAGGTATGTGGATTAGACTGCATTCTGGCAGAGGAACAGAAAGGGTGCAGATAAGAATATTAAGGGTGTAAAAAACAAATTAATATCGATTTTGTCATTCTAAACAAGGCAAAGAAGGCACTAAACAATAGATACACTGCATTTTTGAACTACAAGAAATCATTTAATACCGTTTTCCATTCCTAGCTCGTTGAAATTTATAAAATAAACACCACCCTTGTTTCTCCAGTACATCTGATCGTAGCAACATAGCACTAAGGAGATTCCTATCTGAAGAGAAATCTACCAAGGCGTCTCTCTTAACCCACAAAATTCATTTTTAATCAAATAGGAGAAGCACAAGAAATTGTGTTAAGGAAGTTTAGTTGCAATTTAGTTTCTGCCTTAAAAGGAAAGGAATATTTATTGATGGTATAATTAAGGATATAATCCAAGTATTATAACTTGCATAGAAAACCTGGCTAGCTAAAATAAATTGACAATCGTTAAATAAAAAACAAAAACAAGTAATTGTAAAACAAACTATGTTATATTTAAGATACGTTCTTAAACATTACTTGTGCAGATATAAATTCTCCAAAAATTAAAAAATTGTTTAAGGCATAAGTTAAAATTCACTCAAAATTTTTTAAATTTTCTTAACCTGAAATGGTTTTAAGAGTTATTTCTTGACTTGATCAATCTCACCACAAGAGTGTCCCACTTTTATATAAACTCCTGAAGTTGGCGTTTCGCCAGTTCTGAAGTTTCCGTGAAATTGAATGCTCGGTGCTCCGTGCAGTTAAAGTGATCTCTCGACATTTCTCATCGAGTTCTAGATCTCTCCAATTAAAACATAATGGCTTATCAGTATTGGACAGACGAGTTGCTATTTCTTGTAATTGATATCGAGAACTTCGTATATTTATTGATCAAAAGTGTTAATCTTTGGTCGATTGGGAGCTAATTTGTGATACTACTTTAAACAATATTATAAGAATTTTCCAACGCTATTGCAAGTGATCTTTCAGTTTATTGTATTAGGTACTCAACAAAACAACGTGACGTATTATTTTGAGTGTATCTAAGTATTATTTGTATTTGTTTAAATATCCGTTTTCAATTTAAACCTTTAATTATTTGATCAGGGTCTTTAGTTGTCGGTTGTTATCAACATTTTGAAGTCCTGATGGAAGTTCTGTACCTGAAATCGTAATCTTAGGTGTCGTTCTAGTTTCTAGAGATCTGCATCATAGGTATAAAAGAACCAAAATTAAATCACACTTCTTTGGGCTAGGTACGTTGGTTAAAATCAATTACCAGGTCTCCAGGTCTTCTTCACCGATGATCATTTCATGAGCTGTGGTGGGTTTATCACGTATTAAATGATAGGAAAAAAGCATTAACATATAATTCTGCATACCCACAGAACTCCACATTGCAGTGATGAATAGGGAAACTGAATCAACTTAACTCGATTAGCTGATGAGCTGAAAAATAACACAATTTAAAAATTATTAAATAAATTTTAAAATATGTTTTTTTACGATCTAATCTTTTACTTTTTTAGCCATATGGCAGGCGACACCTTCTCATTGGGAGAGACATTCGATATTGTTTAAGCGCATTTATTGAATTAATAAAGTTATTTTTAAGCGCATTCATAATACCTTCTATAAAGTGTAAGTTTCCTACTCCACTTGCTGATCCACAAATCATAACCGAAACGGGAAACTTAACTTTTAAAGAAGAACTAACTACTTGTCTAACTATCAAGAACAGATTTCGTATATTGGTTAACTTAGATTATATTAAAGATAAGAAAATTTAATTATCGATGTTATAATTCCGTTCAAAATACATACCCAATAATTTTGTATTAATCTCAAAATCAAATAAATCTTTCTCGAAACTTACATAGTACAACTTTATCTCTATGTTCTTGTTATGGCTGGGTTTGTTATCGGTTTCTGCAAGAGAGATCGATTTGTTTCTGGGGAATAAATGGTTGCCAATGGATAAAATAGGGACCGCAGCTAAAATTTATTAGTTAAACGTAAAACGCTATTTAGAACTTCCCGTTATATGTTGTGTTTATTCGACCCTTGCCATGCTTCGAACAATACACCGTCCATTCATATCACTTGTCAGCGTCGTAATTGTGATATACGGTGCCGAATTAATAAACTAATGAATGGGCAGATACATGAAATTTGGTTTAAATTTTGAATTAATATTCACATGACTTGCAGTCCGTTTAGACCCAAATGCACAGTTCATAAAAATTTAATGGGCATTATAGAATAAACCTTCTCAAGTTTGCCAAATACGTCAATTATCATCATTAAACTCTAAGCGTTAGCTAATTCTTAGAGTAGACATTAAATTGTAATTGATATACAATCTATATATATTAAGATGAAAAAATGATACAATCGTATCTTGCGCCATGCTATCAATTTATCCAGATGCATAATCTGAATATGTGCAAGGTTAGAATTCCAAACTCACAAGCACATGATGCTGCGACGTTAATATAAATAAATATGCTCAAAGGAATCTTTTACTTTAAAGAAAGAGACGTCGATCGTATTGGCCAGAAACGAGCAATGGCCTGAAAGGGAGAGCTATTGCACGCAATTATGGGCCACCGGAGGCTCCCTTCTTTGTGAATTTTGTGTAATTCGTACTATTTAGGTGCTGTTCCTGTATAGCTTGTGAGCTTTTTCTTAACTTCAACCGTAATGTTTCCAGGTTCGTACTACTCCTTCACTAGTTGGTTAGATGTGCATTCTACCATGGGGGTGAGATCCTTGGAATTTTTTTAGTAGCATTCTTGGTTATTCAACATTCTTAACAACTGACTTTGCACAAAAGTGACACTGTGAATTAAGCGACAATCACAGCTCTCATCATGTTAACTGCAACAATAGAAGAAAAAGAAGGCAGGGCTAGAAAGTAGAAGAGCAAAAAGAAGAAGTTAACAAATAGATGAGCAGTAACAAGACTGACCATGGGAAGAAAAAATAATTTTAAAAAATTTCCTTGTAGGTAGTGATTGATTTTCTTGAGTGCAGAATTCACAAACCCGGAGATTTTATTGATTGTAAGGTGTCCGAGAGGAGGAGTTTCATATTAATATATATAATATAGTACCTGAAGCACCTTTGACAACTTTACAAAAAATATTTTAAAATCATTCTTAGAAGCTGACTCCAGAAATCTTTATCTTGAGACAATTCATCAAGAGTATACAGTGCGCTATCGTCTACATTCTTGTTGTATCCAAGTTATTATGAAGATTATTATAATCTAATTTTGTGTACATCTAGAATCGATCAACTAATGTGCTGTTTGGCCACACTATTATGTGGCCTGGTCATCATTTCTATATCTGGTAAAGTCAATGATGTGTGTCCTGCAAATAACAATACGTCACACACAAAAATTGATTTATACCAGCTTTATTAACTATATGGTAAGTAAATGAACTCGAGCTTTAATATTTTACATAATTTCTGTCATAATTTGAATCTTTATTATGAGTAAAATTCTGAAAGGGACATTTTGCTACCGATAACCCCTGCCAATATATTACAAATTTAGATTTTATAGACCCTAAAATTTTCTGATAAAGCACAAAAGCACTCTATAAATAGCTAAAGCCAACACTTTTAGATTTGCGACATAAATTATATTCATTCAGAAAACGTTTAATGATCATTCACATCGGAAATTCGACGTTACGTGCTTCTTAGTTTACATCACTCGTTTTAAATTTTCCCCGTACTTTTCAGAGTCCGGGTTCTTTATGCAGAAACTCACAGGCGTCCTGAATAACGTCACGTACAAGATAAAACCCCACTCTGCCTTTTCAAAAATAAAATAGCTTTTGTCTGAAACATTGATCAAGCACTTGCTTTACCGTTCTGTTCAGAAATAATGAGCAAGTCGTTAGAAAATACGAAAAATATCATTTAACAGACGCAGAGGTTTTGATTCCTAAAGAAAACATAATCTTATGTCTTCAATTTACTGAATATCATAAAATAATAAAATAAAATTTTATATAGAAATACGAGAAGAAATGTAAAAAGCTAGGCAATCTATTATAGGTGTACTTAGAATATTTTTGAGTATATACCCTACTATAAAAAATAGATCTTCTACCATCACAATCCCATTAAAATCTGTTATTTAAGACCATTAACCGAATGTATAAATTTCGTTTCCGTGAATATAGTAAGCAATTACAATTACATGGAGATGGAAATTCAAAGTCCATATACAGTTTCAATCAATAATACAACACATTTAGATTATATCTGTATTCTCCACACCTAATAAACCGACGTAATGAAGAGATAGTTATAAGTTTATGGGCAATGTTAATAGTAATGAAGTTTACAACAAACTTAAGGAATAGAATTTTCTACATATATAACTCAATACTGTCTATTTTTTTTTAATAGTACTTTTAGAACTGGAAGCTCGATTTTTTCTGTAAACACAACCAAAAATATAGAATTACAATAGGGCCATAAGCTTCTCTCATTTCTACTCAAAAAAAGAGTGTGCGTGTAACCTTTACGCGCGATTGAAGTAAAACTTGTTGACGTACGTATCGGAAAATAAATTTTTAATTACAATTCAATCATATTTATTGTCTATATACTTTACAAAAAATGAGATGTTATATTTATATTATTCATTAGAAATAGGAATTTGAAAGTTATCATTATTTTTTATATATGAAATAATAGGTTTATGATAACTAAAATGTGAAACATAGATTTTACTCTCTAAATACCATTAATGCATTTGAAACCGTTTGAAAATTTTGAAAATTTCATAAATAAATTTTGAAAATTTAAGCTCCTCCCATAGCTGAAATCACACCGTTACTTCCATCAGAATCTTCCGTTAGAATCTAACGTTAGAGTTACCCCTAGTCGCGCCTAAAGAAGTTTTGCTTCAATAATAGGTAAACAATATTAAAAATATACACACATTACGTTTAGAATGTGTGATTTTGTAGCTGTATCTACCTTATTGTAATACAACACAACACAAGAGCCTTCGATAGTTAGATAACCATTTCATTTTGTAGCATTTTATAACATATTCCATAAAATTTAAAATCCTAAGTTGAGTTTGTTTTCTTAAGTTTTACGAAGGATCTGTTGTTGGTGGTAAAAGATCAGCCATCCTGACTAGTGGTTTTATGGCCTTTATGGCTACCTAACCAAACCTAAAATAAGTATAAGAAAGTGTTAAAACATTTCGAATATTATTATTTTATGAACAAAAACGTGCAACATACTTAACGTAAAGCTTCCGTATAAACAATTATTTACTATCATAATATGTGTGTATGTATATAAACTTACTTAATCAAATCATAATGAATGTCGCTGTTCGTATTTTTTTCATTTTTATTTTTCTTCAAATCTTTCTGGCGCTAATAATATGCCCTTTGACGTTCACAATTTCTTTTTCTTTTTAGCTCTTTAAGTCTATAAAACGAAAATAGCTAGGTATAAATAATAGGTATAAATAATTAGGTATAAATAGTGTAATTACACACCAAAAATAAAATGTATGCATATAGAGTAGGTACTCACTATTTTCATTCAATATTTTTTCATACTTTCTTCATTCATAAATCCACTTTGTTTATTCATATTTAAAACAAACACTTTATACACAAATTTAAACTATTTACCACCAATGTATTTTGGTTGACAAGATGACAAGCTGTCAATTCATACAATTACAGATTTAATTTAGTAGTCAGAATCGTGTTAGGTATTTTGAATCAGGTTTTGTTTCCGGTACGCGGTACATTAGAATGACGTCACGTCCGTTAGATTTACTGAGTTACCCATAGTACCGCTAAAGAAGTTTTACTTCAAAAACTCAATTTTTAAAAATAAACATAACCTTTTCTAATGAACAAATGTTGCAAAATGTAGAATATTAGTTATTCTATCGCTTTAGTCAGCGATTATGCCTTAAGCTCGCTGACGGATATTAATACCTTGTACTGCCGAGACCCAATAGGTCGAAACCGATCTACAAGTTATGTTGTACCTTCTAACTGCAAACTAAAATGGTTGGTTTAAATTATCTGTTAGATATGCCAACCCCATTTGACTTTGAAGTGTAATTTAATATCCGTCGAGGCACATAGCCAGGGAAGTAGTTGATTCTTCTTAGTTAAATGGTCAATGTTTTTAAAAATATTTTTCAAAATTAGTTAAGCGATAGAATAACTAATATTCTGCATTTTGCAACATTTGTTCATTAATAACTCGCTTTATTAAGTAAGACACTATTACAGTTTTCTGTAATAATACTTTCATAACCTCTTCTAATCAATTTTTATAATAAATAATTTCAGATTCGGAAAGTTCATGAAATTGATATTAATTGGTTTGAATGTTTTCTAAAAAGTGTTTAACGGTTTTTATGTCAGTTGAAAAAAATGCTCTAAAAGCGTCCTTTTATGACTTAATGGGTGAAGTTGGTCCTTTAAAGGACCTTCAAATTACCTCTAGGTGATCTTTAGGGTGGAAATATCATCAAGCTTATTTTTGAAGGGTCAAAAATCATAGCAGTCTACTGATTGGAGATGATTAAAGACCTCAAGTTTTAAATCAATTAGCCAAAATCTTACTAAACCCTACTCAAGTCCATAGCTAATATCACATATTACGACCTTCTATATCTTGGAAAATATACATAGGATCATGTTGGGCCCATAATAACTTTTGATCAAAAAGTCGAAAACTACAACATACTGAATTTTTAGCCAATTCGACTGGGACCCAAAATCCATTTAGTAAGTGCGGGGTCCTTTTGGATTTTTAGTGCTTCTTTGCCTTAGTTTTTTATCCATAAGGTGGCATTTTTAAATGCTATATAAAAATTCATGTCCAATAAAACAAGCAGGTATTTGCTTCTTTTTTGACGAGACTATAAGCAATCTGGTTTTCGAAAATCCCTTTATGTCCCAGCACATACCGCAGTTTTTTTTTGTTTAGCCAGTTGCTTCAGAGATCTTTTAAAACAGCTTGCCTATAAATATTCTGGCTGAACAGAGACATTTTTTAATGCTCTCATAAACACAGAAGTCTTTTGTCAAAAACTCCTTTTATTTCTCACAAACCAAAGGAAAACAGAAAAATAGTTTTTTCCAAGATAAACACTGCCAAAAGAACACAGATCACATTTTTTTCTTTGAACACATTATTCTCTCTTTATCTAGTTCTACTAGTGCGTTTTACCTTTTTTTCCTATTTGTTTGTTACGCTTTAAAAAATAATAATTAACTTAATACATAAACCCATAATTTACAAAAATTTATTAAATATATTTATACGTTCTATGCTTATAGTTTCCCATTAATTTTGATTAGCACTGTAAGCAGCTCTCCAATATGTAAATTGAAAATATTCCATTAAAATTTTTATTTCACCTACCTTTAATAGTGGCTGTTAAAAAGTTTATTCAATAAAAACAACAACGAAGCTGGTAGAGACTAACAATAACGCGAATAAAAGTCACATTACAAGAATGATTTAGAGCTAAAGCAATAAAAGTTTTTACTTCACTAAAATAGCTGAAATCTGGTACAATAATTCTCATAAAAATGTTAAAAATTAAACATTTTCGAGGTAAAATGGCCATTGTTATGCAAAACAAAAATTGGTTATCATAAACCTGCTAAATGAGTAGGTCGCATCCACTTCCATAGAGAATAGCAAAGTCTAATTATCATGTTCGAAAAGAATAACAGGCTAAATTACAAATACTGTTGTAGTTGAAAAAGAGAAAAAAAAATGGTTTTAATATGATTTTAATTTCATTTTTCTGTTTTTAGTTTATACAAAGTACCGTTAGTAGTCAATTTTCGCTGAGTGATAACGATGTAGAATAATGACAACTACACGACTGATGCAGATTATCGAGTTGACTTTTTAATAAATTTAAAACTGTTTGTACTATTCTTGCGCAGTAACCAGTACATAACTGAATATAAAAAAATTAACATGTTTTTTATTAAACACTTTTTAACTATTTTCTTAAACATTGGGACCATTTCTGACACTATTCGACCATTTTGTGACAATTGACCATTTCTTGATAATTTTCGACCGTTTACAGACACTTTTTGACCATTTTCTAACTCTTTTCGGTCATTTTCTAACATTATTTGAACATTTCCTGACACTTTGATCATTTTTCGATCCTTCTCGGCCATTGTCTGATACTTTTCGAACATTTTCTGACACTTTTCAAACTTTGTTTGACACTATTTGATTATTTTCTGACATTATTTAACCATTTCCTGACACATTTCGACCGTTCTTTGACACTATTCGACTATTTTCGACCACTTTGATTATTTTTGAAGTAAAACTTCTTTAGCGAGACTAGGAGTAAAAAAGTTATTCTAACGGACGTGACGTCATTCTAATAACAGAAACCGGAAACAAAACCTAATACTGACACGATTTTGCATGGGCGCCGGCAGCAGGGTGCAAGAGGGTGCGCTTGCACCCCCCTGCTATGAAACAAAATACCTGAATTTACCAGAAAATTATATATTTTTTTAATTTTTTTATTAAATTATTGTTTGAATAAAAACTAAAGGCGTCGCGGTTGCTGTCCAAATCATTCTACATTCTATATATATATTAGATCATAATAGTGTGTAGATGCAGATGCACCCCCTGAAAATAATCCTGGCGGCGCTCATGCGATTTTGCCTCCTATATTAAATAAAATTAAATCTGTAATTGTATGAATTGACAGCTGATCATCTTGTCAATCGAAATACATTGCTTTATATAATAGTTATTTATGATATGAGTGTTAAAAGTGAGGTTTTATTTTGTGAGTAAAAACGTTTGTGAAATGAGCGGAGCGAATTGAACAATTTCACGAACAAAATAAAATCACTTTTAACACAAATACCATACAATGTTTTTTGTACAACTTCCCTATTTTGATAATGAAACGAGCGAATTTGCAATGACAATAAACCAAACCGTGTTAAAAGTAAACTAAACCGTGTTAAAAGTAAACTTGTTTACATGGCAACGTGTTAAAAGTATTTTTAACACGCTGCTATGTAAACAATCGTTTTTAACATTGTTTGCTATCATTAAAAGTGTCACTTTTAATGACAGTTGTACAAAAATAGTTTTTTGTGTATAAAGTGTTTGTATTAAATATGAATAAACAATGTGGATTTATTAATGAAGAAAGTGATGAAAAAATATTGATTGAAAATGAGTGAATAGGTAGGTACTCTATATGCATAAATTTTATTTTTGGTGTGTAATTACACTATTTATACCTAATTATTTATACCTATTATTTATACCTAGCTATTTTCGTTTTATAGACTTAAAGAGCTAAAAAGAAAAAGAAATTGTGAACGTCAAAGGGGATATTATAAGCGCCAGAAAGATTTGAAGAAAAATGACAAAAATGAAAAAATGACGAGACAGCCACATTCATTATGATTTGATTAAGTAAGTTTATATACATACATACATATTATGATAGTAAATAATTGTTTATACGGAATCTTTACGTTGAGTAAAGAAGCATGTTGCACGTTTTTGTTCATAAAATAATAATATTCAAAATATTTTAACACTTTCTTATACTTATTTTAGGTTTGGTTAGGTAGCCATAAAGGCCATAAAACCACTAGTCAAGATGGCTGATCTTTTACCACCAATAACAGATCCTTCGTAGACGTGAAGGAAACAAACTTAACTCAGGATTTTAAATTTTCTGGAATATGCTATAAAATGCTACAAAATGAAATGGTTATCTAACTATCGAAGGCTCTTGTGTTGTGATGTATTACAATAAGGTAGATACAGCTACAAAATCACACATTCTAAACGTAATGTGTGTATATTTTTAATATTGTTTACCTATTATTGAAGCAAAACTTCTTTAGGCACGACTAGGGGTAGATTCTAACGGAAGATTCTGATGGAAGTAACTGTATAATTTCAGCTATGGGTGGAGTTTAAATTTCCGAAATTTATTTATGAAATTTTCAAACGGTTTCAAATACATTAATGGTATTTATAGACTAAAATCTATGTTTCACATTTTAGTTATCATAAACCTATTATTTCATATATAAAAAAAATAATGATAACTTTCAAATTCCTATTTCTAATGAATAATATAAATATAACATCTCATTTTTTTTGTAAAGTATATAGGCAATAAATATGATTGAATTGTAATTAAATATTTATTTTCCGATACGTACGTCAACAAGTTTTACTTCAATCGCGCGTAAAGGTTACACGCACACTCTTTTTTTGATCCTTCTTGACCTTTTTCCGATATTTTCGAACGTTTTTTGACCATTTTCTGACACTCTCCATCATTTGCTCACAGTATTTACCATTTTTTCACACTATTTGACCATTTTTTAATACTTTTTTATAGTTTTTATTAAACTCCACGAATCCTTAAGATTTGGTCTCATTTTCTCTTTTAAATATATCATATATCACCTAACGATGGCGTACTAATACTTTCTTAAATAAGAGTTGTCCGTCAAAATATATAAGAAATTAACTGCCCCACCTTACGGTGGCGTCACAGTACTTATTTAAGTAAGAATTGCGGGTTTAAATAAATGAGATATCAACTGCGTCACCTTATGGTGGCGTTATAATAGTAAAAATTGCTCGTTTTTCTATTAATTAAGAAATCGAAATACAACGCCTTCTACCAGATATCTTTAACTTATAAATCAACCAATTAACTTACACCGCCACCATTAGCAATTTATAGAACTATATAATAAATACATGCTTTTTATTTGAATATTTATTTGTCGTTTTTTTACTTTCTGTTTCTACTTATTATTTATGTTTCTTGCTGTTTAAAGCTTTTCTGATTGTTAATAATTATTTCAAGTTTTAAATAAGCAAAATCCAGTCCAGGCATTGCCAAATTTTAGTGATAAATAATCTAGAAATCAAAACACAGAGAAATCAATCAGATGTCTACTCAACCCAGATATCAAACGTTATATCAGTTATATTAGACCACTGCGCCGTCTATTAGGAATTTGTAGAACTAACTAATTAATAAATAACTAATGTCAAATGTTCTTGCAATATCATTAATGAATTTAACTTTGTTTTAAATTTTAATTTAAAAATAATCGGGAAAAACATTAAAACACTAAAAAAGGACATCATAATTATTGCGATTTAAAATGACGAATAAGCAAACAGATGTGAATCTAAACACCAACTGTGCTCACATACACAGTTAATCACCCCTTTTCTCTAAAATAACGCCCTAACCCACAGTTTCCCTTTAAATTTTAAATCATGTTAAAGACTTAATTTGTGAACAAATCTATCACCAAAATTAGAAACGGTTTTTGCAGAATTCTGTGGGGGAAGGAAGTCTAGTTGTGTTAGCGCATCCAGCAGCTTAATTGTGTTAAATGAAGCTATTTATTCTCTAGTAATAAATCGATTTATCTGGATAGAAGATAAGAACGGAACGTAAAATAGGTTACGTTGTAATAAGAACGTCTTCATGTTTTCTATTTAAAGATGCATTGAAATTTAGTAACTATGCAATCTCATTTGTATAATGGTTTACAAATTAAGTTTTTATAAAATTAGACTTATCTAATATTGTTCGTTTTTCTAAACATTATCCAAAAGTTATTACTAAAAAGTTTTATCAGAGATTTGCTATTTCGTTAATGAAAATTTTAAATGCATCTAGCACGACGAAAAGAAGTATTCATTAAACGGAAGCTCGGAATATTACCAGACTTATAAATTATTTACTTTAGAACTGTTAACAAACTCTTAGAAAGGATTTTCTTAACGTGAGTTATCACCGTGCGAGAATACAAGACTTAGGGTAAATATTTTCACATCGTTGCAAAAGGATTTTCTTGCTACACAGGACAGTTTATTTTACAAATTGTATTTTATATCAGTAGAAAATAATTATTTTGTTTGGTAATTTGTTATATTTTTGTTATTAAAATACACACCGAATATTAATTAAAAAATTAACATTACTTGAAATATTAATGTATATCTTTATGTTAGGCTCATTAGCATAGGTTCTTTTATTTAAATGTCTTCAGTCCAGTTGCACACACTGTTCCACTTCGAGTGTTTTGTTCACGCCACACGCCACAGTAAATCTGATTCGGCGAACATTTTCTTTTAAATCCACAATAGATCAAGGGTTGTTGTTATAAACTTTTCAAGAGGAAAATTCACGAAGCAAACTTATCGAAGCCTTGGATGTGTGTGTAGTCGCACCATCCTCTGGAACCACTTGTCTGATAAGTAGGTACAATGAATGAGCTCGAAGATTCAGTAAAAAAATCCATAATCAGGCGTTAATAATACTCATTGTTGAAATTCGTCTCCTCGACTCGAGAATTAAAAAAAAAATAGTCCAATTATCCCATGTGTGGATAAAGTACATAAAACAGTTACTTTGGGACAACACAATGGTTTTTAATTATTCAGTCAATGTTTGCAGGTTCTCGGAGCCGAGTAAAGGCAATTTTGATTATTGACGTTTCTGTTTAAGTGAAAATGAGCATCGGCTTTACGCTCCAACATCGTTTCAATTTTGATTTTCGTGAAACAAAGTCACTTTCTTTTAATTCTTGAATAATTTGAATTTTAAAAGGATGAAACTTAAGCTATGTTCAACCAGTTCTCGAAAGTCCTTGAAGACCCTGACCGTGGAGTATTCATAGCCGAAGTGGTTGCCCGGAATCTCTGCACCCAGGAACGAATTAAATTTACACTCTGTTCATCACTTAAAAGTCGAATAACGTGGTGTGAACCAAATTGTCGATGAGCAATTACACCCTGTATAATGGCTCTCTTAATTTAAAATAGACCATTACATAATAAAGGAGGTAAGCAGTGGTTTATACACGATGGGAACCGCGTATTGTGTAAAACGCATTATTACTTGAGTTATGTGGTATCTACGCCATAAATTAAAAAAATGAAACAAAATTTATGAACACAGTAACACAGTAATTAAAACCTCTTTTTAAGAGCTATTAATAAATACAGTACAGTTGTTAAATACTAAATTAGAACAATCTTAGAGAGGTAACAACTTAATAAGGCTAAATAGCTTCTTCAGACTTTATTACCAATAATTTCGTTAATCATCATTAAGGTAAACAAAAGGAAACGACTGAGAACATTCTCCAGTCATGTAAGAGAGAAAGACAACTTACCCTAAGAGGATGGTGCTCAAAAATTTTATGAGGCTTTACGAAATAAAGTGTTGACAAGTAAAAACGAATTATGAAATTTAGATAAAATATTTTAAGAACAAAAATTTAAAAGTCTCCATTATGGAGGGTTGAGGTAAGGAGAATTTAACATAAAAATGTCCGCTATTAACCATCAAATTACGGTTCAAAATTCGACCGAAATGACGCTAATATTAAATGAGTTTATAAATTATAGAGAACGTAAAGTATCCAGAATTCGAATAATTAAGTAAATAGAACCTTAAAACTTACTTTGAGATATCATTGACAGTCAAATCCCCCAATTTTAAAGCAGAAATGGTTTATTCTGTATATATCCACCTCTCTTTAATAGTTAGTTCCTCATTTACAGTAACGTTACCTTCATTTGTTCCCATTTAATAAATATAGATGAATCTCATTCCTTCTACCCTCCATAGTCTCCTTGTACAATTCTAACCTATTGATGTAATGGCAGAGAGTTGAATTTTGTTCGTTAATGAATAATGAATAAGGATCTACTATGACTCGCTATGGACAATATTGAGTAGTGGCCAAAATACTTATGAGGACAAACGATTGATAAAATTATAAATAGATGGAGATACTTGTTAAAAGTTTACGAATTTATTTTTAAAAATTAGAAGGGGCTTAGATAATGTTAGCTTCAAAGGATTTTTTTATGATAATACTGTACCTGGAAGAAGTTTATTATGGTGGTAGAGGACCGGAAAGAAGCTTAATATGGTGGTATAGGACCGGGAAAAAGCTTAATATGTGGACTAGGACCGAAAAAATACCTTTTATGGTACTGGACTGGAAAGAAGTTGGTCAAGATAAATGCCAAAATATTTTGCGTTTGTTACTTTTGGAATGCGTTCATTTTTCATTCTTATAAATGGGCACGTATTGTGGCGGTTGGTAAAAGTGTTTTTTGGTCCTCCGTCCAGAAACAATACTATTAATTACTTCAAAATCGTCCGGAAAATGGCATTTTCCGGCCTAGGCCGGTAAAGTAGCTTTTAGATTATCTAAAGAGATGGCGCTATGAGTTTGAATTTTAAGTCATCAAAAATACATAATGAATATTACAAATTTTAATTAAATTTATTTAAAAACTGCGTATAATATACTAAACTTACCTATAACTTTTTCTAAAGATAAGCAGGATTCTAATTTACATTTAATTACTCTTACAACTTGTATTTTAAAATTTGACATTTATGTCAATTTATGAACATCTTTATATAAACATCTAATCTTGTATGTCACAAAGTAAAAAGTTTCTGAACTTGTTGTGTTTGCAACATATGTTAATTAAAACACTAATAACTGCTGAAGCCTAACACGTATATTAAGTATTAAACAAGTTATTACACAATACACAACAACACAACTATAATATAAACATCCAATGTGGCGCTTATATCTGTCGGCTCTCTTCTAGTCAGTGGCCTTAGTTCAGGTAGCACAAGCAGTCAAGTCTTGAACATAAAAGAATTTTTAAAAATATTAAAAATTAGTCGGACCAAAAAATAGTGTGTGTTACACGTCCGGAAAATGTTTTGCAAGTGCTCGTATTGTTTCGCCTCGGTCCTACGCACCTCGGCTACACAACTTTACTCGCTCTTGCAAAATGTCATTTGCCGTCCTTGTGTCACAAATAACTATTTTTTTTGTTGATTTTACTTTTTTTACTTGTGTTTTCCATTTTGTATACCAATCATTAAGTATGTGCAGGTGATGTTGTAGGTATTGTTAATTTTGTCATTTTTGTTTACAGCTAGTATTATTAGTTTTTGGTATATCAGCTGTGTAAAGCAGCGGTCCGAAAACGCCAATACAAAAAAGACTTTTACATCTTTCGATTTTTAAAACAAGTTTTTAATAAAAAATATTAAGAATTGATTAAAAACCTTGTTCTTCTGACAACATTATTCAAGAAAATCAAATAATGGAACTTACAAAGTGGAATTACGATTATCGACTACTTAGACGCACATAACGAGTAAATAAAAACATTGTACACAGTAATTTAATCTAATGCACTATTTGATCGATAGATAGCATGCCATAAAGGCATTTTAAATCCAAATATTTGTCATACAATTATATAAATGCAATAATAATAGAACATAGAAATATGAAATACGATTATTATACACTTTACTTTTTATCTAATCATATTCTTGTTTAAAATCAATAACATTATCGATTATTATTTAAATATGTGTCATCAATTTTTACTTTCTTCTTCTATTTAGTGACTTTCTTGAGACTGTAAAATACAATAAAAAATCACGAAGTAGAGTGAAACGACTCTAATAATTTGTGTAGAAAAGAAAATTGAGAAAAATGGAATTAAAGGAAACAGTTATTATTTTGTTAAAACAAAATGAATATGTTACCAATTTCACTTTGGATATAGGCATTTTCAACAGTGTTCATGTCATTCCAAAAATTTCCGGTTTCAACAAAACGCTAAAGAGTTTTTTCATGCCTAATGTTTTTTTATCTGTTCTTGGGGTTGTAATGCGTGGTCATTAGCACGCAACCTTTCTTTTTGGGGACAAAGTATCATTTTTTCTATACAAGCCTGCTTTATTTGTGATTTAATACTGTGCTAGTTTTCAAATGAGCACGAAGTAGCCAACTTTCTCTGGAAAGAGGTCCCAATTTTTTTTATAAATAAAAATCATTTTATTTGTATTTTTTATAATTTATAATTGGAAAAAAATGTGCAAATTTAAAACAAAATACTATTGGAAAAAGGGAATTTTAAAGATAAAGGACATTGTTTAGCATACATCGAAAATTTCCTGAAAGAATTTTCTTTTAGAGTAAGGATCAACAACATTTACTCAGAATATTATTCTGCTGAAAATGGTACACCACAAGGTTCAGTACTTAGTCCTACCCTATTTCTAATTGCCATCAATGACATATTAAAGAACTTATCTAAACCTCTAAAAGCTCGCCTTTATGCAGACGACTTAGTAGTATACATTAAAGGATCCCAAAAAGACTCAATGTGCAGAATAATGCAAACGTTTCTAACACAACTGGACGCATGGACCGCTAATACAGGATTTGAATTTTCCGGTCAAAAGACAACAGGAGTGCTTTTCTCAAAAAAATCTCTAACAAAGCCAGCCCTATATCTTTACAACACAACCCTCCCTTTCAAGCCTTCCGTTAAATTCCTCGGCATGTGGCTAGACGAAAAACTTAATTGGAAAGAACACATACAACACTTAGCACTTACATGCAGCAAGAGACTTAATTTGTTAAAAACTCTAGCAAATCGTTTCTGGGGGTCTGATCTTCCAACCCTCCTTCTTCTGTACAAAACTCTTATCAGATCTAAGATAGATTACGGATCAACTGTCTATGCCTCAGCCACAAGGACTATCCTAAAACCTTTAGATACAATTCACAACTATGCCCTTAGAATTGCTCTCGGAGCTTTTCACACCTCTCCCATAGAAAGCTTATATCCCGAAATCGGAGAACCATCATTGCAGTATAGACGAATGCTCCTAACATTGTCACATGCCTCTTCTATTGCTGCCAATAAGGATCACCCCCTTTTTGAAAACACATTTTCCAACAAGCATGTTAATGTTTTCGCTCATAAAACCCGCTCTGCGAAACCTTATTACATCTGAGTGCGAAATATTTTAAATAGCTTAGGAGCAACAATGCCAGTAATATTTTATACGAATATCCAACACCCGGAACCATGGTTAGTGGACATTTCCAATTGCAACACTTTCCTAACAGAGTTTTCCAAAAAAATCACCAACACCACAATAATAAAGAACAAATTAAACGAGATTCTGGAACGAGATTACCCGAACTGTATAAAGATCTATACTGATGCTTCAAGATCCCCGGAAGGCATAGGTTGTGCATTCGTTACCCCTACATCCGTATTTCAATTCAAACTACCTTCTAGTTCAAGTGTTTTCACAGCGGAACTCTTTGCACTCTATCGTGCCCTGAAGCATGCAAACTTAACTAATATTTCAAATCCTCTCTTTCTAACTGATTCTCTTAGTTCCATTTTTGCAATACAGCACCTTTATCCTAATCACCCCATCGAGAAGCTGATAAAAACCGAACTTCAGATTGCCGAAGAAAATAATGTTGCTCCCAAGTTTATATGGGTCCCATCCCACATCGGTATTCATGGCAACGAAGAAGCAGACAGACGTGCGCGTAAAGCTTCAACGAGCACGGAAGCAGAACCAGTGCGCGAGAGTGTCTCAAGTGACGTCAAAATATTTTTTAAAGAAAAAGTTCTCGGTCAATGGCAACGCGAGTGGTATTTATCGCAATCGAAATTAAGAACGCTAAAAGCCAATACACGTTTGTGGAAATCTAGTGCTAGTTCTCGTCATATACAAACTATTTTAACTCGCATACGCTTAGGTCACACAGGATCACACATTCGTACCTGGTATCAAATAGTGAATGCCCTATGTGCGACCTATGTAATACACCTTTAACCGTCATCCATCTGCTTATACAATGCCCAAAATATCAAAGAGAACGCTTAATAAACAATCTACCTAACACACTTTCAGGCTTACTAGGAGAAAACTGTCCAGTGGAAAACCTAATAAACTATTTAAAATCAATTAATATTTTCTATAAAATTTAAATATATTTTAGCTTATTTTGTTAAACTAGTAGTGTAAACTGTAAACTGTACTATGTAATGTCGCTAATAACCTGTTGGTGGATGCGACACCTCTCTTTTTAATAAAAAAAAAAAGATATAAATTAATTATTAAGAAGTTTGAAATTTTGAATTAAAATAAACAGAAAAACAGTGAATAAGAAGAATTAACCAACAGGTATAAATAAAACACAGAACACAAGCAAATAGAAGTAAAAACAGAGTTAGAGTGTAGAGGACCAGAAAAACGAAGCTAGCAAGTAGAGAATTTAAAAGTAAACCAGCGATAGAAATAAAAAAGAAAACTGTATTTTAGTTTATGTATATTTTTTTGTAATAGCAGCAGATTTCTTTGAAAGATGGTTTTTTAGTCCAAATTGGTTGTGTTTGTCGCACTTTGTCACGTGCATAAATCGGCGTCAATATATTTAAAAGTTAAGTTAATGTTTCAACGCGATCGTTAGCCTCTTAAAAGGTTCTGGTCATCGTCGTTTGCCTTGACTCGTAGTGAGAGTATTTCTAGTGTTTAAACCGATAATGAGCGGCGCTTTTACTGTTTAAGCTAATAGCGAAAATTTTAAATTAAGTAAGCAAGTGCATCGATATCTTTTGATATTAATAATACATTTAGTTTAATGAATTCGATTTAATTTTAACATCATTTCGGAAATCAAATTAATATCTAGCAAAGCCGTTTTTGCACAACGGAACACCCTATTTCCCCTTCTATACTCACAAGTGTCATTGCGGGAAGGTATGCGTGAACTATCGTGATTTTAGGGCTCCTTTTGCATTTCAACAATTGTACGAACACATTAGTATTACTATCGAATTAAGCGACGCCATTTTGTGAAGTTGAAAGTTCTTCTGGCAATATTCAAGCCATCCTTATGGGTTTTTGAATTTCACTTTAATATATTTTATCTAAGCCTCATTTTTGGTTATTCCTTTGTGGTATTTTTGAGTAGGCGTATAGATAACTCCATATTTTTGGGATTTAATTAAATGGTGCTTTCTTCGTGTGATTGCTAAGAGAGTTCGTTACGAAGAAGCGTGGACATCCGATTAAGAATCACGAAATTTGCTACAGGGTGCTAGCGAAATAACATCGCAGATTGGCTGCTTAACCCCTAATCTTAATATAAAAGGGGTTTTTGGACCTGGCGAGTAAATTGTTTGTGGACCTGGCGAGTAAATTATTTTTTGGACCTGGCGAGTAACTTGTTTTTGGTCCTGGCTGAACTTGTTTTTGGTCCTGGCTGAACTTGTTTTTGGTTCTGGCTGAACTTTTTTTGGACTGGACTAATATTTTTGGACCTGGCAAGTAAATTGTAAGATCAGCTCACTGCTGAGGAATCAACACCGAGCCTCACCATCCACAGAGCAGCAGGCTATTAACGAAAGCCTCACTACAGATCTGCGGATTAACAGATAAGCCAAAAATTTAATTTTAAGTTCAAGACATTGTAATTTTGTTTAAGCGGAAGCAACATTTTATAGTTTGCATTTTTAGGTACTAACTATTTAGTAATTTTTTTTGCGCTGGGTGATCACTCTCGTATTTTATACGCCAGTAATTAGCGGTGTCATATTTGTTTATTGTTTTTTATCGCTTATTTTTCATTGTTTTCAGAGATTGTTATTAAACCGTTGGGTTTATATTATTGTTAAATATACAGATAGATCTAGTTTTGTTGTCTTACTCAGCCAATCACCCACTCACCATATTTGTTATTCAATCATTTTTTTTTTTATTAAGATTCTTAAATTCATTATTTATCTCCAGTAAGATAGGTCAGTGCCTGGAACATCAGGGGTTTCCGATTTGTACCGTTTAAATCGGTGGCGCGACTCACACTTTTGTACTTACCCTCTACGGCTGAGCTGGGCACAAATTTGCCAGTAGAGAAAGCACTTACCCATCTTAGCTGGAGTTGATGATTTCAATTTAAACCATAAGAATAATTTTTCAAGATTAGATTTTATTTTTACTAAAAGTACGTGGCAACTTCTGTAAATATACAATTTGTTATTCACAGTTTACTTATCTTACTTCACTGTGGAAAATTTTTCAATTTTTCTAAAATACACATAAATAATACAAATCATTAATTTTGTTGATATAATTATTCTCTATTTATATTTTATAAACTCCAAGTTTAAGTTATTTCCAATAAAAGTTATGAAGACCATTACAACTCTAAAACTACGGAAACTTCAGTTGTAACTTTAATGACAATTTGTTATTTCTTTCTTTTTAAAGTAGAATGCAAATGTGTAGCGATGGAAACTAAATCCGTGAGCATTTATTTTGAATATTCATATTCAAGTATCTTAATCAGGAAAATACGAACAATGCAGAAATACGGTAACTAAATTTACAGATAACGTGTAAAGCACGTAGGTACTAAGAGAAAATTTTATGACTAGATTCTCAAAGATACACGTTGGTTTGTCTCTTTATTTGAAATCCTATTAATAGTTTATTTCTGTTTCAGGTAAGTCTACATTATATATTTCACTTAAAGAAAAAAAGGTAAGTTGAGAACTTAACACTATATATGTTATAATATATATCTATATCTATCTATACTTATAATAAATCTGTAGAGAGGTCAATTCTGTACATAAAATATATTTCCAAAATAACTATCAGGGGGTGATAAGGGATCGATACTGATGCCAAAAATGAAATTAGTAAAATTTTTGTCTGTCTGTCTGTCTGTATAACCGTTATAGAAACAAAAACTACTCGACGGATTTTAACGAAACTTGGTACAATTATTTTTCATACTCCTGAGCTGGTTATAGGATACTTTACATCACGCTACAATCAATAGAAGCAGAGCAGTGAAGGGAAATGTTGGGAAAACCACTTTTACGGTATGGGGGGATAAATTTGTATACAACAATCTATACGTCACGCGAACGACGTCGCGGGTACATCAATATAGAACCCAAAAATGTGGTTAGATTTTTTGTTGTACGTCTGTCTGTCTATCTATATGTTTGTTCGCGCATCACATAAAAACTACTGATCCGATTAGAATGCGGTTTTCACATATGTATTTGTCTTCTTTTAACTTAACATCTGGTGTATAAAAATTTCTCCACCACCTCTTTTATGGTGTTTGGGGGAAAATTTTTATACAACAATATATACATCACGCGAACGACGTCGCGGGTGCACCTAGTATTTAAATAAAAATCGTGTTTAATAACGGTTAAATCAATTTGGATGAAAATTGATAGGGACGTAGGTTATGTAACCAATTGTATATATTTTATTAATAAATGTATATATTTTAATAATACAAAAGGTACATAAAAAATTCTTATAGCGTTACAATTGTTTAAATTAATATATTAAATCGACCAATTTGAATAAACTAATCGTATGAACAGTCTAAAAAATATTTAACTAATAATAGATTTTAAATTTTTGTTTAACCAAATTAGTTGTGCGTTATATAAAGCTTTGAACTGTAAAAAAGTACTGAAAACACTTTGTAAAAAATAATTGCTGAATTTCCTTCAAATATTTAAATTAAAATAAGGCAATTATTCATTAGTCATTTTTTGTATAAAAAACATTTTACTTTATTATCATTTTTACTTGGACGCGCAAAACTATAAAAATGCAAAATCAAAACCACTGCACCACGAGATTACTGTTTTATGTACAAAGAATACAATGGCGAGAAAGAAAGCATCAAAGCATTTTGTAAGGTAGAATGGCAAAGCGAAATCATCGTTGAGTAGCTAAAACCTAGTTCTAACTGACTGCATTTTTGTTCTGAAATTAGGAACATTTTCATCAAAACTGCATCAAAGAGAGGAAATAATTTACACTAAAAAAAGTTATTTTAGTTTTAAATTTTCATGTTTTTGAAGTTATACTTCTATTCATGCACTCGTTGGAAAAGATTTGTGTACAGTTAAATGGGAAAAATTATTACATATGTAATGGTGTGAGTAAGAGAGAGACAGACACACTTATAAGGTATATTGGTCGGTAAAAACAAAGAAGAAATATTTATCACATGTTATTAGTCATAATACAGTTTCAACATTCAGTACATTGAAAAGGGATAGATATACAAAAAACAGTCTGAACTAACGTATGAATATCATAGTGACGGACCACATGATTATTTGACAGATTATTTTATAATTCTGTCACGTAAGTTAACATATTAAGTTTAGTATTTTATATTAATAATAATATTCAGTAATGAGTATTGTATTGTAGTCTAAAATACTGTCACATGGTTGCAGTATATTCTGCTCTATGCTTTTAAGGTTGTTGGCTACATAAACAGAGTTTTTACAAATAGTCGAGGAAATAAAGCACTAAAACCTCCGAATTTTGTAACGTAAGATGGATCGAAATGCGTTTTTTGCATTGGATTCGTTAAAGTATCAGGAAATTTGTCGCTATATTTTATAATGTAAAAATGGAAATTGCATTTCTGCATTCAAAAAGTACATTCCAAACAGACAATAGAGAGAAAACTTACAACTCGGTAAGTATTGCTGAAAATGGGTTCAATTTATATACTAGGGGTTTTTGGAGTCGCTGAACACGAATATCACGATTCCGAAAGTCTCCGCGGCACTTGGTGTCTAGGGTATTTACCTCTTCTCCAGAGGTTTTATGTAAATTCTGTACCAAATCAGTGCACACTTGGTACTCGGTGGTTTTTTGAGTCGCTAAATACGATTATAATAATAGCGATGGAGTTCGAAACACCTGGTGCTTAAGACGGACCTCGTCCCCAGGAATTTTATGCAAATTCGATACAAAAAGAGTGTGCACACGGTACTAGGAGGTTTTTGGGGTCGCTTACCACGAATATCATATAATGAGTTTGCTAATTCATTCGCATACAAATTTATGAATCCATGCGCTTGCATAGAAGTCTAACTTCTACCGGCAGTCCCACTGACTGCCACATTAGTTTTTTTTTAAGCGAAGCTTTCTATGTTTGCTTTGGTGAAGTGTATCAAGAAAAAAGTGTCACCGTACGAGAGATGACACAGGGTTATACAATTTGATATATAGAATCCTCATGTCAAGGATTTTGGCTTAGATTGAATAACCCTAACAGTAAAATTTTAATTGTTTTCCGAACCTAGTTTATATCATTTATATTTTTCTTCGTTTAGTGCTCTACAACTGTTAAATGGAAAATTATAGGGTCATGAAATTTGGTTTATAGAATCCTCACGTTATACAGAAAACTCTTCTTAATTTTGGTCCAGATCGGATAACCTTTCTGGTAATTTTTAACAAATTTCCGAAAACAAATGTTTTTTACGAATAAAATAAAATTATTTTAATTTACAACGGTAAATCTTTTGCTGTAGGTATTTAATTTAATGTTGTTTTAATCTGTTTAATTAATCTCACTGATCCAGAACAATAGTAGTTTACGTAACAATAGTCTAGTAAACAAGTTCAAAAACGTGTTAAATAGAAATAAAGCTCCTAAAAATATGTGCCATAGCTCATTCGCTTCGGAATGACGTCTAGAAAACTGTTTTTTAAGGGTATATTAGCACATAAAAAATTGCGATTGTTATTAACAAAATAAGATAAAAAAACAGGTATTTAGATTTTCGTTAATAACTTTAAAAATAATGATATTTAAAAAATTTTGAAAAAAGATCCTGAAAGATGAGGAAATTTCCAATAAAAAAGTCCGAACTGTCGGAACTCTATCTCCATTATTTATAATTTTAATTTGACGTTGAAAATAGTGCTCCGCTCGGCTTTTACAGCATTCGCGCGCTGCCGCTAAAAGGGGTTTATCAGATAAAATATTTTTTTTATGACATAAAATGTGATTTTAAAAATTTAAAAAAATTCAAGTATTTTCCTAACACTTGAAAGAATCCAATTCAGTTGGAAAAATCATTTTGTCACTATTTTTCAATAAGTTATTCAATTGTTAACTAACAAATTTTTTCCCAATCTCTGTTGGCATAAACAATGGGATAAAAGTTATAAATAATTGGCCTAAAAATTTGAAACTTCGTGGAGGAGCCCCTTTTATATGTATACTTTACAAGATCCTGCTATAAATTTTCATAAAAGTTTATTAATTTGTTAATTATGATTTTTCATAACTATTGCAAAATGAAATATCTTGCACTTCGCAATAGTTATGAAAAATCATAATTAACAAATTAATAAACTTTTATGAACATTTATCGCAGGATCTTGTAAAGTATACATATAAAAAGGGCTCCACGAAGTTTCAAATTTTTAGGCCAATTATTTATAACTTTTATCCCATTGTTTATGCCAACAGAGATTAGGAAAAAATTTGTTAGTTAACAATTGAATAACTTATTGAAAAATAGTGACAAAATGATTTTTCCAACCAAATTAAATTCTTTCAATACTGGATTTTTTTCAAATTTTTAAAATCACATTTTATGTCATAAAAAAAATATTTTATCTGATAAACCCCGTTTAGCGGCAACGCGCGAATGCTGTAAAAGCCGAGCGGAGCACTATTTTCAACGTCAAATTAAAATTATAAATAATGGAGATAGAGTTCCAGCAGTTGGGACTTTTTTATTGAAAATTTCCTGCTCTTGCAGGATCTTTTTTGAAAATTCCTTAAATATGTATGATTATTTTAAAAGTTATTAACGAAAAACTAAATACCTTTTTTTATCTTATTTTGTTAATAACAATCGCAATTTTTTATGTGCTAATATACCCTTAAAAAACATTTTTCTAGACGTCATTCCGAATCGAATGAGCTATGGCACATAGTTTTAGGAGCTTTATTTCTATTTAACACGTTTTTGAACTTGTTGACTAGACGTTCCGGAAGTGGTCTTTTACTGGACGAGTGAACAAATAGCAGGGCGAGCCGCAGGCGAGTCCTGCAAGCCTGCGTGGCTAGTAAAAGCACTTTTGGGACGTATTACGTACAATATTTTTTTTAAACGGGCATTGTTGTACCATAAACTTCATATTATTCAGTTTACATTTTTATAACAAGAACTGTTTATTAACTAATTTTAACATTTTTTTTTAACAAACGTTGCTTGGGTGGACGCCTTAACAATTTTACCTGGTGTAATTTCATCTTCCATTAATTCGAAATCAAATGCATCATTATGAATATCAATTTTATAATAAATTTCACGTTTTCAACTAAACGTTAAAATATGTCAAGTTATTTTATAGTTTTAAATATATACAAAACTCGGTTACGATAGAAACCAATTGACCGCTCTCTTAGACGAACTATTTTATTGTTTTTTTCATTACAGATAGGCCGGAAAGTAAATAAAAATTCAATTCAATTCAATTTTCAATTCAATTTATTAACTCACATAAAGTTACAATTGTACAAAGTGACACTTTTGAAGTAAAAATATAAAAGTTTAATTCTATAGAAACAATAGATAAGATAACTAAAAAATAATAACAATGCCTAATTCAATTTAGTGGTATGCCTGTGTCACACATTTTATGAAAAGGAAGACGTCTCTTCCTATTATTATTTTGAAAAAAAAATTAATTAATGAAGCTGCATTAAACTTACAATTAATTCTCAAAAAAAAAGAAATTCTAAAAACGTGAAATCGTGAATTACCAAATCCCTCCCGACAAATAAAAATTAAACGCGACCAACCCCCCCACGATGGAGACCGATGAAAGCTAAGCAAAATTGCTGACATCCAAGCAACATTTTAAATCGCTACGATTTTGTATCACGAACAGCTTAAGTTTTCGTTTAAAAGTCCTTATATTTGTTGTGTTTCTTATATCTTGACTGACCATATTATACATTTTATTACCAAAGAAATCTATAAACCGTTGACAACATCTCAACCTGTGTATAGGAATTTATAACTTTTTTGCCGTCCTAGCCCGGGTGTTATAAGGGTGTTCTACTTTATCTTTTTGTTTGTTTTCATGAATGAAAATAATAGAGCAAAATGCATATAAAATTGTTATTTCAAAAATTTCTGATTTTGCGAACAATAGAACTGAAGGATAACATTTCTTTTTTTTCATTATGACTTTAAGAATATATTTTTAAGTTACTTTTAGCATGTTTAAGTGCTCATCATAAAGACCACCCCACACCACTATACCATATCTCACTTTGGATTCTATCAAAGCGGTATAGATGATTTTTAATAGTGATAAGTCTAGAATATTTCTTATTTGATAAAAACAAGTTTTCGTAAGGTTTTGTTAATGTTTTCTATGTGTGCATTCCATTTCAAGTGACTGTCAATTGTAACCCCTAAATATTTAACTTTTTCAGCCTTTTTAATCCTCAACGAACAAAGGCAATTTTTGCTGTTCGTACAGGCAGGATTATGTTTAATTAATTCATTAAAATCTGGCTGCGCTTTCCACGTGGGTGTAAAGGTCATAAACTGTGATTTTTCAGCATTAAGTACGAGGAGATTTTCGTCCAGCCACTTTTTTACACACTCAATCCCTTGGGTTGCCTTTTCTCTAGCTTTTTCCCAAGTATCATCTTCGAAGTAAAGTACAGTGTCATCTGCATAGGTAATAACCTTTCCGCCAGGATTATTTGATTCTAAATCATTTTTAAATATTAAAAATAAGATTGGTCCTAAAACTGTTCCTTGGGGTATACCTCTCTTTATGAGTAGTTTTTCACTGTAATTTGAGCCTATTTTCACCACTTGTTTTCTGTTACTTAGATAATTTTTAAGTAAATTTAAGACCACGCCACGTAAGCCAATACTCTCTACTTTTTTGAATAAAATCTCATAAGACACCATATCGAAGGCCTTCCTAAGATGTAAGAACAAAGCCATGCATTTCTTATTTTGCTCTAGGCCAGTATTAACGTTATTAATTAAACTGTATAAGGCGTCTTCAGTCTTCAAACCTGGACGAAAACCATACTGAGTCATACTTAACAAATTAAATTTATCAAGGTATTTCATAATAAAATGAGTCCGGTAAAAGCTTTTACCGGACTTATTTTTATTTTCTGGCCTTATCCGACAAAATGAGAGTTTCTGACCCAAAAATAAACCGGAAAATACTAATTTCTGGCCGGTTTTAAAAAAATATCCATAAATAATGTAAAATCTACAACAGGGTATTTTCTTTGTAGGTTTTATTAAACGTGGGTTGTTTTATTTTGTAAAATAAAAATCACGATAATTTAAAAACCCAAATTAAATCCATTTACCGTTAAGGAATATACAAATTAAAAAACCTCAAATAAAAATTCACTTTTCGTTATGCGGAATTTACAGAAAACACATTTTTCATCAAAAGGTTTTCATCTTCTATAAGCCAGAATATTAAGCTTCACTGATTTTCAATGCAGCTTTATAATTAGAACAGCTCAGAAACACAGTCTTGATGATGTATTTGAATTCCATTCATTTTTGTGTGGTTGAACACATGCCAGAAGTTAAGGGCTATTAAAAGTCTGAAAATTTCAAATAAGAGTTTGTTTGTATGAGGTTTATGTTATGGTACGCTTAAGAAGCTGTTGAGATATGGGAAAAAAAAGTTTATTTACATGAATTTTGCAACATAACAAAGAAGGAATTAGAGTTTTTTTACTGCCGTAATGTGCTAATACAAAATATAAGTTTCAAAATAAGTTTTTTTTAATTAAAGTAGCGGGCGTTAATAAAGTATAGTAAACGAGGACAAGTATAGTCGCAAAGTAAACAAGACAAAGAAAAAAAATTAAAATTTTTTCGGCAAATGGAATTTATTTTATTAAAAAAAAAGTGTGAGGTGTCAAGGGACACCCGGATGGAACGAAGTTCCTTTCGATTAATTAGTAAAAGAATTAGTAATTTGTAAATACAACAGAGTGTTTATACATACATAAGCATTTATTATTGTCTGTATAAAATCTCTACTTACCTAAGGAACTTGTGCAGAAACACTGTCAGGATACATTATTGTTATTATTTTCTATTATTTTAATATTTATTATCTACAAAAAACGTGTATGAACTTAACAAAGTCGCGACACTACACTGTTCTCAGCATATATCTTTTCTTTTAACAAAAGTGTCCATTTATACAATACTAGAGCTTTAGATAACACATCTTTTTAGAATTACTTTTTATAATTTAAAACAGGAATTAACAATTCAATACAAAATTTTAAAATTAAAATATTTGACAGTAACTGACAGTTAAGGTAATTTGACGTAGGTACATAACTAGTCAAGTTACGAACTATTTTTAAAATGTTTATGAATTTATTAATTTATAAAAACAGGATGAAATAAAATATAATACTTTTATAGGTAATTATTTTTTTTTCTACAGTATTTTCTTTTTAATGTACATTTTCTTTTAATTTAAAATAGTGTCTTTTTAATTGTAATATATCTATCTATGAGAGAGAGGGTGAGAGAGTTATTTATTTTTTGGTCTGTGAGAGAGAGAAACATACGTGTGTCGTGTCATCGTGTCGTGACAACTTTTGGTATGAATTTTTTTTTGGCTAGCTCCTAGCGTCAGTCGTAACTGTTCGTAACGCCCGAAAGGGAACTTCGTTCCAATATTTTCCTTGAGAGTTAATACAGCGATTTGCAAGGTCTACAAATTTTTCGAATGCGGATTTAAGCTCGTTGATCGGGATCTTCTTCAAAATGGTCGGCGACGCCTTTTGGATTGCCTCTACGTCGGCATACCGCTGTCCGTTAATGAGCAAATTTGGCACGCTTGTGTGCTTACATGTGGAACATTGACGCTAGGTTTTAAGTTCGTATTAAAAACACCACGATTCATCACCCAGTCACAATGTTGTAACCGTAAACACACCTTCCTCATATTCCCGGTCAAAATGCGATAGTTCGAATGTTTGGAGGTATTTAATTTCATTTGTATATATCTCAATGCAAATTTTGGCTTATTTTTAATAAACAGACGCTCTTTTTCGACAGTTTCGAGCAAAATCACCAATTTCGACTGACCAACATGTTCATGGTCTTCCAGCGACTCACGACCCTCTTTGAACCATGTAAACCACTCGTAGACTCGGCTACAAGATCAACAATTATCGCCATAAACTTGTTTCAACAATCAATGCGTTTCGGTCAATGTTTTACCATTGACTCATTTTTTGACCGATGTTAAAAAGGTACTGACTGCTATTTTGAGCGCGATAACTCGGCGTAAAGTAAATCGATTGTTATATAATTTTGACAGATAATGAAAGATGTACCTATCGAAAGCTAGCCCCAATAATAGATGGCGCTACTAGTATCCGATATTTCTTAAAAGTTCTGTTTACTTTGCGACAGACCTCGTAGGTATATATCGAGTGTGTAAATTTTTCACTCGTGTGAAAAATGCGTCGTACCGCTTCTGTTACGTAATAGAAATTTATATTTTTAAAAAGATATAATTGAAATATTTGCTGTTAACATTCAATGGTTAATATATTAAATTTTTTGTTGCCAATTTTGACATTTACATAACCCTTCTTCATATAGGTATAAGATTAGGTTTTTTATTATCTTTTTTAAAATTTATCGACAACGATGTTAAGCCAACCCTTGCCTAATAATTTCCATCCTCTTTCAAGCTTATTTGTGTCCTTTTTATACCAATTTTTCATTAGCATACGCCCAATCGCTTTGAAAATATTTATTCGTTGCTTCTATTTCTAATATCTACGGTTTCGCAACTAAAAATGAGCTTTTCAGACCCAAAGCAAAAACGATAACAAGGAATTTATGCAGAGGTTTTCATTTTTGTCATTCAGATAAAGTCTAAGCAGATAAACATAAAGTGGGAGAGTAGGAAAAACAGAAATATTTTTTAGTTTATAAAAAGGTTAAAACCATCCAGAAGGCAACTAATATATCAGAAAGTTTATGACAAAAAAGTTATTTCATGTTGCATACCAGTAATTTTATACATAGCAATGACTATAAAGTTGTTTTAGTTGAAGTGCCTATCTGGGTTTTGTATTTGCTCTATGCTGTATAGCTATATATATATTTATATCAACTAAAGATAGGTAGGTAAACATTTTAATCTTCTGCAGATTTGGCATTTTTTTAAATATCAAATTTAAAATACTTTTTTTAATAACAGTACTAATGAAAGAATTAAGGATTAAAACAAGAGCAGGAGGTAATCTACGAGAAGTGTTATTTTTTCTTAAGTTATGGATGATTTATGTATGAGCAAAATTTTTCGACTAATTTTAATTTTAGAAAATTTTTGATTATTTTGATGCTTTTAAAAATATCTCCTTTAGGGATTGTGGCAGATTAAAAAAATCATATTTTTGAAGTTATACTTCTATTTATGCACTGGATTTGTGTGAGGTTTACTAGCAAAAATCATTACATATGAAATGGTGTGAGTAAGAGAGAGACTGAAACACATATAAGGTATCAGTACATTGAAAAGAGATAGATATACAAAAAACAATCTGAGCTAATGTTTTGGAATATCATAGTGACGTATTACATTGTGTTTGACAGATTACTTTATAATTCTGTCACGTAAGTAAATATATAAAGTTTAGTATTTCATATTAATAATATTAATCATAATATTCAGTAATGAGTATTGTATTGTAGACCATACTACCGTCACATGGTTGCATTATATTTTGCACTATGGGGTTTTGTAAACACTTTTTTTGTACATTTTGTACTGTTTAGTTTTCGTGTTTGAAGTAAGGACACACATCAACTGGTCTTATTTTTCTAAGTATTTATTTAATTGAATACAGTTAATTTTTTTAAAAAAATTATTTCTACTTGCCTGTGTTTGTAGTTATTAAGTTTTATTAGTTAACAGTGATGCCATTGATATATATTTGATGGCGCCAAGTGATGATGATATAAATGCGAAAATTACATGCGCGAGTTGTAAACGATCTCTAAAAGGCGAATTAAAATGTACCAAATGTGAAAAACAGTATCATCCTGCTTGCCTAGTTCGCCTAAGAGGCGCAAAAGTGGTTGGTCAAAATTTAATCATCTGTCCATCATGTGCTGAAACTGAAAATGATGGCGACCATGCGTGGAACAATGTCAATGTCTAAGAAGAGAGAACAGTTTAATGAACCAATTGCTCATCCAGATGATGGAAAATCACGACTTATTACATGGTAGACTGAATGATATGGAAGACCTGGTAGAAAAACTCTCCATAGAATTAAAATCATTACGTGACGAAAAGGTAAACAAGATAACAACCCCTCTACCTCCTGTTCCTCACGCCATTGCTTTGTCATTGCCATCGGAGGCGCGCACGAACAAATCGAGCGCACGTAGGACGTGCTCTACGACTACGCAGGTTGAGGGTACGCAAAACATATGGTCAAGTGGCCAGTCGTCCTGTAGCAACAGCAGAAACAGAAAATTTTGATAATCCGAACAGAAAAAAAGAAGACCTGGCCAATAACCAAAATGGGATTTTTCAGATTCAACTTTATAAAAAAAAAAAACACCAACAATACAAAAAACGTCTGGGAAATGCGGAAATATCCCAGAAAAATGAAATAAATGGCTTCTTGGGTGGAAAAAGAAGAGCTTGGATATATTTAAATCATGTTAAAAGACAAGCAACTGAGGCTATGATAACAGATTACCTACACAAAGAAAAAGGTGGGTTTTGAAACTGAGAATATTTGCGTAAGGGAGATACCCACTGATCCAAACAAACTCAAATGCTTTGTTGTAACTGCACCGTTAAAGCGCAAGGATGAGCTATACGATCCAGATTTCTGGCCTCGGATGGTTGGCATTAAGAGATTTGATTTTACGAAACACAGAGAATTTTTGCAAACTGACGGTAATTTTTTATAAAAGGCTACATACCTGATTTACTACTTGTTGATAATAGCCAACCTGAAATTGTTAGTCATAATACGAACATATTTAGCATTTTTTATGTCAATATCTGCTCAATTAGAAACAAGATAAGCGTTCTAGAGGCATTTCTCCATGATCATAATATAAAATACAGTGCTATTTGTTTGGTCGAGCACTTTCTTTTAACAGAAGAGGTTCAGCATCTAAGTATCTTTGGTTATGACCCGAGCTCTTATTTTTGTCGTGTACAGAATAAACGTGGTGGAGCTATGATTTTGGCAAAACATAGTATGGAGGTGAATCCTTTAAAAATGATCGAAAATTTATCAGTTGAAGGACGAAACACCTGGTACTTAAGACGGACCTCGTCTTCAGGAAATGTTATGCAAATTTGATACAAAATCAGTGTGTACTCGGTACTAGGAGGTTTTTGAGGTCGCTGAACACGAATATCATATAATGATTTTCCTACATCATTCGCATAAAAATTTATGAATCCGGGCGCGTGCATAGAAGTATAACTTCTGCCGGCAGTCCCACTGACTGCCACACCCTTTTTTTTGTAAGAAATAGTTCAAATATCAGTTTTTAACTTCCTACTTTGGACACAGCGAAAAGTACCTTACAAAATTTTACGCCCTCTTTTAAAGATATAGGGTGAATTTCCAAAAAAATTGATGTTTGTTTACTACAGAGTCTGCCTCCAAATTTCTATTTTATTCCTTCAAATATCTCCACATAAAAAAATCACATCAATCCGTTGCTCCGTTTGGCGTAAAAGATGGACAAACGTACTAACACACGTTTAAATTTATAATATGGATAACTGCTAACTTTAAAATATTTCAAACTAGCTTTTTCTCATATAAAATCTACTTTGTTGGTATGTCAGTTCAGGTGCCCCACTATATATACAATTAAAAAAAATACCTTGATACTTTTTAGAAAGTTTTTATATTTTCGCCGTGTTCTTTGTCTCTGTGCCATTCCGTGGAATTTTGTAATCGAATTTAAACCTATTTCCCGACTATCTAGACCTCTGAAATTTTCAGGATAGCTAAGAACTGGATGACAATTCATGTCAAGTGTGTTTAGGCATATACATAGATTTCGAAATTTATACTGAATTGTTATTAAATTAAATATGTATACATATTACCATTTTGAAAGACTTCATATAAGTTTGGCGTGGCCTATTTGGATTGGCGGCTGATTGTGACAATTCTGTTGGGAATGTTGGGTTATCGTAATGGGATCGATCTCGCGAGAGAGAAGTTTTTTCTTTTTTTTTTGTTCTTACATGTGAAAGTAGCAAAATAATTTATATAATTGTAATATGACCTATAACTCAGCAAAAAAACTTTCTACTATAAAAAGTTCTTTTTATAAATTGTGATTATTATCAAATATAAACTTTGATAATCAAAAAATAGATCATACAATATTTATGTTTTTTATCAATTTGAAACATTTATTTATACTTATTTTAACTTTTAACACCAGGCCTAAAATCAATCTAGCATTTCATATTTTATATTTTGCACAGAAAACGAACAGCATCATCCGCATCTAACTTTGTTTTTGTCTCAAAAATGCGAAATCTGCAAATTCAATTCTACTTCTTTTAATAAAATGCTGAAGTAGGTAGTTTTATTTGTCCCTTCTGTGTTCAGACAGAGGACTATCGAATCGAGACATCTCCCTCAATTCTTATTAGATAAACTTATTCATGTTTACCAATTCAGCCGCGCTTTTCTGAAGTAAGACATTTCCTTGTATTAAATCGTTTTATTTCGTTATACATATTCTTGTATACAACACTGTTTATTGTGTGACTTAATGACTTTTTATATAGACAGAAAGTCATATAAAGACTACATGAGCTATATACTCCAAATATAGATAAGTATAAATGTCTAAACCTATTTGTAACAGTATATTTGGGACAGAATTTCCAAAAAGGAGAATGCATAACATTTATTTTTAAAACACTACTTAGAAGGGTGAAAGATAAAAGCTTTACATAAGATGAAAATTTTACTTAAGTCTATAGTTTCGGTGAACAATTTTTTTCTTTCGAGAAAAATGAAGTACCTACTTTCCCCCTTGGTATGTAATATGTATTTGTATTTAAAATAAAACTGTAGAACCCGTTTTTTGTTTGGCTCTTATGCAGAAACTCTTGGATGGATTTTTGGATGGATTTTAATTTTAGTCCTCGGCAACATATAGGCAATAATATATTATTTTAAATCTTGTAGCTTAATTAACCCTTAAAAGTTAAAAATTGACGTTGGGCGCCAACTTTGTAACCTTAAAATTTCACTAGGCTAGCTTCTAAGGGTCGTGGCTTCCTTCTGTGTTTTTGCTTAATTCCCCCCTAAACAAGTATTAAAGGGCGCAAAGTACAGACACACAAATAAAATTTCAAAAATAAGTTTTAAGTTAATTTATTTGAAGATTTAAGTAATTAAGCCAAAAACATTTAATTCAATAAATTAATTTTATCTCCTATCTTTTTTTTTGTGGTCTTCCTGTCGGAGTTTTTGATAGTGATGAAATCAGCCCAAGAGGATGGAAGTGATCTTCCTGTCGGTGTTTTCGGTAGAGACGGAACAGTACTGCCCAAGTGGGTGAAGTGGTCTTCCTTAAGAGAACTTTCTTTGCAAAAATCCCGGGAATGGATGGTCGGCTTTCAAAATGGCCGTCGACTCTTAGCAATATTTTTCAGATATGAATATCGGCAATTCTCAGTAGGGCCCTTCTCAGAAAAATGGAAATCAAAACTTCGACCTTAAGTAATTTCTCTCGAATACAATCGCTATCTAATTTCTCCAACATTCGAGAAAAAATTAATTACAATCTATGTTTATATTTTATTTAACATCACAGAAAACTGACTTTTACAATAGCATTGTATTCAAAAATTCAGTGTTAGTAAAATACTTTAAATAATATATTCACCGCAAATTGGATTATTATTAAAACCAAGACAAAATGTACTCACCAGAAATGAAGGGCGAAGGTAGTCAGAAAATAAAATCTGAATTTATCAAGAATCGAAGACGAAATGAACGAGAAGAGAAATCATTCCGTCGACGAGGCAACAAATCCCACTACCGAATCGGCAATCGACCTTCGCATCGGCGCGATAAAATTAAACAAACGTTACAATCTTCCATAATAATTTAAAAACAATAATTTAATTTTTCAATGCATTGTGTGTATTAATCATTAAGTTTTATGAATGTAAAATTTCAAAATAGAAAGAGTTTAAAAAACAAAATCAATGAAAGAAAAGAAAAAAATTGTTACAAACGAGAATACAAAGTAAAATAACAAATTACAAAAAAAAATATGATATAAGAAATTGTAGAAAAACAAAAAAAAAATAATTAAGAAATTACAAAACCGGAAAAATTGCAAAATTCAACAAAAAGAAAAGTAAAAACCTGAAAATAGACAGAAAAATATGATAAAATTGACAAAAACAGAACAAAAAACTTGGAAGGCAATTAAAGGAACGAGAATTAATTGTAAAAATTAATGAAAACGGATTATGAGGTAAAAATTATAAATTTAATGGTTGGAGTTCGCCGGTTCTATTAATCTACTATCCCAGAATTTTTTCTTTGTATGAAGAATCCATTTTTTAAAAACACAATTTCATACAGTTAAATTTTACCATTTTTTGTCATAAAAACGAAAATTTTTAAAAATGCAAACGATTTCTATAAATTCACCTCTCAACACAAAGTTTATAAATATTTAACCAACTTGTATTGGTTCCTAATATATATTATTCTACATAAAAAAGATCGTATCGTGTGATTTTCGAGGAAAACCGCTCGCCCGTATAGAATCTTCAGGTTACTAGTCTTACAGAACTAACATTTACATCATTCTGGAAGAAATATCACCTTTTAACATGGTTAACAGACCTATCTACTTGTACTAAGAGTTGGGATATCTAAGTTACAGCAGTCGTTTATTTTTTGTACCTTTAAATTATTTTGTGCTAACTTAATTTGAGTTGAGATGAATAGCTCAAAGCTTGTCCATCTTTTACATTTCAGACCCTTTTAGTTCTGCTCACAATTGGAATTAAATTTATATAGGTATAATTTTGTGTAGCATCCTACCTGGAGATTTCCACATCTTAGGTAAAATAGAATAGTTGACATTACTGGTTTTATTTAGTTTTATTCTTTAATTGGAACTAAGTTCCTTACGGCAGGCTTGGGTGAGATAGGGATTTTGCTGCGTGACCGAACTAAAAAAAATGTAATCGTAAAAAACCGTAACGAAAAACCGTTAAATGAGCTGGGTTCGATTCCCGGCCGATGCATTTTTTTTTTGTATATATCTCTTATACCTTTTTTTGTTAAAGTAATATGAGATATAATTTTTAAAAATCTTGATAGTTGAAAGTAGTTAGGAAAGGTGAGAAAAAATAAATGTATACATTACTCTTTAAAGCTGTAGCGTAAAAATACCCTTTGCTAGCTCCAGAGGGTCGTGACTTTTCTGCTGAAATTTTGCTTAGTTTTTCCCCAATCAAGTTTTTTAATAGGGCGCCAGTACAGATATACAAATAAAATATTAGATCAATTTTAAAATGGTTTATTTCTATAAAATTGGTTGATTACTGCTGACAGTTAATGAAAAATTAATTTAATCTCTTATCTTTGTTTTATTGATGGCTTGATAAACGGAGTTTCTTAAGCACTTGTTGTGAAGTTTGATTTCTACTGAAGGACTTCTAAGACAACAGCGGCCGGTAGGAATTTCCCTTCGGTTTTTCTGACCGGGAAATCAGAACTGCAACGGACTTCCTCCGATGATACCTCTTGACGAAATAATAATGTAATTTTTGGTAAACCAAATAATAGGGCACTTCTTCTAGTTGGCAATAACCCTGTCAATAAAGTTGGAATCAAAACTCCGAATTTCTGTTGCTTTTATTCGAACACAATAGCTATAAGTCTCTCCAAATTTCGAGAAAAAATTAATTATCTTTTATGTATAAATAAAAAAATACCACAAAAACTGACCTAGTATTGAATTCAGCCATTGTATTCAAATATTTAAAATATTAGTAAAATAAATAAAATATTATAATCACCGCATTTTGGATTATTAAACTATTAAATTTAAAACCAAGGTAATAAGTAACTTACCAGCGACAGAAGGGCAAAGTTGGTCGGAAAACTTTGAATTAAATAAAATTCAACGTTAAAATGAACGGAATAAAATCACAAATTAACTACGAAGCCAATAACTCTCCTTCCACTTTGCAGTCTCCCACTCGTTACAACGCCAAAACAATAAATAATTTAAAAATATTTATAGTCCAGGAGAATTGTTCGAAAATTAATGATACAATCGTTACAAAGCTCACCTTGAATTTTAAAGAAGCTTCTTTCTTAACGCCAAAATTTCACTGATTTTGATATAGTGACCGTTAAATGAGACGTGCGCAGGCGCTACAGTCGTATACACTAGCGAGTAGTGTTATGTGTCGATTCTACATTAGCCGAAGGAACTTCGTTCCTACCTGGTGTCCCACGACACCATTTTAACTTTTTTTAACGTTGTTATTTAGTGCCCACTGATTTTTTTACCTTGGGAAGGTATTTCTTTGACTGGTCACAGGGAACAATTTATGGCCATAAATACACCTTGCATCTAAAAGGTACATATAGGAGATTTTAGAACAACAAGTAGTTGTTTCTAACAAAAAATCGTCCAAATCGGAAAGGTGGCGCAGTAAATATCTCATATATTTAAAAAAGCGTATCTTGCTAAATCAAGTACTATAACGCCAGGTGGCGCAGTTAATATCTAGTGTAAAAAAGATCATAGTGATAGGTGGGATATTCATATAAAAATATTTTTTTAAAAATAACAATATTACCATATTACCACAGTATTAATAAAAAATTAATATAATTAATACGATTGAATGTTAAATAGCATTTAATATACAATTACAACAAAACTAAAATTAAATTATAATTAACTTTTAGTAAAGTTGTTTAAATTTAAATTGATTACATAAAACAATTCGTTGGTAGCGGTGGCATTTATATAACATAACAGCTATATTTTAATTCTCTGGATACAATTATTTTATTAACAAGATGAAAATTTGATTGCAGGTTTGTTACATAGAATTTACAGAGTGTGTTTGATAACCATTATTACAAGTAAATAGTAAATATAATTGTACATTATGGATCTGATTTATTTTCTTACTAGCTTTTACCGCAACTTGGCTCACACTAAATTCGGGGTAAAAAAGTTCTCCTTTCTTAATACAGAATGCAGAAGAGAGCAAGAAAGCGCTACTGTAGACGATATTGTATGTCAAATGCCCCATACACATATTAACTGCGCCACCATCTAATCTAGTCTAAATAAACCTAGCATGGTCATTCCAGTGGAGCCCCATGTTTTAAGCACTGCTTCCTATGGGAATATTGGGACCAGGTTCGGCACGATGGGTCCTTAAATGCACTCGATGCCTGCAGGACTCTGGTTTGTTCAGCTGAAAATCAACACCACGCTGATCTTCAGGTAGGCTTGAATCCAGGTATCCTAAATTCCTTGAGTTACTGTTGCCGCAGGACAGTTTCCTTTATAAGAGATTTGAGTCCTGCGACTAGCTCGTCAAGGAGGTAATAGGATTCAGGGATCGTGTCACCGAAGATGAGGAACCAAGGCCTCACACTCGAATAGAATGTGAGTTGCCGTCTCATCTTCCATGGCGCACAATCGGCACGAGGTAGGTTCCTGTGTTAGAATCCCCATCCTTCGAAGGTGTAGTCTGAATGGTCCGTGCTCAGTGAGTAGGCCCACCAGTACTCTTATCTGACTTCTGCCGAGATTCAGTATGTCAGAAGTAAGTTTTTTGGAGTATCCTTTGAGCATCAGCTTCGAGTTTCTTAGTCCTACAGTATTACTCCAGTGTTTGGTCGACTCTTCTCAGACCCATTTCTTGACTTACCCAGGCTCTAGGCAGTTCCAATACAGGTTCTGGACCAACGAATCATGTGTCCGCTCCCTTCTTGGCCAGAAGGTCCGCGGTTTCATTACCTTCAAAACCCTTATGCCCTAGCACCCACTCCAAGAAGATCCTGTTGTGTCTAGCCAGTTCATTGAGGTTTTGTATGCACTCCCAGGTCAGCTTGGAACTAACCCAGAATTTTTTTAAGGCCAGCAGTGCAGCCTGGCTGTCAGAGAAGAAAGTTCCCCTCTCCCCTCTCCAGCCACGGCCTCGGGCGTGGTCGGCAGCCTTAAGTAAGGCGAATACCTCAGTATACGGTTGGCTCCGTTCCCAAGCTGAAGTGCAGCCTAAGGTTGCGTGGACCACAGACTCCTGCACCGGTTCCTTCTGAAGTGCGAGATCCGTCAGTAAAGTACTTGATCCCTGCCTCGTCGAAAATTCTTTGAGAGCCGTCCTCAGTCTACTCACTGCGCCACCTTACGGTGCTGTCACTTCTCTTTATTTAGAATATTATGTTCTTGGTTATTTATTTTCCCAATGTTTTTCTGCTAAGTATTTTTCATTTTATTTTAGTTTTCTGTTTATTTATTTAGTTATAAATCGAAATACACCATCTTCTGGGTTTTCCCACAACCTAAAAACTCAGTGCCACGTTAAACTGAGCACCTTCCTTATAATGAAGTCGGTTAATAATTAATGAAATTCCCCTCTATGAACCTCTTGTCGGAATTTTTCTAACCGGGCAACGGAACAGCTGTCGGAACAGGAATAGTCCTCAAGGACTTCTAGTCAGAATTTCTATCGACGCAGAACGGAACAGCAATATGGCGTCGGCTTCACAGAATGATGTGGAACAGCGTAATTTTTCAGATAGCAATTTGTTGTTCCTTAATGGGGCCCTTCTTCTAGTTGGCAATAACCCGCATTTTGGATTATTTTGACTAGTAAACTTAAAACCAAGGCAAATTGTTACTCACCAGAAACAGAAGGGCAAAGATATTCGGAAAACTCTGAATTTCTTCAAATTCATCGATAAACTGAACGAAATAAAATCACAAACTCACGACGAAACCCATTCTGTCCCTCTCAAGCAGCAATCCCCACTCGTATCAACGCGATAAGAATAGATAATATAAAAAAAAATTATAGCCCAGATGGAATGCTAGAAAACCAATGTAACAAACGTTACAATGTCTGAATAATAAATATTTGTTTAAAATGTTTTTAACGATGGATAAGTTTATTGGTCATTATTTTCGTGTTTTTTTTTTGTAATATATAAGTATAACAAAGGACACACATTTCAATTAAAAATAATTTAAAACTTTTTTAATTTTAAAAATACAGTAATTTTATTAATCTGTTATCAAGATTTAACTTCCAGAAATAATCTCAAACGATTCAATTTTAATTTCTAATAAATTATATATTAAATAACATTACTCCTGATTGCTCTGATTTGAACCTAATTGGAAAATGAAATTCAAGCTTACCGAGTCGACTCATTGATGCGAAATGTTCTAATCAGATCCCACCAATAATTCTTAAATTAAATATAAATGAATTTAAATCAGACAAATCAACGACTTTATTTTCTGAATGTATGAGTGAACAGTATGTAGGTATTCACAAAAATGAAGGAACTATTTTATAGAACTTCTTTATTTAGTGTAACTAATGGTATTTTTATATGAATGAAATAAATGCAGAATTACTTCTACTTGACGTAATCTAAAAAACCAACGATCTGTGAGACCGATCTGCACAGAAAGTAACGTCCATCAGTACTACAAATTTTTTATTTTATTCTAAAAACTAATGTTATTTAAAAGTATTTGACAAATCAATAAATGGTAAACTTATAGCTTAATTAATCCTTTAACGGTGTTTGCATTAGGAATAAATCAATGAAATTCCTTTGTAATCATATAGTAAAATATAAACAATTAAGTCTGAACTCATTGCAAAGCAACAATTCCGTTTATTTTTTAAATAATATGAAATTAAAAGTAAGTTAAAATCGACAAATTCAAATACAAGTCGAAACGCACCCTGATTGGTTGTGAGTGGCGTGACGTCAAAACTCATATCGATGACAGTTTGTTTACATTTTATGCGTGGTTACTTTTACCATCTTTAGACATGTTTATGGTGATGGAATTCATAAAGAACGATGATCGATTCAATGCAGCTGAATTCCGAAATGTAAAAGCAACAGCGTAAGTACTCAAACACTACGGTTTTTATATTGAAATTACTAACTTCAAATATTTCTTCAAAATGAAGTCAACTTTTGATATTTTTCATATTATTTAACAGTTTTTATATTATCTCATTTAGAGGTTATGTTATTGTGTTAGGTAAATTCGCATCATAATTTTGAAAATCATTATTCTTATTTTTCATATCTGTAATGAATATCTTTTACAGGGCTACTCGTGAGGCATACGGTGATAATGCTATTGGGTATGTGGAGTTGCGAAGAGAGGGCCCTTTGTGCACTTTACAGTGCAAAGTTTGCCCTGAGCACAGAGTTCGGTCCAAAAATTATTCAGTTCAACTCATTGTTGATGAGACAGAAGAGAAAGTTTTGGATGTCATCTGCAATGATTGTGCTGCTTCATCAGGTAATTGATTGTGTGAAAAATCATTAGCAGCTATTTTATTTTTAACATTGATTTGTACCTAGGTGGTTGTAAGCATGCACTTGCATTTTTGATGTGGGTGCACCGAAGAAGTGAAGAATCTTCACCAACTGAGATAACTTCTTACTGGGTGAAACCACGGTTATCAACAGTTGGTACATCTCAGAAGTTTATCACAGCAGCAGATTTTAGTGCCATGAATATTGAATGTCCACCGAGTTCTGCTGGCAGTTCAACATTCAGAGATGAAATGGTTGAAATTGGATTGAAAGAGCAAGTAGCAGGACAGTTTCTCAAATATGCATCCGATGAAGAGCAGGACAAGTTCACCAAATTGTCCATTTATAAACTATTATTTCGATTTCATGCACTGGGAGGAGTTGAATTTGAGGACTTTTTGTCATTTTCTACAGAGCAAATGAATTTGCAGCTTTGCAAAGAAGCAGAAATTCGTACAAGGGGACAATCTGTTTCTCCACTTTGGCATGAATTCAGGTTTGGACGTGTTACTGCCTCAAAGATACATGAGTTTGCACACTGCAAAGTGGCTGAAGGTACTCTGGTAGAAACAATAATAGGTGCATATAAAGTGAAAGATACAAAATTTATGCAGAGGGGTAGGCATTTGGAGAAAGAAGTTTTAAAGACGTTAGAGAATAAATTGAAAATAAAATTTAAAGATTGTGGCTTGTTTATGTTGCCATCTCATCCAGTATTTGCAGCTTCACCAGATGCTATTTCTTCAGAGTTTGTAGTCGAAGTGAAATGCCCGGCAAGTGATAAATCATTGATAAATTATATCAAGAACAACCAAATCACTGCAAAGTTCAAAGCACAAATCCAGTTGCAAATGTTGTGTGCTGGAAGGAAACGTGGAATATTTTGTGTTGCCAACCCTGACTATGAACAATCCAAGAGCATTCAAATTTTGTACGAGGACTTTGATGAAATGTTTATAAAAAAACTTTTGGAGGAAACTTTGAAGAATTGGGAAATATTTATATTTCCAAAACTGTTTGAATCTGTTTCATGAATTAAAAGCTGTTTTGAAATCATTTTATATTTATATGAGTGTGAATCACTTTCTGGTAGTAATTTTATCATCGAATACTGTATTATACCTTGATTGACAAACATATTTCAATTTTATAAGATCAAATGTTCAATGTGTTCTGTTGTTTTATGTTAATCTGTATCAATTTTAATTTCAATTTCATAACATCATGTGTTTCATTGTTATGTGTGTACAATTTACATCAATTTTACATGTATGCTAATGAGTTCAAATCTAAATATCACTGTATTGATTAATTAAGGAACTAGTATTACTATTATTTTGTTTTATACTTTTTATATGCTCTTGTCCTATAACTTCTGTAAGTTCTAAAGGATCAATAAATGGGATTGATTGACTTATTGAAAACCTGTGTTTTGAAACATGTAGACTTTTTTTTTTGTTTATACTTGCCCAATAACTCAAATATTTTGTTTTCCAATGTAATGGTTGTCACAATAGACTTCATTTTTATAAAGATTCCTTCTAAAACATTTATTTTGACAACTTTTATTGCAAAAAATTTTTAAATTGTTAATTCAAGCACCATCTAGATTAGGTAGGCATAATAAAAAAGTAAAACAAAAGACTTCATTTTTAAAAAGATTCCTTCTAAAACATTTATTTTTACAACTTTTATTACAAAAAATTTTTAAATTGTTAATTCAAGCACCATCTAGATTAGGTAGGCATAATAAAAAAGTAAAATTTCTTCGAAAATATATTTTTGTACAACTGTCATTAAAAGTGACACTTTTAATGATAGCAAACAATGTTAAAAACGATTGTTTACATAGCAGCGTGTTAAAAATACTTTTAACACGTTGCCATGTAAACAAGTTTACTTTTAACACGGTTTAGTTTACTTTTAACACGGTTTGGTTCATTGTCATTGAAAATTCGCTCGTTTCATTATCAAAATAGGGAAGTTGTACAAAAAACATTGTATGGTATTTGTGTTAAAAGTGATTTTATTTTGTTCGTGAAATTGTTCCATTCGCTCCGCTCATTTCACAAACGTTTTCACTCACAAAATAAAACCTCACTTTTAACACTCATATCATAAATAACTATTTTGTACAACTGTCATTAAAAGTGACACTTTTAATGATAGCAAACAATGTTAAAAACGATTGTTTACATAACAGCGTGCCATGTAAACAAGTTTACTTTTAACACGGTTTAGTTTACTTTTAACACGGTTTGGTTTATTGTCATTGCAAATTCGCTCGTTTCATTATCAAAATAGGGAAGTTGTACAAAAAACATTGTATGGTATTTGTGTTAAAAGTGATTTTATTTTGTTCGTAAAATTGTTCAATTCGCTCCGCTCATTTCACAAACGTTTTCACTCACAAAATAAAACCTCACTTTTAACACTCATATCATAAATAACTATTGTCTGAAATTTTACAAAAAAAAATTCTATGTAATACGATTTCACAAAAGTATTTTGAATATAACCTAAAATCAATAAATTTTGCTTAAAAATTAGTCTGCATGAGAGTGTATGAAATAAATAAAATTGATAAGATCTAGAAGTAAATACGTAGGTATATATAATACACAAAAAATTATTACAAATATACAAACCTAAAAACAAAAATGAAGCAGATAATAAATGGGGATGTGAAAATCATAAGGAATGCATGTTCTTGATTAATAAACAAACATCATTATTGTTGGTAAATTTTTCTTATGTTTGTTTAATAATAGGACCTTGTAAATTAATTAGGGCACATGCAATCTCTATAACTTGGTCAGTATGTCCTATAAAATTATGATCTATCACTGCATGTGGTTTTAAATATTGAAATTCTCTTAATCTACGAATGACCCTCTCGATATGAATTCTTAAGCTAGCTATTCGTTTAGTCTCTAGCACTTCTAATTTTGTGGGTTTCACTGAACAAGAAACACTAGGTGGCCTAACTAACTGACAATTTCTGTCATGTAATTGTTTGCCAATATCCTTGAACCCTCTGTCAGCCATCACACTGCATCCATCTGGTAGTAAATCTAAAAATCCACTTTCTTCCACTAACAAAGAATCACTTATTCTTCCACCATACCCCTTCGATATGAAAGTTATGAATCCATCAGGGGTAGACGAAATCAAATACTTTAAAGTGTTACACTTTTTGTACTCTGACCATGTGAGTGCCTGTTTAACTGGATCTGTTGGCTTTTGTATTTGAATTTCCAAGCAATCAATAATTGATTGGACATTGCTATAACGTGCTCTGAATGGGATGGGTAAATAATATTGAATCTTGTCTTTAGATGGCCAAAAAATCAGAGTCTTCAGATGGGGCACTATTTGTATCAATGATTTTTTGAAAATTTTGGATGCATTAGAAGTGGACATACCAAACATGTCACCCAAGAGGAAAAATTGATGATTTAGTTTGATTTTCATCAATGTTAACATTAAATTATCCTTACTGAGTTTACTTTTTGTACTGAGCAAATTAATGATATGTTGAAACCAATGATCAGGAATTCCTGTATATTTCTTTGGTTTCTTCTCTATGAATGACCGAGTAACATTCAATGCTCTTAATTGTTCTTCTTTCTCATCTTGTGGAAAAACAACTTCTACATAATCACTATCAGTGCTTCCAATGAAAGCACTGGTACGCATCGATTCCATCTCTGTATCACTGCTACTACTAGCCTTATGGGAAAATAATATTTTTCTAACATTAGGGGCAATCTTGATTGGTGAAGTGATGGCATCTTTCAAATGAAAAGATTTTAATGGTGAAGTAGCAGTATTTTGCATGCCTTTCCTCATGTTACACAATATTTGCTTGCTACGATAGGTAGGTTTTGCTTGTACCCCTACAGTTCGTGTCTTTGGTGCTTCTTCTGATGGGTTCACAACTGCAGAGATCAAAGAGTCTTCTGAAGTATACTGATGACTAGATTCACGCATTTCTGGTAGCTGATAGCTGATACTGGCTGGTAAAGTTACTAGCTCATCTTCATCAGTTATTATTGGCATATTTTGCTGCTTTTCATCAGTTTCTGCTAATACTTCACTGATGAGTTTTTGTCGCTGTCGTTTCAGAGGCAATAATCTATCGGAGATAGTACTGGCTCTTTTTCTATCAGGTTGACACTCAAATATATGTGGTACCACCCCTGGGTTCAGAATAATATTTCCTCCCATCAATTTGTGCCTCATGAAATTCTCCATATCATCTTCCAACTGTAAGATTAAAAAACTTATCATATTGCTCTGTCACTATAAACTCAAAAAGTTGAGCTCCATCACGCTGGAACCCGACTTCAATAAAATTTAATTTGATTTTGCTTAAGTAAAACTACAAACGATTCTGAGGATTGTAGTAAATTTCATTTTTTTGTAGTTTTAGTAATAACGTATAAAAACAACTAATTGTGTTTTAAACAAAAAATATTGGGTGCATAGCAAAAATTTGTTTTTAACTAAGTGCCAAATTGTTTGTAGTTTTTTGTAGTTTCAACAAAAAATATTAATCTTCATTTATACTTAGAAAAAATATGAAAAAACTGCAAAAAAAGTGCGGGTCTAAAAAAAAACGAAACTTTCTAAGAAACTACAAACGATATAAATAATTGTAGTGTCATTTAAACGTTTGTAGTTTGTATAAATATTGTGTTATAACGTTAAAATAGAAAAATTGAGGTCTAATTAATGAAAGTAATAAAAGTTTGAAAAGCTTATAGCAATATTTTGTTTGTAGTTTATTGTAGTACCAAAAAAATTGGGGTATAATTAATAAAAGTAATAAAAAATTGTAAAGCTAATAGCAATATATTTTTTCTTAGTATAAAAAAAGATTAAAAATTTTTTTTGTTACTACAATAAACTACAAACAAAATATTGCTATAAGCTTTACAAATTTTTATTACTTTTATTAATTAGACCCCAATTTTTCAATTTTAACGTTATAACACAATATTTATACAAACTACAAACGTTTAAATGACACTACAATTCTTTATATCGTTTGTAGTATCTTAGAAAGTTTCGTTTTTTTTAGACCCGCACTTTTTTTACAGTTTATTCATATTTTTTCCTAGTATAAAAAAAGATTAAAAATTTTTTTGTTACTACAATAAACTACAAACAAAATATTGCTATAAGCTTTACAAATTTTTATTACTTTTATTAATTAGACCCCAATTTTTCAATTTTAACGTTATAACACAATATTTATACAAACTACAAACGTTTAAATGACACTACAATTCTTTATATCGTTTGTAGTATCTTAGAAAGTTTCGTTTTTTTTAGACCCGCACTTTTTTTACAGTTTATTCATATTTTTTCCTAGTATAAAAAAAGATTAAAAATTTTTTTTGTTACTACAATAAACTACAAACAAAATATTGCTATAAGCTTTACAAATTTTTATTACTTTTATTAATTAGACCCCAATTTTTCAATTTTAACGTTATAACACAATATTTATACAAACTACAAACGTTTAAATGACACTACAATTCTTTATATCGTTTGTAGTATCTTAGAAAGTTTCGTTTTTTTTAGACCCGCACTTTTTTTACAGTTTATTCATATTTTTTCCTAGTATAAAAAAAGATTAAAAATTTTTTTTGTTACTACAATAAACTACAAACAAAATATTGCTATAAGCTTTACAAATTTTTATTACTTTTATTAATTAGACTCCAATTTTTCAATTTTAACGTTATAACACAATATTTATACAAACTACAAACGTTTAAATGACACTACAATTCTTTTTTTATAATTTTGACAAGTAAAGTGACATTTTTCAAAACTGCTGTCAGTTTTAAAAGTCATTACTTTTCATAACTAGTTTTGAAAAGTTCATTTCAAAACAAGTTACGAAAAATATAAAGCAAATGTAAACAACTAAGAACTATTTTATACTAACTTTATTAAAGAAATATTTAAAAGCAGACATTTTTAAACAAAAAATTAAATAATAATACTTAATATTTAAGTCAGAAACTTACCTTTTAATTATATCTGTATTAAATAGAATTGTCATTAGAAAGGTGTCAATGCAAAATAAACACGAGAACTATATGTATTGTTTTTACTTATTATTAGATAATTATGATTTTTATTAGTTATGGAATTTCGTCAAAATTATAAAAAATCTTGTACGGAACTCGTTATAAAACGCCATTTTGTTTAACTCGTGTTCATTTGCAGCACTCGCTACGCTCTTGCTGCAACATCACACTCGTTAAACAAAATTGGACTTTTCATAACTCGTTACGTAAATAACTAATATCGTTTGTAGTATCTTAGAAAGTTTCGTTTTTTTTAGACCCGCACTTTTTTTACAGTTTTTTCATATTTTTTCCTAGTATAAAAAAAGATTAAAATTTTTTTTTGTTACTACAATAAACTACAAACAAAATATTGCTATAAGCTTTACAAATTTTTATTACTTTCATTAATTAGACCCCAATTTTTCAATTTTAACGTTATAACACAATATTTATACAAACTACAAACGTTTAAATGACACTACAATTCTTTATATCGTTTGTAGTTTCTTATAAAGTTTCGTTTTTTTTTAGACCCGCACTTTTTTGAAGTTTTTTCATATTTTTTCTAAGTATAAATGAAGATTAATATTTTTTGTTGAAACTACAAAAAACTACAAACAATTTGGCACTTAGTTAAAAACAAATTTTTGCTATGTACCCAATATTTATTGTTTAAAACACAATTAGTTGTTTTTATACGTTATTACTAAAACTACAAAAAAATGAAATTTACTACAATCTACAATCCTCAGAATCGTTTGTAGTTTTACTTAAGCAAAATCAAATTAAATTTTATTAAAGTCGGGTTCCAGCGTGATGGAGCTAAAAAGTTGCCCTTGGTAGATAGACTCACCTTGAAATGATCTTCACAGCAGTAAAACATTGATTTCGACTTCGGCATATCTCTTCTAGCAGCTTTGAAACATTTTTTTTTTAGAAAAATCCTGGGGCACACAAAGAAATATCTTTCCTGGAGTACTTACAGAAGTACTGGTACATCCCGGTACAAAACACCACTTATTTTGTGCTTTCTGCATTTGAAAATGTCTTACTAACTTATTTTTATGCAAATTGATCAAAAATAACGAAAACTGACGGATAAAAATTAATATAAAACTTCGTACAACCTCACACAAACACTGTTTACATTAGAATAATGGTGCGTCCAGTGACAGATATGAGTAGTGACGTATGCCAGCCGCCATGTTGGCGCTGGTCGTTTACGCGGTAAATTTATGGATTTGAAATTGAAGGTGGTATAACTCTGGTATAAATTTTTTTTATTTTTTATTTTTTTTGTTTTTCGTCTAATTGGGTGTTGACCTGTCTTCCTGCGTATTTTCAAAAAAAAATGGAAAACACCGAATTAAATTGGCGTTGGGCTCCAACCTTGTAACCCTTAAAATACCCTAGGCTAGCTCCTGAGGGTCGTGGCTTCCTTCTGAGTCTTATTTAATCCCTTCCAAACATTAATTATAGGGCGCCAAGTACAGACATACAAATAAAATTCGAAAAATCAGTTTTAAGTAGATTTATTACTTTAATTATGATTTAGTAAAAAAATTAATTAAATAATTAATTATTTCTCTTATCTTTGGGTTTTCGAAGACTTCTGACGGACTTTCGATTAGTTGTGGAACGGAACTACAAAGGTGGATAGAATTTACTTTCAAGGAACTTCCTGTCGGTTTTTCGTTGGATGAGAAACGTAACTACAATTGGATGGAATTCCTTCCAAGGGACAACCTGTCGGATTTTCGTAAGATGTGGAATGGAACTGCAAATGGATTGAATTCCCTTCAAGGGACTTCCTGTCGGATTTTCGTTAGTTGTGGAACAGAACTGCAAAATGGTGTCGGCTTCCAACTGACTGTCGACAGACTGCGTAATTTCTGGTACGATTTAACTGGTCCTCAATAGGGCCCTTCTTAAAGATGGCAATAACCCAGAATGAAGGGCGAAGATATTAAGAAATAAATCTGATTTTAATCAGATTCGCAGATAAAATGAACGAATTTAAATCATAGACTATCGAAGAGACATATTCCCTCCTACCAAACTGGCAATCTCCTCTCGTATAGGCGCGATAACAATAGATAATATAAAAATATATAGTCCGGATGGTATGCTCGAAAACGAACGTTACAAACGTTACAAACTTAATATTTAAAAGTATTTTGTTATGGTAAAATGCGCTACCGGCCATTTATAAATTAAGTTTTAAGTTAATAAGAATTAACGTGACTGATTTTACTATTAGTTGTTGTTGTATTAATTTTATATTCTTGTATGCAAAACTTTATTGTTTTTGTAAGTTTTAAATCAATTGATAGTTGCATATACTTAATAAGCTTATAAGCATGCTTTCAAGAGTTTAAGAATAAAAATTTATGAAAGCGTAGGTCGTTAACAGAAAAATGCCATGAAAATAAAATTTATAGGCCATAATGCAGGATTCTAAAAGCAACGATGATTTACAATAAACTTTTGCCCTAGATAAAAAGGCGAAGTTGGTTCCTTTGAAGTATCGACTACAGACGCTCTTATCATATTCTACATAAAATTAATGTGTTTTCCCTGTTCTTTGCAACATAAAGTTATTAAGCAGTAATTTTTTTTTATGTGAGTTTTATGCGAATTATAACTAAACTCTTTTGGGTTAAATAACTTCGTTTAGTAAGCTTTCAGTTTTATTACTAAAGCTTATATTCTAAGCTTTTCACAAACACAATTAATAATGTGTTAACTATAATCTTTACGGTCAGATCCCTCTTGTAATCATTTTCTCATTTAAATAATATTTAACTTAAAAGTTTTTATAAATTTTATGCAAATAATGTATACCTAGTAAATCACAATTGCTTACGGCGACACAGGTAGTGAAAAAAGAGCAAATTATGTATCAAAAGTACCAAATAAAGATGTTCAACTTGAGTGTAGCTTTAAATTTCGATGTTGATTGCATGGATAAAAGGCATCTCATCTTTTAGAAAGTCGTTAGTAAAGGACCTACAAGAGAACGAGCCCAAAATCCCATGCTTTTTCTTATGAAGGTCCGAAAAGCGAATTTTGTTACCGTTCAAGGTCGTCTGACGTCATAGCCCCACCCGGCCCCACCCACTTTCACTTTTAACCTGATTGCTTGGTTCTGATTGGCTGACAGACTCCGCCCTTTAATTGCTTATTAATGACTTGTTAATTACTAGTGCCCCATTGCTTCGTTCTGATTGGCTGTCTGACTCCGCCTCTTAATTATTATTAATGACTTGTTAATTACTCGTGCCCCATTGCTTGGTTCTGATTGGTTGACAATCTCCGACCCTTAATTACTTAATAATTAGAAATGCCCCATTGCTTGGTTCTGATTGGTTGACAATCTCCGACCCTTAATTACTTAATAATTAGAAATGCCCCATTGCTTCGTTCTGATTGGTTGACAATCTCCAATCCTTAATTACTTAATAATTAGAAATCCCCCATTGCTTGGTTCTGATTGGTTGACTGCTAGCAGACAACTGTCAATTTTCGAGTGGCCTTTGACGTTTGGCGCAAGCAGCCAACCCTCTTTTCTTCTTTTTGTATATTTTCGAATTTTTTCGCGCTTTGCTGACATCGTACCAACTTTACATGCTACCAACTTTACAGTGCTACCAACTTTTGACCTTTTACATTCGACGCAAGCAGCCAATTCTTCTTTTTGTATATTTTTGAATTTTTTTTCGCACTTCGCTGTCATCGTACCAACTTTACATGCTACCAACTTTACAGTGCTACCAACTTTTGTCACAAATGCCCCATTGCTTGATTCTGATTGGTTGACAATCTCCGACCCTTAATTACTTAATTACAAGTGCCCCATTATCCGCTTCCGATTGTTTATTATTTAATAAACCCCACCCATAATTTGATATCGAGTAGCCATTGTTTTAAATAATTAATATTAAGAGTAATATATTGATAAGCATTATAACACTATTAAAAATCATTAGGGTGATTATAGGATTAAATAATAAAAAAATATAATAATAAGAAGTTTGTTTTATTAAAAAATATATACATATATTTAAAATGGTAATACAACAGTTTTAAACTAATTATTTATTTCTACTTAATAATTAAATGTGTTTATAGACATATTATACATAATCTAAGTCGTTTAATACTTTTGCTTTATAGAAAAACATGTATTCTCTTAAAGCTGTAACTAATAAACAATCAGTACACATTTCACAAAATTTTTTTAGAACTTCAAATAAAGTGAAATTATTATTATTAATATTATTATGAAAAAGAGTCTTAATTATATCTAACACATGATAATAATAACTACAAAAGTTTATACTGTCCAATAGTGAGACGTGATATGATAATAAATTTTGATCAGCTTCCAAAATTTGTTTTATATCTTCCTCATTTAAATGAAATTCAACATCATGCTTTCTAACACTTAGCAGTTTTATACCATCATATACAACTTGAGTAATAATGCAGTAATCACCACATTGAAATGTTATAGGAATGTGCTGATCCAATGTATCACTTATAAAGAAATCATTCACGTTATTATTCAATAATTCTATTAGAATGCTCCATTCAATAATACTAAACGATATTTTAGATGTGTGATAATATTGCGATAAAGTTATAGCTGAACTGAATGATCTGGCTGGTGATATTCCAACTTTTATCACATAACTTCCAATAGGAAATGATGTTTGTAATAAATTATAATGCTCCAGTTTAGCTGCAGTTTCATATCTTTCTAAAATTTCATCGATTTGATCATTATACTCTTGACCTACTGATGAGGATGTTGATGCACTAAAATAACCTTCACTACTCATATTTAAACAAAATATTGATCACAACTATGATTTATTATATTTTAATCATACTATTTATAATACCAACCCCACTACAATTACTTTTTATAGAACAGCATCATTATAATGTCATTACAAAATAAATCATTAAAAATATTTTTATAAGATTATTAAAAAACATCATTATAAGACTATTAACAAGTTATAACAGGTCAACATGTTCAATCCAAGAATTATGTTTATTATCAAAACCAAGCCACTTAACAAATATTTTGTTTCCCTTTCTTTTTAATATTTTTTCTACTAGATAGATGTCTGCATTATTTGTTTTCTGTAATTCCTGTTCATAGAAAGCCCCTTTAATCGGATTTCCCTGTATATCCTCCAACAAATAAGTTGTAGGATTAGTAATATTAACTTTTATGATTTTAAAAACTTCTGTGGTCCAATTAGGAGTATAACCTTTTTCAAAAATATGTTTAGCCTTCGATATTCGCACCAGATCACCTATTTTATATTTTCTTGGTCCTGATGTTTTTATATAATTAAAACGATCATGTAAAATCGTTTTTTCATTTAGCTTATTTATTTCAGATGGTCTAAATTTAATTGTAGAATGTATCGTATTGTTGTATTCTTTAGTAATTTGAGGTAATACATTAATCCATTTATAATTACCATGTAAACTAAAATATTTGTATAATTTTGATTTCAAAGTTCTTATAACTCTTTCAGCTATCGCAGCTTTCTTGACAGTATATGTACTATAATGGTTGATATCATACTTTCTCATTAAATCTTGAAATTTAACGTTATAAAATTCAGTTCCCTGATCAGTTTGCAGGTTTTTAGGATAACGTTTTGAATGTTTCAATATACTTGCAAAAGCCTTTGTAATTTCTTCTCCAGTTTTAGTTTTTAAAGCTACTGTCCAAAGATATTTAGACAAGCAATCAATGACTATCATTATCATTTTATAACCCTTATTACTATTAGCATAAGGTCTCATTTCCGCAAGATCCATTTGCCATAAGTCATCTAATCCTTTGAGAATTATTTTTCGACGAGGATAATTTTTACGAGCAGGTTTGTGAAGCTCGTTAACTAATTGAAGCTTCTCTTTCGTCGTCATGATAATGACTAATACGATAGATGAATATATTATTTAGTGTTTAATTTTAGATTTAATATCATAAATTTCCTTAAATACATCATTAATTTTCATATCATGTAATTGTAACATATCAGAGGTTTCTCTAAATTTTTGTAGCCATATTTCTATTTGATTATTAATTTTACTTATCTCATATTCAACTTTATGTCTGCTAGTATTCTGTTCATCCTTATATTTGTTTAGCTCCCGTATTAATTCACCATGTAGTTTTGCTAAATCAATATTGTAAAGTGTATTTGCATCATCTACGTATTTCTTTGTTGCCATATGTTTTTCAGAAGTAGGAGGATGTCTTGAAATAAAGTTTTCAATTGAATCTATTTTGTTTTTTATAGATAAAATTTTAATTGATATTTGATCTTGTAGTTTTGGTAAATCTTCATTATACAGCTGATTTTTTAGAGATAATAAACCAAGCCTAAATTCTCCTTTTAATTGTTTTAATCCAATTATTTGACTTTGATGACTACGTCCAAACTTATCAAGACTCATTATGAAAATGATCACACTACAACGTTACATTAGTATATAATATCTGCTTCTCGTAATTCATTAATGATGGAAACAATTTCATTAGAATGAGATGTATTACCAGCTTCTTTCGAAGCATAGAGTAATTGCAATCTTTCACATAATTCATTTGGATCATCCCAATACACATATTCTACAGGATCATCATTATATGTTAAATACATTCCATTACCTAAAGTCTTAGATGTATACATAGGTTTTATAATATACTTATACTTAAATGTCGAACTATTTTTTAAATATCCTCGCTTATTTCTATGTATATTTGTTGCTTCTAATAAGAGTTTGTAATTTTCTAAATCTTTAGAAGTGTAGTCTTGAGGTGCATCATAGAAAAGTAATTCATATAGTTCAGGTGATCCTGAAACATATCCTTCTTTTGTGAAAACTGCTCCCGTTTTAGTATCAAAGTTGATATTTTCTGCTCCAAGAAACCATTTAGATGTCGATATATCATATGTTGGACCATATACTTTATCTATTTTATCATCATTTTGCCAAAATTCTTTTAAATATTTTAGAACTCCTTGTGGATATTGCTCGAGGTACTCATTTAAAACAGTTTCTGGAATATCTTTATCATCTAATTCTTCCGATACTTCCGCGTTATCCTCAACCTCATTCTCAACATCACTATTATCACCTGCTACATGTTTAAGTTCTAGAAATGATATGTTTTTATTCTCATGTTTTTCTTTTTTAATATTAGGTTTTTTTTCATGTTTACAATAACTTAGATTAGCTGTCGATTGATTTAAAAATTTTGATGATTTAGCGATATCCTCCAACGGTTTTGATATAGGTTGAAAAAGCTTATTTAACGTTTCATCTTCTTCTGTTCTATTAAGTTTTAATGCAAGATATTTTTTTCTAATATCTTTGGTTAGTTGAGCTATTTTTCTTTTTCGGGCAGCTTCCAAACTATTCAACATTTTGTTGTAGACTGATTAATATTATTCAAAGCTTAAATTTTAATATATTTATCAAAACCCTTACGATAGCGACCGTTATTTAGAGGGAACTCCTTAACAATAACCATCATACCATGTTTTTCATTCCAACACTGTGAACATATGTTTTTAAATTGATCAAAATTCATATCTGGTGATACATGTCCATCGAATATATGTTTAAGATTTAATTCATCTTGTTTGAATATTACAATCATGTTACAATTATCTCTTATTAGCACTTTCGGTATTTTAGAAAAGGTCTGACAAAGATATGCAACATCAATATTTTTATGTCGACACATAGAAAAATATTCACGAATTTTTTGTTGTTTGTCACATGCAACGTCATCAAAGATGAAAACTGAATTAGATTTCGCATCACTAACATTTATGATTTCATCATTATCTCTAAACGGAAAATATTCAACACCTTTCACATTATTTAATACTTCTGCTAATAACTGATATTTAGGTTGATAGAGCGATTTAGAATATACATAAACGTTTTGAAACTTTATCCCATTTGGATTAAAGAGTAATGACATCATTGCGTTTGTTTTACCACATCCTGATGGACCGCATATGATAATACGAAGAGTATTTGGTAGCAATTTGCTATGTTTACTTTCTTCACATTTTATATTAAAATCTAAGTTATCCACAGGTAGCGACTGTACTTGTCGAATGATTTTCATTTTGTGTTAAAATATATAGCACGTTTTTTAATAAATATATGTTTATTGAAAACAAAACAGTTAGTTCTCATGCTACTGTTTAAAGGTGAGGGTCTAGTAAATAACTTAATAAACAAACTTCCCTTCGAAGCACATTTATTGGGTGGTTATCAGTATTGTGGACGTAAGTATTATAAAAAAAAATGTTTAATTTTTATTAACATTTTTTTGTTTTTTTTAGCTGGAACAAAACTACAAAAACGTCTATTACGTGGAGATCCTGGTATTAATCCATTAGATGTTGCTTGTAAAGAGCATGATATTGCATATTCAGGCGATAATACAATAGCGGAGAGGCATAAGGCTGATCAAATTCTAGAAAATAAAGCTTGGGAACGTGTCAAAAATAAGAACGCGAGTTTAGGTGAACGAGCAAACGCATTATTAGTTACAGGTGTAATGAAAGCTAAGCGAAAACTAGGTATGGGTATTAAACGAAAAATTTCTTTTAAACGTGGAATTATAGATAAAATTAAAAAATCCTTAATACCTAACCTAACATTAAAAAAGACTATTCAAAATGCATTAAAATTTGCTAAAAAGACTGTTTCAAAAGCTGGAAAAAAGAATATTCGAGTTCCTAGAATTATACCGTTTGAGAGCAAGATGGGAGGTTTTTTGCCGTTGATTCCTATATTGACAGCTTTAAGTGCGATAGGGACAATAGCAGGAGGAAGTTCAGCTATAGCAAAAACTATAATTGATGCTAAAAACGCTCAAAAGAAACTTGATGAAGATCATCGTCACAACAAAGCTATGGAGTCTATAGGAAAGGGATTGTATTTAAAGAAAAATATCAAAGGAGGCTACGGCTTGTATCTGAAGAAAGAAAAAAAAAACTTCCAATAAAGCTACCCAATAGACCACTAACTAACATCGATTTAATTAATTATGCAAAGAAATTAAAAATACCATATTTTCGTGGTGTTTTTATGCGAGATAGTCTTCCAATTAACGGATCTAGAAGATGCGAGTGTTCAATTGTTAATTTAGATATATCGCAAAATGCTGGAACACATTGGGTAGCTTATAAAAAGATAAATAACAACGTAGAGTATTTTGATTCATTTGGTAATTTGAAGCCGATGAAAGAGCTTGTTAAATATTTTGGTTCAGGTGTTAGAATTTTCTACAACAATAATCAATATCAAACATATAATCAAATTAATTGTGGACATCTGTGTTTGGAATTTTTATATAATGGCAGCTTACTTATCCAAAGAGGCACTTAATTTCATTGAAATACTTATGGAAAATATTTCACCTTCAGTTTGGTATAAACTGCCATGTGAAATACGTGAGGATTTAAAAGAATATTTACCATGCAGTATAGATCCGGATTGTCATGAATGGTCAGATGTTTGTGGAAATATGACGTCAAAATGTCTATTTTGTTTTATATGTTATAAATAAATTTAATGATTAGCATATTAGTCTATTATTTAAATCATAACATTTTCTGATAATGGTTAGTCATGTCGCAACTTTTAACCTTAACGAGTACCAATAACGAGTTCTCTTTTACACCGTCAACACCTCTTGTACTTAATCCATATAAAAGTTACTATTTAGCAGTGCTAGGGTTTCATTCCTACAATTCAATACCTAATATTGATGGTGAAAAATTTTACTACTTCGAGTACGACAATTTAGAACAACTTAGAGAAAGAGAAATACTTCTACCTGTAGGTTGTTACGAGATTAGTGATATAGCTGCTTATATAAAAAAACAATTGATGTTAAAAAAAAACATTGCTGAAGAAGATTTTTTCTTAGAACCAAATAATAATACCCTTCAGTGCGAAATTTATAGTAAACTATATGAAATCTCTTTTGAAAAGACTGATAGTCTTGCTAATCTCCTAGGATTTTCTAATAAAATATTAGAACCTGGAATAGTTCATTCTTCAGATCTACCTGTGAATATTAATAAAGTGACAAGTCTACTTTTTGACTGCAACATTACTGAAGGAGCTTTCTATGGAAATACACCAGCTCATATAATTTTAGATATTCCTATAACAGTAGATCCTGGTTTTGCTATCAACGAGAGACCTATCAATCCAATATATTTGCCTATAAAGAATTTGAAAGAAATTAATCACATCATTGTAAGGGTGTCTGATCAAGATTTAAGACCTGTTAACTTTCGCGGAGAAAGAAGCACCCTTCATCTAGTTTTACAAGAACGATAAATGGGTCTCATTATAGAACATAAAAGGACGGTTCCAACTAAAAAATCATCAGTTTTATCTAGATCTTGCAAGCATCGTAAACTAACTAGAGTAAACAGAGATTTTTTACAATCGATTGGACTTAAAGTTAAATATGGTAAACCGTAAATATATACGATCTGAAGTTGAATCTAAGCGACTTAAAGTTGACCCCATTTTTGATCTACATCGTGAACCAAAGTATGATGATTCGATTAGAAAAGAAGAATTTAGATCGTACACTCCATATGTGAAATCATTTAATAACAATGATGTCGTAGAGTTTGTAATAAATCAAGCTGATTCGTTTTTTGCTCTACATGAATCTTTATTAGAAATTAAAGGTAGATTAGATATAGTTGGAGGTGGAAACGTACATCTAGCTCCCAATTTTGGGGTATTTCTATTCGATTCCTGTTCATATAGTGAAAGTTCAAAAGAAATTGAAACAGTGAGAGATCCCGGAATTGTTAGCGCCGTACGTAGTATGCTATGCTATCGCAGTGATTATGCAAGATTTATGAGTATTGCTGGATGGAATTTTCCTAACCATCCGTTCTTAAATGAAGATGATAAATCTTTTAGTTTGTTGATTCCTCTTAAACATATTTTCAACATTTTTAATGATTATACAACAATAGCTTATGGGAGACAAACATTTCGTCTCGTACGAGCTAGTTACGATAATGATAGTATTATTGTAAATGAGGTAGGTGCTGGTAGTACCGCAACTACAACAACTGTTAAGATTATTATAAATAGTATGGAACTGAAAGTGAAACATGTGTTTCCCAATGATGAAATTAAAATTAAATTGATGGAACCTATTAAAAATAATATACCAATATATATTCCATTCAGAAAGTGGGATCTTAATGAACTACCCTCAATTAAAGACGGTGCAAGAAGAGAAATCTGGAATGTTAAAACAAGCTCATCAATTGAAAAACCGCGTTATGTTATAGTAACATTTCAAACTGAGAGGCGCAATAGAAAAGAAAAGGATTCAACAATTTTTGATAATGTTAATATATCAAGTGTTCGAGTATCTCTTAATGGTGAATATTGGCCTAATGAAAGAATGCAACTGGACTTTGAGAAAAATGATTATGCTGCAGCTCATTATAACTACACTGAATTTTATCCTAGTTATTCATATTCGACTGAGAGACGATCACTTTTAGATTATCAAGCATTTAAAGATCATGCCTTATTTGTAATAGATTGTTCAAAACAAGAAGATGGAATGAAATCTTCAACTGTCGATATAAAATTAGAAATTGAAGCTAACAATGGTTTTCCAAAAGATACAAAAGTATATTGCATCATTATTCATGACTGTTTAATGGAATATTACCCTCTTACGGAGGTAATCAAGAGTATAATATAAATACCTAATTTAAATGTGTTATATTACCTATGTAAATATTATACTTTTTTATAATAAAAAAATAATAAAAAAAATGTGGTTATTAATAATAAAACAATTTTACAATTATTAAAAAATATATTTAATATTTTATACTTCTATAACTTCAAATGAAGCCGCAGGCTTCGGTTTTCCGGTGTCCACTAACCCGTGGAACACCAAGCCATATTTTTGGCTTTTAAATTCTTCCATGAATGGTGTATAATCTTCAACCACACGTTCTGGTAGAAAAACAACCATATCCAACATTTCTAAAAGTACAGTTTTCCCATAGTTTGATTTCACAATTTTTGCATCTAATATTTGATATGATGTGCCCACCTCCAAGGAGGATAACTTCACCACAGGTTTCTTTTGCGATAAAACAGACGATTTGTTTATTTTAGAAAAATCCATCTATAAGAAATAAATAAAATTGTAAGTATATAAATATCGTAAAGCTCATTATATATAAAAAACAGATAAAATGTATAATAAATAAATAAGTCAATAAATTAATAAAAAATCATGTATACCTAAAGGATATAGAATAGTAGACGCATATATATAACTGATAAAATGTATAATAAATAAATAAATAAATAAATAAATAAATAAATAAATAAATAAGTGAATAAATTAATAAAAAATCATGTATAAAGAGTATAGAATAGTAGACTTACTGTAATAATTATAGGTAATAGCACTTCAAGAAACAACTGGAACTAACTTAATAAAATTGAATATTTCGCTTATATTTATACCCACTCTTTATATTAAAATCTAATTTACAAGAAAAAATAAATATAAAGTAAATAATTTTAGGGAAATTTTAGTATAGGGCAAATTATATATAAAGTACTTTGTAGGAATTTTTACTAATTAATTTTTAATGGGAAAGTTAGAATATAAAGTATATGACAAATTATATATAAAGTACTCGAGGAAATTTTTACTATTTAATTTTGGTAATGTGAAATTTAGTATATTAAGTATCGATTTAGAGTCGAATATGACAAATTATATATAAAGTATTTGGAGAAATTTTTACTATTTAATTTTGGTAATGGGAAATTTAGAATATTAAGTATCGATTAAGAGTCGATTATATTTTTTTTATCTGTAACACTTTAAAAATTAATAAATTTCCGTTAATATATTTATTGTTAAATACTTAAACGTAAATTAATGACTTTATATTTCATATTTTCTAATTATGATTGAAAAAACTATTTAAAATATGGTGTTAACAGTATGAGAGTCTTTATTGTCAAAGATTTCATAGAAGTTGGTTGATTTTAATAGTCTGCGAAAAGTGATAATTGAAGTGTGTGTATAAAATTTTTTGGTAAGTTTTTTTATTAAATAATTTTAAATAGCTATAACTGTTTATATGGATTATTTTGTATCATATTGAATTTCAAATTAATGTTTTTTTTTTTTACTAATATATTTTTTTTTTTAAATTTCATTATAATATTTTACCATTATTATTTTTAAAAATTAATTATTTAATATTTCTCTTGCAGTGTAGTTACCTACTTTATATCAGACACATAATTAAATTTCTTTTTTTTCTATCTAACTATTTAAAATTTAGCATTATGTCAATAATTACTGATCTTATTCAACATATAACAGCTATTTTAGGATTTATAAGTATTACCTATGATGGTAAAACAGTGGAGGAGGGGTTGCTGGAATGTACAAAGGCTGTCAGAAAGATAAATAAAGATATTAAAAATGCTACTTCCATGGGCGAAAGACAACACCTAGAGGCTTGTTTAAGAAATGTTAAATCGTTAAGATCTCAGATTAAATTAACAAAAAAGAGAGGATCTGGAATTATGACTAGGGCAAAAGAGTCTGGAATTAAAAAAGTAGAATGGGATGATTTGACTTCAGCTTTTAAGTCTAGAATTCGAACTGGAGTCATTTCAAACCTTAAACATAAAGATCCTATAGCATTTCTTGTCGATTGTAAGACACTCTTCAAACGTAGAATTGGTAACGCACTCAAGAAAGATGAGTCTGTTAAAGTGAACACAGTTTTTTGTGGTGAATTTGAGATATATAGAGGCCTACAGATCATAACTGAATATAAATATTTCACCACAGCTAACTGCCCCATCTATAGAGATACAAATTTAAATAACTGGTTTGATGATAATGTGACAAAACTTATTCTAAAAGACCTGGAAGAATTCCAGGAACGTGATAGCGGGTGGTCGTTAAAAAGAGTAGTAAACTTGGGCGTAAATATTAATAAATTTGTTCCACAACTTGGATCATCATATATTGAACTACCACCTCAAATTAAAAGAAAAGAAGCATGCATTAATGTTAAAAATGATGATCAAGCCTGCTTTGCATGGGCAATTACATCAGCTTTGTATCCTGTTAATAATAATCCGCAAAGAACAAATAAATACCCACATTATTCTGAGGTATTAAAACTTAAAGGTATTCAGTTTCCTATAACTATCAAGCAGATTCCAAATTTTGAAAAAATGAATAACATTTCTATCAATGTTTATATCCTAAAAAAGTATAATAAACAATTTTCGACCCTCCCTACATATTTAACAGCGGAAAAGAAAGATAAGCATGTAAATCTGCTTCTAATACAAGATCAGTATGACAAAGAGTCTACTAAATATCATTACGTTTGGATAAAGAATCTTTCACGACTTTTGTCTAAACAACTCAGTAATGAAAATGGTCAAAAGTACTTTTGTGATAGATGTTTACACTACTTCCGTTCGGAAGATAAGCTAAGTAAACACATAGTAGACTGCATTAAAAGAAATGATACCGCCACCAAAATGCCTACAGATAGCAAAAAGATGCTTAAATTTAAGGATTTTAAAAACAAAATAAAAGCCCCCTTTGCTGTATATGCAGATTTAGAGAGTATTTTAAAGCCTTGTGCAGAAAAGACTGCTTATCAAAAACATATTCCAGCAGCAGTAGGATATTATTTTAAATCTTCTTATGATAACAATCTATCATTCTACCGTTCATATCGAGGATCCGATTGTATGCAGTGGTTTGCTGATGAAATGAATCAACTTGCTGAGGATGTCTCTACTATATATCTATGTCCGTATAATATACACATGACTCCTCAACAAGAGAGTGATTTTCAAGCATCCACCCGCTGTCATATTTGTGAACAACCCTTTAAAGTTGGCGAGAAAAAAGTGAGAGATTATAATTACTTAATTTCTGAAAATAATTACCGTGGAGCTTCACATAATGAGTGTAATGTTAATTATCAAGACACGCACACAATCCCGGTAATCTTTCACAATTTGAGTGGTTATGACGCACATTTCGTGATAAAAGATATTGCAACCCGAATGAAAGGATCTATAGACTTACTGCCTCTCACTAAAGAAAAATATATTTCGTTTACGAAGCATATTGATGAAGCTCGAATTCACTTTAGATTCATTGATAGTTTTAGATTTATGGCATCATCCTTAGATAAATTATCATCTTCTTTAACAAAATTTACAAATCTGAGGTCTCAGTTTAATAACATACCTGAAGATAAGTTTAATTTGTTAACAAAGAAAGGTGTGATGCCATATGATTACATCAATAGTTTTGATCGTTTTAGTGAATCCTGTTTACCTCATCAAGATGTTTTTTATAACAAATTAGATAATAAAGCTTGCCCCCGCCGTATGTATAAAAGAGCACAACAAGTATGGTCTTCGTTTAACTGTAAAACTCTAGGTGATTATGTAGACTTATATATGAAAACAGACATTCTACTCCTAGCAGATGTCTTTGAACAGTTTAGATCGAGCTGTCTTAAGACGTATGATCTAGATCCAGCCCACTATTTTACGCTACCCGGATTTACTTGGGATGCTATGTTAAAGTTTACGAAACAGGAGTTAGAACTTCTTACTGATATGGATATGTTTTTGTTTGTAGAGCGAGGCATTCGAGGTGGTCTCAGTCAAGTCTGCTCTAAAAGAAGGGTTCATGCAAACAATAAATATATGTTGAATTATAATCCTGCAAAACCGGAAAACTATTTAATGTATTTTGATGTCAACAATCAGTATGGTTGGGCTATGAGTCAAGCTCTTCCATATGGAGAATTTGAGTGGGTGGATTCAAATATTGATGTCACTACAATTGCTGATGATAATAATGTAGGTTACATGCTTGAAGTTGATTTAGAGTATCCACATGATTTACATGATAAGCATAAAGATATACCTTTCTGTCCAGAACATATCAACCCTAAGACTATGAAGCCTCCTGCAAAGTTAAAAGAGAGTACTAAACTTATGGCTACACTTTATAATAAAGAGAAATATATCATACACTATCGATCACTAAAACAAGCTTTAGAACATGGCTTGAAATTAACGAAAATACACAGAGTATTAAAATTTAAACAGTCTCCTTGGTTGAAACCGTATATTGATTTAAATACGGAGCTTAGAAAAAAAGCTAAAAACGAATTTGAGAAGAATTTATTCAAATTAATGAACAATGCTGTTTTCGGTAAAACTATGGAGAATGTAAGAAAAAGGGTTGATGTAAAACTTCTTACCGAATGGGAGGGTCGTTATGGAGCTCAATCATATATATCTAAGCCTGAATTTAAGAATTGTATAATATTTGACGAAAATTTGGTGGCGATAGAGATGAAAAAAATTGAGGTTTATCTAAATAAACCTATATATGTAGGGCAAACAATTTTGGATCTTGCAAAGACTACAATATATAGCTTTCAATATGATTATTTACAAACACGATTTGGAGAAAACTGCTCTACTTGCTACAGTGATACAGATTCCGTTTTATTAGAGATACGAGGAAAAGATCCTTATCAAATTATAAAGAATGATTGTGAGAAATACTTTGATACTTCAGACTATCCTACAAATAATGTGTATGGAATACCGCAACTAAATAAGAAAGTTTTAGGTATGATGAAAGATGAAAATAATGGATGCATTATGACTGATTATGTAGGACTGAGATCAAAATTATATACTATGAAAGTGGCCATCTCAGAAGATGAGGTGCAAAAACTGAGGGCAAAATTAAAAGACGAAGAATATGATGATGATGAGATTGAAAAAAATGTTATGAATTATGGTGTAACCAAAAAAGCAAAGGGGGTTAAAATGTCGATAGTAAAAAATAGTATAACTTTTAATGACTATATTGAATGTTTAGAAACATCTAGAAGTAAGACCACTTCACAGAATCTCATACAATCGAAACATCATAAAGTCTTTTCAATAGAACAAAAGAAAATTGCTCTCAGCTCTGATGATGATAAAAGATATCTGATACCAGGGAAAGATGAGACATTACCATGGGGGCATTACTCTATTAACCCTAAAATAAATGTTTATGATGATGATCAAGTAATGGATTGTTTATAGAGTTCAAAATTATTATTTTAAATTTAAATTATTTACATAAAATTGTTTTCTTTTTTTTTTATCATAATTTAGTATAATTGTAATATAATAAAACTACTTGTTTTATATAAATTAGTATGTATAAGCGTGTCTGATATTATGAAGTTTGATCAAATTGGATAGAAATTTACGTACGACTATGGATTAAAAATGAAGATGGAATATATAAAATGCAGTCTGATAATAGATGAGAGATATATGGATAAAATAATTCTACAAACTGTTTTGAAAATATTTTTAAGACCAAATTGGATAGAAATTTACGTACGACTATGTATTAAAAGATGAAGATGTAATATATAAAATGCATTCTGATAATGGATGAGAGATATATGGATGAAATAATTCTACAAACTGTTTTGACAATAATATAAATTTTTTGAGTTGGATATTATATAGGTGAGTCTAAAAGTTACTTTAATAATTTTTTATTATAATAATGTTTTTTCTTATATATGATTTTAGATCGATTTCAAACAGATGGGAATAATATTTAATCAATCCGGAATCAATCAAAATTTTTATATAAACCTATCATATAGATAAGAAGATTAAAAGTGATTGTTTAAAAGGAGAAATATTAGATTGAAACCCCACTTATCCAGCCTTAAAGCTTAATATAAAACGAAACTTTTATACAAATTTTCAGTTTCATAGAAGGCATCATGAGAATAGCACTTGTAGATATTCAAGGAATTATCTTTGAGGATATATTTTATCCGAAAGAATTGTCTATACTGATTGGAAAACATATTACTAGTTTTCTGTTTAAACCACCAGTACCCTTCCACACATTGAGTTCTAAGGATAAGAGAACTAATAATTATGTTGAAAAATATGTTCATGGAATAAAATACGACTCTGGTGATATTGAATATAATGAAATTAATAACATACTGGAAAAATATTTATTAAATTCAGCAGACTGCATATACGTCAGAGGTAGTCAAAAACTAAATTTTTTAGAAACCAAATGTCGAGAACTTGGAATTTCGACAAATATTTACGATGTTACAAAATATGATGGAACCCCCTGTTGTACTGACGTCTTTCAACCTGTATTCACTCAATGTTTCAACCACGCTTATGGAAAATATATGTGTACTCAACATAATGTAAATTGTTTAAATAATTGGTTAAAAAATGTTGTCTTACCATTTTAAATATATATTTTTTAATAAAACAAACTTCTTATTATTATATTTTTTTATTCTTTAATCCTATAATCACCCTAATGATTTTTAATAGTGGTATAATGCTTATCAATATATTACTCTTAATATTAATTATTTCAAACATGGCTACTCAATATCAAATTATGGGTGGGGTTTATTAAATATTTATCAATTATATATTTTTATTATAATGTAATTATTTCATAATAATAGTTGTGGGGCTAATTAAATAATCATCAATCAGAACGAAGCAATGGGGGTAGTAAACATCAAAAAATAATTAAATAAATACAAAATGGGTGGGGTTTATTAAATAATAAACAATCGGAAGCGGATAATGGGGCACTTGTAATTAAGTAATTAAGGGTCGGAGATTGTCAACCAATCAGAATCAAGCAATGGGGCATTTGTGACAAAAGTTGGTAGCACTGTAAAGTTGGTAGCATGTAAAGTTGGTACGATGACAGCGAAGTGCGAAAAAAAATTCAAAAATATACAAAAAGAAGAATTGGCTGCTTGCGTCGAATGTAAAAGGTCAAAAGTTGGTAGCACTGTAAAGTTGGTAGCATGTAAAGTTGGTACGATGTCAGCAAAGCGCGAAAAAATTCGAAAATATACAAAAAGAAGAAAAGAGGGTTGGCTGCTTGCGCCAAACGTCAAAGGCCACTCGAAAATTGACAGTTGTCTGCTAGCAGTCAACCAATCAGAACCAAGCAATGGGGGATTTCTAATTATTAAGTAATTAAGGATTGGAGATTGTCAACCAATCAGAACGAAGCAATGGGGCATTTCTAATTATTAAGTAATTAAGGGTCGGAGATTGTCAACCAATCAGAACCAAGCAATGGGGCATTTCTAATTATTAAGTAATTAAGGGTCGGAGATTGTCAACCAATCAGAACCAAGCAATGGGGCACGAGTAATTAACAAGTCATTAATAATAATTAAGAGGCGGAGTCAGACAGCCAATCAGAACGAAGCAATGGGGCACTAGTAATTAACAAGTCATTAATAAGCAATTAAAGGGCGGAGTCTGTCAGCCAATCAGAACCAAGCAATCAGGTTAAAAGTGAAAGTGGGTGGGGCCGGGTGGGGCTATGACGTCAGACGACCTTGAACGGTAACAAAATTCGCTTTTCGGACCTTCATAAGAAAAAGCATGGGATTTTGGGCTCGTTCTCTTGTAGGTCCTTTACTGTCGTTTTTGCTGCATTTGATTTTAAACTCTGGTTAACTGGTTGTATTTGAAACAGTGCCAGTGGACTCATTCTTATAGAGAAAAAATGAACATCAATTGTGCTTTTACATGATTTTCGTAACAAAATATCATGAAATTGTTCTTGCTGATATTTATGTATAGTCTGATTTCCTATCAACGTATTTAATTGAATAAGAAACCATTTTTTATTCACGTCCTTTAAAACATCCTTAAATATCTGTTTGGAATACAAATTGAACAAGTGGCCACAGAACATAACCTTGGAGAACTTTTTTCAGTATTTTGGCAGCCCAACATAGGTTTTCAATTATCCTTATATCTTTATCGTTAGCTAGAGTTTTCTCAGTACTTCTATTAACTTGATATGTTACAGTCGGTGAGAGGCAAGCAAAAACATCTCTTCGCTGGTCACGAACGACATTTCTGCAGAAGGGCATTCACATCAAATAAAGTTTTACGTGTTTAAAAATCACGCCTAAAACCTTGTTGAGTGTCGTCTAGGTGAAACTCGCACTTTTTTATTCTAGTGTGTACTGTCTTTAACAGATGTCTGATTAGGTTTATTAGCCTATAATCACTACAAGTTTCAGGATGAGATTACGCTTGCGGATCGTATTGTTAACTTCATTTTCGTGATTTATCATTAATATACATTGAAGTTTCATTTACCAAAAAATATCTTGTTAATTTTAATCACGCATCTACAAATTACCAATAAACTAATGGTTTATTCTATATAACAATCTACATGAATAATTAACGTATTTCTGTTCATTTTAAAAACATTGAACCTTACACAAACAATTAAAAATTTCATCCCATCAAATAAAATATTTAAAAAAAAAATAGCAGCATGCATGTCGCTTGAAAGTACAATTCTTTCGTTCCAACGGGTTGTTCAATTATAAATTAAAACAATATGGAAAATGATCACATCCCAAAATAACTTTAAATCTCAACGGGAGTGTTAAAATGGCGTAACGACCGGTTTTAAAAAGTATGTAATAAAAAATCCAAACAGATGGCAGCGTGGACGACCCTTTTTTTGCTCCCATACGTGTAAAAATATTTCAAATTTATAAGAACAGAATCAAAGTGTCACAACGGAAAGCGAGGAAATTCGTATGAATATATTTTCGAGTATTAACAGTTTCAGTGGTCACAAGTGGATTGTGTCATTGAATATAAATTAGCAAAATGGATAGAAGCACGAAATTTAATATATAACAATACATGCATGAATAAAATTGCTGACCATTAACGATTTTACAAGAATCTATAACATTACAACGTATGCAGTTACAAAACCATCAAGATATTAATTCAATAATATTAAAACTAAGTACTAAATGTGCAGGAAATCAACAATAATATATTATAGTACGTACACCAGGTACGTTTTCGTTGGCATTAAAGGGTCATGGCATTACCCAAGTGTTTTTATGTATTTTGACCTACTGAAGAATACTATGAATTTATATTAGTCAACTTCTTTAGGTTAAATTTGTAGATGTAATACCGGTATTAGAGAGATATTATCGATAAAGAAACAATGGCATGAGTTTCTAAATGGTCGGCATTAGTTGTTTATTGATATTGTCCTAAAAATGAGGGCTATGGAACTAGAAAAATCAAAGTGTTTATTTTACTATTCGTATTATCTATCTATATATTTTTGAAATTTAGAAATTAAACAAACAAGAAATTATTAAAATGACATTAAGGAGAAATTGAAAAAATGTCACATCCAGTGGGACTCGAACCCTAACCGAATAAAAATATAAGACAGGGCACAAATAAAGTGACTTAGAGTTTGAAGTATCAATTGTCGATTTGACAAAACTTCTCTCTCATTAACGTCATGTAACATGTGCTTAAGGAGGAAGTGAGTGAATGTCATATCTGATGGGATTTGAATTCATTATAACGTTTCGCTTCCTAACCACTTGATCATCCAATAGCTTAAGTGGTTAAAGCGTGCCTGCGTATAAGGCAGTGATGGTGGGTTCGAGTCCCACTGGATGCGACATTTTTTCAATTTCTCCTTAATGTCATTTTAATAATTTCTTGTTTGTTTAATTTCTAAATTTCAAAAATACGTTGAGAGTTATCTCAAAAATAATAGTTTACTATCTATCTATATACTTATAATAAATCTGTAGAGAGGTCAATTCTGTACATGAAAAATATTTCCAAAATAACTATCAGGGGTGATTAGGGATCGATACTGATACCAAAAATGCAATCAGTAAAATTTTTGTCTGTCTGTCTGTCTGTCTGTCTGTATAACCGTTATAGAAACAAAAACTACTCGACGCATTTTAACGAAACTTGGTACAATTATTTTTCATACTCCTGAGCAGGTTATAGTATACTTTTCATCACGCTAAAATCAATAGGAGCAGAGCAGTAAAGGGAAATGTTGGGAAACCACTTTTACGGTGTGGGGGGGGGGGAGAAATTTTTAAACAACAATCAACACGCCACGCGAACAACGTCGCAGGTACACCTAGTAATCAATAATTTTTCTTCTTATGAAATACTAATACACTTTCCTGTCTACAGGTAGATTTTTTAGAACCAAATTTAAATATTAAGGGTTACTATACAATATTGTAGTAGATAATCGCCTTAAGTAAAATTATTCATAGGTTACGAATTCCATGCGAAATTCACTAAACGAAAAATATTCAACAGAAATCAATTTGGGGCAAAACCCTACGGCGAGTCGTGAGAATTTTGCCATTATTCACGTAACCCCTGAAAATTTAAATGTTCAGAGAGGGACAAAAACCTCAACCGGACTTGATCCGGTAAAGAACGTAGTACGCTATTAATAAAACAATAGATGAACCGAAAATACCACAACATATGTTAAAGCTCCTATAAAATTTGTAGCCATGGACCAGTGTCAGAAACAGATTACATATAACATTAACGCTAAATAGAAGGTTCAGGCTGCCTAAATGTATTATACTGCGGGTATGAATCAGTAGCGTATATCACAAAATTATATTTTGTTACTAAATATAAAGAAATTTTAATTTTTTTAAACCGACAGAAATCATAGATTCGAGACATACTGTAAACCCCAATGTATTTCCATACTTGTCTGTACATATAATTAAATTGGAGGGTCTGTTTTTAATATTAAAATAACAGCTTTGTACGAAATGTATAATTACAAAAATTACATTTTTTTACAATTTTTGTATGTCTGTTTGTTAGGGCTAATCTTTGGAACGGCTGGATTAATTTTTCTAGACTTTTACTGGCAGATACCCGATTTAATAAGTAAATTATATGCAATATTATAATTAAGGTTATAAGGGATATATAAATATATACACATACACAGACTGCCGACAAGCACCACTGACTTTGAATAGACCAGGTTTCACTTCAAGTTTAGTACTAGAATGTCACCAATCTCTAACTGAGGCCAGCCAGAATAACGTTGTCACTCTCAGCTGGATCAAAGGACATGGGAACTCTAAAGGCAACCGCATTGCGAACAATTTAGCAAGAAGGGCTGCGGGCTACAAATATGTTAGCCCGCGCCCATCTACCAAGCTAACATTGTCCGCAGTCGTGGACCTTATCAAACAGCACTCTCACCAAAAATTTATACAGTGCTGAGATGAAACTACGAACTGTAGACTGGCCAGAGAGTTATTACCTCATCCTGGCGAGGAAGCAGCAAAAAAATTTAAGGCATTGACCAGACAAAATCTCCGAACAGCTGTGGGAATCTTGACAGGTCACTGCCAATTGCGACAACATCTCTTTAGGATGAAATTAACAGAATCGCCGCTATGCAGAGGCTGCCAACAAGAAGAGGAAACAGTAGAACACATTATGTATGACTGCTCTGCTTTTTCTGAAATCAGAAGATCCGTGTTGGGCGAGTATTGGCTTACACCAGCCGATGTCAGGGAGATCCCCCTCGGGAGCCTCATCACCTATTTTAAATCACTAGGCCTGGTGACAGCCTGAGGTGAGGATATCTCTACAATACGGGAGGATGCACAATGGGTCATATGTGGCCTCAGTGCTGGCTAAGCACTAGCTCGCCCCTCCCCAAATTTCCAGATCCATATCCAGTTGATTAAGATTTCTTTTATATTAAATTTTTTTCTAAAGGTTACATGTGCAAGGCTCAACGACACGCGATAGGGGTATTCCTAACGATGGTGTCTCAACGCTTTCATTTAAAAATTTATTTCCAGCAATTATATCATATAACAAACGCGAACAAAAATGATAAAAATCGTAAAAATTGTAAAAACGAAAATACACGTTTACAAAAAACCTAAAAAATAGAAAATTATAGGTAAAAATATAAGAAGAAATACCAAAAAAGAAAAAAATCAAAAGAAGAAAAAAGATTATTAAAAAATTCGATAAATTACAAAATTCAACGAAAAAAATAGTAAAAACATGGAAACTAACTAGAAAATATGATGAAAACGACAAAAAAAACAATAAAAAAAGAAACAAAATCGTAAAAATTTGGAAAAAGAATAAATGAGAAAAAGCTCAAGTTTAGGTGGTACTAAGTCCTTCGAGTTAGCTAGCATATATATGTGTAATTGGAATTGTAGATTATATAATAAGATTGTAAATTCCCTTATTGTTACACCGCTGTAGTAAAGTGTACAGAGACATGGAATAACAAGGAACAAATGGAAATCGCTTGTTCACCACAGTCAAACAGCTCAGTGTCCGACTGGCTTTAAGGGTGTAAGCTTGTTGAATTTAGGTATTAAACTGAGTGCTTTTCAATACGAAATATAAATAGGAATCTACCAAAATTTAATCAGCATTAATTTAAGAATATGTATTTTTAAAATATATTACTACACACCAAGAATTTTTGTAGAATGTAAAATTGCCTTCAAGGTAATATTATCATTGCAAATGTTTTACAGTGTGATATAAAGTATTAAAAATATATAAATGTTCTCAGATTCTCATATGGCATAAAATCTATTTTTATGCAATTTCATGGTTTCTTCTCTTGTGTTTATTTCGAAAATGAAACGGAAGAACTCAAATTATTAATCGATTTGGATTGGCTTTTGCGATAACAAATTGCCATTGTTATCTTAAGAAAAGGTCCATCGTTTCTGTTTTGTCCTAAACGAGATCTGAAGTATTTTATAACTTTCTCTCTTTCCCTCTTCTTTGCTTTCAATACATCGAATTCACTGTTTTATTACAACATATGTCATTCGTTGTAGCGATAGGAGTTGTTTTCGGCATCAATTCCGCTATTTATGGTTGGCCATTCTTCGTTTTGGTGCACCGTTATTGCTCGACAGTTGAAATACCGTCAGTTATTTTCTGTACCGATTTTTTCATTCTTTATCTAGCTACGAATAAAAAATGTAAACACATTATTGGTTGCTGCTCGAATGGTTATGGGTTGGTATTTTTATTGTTCTGATTTATTTGATTTTGTTGTTTCTGTGTACCTAACAAATAGCGAAAGCCGATGGAATCATGAATAGCGTTGGTATTTCTGGATTCTCCGAAAATGTAAATTCCAAATTAAACATGCTCGAATTACGCCGTGGAACAAAAACAAAACGTCAATTTTATCGAATTAAAGTGATGAGACCTAGTAGTGCCTTTTTTTAAAATAAAATAATGGAATATCGGCTTAGTTTTGAACTTTCAGAATTTGATTAAAAATATCCCATTGGGGGAAAAAGTTAATTGAACACTTCAAACATTTTTATATAGGCAATAAACACCAAACAAAAAGAACCACAAAAAAATGGTCAATACTTACTAAACGATAAAATAAGGTTTAAAAATAATATAAATATCAAGTTATTTAAAGGTATGTACCTTAATTTAATGCTACATTTTTTATATTACTTGTATCTTACAAGTATCTATACTATACTGTATTTATTTAAACCTACCCTAAAAGGTATTTTTTTTAATTAATTTATTCTTATTCTTACCTTTTTTGAAACCGAAGGACCTACAGAAGAGGAAATACAAAAAGAAATCAAAAAACTTCGCAATGGCAAGGCGGCGGGGGAAGACGATATAGTGGCAGAACTATTAAAATATGGAGGAGCAGAATTATATAAAGAAACTTTCTTACTAATAAAAGAAATATGGACGCAAAATAGGATGCCAGAGGAATGGAACAGCGGAATTATAGTGCCAATGCATAAAAAAGGAGATCGGGAAGAATGTAAAAACTACAGAACAATATCCCTCTTAAACATTACATATAAGATACTAGCCAATACAAGAAACTCCAGACTGAAGACACAAGCAGAAGGAATCCTAGGAGACTACCAAAATGGCTTTAGGCCAGGCAGATCAACAGTTAACGCCATACATACACTAGAACAAATAGTACAAAAAGCAAGGGAAGCAAGGGAATACAATAGAGAAGTAGGTACACGTAGTTTTCATAGACTTCAAAAGCGCTTTCGACACCGTAAAAAGACAAAAATTGGTGGAAGAACTAGAGGAACTTGGGATCCCAACAAAAATAAGGAAAATGGTAGCAATGACTCTTAACCGCCAAAGTCAGATTCAATGAAACAATTTCCAAAGAAATAAAAATAAATAAAGGGGTGAAGCAAGGAGATGTTATGTCACCGACAATCTTTAATTTAATGTTAGAAGTAATAATAAGGAAGGCAAAGCTAGACAATAAAAATATCATCACAGATCAACTACAAATAATAGCCTACGCATATGACCTGGCCATCGTTGCAAACACAAAGACAGCACTAATAAAAGCAATTGGAATCTAGACAAAGAGGGAAAACGAATGGGTTTAGAGATAAATAAAAACAAAACAAAATACATGAAGGAAGGAAGGAAAAGACAACTCCACAGGAAACATTGATTACACAAAACTATAGGCTTGAAGCGATACACACCTTTAACTATTTAGGAGTCACAATAGGAAAGACCGGGAAGGAGAGAGTGAAAGAAAGAATTTTAAAAGGCAATCAGGCATTCGGTATGAACAGAAACCTTCTGAGAAGTAAAGTATTGACTAAAAAAACGAAAATGAATCTGTATAAGACCCTAATACGACCAGTAGTTACATACGCATTGGAGACAACGACACTAAATAAAAAGGAGGAAGACAGTCTACTAAAATTCGAAAGAAAAATAATGAGAACAATACTAGGCCCTGACACAACAAGCGAAGGAGAAAGAAGACTTAAAACAAACGTTACAATAGACAGGGAACAAAATGGTGAAAACATAGTTGGATATACTAAATCACGCCGTCTAGAATGGATTGGGCATCTACTCAGAAGGCCACAAAAAAAAATGCTTCGGAGAATAACGAACTGGACACCGTTATGGCCCAGATGCAGAGGAAGACCGAGAAAAAGATGGTCAGATGATGTGGAAGAGGACGTAAAGGCCATGAATGTTGCTGATTGGAAATCTCAATGCAGGGACCGGAAACAATGGAAGAAAATTACAACAGCAGCAGAAACACACAACAAATTATAATAATAATAATAATAATACGTATGCTTTATTGTCACTAAAAAAAATACAATTTTTATGAACAAAGCAGGATAAGATTAAAACACACTAGGGAAATATATAACACAAATATATCCAAAAACAATTACTGATTGATATAAATAAATATATCATCAATGGTTATTAAAATGTTAGAAAATATAAAAAAATTTTAAAAAAAAGAACAAATTTGTTACCTAAAATAATTGCAAAAGTTTAAAAAAAATATAAACTGCAATACATAATATGAAAAAATCAATAAAATACAAAAAATTTACAGAATTTAAAATAAGACTTGCTTGCAGCTACTGGAAGTGATATTCAAGACGTTTTAATTATTCATTTAGGAACTCATCCACTGAATAATATGATCTCTCAATGAGATACTCTTTAGTCATTTTTCTAAATTTAGTAAAAGAAGTCGCCGATTTAATTTGCACAGGGAGGTGATTGTACAATTTTTTTGCGTGATAAATTATTGACTTTCTTACTAATTCGGTGGATGGGATTGGCAAATAAACATCATAACTCGAGTTTCTAGTGGAGTAGCCATGGTTGGGTCTCGTAGGAAAAATATGTAAATGCTTTCGAATCAGACATACAGTTTCTAGAATAAATAATGAAGGGAGTGTTAGGATTCCGTTCCTTTGAAAGTATGGCTTGCAGTGGGTTCTTGAGCTAAGTCCAAGGAGATAACGGATTGCTCTCTTTTGTAATTTAAAAATAGCGTTGAATTGTGCAAGGCTACTAGAACCCCAAAAGGGAAGTCCGTAGCGAAGATGAGATTCAAAGAGAGAGAAATAAGTTATTTTGGCAGAGTGGAGATTTAGTTCTTTAGAAACCGATCTAATCGCGAAGCATGCTGATGCTAGTTTCTTCGTTAGTGAATCTGTGTGAAGAGACCACTTTAGACTGCTGTCAATGAAAAGACCTAGAAATTTTACAGACTCAACGACACTGACGGAATTGCTTTCAAGAAGTATTGGATGAAAGGCTTCTTTATAGGATAATGCAACTGTCTTCTCGACATTGAAGCAAAGCAAGTTACAATCGGACCAGTTTTTGATTGTAATAAGATCATTAGAAATGTCGGCATGTAAAGATGGATTATCGATGTTGCTCCAGGTGATACTAGTATCATCAGCAAATAGAAAGATTTTTCCTTTAATTTTTAAATTAGTGATGTCATTAATAAAGAGTAAAAAAAGTATGGGACCTTACACTAGTAATTAATCTGCAGCTAGAATCTTTACCGTTTGTTCTGACTAGTTGTTTCCTATTTTCCAAGTAAGACTTGAACCAGTTCAGTGAAATGCCACGAATACCGTAGAACTCTAATTTTTTTAATAAAATATTATGATTTACACAATCAAATGCCTTGGCGTAGTCACAGAAAACTGTAGCGGTGGAATGATTATTATTAAGAGATGAGTAAACTTCATTGAGCACTGAAAACATGGCATCGTTTGTGCACTTATTTGACAGAAATCCAAACTGATTTTGTGATAGAATATTGTGCTTAAGGAGAAAAGGCATGAGTCGGACTTTTATTAATCTTTCGATAATTTTGGAAAGGGCCGGTAACAAAGCAATAGGTCGGTAATTACCGGTAATTGAGTGTTCACCACCTTTGTGAAGGGGAATGACTATAGCCGTTTTCAAGCATTCAGGAAATACTCCGTTTTCAAAAGATCTATTAATTAGAGATGATAGTATTTCTATCACATTATCAGGAAGGTTTATGAAGATTTTGATAGATAAGCCGTCTGTACTACAAGAAGATTTACTTTTAATATTGTTGATTGTTTGTTTAAGTTCTGAACAATTCACTGGATTTAAAAAGAAGGTGTTTGCAACATTTTTAGAGGCGGGAAGAAAAGAGATAGGATCGAACTAGGATCAGATTATTACTGACATTAACAAAGTATTCGTTTAAATCGTCGGAACTGGGAAAGGGGAATTTTTGATCCACTGAGTTAGTTTTATTACGAAGATCATTAATAATGGACCAAGTCTCTTTAGAAACATTTTTGGAACTATCTAGTTTATGTTGGTAATACCGTTGTTTAGCTATTTTTATTATTTTTAAATAAACATTCCTATATTTTTTTATATATTCGGTGACATGGATGTTAGCAGTAAATTTCTTGATGTATAATAAGGAGCGCATATTCTTGGCAGAATTACGTATACCTTTAGTAGTCCAAGGTTTATGACGTTTGGATTTAATGGGTTTAAGAGGAAAGGCTTTGTTAAAAGCGTTAACAATTTTGTTTAAAAATTTACTGTAGTTTGAGTTGATATCATTGGACAGAAAGTTCCAGTCGGTAGATAGACATAAATTATAAAACTTTTCATGTTTCATGAGAAATTCAAACGAAGACAGAGGAATAATCCACCTCAAAAAAAAAAGATTGTTGAACGCCCAGGCGTTAGCCATAATCTTAGAGATTGTAAGGCTGTGATGATGATTCTTACCTATAAACCTTTTTTATTACTCCCATTAATTAAATACCAGTGATAAAATTTACGTTTTTTGGCTAGATATATGCAATTCTTAATTTCATGCAGACCATAGGTACTTTATATAAAGCATTAGTAAAATTTAAAACCTAAAAAAAATTGTAAACTCGTCTTAAAAAAGGATAATTTGTATTTAAACGTATTTTTGGCATAAATACTTCGACATGAACATCAAAGAACCAAATGTTGTTTAAATATGATTTAGGGACATCTATAGGCATCTAAAAAAGATCAAAGCAGTGTTTGTTTTTCTTTCTAATATTCCTATATAAAAAGTGTGACCCCTTTTTGTATATCATAGTGGTCGGTTTGCTCCGCACTCAGAATGTTGATTTCCTTTAGAAACCTTTTATTTTTAATACTTTTTGTTTTTTGAAGTATTTTCTAACAACGTTACTTTTCTTTCAATATTGCTTTTTTCGATTTTTTTTATAAAAATAAATAAAAAATTTAAAAAATTCGGTAAAGAAAATATTGAACAAAATTTATTTAATTTGTGAGTTCATTTTAATTTTAAAAAATGTAAGAAACTATATTTAACAAAATTCAAAATTTTTAAACACAATTTAATTTAAAATTTAAATAAACATAGCAAGGAAACATCGACCCTTCATCTTTCAGAAATCCATTTCAGTTAATAAAGCTTCTAAACTTGCTACATACATATTTATTTTCAACTTTGCCGAACTTTTTCATATACATTAATACTAAAAACCGCAAGAATAAAGTTTGTTTTCCGGTATTGATATACAGCACTTTACGATACTTTTGCAGAAAGAAAAAATAATTTTAATGTTAAAATGTTTCTTCATGAATTTTAAAAAGTTTTTAGTATTAAGGTAAAAATACGAAGACGCGGAGATTGTACCCGTTTAGCAAAAAGATATCAAAATGATAAAATTTTTATATGTTAACATATGGTGCTGTCGTGTGGTGGCCTAAAGTGTAACAAACTCGAGCGACCAGAAAATTAAAGCAAATCCAAAGACCAGCATATCTTCTCCTAACAGGAGCCATGCGAACCATGCAATGGAAGTAATACTTGGACTCACCTTTGACATATCGCACGGTTGGTATCGAACCCACTGTAGGAACCGGCACCCATGGGGATAGCGTTGAGGTAGAAATACTAAGAGGCGGAGATTGTACCCGTTCGGCAAAAAGATATCAAGTGATAAAATTTTTATATGTTAACATAATATGGTGCTGTCGTGTGGTGGCCTAAAGTGAAACAAACTCGAGCGACCAGAAAATTAAACCAAATCCAAAGATCAGCATGTCTTCTCCTAACAAGAGCCATGCGCACCACATCGACCAGGGCAATGGAAGCAATAATTGGACTCATCCCCTTTGACATATTTGTTGATGACCATGGTACGCTTTCGCACGGTTGGTATCTGACCCACTATAGGGACCGGCACCCATAAAAACAGTCTGTGTAGGAAATCGCTAAATGCGATAACGCTCTTACAGACGGACATGGGTGCTGTCGTACCAAGATTTGTCTTTAACAAAAAATATTAACAGATAAGACAGTAGAAGTTATCTTTTTGTTGCTTTTACGACATTAACAACAAAAGTTAAGAATTATTTAGATATCTTTGAAATAAATTATATACAAATAGTTACCAAAAAGATAACATGTTGCTGAGCTCTAAAATTTATTAAATTTTGATAACATTATGTCATCTTAATGATATTTATGCAGAATGAATTTTTTCCGATAGCTTAAATATAGAAAAACGAAATAATAAACTATCCAAAGCAAAAATCCGCTATAAATTAATCTGATTTACCGGAAACAGAAAACATTACTAATTACACGAACAGCAATTAGACAAGTCATCTGTATTCATGAAATGAAATGGTGTCCTGTTTAATTTGGTCATTGGTCGTTTGTTAACGAAATGTTGGTTATAGGATTTAAATTTTCATGTTTACACGAGAGCTTGATTTCTCCATTCAAAATAAAGGAAAATCGTGCTGGTTTTGTATAAATATTTTAAAGCAAGTATGAGATTGGGTACTGATTTAGTGAATTAGAATAGTACATTACGTAACGAGTGCGGAAATCAGGTGATCCCATCACGAGTGCGTTTGTTGCGTGAGCCGAAGGCGAACGCGATAAAAAACACGAGTGGTGGGATTACCTGCGCACCGCACGAGTTGCGTATTCTATTTTTCATCACTCCGTGAGGAAAGCTCTTGAATTTGTCTAAAATAAAAGGTAAGAAGATAATAAAAGTAGTATTAGGTCTAATCTGCCTTCACCGCGATGGCGCTGAAGGAGAGTTGGGGGAGGCGGATCCCCCATTAAAACAAAAATTTTTAGAGTTAAGAAATTATAACATTTTTATTAAATAAAAAACACTTTTTATTACAAAATTATTTATATTTATGATATACGTTAAATGTAATATTTGAACAGTTGCTTAATTCTATAGACATATTTTTTTTATTCAACTTAAGTATATTAGATAATAATTAAGAATCAACAAAATCTTTATTTAGTAATGAAACGTTTGATTGATTATATCGTGGTGCATTTACTACAGCGTTATCAGATGCAAAACTATTGGAAAATTCATCCTCAATTTCCCTTAATTCACTTTATTTTTGATTGAGAAACACTTATCAACTCTGTTTCAGTCATTCATTGCTTGCCGCACGGTCCTGCATGGTCGAAAGCAGTGCTTTCCGCACGGAGTGATGAAAAGTTTTATATTTCGTAACGTTGAAGAAAGCATTGCTTTCCGCACGGTCTTGCATGGTCAAAAGCAGTGCTTTCCACACGGAGTGATGAAAAATTGTATTACCTACTGCTAATAAATAAATAAAGTTTTTCCGATACAAGAAAAATAATAAAATCAAGTTTATACCAGAAATCAGTTTAAAACTTAACAATAATGTTAGATCCCGAACTAAATAATATTAAAAATAATCCAAAGCTGGATCTATATTTCTAATTCAGGATCAAACTAAATTAATTTAACTAAGTTTAATTGCTATCGGTGAAAGCTTTATACTTATTGGTAAGCAACAAAGTAAGTTTGGTTAACTGTGTTTTTACTTTCTGTTTTTTAAATAAACCTAATTGAATTTTTGCAAAATACATAAAACTAACTTTAGTTAACTGTGGTTGTATTCTTTAACCAAACCAAATTGATTATCTGAAAATTACATAAAAATATAGCTACAATAAACTCACACAATTCAAGTCAAATACAGTGCATATTTTTTAATTAAGAAAGCATATTAATAAAATTATGACATTAGGAAGAAACTGAGGTCTAACGAGAAAGCTAAATAAGGAAAGGACCTGTACTTAAAAGGCTGTCTTTAGGTTATGTGTTAGTGACTGTTTTCCGAGTATTCTTAGTTTTTCTAGAATGTAGCAAATAGGTTAGATCATGTTTCTCGCAAATACTAGAATTTTCGTTTGTACTATATGAGGGAATGTATGAGTAGTTAATGGGAGTTCAAATAGTTCATTGTAATTGTAAAACTGCTTAGACGTTTTCCAGCATAGTTCTTGTAATTCTGTTACAATTTTGGTGAATAAATTGTGTTAAAAGTCTTCATAAGTGTTTTAAATTTTTGTCAGGTGTGGGGTAAAGATAAAAGAATGCCCGGAAAGAAGATAAATTAACTATTGGTGGCTAAGCTCGGAAAAGAGCTCGAAGAATTAGAGTTGGAAACTACTGGGTACAAATCCGTATTGTTGAGTTGGCTTCGTGAATACTACCTAAGTAATGATTTGGACCTTTACGCTGTGGAGTTTCCGGTTCAAAAATCAATTCCTAAACTGTCCCAGTTGTCCAGTCAGATAAGGAGCCAGTGCAAAGATATGTCCCAGCTATCACAACGAATGACGAGTCACAAGAGGAACAGACGCAACAACTGTCCCAGCTATCGTAACGAATGAAGACCCAACAAGAGAGGTTGAACCAAACTGTAGCTTCGCCTGTATCTCACCGTAGACTCTAGCAGATTCTCCGGTAGCGGTACGCAGTCTCCAACTGGTAGGCAACATCTTCTTCCGTATGATGATGGTTGGTCAGACGATAGTTTTCGTTGCTCCATTGTCTACCAGCATGCTAAAGTTCTTTACATCAATAATGCCATCTACATATAAGCTGCACACGTGGTGTCGCAGAATTGCCTATTTAGTGGTGTGAGGGGCTTCGGGATTGTTTTGAATCGATTCCTCCCCAGAAGTCGACCCATTCTAGTTTTTTTGCTGCTGGGGAACTTCAGCAGGAGATTTCTTTTTGGGAGCAAGTAGTTCTTATATGGGCTATTTCTACGCAGTTTCAGCACCTCACTGGGCGCCTTTTTTTTTAGGAATAAAAAATATCATGTGACCTTTATATTTACGCGGTACGGCTTTTACAACTAAGCCACAAATGACTTAGTACTTAGTCAGCTCTTTGGTGTTCTTGATCCAACTTGTGTCAGATTTTATTACGTCATTTTTTTTATCCATATCCATGTAAGATCAAATAATACTTCAGAGCGTTAAAAAATATATGAATATTTTACTTAGTACCATTTTTGCAACATTTTGTACTTTATTCTATAAATGCCTTAAAGAACATTTTCATTTTCACCCACTTAAAAGAGATTTTGAAAAATTTTAACCCTGAAATCATGGAGACTAGACAAGGAGTACGAACTCCATGTATGCAAATAGGGCTACCAAAATAAGAGGGCGCTGGTGTTCCATTTGTACCAATGAGGACGTAGTTTGAAATAAAATAAATAATTTTTAATTATTTCATTATTAATTTATTTACACAATGAAAAAAATAGTTTGATCTTTCAGATATAAATAATAAAAACCAATTTAATAATTCACGATTAATTAATTGTCTATATTCATACCGGTACAAAAGGAAAACTAGCGACGCTAGTGGTGAAAAAAGTAAACCTAATATGTACGATACCGTAGACAGATTTTGGCAATTCCCCCGGTCGAGTGCGTACTCCTTGTCTAGTCTCCATGCCTGAAATGGTGAAAAAAGGATTGACAGTTTGTATGGAAACATCTTTAAATCGAAACCGATTTTTATAAAAATGACAATTTAAAAAAATTTAAAATTATAAAAAAAACTGACAATCGTGAAAAATTAACAAAAATCCTGAAAAAATAGTAAAATTCCCAAAAATGTGGAATGAACGAGGCGACGAAATAGCCAAGTCCAGAAATAAAAACGAGTACTGTAATATCACCTAACGAACATGTATCGTATTATATTTTATTTCATACTGTTTTTATAAATTAATAAATTCATAAAAATTTTAACAGTAGTTCGTAACTTGACTAAAAATAGTTCGTAACTTGATTAGTTAGGTCAAATTACCTTGAAAGCCATCTGTCACTGTCAAATAATTTTTTTATTATTAAGATTTAATAATTGTTAATATAAAATTGAATAACATTGAATTCTTTTTAAATATGGTAGAAAAGTAAGTAATTAATTATTTTGTTTTTATTTTATAGTCATTATAGTATTTTTAAATGTCAAAAATTAAAAGTAATTGTCTTCCTTTAAGCAATCAGAGCAGCGTTGCTAGGCAACACATTACAGTACCTGATACCGTAATGTTTTACTTACCGGCGCCAAATTGATGATAGGGAAGTGTATTTACTGGTTAGGATGAAATAAAAAATTATAAAAAATTTTAAAAATCATAAAAAATTGTTGTGAACTGTAAAAAATAGTTGGAAATCAAAAAGAAACGTGTAAACTCATAAAACATTTTAAAAAATTATTATTTTTATATAAACTTTATTAAATTCTATTACAATATTTTAGGAACAGATGAACTAACAGCATTCAAACGGTGTCCAGCCAAATTAATAATTTTTTCTTTAAGTTTGGGGTGAGGTTCTAAAACACCCAAAAAATCAACTCTACGCAAAACGAATATATCGCAAGGTGTAACAGCGATAACTGTAGCAGTTCTTGGTTCATTAAACAAAAGCGCTATTTCTCCAAAATGAGCACCATCGTCCAAATGGCAAATTTCCTTACCTTTTGGATTGTAAACGCTAACTGTTCCATAGTAAATAAAATACATACAGTTTCCAGGAACTCCAGCTTTAATAATTATGTCATTTGGTAAATATATTTTGCTTGTAAGATGAGCTACCAGTTTCCACATTACGTCTTTTGGAATATATTTAAAAAAGTCTACTTTGTGCATGTGATTCCTAGTTATACTAACTAATATTTCTTGTTTTAGTAATCGAGGTACCATTTTAGTAATATAAGCCTCATCATAAACTCTATTTTGGTACTTATACTCGAAGTACTCGAAGACCCTACTTCTCATATGTGACGGCAACGCTTTGTATTTAACATAATGTGTATATTATTTTGTAACGTATTTTTGTCACTATGAGAAAACCTTATATATAATCTGTATATCTGAATATATAGCAGCATTTGTAAACAATATCCAACAATCATTATAACTATGCTGTAGATTATATCTGATGGTGGTATATACATTCTTTGTGTGTAGTTTGATTCAAAATCCATATTTCCTTCATCTTGAGATTTTGAAAAATTTAGCTCTTTTTTTACAACGTATTTTGAACACACTGAATCAACATGAAACATTAGTAAAAATAAGAAATAAATCTGCATAAAAAAATCATCTTTAAAAGAATTCCAAAACACCGAATTAGTTGTTAGGTATCTATCTAAATTACATCTTAGCAAAAATAGTAACATAAAGATTGTGCTCCAGAGTATGATATTTCCAATTGTAAACTTCAAAATATGAGCAGTAAAACTAGATACTTTTTTATATGAACAAAAAAGACTTAAACTTGTGGTGATTCTACCTAATCTTAATAATCTTAGAAAAGTAAACAGTCTTGCAAATACAACTGGCCAAAAAAGTATTTTACGTGGAATAATGAATTTAACACACTGTAAACATTGTATGAGATTGGAAGAAGATCCACTAAAAACCACTTTGACAAATAATGCTTAGCTATTTTATTTTGGCTAAGAACGGTTGTGATGTTCTGACTATCCGCATATCCAGTAAAAAATGTTTTAATTATATCTATGATAAATATCAGACTTAGAACTAAACTGATTACATAACTTTCTCCTGTATGAAGATCGGCAATGTCATCTCTTTGTACCACACCAAACAAAAGTAGCGATAGATAAACAAAATATACGAAAAACATCATAAACTCCCAGTAAAGAACAAACATACTAAATGGATGAATTATAAAAAATAAATTAGTGAGAATACGCACTTCTTCCTTTCGTATAGCTGCTGCGGACTTAAACGCAATTGAAGTAAACGGATGATTTTTTGATATCATGCACCATGAGCGTATACACCTACGTAACTTTATGCAAATTCCTGAATCCACAGTCAAATGAAGTGTAGGAACTTCTTTAGATAGTAATTTACATTCGTGTTCCATATGGACATCTTCTCGAGATTCGTCAATTTCTTTTACATTTAAATTTTGTATTAAATGTTTCATTATTATTTCGAGAGATCTTGCTCGTATGAAATTGTTAGAATCTATAATTTATATCTGTTATTGAC